>CP126894.1:44740000-46122500 GCA_030440675.1 Furcifer pardalis | reverse complement strand
TATGTAAAGCATGGATAGATGGCAGCATAATAGAGTAACATGACAGATCCTCCTACAGCAAGGCTTGTATCACCATCTGAAACCATTTAACTTTCTTTTGTGTGATTTTACCTGTTTCATTACCTTTTCACTTAAACTGAGCTTTTCTTCCACTGTTTAATAGCCTGTAGCAGAGGGAGATGAGAATTCACTCAGACGTAGAACACAAAAAAGAGATGTGGGTGACAAAATGAGACAATTTGTAAAAAAAAAATGCAACAAATTGTTCCTTTTTAATATTTAATATTGTAATTTGGAGGTGGGATTTTTAAACTGATATATTTTAATTGTCCAGATTAAGAATAGCATTAAGCATAATTAGAAAAAGTCCACACAGCAAATTTACCATGCAACATCAAGAACGTCTTTTTCCCTTTTACATTGATAATATATTGCATAAAGAGGCTCACAAGGGCAATTGATTTTCTAAATTAATCATTTTCCTAAGGCCATCTGCTTGCAGAGCATTTCAGTCACTTGGCTTCATGGAATTCTTGGTGGTACTTTTACTTGAAGTTTTTTTCCATCTGACTGCAGCAGGAAATGCCCAGGAGAATCTAGACTTGGGGGAGGCAGGCTGCATTAACAGTGGGGAAATAAGAAATTCTTATGTGAGAATAAAAATGATACTGCATGGAGCAGAGGAATAAAATAAAGTAATGAGTAATAGTATGAAAAGAAACTAATATGTACCATTCCCTAATAATATGTACCATGCATCATTGTGCAAGATAGGTGGGGGACACTGAGTTGATTCTAATAAGAAATGCAGTTTTAGAGCAAAGCTCATACAAATCCAAAGGATTGATTATGTCCTTTTGTTGACAGCAAGATGAATATAGAGAAGATGGTGAGAGAGAAAGGAAATGGGTGTGAATGAAGAGATAAGGTGCTGATATCAGTTTAATATAACTACTAAAACCTTTGAAAGCAGCTGTCCAGCTTTTGATTGCTTACTAAAATGTAAAAATAACACTGGTGTTAGGTTTGGATCCACTCCTGTGAAATCTTAAAAACTATGTTCTCAGGTTTGCTCACGTGTATTTTTAAGAGCCTTCAATTATGCCTCATATAAACTACGTTTTGTAGCACCATCACACTGAGAGAAACAGTTGGGCTTAAGAAATGGCAGATTGGTCCAACAGACCTGAAGCTGTTGGCATTTGCCATATCAAACAGTAAGACTGAATATTTATCAGAGTACTTCTCCTGTCAACCACACATAACCCAGCAGAAACTGATAACAATAATGATACTCCGTACAGTGCAAGAAGTAAGCCTAAAGGCTGGGAGGAAAGAGGAAAAGACATGTTGATTCAGTTGCCCAAATGAATCAGAATACAGTACAGTAATACCTCGGATAACGTTTACCTCGGATAACGCTAAAATCGCATAACGTTAAGTAATCTGGGGAGGAGAATTGGATCGAATAAAGGTCCTATGGGATGTATCGGGTAACAATCGCTAAAGCCTGTGCGGTTACAGTGTATCTCTATGGAGCTTTAACATTATCCGATCCATCCCATAGGATTTTAACATGCATCGGATAACACTAAAAATCGGATAACACCAAGACTTGTGGAACCAAGTCTTAGCGTTATCCGAGGTATTAGTGTATGCCTATTCTGCAGACAAAGATAGTCAGTATCCACATGTTTTTGCTGGCCTATTTCTCTTTTCTTCTATTTTGCTTTTTTCTTCATCTCTTTTTATATTAAAGACTTCTGTCATTTTTCAAAAGGTATGGTTCTTCCATAACCCTTCTGAGAGAAATTGGGAGAGGGACAGATCACCCCAAGGAGCTGGAGGATGGCAGTTCTTAATCCTTTTTTTTTTTTTGCCAGAAGATTATATGTGGTTACAAAATAATACAGATTTACTTGTCATTTCAAATTAGGCATTCTCTTTCCCATAGATTTCCAAATGTTTGATTTGACCTGGTTTGTAAAGGCCTTTTTTCAGAAGTGTTGCATTTTTACAGCAGAATCCATCAGACCCATGTTAAGCATTGAAATCAATGGGTAAAGGCATTATTCTCACTAAATTGAGAAATAAAGTCTGACCAGATTACCCTGCTATGGTAATAGACCCTACTGCCAAGGACTCAACACCAGTCGTCAGCCGGTGGTTAACTAACTTGACAATCCTGAGGACTAGCCATCTTGGGTGGCAAAGTCCACAGGGAAGGGTAATGGTCCCCAAGTGAATTAAATCCCACTTAAATCAATCTTGATGGAGAGCAGCTGCTTCATCGATACTGGCCTGGAGCTGATGAGGACTTTGTGTGCCAAAAGAGCTCAGGACCAGAAAGTGGCTCACAGAACTGGATGAATGGTACAGGTATCATGCTGCAATGTGAAAAGCAAATGAAAGGCCACTACATTATATTGTTTCAAGGACAATCTTCATGGCTGATCACTATGAGGATAGGCAATATTTGGAAGAAGAAATTGAGACATTAGTTAATTGTGATTCATTGGGAGTTAAAACCAACAAACTTCAGTTGTGTAAGATCCCATAATTATTCTGATGCATTTTGTTTTGATAGTACAGTAGTACCCCATATAACAAAAAAACTCCATTCCATGAATCTCTTCATTATACGAATATTTTCGTTATGCGAATCATATTGGCGATACCCCACATAACGAAAAAATGTTCATTTTGCGGTGTGTACCCTGTATAATGAAAAATGTTCATTATGTGGGGTATACCCCATATAACGATAAAATTTTTTTGTTATGTGGAGTATTGCCAATATGTTTCGTTATACGAATTTTTTGTTATACAAAGCGTTCATTATACAGGATACCACTGTATCTGGGTTTTAAAAGAAAATTCCATTTCTGAATTTATTAAGTAAATGAGGTAAGAAAATAATGTTTTATTTCTTCTTTACACTTTTATTTTCAATTTGTCACAACATAATAATGCTTTTTAGGACACAGCAAGACACTGCTAAACCAGTATATTGTGATTTGGTCAAAACAGACAGTCTAGAAACTCACTATATCCTGAACAAAATTGCAATAAATATATTACTAGAGAATATGGCTACTTTAATAGCATTTATTTTCCCTTTTCTTTTACAAGGGAAGATCCATCTACTGGTTTGAGGTCTCAATTAGCATCTCCTGTCAAAGGATAATGTGTAAAAATATGCAAGGTCATTAACATTGCACAGACCTTAAGTATTTGATATGTGAATTAGTTCCTTAAACAGTTAGTCTTTATACAGATCAGAGTTATCTGTGGCAGCTGATGGGTGTATCAGGGAAATGGAATTTGTCCACTAATAATATAAAAGTTTCCAGAAATCATTCAAGGGGAAATAAATAAAGTAAGAGATTAGTTTATAAAGGTATTTTATTATCATTTCAATACATCTCAACTATTTTTTTTTCAGAAGAATTACTAATTCAGTGAGGCATGAAGATTCTAATTGTGTAAATATATGAGTTATGTTGTTTATAGCCTTTCCAATGCACATAATAGTTAGGACAAAATCTGTTTTCTTTTTACTATACAGTTGTACCTCGCTTAAAGAGTATAATGCATTCCACAGGATTGCTCTTTAAGCGAGTTTGCTCTTTAAGCAAAATACCTTTGAAAGTGACCAATGGGGGGGGGGGATTCTGAACCCCGATTTATTTGTTAAGCGAGTTTTTGGTTGGTTTTATTTGTTAAGCGAAGCGAACATTCAGAGAAAATTCTGCTCTTTAAGCGAGTTACTCTTTAAGCGAATTGCTCTTTATGCAAGGTTTGATAGTCCATTTTGTGCACAGTTGCTCTTTTCTACTATTTGCATAAGGGAGTATTCACAATTCCTTTATACAAACAGAAACTTCATAGCCATCAATCGGTCCGTTCTCCAATTTATGTAGCTGCAAACCAAAAAGTGCAAAAATTTAAAAAATGCTTAGATCACAGAGCAGAGCGAAGTCTGTCAGAAGATTCTGCCTTCTGACTTACAGAAAAGCTGGCTGGAATCCTTATTGATGTTAAGGTTGTTAAGTTTGCATAACTTGCTACATCTAATTACAGCCAAGCTAATTGCACTTATACTCCAAAACTGAAAATGCACCTCTTAAATTAGCTGCAATCTACTTCTCCTAGTGACTTCATTTCCTTGTGCTGACAGAACTCTGCAAGAGGATACTGACCATTGAACTGTACAACTATACAGGATCCCATAGTAGGACATTAAGTCTAGTCAACTGCAAAACAGGAAATGTAGTAAATTGCATAATATTTGCACTCACAAAAGTTCCTCTGCAAACAGATTTTAGCTGGTTCTGTAAGGGCTAGAGCAGGGCTTCTCAACCTGTGGCCCGTGGGCCAGATGTGGCCCACGGCACCATTTCATGTTGGGCCCCCACCGCCTCCACCACACCAGGAAGTGCCATGTGGTGGAAGAAGAACGAAATGGCTGTTTGGCCCCCGAAGCTGTCTGAGGGAGTGTGACCCTGCCCCCCTGCTTTAAAAGGTTGAGAACTCCTGGGCTAGAGACTTTGTTTCCTTTGGAACAATGAAAGCTTACACACTGAGCTAGTTATTGGGCTATACAGGCACCAGGTAGAAAGTTAATCAGTTTCTACTTCCTCCTCCTCCTCCGTGTCTTGGTCAGACTGTAAACTGCCCAAATGAAGGCACCTGTGGCACATTCTTTCTGTAGTTCCTTTCGCCTGACCTAGTGTGAGAAAGATTAGCCAGCACTACAAGGTTGCCATTACCCGGGGTTCGCCCAATTGTGGTACAAAAATACCACAATCTTTGAGGAGGCTCTTTCTGTGTACCCATTAACTAGATAATATGGCAACACTAATTAACCTTTTGCTCTACAACCACCAAGCTACCAACAAGCAAACCGTTAGAAACCGTACCTCAAAACTAAGACTGCTTATTAGGCCAGATCATTGTGATATATCAGTGATGGCAAACCTTTTAGAGACTGAGTGCCCAAACTGCAACCCAAAACCCACTTATTTATGGCAAAGTGCCAACACGGCAACAGGGGAGGAAACGATCCCATTGGGCTGATGGGCAGAGGGGTAGGGTGAACTTTGTGCTGGGGGAGAGAAGCACTCCCATTGGGATGCTGGGCAGAGGTGCAGGGCTAACTCTGTGCTGGGGCGACCGCACAGTTGCCCATAGAGAGGGCTTTGAGTGGCACCTCTGGCACACGTGCCATAGGTTCACCACTACTGTGATATATTATTCTGTTCCGTGGCTATGTTGAGCAAGGAAGTCCAAAATAAAGCTATTTTTCTTTTGATTCTGTTCTGACTTGTTTAATTGAACCACCTGGAGAATTATAGATGTTAAAAATGGTGGAGTATTATTATTATTATTATTATTATTATTATTATTATTATTATTATTATTATTATTATTATTATTATTATTATTATTATTATTATTAGTTCGATTTATATCCGCCCTACTTGGTGAAAACCAACTCAGTATTATGGTTCTAGAATTTTTAACATTGTATTACTGTTATATTGCATTTTAAACTCACATTGATTTTTTTTTTTGGGGGGGGGGGTTCTATGAAAAATAGTACAGTTCTTTTACCTCAGCCATTTTCCCATACTTAAAGAGATCAGGCATGCAGCTTTTCCCCCCAGTAGGCCAATTAACTATTTTGACTGTTTTACGTTTTACTTACAAAATTCCATGAAGAATAAAATTGTATTAGGGACTAATTGGCCACCAGATGGTATTATTATAACTGAAGCAGTGTCTGTTATAATGTAACAGTGTTCTGCACTATGATTTTAACTATTTCAGGCAACAGGTAATGGATAATGATACTGCTTTAATGTGTGGCTTTCTTTTTCTATGTGTATTATTCTGAAGGAGAGAAAGCTCTTTCAACAGGGCTCCACTTTTTAGTGCACTGATTAGTGTGGCTGTAATCAGCTAATGAATTTTTAAAGCTTTATTAATAGTGATTACTATGAGCATAAAAGATAAAGATTTGGTATTAGTAAGAGACCAGCTATTGAGCAGGTCAAGTGAATATATGCCATTTGATCCACACTGGGTGGGAAAAAATGAATAGTTGTTATTTACTCCTACTATCCCCCCTCTCAAAACACACATGTTGTTGTTGTTCAGTCGCACAGTCGGTTCCGACCCTCCGCGACCCCATGGACCACCACCCGCCAGGCACTTCTGTCCTCCACCATCCTCCTCAGCCTACCCAGCTCTGCTCCCACTGCATCCACAATACCATCTAGCCATCTCATCTTTGGCCGCCCCCTTTTTCTTTTGCCCTCCACCTTTCCCAGCATCAAGGCCTTCTCAAGTGAATCCTCTCTTCTCATTTGATGTCCAAAGTACCTTAGCTTCATCTTTACAATTTGACCTTCTAGGGTCAACACACATACACATGATGGAAAAAAAACCATCTTCCTTCCTAACAGTAACAATGGCTGAAATCTTGCTGTTTAGCAGAGTAAGTTGCAACCAGGGTAGTAATCAGTAGAATTTACAAAGGAATTGATTCAACAAATCCTCATTGATCCAATGGGCCTATTCTATTTATAGCTTGCTATGCAACAGGATTACAGCCAATTTCAGGCATCTGGTGCAGAGAACCTAACTGCAGTCAACATATGCTTTAAATCAGGAACTTCTACATTACAAGATACTGTAATCTCTGGTTAATTTATATCGTAACTTTTGTGGGGGTGGTGAATTGTGATGTATCCTGGGGTTCTTCAGAGAATCCTTATGTCTTCACTCCTGTGAAGTTAGTGGGGAAGCTAGATTATTGAGATACCCATCTTTCCACCAGGACTAAAAATATTCTGATATAGTCCAGTGAATCATTGACAGACTGTTGAATTAACAGATTAAAACATGTATTTATTTATTTATTTATTTATTTAGGTTTATTATCTTGCCACAATCAGGGCGAACCTGACCCTAGGCGGCTCACAAAAAGAAAAAAGTTACACAAATGAGTGCAATCCAAACAATCTCACCACACCCCCACAAATCCAGAAAACAAATCAACTTCAATAATAATAATAATAATTAAACTATAAATTTACAAAAAAAAAACCTCAAAGATTTAAAAGGTTAAAAAGAGTTTAAAAAGTTTAAAAGAGTGAGAGAGGGGTGGCTATCCCATCAGATCAGCCACCCCAACATGGGACCCCATATTACTTGAGCCCCATGCTTGCCCTGCCAGCCAGGTTTTTAGGCCCTTCCGAAAGGGCAGTAGCTCTGTCTGTAGGCGTAACTCAGTTGGCAGGAGGTTCCAAGGGGCCGGGGCGGACACAGAGAAGGCCCTCCTTCTGGTGCTAGAGAGATGTGCCTCTCTAGCTGATGGAATGATAAGAGAGCCCCTCCGATCCGCCCTGGTGGGACGGACAGATGTTCTCAGGGTGACGCGGTCTCTTAAGTATCCTGGCCCACTACCATGTAGGGCTTTAAAGGTAGTGAACAGCACTTTGAATTGCACCCGGAGACATTCTGGCGACCAGTGCAGCTCCCAAAGCAGCAGTGAGGCACGAGCATAATGCCCGCAACCCATCACTGCCCGAGCAGCTGCATTCTGTACCATTCTGTATATGGGCAGCCCCATATAGAGCGTGTTACAGTAATCAAGTCTGGAGGTGACCAAAGCATATGTGGTCATGAGCATATGGTGAGGTTTGAGATCTAATTGGAATATCAAGACCACTACCAGGCTCTGCCTATCCCTAAAGCAATAAGCAAACCAATCACACTTATATACTGATCCATAGTGTTTAGTGCATTCTCTGGGCAGTTCACAAGTTAATTAGCATTTTGCCCCCAACGTGCTGGGTATTCATTTTCCCGACCTCAGAAGGATGGAAGGCTGAGGCAGCCTTGAGCCTTGGTCAGGATCAAACTAACAACCTTTTGATTGCAGTACTGCAGTTTAATCACTCAACCACCAGAGCTCCTAGTGCTCCCTAGTAAGTTAAAATATTCTTCTGCGCAAGCTTGGTTAGTAAGACCAAAACCTTATCATGGGGCCAAGAATATAGCTCACATTCTACCAAGATCAGAATCTACATGATTACTGTAACCAAATAATTATGTTTGTTAATCAGAACATAGAGAAGATAACATTGCAATTATTTAAATAATTTTGAATGCTTCTCTTTATCTGAAGATGTCATCAGCCATGTAGAATTAGCTGGGGAAGCCCCTATGTTTGAAGAACTTACCACCCCCACAATAAAATACAATCTTGAGTAGATCAACCCTCCAAGGGAAGAGGTCCCACTTCACTGAGTACCAAGCAAGCTCACTATCTATGAAACCACCAAGAAAAGAAACAGCTGTCTTTCTAGAAATCATGAGTGAAGAAGAGGGTGTGGCTGAAGCAATTTCGAAACACTGCTCTCAGCTGCAAATGGCCAGGGTTTAGGAAAATTCCTTGCCACATGTTTAAATACATATGAGCCTTCCACCCTGACTTGGAATCTTTATCAAACTAAAGAAAAGCTCTGGAATTTCTCTTTTATGTACATTACCTGGTTAGTGTCTTTGATGACCATCCAACATGCTCATCCATATACAGCAGGAATTCTCAACCTTTTTAAGCCGGGAGCCAGTTCACCCTCCCTCAGACAGCTTCGGGGGGCAGATGGTCATTTTGCCCTTCGTCCACCATATGGCACTTCCTGGTGTGGTGGTGGGGGGCACATGAAATGACACCATGCACTACATGTTGATAATCCCTGATGTACACAGAGGTGGCCATGGGCCGGTTTGCACCGGTTCAGCAGAACTGATAGTAACAATTCCAGGTGTTCTCGGGGGGGGGGGTATTAACTTTCCCAAGAGACCACCCGGGGTTGTTACTTTTTTTTGAGGCGGCCACTTCTGCCACCTCTCTGACCCCCAACAGTGCAGCCCAAAATGGCTGCTTGGTTGGCGCGCATGCGTGTTAAGGTAACAATTGATGCATGCACACATGTGTCAATTGATATCTTAAAATGCATGCATGCCGACCAAGCAGCCATTTTGGGCTGCACTGTCGGGTGGCTGTTGAGGCCCTCAGTGGCCTCCTTGGAGATGTGGCAGTTGAGGACCTCATGCCACCGCGCCACTGCTGTTGAGTGCCCTGCCGCCTGCTCCCCAGGGTAAGTGACTGTGTTTGAGTTGGGGGTGGGTAGGTGGAATGTGTATTTAACGTGCATTGTTATGTGTTTTAATGTGTATTTTTGTGTATTTTTATGTGTATTTAATTTGGTTTTTATGTGTATTTAATTTGTATTTTTATGTGTGTGTGTTTTAACTTTGGCTCTGCCCATGACATCATGAAGTTGGCTCCACCCACAATGTGGTAGTAAAAAAATTGGCTGCCCATTGCTGGATATACAGCATAGTTCTGCTTCTCATTTTTAATGAAACTTTTCACTCAGGTGTGGGGAAACTAAGTGTGTGATTATATGTATGTGTTATATAAATAAGCAGTATATCTCAGAATAAACCTGAGAGAGTAGGTTCTAAGGCTACAATCTTACATGTCCTAACTAAGAATCCCCAAGTTTGGAGTAAACTTTTTAAATCAGTGATATCCAATTGATTTAGCTAAAAAGCATGCTTAATTATTAATCCTACATGATATTACAGTAAAACCTCACATAAAGAGCGCCTCGTTTAGAGACTAACTCATTTAACAACTAAATCAGGGTTCGCCATCCCCACCACCACCACCAGAAGTCACAATTGGTTACTTACAATGGTGTTTTACTCACTTACAATGGTGTTATACTCACTTACAGTGGTGTTTTATTCACTTAAAAAGCAATCCCGTGGAACGCATTATGCTCTTTAAATAGGTACCACTGTATAGCGAGTTGAGAAAAAAAAAACAAGGAGCTTGTACTTGAAACGTCTGTGTTAAAGTGAACAGCAGATCTGCTACCACTTACCTCAAATGCAAGGACTGTCAGAGACAATTGGCAGCTGCATTGCTTTCCACTATATTTTACTGGCAGAAGTATGAAAGTAGAGTTTTATATATATATATATATATATATATATATATATATATATATATATATATATATATATATATATATATATATATATATATATATATATATATATATATATATATATATATATATATATATATATATATATATATATAACATCAACAAATTGGTGGGAAAATTCTCCTCTTAAAGAATTCAACTCATTCTAGAACTGGTGTAAAGAATCAGTGACACAGTTGAAGTGCTTACTGTGCATCATCGTCGGCTGCTACTCATATCCGAGCATACATTTTTCCTGGAAGTCATTTTCTAGTTGATGGATGTGTCTCTGGTAACTCAATAAACCGATGTTGGCATGAAACATGCGACCACACACATTACACTGAATAGATGCTGGAGGGCGTAGTTGAGTTTGACAAAGCTTCCATGCTTGCTGCTTAACCTCTTCATGTCTGCAGCGTTCTCCTTCAAAGTGATAGGTAACAGCAGAGATGGTTTTGTGCCAATGTGGGTGATCTACAGCCGGTCCCTCTATGTCACCGACATCACAGTTCTCGAGAAAGCACATGTAAATAGCATTCAAGCTTCCATCATAGGCAATCTTCTTAGATCAGTGGTTCCCAACAAGGGGTACACAGCCCACTATTGGACTTCAATTCCCAGAAGCCTAAGTCATTACATTGGCTGATCAGTGCTTTGGGGAAATGACTTAGGCTTCTGGGAATTGAAGTCCAAAAACCAGCATTTGGGAAACACTGCATGTCCACTGTGTGGATAATTCCAGGCTTCTTCATCAAATTCTTTATGGAGAATTTAGCTCATGGAGCTCCTTTGAAGACCTCGTGGAGCTCCTTTGAGGCATTATAAGGACCAGCTGAAACAAACCGTGAAGGTGTCAGGTATAAACCCACAAACTGTGCAAAATTAACACACAGTTTACCTGGACCTAGTGGATACTGAGAAAAGAATTTGCAATAAAAACATATTTTGTTAAGCAAAGCAATCACACATATACCACCCCATAGCGCTTAGTGCACTCTCTGGGCGGTTCACAAGTTAATTAACATTTTGCCCCAACATGCTGGGTCCTCATTTTACAGACCTCAGAAGGATGGAAGGGTGAGTCTACCTTGAGCTCTGGTCAGGATTGAATTTACAACCTTTTGGTTGCAGTACAGCAGTTTAACCACTGTGTCACTTGTAAACAGTGATGGGATGTCCCCGGTTCCAGACGGTTCCCTGGAACCGGTAAGAACAATTTCGGAGGGTTCTCCGAGAGGGTAGTCTATTTTTAAGGCGTCCGGTTCCGGACGCCTGAAAAAAAGAAAAAATTTTTTTTTTAAATTGGACCCAAAATGGCTCCAATTCAGTGCGCATGCGCAGAAGTCAATCTGACGCATGCGTGCTGCAATTTTAAATTGCGCATGCGTCAGATTCTGTTTCTGCGCATGCGCACTTGTTTTTGCCGGAGCCGGACCATTTTGAAGTGGCTCTGGCAGTGGCGGAGGGCTTAGGAGGAGGAGCCGTGCCTAGCCCGGCGGCCCAGCGCTCCCGGCCGCAACTCTCCACGGGCGCCCCAAGCCTCGGCGCTCGGCGGCGGGCCTAGCCGGGCGGACCAGCGCTCCCAGCCGCAACTCTCCACGGGCGCCCCAAGCCTCGGCGCTCGGCGGTGTGCCTAGCCGGGCGGCCCAGCGCTCCCGGCCGCAACTCTCCATGGGCAGCTCGGGGCCGCCCGGCTAGGCGCGCCGTGGAGCGCCGAGGCTCGGGGCCAGCCCCAACGGTCCCCATTGTAAGAGGGGTTTGTGTTTGGGGTGGGTGGGTGTTTGGGTGTATTTTTATTTAATTATTATTTTATTTATTTATTTTATTAACGGTTTTGTGGGGGGGGTTTGAGGTGTGTGTGTGTGTGTGTTTTATTTTTATTTTATTTATTTTATTTTTGGCCCCGCCTACAACGTCATGATGTCATGACGTTGGCTCCACCCATGACGTCATGACGTTAGCTCCGCCCCCACTGTGATGACGTCAGGGTGGGGTACTAAATTTTTTATCATCCCATCACTGCTTGTAAAGCTCAAAAACTAGGTGCCCACTTGATAAATTTAGCACTGAATTGTATATCAATTCCACTACTAGTGTCCCTGGGAATTAATAATGAAAGGCAAAAAGTGCATTTAAGAATTTCAACAAAACTAGAAAACACTGATTTTTTTCTGTGATGTCTGCCTATTTGTCTGTGAAAGTGAATGTGAGAGATGTCAAACATTAAGGGAATGTTTCTCCTGATTAACCGACCTCCCCTCCTGAAATGGAGTTTCCCAGAGATATGTGCCTAAGCAATCAGACTTGCAAATGAAATTTGTGTTTACCTTTGAATGCTCAATCACAAAATACAGCATGTTAAATGCAAGTGCTGCGGCAAATCGATGCTTTTCACCACTTGAAAGTAAAAATCACTGAAAGTAACAGACGCTTGAAGGAGCACCTCTTCTAAATGTATGCTGAACATATTGTCTGATCTGTCCCTGAGATAGGAATACTGGTTCAGTCGGCAGATTGCAGCCATTACATGCAAAGACCACAAGCTGATCGTATGTCAGAGCTTAGCATCTTTTTTTTTCAAGTACCACTGCATAAATTTGTTTCAATCTTCCTTCTGAGAATCTCAAGGAAATGGCCCTGTTACGATGTGAAGTAAATTGTCTCCACAATAGGCCTTAGAGTTTAAGGACATGGCAAGTAAATCTAGGTCAAAAGGTAGAAGGAATCTTAGAGACAAAAGTGTTTGCCTGCTTCGATATATTTTAAACGAGAAAGGATAGAGACAGCTTGCAATCTAATCACTTTAGTGTATGGGTTATAGTCAACCCATAAACTCCTCATTATTCATACAAGAAGTATATGTTTAATGATTAAGACCCCAAGGGTTTAGTCGATAGAATAATCTGCATTTCTAAGGAAAATTTAAGAAGTGGAACTAGAACACTGGCTCTTAGTTTTGTTGTGTGTTTTTTTTTCAAACAATATCCCCAATTTCCCTATCCACTGGCTGTCTCAGTTGGATATGTGTATTGTGCAGTCTTGATCTAATAATGGCTAATTATGCAGTTGTTTATCAGCTCATTTGAAACATTTTGAAATTCAGTCTAGCTCAGCAAATTGCTTATGCTTAAGGCATTTTCTACATTCTAGAAATTATAATATCCCCAGAAGGTGAAGAATTAATAATAAAAATCCTCTTTTGTAAAAGATTATCATTGCAGAGCAAACGGAGCACATCCTTTTTGTATCCTGGTGCATTTAATATTCTCATCGTCCTATTCCCCTTCCTGCAGAAAGTTTGGAAGAATAACTATGTAAGGATCATGGTTTTATTAACCTCTTAAGAGATACATTTATTAAACAAAAGCAGCATGATGCCATTTCCACTGTGCATAATGCAGCCTAAATACTTTTAGTATTATTAATGTTGGGAAAAGACTGACAGGCTGTCCAATTCTTGGATCTAGGGATGATGATGCCATTCGTATATGAAGGACTTGTGCACTATGTGTGGTAATTATTTCTATCACAGCACCCTCTTTCCCAAGCTTTTTTCATTTCAGGAGTATACAGTAGTTCCTTATGGGATCTGACATCCCTCACATAGATCTTTCTTTTCTCTACTCCAGTGATGGCCAACCTTGGCACTCCAAATGTTCTTGGATTTCAATTCCCAGAAGCCCTGATCAGCATGGAGTGCTAACTTGGGCTTCTGATAATTGAAGTCCAAGAATACCTGGAGTGCCAAGGTTGGTCATCACTGCCCTACTCCATTCTATGAGGACCTCAAATCAAAGTTCCTAGGAGGAACTAAAATTACCACTATATCCTTGAAGTTAAAAATAAATGTTAAGGGAGGAGAGAAATCCACCCAAATGCACCAACCTGTTTTTCTCAATATTTAGCAAATCCATAATGGTGATTTCCCATGCTATACCGTGATGATCAACTATTCAGCCCTAATGACCCAATAGTTTTCCCAGGTGGATGTGCTCATAGAGAGTTTACCTTTTGAACCTTAAAATGCTAATGGCAGCCAGAGCATATTCTACATTTACAAAAAGCTACAGGCTAACAGCATGCCCTCAGGATGGGCACATCAACTTCCTGCAAGAGGCAGTGAGATCTGGGTGCTTGGCTTCCCTGGAAATCCACCGGTTCTGACTACATCTGTGAATAAGTTTGGGATAAAATTGTGGTCTAGGAGCAGTTGTGTATGTTAGTAAGGGTCACTCAAGACAGTTTCCTCTTGGATTGTTCCTGTGATTCCCTGGTTACTGATCCTTTATGCTTATTGACTAGAACCAATTTATTGTGCTATAGTTATGTGATCTGCAATGTGAACGCCTTTTTGTTTATAATATATACACAGGGAAGTAATAGATGCAGGGAGATTGAATGCCAAGAGGCAGGCAGTTCATTTGAAAGACACATCTAGAGTGTGGAAGTGAAGCAAAAGCCATTTATAACGTCTTCAGAACTTCAAGCCTGAATTATAGTATTAGTAATCAGTAGCTACCCGTCTCCTCTGTCATCTTTTGGTTAATATATTGCATGGAAGAGACTTACAGCACAAGTTTTATAAGCCTGCAATAAAAATATAACAACTGTTGTATTAAATTATTTAAGTTGTAAACCATTGTAAAAAGGAGAGAAAGTTTTATCGACATGGAGGCAGAAAAATTATTATGATAGAGTGTAAAATGTATTGTTGCTGATTACTAGAGAGTTTTTTTCCTGGTTTAGCATATTGTAAATCTTTAGCATGCCTTCAGAATAAAACACTTTATGAGAGGGGTTCCTTTAAATAAAATACTGGTCACTGGTTAAAGATGAAGCCACAATAGGATTTATAATTTGCAAACAAATCTCTTGAATTTGATGGGTGAACAGAAACTATTTTAAAGACGAAGAGGAAAGCAAATACTGAAAGTGTGAGGGATCAATGGATTTAAAACTTCCAGATTTCCCTGGAGAGAAATAGAGTGTAGGAAAATAAATAATGAAGCACTATATTTTCAAGAAAAAGTTTACCGCTTTAATATTTTGCTTTATAGTTCATGGTAGAAGGAGAAAGCAATAATTTGAAATCAGGATGCAGAATTGTGGATTGTCTAAAAATATAAAATTTACCCATATTAGTTGTTAAAACTTTAAATAAGCCATTATAAAGATTAGTTTATTCTACATAATAAGTCAGTTTAGTCATCCATTTTATTACAGCTAAATGGTTTTCCCTCCTATCTTTTCTTCTCTTCTTCCATTACTTGGTTGGCAGAGTACCAAGGAACGCATAATTTCTGCAGGAAATATTTTTACTGATTAACTTTGCTAAATACTTAGCATTTTTGTAACAGATGTTACATGTTGTAATTGTACTGTACAGTTACAGTGTTATCTCAGTAGTCTTCAAAACTCCTATAGGTAAGGCAGGATTATCATCCATAAATTCACATACAGTAATACCTCGGATAACGTTTACCTCGGATAATGCTAAAATCGCATAACGTTAAGTAATCTGGGGAGGAGAATTGGATCGAATAACGTTAAGGTCCTATGGGATGGATCGGATAACAACCGCTAAAGCCTATGCGGTTACAATGTATCTCTATGGAGCTTTAACGTTATCCGATCCATCCCATAGGATTTTAACATGCATTGGATAACACTAAAAATCGGATAACACCAAGACTTGTAGAACCAAGTCTTAGCGTTATCCGAGGTATTACTGTACAAGGTAAAGAAGGACACAGCAAAAATTAAGTCTGTCATGGATTTAGGAATGTGCATTTTGTGGGTTTTTGTTTCTTTTGTTTGTGTTTTTTAATAGGTACAAATGCCATTATTCTCTATTCCAGCTGTGTCATCTGTCAGACACAGACTTTAGAGACACCTAAATTGTGCTTACTTGGAGAGAAAGCCTAGCTGCCAGGCTTCATGGCTTACATAGACCTAACATATTGTTTCGAAAAGGATAGTCCCTCCATGGGTGCTTGGAAGTTTCTTTTTCTAACAGGATATTATGCCTTTCTGAGGTATGAAGACTGTTAGCTAACCTTCTATCCAAGTGAGCACCATGCAAGTGGCTATGAGGTCTGGGTATGGCAGGTGGGATTCCCAGAATGGAGAACTATGAGATCTGTTCCAAAAAAATCTGAAATGCACATCGCTGTCTTAGACTACATTGGAATCTCGGTTAAAGTAATCAGTGCATTTTCTGGGACGTTTCTTACAGTGAAAATTACTTTAACCGAATTTCCCATAGGAATGCATTGAAAACCGAAATACATTAACCAAAACGTGGTTTCCCATGGGAATGCATTGAAAACCAATTAATCGATTCTGAAAAAAAATTCTGTAAACTGATCTACAATTTTCTATGGATTTCCTCTGGTTATGTGATTTTTATGTTACCTGAGCTGTTTGTCAACTGAGGTTCCACTCTATTTGGTAATGGCACAAACTTATTTGTGTTTGCTAGGATGTACATACAGTTAAATTTAAACAACTTTACTCATATTAAGTGTGTTTTGGTTTGCCACAAGTGCCAGTTTTCTAAGGCTATCGCCATCTAACATACAAGGAATGTATGGCTCTGCAGATGTTGTGAGACACTATCTTAATGTTGTCACTGTTGAGAGATAAAGGGGTTGTAAAGGGCCATGTATTTACACATACCCCTCTTATGCATAGCTAACCTAGGAATAGGTACCATTTTACATTTTATTCATATTTCTAATACATTGCTGCTATTTGTATTGTTTTGTTAATTACTGTGTTTTGAGCATGGCAGTGAAATGAATGGAAAACGAGTTGCGACTAGCAGGAACTTATCCTTTGATAGTCTGGTCTACCAAGGAATCAAGGAATTGTTTTATTGTAATTATTATATGAAATGTTGCATCTTGTCCTATTTTCATACAAGAGAGAATGCAGCATCCATGGTGATGAAAAGGTAAAGTTGACGACTGCATTTCTAAGAGTGACTTAACAAATGTTTAAGTATGTTCAAGTTACTCAACTTATTATAACTGGGTTCCTTTAAAAAAAAAAATTAAGGTACCACTGTTTTGGTAGCTAGCCAAGGTTGGGCCTGGCTAGTATTTAGACAGATCAGTAAGGGAATACAGTAATACCCCGGATAACGCGAGTACCGGATAGCGCTAAAATTGCATAACGTTACAAGATTTTCAGAAAAATCTTGTATTGAATAACGCGATTTTTAACGTTATCTGATACAGTCGTTCTTAGCAGCAGGGTGCCTGGAAAGCTGAACAGGGTTCTCCGTTCAGCTTCCCAGCCACCCTGCAGCTACGGAGGCAGGGGTGGGGAGGCTGGAAAGCTGACTGGGGGCTCCCCCGTTGGCTTCCCCAGCCACCCCACAGCTGTGGAGGCAAGGGCGGATGGCTAGGGAAGCTGACAGGGAGTCCCCGTCAGCTTTCCCAGCCACCCTGCAGCTGTAGATCGGGTCCTCTGATCTCTCTGGAGCAGGCAGGGGACACGATCCAAGCTGTTTCTGGGCTTCCCTGACATCCTCAGCCAGTGCAGCAAGCCAAAACGTCAGGGTTCGAATCCCGACATTCTGGCTTGCTGCAGTCTCAAAGAGGGTGGAGGAACTTCAAAAATAGCGCGCATCGGCTCCAGGGAGGTTGGGAGACCTGATGCGTGCTAATTTTGAAGTTCCCCCACCCTCTTTGAGGCTGCAGCAAGCCAGAATGTCAGGATTCGAACCCTGACGTTTTGGCTTGCTGCACTGGCTGAGGACGTCGGGGAAGCCCAGAAACAGCTTGGATCGGGTCTCCTCACCTCCCTGGACCTGGCAGGGGGGTCAGAGACCCCAAAATTGGTTAAAAAAAACGGATGTTTTTTTTACCAATTTTGAGGTCTCTGACCCCCGACCCCCCCCCCCGGGCCGGGTCCAGGGAGGTGGAGAGACCCGATCTAAGCTGTTTCCAAAGTTCCCCCACCTCCCTGGAGGCTGCAGCAAGCCAAAATGTCAGGATTCAAATCCCAACGTTCTGGCTTGCTGCAGCCTCCAGGGAAACGGCTTTTTTTAACATTGTGTGATCAATGTATCGCACAACGTTAAAAACCGGATAATGACGAGACTTGTGGAACCAAGTCATAACGTTATCCGGGGTACTAGTGTACTAGTGATTTTTATGCAGGGCTAGAAAAGAATTCCTCCTTTATTCTTGGAGAGCCACAACTAGTCTGATCTGACAGTAGACTGACAAATGTTTTCACCCTGTATAAAACAGCTTCCTGTGTTCCTGAGTCCTGTTGTTACTCTGCCAGATTAAGAAAAATTCACCCTAACATAGTTTTTAAAAACAAAACTACCTTAACCTACCTTTGTAAATTACTGTTTTCTGTAACTGGGCCACTGGAATGTGTTTGGTCAGTAGAAAAAGAATTTGGAGCCTCTAGTAGACTGTCTTCTCTGGTGACATGTTCTTTAATGAAGAGGGGGTGATACTCACTGACAGCTTAGGGCCTATAGCATATAGTATCAGTGATGGCCACAGATTGGTTTAGAAAGTGGCCATCTTGCTTCATTTTGAAACTGACATCTCTTATTGGATGCTTGTTTCCCTCCAGCACTACTGCAGTGTTGCTAAAACTAGATGATGTAGCCATGGTTCATAATAGGGTTTTTCCACCCCTCTCGAAACAGATGCAAAAATAAATCAAAGCAGCATTTCACTACACCTTATAGCTTGGTTTTCTTCTTATGGGGAAATCTTCCTTGCCAAAATAAAGGTCATCTCTCAATCACTAGTCCTTCATATTTCTCAAAAGTGATTAGAACGTCACATCAGTTTCTACTCTTGGTTTTCTTCATTTCATAAATTCAATACTAGCTAGAGCCCAACTTCCAATTACAGACTTTGCTAGAAATGTACTTCAAGTGCTTGTCTCCATGGTGAACAGAAACTAAATTGTATGGTACAACTGATTCGTATGTATATATCAGAGCTGCCAGGTCTAGAAGATACAAAGACAACCCAACCTTTCCATTTTCCCCTGGGGGTGCTTATAAGTGACATAGGTTCATCACTTTATCACTCTTCTAGATCCCAGGATAATTCACATGTCGCTACTGCATCATGGACAGCATCCTCAACATAACCGTTTTATGTTGTGAAGCCCTGGCCACCCTGTGATGTCTATGCAACGTGATTAGAGCTTGTAATGAGAAACAAAAATGTAGCTTAAAGGAAATCAGTTCTAATAATTCTTTACCTGCTTTCACATAAGGTCTGACCAAAATGAAAAAAGACCATAATCCAGGGAATAAGATTTCTTTCACAGTCCTCGTGCAGACGACTGTACAATGTGATATACAATCTCCTTAGTAATCAAGTGGACAGTAGAATGATTGGTAATCTGCTGACTTCTGTCCACTCCACAAATATTTGTGGAATCTACTTGAATACAACAGTTTTTTCATGCCCTTGATATTAATTATCATTATCTTGTTTAGTGGGTCCATGTGTGTGCATCTTTCATATGTCACAAGATACAGCAGTAACAACTTCTAGTAATTGCCAAACTGGTTGTGGGATTGAACCCGTGACTTAAGAATGGCTTGTTGTATATCCTGTAACCAATCCCCTGAGCCATCCATTACCCTCTTCCAGGCAGCTGTGATTAAACTGTTCTGAGAAGTCAAAGCTGGATCAATAGAAATGATCTACAATGAACTAATCATATACTTACTGTGCTCAGAGTGGTGGTTGGTACTTTTGTCACAGCATGTTTACAATCTTGGGGAAGACTTCATTCCACAAGTTTACAACTGTATACCTGTCTTTAGCCTTACTGTAATATATTGGCAAAATCTTAGATAAGAGATGGAAATAATTGGTAAAGCCAATCACCTATTTGAAACTAAACTAATCTTGTACTGATTAGTTTGCATTTAGACGAATGCCTTTATTTTTATTTATAACACACTTATTCAGTGTTAACATCTTAGAACATCTTTGGTATTATATTCACAGTAGCCCCCACCCCAGTCCATATCTTACTATTCTTTTAGTGAATCTCCCCCCCCCCAAATTTATAATGTACTTAAAGTAAAATATAAAGAAAAACAAGTTCTGTGCTGCTTATCTGCAGTGATTTCTAAAGAGCCTGTGAAAAATATTTGGCTGCCAAGTCACAGGCAACATTGAAGATCTATCCTAGTTTTGTCAACTGCAACTTGTATCCGGGAATGCATTTTTTCCTGAAGCAGGAAAAATGTCACTGGCTGAGTTTGTTTAAGGTGGATCCCAGTTTGCCATGAAGTGGCCTACACAATATGATCGCGGAGCTATCACCCATGGCACACATACAGGATTTAACACTGGGACTGCAATGGACTGCCACAGCCTTGAGGATATGGATAAGGTGCACCTTCACAGCCAGTCCATCTGGCATGGCCTCTTCCACCTTGATGACCGTTGGGAATCAGAGTTCCTCTTCCACTCATTTTGCCATTTGGCCCAAGATGATGGTTTCAAGTGGCATTTCCTCCACTAAGGGGACCATCACCCCACCTAAAGGGACGCATCTATCCATAGCCGTTGGCCCCTTTAGGGAGTCAGGTTAGTTAACTGCTGCCTGACACTCGGAGTTGAGTCCCTGGCTGTACAGTCTATTCCATTAGCATAGCAGGATGTCTGGCCAGACTTAAACCCTAGTTTAATATTGGACTATCTCATTCTGTTCCCTGGAGAAATTTTTAAAAATAGGGTTTTGTCATTCTGAGTATGAAATGGGGCAAAAAATGCTGTTTATAAGCTGCTGAAGTGAAAGAGAGTTCAGCTTTTATCCCCTAGTTTTTTAAGCTCGTCAAACAATATTCTGCTTCTTGTATTACATCTTGCAATCAGGTATTTCTAAGTTTTGAGACTAGCCATCACAGAATATGGTGAAACCTAACAAATGTTGAATTTATGCCTCCCTCCTGCCCCCAACCCTCTTCTCTAATCATTTTAGGATGTCAGATCGCTTAACAGACACTGTTACAGCAGAGTCCATGTGTATCCACTAAAGGACATATTTGCTTCAGTATGTCTCATGACAGCTTCTTTGGAAGGAAAATATATATGTGAATTGAATACTTGTGAAAGATGCCAGATTGACGGCCTTGCAGAAAAGTCCGTGATTTACAGAAGGCATGGCAGAGCTTTCCAGAACATTGCCCTTGCAAGATTCCCTTGCCCTCACAAGGTTTTCTCAGATTTTGTAGATTTGTGCCAGGTGATCTCAATACCAGCCAGTGCTTCATTACTGGGTCTTGTGGTAAGCATTTGTAATTCAGTCACAGAAAGGGAAGGCAGAGATTTGCATCTCCTCCAAACATACCGCTAAAAAATATAATAAGAAGCAATAAAGTATGGTTAGATTGGATGCAGGTTGACTGGAGAGAAATCTGCACTGCAGGACAGCACAATTCATTCCTGGTTTACATCAATGTGAAAGGATTGTGGTGGCTCAAGTGGTTAAGATGCTGAACTCGACAACTGGAAGGTCAGAGTTTGATTCCCGAGTACTGCACAATGGAGTGAGTTCCCATCTCTGTCCCAGCTCCTGCCAACTTAGCAGTTTTAAAGCAAGAAATTGTCAGTAGATAAATAGGGACCACTTCAGTGAGAAGGTAAAGAGTGTTCTGTGCACCAGTGCTGAGGCATGCCTGGCATGTGTTCACAGAAACATCTACAGATGCAGACAGTGCTGACTCTTTGGCTATAAACAGAGATGAGCACTGGACCCTAGAGTCAGATATAACTGGCTTTTGAGCAAGGACAACCTTTACCTTTAATGAGTCATTGATGTACAAGCTAGATCAGTGTTTCCTGAGATCACATGTGAGCAAATATCAGAAGTGCAGATGTCCTGCTAAATCTTGCAAAAAAACTTTTATATGTTACCTATATAGTATTTCACAATTTGCAACTCAACCGTACTGCTACTCCCAAACAAAAAATTGATATGGCGCATATGGATTTAGCTAAACACCATCCAAAGTGGAGACTGAGGGTTTGTTGCTCTAATGACCTCAGTCTAATTTCAAAAGATGTATAGAAGTAGTCAGTTCGGATGAGCAACCTACCTTTGCCCTGGCAGCATGCTGGACATAAAGCAAGACGGAGAAAAGGAATTGAGAGCAAAAGCGTAAGAGAAGACAGAAAGGGTAGCAGAAAAAGGTGATGAATAGGGTGATACCTCACACACCTCAGCCTCTAGCCTTATCTGTGTGCGTTTCAAACCACCAACTACTGCCCCAAGACTGTAAGAGAACATGGCTCTTGATAGAAAAAAGTATCCTTGATCCTCCTCTAAGAAGGGTCTCAATGTCAATTGAGGACACCAAAGATAGAGGTAAACGATTTAAATCTATGTAGATACATATAATTACATACATTACAACCAGGAATACCATTGCTTTGACTGCAAATTTTTGTTTCCCATGTGATGTCTCTACTTTTGACTATGTTCCCCAGGTTTCTCATAGCTTGTCTTCCAAAAATCCATCACCTTTTTATTTCATGGCTGCAATCGCCATCTGCAGTGATCTTTGATCCTAAGAAAGTAAAATGTGTCACTGCTTCTACTTCTTCCCCATCTATTTTTCAGGGAGTGATAGGGCCTGTTGCCATTATCTTGATTTTCTTGATGTTGAGTCTCAAGCCAGCTTTTGCACTCTCTTCTTTCAACCTAAGCAACAGCTTCTTTAGGTTTTTCTCACTTTCTGCCATTAGGGTAGTATCATCTGTATATCTCAAGTTGTTGGTGTTTCTCCCAGCAATTTTAATCCCAACTTGTGATTCATCCTGCCCTGCATTGCACATTATGTGCTCTGTGTATAAGTTGAATAAGCAGATGACAAAATGCAGCCTTGTCTTACTCCTTTCCCTATTCTAAACCAAGTCCAAGAACACTTGGAATGCCAAGGTTCACCATCACGGACTTAGGCTAACCTTAGTTTCATACAGGTACATTTGATGACACATGAGGCTGATCTACTGAGTAGGGGAACCAAAAAAGTAAAAGAGGGAAGTTTTCATATGAGGCATGAGTAGGTAGCAATACCCAGTGACCTCTTTCTCCAAGGCTTTTGTGATAGTAGAGCTGAGTTAAAAAGATAGAGCTGTCTGGAAAATGAGCTTTATACTAAGGCATATTTTCTTCCAGAGTGGTTTGGAATGATTTGGTGTATCCATAGAAAGAGGAGGAGGGATTCTTTTTTAGTCACAGCCAAGAAGGGAGTGACGCACTACACCTATTTTGATTTGAATTGCAAGTTTTAGTGAGTACAAATCCTATAGAGTTCACAAAGCTCTAATTAACACCCACAGTGAAAAATCTTTTGTTAAACTGGTCATTAAGCAGCCTATATTGAAGGGGGGAGGACTAAGTTAGCTTGGTGGCCTACTAAAGAGATGTACTGTACTGGCAATGCTGACAGGCCCATAATTGAACTTTCTCTAAAGATAACAAATTTGGTTTCTTCCTCCCCACCCCTTTCCAGCAAGCCCAGGAAAATATATTAGTTAATGATCTGGTTTACTTTAAAAGAAAACCAAGAATCTTTCATTTCCTCAACTGGTGATTCAGCACTCTAAAATGTATGATTTCTATATCTGCGAATACCTTCTGTTTGCCTTCAATTTATCTGAGGCATAGTTCTCTGCCATCTCCCATATGAACATGCTTGCCAGTTAAAGTCAAGTTATAAGGCCTACCAGAAGTACAGTCTGGGTTCAGAAGAGGCAGGGGAACTAGAGACCAAATTGCAAACATACATTGGATCATGGAGAAGACAAAGGAATATCAGAAACAAGTCTACTTCTGTTTCATTGACTACACCAAGGCATTTGACTGTGTGGACCACAATAAAATGTGGCAAGTAATTAAAGAGATGGGAATACCAGAACACCTTATATGTCTCATGAGAAATCTATACATGAGTCAAGAAGCAATAGGACATGATATGGAATGACAGAGTGATTTGGAATAGGAAAAGAAGTAAGACAAGGCTGCATCTTGTCACCCTGCCTATTTAACTTATACACAGAGCACATAATGCGCAACGCAGGGCTGGATGAATCAAAAGTTGGAATTAAAATCACTGGGAGAAACATCAACAATTTGAGATATGCAGATGACACTAAAGCTGGCTTGAGACTTAATATCAAGAAAACCAAGATAATGTCAAAAGGCCCTATCAGTCCCTGGAAAATAGATGGGGAAGAAGTAGAAGCAGTGACAGACTTTACTTTCTTAAGATCAAAGATCACTGCAGATGGAGATTGCAGCCATGAAATATAAAGGTGACTAATTTTTGGGAGGTAAGTTATGAGAAACCTGGGGTACATAGTCAAAAGTAGAGACATCACTTTGCAAACAAATATTCACATAGTCAAGGCAATAGTATTCCTTGTTGTAATGTACGGTTGTGAGAGCTGGACCATAAGGAAAGCTGAGCGCAGAAGAATAGATGCCTTTGAAATGTGGTGTTGGAGGAGAGTTTTGAGAGTACCCTGGACAGCAAAGAGAACAAATAAGTAATTCTTTGAAGAAATCAACCCTGACTGCTCCTTAGAAGGTCAAATAGTAAATATGAAGCTAAAGTATTTTGGACATCAAATGAGAAGATAGGATTTACTTGAAAAAGCCTTGATGCTGGGAAAGGTGGAGGGCAAAAGAAGAAGGGGGCGGCCAAAAATGAGATGGCTAGATGGTATTGTAGATGCAATGGGCACAGAGCTGGGTGGGTTGAGGAGGATGGTGGAGGACAGAGGTTCCTGGTGGGCAATGGTCCATGGGGTCGCAAAAGGTCAGAATTGAAATGTGTGAACAACAACAAATAAGGTCTTCCACTGGGTACTTCTCCCTCCTGAAGTTAAAAAAGTGCAACTAGAAAGAGGGTTGTTTTCTGCATCTTTCCATAAATGGCAAATTCTCTTCACAATGTTGATTTTTGCCTGACACCAAGATTGCAATATTTTACATGCCCAAACCCATCTGTTCTATTTACCCAGGTTTTTAAATGAGAAGTAGCTGTACTATTTTATTGCTTGTCCTACTGATTTTACCTGTTTTTGCTAGGATTTGTTGTCTTGAATTCTGTTTACAATAGAATGGTTGGAGAACAAGCTAGATAGGAGGAATCTGCAAATAAATTTGTACCATCTTGTCAGGTCAGGGTTAAGATTAGTTTATCTGCCCTTTATTTCAGAATAGAGGTCAATAGGTTTCCAAGAGTTCCAGGGAAGTGGTTTTCAGAATGGTTTCAGTGTGTCTTGAGATACCTATCTGTTGCATTCCAGGTGGTGGTGGTGGTAGTGCTGCTGGTGGTTTTGTGATGAAAGAGATGGGGCTGTTTTGATGAGACCTAGCTCTTATTCTCTAACTTTTTTTTCAGTGCGGCAGACTATTACTTTTGTCCTCAACTTTTACCTTTTGAAAAGCAACTTATTTATTTATTGCATTTATATCCCGCCCATCTGGGATATTTTCCCACTCAGGGCGACGTACAACATATTAAAGAAAAAAAATCTGTACAATAAAAAAATTAAATAAAATTGAATACATTATAAATATCAACAAAAACAAAAATAATAAACCCCATTAAAATGATACTGCATGTTGTTTTCTTTGTGTTGTAAATGTAAACTGCCTCAGGTTCAGCCACCTCCTGAACTCCTTGACACAATTGGTTAAATAAGAGTTTTTTGGTTTTTTACATTAACTTGTAAATATATACACTGTATGTGCAAAAATCCAGAGGTTACCATGGCCTTCTTACCAGTGTAGCCTAGGCCTGTGATGGCGAACCTTGGCACTCCAGGTGTTCTTGGACTTCAATTCCCAGAAGTCCAAGCCCCCTGTGAATCCACACGAATGGGTTTACTTCAGTTCATTACTTCCGCTTCCGGGAGCGATGAGGATGGCAAGGGCTGGATGAATCGCAGTAAACCCATTCATGTGGATTCACAGAGGGCTTGGACTTCTGGGAATTGAAGTCCAAGAACATCTAGAGTGCCAAGGTTTGCCATCACAGGCCTAGAACCTGTGATTGTTTTCATAGTGCAATATTGTTTTTCACAGCAGCAATGAGTCTGAAGAGGAGAGGCCTTTAAATGTAGATTAATTTAAGAGGCCTTTAAATGTAGGGGAGGAAGAGGCCGGGGCAGGATGGGGGCCTTGCCGCCCCTCCCCCTGTGCCTAGACCAGCTGCCGGGGGAGGAAGAAGCCAGGGGAGGATGAGGACCTTGCCGCCCCTCCCCCTGTGCCCACCCCAACATATTGTAATGTAATGTAATGTATTGTCTGTAAGCCGCCCTGAGTCGCCACAGCGAGTGGGCGGCAATATAAATTTGAACTAATAAATAATAAATAAATAAATAAATAAATTATATGGAAGCAGGTGAGAGACTTTACTTCCTAGGTATTTAAGTCACTGCAGATGGTGACTGCAGCATTGAAATAAAAAGATGCTTACTCCTTGGGAAGCAAGCTATGGCAAACCTAGGCAACATAATAAAAAGTAGACATTGTCCTGCCAACAGAAGTCCACATAGTTAAAACAATTATCTTTCCAGTAGTAATGTATGTCTGTGAGATCTGTATGATTAGGCTGACCACAGAAGAATAAATGCCTTTGAACTGTGGTACTGGAGAAGACTTGAGAGTCCCCTGGACTGCAAGGAGATCAAATCAGTCAGTCGATCTTAAAGGAAATTAATTTTGAATGCTCCTTGAAAGGACAAATACTGAAGCCGAGATACTTTGGCCACCAAGTGAGAAGAGAGGACTCATTGGAGAAGGCCCTGACGCTAGGAAATATTGAAGGCAAAAGGAGAAAGGATTGGCAAGGAATGAGATTGTTTATTTATTTATTTATTCATATTTATATTGCCATCCACTCACCGAGGCGACTCAGGGTGGCTTACAGTCAAAACAGCAACAGTACAGTAAAAATTATAAAATAGAACCTCACAAAAAAAACAAAAAACAAAGCAGAACACAGACTAACATCAGGCCGTTTTGTGGGTCCAGAGGAGGAGGCGATGTTCTCAACCGCCTGCTAGGCCATGGTATCTTCTCCCTCAGGCCATTATTGTG
Source organism: Furcifer pardalis (assembly GCA_030440675.1). Taxonomy (NCBI): domain Eukaryota; kingdom Metazoa; phylum Chordata; class Lepidosauria; order Squamata; family Chamaeleonidae; genus Furcifer; species Furcifer pardalis. Next base: position 46,095,300 of record CP126894.1, on the reverse strand, counting down.
GGCTAGACAGTATTGTTGAAGGGGTGCACATGAATCTGGGTGAATACCAGAGGATGGCTGATGACAAAGGAGCCTGGAGTGCTGTGGACCATGGGATTACAAAGGGTTGGACTCGACCGTGAGGCTGAAGAACAACAAATGCAAGCAAGAACAATGGGAAATCTGTAGCCAGAGCTACATACAAGGAGCAACTGTCTTCATACCTATTTCTGCTCACATGGAAGAAGTGATAACAGACCTAGGTGCTCCCATTTAACATCTAACCCAGTGGTTGGAAGTAACATGTTGTAGTTAATGTAATATTTACTCTGTGGAGTAATGAAGATATAATAATGTTGTTTTACAAAATAACCTAACCATGGGTAATGAAGATAACAAGTATAAAACCAGATTATTAACAGCCAGTATGCAGTGGATATAAATTCTTCTTCTTCATCTTCTTCATCATCTCAGAAGCAATCTAATAGTGCTTCTGGAGTGGAAGGATCAGTCACCAGGATGTTGTCTTTGTGTTTCTGTATGCGTGTTTACATCTATCTCAGTATTCTAACTTCATTCACAGTTTGGAGTATAGGTTCTTTTCTTTGCCATAATTCCAGCTGCAGCACACTTCCTAAAAAAAGTTTGATTGGTGAAAATAAGATGTCTGTGTAATCAGCATTTTGATTGATCATGACCCTCAACATCTTCTGAATTAATATGTTACTCAAGTCCACCAACACAGATCCAGGAAGAGTTTTATGGCAAGAACAGATTCCTGATGCAAGAAGAAAATAAAATTAGAAGGTGGAGGAAGAAGGTCACTGAACAAGGAATAACATTAAAGCAACTTTACTTCCCCCACGTCCCTTGGAGGACCCTGAATAGGCTGAGGATCAGAGTGCCTAAATGTAAGACCAACATGCTCAAGTGGGAGCTGCTGGTGGACAAAAACATGCTGTGTTAATATGGAGAGATACAGAACTGGCTCATTTGCTGGTCTGCCAATTACTACCGGAAGCATATACCAATGTGGATTTAAGTTTGGCCAATGACAAAGCCTAGAAGGTAGCTCCATTTTAGCAGTTTAAAATTTGATCTGGGCGCAAAACAATAATTACTGGTGTTAGCAATCCCGTTGTCATTTTGGAAACCCCATTATAAATATAATTGTCACCCTATTTCCTATTTCACTTGGTTGCCCCTAGTACCACTATGTCCTCTGTGTCTAACATAATTCTTCAGTTTTTAGTTTTGTTATACATTCTAAAACAACCTAACACAGCTACCCATTTAAAAAATATAATTACTATTAAATTTTATAGTAGTGATGAGTTACTGTGCTTTACACAATGAGTTGCCTTTTTAAAATGTTTGTGGTCTGCTTGAACCTGAAAATAAATCTCATTCAGCTTTGTGTGCCTTACTTCAGAGTAAGGATAACTCCATTTAATCCTTTTATCCTAAAACTATTAATTTACCAGTAAGCCTTTCTTAAGCTTATATGTTTCATATGGAGAACTAACTTTTTTTTAAAAAAAAAATATGCTTTTCAAAAACCAAACAGCTCCCTGACCCTGAAATACAGCAACAAAACAATGTTCCAGAATATATTTTCTTTCCTGCTACTGTTAATAACCACAAACTCAGTTATGCCTTTTTAAAGACCTCCATCTTCCTCGGGTTTCACGGTTTCCTTGCATAGCTGATCATTTAGGGAACAGGCTTGTTCCAGACAGCTTTAATTAAACTGTGCTGCAAAACCAGATATAGATCAATGGAAATGATCCATAACAAGAGGCTAATCATGTATTTAGCAGTGTTCAGTCCAGTTCAATCACCTTCTCCTGTTTCTGTGGCTTTGCATTCATGTGGCAAAGGCTGAGTGTGTGAATGTATTCTCTCTCTATCTTAATCCATCCCATTAGTGGCCATATGCTTGGGCTTCAAGGGAGACAAGGCCTGTCTGCAATCTGCCAGGGATTTAGAGACATCAATAATTTGTGAACAGTCATGTTGGTACTGGTCGAAGGGTTAAGTGCTCGGCACGCCAGGGGCACCTCTTTTGGGACTGGAACTCTTAGTTGACTGTTAGGAACCTGATCCCCTGTGATGCTTCCCTTCAAAGCACATGGTGCATGTCAAATCCATACAGCTGAAGCCATGGAGCTTTATTAGCTCTGGGATTTAAAGGCCTGGGCTAAGTGATATAACAGTGTGTTTGCTTTAAATGCAGGGACGAATACAGGGAAAGGAACAAAATGATATGACACTCGAAAAGATGGCAATACTCGGATAATTGTACTATTTCTTCCTGCAATTGGTATATTTTTTTTCCTTTTCCCTAAGAAGATGCTTTTCAAGCTTGTTTTCTTGGTGCTCTGCTAGAAGTGGTAAATGCTGGGAGCCTTTTTAAAGGTCTATAGATTATTATTTTACAATTTGCAGTGAAACAACTGCTTATTGTATGAAGAGGTAATGAAGTATTAATGGAACCACACAATTGAACGCATATTGGCAATTAATTTTCATAATAAGCAAGCTAGAATTAAACCTATATCTGTATCTTCATCCATTGTAGAATATTAATCAGCTACCTGTACTTGAGCTGCTGGAATAGCTCGCTGAGTTAGAGTACCAGAGCTCAGGAGTTTGATTCCCCACTGTACTGTGTAAGAGAAGAATCAGCCTTTGTTGTCTTTGGGCAAGCCACGTGATCACAAAGTACTTACAGAAGAGAGGCCAGGTAACTCACATCTGAATACTTGTGCCTAAAAAAATCTGTAGAAGGGTCACCATAAGTCAGAATCAACCTGATGGTACACAATTATTGTTATACTTTTTGATGACAACCCATCAAAATTTAAGTTTTAAATTTCAAAATGGTAAAAGTTTATTTCATCTGCACCTTATTTAGCTAGCCTTTTATCTATTCTAACAATCTTTGCCTTCTAATGGTTTCATTCTCTTTGCCGGATAGTCTATCTAAGAATAAAAAGAAATAAGTATCAGATATATAGATGTGCATTTGCAATTATTTATTGGAAATGTTCTTAAATATACATGAGAAGTACAAATAGCAGTCATTCGGGGGAGGGGGATTGCAATGTAAATAATATATGTGCATTGATAGCTTTGGCCCTCCCAACCCAATGGAAATTGTGCCCAAGACTGCCTAAAAGCAATGGAAGTAAAAGGCTTATATGCCCCTGATTTCCTTGGGAATAAGAGAAAGTATTTTACTAGATTGTTTTCTTGTATGCTTCTCATGCACTTAAGAAGCATATGAAAGTGGAGCTATAGGTTTCCAGGTATAGTTCCAGGCCTTATTGCGGCTCACCCTGATCGAGTGCATTGCTGGAATACATAAAATGAGTTGCTTGAACATGAAACATGAAGTCCTTTTGACCTCTGGAGTGACTATTGATCTTGGGTTCAACTTTGTCAATATTCAGCTCTCACATCAACAATTTTCATCTGTTAACCCCTTCCTAGAGCTGCAGTTTCTGCATAAGAAAACCTTGAGACTGGAAGCTGCATGTTCAGTTCCTTGTTAAAGCTGTTAAGTAGAAAACAATTAGTGTGGAATCTCTAGCAGGATTTTCACAGCTTTACTCAGGAAGAAAACTTAACATTTTCTGCCTATGTTGCTAAGAATCTGTGGAACGCTGAATTACTAGAAATGTAGAATATTGCTGTAACCATATTGGCTATCTCCTCTGAACACGTTTCAGTTATTCTCACTACTACATAGTAACAGAAAATATTTCCAGCCATGTAAGTGTCATGAGGCACTTTAATTAACCACCACTTTTCTTTTTAAAAGATGCAACATAGCTTAATAAATAATGTGTTCACTTCAAATAATCTTTATGTGATTTATCAGTTTTCCCGATTATTCACATTTTATTTGCATTACCAATGAGAATATTAGTGATCTATAATTATGTCAGTTACTTATGCCTTCAGATAAGACATTAATAAGGAATTCATATTTCTTCAAAAAAAAATGTTATTTTGGTACTGTATTTTAAAAGGTTTTGAACCAAAGCAAAGGTGTGTTATTTTATACTAGTGCTTATTTCAGTATCCAAAAACTACAGTAATAAAAAATGTCACTTCTCTACTCATTTAAGAAATGCATAGATTTAGACTGAGCCTATTGAATCCCATTAAGCCCTATGGAGCTTCTGTTTGAGTAAATGATTACTCACTGTAAGAAATTTGGGGGATAAATGTTTGGATTTCATTATATTGTGGAGGAAAAAAAGTTTAAAATTTACGGAAGTATACTTTGCTACTTCATTGTTTTTATTTGGTCTTCCAATTTTAATGCCCTTTGCCACCAGGCTTATTCTTGTCCTTTTTGTTATTCAGTCGCACAGTCGATTCTGACCCTTTGCGACCCCATGGACCACTGTCCGCCAGGCACTTCTGTCCTCCACCATCCTCCTCAACTCACTCAGCTTTGTGCCCATTATTATTATTATTATTATTATTATTATTATTATTATTATTATTATTATTATTATTATTATTATTATTATTTCGATGTATATGCCACCCTACTTGGTGAAAACCAACTCAGGGCAGCTCACAACATACAATTGAATACAATATAACAGTTCAATAATACAATATCATAGTATCAAAAATACAGTGCAACAAAATAAATATAAACACAATATAATCAGAATACAGTCCATAAACAATATTCAGTACCGAATGGACAATAAACAATATACTCACAATACAATCCATACCCAATAGAAAAAAAATTATACAGTAATCAATTTAACAATGTACAATACAAAATACCGTCCCAATGTTAATATACATCCTCTCTACCACAACCGCAATTAACTCCTGATGCGGCTGCAGCGAAATCCTACCCCCTATTTCCAGGTGGTCTCTGGGTGACGGTGGGGCAAAGTCCAGGTGTTCTGACTTCTCTCAGCCCGACCGGCCAAGAACAAGAGTAGCAAGGGGCCCCGGAGGGAGGGCGGGAGCCGACAACCACAGATGTTACTGCGCGGCGGCCACCCGCGCGGCTGGAAGGCATTCTTTGATAGAGCCTGTTGCCATGATCTTTGTTTTGTTTGTATTGAGTCTCAAGCCAGCTTTTTCACTCTCTTCTTTCAACCTAATCAGGAGCTTCTTTAGGTCCTCCTCACTTTCTGCCATTAGGGTGGTATCATCTGCATATCTCAAATTGTTGGTGTTTCTCCCAGCAATTTTGATCCCAATGGTTATTCCTCCATCCCTGCATTGCGCATTATGTGCTCGGTGTATAAGTTAAATAACCAGTTCAGCCAAACCGGTAGCGGAAATCTGGAGGGCTTCACCGGGGGGGGGGGTGTTAAATAAACCTCCGGATGACTGGTTCTGTCACCTCTCTGGCCTCCCTCCGGATTCCTTTTTCTGGCAGCCGAAAATGGCTGCTCAGAAGTGCACATGCATCAAAACACCATTTGATGCATGCGCACTTAAAAATAGAAGTGTGCATGCATCAAATTGTATTTTGACGCATGCGTACTTCCAAGCAGCCATTTTTGGCTGCCCAGAAAGGGTGCGGTGGCGCTCTTGGAGCGGCGGCAGCAACCTTTCCTTCACCACCAACTGCCAATGCTGCTCCCATGGCAGCACCACCGGGCCAGGCTGGGCCTGGTTGCGCTGCCAGGCCTGGCTAGGCCAGGCCAGGCTAGGCTGCGCCAGCACTGCCACCACCTACCTGCTGCTCCCCAAGTTCCCAACCCCAGCAAAGGTAAGGAACTAGGGTTTGTTTTCTTTGTGTTTCGGGGGGTATTTTATGTAGTGTGTTTTTATTTTGTTTTTATGTATACTGATTATTTTATTTTACTATTTTTTACTTTGGCTCCGCCCACAACATCATGATGTAATGCTGTTGGCTCTGCCCACAACATCATGACATTGGCCCCGCCCACAATGTCAGCCCCGCCCACAGTGTGGTAGTAAAAAATGTTGGCTGTCCACCACTACACCCGCTCCTAGATCAGGACTCCTTGGTCATGATCACACACACTTTGGTCACCTCTAGACTTGACAATTGTAATGCGCTCTACATGGGGCTGCCCTTGGTGACCATCCGAAGGCTGCAACTGGTCCAGAATGTGGTTGCTTGAGTCATTATGGGGTGCAGACATTATGCTAATTACTCACCACTACTCAGAGAGCTGCACTGGTTACCAGTTTGCCTCCGAGTGCAATTCAAGGTGCTGGTCATCACCTTTAAAGCCCTGCATGGTAGTGGGCCAGGATACTTAAGAGACTGCATTACCCCGAGGACATCTGTCCGTCCCACCAGAGCAAACCAGAGAGGCTCTTTGGTTGTGCCATCGGCCAGAGAGGAGCACCTCTCTGTCACCAGAAGGAGGGCCTTCTCTGTGTCTGCCCCGGCCCTATGGAACCTCTTGCCAATTGATCTACGTATCCAGACAGAGCTGCTGTCCTTCAGAAAAGGAGTGAAAACCTGGCTGGCGGGGCAAGTCTGGGGTGCAGGTGGTACAATGTCCCCAGCCGGCTGGCTAATTTGAGTCCCCTTGCCCTTTAATCTCTCAACCATAACACCCAGTTTTGATCTTTTAATTTGTTTTAGAGTTTTAATTTTTTGACTTTTATAATCTTTTAAATATTGGTCTTAATTGTTATTGATGGTTCTGTGGCTGTGAAATCGCCCTGGGTCACTCCGGCGAGGAGGGCGATAAATAAATTTGAATAAATAAATAAATAAATAATCCACTTCACAATATGCCGGATTGAGAGCTGTACCAAATAAGGTCACTTGAAGTCTGATGTGCCATTAGGATGTGAGGATTACAGCAAATGGCATTATTACACAGTAACTCTATTTACCCCATGCCAGCTTGCTCTAAAACTGCCTTAATCAGTTCATCCAGCTAGGGTGGCCGTGATGCTTATGGGACTTAGAGAACGATAAACCCAAAGGCACTTTTCCCCACCCACGCATACACACTCTGTCCTGTAGTAGCAAAATAGGCAGTTGGCAACCCTCTTTCTACAGGGCACTCCTCGCATAGGGTGCTATGGGTACTGTTTTTAAAATTCTTATCTCCGTAACAGCCTTCTCACTAGATAAAAGTTTGTATAAGGATCTCATAGTATGATGGGCGAGTGCCAAATAAACTATTTGGTAACCAAAAAAAGAGCATTAATTCAATGTGGAAAATGCACAGAAACAAACGAGAGCCCAAAATGAAGTGTTGCAGTGCAATCTCATGCATGCGCCTGGCTCTGAGGTTGATGGAACTGAAAAAAGAAGTTAGTGTCAAAATAGGGATTTCCTGTTCTATGTAGTAGTAAATTTCATATCCTACCCTTCTACCAAGTAGTATATTAAAGATGACTAAGAAGAATAATGCAAAATATAGTTGTGCTATTGTGCATCTGATTTCATTTGCAAAATAGCACATGAAGGCAAGGGTCAAGCCCTCCTTGGTGTAGAAAACACCAGGAGTCGTGGTTTTGGAACCCATCAGGCTTTACAGTGGGAGAACTATGACCCCCAGAAAGTAGCACAACAGCTTTCTTTAAAAACAAAACACTGGAAGGGAGCCTAGAGTACTTGTGGGCAAATAATCCCAAACCCTTCTCTTGGAGGGGTTGAAATCTAGACGTTTGCAGATTTGTGTTTGTGAACTGCAATTCCCAGAATTCTGGCAGAAGAATTCTTGGGAAATGCTGAGGGTTTCAGTCTAAAAAAAAAAGGGGGGGACGACCTCAGCATTCTAAACACTTTGTTTTATACCAGGGGTGCCCAAACTTTTCAGGCTGTGGGCCGGTGATGTGGTTTAGTGGGCCGGTCATGTGGTTCCTCCCACCAGAAGTGGAAGTAAAAGGTGCCTTGCAATCTGTTTTGCAATAGGATGAGATAGATTTTAAGCTGCCATTTTCTCTGCTTAAATCAGGGATGCCCAAACTACAGTCTGCAGGCCAGATCCAGCTCCTGATGCCAATTCATCCATCCCACATCGCCCTCATCGCTGCCGGAAGTGGAAGCAAAACGCACCTGTGGGCCATAGTTTGGGCACACCTGTTTTATACCTTTCTTAGGGAATGTTTGTGTTCTGTGTTCTTCCAGGTTATTTTTCTTCTGCTTTAAATGCATACCTTTTCAATATGTTACTATGTTTGATGGTGCAATGTTGAAATAATGGATGGCTAGAAAGATGTCGGTGTCTGTTTATATTTCAGGACTCAAGAGACATCTTGAAGAACAAATGGGCAGGAAAGCACCAGCCGTAGTTATGGTACCTGTGATAGATTTACCTGGCATGAAAATTATTCATATAGCATGCTGGCTGAGTCCATAGTTCAGCAGCATCTGTAGTAAGTATGCACATCATACTAGACAAAGAAGACATGGCACTGGAATTTTTAAAGGTATACAAGTGTCTGTTGTTTCCAAGAAGAAGTGTAAATGGAACATTACAAGAAAGCACCATTTTCTCATTCTTTTTTCCTATGGGAATTTTCGACGTCATCAGCATTGAGTGTGGAATTATGAAATGACGTCAGTAATTCTCAAATCTCAATGGCTTTGTGTGTATGTATGTATATGTAGATATAGATATAGATAATAATGAATTAAGTAAAGCTAGAAAATTCCTCATGTTTTTTTCAGTATCTTTGGACCAAATTCTCAGCATGTTGTTGCTCTTGCTAGTAACTCCTTGTGTCAGGATGTCATTTATAGATCAGGTCTTGTTCCAAGGCATTTTGCACTGATACATTATACCAGGAGTTCTCAACCATTTTAAGCCGGGGGTCAGGTCACACTCCCTCAGACAGCTTCGGGGACCAGTCATCCATTTTGCCCTTCCTCCACCACATGGCACTTCCTGATGGGGTGGAGGTGGTATGGGCCACATGAAATGGTTCTGTGGGCCGGAGGTTGAGAATTCATTGCATTATATGAACCATTTATACCAATACATTAAGCTTAACGTACTCCTGTATCATAAGCACAGTAAATGGTTTTATATTGTCCAAGATCCACATATTTGAGGATATCATCAGTAGCTAGAAAAGGGAAATGATATAAAAAACTCAAGGAGTTCATTCTCATCTCAAAAATGACATCAGGAAAACTTAATTGAGTACTTGGATTGGTTCTTATTAAAAGTGAGCACTTCAGAAAGTGCCTGCTGGCATGCATATCTTGCAAAACCAGGTCTGTTAGAACTGAACTACATATAAGTTTATGCTTGCTGAGCACGTGCAAGAATTTTTCTTCTGAGCCTGAACAAGAAATTTTGGGTATTACTGTACAGAGGACCTACCCCATGCATAGAAGATACTGGCAGCAGACATGACTGCACAGTCTCTTGGCATCCTGACAGTTATATGAATTAGGTTTCCTTCTTCTGTACTCTTTCCATATGTAGAGCTTGTAAAAGTTGCTTTTTTGGAATTGTAGTTTTCAAGATTCCAGGAACTCCAGTTTTAAAAAAAGTAATTTATGTATCAGCTGACTCATAGCTAATGATATTTCTGTCTCAGGATTATCCTATATTGGTTACTGGCAATAGAGTTTAAAGTTATTTTGCTTTGTTTCTTCCAAAGAGCTGACCTTTTAATATGAATGACAAAAAGGATCATGGCACCTTAAATGTCTGTCTGCTGGGGCTATGCACCATACAGCTTAAGAAATGAATTACAGTACATGAAAAATTATGGCAATGAAATCATGTTGTCTTTAGGGTGCCAAAAGACTTTTTGTTGTTTCTTCTGCTATATGCTAATACACCGGACAGTTTTAAATATGAAATCACTTCTCAAAAGTCAATTGAATAATGTTTGACTATAGTTAGTCTCACATGGAATTAAATGCCATCCAGTTTTAAAATGTTGGTCACAGATACAGTAAAAATGACTGCTGAGCACTGGATATTGAATAATTCCATAGATTGCATGTAAAGTATGCTAATAAACTGGGTTCCATACTGTATTTTACCGCATTATTTTAAATGTGTTCTATACTAATGGTTTGTAGTTCAATAATTTTTTTACTGCATATACAGTGAATTGTGCACATTGTTCTTCTGTGGCTACAATCCACTTGCATAGGTATACTCAACAGTATAACTTTTGGACATGAAATCACTATGGGTTTTGTTTTTGGCTTGGATAATGAATTGTGTAACCTACACACAACTTATATTGTTATGATTTCTTAACCTGAAGCAATTGGCACCCAAAACTAGTATAGATGCACAAGAAGCTTTTGGCCAATTTTTTTGTATGACTGATATTAATATGCAGATGGTGCAAAAATGTATGCACATTTTATATGTTATCTATTACTTTTCAAAGTTGAATTGAAATATGGTGGCAATGACGTTTGCTCAAAAGAATTAATGCTAGCATCATCATGTGACAGGCAGGACAGTCAAAGAAAATGGCCATTTTGAAGAGGTGTGGTTGAATTTCCCCCATGTTCTCCTGACTTAATTTGATTTCTACCTATGGGGACCTTAAAGGGTGTGGTGTACCACAGAAAAATGGCTACACTGGCAGTACTTCAGGAAAGAATTGAAATGGCATGCACAATGATACAAGTGGACACTTTGGTCAATGTTGCTCAATTAATGCTTCACCATAATCAACTGTCTGGACACTAATGGCAACCACTTTGAGCATCTCTTGTAATTGCAGAGGTTAAATGTGACTTGTATTCATCTTTCATTAACAGTATATATTGAGTATTACAATTTTAATACAGTTTTCCCTTCCTTAAAATGTCTATACATTTTGGCACCCTCTATAGTCATGCATGAACTTCCACACTTGAGCCTTTGGGGCCTCTGTGTGGCAGGGGCACATTGCTGCCCTCAGGGGAATAATTGGTGATGCAAAGTACATTGTGATGCTTGCTGGTAGATAAAGGGTTCTACTCTGGAGTTACTGATGTTAGCCCGATGATGCAAAGAGGTACTGTGCTACAGTACCTCTCATGTCCTTCTGTTGACCAGCATCTTTGTCTAATGCCCTAATGGACTGTGGACTGTATGAAGATGGAAGGCTCTCAGATTTTTCTGTCATACGTATGAAGCATGAACAGAATGTGGATTTTCAAGCATGCTATTGTGTCTTGCTACCTTTAAAGTCATTTTCATTATAATTGTTTCATTTTTCATAGTGACTTGAATCCTATGAAACTAATAAAAGGCATTCCTCACCTCTAATATTATTCACCTATCTATTGGTAATGCTCTCCTCTACCCATTTACCTATGCATCGTATTACTGTATTGTATTTTCTAGATTAAGCTTTAATTTATTAATGTATATTTGACCCTCTGTTCAAGATTTACACAGTTCCCCTAGAATTTGTAGACTGACATGTGATTTTAAAAGGTGTTTTCTTGATATAGTGATAACATATCTGCACACACTTAAGATGACTCTCCCAAGTTGCTATTAAAGCATAGGAATCCTGAATCACAAAGGCCATTGGTGCAAGAGAAGCTTATTGATACAAATATGTCCATTCCCTTATTCAGGAAGGTCTGGAGCCTTCATAATACTTTGCCTTCCAGTCCTACCCTAGCCAGGTAACAGTGAACAGGATAGTATTAACAATAGCTGCATAATTTGTGCAGCTATTGTGTTGGGAATCGCCCTGGGCCCCTTCGGGGAGGAGGGCGATAAACAGATTTAAATAAATAAATAAATAAATAATTTGACTGTTGAGCAACAGAGAGAACTTGCAGGCAAGACTTGACCACGTTCACTTGATGAGAGGGGGTGGGCTGTCACAGTTTGAATATTTTATAAATAAAATATTAAATAATCAAGGGTAGAAGAATTGTAGCCCTAGGAAAATAACATGAAGGTTTAAACAGTACTGAATTACTGGTAGAGGTTACTTCAGAACAGATAGGTGTGAGCTTAAAAATAAGGGGAAAGGAGAAAGGTAACAGTTAAAGTTGTAATACACTGTCCATTTGAGGCTATTCATTTCCATCTAATTCTGCCTGAGTAGTGTATGTCCATTACATATCAATGAAGTTTGCTTCTTTAAAGAAATGTTAATTGAATGATGTGCATCACCTTAGCAGAATCTATGAGATATTGTGTTGGTTCTCCTAGTCTACAAGAAAATATAGATAAGAAATTGTTTTATATGTGTGCGTGCGCGCGCACACAGAGAGAGAGAGAGCAGCATGAAGTCAGCTGAACAACAATAAAGCCAACCTGAGCTGAGGAACAGAGGTGGTTTGGGAGGAAAAGTACAGTACAGTAATACCCCGGATAACGATTGCACCGGATAACGCTAAAACCGCATAACGACGACAAATTTGGGGGGAAGATTTGCACCGGAGAATGTTCTTTCTAGCGTTATCTGATGCATCGTAATAAAGGAGGCCAAAGCTCCTCTCCCTGCCACTTCCCTCCTTCTTCCCCCCCACCCCCAGCAATAGGGTACTGTACTGCCGAGAGAATCCAGCCCAGCCCTGGCCCTGCTTACCTTCAAGCCACCACAGCTGCTTCTCCCACCAGGTTCCCCAGACAGCCCTTTGCACTGGAACTCATGGCTGGCCCAGGCAAGGGTAGCGTGCAGGATCAAGCCGGTCTTGCCCATGTGGAGTCAGCCTAGCTGCTCTTTGCTCCGACTGAGCCAGGCTTGACCAGCCGATTGCAGAGCACAGAGCTGTGCCTCATGGCAGGCAGAGGCACCCGAGCGCCGATGCAAGAGATCAGAAAATGGAGAGGAATGGTTGCCAAGGCAGCAAGAGACGCATGCATCGGATAAGGCTGAAAATCGCATAACGTTAAGACTTGTGGAACCAAGTCTTAACGTTATCCGATGTATTACTGTACTGTATAATGAAATAAGGGCAGTTAAAGACATCAGCACAGAGAAAAGAAACCGAAAGCATGAATTTTCCTCCATAGATTTCAACTGGCTGATGGCTGAGTAAGCACTTAGAAAAGTTAATGTTTTTCCATGTGTGTGTGTGTCCAATATGCTAAAAAGCTAAAATAAATATTTCTACTTTTATTAATGTTAATTTTTGTACAAGATGTGCATTTTTAAAGCTATAAGCTCTTATATTTGTGTGACCTATTTGCTTATTACTTGTAATACAGTGATACCTCGCTTAAAGAGCATAATGTGTTCCACGGGATTGCTCTTTAAGCGAGTTTGTTCTTTAAGTGGAACACCATAGTAAGTGACCAAGTGTGACTTGTGGCGGCGGGGGGATTGCAAACCCCAATGTAGTTGTTAAGAGAATTTTTGATTGGTTTTAGTTGTTAAGCGAGTCAACCATTTAGAGAAAATTCTGCTCTTTAAGCGAGTTATTCTCTAAGCGAGGTGCTCTTTATGCGAGGTTTTACTGTACTTCATTTATTTTCAGCATATCTACAACTTTACTCATAGCTTTAAGAATGGGTTTTAAAAATATATATATATGCATGTAAGCAAAGTGGATGAATAAAGCTTGTAGAATTAATCAAACTAATGTGTCCTGGACTCTTCCCCCCCCCCCCCCCCGGTTTACATCACTATGAGTGAAGACATTGATTTGTTCTCATCCCATGAAGAAGAGATAAAGCAAATTTGGAATCTACAATCCTGGCAAACAATTCAGGATACCAGACTGGTTAATTACTACACCTTAACACTACTGGTAACTTGGAGAACCAAGCAGGAGAAAGTAAATGATTTATACTTTGATTACCCAGATGAGCATAATATGATTGTCTTGATTATTTCATTCACTCTGGTATTTAACCCATTTAGGGATAAATTTAGCTTTTGAGGTGGGCAAGATGTTACTTGTAATGGACCATCACAGAATCAACTTATCAAGGGCTTTTATAAAGCTCTATAGTGCTTGTTGGAATATCATACTTTTAAACTTGACTATATGATCAAAGATGAGTCGAAGTTCTAGGGTGTGCTCTCCCATATCTTCTCCTCCTGTGTATGTCATCTACTAAGGTGACCAAGGCTATCAGGATCTGGAAACTCTGTTGAAAACCAAGAGAAGCAACCACCTTTTCTAGCCTCTCACTCAAGATTTGTGATACTGGATAAATGTTATCCAAAACCAAGGATACAAATTTGGCATTGAAAATTAACTTATGATATTTTGAAAACAATAGGAATTGTATCCTCCCTCAGTGTCACCTTTCAATTTCAAAATTTAGACTCTAATCTCAGATGTCACCAAGCAGGAACGATAAGGACCCAAAGAGCTAGTAGAGGGTCTCTGCCCTCCTTTGTCTGCATAATCAAGTATACATTTATCACAGTTGCTAAAGAAAAAATGTCATCCTGCAGTTTTAGCTGTACAATTATGTTAAATAAATGGAGAATATAGGGGGCCCTGACAGAGCGATATTTTCTGTAAGAGAAAATTGCTGTACACAGTGTACAATTGTTTCCCCCCCCCTAAGTTAAATAAAAAAGGTTAGCCAACGTAGCAGCCCAAGAAAAGTGCACATAGATAACGATTTTAATTTTGAAATTCACTCCTATATGTTGAAAAGAAAAGAAAACGTATACTGTAGTTTCCTTTACACAAAGCCTTCTGATAATGCTGACATTTTTCTTTGAAAGATTCCCACATCCTCCCAGTAGTACATCAGCCAGGTTTGCTGAATTTTTAAATAGGAACAAGGCAATTTGTTCAATATTGATATGCAAGGTAGATGCTGCTTCACTTTGCAACCCAAGACTTATATAACAGAGGGAAATGTCTTAATGCCTTTTTATCTTTTTCACACTGCAGTACTTTTATCATAACTACCTGGGCCTGATGCATAAGTTTCATGCAGTCCTTTCTCTCCACACTCTTTGTAACTGGTGCGTGTGTCTTCTGACGTGGGAGAGGAATGATATAGAGAGGTTTAATATTTGAAATGTATAAACACCAAAAACAAAAGAGCTACCGACAATTGACAGTGCAATAGATTTTGTCTAGACAGGTTTTGATCTCGGGAGTGTAAATACATGTGCCACAGTAAGACATTAGTTTTTGAGGGCTTTTTAAAAAGAAATAGATATGCAAACAAAGAAAAAAATGGTTTCTTTGATTTTTATTAAACCCTCTGGAAATTTTACAATTTATTCGTGTTATGACACCTAAACTATGTTGGCAAAGATACCAATGCTGCACATGCAAGCATGAAGAGGAAAGAACTTCAATCTAAAAGGGAAGGTATGTTAATATATAACCTAGAATTCTTTCTTTTCTTTTCTTTCAAAGAGATGGAAGTCATACCCAGAAAATTAGGGCAGAGATCAATTTGCATAATAAGGGATATAAATAAACTTCCTACATTTTGGAAGTACATTCTGTTTGATTAATGGTGCAGTCCTGTATCCACCCGCCTCCTAAGTAAATCTTATTGAGTTCAGTGAGATGGGCATCTGAGGTGGGATGCATAGGATTCTGTCATAAAACTTTAATTGCAGACAAGACAGAGTTAGATGGAATGGAGACACAAAACTGCAGGAGGAAAAGTAATAGGATATAACTTTCTGCTGCACTCTTGCTCAAAACTGTCGAGATGATAGCTGGGATCCTAGCGAGGCTTTACAGTACACATGGCTGAGCTGCCATAAAGTCATCAGACCCAATCTTCCCAGATAGGTTAAAAGATGGCATTTGGTATTTTAAGCAGGGATTATTTGGAGGTGGTGGGGAGAATCCTCCAGTTTTATGGTGAGGTGAATCAAAGTCTGATTTGTTAAACCACGTATCACCAGCGCATCTGTCTTTCTAAGCTTTGGATCTCTTGTGGGTACTGGAAGCCAAATGTCTCTTGGGTGTGAGAGAAGTGATCTGAAACCAGCTATTCTCCTTCAAGGATGTTCTGTTCAATCTATTATCTCTCATTGGTGTGCTAGTCTACTCTATCAAAATACAGTGATTGAATAAAACATTTTATCTCAAATAAATGAATGCACTGATTTAATAAACGTTTCTAGTGTGTGATATTATAGTTCCCCAGATAAAAGCTGAAATTTCTAAATGTGGAAGCTCTTCAAGTGTCCAAGTTAAATTAATGCCAGCTCTCTCAAAATGTGATTACATCTAGAAACCTACTTAAAATGAAATTGTGTTTTCTGATAGTTTCTGGTGCTTATTTTTAGGTAGCCTGTTTTTATTATTATTATAATGATGTCTGGCACAAAAATTCATATTAAGAAGCGATGACAATTTACTAATTTATGATGTCTTTTCTTGTATTTTAATGTTCTGGCAGGCTAACCAGTGTTGATGTATTAGCTAAGCATCCAAACTACAGTTTCTTTTAAAAAAATATATTTCTTTCATCTGATGAAGACTATTTTTGACATATTTTAAGTTTTAATTTACTAAAACAGGTACAGTATGTTCAGATAACAAAAATTTCACCTATTCTGGTTTCTGATCCAGCTTGACATCAGTGTTATATGAAATAGGTATCAAGGTCTACTCTTTATTGTAATCCAAATAGATCTTAGGTTAAAAGTTTGCTTCTAGGATCTTCTGATGGAAGAGTTAAATAATCCTCTTGAACTGCCTTTTATGTGGAACTAGTAGTACCAACACCTGAAGGAAGAATGGATCTCTAAATTACATGTGCTGCTTCCAGTGGACAAACTAACAGTTGAAGTGGACTGTGAGAGAGGTAACCATATTCATCTATAGGGGACCAGGAGGAGATAGTATTGTGACATAATTAAGGCTAACAAATTTACTTCCACATGAGCTTTTGTGAATCACAGTACAGATTCATGGAGCACAATATGAAGCCATAGTATATAAACCTAGGTCCAGAAAGTGTGTCTCTTGCTCCTGAAGATGTGGATTAGAAGGCGTGAAAGTTCTTTCAGGAAATAAATTTGTCAGTCTTAAATGGCCAGCATAAAAAAAAAACCTGCCTCATACAAAGCATATTCATTCCCACCTTATGTTAGCAGTGCCAAACATGGACACTTACAACAAAGCATAAATGAAAGTTAGTCACCATGGAAATGAGATTCTGAGGAAGGCTGGTGGAGTGACTAGAAGGGATAAGATCAGGAATGAGGTTATAAGGGAATGAATTGGAACAGAAACAAACTTAAACTATATACAGAGACAGCAAATAAAGTGGTTTGCCAGTTTGGATAGAATATCTTGGTATTCCATACCATACAAGGCATATGTGAAAAGAGGAGAAGGACAAAATGCTAGACAGATTCAGAAGAAGGCAGAAAGATAACATCAAAGACATATTACAAGAACACCAAATAACGTCGGTGCAGGCCTCTAGATGTACCAGAACAAGAACCTTGTATCTCCCAAGACATCTGAAGGAGTAAAAGAGGAAGTGAAGAAAGATGCTTAAAAGAGCCACAATATATTTTTGTTTACATGGCTGATGTGAGCTCTATATATGAGGGAAATTATACATATTTAGTACTTGTTTGTTTTGATTTTTATGTTCCAGCATACTAAATAATGCTATGAAGTATTTTTAATAAGACTTAAATTCCACGCTCCCATTCCTTTATTTCTCTGAGTCTCTCACTCTTAATCAGTTCAGCCATAAAAGACAGAAATCCTAGCTAATCAAGAGTAAAGCTGCTCTTGAGTGATATCCAGGTAATTCATTTCAACTCCTTTTCTTCAGCAGCATCACAAGGAATACATTGGACTGTTTATCTTCTAACTCAATTTACTGGCCATAATAAATTGTACTAGTCATCAACCATAATATTCCTGCTTCTAAGAAACCACTTAATTAATGTTGATTATTTTACAAAATATAATAGAGGTTAAGACACTGAACTTGATGAATGGAAGTTTGGCAGGTCAGCAGTTCAAGACTCAAGTACTGCACAATGGACTGAGCTCCCATCTCTGTCCCAGCTCCTGCCAACCTAGCACTTCAAAAGCAAGAAACTGCAAGTAGATAAATAGGTACCACTTTGGTGGGAAGGTAACAGGTTTCCGTGCATGCCTGCTACATGTCCACAGAAACATCTGCAAACGCAAACAGCCCTGGCTCTTTGGCTATAAACAGAGATGAGCACTGAACCCTAGAGTCAGATATGACTGGCTTTTGAGCAACGGTGACCTTTACCTTTACACATTAGATTTCTGACAACAGCTTGAAAATCTTTACAATAGGGCCTATGACTACATCACTACCTCTTCATGGAGAAGGAAAGTACGGGGACATTTAGATTTCAGCATTTGGTTCCAGCCTGTGTTAAGTGTTTGTGTACACATATTTCAGTAGCTATGACACCTCTCCACCCCCAACCAGCATTTGGTTTCAGTGGTGCAAGATCTGACTGTCTTGTTATCACAATCCCCGGTGCAGACAAAAAGCTTTCCTGGGGTTGATATCTTGCCACTCACACATAATTATTTTGAGACAGACAGCTCCATTACTTCAGTGCCTCCACTTCAGAAGAGGAATGGAAACATTAGGAAAAGTTTTTTTTCCTTTGATGCAGTATATGCTGCCAATTTTTTTTTTTATTAAAATAGGAACTCATGTTAAATAAATAAAATTTTGCCTGGAGGCTTCTGAAAACTAATGTTGTGTTTTGACAGTGTCAACCCCCCCCCCCAACAATTCCTGAAAGCATTGTGTGAGCTAAGCTAGGACTTCATAATTTTTTTCTGTGCAACTAAACTCTTCTTCTTTTCATCTTTAGTTATTCTTGTCTTTTTCTCCTCTTCCAATATCAAGAAAACAATATCAGAACTCTTCTCTGCTATTGTTAAAGTCTTCTTTCCCACCCACAGGCAAATGTGGACACCTTTCTTCTAATTAGAAGTACCTGCAGTGGTTCAAGTGGCTAAGATGCTGACTGGAAGGCACCAGGTCAGCAGTTTGATTCCTGACTACTGCAGGACAGAATGAGCTCCCATCTTTGTCCCAGCTCCTGCCAACCTAGCAGTTTGAAAACAAGAAATTGCAAGTAGATAAATAGGGACTACTTCGGTGGGAAGGTAAACAGCATTCTGTGTGCTAGTCATGCCTGCCACATGACCATGGAAATGTCTGCAGAAGCAGACAGTGCTGGCTCTTCGGCTTTGAAACAGATGAGCACTGAACTCTAGAGTCAGATATGACTGGCTTTCAGGCAAAGGAAACCTTAACCTTTATACCACCAGAAGGCTAGAGGAAAGGGCTGCCGCTGTCCTTTTCTTAAATGAAGCAGGAAATGGGTTCTTGGAAGGATTATAGAAAGGAAACGGTGTAATTCAAGACTGCAAAAACTCCTTTTGGTGAATGTAACATTGTGTCAATAGATGTTTCTGCTCCACCACATCCCAAGTTCTTTTTGGGTCAGTCAGATGGCACAGTGGTTAAACTGCTGTCCTGCAACCAAAAGGTTATGAGTTTAATCATGACCAGACACAAGGTTGACTCAACTTTCCATCCTTCCAAGGTCATTAAAACGAGAATCTAGCATGTTGGGGGCAAAATGTGAATTAATTTGTGAACCACCCAGATATAAGTGTGATTGGTTTGCTTAAACACAAGATCAGTGGGAAGTAAGTACCGTAACATATAACTGCAATGTTATGCCCAGTTATCAGTAGGAAATAGTTTGGAGTAATTATCCCTAGCAATTTGCCTGTAAAGCTACAATTCTGTACAGTGTAAATCCCATTCAATGCTTGACATTATGTTGGAGCCAGTAATATACTCTGAAAGATAATCTAACTTTTTTCCTTTAAAAGAATACAAAAACCACTCACCAAAGATTTCCAGATGCATTCATTGGTCTTGGCTGTATCAGTTCCAGATATTGGCTATCATCATAGCAATAGTCTTCCTGTTCTTAACTCCTTGGAACAGTTCTTCTGAGGACAAGCCACACCAGTCTCTTGGGTTCTTCAGTCATGAAGTCCATCTACGTTCAGGGCCTCTCTTCCCATGCATCTTTCCTTGCAGAGAGAATTGGAGTATTCTATACTTTATGGTGTTCCTCATGATATGGGCAAGATATTTGAGCTTTCTTTCCTTAATGGTCTTTAACAGTTATTGTTCTTTATCCATCCAGCACAATACTTCTACATTAGCCACATGGTCAACCCATGATATCCTTAGCAGTTGTCTGTAGATCCACATTTCAAAAGCTTTGATTCTCTTTTCAGATGCTTTAATCAATGTCCAGGCTTCAACTCCATACAGCAACACTGGGAATACATCGCATCTCACTATTTGGATCTTTGTAGCGAGAGTTAGATCTCTACTGCATAACAAATGTTGCATTTTTATGAAGGTGCTGACCTAAGTACTGAATATCCTGCCCTTTTTTATGGAGATCATTGTAGGATGCATAGGTTTAACATGCAGGCATTAAGTAGTTACTCTAGCTTTAGCAAAGTTGCTGTGTTAAGATTCAGATCAGAATACTCCAAAGATAGAGTGTTCATAATATTCTGGTTAAAACAAATTATAAAGGATTTTACAGGGAGTGCCAAGAATATCATCAATGAATGAGTGAATGCCATGAATTTTGAATATCTTCTTACATCTGAATTAAGCAACTCAGAGCTGTCCAAAGTTAGAACCAACAATTCCTGTCAGCCCCCACCAAGCATAGGCAAGGTGGATTGGAGTCCAAAATAATTTGGAGTGTCACAAGTATTCACTTCTCTTTCAGGTATATTCTCCAACTTGCTGGCTGACTCAGGAAGTGAAAGGGATTGCTAAGACACAGTGCCTTCAGCAAAGGGGAACATCTACACACCAACAGGGAGGGAACCGTACTTTGACAAAATAAGTTAATAATTGATGGCAGCCCACTAGCTAACAGTTCAGTTGACTAACTAGATATGCCAGACAGTTGAAATAAACATTTTTAAAGTCAAAATGAACATATCCTAAAGTGCCTCTTAAAACATCTGCAGTCAGACAGCACACAGGCTGGACAAACTGTTGACAAGTGAATGATACCCAAATTAGGGCTATCTTGGGAAAGGAGTGCAGTGTTTCTTCTTTGTTCAGAACAGGGATAGAATTGTGATGTAGCAAAGCCATCTGGATCTTGTAAAGCTGTTCATTCTTTTAACTTTTGATAATCTACTTGTTTGGACTTTTTTTCTCATTCAAAAGAGGAATACATTAAAGCAGTTCATTAACCAGCATTAGGTTAAGCATGCATTTCAAACAACATCATCCCCACATCCCATTACTTACTCTCTTCTCTGAAGCACCAGATATCATATTTCTTTGAAAATACAGAACACAGTGGCTGAAATACTGTTGCACAACTCAGCAGCAGCAAATTGTGACTTTGGGGATCTTTGTGTTCAAGTCACGTGCATCCTAAAATTGCCTTTAATCAGCAATGATTTGCCTTTAAAAGCTTATGATGACATCATCTCTGTACACCGCACATGGATTTTGCACAATGTAGATTTCATGTAATGCATTTTTTTACAATACAGTACTGTACTGTGCAAAATTCTCAGGCTTTTGGGGACAATTCAGTGAGTGATTTGAGAGACTATAACTCCAAACGTCACCAAACCTAGAGATGGTGAGAGGAAATTCAAGAGGGCTCTTTCCAATATTGGTGTGTCTAGGTGGCTCGGCAGTTAAGTTATGTCCTCACTCCAAAATCACTCATTGAATCTTCTCCCAAGCAGCTGGTGGTGGCCTAAGACTTTTGCACAGTGTTGCATATAACTAGACAATGACAATAAAATGGGCTTTTAAAAGGTGTGCATTTGAAAAAGCCAGGTGAATGCTCATGACAAATGTGTGGGGCTTAGCCAAGGTAGAATGTAAGTCAGCAGGCACCAAAAATCAGCTTTCCATTTCATTCCATAGGCTCAGACATATAAGGATAAAATAGGAAAGAACAGATCACCCCAAGCAAATGATAAGCTATCGCCTATCACTTCCCACTTGTTAACTCACATCTAAGGAAAAACAAAGATATTGTCAGCTATTGCTTTTCAGCTTCACTTAAAGAAGTCGCTACTGTCATTGGTGGGCTTTTTCTCAAGATATCAGGAGTCAGCTGGACTTCCGGGTACTGGCTGCAAACTTTCCCAGGTCTTACAGTAATTGAGACTGACTAGTGGACATGCCAGGTAGGGGATTCTGGGAGCTGAAGTCCAAAAAAGAAACTTTCCCAAATTCCATCTTGTACTCCTATCCTTAATTGCTAATTGCAACAAATGATGGGAAAAACAACTGGTTCTAGAATTATGAAAAATAGAGCAGCTGGCTTAGGTAATAGATACTGGGAAAGGGCAGAGAACAACCTCTTGAGGTGCTCAAGGTCAGGGCTAGTACCACATGGCCTGCTCTGTACCCCCTAAATTAGCTTTATTCCTTCAAAATCCTTCAAGACTTCTGTGTGAGGAACTGGGGAGTGGAGATTATGGTGTTCTTTGCCTTGGGTGACAAAATGCCTTGCCCTGTGGAAATGTGTGTCCAAAGAGTCAAACTGTTAAAACTATTTAAACGAGAAACCACAGCTTAAGAAAAACATAAACCAATATATCTCAGACAATAAAAGCTTACCACTTGATGTGCTGAATACCTGTGAATATTAAAAAGATGAGATGATGAATCAACAACAAAATAGAGCTCTCTAGATGACAAATTTTGGATGTTGCCTGTTTATTCCTCTGTTCTGTTAACTGATAACTTCTCTAGGGTAGTCGCCTTCATGCATCCGATAGTGTGTTATGTCCTGTCAGTCCAGCTTGAATGAGACATTAAATACAAGGACTATTCTAATTGTCGAGATACTTCAACAAGACACATAACATTCAACCCACATGTAGCTGAAACACACACAGTAAGCAGCCAGGAAGTCTAACCTGATACCATACCACCACTAGTAAAGGAGCTTGGCCTTGACAGAGATGTGACCCAGAAGAAGCTGTTGAAAGTGTTATTGCTACATTGGGGTTTTAGATGTCTGCTTAAATTAGGAATAAACAAATATAAAGTAGAAACAAGGGCCTCTATATCATTGCTACTAGAAGCCCAGATAACAACTTCCAATGCTACAATTTAATGTCATCATGCACTACCAGGAGCATAGGAGTTTTTCTGGGGAAATGTAAATACTATTCCTATTGGATCTTTCCCACCTTTTGTGACCTCTGAAGCTCAGCAAAACCAGAAAATTCTTCTTGTAGATAATGGGTATTGATCTCAAATTGGCTCCACAGAAGTACTGAAACACCACAACGGATCCCGCAGAATACAGCCTGCAAACCACTCTAGATACCTAGCCATTGTGTATGTGTCTGTTCCATTTACTTCATTGCATTTAGAAGTCTCCATTAAAGACTTCTAAATGCTTGCAATTATGTAGGTGTCCAAGTGCAAGGTAATTGTACAGGCAAACAAGGCCCTTGTTACATGGAGGAACGACGTTTCTGAAGGAATACCTCACATCCGAGGAGATCCTCGTAATCCATCTTATTGAGAGTAGCCACCCCTCAAGAGGTGTGACGTGGGAAAGGGCCTTTTTTGTGGTGGCACCCTCTGCCTAGAATGATCTCTAACCAGAAATCCACCAGGCAACATCTCTCCAGGCCTTTAGGAGATATATTTTTTAAAGAACCATTTGTGGAGTTCTTTCCCCCAAAATAAGTGTGTTGGTTAGGATTTCTTTTTTATTCATTGGTTGGACTGTATTTTAATTTAAGAACTCTGACCCTGTTTATCTCAACTATCATCATTGGGTTTTTTAAAATATATATATATATTTGTTGTCCAGTCGCACAGTCAATACCGATCCTTTGCGACCCTATGGACCATTGCCTGCCAGGCATCTCAATCTTCGAGCATCCTCCTCAGCCCGCCCAGTTTTGTGCCCATTGTGTCTACAATACCATCTAGCCATCTCATTTTTGGCCACCCCCTTCTTTTGCCCTCCACCTTTCCCAGCATCAAAGCTTTATCAAGTGAATCTTCTCTTCTCATTTGATGCCCAAAGTACTTTAGCTTCATCTTTACTATTTGACCTTCTAAGGAGCAGTCTGAATTGATTTCTTCTAGTATCGACCTATTTGTTCTCGCTGTCCAGGGAACTCTCAAAACTCTTCCTCAACACCACATTTCAAAGGCATCTATTCTGCGCTGAGCTTTCCTAATGGTCCAGCTCTCACAACCATACATTGCCACAGGGAATACCATTGCTTTGACTATGCGAAGTTTTGTTTGCAAGGTGAAGTCTCTACTTTTAACTATGTTTTAACTATGTGTATACTGTATATTGATCATTTGCTGTATTTTTCCCTTTGTGGTAAAATGTTGCACTGTACTCTTTATATTGTTTACTGCTATGAGTAGTATAACACAATATTTGGCAATACAAATAAATAACATGGTTGAGTAACCATTATAAAACTTACAACTGTTCATCTTTGGGAATCTGATTATACCAGTGTAGGTAACAGAAAAGAGATAATGATATTAGGAGGGCATATCAAAGACAGACATTGTGGAGTCACTCAGGCCTTGAGATCATCTGGAAAGACCTTCCTACCACAGACAGTTCATTATTTGGATGTCAGACATTCCCAAATGCAAAAAAATGGTGTTAAGTGTCCCTCCCCATTCTGGTGCACAAGCCACCCAACTTTCTATAATGTAACATACTCTGTTCTGCAATTGCCCAGTTCCAACCATAAAATGCTAACTTCTATTTTAATTCCAGCTAGAGTAGATCTACTGAAATGAATGAGGCTAATCCATCAGTATTAACATAAGTCCCTGGATTTAGCTCCTATCATAGTTAACTTATGTGGAATATTCTTATTTCAGCTGTTAGAGATGTCGCAAGTATTCCTATTTTTAGGTCTGTGTAAAAAGAGTAATTTTTTATGTAAGGCTTCCCACTACAGTCTATGTTCCATGATATTTATTCTGGTAAAGATACTGCATTGATTTTATGTATAGCTTTATAGTTTTATGGTGGTGATGTAAGTGGTTTATAAATACTAGTAAATAAAAGAAATAAGTCATAAAAGTTATATTCATTATGTGGCCTTTTCATAAATACAGTTCATGCATTTCTATAGATCTGTATGTTTCATAATCTTCCATGTCTCATAGACTTAGCTTTATATCAGAATCTTTATTGTGGGCTTTTCTGGAAACATTCACTGGACAATGCTGCCTCCCAGTGTTCAAGGTGAAGAAAGCCAGATTTAGCCAATACAGTACTTTTTTAAAAATAGTCACATTTGTGAATGCTTTATCAAAATGATAAAGATAATTTTTTAAAATATTCTTAATGTCTTTAAAGGTCCTGAACATTTTTCTTGTAACTCTCCACACATACAAATGAAACCAAACATCATGGCAATATTGTATTTTGTGAGGTAACATAATTGACATTCCACTGTCATGTAAAAATATGAGCAATGAATAAGTCAGATATCAATCTTATACACATGAAATGTACCTTGATCAGACATGCCTAGATTTGTACTATTAATTTATGGAAATTCTAGGTAATGGCAAAGATCACCCTTGCTTGGAAGCCAGTCATATCTGACTCTAGGGTTCAGTGCTCATCTCTGCTTCATAGCCGAAGAGCCAGCACTGTCTCCTGCAGATGTTTCCGTGGTCATGTGGCAGGCATGACTAGACAATGAAGCGCACAGAACAGAACAGTGGTCCCTATTTATCTACTTGCAATTTCTTGCTTTCAAACTAGAAAAGCCAAAATTAGATTAGATACTTAGATACACCAGTGCTTAGATACACCAGTATAAGCCCAAAAAGTGAGGAAAGCACTACAACCCACTCACCTGAAAACAATTTGTTTCATTTTAAGTAGTTATTTTTGAGTAATTGGGTTATGGATTGCAGTTGGGGGGGGGCTCATATTTCCTCATATCTTTTTCTTCCTTTTGGTATGCTACCTATATTTTCCTCTTAGTATTTACAGTAACTGCAGGAAGTTTTCCAATAGGAAATTAAATTATTAGCCAACACTTTATGCTCAGTTTTGTCATTTGCAAGGCATGGGTGGTGGTGGAGAGAACAGTTGGGTATTTAATTCACCTCATGGGTTGGCCTCAGCCATGGTTATAATAATAATAATTTTGTGTCAGAAATTATTCTGGTTTGAAAGGATGTTTGTTTGTTTTTTGAGAAACTCTGCTCATGGGGATGCCCGAATGAGGCTCCTTTCATGCCCTCAAGATTTTTTTCCCCACCAAAGTGGTCCCTATTTATCTAGGTACTTGCAATTTCTTGCTTTCAATCTGCTAGGTTGGCAGGAGCAGGGACAGAGTCGGTTGCTCAATACATCATGCAGTACCTGAGTCTCGAACTGCCAAATTGCCAGCCTTCCATGTAACAAGGCAAGCTTCTTAACCACTCAGCCACCACAGTCCCTCAGCTGCCATTTATTGGAAGTATTTTGGCGGGTTTTTTAAAAATCCATATCGTTCTTCACTTTAAAGTGGGTTTTTAACATTCTTCTTTCCAAACAAGAGGCCTACTCTGAGCTTTGGGATAGCTTGTTCCCCATTGCCATTTTTTATTTGTTCCATAACTTTGTATCCCACTTTTCCATCAAATGATGTTCAAGGCAGTCAACTAATAGTTAAAATGTGATCAATGGATGACCTAGCATTGGAAGTCTGTATTTTATGACTCCTTTCAAGTAAGTTAAATGTCCTGTTGTTATGTCACAAACAGCACAGTTTCTCATGTGATAAGTTTCATAAATAGAACACCCTGCTGAATCCTGAGCTTCTAACACAGGGGTACCCAGATTGTGACCCATGGGCCAGATCCAGCCCCCAATGCCAATTCATCTGGCCCATGGCACCAGCGCCACTTCCAGAAGTGGAAGCAAAACATGCCCATGTGGGCACATTTTGCTTCTGGGAGCGACGAGGGCAGTGCAGGCCAGATGAATTGGCATCATGGGCCAGATCTGGCCCACAGGCCATATTTTGGGCACTCCTGATTTAAGCAGAGAAAATTGAAGCTTAAAATCTCTTAGCTTGTTGCTGGAGGGAACAGCAGCTGTGCACCCTTACTGGACGCTGGACGCCCTCCTCCGAGCCCTCTTCACTGGCCGGAGTTGGAGGGCTTTAAAAAGCCGCTGATATTGTAGAGGACGTTGAGCCCTGGGGCTTATTGAGGACCTTGAGTGGCAAAGGACTTTTTGTTATTTAATTACTATGCTATTTAATTGCTATGTGCTATTGTAGTTTTAAATTGTGTTTTATTATGTAAATTGTATCTTATTATGGTATTCATTCTGTTGATGTATATTGTGTTGAGGATGTGTTTGTGAGCCACCCAGAGCTGCACTTCACGAGTGGGGCGGCATATAAGTTGAACAACAACAACAACAACAACAACAACAACAGCAGCAGCAGCAGCAGCAGCAGCAGCAGTAACAATAATAATAATAATAATAATAATAATAATAATAATAATAATAATAATAATAATAATAATAATAATAATAATAATAATAATAATAATAATAATGGGTATCTGGTGCATGTCCATCGAGTCCTATCTTTCCCTTGTTTCCACAAGCTAGCTAAAGCAGAATTATATAAGGAAGCATGTCAGCATTTACGCCCCCCAAATCAGTGAGTTTTTCTCCACTCAACTACTTTTTATTCTGCCACCATTATTGTTTTAAGATGTTTCTTCTTCTTCTGCTGTATCCAATTCTGAATATTGGTGATCGTCATGGTGATCAGCCATGAATTGAAGACTGTCCTGCGAATATAATGCCGTGGCCTTTCATCTGCCTTCCACATCGCAGCGTGACCCTGTAACACTGATCCAGCTCCACAAGTCACTTTCTGGTCCAGAGCACTTTTGGCACACAAAGTCCTCATTGGCCCCAGGCCAGTATTTATGAAGCTGCCGCCGCCCCCGCCGCCGCCGCCCCCCCCATCAAGATGTATTCAAGTGGGGTTTGATCCACTTGGGGAACATCACCCTTCTCTGTGGATTTCACCAAGGCTGCTAGTCCTCAGTGTTGTCAATTTAGTTAACCACCACCTGACGCTCAGTGTTAAGTCACTGGCAGTATGGTCTACTCTATTACCATAGCAGGGTAACCAGACTATGGATGTTTAATTGACTTAATTGTGTGGTTTTTTAAATTTATTTGTAGGCATTGATTATTATGCATTCTTCTGTTTTTGTTGTTTACTGTGTCTCATTCGTCTATATTATTGCCACCCAGAGTAAAGATTTCGTTAGATGGGCAGGATGTAAATTTAAATAAATCAACCCATCAGTCAGTCATTCAGTAACTAAAAGAAGCAAACAAAAATGAATAAATACATTATAGAAAGGGTGGATTCTATGCTAAACTTCTTTTGTTGCTGTTGTATCCAAATCTGAATATTGGCGATCATCATGGCGATCAGCTATGAAGACTGTCCTGATAATATAATGCAGTGGCCTTTCATCTGCCTTCCACATCACAGCATGACACCCGTAAACTAGAGGAATGTTTACTGTAATATTTATTGCAAAATTTACTCTCTTCTTTTGAATATTCATTAAGTTCTTTGTCCTCATGCAAGACAGGTAAACTGAATGTCTAGAAAAATCTTGCTTCAAGAATGATTGGCTGCCCACAGAGTGTGTTTTCTGATAGAATGTGTTCCTTTTTAACATTTTAATCACCTAAGCAGCCCACATTCCTTGCTAAGCATTCAACGCTGTTGTTGCGAAGCAAAGCAAGTGTAATTTTGTTTGTCTGTTCATGTTTAAATTCTACTAAATTATGAAGATAAACAATATCGCTTTTCAGAAACCATGCTAATCATAAAGCTATTTTTCCATCAGCCCATGCCATTTCTTTTGCATGTCTCCTTTCTTAAATTCTGAGAAAGGATTTTTTAAAAAAACAAAAAACTGAGCATTTGCATACTGTTCAGCTCTCATCACACTATGCCCTTTTTAAAAACAATTCCATCAATGCAAAGAAAAGCTACCTATTCAGCAAAAACGGGGGGGGGGGGATTCCTTTTGGGACTCTGGCCAGTTCAGAGCAGTGCAGGCATGAGGCACTTTTCAATTTGAGAACAATAATAATGGTTCTTGTTGTTGTTGTTCTGCTGTATCATAATTCTAATATTGGTGATCCTCACATGATCAGCCATGAAGACTGTCCTGAGAATATAATGCAGTGGCCTTTCATCTGCCTTCTGCACCACAGCATGACACCCGTATACTTGTTAGCTGGAGGACTGGTAAGTTGTCTGTTCAAGACCCAGGTACTGCATGATGTCTCTGTCCCAGCTCCTGCCAATTTAGCAGTTTGAAAGCAAGAAATTACAAGTAGATAAATAGGGACCACTTTGGTGGGAAAAGATCTTGGGGACATTAAAGGAGCCTCATTCAGGCATCCCCTGAGCAGAGTTTCTCTAAGAAAAATCCTTTCAACTCAGAATGATTTCTGATACTAAATTATTATTATTATTACCCATACCACTGATCCAGCTCTGCAAGTCACTTTCTGGTCCTCAGCCCTTTTGGCACACAAAGTCCTCATGGCTTCTATTTAATCCACTTGGGGACTATCACCCTTCCCTGTGGACTTTAGCACCCAAGCTGTTAGTCCTCAGGGTTGTCAAGTTAGTTAACTGCTGCCTGGCACTCGGCTGGCAGTATGATCTACTCTATTATCATAACAGGATAACCTGGGCAGACACTTTTAATAATGGTTCTAGGCAAATCAGTTCCTCAGGAAGAAGGCTAACCTTTGCTCTCAGGAGTCTGTGCTTCTACTTAATCTCTATGTACTTTTAAAAGCAGCCCCTGACAGACATCTGAGCCGGTTTCAAACCAACATCTGAGATATGAATTCTGTAGAATCCATGCAAAAGCACGTTTCGTATGGGGGGAGGGGACTCTGTGTGTGTGTGTGTGTGTGAGAGAGAGAGAGAGAGAGAGAGAGAGAGATGATTAATAGGGTGCAAAGCTGTGCCCCCTTTTTCTTCAGCCACTTTTACTCCCTGTTTGATTTCCATAGCTTTTGGAGTGCAGTTAATCGCTTGTGCAGGAAAAGGGTCTCCATAAATCTCAAAGACAAACAGACGAGGATTTTTCATGCATTCCTTTCCTATGCAAATGATCTGTAACTTTTCCATGAATCAGGCCCATCGATTCGCCACTCTACACTCCCTCCCTCCGAGTCCCCTTCCCTGAACCCTACATTCTCGGAATTGCAATCTAAATGGCCCTGAAACATTTGAAGATGATTACAGTTGAGCTTCGTGTATCAGCAACCCACCAGCAATTCCCACAAAGGCACTGGTGTATATACCTGTACTGCATTTCATCTGCAGCTAGGTGATTCAGAAAGAAGTGATTCCAGGAGTACTCCCCCCCCCCTTAAGAGTACTGGGAAAATAGTCTCTTGGGAGGCAGCCTAACAGCAACAATTTCCTCTGAGCATCCTACAGACCTAAAACTCTCCAATAAGTTGCCAGCCTGTGCTTTTTGGCTTCCTCCCTTGTTTTGCACAATGCATAAATCACAAGGACTGATTTCTTCTGTCTTATTAGCAAGATTTAAGAAGCTTAATAAAACACATTTGGCAGGTTATACAGTTGTTCTTCTTATGCCAAGCCAGGATTTTTTTTTAAAAAAAAGAGGAAAAGTATAACCTCTTTTCCCACTGGCGGAAAGCAAAGATTTATAACAGGACCCGCTTTACAAGTAATAATGTTATTTCCTTTGCTTAATTAGGAAGCTATATTGAACCAAGCAGAAACCAGTTTCAAATTGTGATTTCTCTGAGGGAACTGCACCAGGTGAGAGCTTCGTGTTTCATGAAGGTGATCTATGTTGGGACACAGTAAATCCTATTACTAAAATGCTTGTGGTTGAAATAATGCATGTCTTTTGAATCCTACATGTGAAAGTGAAATTCAGTTGCAAAGCAGAAGGGGAGAGAGAGAGAGAAACCCTAGGACTCCACCCTTTGTCAATCATGGAACATCTTTTCTATCAGTATGTTGATACAATTTCATTACCTTTTTGCTGTAAACTGATATCTTCTCAGCAAGACACTAACTCTTGTGGAGACACATTAATTTATTTTCTAACTCTGTAAAGCAACTGAGACCCTGCCCACATAGTCACATATCCCATTATTTGGCACATTTGGTGGGCAGATTGATTTGCTTTTATTTATGGTGTTCACATAAGAAACTGTGATGGCTTAGTGGTTAAGACACTGAACTTGATGACTGGAAGGTTGAAAGATCAGCAGTTCAAGACCCGAGTACTGCACAACGAAGTGAGTGCCCAGCTCCTGCCAGCCTAGCAGTTTGAAAGCAAGAAATTGCAAGTAAGTACATAAATAGGTACCATTTTAGTGGGAAGGTAAACAGTGTTCCATGCACTCTGTGGACATGCCTGTCACATGTCCACAGAAATGTCTGCCCACACAGGTAGTACTGGCTCTTTGCTATAAACAGAGATGAGCACTGAACCCTAGAGTTGGATACAACTGGCTTTACCTTTACCTATGGTATCCACATAAGTTATGTGCTGGAGCAGGCCAACTCACTCCCAAAGCATGTCTTTTGAATCCACACCCCCCCCCCCGGGGGGTGGGAGTCTATAATTTTGGCATGCTGCTTATATCCCCATAGCTGTTTCTCAACTGGCGATTCACAGACAGGCAAAGAAGCAAAAGCTGCTTTTGAATTGCCTTTATCATATAGTGGCAACCAGAACTGTGAAGTGGCTTAGCTCCTCCCCACATCCTCAAGTTACACACACAGACCCCCGCATCCCTATCCAGCCTGACCACAGTGGCCAATGTGGACAGTCCCTTAGTTTTCAAAAGAGTTACAATCTGTGGTGGAAAAAAACATCCATGTTCAGGAGCTTTACTCAGTCTGAATATCACTTGAAAGTGACTCAGTAGATGGAAATTTAAGTTAGCACTGTTCTTTATTAATAGAATCCCAGGGCCCTGTGTTCATCAGAATTGCCCAATTCTTTCTTTTATTCTTTCAAGTGATGGTGATGGTGAGTGCTCCAGCACTTGGCTATCTGGACAAAATTGAACAATCATCTGTCAGATCTGCTTTGGATTCCTGCATTGAAAAGGGAGTCTCGTAGGCCTGTTTCAGCTCAATTATTCTATGATTCTAATTATAAACAATGAATACCAAGCCAACCATATTGAATGTTTTATGGGATAACTTACAGAGCCTGTGATAGGATCGCAGGCAGAGAAGTGTATTAGTATGTGACATCTTGATTCAACTGCCAGACCTATCTAAGACTGGATTAGGAAGAGCATCCTGATACGAAGAGGTGCTAACATGGGAACAGACTACCTAAGAAGATAGTGGGTTCATCTTGCTTCCTCTCAGGGCCCACAGAATCTAGAATGATGAGTTCCTCGGTAGATTTAGGAGAGGGAGATCAGCTCAAGGATGCATTTGATAGAAACCAGAAGGCAAGAAGACTGCCTTAGCCTTGGGGGCCACCTTCTGAAGAAAAAAGGAGTCTGCTCTGTGACAATATAAAGAAGACTGTAGAGTTGTTGTGGCAGGCAGTTTTACAGAAGGAGCTAGAAAGGTCCTTGCTTAAGATTCCAGCAAGGGAAGATATCTGGTAAATTGTGATGGGTAAAGAGGAGGAGACTTAATTGAGGAGTACTGAAGGGTTGCCCTGGAAGCCTATGCTGAAGGTTATCAAGCTGAGGAAGAACTCCCAGAAGAACCTGAACCTTCCTGAGACTACAAGGAAGACTCCTGCAGAGTTTAGAACATCTAGGTTCAATTCAGAGACCTTTATGAAGAGGTAGACCTTAATCTTTGCCCACTTCCTCATCCTTCTTATTGGGAGAACAGAGAGAGGAAAAAGAGAGGAAAATCAGGCAGAGGATGGTAATACCCAAGTACCTACAACTTACAGCAGCAACTGAATAGCAAGATCATGATTTGAGTCCCTCCCCCCCCCCAATTTGTTTTCTTTCTTTCCTTCCTTCCTTCCTTCAGTCCATGTTATGTTCTCCACACTGGCACAAAGGCCCTTGTTGTGATATTGTGCCACCAGAGAATTCATTTGAATAGTCCCCTGTGATCTGGGCAATCAAGTTCCATCATGTTCTTGGCCGGACTACTGTAGAACTAGACAAGACGCCATGAAAGAAGATCAGCCTAACTAGAAGGATTGCATAGCTTCTGTCCAAAAAGCGCATCCTGCCTCTGGTCAGATATTTAGACTCATGTGAGCATGAGTCTCCCAGATCAAAGGTAGAAATTATGGAAGTGAAGTAGGTGACCCCTTCTATAAAATTGTGATTCTATCATGGATGGAATTTTTGAAGTCGTAACCGTGTAAGTCTGTGCAAACATATCGGAGAGTAAACAAAACAACAACAAGACAAAAAACATGTTGTGGCACCTTAAAGACTAACTCCTGTACTGTATTTCAATGTTAGCTTTCATGGATCAAGTCCACTTCATTCACATCATGGATGGTGTAATTTTGATCCCTGAGACACATATGGATAGAAACAGCCTCCCCAAACCTCTTTGGATTGACTGAATGTATAAGCTTGTGCCATTGTGCAGACCAGTGAGCTTTTGAGACATTTAAGGATTCCTCAGTCAGTTAAAAGAGACCTTGTCATTCAATTGCATTGCTTGCCCAGACAATCTGTGGAGAGGAATGTAGTAGCTATGCAGCTTCAGAGCTCAAAACAGCTAGAGGGCACAAAATTGCTTATCCATGCCTTATCTATCTTCACCTATCAGGTTGTCTACTATATTCCGTACTGGATCTGTCAAAGCAATCATTAGAAAAGAGAAAGAAAAGATTTGGTAGACAGAAGATATTTACTTATTTAAGTAAATAATTACTTGTTGCTATCTGCTGTCAAGTTGCCTTTGACCTATGGCAATACTATGAATGAGCAATCTCCAAAATGTCCTATCCTCAGCGTCCTTCTCAGCTCTTATATACTCAACCTTGTGGTTTCTTTTAGGAAGCCAATCCATTTCACATTTGGTATCCCTCTTTTCCTGCTGCCTTCAACATTTCCCTGCATTATTGTCTTTTTTAAAAACTTATATTCACTGTAACATTCTGTTTCTACGCTTCATCTCATAGTTTTGTTGTTCTTGTTTCTTCTTATTCTGTGTGGTAATTGCAACATGTAATTGCCCCTGGTCCTTTAGATTTTATTGCTTGTGACATTTCTCAACAGTGTTGGTTGCTGGAACCTTCCTGTCAGTCATGATTAACCATTCTGTCTGACTTCCTTGTTTGTTGGTAGGTGTATAGACAAACCGCTGTCTGTCAGGATATCACTGGGTATGATATGTGAAGAGCTATTGTAGGCTGACAGAATTATCACGAAGTTGTTTTCCTCTCCTGAAGACTGAAGTTCTCCTGTCTCCTCAAGAGATGGGGATACTTTATGTTCCTGGGATTATTTACTTGATTAAAATGACAACTCTAGAAAGAGCAGGCAAGCTTCTCACCTTACACCTGATAGAGGACTTGATATTCATTGAAATTATGGGACTGTTTGCTTGTAACTGCTTTAACAGGGAGCTTGTTTAGTTTTTCATAGACAGGTGTCTGTAACAATAATTATTATAGTCTTACAAAACAGGGGGAAATGAGTTCTGAGCTACTTGTGGTCAAAATGTTCTAATTTTTACAGCTCATTCCCTTCATTCATTCATTGATTAATTCTATTTAAATCTTACTTTCTACCCAGTAAAGTTAAATCGGCCAGCTCCCGGCGACTAATTGATCCGGATGGATTCCAAAGGGAACTGGGTTGTTTTTCTCTGGCCCAGCAATGTGATTCGCCTGAGCCTCTTGTCAGCCTCTGGAATGAGACGGTGACAGCGGCCTTGGACATGATCGCTCCACTATGACCTCTCCGCACCTATGGGCATCGATCCTCCCCTTGGTTTACGGAAAAGCTGAGGGAGCTTAAATGGGCAAAAAAACACCGAGAGCACCGCTGGGTGAAGACCCACAGTGAGTCAGACCGAACACTGGTTACAGCTGCTATTAAAGCCTACC
Source organism: Furcifer pardalis (assembly GCA_030440675.1). NCBI lineage: Eukaryota > Metazoa > Chordata > Lepidosauria > Squamata > Chamaeleonidae > Furcifer > Furcifer pardalis. The sequence goes on along the minus strand of CP126894.1, from coordinate 46,060,276 downwards.
TAGTGGTGATGGGGGTGGTGAAACGTCAATAATTCACCACCCTCACTGCCTCTGCAGATAACTGCCCAGCGACCCTGTTTCGGATGACCAGATCCCTCCTTGGTAGAGGGGGATCGGGTCCTGGTTGGCAGGGATCTGCTGAGGCCTTTGCCAATTATCTGATGGAGAAAATCACTCAGATTTGCTTGAAGAGAATATAGAGCTGAGGTTGTCTGGAGTGCAGTCTGGCCATGTTATCTGGGATCGGTTTGATCCTGTGGTCCCTGATGAAGTGGATAGGCTCCTTGGATCTGCTCATGCTACTGCTTGTTCATTGGACCCATGCCTGGCAAGTTAAAACATCTAGGACAGTGACAGGCGGTTGGGTCGAAGCAATCTTAAATTCTTCATTGCAGGAGGGGGTCTTTCCAGCAACCTTAAAACACGCTTTGGTGCATCCCCTCCTGAAAAAACCATCATTCGGCCCCGCAGTTCTTAACAACTATCGGCCGGCATCCAACCTGCCCTTTTTGGGCAAGGTTTTGGAGAAAGCAGTGGCACGGCAATTACAGGGAGTCCTGGATGATGTGGATTATCTGGAGCCTTTTTCAGTCAGGATTCAGGCCCGGATATGGTATGGAAACTGCATTTGTCACGCTGGTGGATGATCTCTGGCAATAGTGGGACAGAGGCCATCTGTCCATCCTGGCTCTTCTTGACCTCTCAGCGGATTTCGATACCGTTGACCATAGTATCCTTCTGGGAAGGCTCCGAGGATTGGAGTTCCAGGGCACTGTATGGTCCTGGTTCTCCTCATTTCTGAAGGGCCAGGCCCAGTCAGTGTGGTTGGAGGGCGAGATGTCCAGCCCTGGGCCCTTCCAATATGGGGTGCCTCAGGGCTCAGTACTCTCATATCTCCTATTTAATATCTACATGAAACCGCTGGGTGAGATCATTCATTCCCATGGGATGAGGTATCATCAATATGCTGATAATACCCAGTTATACATCTCGGCCCATGGGGACCCAAGCGATGCAGTGGAAGTCCTTTCCAGGTGCCTAGAGGCAGTCAAGGTCTGGATGGGGAACAACGGGTTTCAGCTGAATCCTGGCAAGACTGAGTGGCTGTGGGTTGGGGGTCCTGCGTTATCTCGGGAGCTACCATCTTTGGTACTGGATGAGGTGGCTTTGCCCCAAACAGACCCAATGCATAACTTAGGGGTCCTCCTGGACTTGTGACTCCTGCCCGAAGAGCAGGTGGTAGTTGTGGCCAGGAGGGTCTTTGCACAACTTCGTGTGATTTGCCAGTTATGGCCGCTCCTAGATCGGGACTCCTTGCTCATGGTCACGCACACTCTGGTCACCTCCAGTCTTGACTATTTGTAATGTGTTCTACATAGGGCTACCCTTGATGACCATTCAGAGACTGCAACTGGTCCAGAATGCAGCTGCCCAGGTGGTGATGGGGTGTGGGGGATATGCGCATGCATCACCGTTGCTTCAGGAACTGCACTGGTTGCCAGTATGTCTCCGGGTGCAATTCAAGGTGTTGGTAATCACCTTTAAAGCCCTACATGGTAGTGGGCCAGGATACTTAAGAGACCACCTCACCCCAAGAACATCTGTCTGTCCCACCAGAGTGGACCGGAGAGGGTCTCTAGTTGTTCCATGGGCCAGAGAGGCGCACCTCTCTGGCACCAGGAGGAGGGCTTTCTCTGTGTCCGCTCCAGCCCTATCGAACCTCCTGCCAACTGAGCTATGTCTCCAGACGGAGTTGCTGCCCTTTAGAAAGAATATAAAAACATGGCTGGCGGGGCAGGTATTTATTTATTTATTTATTTAAATTTCTATACCGCCCTCCTCGCCGAAGGCAACCTAGGGCGGTTTAACAGATCCTAAAAAACATAAAAACAGTACAGGCTAAAATTCTAAAAGTTCTCAAAATCCACAGTTAAAACCAATTAAAACTACAACTAAAACTTTGTATGATTTAAAAACTTAAGAACTTAAGGGAGCAGGGAAGGAGGTCAAACCAGCCAGCAGGCTGAGGTTGTTGTGCCTCCAGTATCCCATACCTGCCCTGCCAGCCAGGTTTTTACACACTTCCAAAAGGGCAGCAGCTCTGCCTGGAGGCGCAGCTCAGTTGGCAGGAGGATCCACAGGGCAGGAGTAGACACAGAGAAGGCCCTCCTTCTAGTGCTAGAGAGATGAGACTATCTAGCTGATGATACAACCAGAGAGCCTCTCCGGTCTGCTCTAGTGGCACGGGCAGATGTCCTTGGGATGAGGCGGTCTCTTAGGTATCCTGGGCCACTACCATGTAGGGCTTTAAAGGTAATAACCAGCACCTTGAATTGCACCCAGAGGCACACTGGCAGCCAGTGAAGCTCCCGAAGTAATGGTGAGGCACGAGCATAAAGCTCGCACCCCATCACGACCTGGACAGACGCATTCTGAACCAGTTGAAGCCTCTGAATGGTCACCAAGGGCAGCCCCATGTAGAGCGCATTACAGTAATCAAGTCTGGAGGTGATCAAAGCGTGTGTGATCATGAACAAGGAGTCCCCGTCTAGGAGCGGGTGTAACTGGCGTATTACACGAAGCTGTGCAAAAGCCCTCCTGGCCACGGATGCCACCTGCTCTTCAAGCAGTAGTTGTGAGTCCAAGAGGACCCCCAGATTATGCACCGGGTCTGTTTGGGGCAAGACTGCCCCATCCAGAACCAAAGATGGTAACTCCCGTGATAAAGCAGGACCCCTGCCCCATAGCCACTCAGTCTTGCCGGGATTCAGCTGTAACCTGTTGTCCCCCATCCAGACCCTGACAGCCTCCAGGCACCTGGAAAGGACTTCCACTGCATCGCTTGGGTCCCCACGGGCTGAGATATACAGCTGGGTATCATCAGCATAATCCATTGATTTACATAATAATTGGTTTATTATAATTTGATGATTTTTTAAAATTTTAAAAATCTTTTATAATTTTAAATCTGAGGTTTTAGGAATGTTTTTGATTGTTATGTGGGTATGTCGGTGAGGAGGGCGGTATATAAATGTGAATAAATAAATAGATAGATAAATAAATAAAAGGAACTGAAAGCACTTCACAAAATATTTAAAAACAGTTGCATCTTCCTTTAAAACAAATAAAGTGATAAATTACAGTAATAAAAATGATAAAACATATTAGCATTAAATCAGCCTGTGAATAAAAACCATTTAAAACCAATTAAAGGCAAAAAATAAAAGATTTTTAAAAGTAGAACAGTGTCATTCTCCTGAATGACACAAGGAATAACAATTTACAAAGGTTCCAGGATAATTTCTCAGTTCGTTGCAGTTTCAAAGAAAAGTGTCATTAATGACATGAAATTAGATTCTCTAGATGTCTGCCAAAAGATTACTATCAGGGCATTACAAAATTTCAAGGTACAGTTATAAGGCTTCTCTGGACTGGCGTAACCCAACCTAAACAAAGATAACAAAACATGCAAAGAAAGGTGACATTTGCTTAAATGTGAGTATGGCATAACTTACCCTGTTGCTGAAATTAATAATGGTACTTCAAATTCATTTCTTCTTCTGACTTTTCTTCCCTCATATCTCACTGCCATAATTATTCACATCTCTCGGACCCCATAGTCAAACAGTATAGAATCTAGTCCAACCTTGATTGTACCATTGACAGGGACTGTAGTGGTTCAGTGGTTATGAAGCCCCCCCCCCCCGGTTAGCTGGAAGGTCAGCAAGTTGGCAGTTCAAGACCTGAGTACTGCATGACAGAATGAGCTCCCGTGTATGTCCCAGCTCCTGCCAATCTAACAGTTCAAAAACAAGAAATTCCCACTTCGGTGGGAAAATATCTTGGAGACATGAAAGGAGCCTCATTTGGGCATCCCCTGAGCAGAGTTCCTCCAGGAAAAATTATTTCAACCCAGAAAGCACTTTTGTGTGCTTCTGACACAATTAAAAAGAGAAAGAGAGATCATGAAATGAATCTTTACACATGGGGAAATCCAACTCTTGAAACTAAGATAAGAACTTAGTTGGCTAGTATGTCATTGTTTGATGTTTACATACGTACATCACCATGTTTGGAAGCAGCCAGGACGATTTGGCAAAGTGCCAGTTGTGTGCAGTTGTGATTGCATGTCCCAATTGTGCTGCTACTGCAGCTTTAATAGCTGGAGCATATCCTGAGTGTAAATATTGAGCAGTATATGGGCTATAGCATTTTTATTTCCTTGTGTTGTTTCTCTCACCTTTCAAATCTATTTTAAACTAAAGGTTTTTTGATGGCAGGGATGACAGTTATGTAGGCAACAAAGAAAAGTCCCTGTGTAAGGTACTCTGAAATCACAATTTGGTTGTTGTTTCTTGGGGAAGGAGAAGGGTTAATTAGAGGGGAATGGGGTCATCATTTAGCCAAGGGCTTCTCAACCTTGGGCCCCCAGATGTCCCTGGACTTCAGTTTCCAGAAGCCCTGATCAGCAGGTGTGCTGACCTGGCCTTCTGGCTATTTATGTATGTATGTATTTATTTATTTATTTATTTATTTAAATTTGTTTATCGCCTTCCTCCCTGGGCGATTCACAACACATCAGCATATCGACAACAATTTAAAACCAGTTCAAAAATTAAAAGTTTTAAAAGAAGCTTAAAAACTTAACATTAAAAACTAGGCGTTGTAGCTAGGAGGCAAACCAGCCAGCCAGCTGGGGAAATTGATCGATCCATTCCCCAGACCTGACCTGCCAGCCAGGTTTTCACTCCTTTCCTGAAGGATAGCAGCTCTGTCTGCAGGCATAGTTCTATTGGGAGGAGGTTCCATAGGGCCAGAGCGGACACAGAGAAGGCGCTCCTTCTAGTGCCAGAGAGGTGCGCCTCTCTGGCCAATGGCACAACCAGAGAGCCTCTCTGGTCCGCTCTGGTGGGATGGACAGATGTCCTTGGGATGATACGGTCTCTTAAGTATACTGGTCCACTACCATGTAGGGCTTTAAAGGTAATAACCAGCACCTTGAATTGCACCCGGAGGCAAACTGGAAGCCAGTGCAGCTCCCTCAGCAGCGATGAGGCACGAGCATAACGCCTGCATCCCAATACTATCAGTGCAGCCGCATTCTGGACCAGCTGTAGCCTCCGAATGGTCACCAAGGGCAGCCCCATGAAGAGTGCATTACAATAATCAAGTCTGGAGGTAACTAAGGCATGTGTGACCATGAGCAAGGAGTCCCGGTCTAGGAACGGCCGTAACTGGCAAATCACATGAAGTTGTGCAAAGGCCCTCCTGGCCACGACTGCCACCTGCTCTTTGAGCAGTAGTCACGAGTCCAGGAGGACCCCCAGATTACGTACCAGGTCTGTTTGGGGCAGAGCTGTCCCATCCAGAACCAAAGATGGTAGTTCCCAAGATAACACAGGACCCCCTACCCACAGCCACTCAGTCTTGCCAGGATTCAGCTGAAGCCCGTTGTCCTCCATCCAGACCTTGACAGCCTCCGGGCACCTGCAAAGGACTTCACTGTTCCCACGGGCCGAGATATACAATTGGGTATCATCTGCATACTGATGATACCTCACCTCGTGGGAACGGATGATCTCACCCAGTGGTTTCATGTAGATATTGAATAGGAGAGACAAAAGGACCGAGCCCTGAGGCACCCCATAATGCAGGGCCTAGGGCTGGACCTCTCGCCTTCCAGCCACACCGACTGAATCCGGCCCCTCAGAAATGAGGAAAACCAGGACAACACAGTGCCCTGGATCCCCAGTTCTCGGAGCCTTCCCAGAAGGATATCATGGTCGATGGTATCAAAAGCTGCTGAGAGGTCAAGAAGAGCAAGGACGGATGGATGACCCGCATCCCGCTCTCTCCAGAGATCATCCACAAGTGCGACCAATGCAGTTTCCGTACCATATCCGGGCCTGAATCCTAACTGAAAGGGGTTCAGATAATCCGCTTCATCCAGGGTCTTCTGTAACTGCCGCTCCACTGCCTTCTCCAAGACCTTACCCAAGAAAGGTAAATTGGACACAGGTCGGTAGTTGGTCATTACAGTGGGGTCTAGAGAGACTTTCTTTCTGGTGGTACAGTGACCCCAGCTCGGGTGAACTCACCCCTCTCTCGCTTAATCTTTTAATTTTGTAATTTTTAGGCTTCTGCTAGAAATGGCATTACAGTATTGTGACTACCCTACTGTGACTAACTCAGGATACTCAAAAGCATCGAAAGATGTGTCTGTCCTAGCTTGAAAATTACCACATATACAGTTGTTTTAATAAAGCTTTCTTTTTTGGAGAGTTGCCCATTGAAAGTACTTGCAGGTTCCTTTTAATAATAATAATAAAAACACCCCCTCTTTTCTCTGCCCTGTAGTTTCTCTAAACTGGTTAGTATTATCAAGGGAGTCCTTGTCTGACAGAATGTAATTTAGGATCTATTAAGTATGATTACTTGGCCTTGAAAATGATAGATACTGAACAGCATTGTAAGATCACTTTACAAAAGAAAGGTTCCTCATAAAGCCTTTTTTTCCGGGTGGACATAAAATTAAGCCTGGGAAAACTCCCAAGGGAATTGTGGCACTTACCAGGTTACATTTATGAATAAAGGGATTGATTTTCATTTTTAAAAACTAAAAAAGAGAGAGAAAGGTGATGTAGCAAATATGTGGACAGCTCTGACAGCTCTGAAAATTGAATGGCGTGTATGCCATGTTTCACTTTGTTTAATTACATTAGGGATGGAGGAAGGTGCATTTAATTTCAAACTGAACCTTCACATTCTGCATTAGAAAATTAATCCATAGTGCTGCGTCAAAAAAATGTTCCGTTTTCTGAGTGCATTTGATTGCAAGCCACAAAGCAGGGATTTGCCCATGCAAATTGTGCCAGCACAATCCCCTTTGCCAATCTTGACTCAGAAGATAATATCAGACCACCAGACAGGGCCAATCAGAACAATATGGTGTGATAAGGTGTGGTTCAAGAATAACATAAATACCTTTTTTTTCTCCACAGCATCATTCAGGACTAACAGCGAGGAGGATTCATTGATGGAGTGGGATCCCAGGACCTTTCATTTTTGCTTTCAACCAATCCTCAATATATTGATTCCTCATTATTTCTACTAGCCCTGTGCCTTCTTCATCTCAGGAGGGAAATGGGCAAGGGTTTCAGGGAGTTCTGGCCCAGTCTGGAGCTTTAGAAACAGCTGAGGGGCTTCCGGTGGCCACATCTACCCAGCGGTCTAATCAGAACCCGATGAGTTGGGTGAGGTTGGAGAATCTGCCATGGTCAGGGAATTCCCTGACAGAGATCCAGTGTCAAACAACAGGGTTGGGGAACATGGGGATCCTCCAGGACTCTCTCGATGGGCTACACAGTGAATACAGGGGTTACTGGGTGAATAACCTTGGGGAGATGGCCGTCACCTATGGCACTCGATGAGAGACTGCAGTTTAGGTGGCCAAAATGCTGACAAAATAGTGTAGCCAGGCCAGATAGCTTCAGGTTCAGTGGATATGGAATGAGCCTCCCCTTGTTAACTTTAGGTGCTAACGCCATGGGAATTTTCCTTGGTACCATTCGCAACCTTCAATTAGCCATGGCATAAGGTAATTACGGAATGGGTTTTTTCTCCAAACTTTTGTTATTTCCCCTCTCATGAAGGCAAGTAGCTATGGAGGGAAGGGAAAGCAGATTCATTCTGGGGAACATAGGTCATCTTAAGGCTGATCAGGTAGGCTTGCGCAGACCACAGCGGTTCTAACCACTTCTGGTGAGCAGGTGATGGTGTTTAAAGTCTGTCCTCCTTCTTTGGTTGTGAACATGCAACAATGTAATTTTTGCAACTGGATGTGCTTTGGGACTTTCCTGACACTTTGCCATGGTCACAATACATGAGTCTGCGTGGCATTTATCTGCAGACCATCATGAATGTGGGCACATTGTAGGGCTCCTGTGGCAGGTAGTGCAGTCAATAAGGTCCCCTAAGGGCCCAGGGTCATGCAATGGAGTTCATGTTGCTAAACAAGTTGTTCCAGGGTGAGGTATACACCTGGGGACGAGGGCTGCTTCCATGCCGTGCATTGCCTGGCACCAGCAGAAGAAAGGGGAGTCCAAAGGTGGGCTTAGCCCTCTAGGCCAGGGAAGGGGTTTTGTTCAGAGGGACTACCCAGACCGCTCTGTGAAAACACATTTGGAAGACCCATTTCTGATGTATTGAATAATGGTGGCCCTAGTTTTCAACCAACACTGGTGTCTCAGTCTTCTGTGGAGTAGATGGGCATGTCTGTGTGAGCCATTTACTTACTTCCCAACTATCCTCACAGGAGTGTTATTTTTAAATTTTCTTCCTTGATCAGTACATAAATGATGCCATTCTTCTTCTTGGAGATGTTTCTAGCAGTCAGATAATTAGACTTCAGTGTGGTCTTTCCAGATAGAGCCTGATGCTTTTGTCTTGGAGAACACTCAGTTGTGACTTACATCATTTGGGCACCCAATTCTCTTCTCTAAGCCCTCAATGTGCTACAAGGAGAAGATTTATCCCATCAGTGGCAAGCCCAGAACATGGAAAAGTTAATTTCTGGATTACAAATTCCAGAATCCTTGGATAAAATGGCTGAGGGGTCCCTGAAATTCAAGGTCCCCAAGGCAAAATTTCAAAGGCCTGCCTAATGATTCTGCTGTGGCCATCCTTGAATGTAATAAATAGGAAGGTCTATATTCTTTATTGATTCTGTATCAAAGAGGAAAACATTAGTTCTTTTGGACTACAAATCTCAGAATAGCCCTGCCAGTATGAATATTGGGTTATTATAGCTTTTTTTAAAAAATCGTGTCAGAAACAAAGGTGCTTTCTGAGTTGAAAGGAACTCCACTCAGGGGGCGCCTGAATGAGGCTCCTTTCATATCGCCAAGATCTTTTCCCACTAAAGTGGTCCCTATTTATCTACTTGCAATTTCTTGCTTTCGAACTGCTAGGTTGGTAGGAGCTGGGACAGAGACAGGCACTCATTCTGTCATGCAGTACTTGGCTCTTGAACTTTGGACTTGCCGGCCTTCCAGCTAACAAGGTGAGCTTCTTAACCACTGTGTCACCGTAGTCCCTGTTATTATAGCTGAGTACCTTGGACACCTTGGAGTCGTTATTCAGTGAGGAGTCCACACATTGGTGGATGTCTCCACAATGATATTCTGCACACGCAAATGGACTTGAGAAATCAAGTCCCTCTGCATGCGTTTTTTTAGCCATTTGAATATCATGTCACCCGCTAGCTAGACAGACCATGATATGTGCCCTCTGCTTTCACTTTGCCCAAGGAATCTGATGGATGACACATGGGTGAGGATTCTGAGGTAATCCAAAAAGGAACATTTGGTGAGGATTCTGAGGTAATCTGAAAATGAACATTTTCTGGCTCTTTCTCCCTTCTATAATCCCCCTCCTTTGATGGAAATCTTGCCTCCTCCACCCAGTTGCTGGTAAGTGGGCATCACTAAAAGTCTTTATCTGGGTCAGTCTTTGCTATTCCCTTCCTTTCCAGGCAGTTTCAGCATATTCACATTAGCCATTGCATGTTCCTTTTCAGCCCAGTTGCCAAAATACATAGGCCAGCCAAAGGGCACATGGTTCAAGAGATCCCAACCAATATGACTCCTTGCACCAATATGAGTATGGAACAGAAATGTCATCTTAAGAGATGTAATGCACTTTCTCAAAGAACATTCTCCTAAGTAAGAAGGTATGGCAAAGAAATGAATGAAATGGGTAATGTAGAGGGTTAACAAAATTTGGAGAAATGATTGTGCAAAGAGAAAGTAGAGAAGGAAATGCAGTAGAGTTCAATGTAAATGGTCAAGTGAAGAATTTATTTCAAATGTGTTAACAGAAATAGGATTAACGTTGGCTAGGAAATGGAAAATACAATATGATTTTCAATTAAATGAATAGTATAAAAAGATTTGGGATATTGTTGTTAATGATAAATTAACTTGAAACATTAAAGTTAAAATAAAATTGTTGAAGAAGAATTTTAAAATATTTGGAGAGAATTTATAGATTATATTTTGGTAAATGGGAAATAGTTGATTCCTTCACAACAATCGATGCAGTTTTGGAAATAGCATGTGGGTTTATAAAGATGCTGTAAATGGTTATGTGTCTCTGTTGGTGTTAGATATTAGTTGTTCAGTTTTCTAAAAAGTTTTATGTTCTTTGATTATAAAATAAAATTAAAAATTAAAAAATGGATGATATGCTTCAAACTGCTTTGAGTGGCTTTCAGATTTTGATCTATATGCTCTTTATTATAAACTGTTTGTTGGTATTTTACTGCAAAACATATCATACAAATAACCTAAGAGGCTCCTCCTCATCATATACTTGCAGAGCCATTGTATTTGACTCAGCACTGTATTCAACTTGGAATTATGACCCTTGAATTTAAAGGGGGGAAAATGATTTCAGTGCAATTGTTCTGAGAATCTTGCCTGAATGAATTTGAACAGAAGCTCAGTTCAAACACAACTTTCACCATAGATAAAGAAGAGCATGAAAATCTATCTATCTATCTATCTATCTATCTATCTACCTATCTATTTATTTATTTATTTATTTATCTATCTATCTATCACATTTCTATTGCCACCCAACTCAACATTGATCCAGGGTGGTTAACAGCATTAAAACAAACATTACCATCATAATGAAAACCCTATAAAACCCATAAAAAATACCTACAAAGTTACCCACCCCATCAGTTAAGAGGGACAGGGAGCGATCTTGTTATATGAGCCTCTCTAGCAGATGTCACAATTAGAAAGCCCCTCCGGTCCACTCTGGTGGGATGTACAGAAGTTCTTGGGGTGATGCTGTCTCTTAAGTATCCTGGCCCACTACCATGTAGGGCTTTAAAGGTCGTTACCAGCAACTTAAATTACACCTGGAGCCATACCGGTAACTAGTACAGCTCCTGAACCAGTGGTGAGGCATAACACCTGCACCACCCAGGCAGCTGCATTCTGGAGCAGTTGCAGCCTCTGAATGGTCATCAAGGGCAGCTCCATGTAGAGCGCATTACAGTAGTCCAGCCTGGAGGTGACCAGAGCATGTGTGACCATGAGCAAGGAGTCCCGGTCTAGGAACAGACATAACTGGCATATAACACAAAGGTGTGCAAAAGCCCTCCTAGCCACGACTGTCACCTGCTCATCGAGCAGGAGTCACAAGTCCAGGAAGACCCCCAAATTACGCACTGAGTCTGTCTGGGGCAAAATAGCCCCATTTGGTACCAAAGATGGTAGCTCCCAAGATAACGCGGGAGCCCTGACCCAAAGCCACTCAGCCTTTTTATACAATACTTTATATACAGCTTCTGCATGGAAGGGAATAAGATCCTGGCCTTTGTATTTTACCATCCATATCAATGGTGGCAGGAACAGGTTCGCACACAGAAACGGCAGGGGGGTTAGCAAAATTGGGTGACCTTCGGGCAAGGGGTGGCAAAATTGGGTGGTCTTTGGGCAGGGGGGTTAGCAAAATTGGGTGGCCACATCCACCTCCCTGCCCTGCCCAGACTAACGCAGCAACCATTTAAAAAGTTTTATTCTGTGCAAACATATCAGAGAGTAAACAAAACAAAAAGACAAAAACGTTGTGGCTCCTTAAAGTCTAACTGCTATATTTTAGTGTGAGTTTTTGTGGATCAAGTTCACTGGCTCTTTGGCTATAAACAGAGATGAGCACTGAACCCTAAAGTTGGTAATGACTGGCTTTCGAGCAAGGGCAACCTTTACCTAATAACAGAAGATCCCTGATTGGTATTCAAATTTGACGTCAGGTTTTGTCCCTGCAAGTGGTTCAAGGTCTCCCTTGGTCAAAAGCCAGTCATATCCGACTCTAGGGTGCAGTGCTCATCTATGTTTGCAGATGTATACATGGCCATATGGCAGGCATGACTAGATCATCCATGACATAGGCTCTGCCCATGATGTAGGCTCCTCCCATGACATAGGCTCCACCCATGGTATGGTAGCAAAAAATTTTTGCTGCCCACCACTGATCCATACTATTACTGGCCAATTTCATAGATCTCTGAACAGCCTTTAGAACAACTACATTTCCCCCTCCAATGTCTTTGAAGATGCCCTCTTCTTCTGGAATGCCAGCTAAAGGACAGTGATATCTGGGATTCTTTCTTACCTCTTAAAGCCAAAAGTTGACTAGAAAGGAAAGAAACTGGGTTCCCAACCTGTTTCCTTGAAGACAGTGCTCAGCTGTAAATGTGCTGTCCTCTAGCTGGTTATAAGGAGCCAATGGGAACTCAGGTTGGAGGTCTAATTCTAGGAGTCAATTGATCATCCGTTCAAAGATCTTTGTAAGAATCCATGTGAGTGTGAACAATCTCTTTTGCTTTTGTAGAAACTTTTGCCTTTGGTCTTTTTAACTAAGCTATAGGCTTCATTCTAGAGCAGAAACAGATTTTCATAAAGAGAACATCTTGTCACAAAGACCATCACTACAATGCTTATTCCTTTGAATGATTCCTGCTTTGGAAAAGCTCCTGTGAGTAGAGAAAGGGGGAATGATACAAGAAAGACAAAGGGTTTTTTTATTACTATGATCACATTTCAATTGCAAATCTGTCATCAAAATCTCCTGCACAGTGGCTATATCGGACAGTCTGCCTTAGGAATAGACAGGACCATATATACCACATAAGAATATTTGTAATAAAGCAGAACGTGTTGGGTGACATTTGCAGTGTTGTCGGATTTCCTGAAAGTAAAACCACTCCATTTAAAAATCAGGTGCTGTAGACACTTTTAATATACTGTTAAGACAAGTCTCGGTTTGACAGAATGCTAAAGTTTTATGTTACCCATTCAAAGACTATTTTGTTTGAACAAAAATCATTTGCATAGCACTAGAGGCCCACTTATAAAATCATATGGCAGTTTATGTCATGGCCTGCCACAGGACAGCTCTCATTTTAAAAAGATATCCCCTCTTTCAAGCACTGCTTAGATTCAAAGATAACCACAAGGAAGGAGATAGGGCACATTGGAGCTACTCATCACCATTAGTAACTACTAGACAGTTGACTCATAAGGTACAGAAATCAAAGTCTCCTACACTCAGGTCATAATTCTCTTCACATTATAAAAATATTTATTATTTTACATACAAACTTCAGAAGATCAATTCCACACTGTGCATACCAGAAGAGTCAGGCTGTGTGGCCATGGACAAATTGAACAGTCATATGCATCCATGTATCCATGGAAGGTCTTGGAATCCCTCACAGATATGGGGGGACCTGTATTATATAAACTAGGATGGGTAATTTTAGATAACTTTGTATCTTTTTTTAAAGTAGTGACATATGTCCTTTTTTCTAGGTATTGTTTGGGTGGTCACTCTTGTGCTGTGAGTTCCACTGAAGGTAATATTTATAACCATCTACAGGACACATTCTGATTGTTGTGATAGCTAGGGATAAAGAGTACATATTTAATTTGAAGCAAGATAGCCCAGGTATACTTCTTCAGACCACATATCTGACTTCTAGCATTGTCCTTGGATTAGAGGGAATTTTACAAACCTTCTTACAGTCTTAGACCAGGATCAAATGAGATGCTTCTGGTGACAGAACTGTCTCTGAACAACCAGGAGGTAGCAATTCCTCCTCAACCCTTCACACATCTCCCTGCACAGTTCCAAAACTGGCTGTGGAAGGATAGGAAACTACTTCTTTGCAGTCAGTTTTGGGTAGCCTAGGGGAATGTCTAGCCAGAATATCCTGCTATAGTAATAGAGTAGACCATACTGCCAGTGACTCAGCTCCAATTGTCAGGCAGTGGTTAACTAAACTGACATCCCTGAGGACATCCCTGAGGGTGCCAAAGTCCACAAGTAAGAGTGATGGTACCCAAGTGAATTAAATCCCACTTGAATCCATCTTGATAGAGGGCAGCAGCTTAATCAATACTGGCTTGGGGCCAATGAGGAGTTTATGTGCCAAAAGGGCTCAGGACTTGTAGAACTGGATCAGTGGTACTGATGTCACACTGTGATGCAGAAGGCAAATGTAAGGCCACTGCATTATATTGTCCCCAGGTCAATCTTCATGGCTGATCACCATGATAATGGCCAGTACAGTATTCAGAATGGTACTTTAAAAAGAAGAAGGGGAATGAGAAGAATTTTGAGAAAAATATTAAGGGGGTGCATTTATAAGCATAAAGCTATTTCTCATCAAGTAACAAATCCTTAGCAAAGACCTTTTGACATTCAGAATGCATATAGAGAAGTTTGAGTCCTGTTCAATCAGTATGGTAAAGGGTGGAGCTCACAGGCATTGAGGGAAGCACACCAGAACATCAGCAGGTGGAGGAGGGTTGTGGTGGAAAGGGTGGTTCACCTGCAGCGGCTACCAGGGTACAGTAATTTCCTCTTCTTGAGACGATTGCTTCTCCATAGTCCACATGAGGACAGAGAGTGGAGCTACCATGCTCCCTCAACCCATGAAGGGGGCCTACAGCTGGACAGAACTATGTACAGAGGTGGGAAATGGTCAAATAATAGTATGAGAATTCTATCAGATTGATGTACAGCATCTGCATGGTGAAGCACAATATACAGTGGAACCTCGGTTAACAAACAGCTCGGTTAACATAAAAATCGTATAACAAAAGGAAATCCATAGAAAATAGTGGCTCGGTTTACAAACCACCACCACCCCGAATGGATTAATTGGTTTTCAATGCATTCCTATGGGAAATTCGGTTAAAGTAATTTTCGCTGAAAGAAACGTCTCGGAGAATGCATTAATTACGTTAACCGAGGTTCCACTGTACACAAAATAGGAAGGTGAGTGAGTAGTTAGATTTTCACATTTTGTATCAAACCGTGCAGACATGTGCAGGGGGACGTGGCACGGTGTGTCTTTGAGATGAAATGTGTCTTAAAATGATGTAAATCTCTTCCAGCAGAAATTTGTAATGGAAATACTGTACTGACATAACCTTAGCACTTCAGGTATGAAAAGCATAATTGAATTTAGAAACAATGTAACTCTTCCATTAAGTCATTAAATGGATTGCTTCAGTCTTTCTGACAGGTTCAGTTCTATGAGTGGTTAACAGTAATGTAAAAATAATAACACACACACACACACACCCAATTTTTAGCACATTTTATACTGTTAATGTTCCTTCAGTACTGAGCCATTTCCCACAACATGAAGATAAACATCTATTAGGAAATGTGAATGCGATCTCCCAGAATTTTGGAATGGACCTCATTAAGAATAGCCTGCGTTTCTGTGGAAAAATAACAGTTAAAAATGGAAGCCTCTGTTCTGACAAACTAAGGCCTGTGAGTAAATGTCTTGTTCATTTGGAAGTAACATTATAAGTCTCAATATGAGGTCCTCTCTTTTTTGGCCAAAGGCTCCACTAACCCTCCTACTGGCTAAAACAGTTGTCTGGATGTCTGGCTAGTAAGCAGGTGTAACAATTGCTCTTAAGAAACATCTCTCTGGCTTCATTAGCTACCAGTCTTTCCTTTTCCCTTTCTACTTCGCAATAGCTTTTATAAGGATAATGGCTGCAGCTACACAGTTGATGCAGATTTTATTGCCTGGAACAAGGGCCAGGTAAGCTATATCCCCCTCTTCAACCAGTTGGCAAGCACATCTGCCTACCATGGACAAATGCCATCTCTGTTTGCCCAGGCAGTAACTGGTGAGCCACCAGGACCCACACCAAGGAGTCTTTAGATAAAGTTCCTTCAACAACTGTGTCAAAGGCCTTCTTCAATAAGGTTACCTTTGCTTGCTGATAGTAGTGAAGCCAGGATTTATAAGGTCACAGACCTGGGACCTTCAGAGCTGCTGGGACCATGATTTTATATGCTACCTCCTTGGGCTTCCCTGTTCCCTCTGAGCTTGGTTGAGAGAGCAATTGATTTTTCTGGTGAACAGGACATTGCTGTAATTTATCTGTTGCAATGAAAAGTATCGGAGGCTGATAGGGTCTTGAATGAGCAAGTAAAAACTATGAACTTTACAAGAGACATGCTGTCTCATTGATTGATATGGACCAATCCTGTTGCCTCCATTTTTAACCACTATTGAAAATGGAATCGTTGACGGCTGGATGAGCCATGGGCAGGTGAGACGAGGCAATTACTGTTTCAAGATGGTGTTCTTTTTGTGAACATTTAATCCCTCTTTATTTAAGGCAATTTAAGGCACCTAGAAAGGCCTGAATTAAGATGCAAATTTATAAAATAAGGGAAATATAAAGTACAAGACGGATCCAGCAAAAATAAATAAAGCAGGTGTTGAAAATTCTCTCCTGCAAAATCTTAGGGGCCATCCAGTGGCAGAAGTAATTATAGATCTGAAGTACCATTGAATATTCTTCATTTTGCATATTACATGGGAAATGGTTGAGGTGCTGAAGCACAGCAAATGAAAATGTAGAATTATGCAAATTTCATTAAAATGACACACTTCAATTAATAAAATATATTGAAGACTTCCCCAGCAAGTCAGCTCAGGTATGGTTATGAGGATGAGATTTTACCTTTCATTATTATTACCGGCTTTTATTAATATTATGTAATATTTTATTGTTTATTGTTTGGAGGCTAGAAGCCACCTTTGAAAGTTTTCCATAAAGGCAGTCTAAAAAAACAAATTAATAAATGAAATTAATTGTGATTATTGAACTTAGATTATGAACATAATCCCTTATGTGTTACACTGACAAATTGGCCTCATTAAGAAATTGAACTGGAACGGATGAATTGAGCTAATTAAATTGCTACAGGAAAGACTAATGGCTTATTTGGTTTTCTAGGACCAAATCCTACTCGATTAATATTTTACTTAAAATATTTTTCACCTGGGTTTGCTTATTTACTTGTCATTTTACAATTAAACTAACTTAAGGCCAATACTACTGATACGTCTGTTAATAATTACTAATTGTAAGTCAGTTCCAACTTTTGGCAACCTTTTCTAGGGTTTTCTAGGTAGAAAATACACTGAAATGGTTTACCATTCCCTTCTCCTGGCTTTGCCCAGGTATCCATGGCTATACTGGCTGGCTCTTATCCCTGGAGGTGCAATGGGGAATTAACATCGGAACATCTGGCTCTACAGCACTGGTCCCCAACCTTTCTTTTGGCCATGCCCCACCTAAGCATCCCCCAAATCAAATTGCCCCCCTGTGAGGCGTGTGCCCTACATTGGGAACAATGGCTCTACAGCCAAATACATAAACCACTAAGCTACCCAACCAGGCTATGATAGTTACCAGTGCAGAAAATTGACTTTTTTGAGTTCTTAAAGCAAAACAGTTTTTAAAAAAAGTCTGTGCTAATGGAAAGCATCCTGTTTTCAATTATTTCCCCTCAAAATATCTATCTGTCAATCCGTCTGTCCAAATGGCATGTTTCTGTGCAATTTTATTATATAGAGGTGGGGAGGAGTAAAGTACTGTTTTTCTTCATCCCACAACTGTTTAATATCGCCTCCAATGACACAAGTTACTTGTCCATTGAAAATACTGCTTCTAAATGCCTAGTTGGGGTGGGGTGGGTGCATGAGCCTGTGTACATGTGAATGTCTGTTAGCATGCCAGTGTTTTCCTTTGGGTTCAGAGTGGCTGTGGCATAATAATTTCATGTCAGAAATTATTCTGTGTTGAAAGGATTTTTGTTGGAGAAACTCCGGTCAGGGGATGCCTGAATGAGGCTCCTTTCATGTCCCCAAGAGCTGGGACAGAGACAGGCGCTCAATCTATCATGCAGTACCCTGGTCTCGAACTGCCGACTTGCCAGCCTTCCAGCTAACAAGGCAAGCTTCTTAATCACTGAGCCACTGCAACCCCAGTGGCTGTGGTGAGGATAGTGCTGCGTAACTCTGTGATCCCCTGGATCCCTAGCAGTTGAAGATTTGGGAAGAATGCAATACTCCTATTTATTTTAAAGGAAAATAATAAATCCCGCAGTACAGTCAAAGAGAAACTTTTCACATTTATTGCCAATGGGAGATTAATTAATATGCTCATTACATTTGAAAGCCTGGATGTACCTGTCTTCCCACTGAGCTACCCCCGGTGCAATCAGTGGTAATTTAAAAATCAATTTCTCTTCTGTAGTAATTAAATGTGTCCATTTAAACAGATATAATTGATAGTGCCTGCAAATAATTTCAAAGCAGGGACCCCTTCAGGGATTCTGGAGATGAACAGAAATGGGTTCCGCATTCTCCTTTCAAAAACTCAACAGGCAGGGACAGCAAATAAATTATTGATAGTGGGCTAGCACTGGAATTGTTTGTGACAGACGTCACACTTTTAAATGCATCACAGCCCCCAGAGGATTTCTTTGCAAAATGGGTTGTTGTTCAGAGGCAAACAAAGAGGTTTTCTCTTGCACACACATGCCATAAAGAGAGCTTGGGAGTGTTGCGATTCTGGATTATAAACTCCCCAAATCCCTGAGAGGAGAGACTATATACCGCCTCATTGCGCTTAGTCCACTCTCTGGGTGCTTCACAAGGTAATTGGCACTTGTCCCCAGCTCACTGGGCATTCATTTTACCAACCTCAGAAGGATGAAGGATGAGTTAACCTTGATCCCCATCAGGATCAAACTCATAAACATCAGCAGTTTGGGCAGCAAATATTTAACCACTGCACCATGACAGCTCAGTATAGAATCTAAAACAATAATTTTTTCCAACTTGCGGGTATAGACAGTAAATGCAATTTCAACAAGCATGTATGTATGTATGTAGGTAGGTAGTTAGGTAAAGGTTGCCCTTGCTTGAAAGCCAGTCATATCCGACTCCAGGGTTCAGTGTTCATCTCTGTTTATAGCCAAAGGTTTATAGCTGTCTGCATCTGCAGACATTTCTCTGGACACGTGGCAGGCATGCCATGGAATGCTGTTTACCTTCCCACTGAAGGGGTACCTATTTATCTACTTGAATTTTTTGAATAGTATCCGTGTTAGTCTGTGGTTCAGGCATATCAGAAAACAAGATAAAATAAATAAAATAAAATAAAAAACACTGTAGCACTTTAAAGACTAACTGCTGCAATTTCTTGCTTTTGAACTGCTAGGTTGGCAGGATCTGGGACAGAGATGGGAGCTCACTCCATTGTACAGTACTCAGTAATCGAACTCTGAGCTTCCAGTCGTTGAGTTCAGTGTCTTAACCACTTGAGCCACTGCAGTCCCATTGTATGTATGTGTTTTTCTATCTTTCTTCTAAGTTCACCTATTTTTCAGCCCTTCTTTCATCTGCACAGCATGCTGTCACTTCTGGTAGTAAAAATGCAATAACTCTTACAACTATTTTCTGCCTTTTCAAGACATCTGATATTGGCTGCCTAGTGGCAGAACCTATTGAATTAAATTTTTAGGATCTGGTTATTCCTTTAGTTAACAGAGCAAAAGCTGAAAAACACATTAGCAGCAGGGAGAGACTGCAGTGGCTCAGTGGTTAAGAAGCTCACCTTGTTAGCTGGAAGGCTGGCAAGTCAGCAGACCTGGGTACCGCATGATGGAATGAGCTCTGTCCCAACTCCTGCAAATCTAGCAGTTGGAAAGCAAAAAAATTGCAAGTAGATAAATAGGGACCACTTCCATGAGAATAGATCTTGGGAACATGAAAGGAGCATCATTTGGGCGTCCCCTGAGTGGATTTTCTCCAGCATAAATCCTTTCAACCCAGAATAATTTCTGACATGAAATTGTTATTTGCAGGAGAAGAAGCATGAGTGAGAGTAGCACCAGTTCCACTTAAACTGTCCCCTTCAGTAACCAGCACTTAAAATAATAAAAATCAGTCTTAAAACAGCTTAGGTAGAACAAATGGATTTTATTTACAGTTGTATTATTCAGTCAGTAAAAGAGTGGGGAAAGGAGTTGGTCTCTTAGCCATGTGAATAGGAAAGATCTCTCCTGACTCCATACAGTATGATCAGGAGTTTAGATGGAACGAACAGAAGACAATGGAAACAAATAGAAAGAGAAGGGGATATATGCCAGGGACTTATGTCAAATGCCAGAGGCTAAAAGATAGTCACTTTAGCCCCCAAAAAAGTCCCTTCCTCTTATACCCAGCATTAGTAAGCATGCAAGTTTGTCATTATCTCAACACCCCTTTTCAAGATTGCATGCATCATTCCTCAACAAGATCCCATCTTGCTTCTCATCTTCTCAAAACTTTTTTTTTGGTAGAGGCTGTCATATACCAGGTGGTGCCTGGTGCCAGTGTGTTTGGTGTGTGCATTCATCTTTTTGGTCTGTCACAATTTGATGCAACTCTTGTTGTCCTATATTAACTGGATTGATATCTCTTTGACTATCTCAAAATCTTTCAGCAGCTTCTCCAGCCATAGCAGTTCCCTGAATGTTTCTGGCCACATTTCCTCTCCACACAGGCTGTTACCGAATCTTGCCTATCCTGTATGGTAAACACCTATTGGCTTAATGTAGTTGGAAAGAATCTCACAGTTCATAGCAACAGTTTTTTAATGAAGGGATCATTCTACATTTTTTGATCTAGCATTGATTATACTGTATTATACTATATGCCACATATAGCAGGGAATAGCTTTTCTAATCACTTTGGGTTGAAGCATTGCCCTTCTTGGAATGGACTAACCAGATTTATTAGATCTACTAGAATTTTTTTTTATTAGTAGCCGTGTTAGTCTGTTGTTCAGGCATATCAGAAAACAAAATAAAAAACACTAGCACTTTAAAGACTAACTGCTACATTTTTCTCCATCAGAAATATCTGCTACTTAAACCAAGGATTCTCAACCTGCGGCCGTGCCACCCCACCAGGAAGTGCCATGTGGTATAGGAAGGGTAAAATGGTCATGCGTCCCCATAAGCTGCCTGAGGGAGCATGGCCCGGCCCCCAGCTTTAAAAGGTTGAGAACTCCTGACTTAAACAGTAGGATTTTAATATGTATGGATTACATTACTTTTAATCCCAGCGTCTTTTTGCCAACCCAAATAAGTGAAGATATATTTCCTATATTTGAAGAGCTCGTAAATATTTTTGCCTGTTTTCTTGCTAATTTAAATTTTTCTGCAAGTAAATTTGGAGTGACAGTGCTACCACTTGATATATGTTTTGCTACCCTGCATGAATCGTTATTTAAATTTTTCACAAACAAGAGGTTTTAACTTGATTTCTTACACTGTCAAACTAAAGAATGGGGAGTATGTATGGCAATAAATCCCATGCTTTGTAAATACCTGATGAGACCAATCCTCAGGTGATGCGACTTCTGAATTTAAAAAAATATCCTTATCATAGGTTTAGGCCTGTAAATTATTCCTATAGGTTTTCCCAGGCCCCTCTCACTTTCCTATTGGGAATAATCACCTACAAACTGCAGCACTAACAGCACATTTTTGGCTTCATAAGAATCAGACTATGGGATGTGGTGGCTTAGTGGTTAAGACCTGAGCTTGATGTCAGCAGGTCAGGAGTTTGAGACCCAAGTACTGGGTGATGGAGTGAGCTCCCGTCATCTTCCTCACCTCTTGCCAACCTAGCAGTTTGAAAGCAAGAAATTGTAAGCAGATAAATAGGTAGCGCTTTGGCAAGAATGGTAACAGCGTTCTGTGCTCTCTGGCATGTAGTCATGCCTGTTAAGGTGTTACTTCTGGCAGAACCAGAACCATTTTGAAATGAAGAAAATCATTTCTAGGGTGCAAAAGTTGTTTTTCTAAGTAAGCTAGCTAAAGACCCACACCCTTTCTTATCTAGATTCTAACAGATGTTCTAACAGCAGAAGGAAATAGAGACTTGACCACTTACAAGTTAACTCCTTTTTGGGAGAGCTAGGAGCAATCCTGACATGAAATAAATAAGATGAAACTTGTTTAAACACATTGCTTCATTTGATTGGTCCACATATTTATCTGTCTGAGAGTGGGACATGCGTTTTTAGTTAATAAATTTAATCTCCTAGTATTTCTTCTTAAGATGTTCATATGTTTGGTGTGTGCAACGTTTATCATATTTTTGGGAATATAATAATGAGAGGAGCCATTGTGTATGTTGTTTGTAACAGTATAAGTTGTTTGTTAACCAGTATATAAGATGTACAGTGGCATACAGTAAGGGTCCCTCCTCATAGAGAAGGCACCATTTTGCATGCAAGATACCAATAAATTGGTTCCTATTTTCTTCTCCAAGCAGCACTCTGACTGATTTCTTATTCCTGAATTAAGTATTTCTAAAGGCTTGTCATTATTAAGAGTTTGTAGTGACAAAGGGACCACGGAAACTTCTGCAGACGCAGTTTACTTTGGCTGTAAATGGAGATGAGCATCACCCCCTAGAGTCAGACACAACTGGCAATGGAGACCTTTACCTTTACCATTACTGTTTTGTTTTTGTTACCAGGGATACCTGAACCAGCTCTAGATACACATGAGCACCTCACACTAATATATAGTAATGATAACCATCTGAGTGTATAGTACTCAGAAGAGCTTTACAGTTCCTTTCTTCTAGGCAAGGGATCAAAGGGGGTGGATTGGAACCAATCCACCACCCCCGCTCTGATCCCTTGCCTTGGCACGTGATCCCCGTAGTGATAGCGCGCCTGGGCAAGGGTTGCCTTGGCCGACATCAAACCCACCCACCCCCGCGCGCAGGGGGGTTGATTTCGGCCAAGCCGAGCTGAGCCCGGGTGCGCGATCACCCACCCGGGCTCGGCTCGGCTTTGGCGACAATCCTTCCCCGCAAGGGGGGGGGGGATTGTCGCAAAAACCAAACTGAGTTACGGCTAGCGATCACCAGCTGCAGCTTGGTTTGGCTTGTGTTGGCCAAAAAGCCACGGATGCATGCAGAGCTTGTCGGCCAACACAAGCCAAGAAGGGGGGGAATCACCTGCCCATGCTCAGCTTGTGTTGGCCGAAAAGCCCCCCATGACCGCTGGGCACAGCCCGGACGGGCTGCGGAAGAAGCCTAGTGGAGCCTAGCTGGGATGCGCTAGGCTTCTTCTGAACCCCGGACAGGCTGTGTCTGAAGCCGCTTGGCATTATCTGGGGCATTATCAAATTTGATACACAGATTGCTATATGCTGCTAGATATTTTATATGTTATATTACAACCTTCCTGCCAATTCTCTTTAGCAAAACAGGAAGTAACCAGGTGCAGTGTTTTTGTCTGCAGGTCAAAGGTTGATCAGAGACCAGAATGGGGTTTCTCATACCCTTTGAGATTGAAAGAGAGACATTTAGAGCTAATCTGAATAATCTATTGTTGCTGATGGCTGTGGGAAGCTGTATTGTTGTCCTTGCTTCTTGTCTGTCATTTTGCTTGAACACACCCTGCTCCCTTTGACCCCTGAATTTGGTGTATGAAAACCATACCTGTAAGTTTCACTCCTTGTCTGAAGAAGTGGACTTGATCCATGAAAGCTAACAATAAAAATATAGCAGTTAGTCTTTAAAGTGGTACAGTGTTTTTCATTTTGTTTTATTTCATTTTGTTTTCTGATACTGTATGTCAATACCAACAGTGTCCACTGTCTACAATGTAATGTGTAGAAGGAATGGTGGCAGACATCTTATTAGCATACATGTAGAACTGCAGAAACATATAACCCCAGCAGCCACATACATTCTGGGTGATTTTAGTCACTTTCTTAGAAGTCTTGGTGGTGATTTGAATGCTTGATCTCCAGGTGCTCCAACCCACTGAACTATAACTTTTGGACTAGGTCCTCTCTCTCCCTGCCACTTCAGAAGAAAATACTTTACCTGCCCCAATCATATCTTGTCAACTACATCTGTTTTAACAAATGGTTTTTGTCTGTTGCCATGGAAAGCTAAGGTGATTTTTTTTCCTGTTAGGTGTATATGTGTTATACCTGTTATGACACAGAATATGATAAAATGAGCATTGAAAAATCAACAGGGTTTTAAAAAGTGTCATTTATAATTTTAAATTGGTTTACATTAAACAATTTTTTAAAAATGTCTTCTGAAAGTGCAGTCTGGATAGGCATTTAAGCATACATGGAATGTATCATAAAATATGAAAGCAACTCTGGGTTGGGAGTTTTGTGTGTTCAAGTTGAACCTTTGAACAGTTCCTTTTCATCCCAATTCTTTCATGCTAAATTTAGTTTCCAGCTTCTGTCCAAAGGGGGGAGGCTCCTTGCTTTGGAAGAAATGTAGTAACATGTGGTAGAATGCAGACAAGTGGAATAGGCTGCAGATGACCAGGAGGGTCCTGGATAGCTGCAAGGCTGGAAATTAGATTTCCC
Source organism: Furcifer pardalis (assembly GCA_030440675.1). Taxonomy (NCBI): domain Eukaryota; kingdom Metazoa; phylum Chordata; class Lepidosauria; order Squamata; family Chamaeleonidae; genus Furcifer; species Furcifer pardalis. The sequence goes on along the minus strand of CP126894.1, from coordinate 46,035,958 downwards.
ACTGTGCCTCCAGGGAGAAGAACCAGTCTGTGTAGCGGAGGAGGAGGAGGCACACACGTGGGGGTGGGAGCTGAGGGGTTTGGGGGTTTGGGTGTACATGCAGAGAGTTGGGACATGTGACCCATGGGGGCACAGCCATGGGAGCAGGCACACATCACATGACTTTGTTGGAGGCACACTAGATATTCACGTGAGTTCGTGGCTATGTGCGGTGCCTGCCCACGTGCTGCCTCCTCCTCCTTGACCACTTGGCCTCTAAAAGGTTCACCATCACTGATCTACTGAGTCCTTTAGTTCCAAGGACTCTGATCACTATGGATACAACCAGTGGTGGGCAGCACTGGCTCTTTGGCTGTAAATGAAGATGAGCACTGCACCCTAGAGTCAGATATGACTGGCTTTTGAGCAAGGGAGACCTTGAACCACTTACAGGAACAAAACCTGACATCAAATTTGTATACCAATCAGGGATCTTCTGTTATTAGGTAAAGGTTACCCTTGGCCACCCAATTTCGCCACCCCTCTGCCCGAAGGCCCCCCAGTTTTGCTACCCTCCTCCCGGGGGGTCCAAACTGGTTACTGCCCACCACTGGATACAATGATAATTTCTGTTGTGATTTTCTCCAGTTGTTTGTCTTCTTCCTCCTCCTCCCTGATTTTTTTTTAAGTATAGAAACTTCCTATATGACATTTCTCACTTGCTGAGATTATACTCTGGATGCCAACTGCTTCAGTGCAGGACTAAATTATTTAACAGGTGGTGCTGGCTAAAAATGCTGGGTTTTTTTAGTCCAAACCAGTGACATTTCCAGACTCTGCATAGAGCACATATTAATAATAAGTATCATGAGTGAAAAGGATGGCTTTATGAGCTGCAGGTTTCTACGGCTGAACAAGATGTTCACAAGAGGAGTCAAAATCTTTTCTCTAATGGGCTCAAAGTATGTATCTGATTCTTCTCAGAAAATGGCTTGCAGCAGTCCATCTCATCCAAGGTAAATTTTCAATGACGATAACATGCATACATCAAGGGTAGAACATTTTTCAGAGGTTGTCCTGAATATTTATACATAAACCAACATAGCACAGAAGGCTCCTTTTAAAGTTCTGAATATTTCAGAAAGCATCTGTTACCAAACTGAAGCATCTCATACAACCAACCGTTATAGTTTAATGAGATAAACAAAGAGAAGAACTGGTAAAAATTCATACCAATTCACTTGACAATCCAATAAACTGAGCCAACTAGCAGAAGTGATCAAAGAGGCAAACATAAAACATATTCAGTCTTCATGACTAAGTAGAGCCTTGGTGAAGGCCTACTTCCACAAATTGTATTCACAGACTATTGCCTTCATTTAAGTGAGATGGTGACTTTGTGGCTTTTCATTTAACATTGCTGGGCTGATGACTGTCCAAATATATTCTGTTTAGGCTTGGAGACTGTGGCTGCAATACCCCTTTGGTGAAAGGCCCCATTTCAACACCAAGGTTGAGTATAGTTAGGGTGACCGAAATTAGTTGGACTAATTATCCTACAGTAATACCTCATATAACATTAGTATCAAATAACACAAAAATCGCATAACATTAAGGAATCTGGGGGGAAGAATTACATCGGATAACATTAAGATCCTATGGGATGCTTCAGATAACAACCGCTAAAGCATGTGTGGTTACAATGTATCTCTATGGATCCCATAGGATTTTAACATGCATCAGATAACACTAAAAATCGTATAACACCAAGACTTGTGGAACCAGGTTTTAGTGTTATCTGAGGTTTTACTGTACTTAGTTTTGGACTGTGGGCACAGAGTGGCTTGTCCACAGCTTGGAAATAATGAGTTAAAAGTAATTTTAAAAAGTGTAATTCATTTCTGTTCTCTTCTTTCCTGCACTCCTGCCTGCTGGCTCTTCTCTAGACAGCTGGGACCCTGCCATGTCCCTTGCTGTTGCTATTGTCAGACCCAAGAGACAAAATGTACACTGAGACATGTGTCTGAAGCTCCCCAAGGTAAGCGACTCACCTTTGGAAGTGGTGTGTCTGTGTGTATTTTATGTGTATTTAATACCTTTACCTATATTGACGTACTACCACAGTTCCTAAAAAGGCCTGGCGGCCGGCAGGCCTTTTTAGTAACTGCGGTAGTACGTCATTATAGATAATGGTATTAAATACACATTAAAATACACACAGACACACCACTTCCAAAGGTGAGTCACTTGCCCTGGGGAGCTTCAGGCTATAGGGAGCTTCAGGCTAGCAGCATCTCTTCCTCCTCCCCACTTGGGAAGACAGCAAGGAGGTCGTACATATGCGCCAAGTACTGTAGGCGTGCATGCACACCAAGTGCTTGGCATGCATGCGCAGTAGGGGAACCAGTGAAAAGGTAAGCCTCGAAGGTCGGTTCCTCCCAAAAGCTGCTACCGGTTCTCCGGGACACTGGGAAAAGTTACTACTGGTTCTGGCAAATTGGTGCAAACCTGTTACATCCCGTCACTGATTTAGAGTAATGTCTTGGGACTGACAAACTCGGGTAAAAAATGCAGATAAATGATCAAGAAAAGAAAATGGTGTGCACCTGCTAGGATGCCCAATGGCCACCAGAGGGGAGCAGTGATCACTCACCAGGCTCAGCCTCCAAGTAGTAAATCTTTTGGCTCAGAAGGAATCTTGACTTTTCCAACAGTAGAGATATGAAGAGTTTAGCATGCTACACAGGCTGAATTATTTCAGCATTAACTGTCTCAAAAACATGCACTGGATTGAAGCATACCTGATAAAATTTTGTAAACTTGCTTTGTAGGTAAGACTCATTACGATTCATTAGTTTTTGGTTCTTTGAAGCTTGATGACTTATTTCTAATACTAATTAGAAAGCACAACTCCCCTCAGCAATGTACACTACATCTTAATTTAGAAATTGGAAATTTTAGTGTCAGACTTCTCACTGGTGGAGTGGAATAGGGCCAGTACATATCTGCATGCAGCTGTAATGCCACAAAGATGTCTTTATTATCTATAGAGCAATGCTTTGAGGGAAATAAGCCCACAGGAATGTCTGCAGATGGCGCTGGCTCTTTGGCTATAATTTATTTATTTATTTAATCACACTTCTATGCCGCCCTCTTCACGAATGACTTGGGGCAGCTAATAAGTTAAAAACACAATCATCAGTAAAACCAACAATAAAATACCCACCCATCACAATAAAAAATTAAAAAGGTAAAATTCAAAGATTAAGAAGAGGGGAAAAAATTGAAATTTACAATTAAAAGCTTATAAACAAAGATGAGCACTAAACCCTAGAGTCGGATATGACTGGTTTTTGAGCAAGGGCGACCTTTACCTTTATTAATTTCTTGTTTTCCAGCTGTTAGGTTGGCAGCAGCTGGGATAGACAACAGGCGCTCACTTCCTCACAGAGCACTCTGGCCTCGAACTGATGACCTTCTGGTCATCAAGCTCAACATCTTGACCACTAAACCACCATGGTCCCTTTTTATTTATTTAATATATTTATTACCACCACGCCAATTGATGGAAGCAGCTCTGGAGGGGCTTACAATGAAATAGATAGCCTACAAAATAATATAAAACATAACAATGCAAACAAAATACAGTAAAGGATAAATATTAATAAAATACATATACAGTAAAACCTCATATAACACTAAAACCTGGTTCCACAAATCTTGGTGTTATATGATTTTTAGTGTTATCTGATGCATGTTAAAATCCTATGGGATCCATAGAGATACATTGTAACCACACAGGCTTTAGCGGTTGTTATCTGAAGCATCCCATAGGATCTTAATGTTATCTGATGCAATTCTACCCCCCAGATTCCTTAATGTTATGCGATTTTAGTGTTATTCGATACTAATGTTATATGAGGTATTACTGTATTTCTTTATTTATTCATCCATCCATCCATTGAAATCCCAGGCTCCAACAACGGACAAGGGGATGGTCCTGCCACTTAGATGGCCAAGTCTCGGGTTGATTTCGGTTTTAGGATCAGAAGAGCCTCTGACTTTTTCCGCAGGGAGATTCCAGCTCGGCGTAGTCAGTTCATTGGGAATAATTGCAGCTTTTGCTTTCAGGGCTCCTGGCTGCTTTTCTCGCTAAATTGATGAAGACCTTGCTGCCCCTCCCCGTGCCCACCCCAACATATTGTAATGTAATCTAATCTAATGTATTGTCTGTAAGCCGCCCTGAGTCGCCATGGCGAGTGGGCGGCAATATAAATTTGAACTAATAAATAAATAAATAAATAATAAATTAGCAGGGGTGCTCAAACTACAGCCCGTGGGTCGGATTTGGCCTCTAACACCAATTCCTCTGCCCCGTGCCACCCCTGCCCCTCCTGGAAGTGGAAGTAAAACATGCCTGTATGGAGCAGCAAGTTGGGTGCAGGTAAGGCAGCCAACTTTATTAAAGTTGAAAGCGGGACCGGACCGGTGGGCGGGGCCAACCTCATGATGTTGTGGGCGGGGCCAAAATAAAATAAATAAAAATAAAATAAATAAAAATAAAATAAATAAAAATAAAATAAATAAAATAGAATTAAAATATCAAAAAAAAAAAAAAACAACCACACACACCTCAACCCACCCACTGCAGGCCAAATGAATTTGTGTCAGGGGGCCAAATCCGGCCCACACAGACGGTAGTTTTGGGCACCCCTGGCAGGCTTATGCAGAGAAAATGGCAGCCTAAAAAATCTTATCTCATTCAATTGCAAAACAGATTGCAAGGTGCATTTTACTTCCACTTCCGATGGGAAGAACCACGGGTGACCCAGCCCACTGAACCACGTGACTGGCCCGCGGCCCAAAAGGTTTGGGCACCTCTGAGCTAGAGCAAATGGGAAAAAACGACCATCCGTGGGTGGGTAGCAACGGCGTAAAGAGCGCCTAAGTAACAGTGAAGGCTGCCGCTCTACACTTTTCTATCTCTCGCTGCCGCCGTGCAGGAAATGGCGTCCGTAAGCGGAAGTCGGTGTGTGGGGAAAGGCGTCTAAGGCTCTGAATCTAAGCTTCAGGGGACCGGAAGGAGCGAGTCGGGCGGGCAATTCCATTCGAAAGGGGGGAGGACGGTCGAGACCAAGGTAGGAGGAGTGGGGTTCTTGTTGTCCCGCGACATGGCGGCGGCTTCTTCTTCCGTGGGGGGCGCCTCGCCGCAGCAGGGCCCCCCGCCGCCCCTTCCTGCCGCCGCCTCGCCGGCTCTGCAGCCGCCCAAGAAGATCGTGGCGCCCACCGTGTCGCAGATAAACGCGGAGTTCGTGACGCAGGTGAGGGCGAGCGGGGAAAGAAGAAAGGGCGTCTTGTCTTGGGAAGCGGCTTCCCACGTTCCCGCTAGGGCGTCCCTCATGTGGGCTGGAGTTCCACAGGCAAAGGGTGCCTGGCCAGGCAACACGCACACCCCTTACACACGTGTTCAGCAGGCCATTCTAGGAAGCACATGTTCGCGGGAAACACGTGTATACGGAGATCAGAACTTGGAGAAGTTAGTTACCCTTTTGGTGTATTGGCTGGGGAATCCTGGGAAACACGTGTATACGGAGATCAGAACTTGGAGAAGTTAGCTACCCTTTTGGTGTATTGGCTGGGGAATCCTGGGAAACACGTGTATACGGAGATCAGAACTTGGAGAAGTTAGTTACCCTTTTGGTGTATTGGCTGGGGAATCCTGGGAAACACGTGTATACGGAGATCAGAACTTGGAGAAGTTAGCTACCCTTTTGGTGTATTGGCTGGGGAATCCTGGGAAACACGTGTATACGGAGATCAGAACTTGGAGAAGTTAGTTACCCTTTTGGTGTATTGGCTGGGGAATCCTGGGAAACACGTGTATACGGAGATCAGAACTTGGAGAAGTTAGCTACCCTTTTGGTGTATTGGCTGGGGAATCCTGGGAAACACGTGTATACGGAGATCAGAACTTGGAGAAGTTAGTTACCCTTTTGGTGTATTGGCTGGGGAATCCTGGGAAACACGTGTATACGGAGATCAGAACTTGGAGAAGTTAGCTACCCTTTTGGTGTATTGGCTGGGGAATCCTGGGAAACACGTGTATACGGAGATCAGAACTTGGAGAAGTTAGTTACCCTTTTGGTGTATTGGCTGGGGAATCCTGGGAAACACGTGTATACGGAGATCAGAACTTGGAGAAGTTAGCTACCCTTTTGGTGTATTGGCTGGGGAATCCTGGGAAACACGTGTATACGGAGATCAGAACTTGGAGAAGTTAGTTACCCTTTTGGTGTATTGGCTGGGGAATCCTGGGAAACACGTGTATACGGAGATCAGAACTTGGAGAAGTTAGTTACCCTTTTGGTGTATTGGCTGGGGAATCCTGGGAAACACGTGTATACGGAGATCAGAACTTGGAGAAGTTAGTTACCCTTTTGGTGTATTGGCTGGGGAATCCTGGGAAACACGTGTATATACGGAGATCAGAACTTGGGGAAGTTAGTTACCCTTTTGGTGTATTGGCTGGGGAATCCTGGGAAACACGTGTATACGGAGATCAGAACTTGGAGAAGTTAGTTACCCTTTTGGTGTATTGGCTGGGGAATCCTGGGAAACACGTGTATACGGAGATCAGAACTTGGAGAAGTTAGTTACCCTTTTGGTGTATTGGCTGGGGAATCTTGGGAAACACGTGTATATACGGAGATCAGAACTTGGAGAAGTTAGTTACCCTTTTGGTGTATTGGCTGGGGAATCTTGGGAAACACGTGTATATACGGAGATCAGAACTTGGAGAAGTTAGTTACCCTTCTGGTGTATTGGCCGGGGAATCCTGGGAAACACGTGTATACGGAGATCAGAACTTGGAGAAGTTAGTTACCCTTTTGGTGTATTGGCTGGGGAATCCTGGGAAACACGTGTATACGGAGATCAGAACTTGGAGAAGTTAGCTACCCTTTTGGTGTATTGGCTGGGGAATCCTGGGAAACACGTGTATACGGAGATCAGAACTTGGAGAAGTTAGTTACCCTTTTGGTGTATTGGCTGGGGAATCCTGGGAAACACGTGTATACGGAGATCAGAACTTGGAGAAGTTAGTTACCCTTTTGGTGTATTGGCTGGGGAATCCTGGGAAACACGTGTATACGGAGATCAGAACTTGGAGAAGTTAGTTACCCTTTTGGTGTATTGGCTGGGGAATCCTGGGAAACACGTGTATATACGGAGATCAGAACTTGGGGAAGTTAGTTACCCTTTTGGTGTATTGGCTGGGGAATCCTGGGAAACACGTGTATACGGAGATCAGAACTTGGAGAAGTTAGTTACCCTTTTGGTGTATTGGCTGGGGAATCCTGGGAAACACGTGTATACGGAGATCAGAACTTGGAGAAGTTAGTTACCCTTTTGGTGTATTGGCTGGGGAATCTTGGGAAACACGTGTATATACGGAGATCAGAACTTGGAGAAGTTAGTTACCCTTTTGGTGTATTGGCTGGGGAATCTTGGGAAACACGTGTATATACGGAGATCAGAACTTGGAGAAGTTAGTTACCCTTCTGGTGTATTGGCCGGGGAATCCTGGGAAACACGTGTATACGGAGATCAGAACTTGGAGAAGTTAGTTACCCTTTTGGTGTATTGGCTGGGGAATCCTGGGAAACACGTGTATACGGAGATCAGAACTTGGAGAAGTTAGTTACCCTTTTGGTGTATTGGCTGGGGAATCCTGGGAAACACGTGTATACGGAGATCAGAACTTGGAGAAGTTAGTTACCCTTCTGGTGTATTGGCTGGGGAATCCTGGGAAACACGTGTATACGGAGATCAGAACTTGGAGAAGTTAGTTACCCTTCTGGTGTATTGGCTGGGGAATCCTGGGAAACACGTGTATACGGAGATCAGAACTTGGAGAAGTTAGTTACCCTTCTGGTGTATTGGCTGGGGAATCCTGGGAAACACGTGTATACGGAGATCAAAACTTGGAGAAGTTACCCTTCTGGTGTATTGGCTGGGGAATCCTGGGAGGTGCCTTCCTAGGAAGTAACTTCTCCAAAGTCTTGCCTGAGGTTGTGCCTTCTGGACATGGCTGGGGTCTTCATTTATTCTATTCTATTCTATATTCGATTTATATCCCGCCCCAATCACGCAATGTGACTCTGGGCGGGTTACAGACATATCAATACAATATCAATACACTATAAAAACATTCAGTCAACATAATATCCATTAATACAATAAAAATATCATTACCGCCCCCAACCCCCAGTTACAATTACAAATCCAAATCCCCAAACATAGTTACAAATTATCCAATTTCAGGTCATTAAAGACACATCATAATTATTATCATTTAAACTTGCTTCACATTGCTTTTACAAAATCCCACTTCTTCTGTCGCGTCCTGATCAAATCCTGGACTGCCCAAATGAAGCCACTTGTGTAGGCTTTATATTTTTAAAAAAGCCCACCCACTTGCTGGTGATTAAGACTGTATGGAAGATTGTTTAAAGATGAGCAGTCCTGTAACCTTTTACAGGTCAGATAGGATCCAGAATACTGGCGAATGGTGGTTTTTATTTTTAAAAGTAAAAATGCTGTGATTCACAGAAATGCACATCCAAGTCTTGTTTCTGATCAGGACAATAAGTACAGAATGTAACTCTCCCTACTATAAGAAATAATTTACACATGTGGTTATGACGCTGGGCTTGATGATTGGAACATCGGCAGGTCAGTTCCAGACCCGATGACTGAGTGATAGTGACCGCCTGTCGTTTATACCAGTTCCTGTCAACCTAGCAGTTCAAAAAGCAAAGAAATTGCAAGTAGATAAATGGTCACCACTTGGGTGGGAATGTAACAGCATTCCATGCACTCCAACATTTAGTTTATTTATTTATCGTATGATGAACTTCAGTTGTCTACATTAATGTTGATATAGACAGCACAAATTGTCCATCTCAGGTTCCTAACTAGAGTTCGATGCCCAGGTTTGAAAGCATTGAAGGGCTTCGTCTGTGGTACTATGCAAGTCCTCCAATGTGCCCCCAAACACGCATAAATGACACCTAAATATAATGTGGTCCATGGTTTGGTCGTCTTCTTGACAGTCACATTGGGAAGAGGACTTCCATCCCTGTGTGAACCGAGTGGCCTTGCATCTACCACACCCAGTCCTCACTCTGTTCAGCATCCTGTTAACCATTTTAATATCTCAGATGCCAGGATGAAACTGGCAACATCTATCTCCAATTCCCCAACATCACATAATACCTGTGAATGGCCAGCTGGATTTTCCCTTCCAAGCCGGCATCTAGTCATGACTGCTCAGGGAAACATTTGCAGACTCCCTGAGTGCTGGCTCTTTGGCTATGAAGGGAGATGAGCACTGTCTCCTAGCGTCGGACATGACTAGCTTTTGAACAAGGGAGACTTTTACCAAAAACTAGGACTACTAAAATAATCACCAAATGGAGTTCTTCATGAAGATATACAAGCCTCTATGATTTCTGCATGGTCGTGTATAGAAAAATAGTTATAGTGTTTTTCTTTTTAAACAGAATTGTAAAATAAAGAGGAATAATTTCAGCAAAGGTGAAATCTATTAATTGCTTGAGGATCATGTTTTTGGACCATGGATGGCCAAAAGGAACTCGGTCTTCATGTGGCCCTTAATTAAACTATGGTGTTTGCTTGCACACCTTGTAGCCCAAGAGCCACAAGTAGATTGAAAGTGCTTCTCTTCTTGTCCTGCTTCAGGAGGTTGCTGTAGCTCTCCTGTTGTCTACTGCAAGAACAGAAATGTAAGGCTGAATGAGTGTTTCATTTGACCCAGTTTTGTTCTTACATTCTCACAAGAAGCATCAGATCTTCTTTTGAATGCATCCTATTTTGTTTTTGTAAAGCTTAGCCACGGGGAAGAGTAATGGTCCCCATGGGGTTTAAAGTGTATATGATACCCCAGTCCGGCCAGGTTATCGTGCTATGCTAATAGAGTAGACCAGTGTTCCCCAAATGCTGGTTTGTGGACTTCAATTCCCAGAAGCCTAAGTCATTTCCCCAAAGTACTGATCAGCCAATGTACTGACTTAGGCTTCTGGGAATTGGAGTCCACTTGTGGGCTGTTGGGAACCACTGGACTAGACCATACTGCCAGCGACTAAACACTGAGTGTCAGGTGGCAGTTAACTAACCTGACAATCCTGAGGACTTGGGTGCCGAAGTTCACAGGGAAGGGTGATGGTCCCCAAATAATTCCACTTGAATCCATCTTGATGGAGGATAGCAGCTTCATCAATACTGGCCTGGGCCTGAGGAGGACTTTGCATGCCAAAAGGGCTCAGGACTAGGAAGTGACTTGTGGAACTGGATCAGTGGAACAGGTGTGATGCAGAAGGCAGATGAAAGGCCACTGCATTATAGAACAGTCTTCATGGCTAATCGCCATGAGGATCGCCTACATTCAGATTTGGATATGGTAGCAGAAGAAAGCTTAGCCAAGAGCCTGCAGTAAAAAATGGAAACAACAGCCTCCACTTTTATTTGACCACCAGTAGTTGACATTCAGAGATCAGATTATAGCTTGACCTAATGTGTGAGAAATATTAGTTGGCAAGACAAGGTTGCCATTGTCTAGGTGTATGCCCAATTGTGCTTCAGAAATGTAATATGTACCCACAATCTTCAAGGAGGCTCTTTCTATGTAAACATTTACCGATGAAGATTTAAGTTTGGGCAATGAGTAAAGTCAAAAAGGTGGTTTTATTTTGGCAGTTTAAAATTTGAGCTGGACACAAAAGAAGAAAAAGAGACCAGACTTTGGGAAAGTTGCTTTTTTTCCCCAACAAGGAAAAATAGTCAACGAGGGTAGAAACCAGCCATGCTGACTGGAAAATTCTGGAAAATGTCATCCAAAAAAGTAACTTTTCCCAGTCTCGTGAGAGGTACCCAAGGCTTGTTAGGCATTTGTGACTTGCCTTTTTCAAAATGTAGTAATTAATTAACTTTGGTAAGTAACATTAAAGAGTGATCAACACTCTAAAGCAGGGATTCTCAAACTGTGGTCCATGGGCTGGATACAGCCCGTTGCACCATTCCATGTGCCTGCCGCCTCCGCCTCCACTACACCAGGAAATGCTATATGGCAGAGGAAGGGCAAAATGTTTGTCTGGCCCCCAAAACTGTCTGAGGGAGCACCACCCAGCCCCCAGCTTTAAAAGGTTGAGAACTCCTGCTCTAAAGATCATAGGGTTGCCATGAAGTTTTCTGGTGCATTTTTGTTTTGCTTATGGGTGTAATGAATTGCTTCATTTCTGTAGTTCGACAGATTGAAAGGATGTATTCTAAGTGTGACTTTGCACTCCAGACATGCCTTGGCATCTTTGCACGAGTCTTAATGACATGACATGCACTTGAAAAATGCAGTTATGTTGTAGATTGTCCTTTAAAAAAAGGCTCATTGCTCTAAATTGTTTCATTGAAACTATGTCTCAGGCTCAACCTTCATGTGGCATTCCAAAAGTCAAACTTTTAAAATACAGATCACCCCACCTCCATATCCAAGGGGGATGGTTCCAAGATCTTCTGTGAATACCCCAAATTGCGAACAGCAGTAGACTCTATTACAGCATACATATGTCACACAAGAGGGGTGTGTGTGTGTTTCAAGTGCCATGATCAGTCTTTCATATATTCTCATGAAATGACTCCCCTGGAAATACAATCTGTCCTTTTTCAGCATGAGATTGTAAAAAGTAGCCTCTAGTGGCCAGCTCTGGTAATGCACCTTGAAAATATATACAGTACTGTACTGTACCATACTGTATTATGTATTTCTGGCCTTTTTTTTACTGAATATTTTTGGACCCATGGATAGCTGAAATTGTGGATACTGAAACCATGGCTACGGGATACAGCCTGTACTTGAAGAAGAGACAGAAGACATTTGTGGCTACTTGAAAGCTAACAGTTTTGTGGATTGCCATCAATAGACTAATACAGCCATTCCTTTTTAGACTGATGCTAAACAAAGTTTCTGAGCAGACTCTAGATGTTATTTCATTTCCACTGAATAAGGTTCGCCTTTGTCCAGTATTATCTAAGCTCAGAAGCAATTGCCCATATTTGCTTATAAAAACATAGTTTTCAAAGATCTGTCAAAAATTGGAATAGATAAATGGGATTATTATTCTCTACACTCTTCTTGGAGGCAGACACTGAAAGAGGAAAGTGAGAGGCAGCAATAGCTCAGCCCCATCTATGATGAATGTCCCAATGTACCTCCCCACTTCCACACAGATTTCCCATGCTGGCATGTGTATGAGTTTCTTTGCCCACTAAGCCTTCATTTTGTCCTTATTAGGGAGAGAACATGATTCTTTCCAAAACATAACTCCCATCATTGGACACATTTGTAAGATTTTTGCTATAAAACTTTCACAGAATTATTTAATTGTTAAAAAAACTTTAGTTCTTCATTAAGTCCTGTGGGCCAAACTGTGGTATAGGGAAATGATACTGGATTGAGATTTGGGAGGTTGAAATTTGACCTGAGATGTTCAAATGAATTTTAGTTTGTGTATTCATTGTGGTAGGTTTGTTATTTTCACCTAGCAACAGGGCTTATTGTATTTATTTTTCTATTTTTATTTTATTGTGCTGTGTTTTTATGGTATGGTTTTATAATATGTTGTGAACCGGTCAGAAATGGATAACACTAATAGGGAAGTGTAGAAATATAAATAATGAATAAACAGTAAATTAATGCTCAACTATGAAAGCCTTTGGGTGACATTGGGTTAGTCGTCTTAACCTCATCTACCTTTCACGGTTATTGTGATAGTCAGAGAGAGTTGCTCTGTTGAGTTCACTGGATAAAAAAGATGTGAATTTAGCAAAGAAGACGACTTAAAAGTCATACCTTAAATGATAAGAATTATTTTCTCTTAAATTGCAAGATAATCAGAGTATGTGTACATACTTTTGTTGTGTTCATTTGCCCAGTTGAGTCCGACCCTTGGCAACCCCATGGACCACCGCACGCCAGACTCCCCTGTCATCTGTACATACAGTTGTACCTCGCTTAAAGAGCACAATGCGTTCCACAAGATTGCTCTTTAAGTGAGTTTGCTCTTTAAGCAAAACACCATTGTAAGTGACCAATTGTGACTTCGGGGGGAGGGGGTGCGAACCCTGATTTATTTGTTAAGCAAGTTTTTGGTTGGTTTTATTTGTTAAGCGAAGCGAACATTGAGAGAAAATTCTGCTCTTTAAGCAAGTTACTCTTTAAGCAAGGCGCTCTTTATGCAAGGTTTGACTGTACTAGATTAGGCTATATCGGAGACTATAGCTATAACTACTTAGGTTTTCTGTTTAGATATTCATATTAATGAAATGTTCTTTTATCTTACAGTTAGCAAATAAGTATTGGGCACCCCATGTCAAGAAAAAGCTACCCTTTGAGTCAAAGGTAATTGCTTAATGTATTATATAGAGATTGTATCTTATACTGGCATATATAATTTAAAAAGGAGAAAGACTTTTCTGATTTTTTACTGTGGGATCTCAAGACAAAGAATAGAAGGAATGTTATTTTAATATAAGCTTTCTTTAGTTTATATGTGAAATTTTAAATCCAAAGTGATGTTAGTTTTTAAATTCTGTTTTTTAAAAAATTATTATTGCTTTAAGTATGGGTATTTGGTAGTGCTAGTAAGTTTCTTAGAGATTAAATTATCTTCATTGTTAATGTATATGGTCTCAAATTCCTGTGATGTACCGGTAGCTGTAGGAAAATGTCAGCATGTAGCATTTGTATAGTTTTAGAAATGTGCTACAGTTTTTAGCCTCTGTTACTCAAGTACTTTGCACAAAGGGAAGACTTTCCCCCAGTAGAAAAGGAGGGATGACTCTTGTTAGGACAATAATTTTATTGGCTAATTAATCTATTTTTTCTCTTTCTGTAGGTTATTGAAGATATTTATGAAAAAGAAATCGTTAAATCAAAGTACGTATGCTGTGCTATCTGTACTGTCAGAGCATATCAGTTCATTTTGAAAAATTAAACTGCATGTTCTGAACTTTCTAAAAGTTGTGTAGTATATGTTGTTGAATTACTTTATATGAGCTATTAACATGGATGCAATTTAAGATGTTTCCTAAAATAATAATCTGTATTCTGGGCTGTGCATATTTTTCCTGCATAATATGTCTTGCATGGAAAGTTCTTATTAGATATTGGTGGAAATCCAGATTAGTTTATCTGTTTAAAATTCCCGCCAAGCCATCTGAGCCCTAATCAGTAATTTAGAATGGATTTAAATAAATGCACAAGGTATGGAAATGGACTAATCTGCCATCACTCCCTTCACATGGGTAAAAAGGAGACTCTCTGCTTGCTGGAGGAACACCATGCAATCTGCAACCTTGTAAAAATCAGGATTCCTGATCTGGCGCACTCCAATTACCTGTATGGTTAATCATGATGTTTGGAAATAAAGTGTCTAGAAAGCTGATATACCTGTATATCCTAAAGCAGGGGTCTGCAAACTTGGCTCTCCAGGTGTTCTTGGACTTCAATTCCCAGAAACCCAAGTCAGCACTCCTGCTGATCAAGGCTTCTGGGAACTGAAGTCCAAGAACAGCTGGAGAGCCGAGTTTGCTGACCACTGTCCTAAAGTATAAGCCGACCCGAATATAAGCGAAGGTACCTAATTTTGACCTGAAAACCCAGGAAAATAGATTGACCTGGGTATAAGCTGAGGGTAGGGGAAAATGCAGCACCTGCTTGCGAGTTTCAATAATCAAAATACAGTTGTACCTCGCTTAAAGAGCATAATGCGTTCCACAGGATTGCTCTTTAAGCGAGTTTGCTCTTTAAGCAAAACACCATTGTAAATGACCAATTGTGTGTGTGTGTGGGGGGGGGGATTGCAAACCCTGATTTATTTGTTAAGCGAGTTTTTGGTTGGTTTTATTTGTTCAGCGAAGCGAACATTCAGAGAAAATTCTGCTCTTTAAGCGAGGCGCTCTTTATGCGAGGTTTGACTGTACATGAAAATATGGTAAAATTAATTAAATTGTTGGCACATCTCAATCCGGCATGATCTTGGGACCCTCGTGGTCATTTATCTGAGTATAAGACAAGTCCCCTTTGGGGCTGAAAAACTCAGCTTATACTCGAGTAGATATAGTAACTAAGCCAGTTTTTAATTATTTCTTACTTTTTCTTTGGTTCAGATTTGCTATACGGAAAATCATGCTTCTTGAGTTTAGGTAAGTGTTTTTTGCACAGGTGATGCAATTTAAAAATCTAATAAGGGTGGTCAGTATAATTGGGTGGCTTAGTGCGAGCTCAGAATTTGGTGGTCCAAAACTTTGCTTCGACATCCAAATCAGTAAGTGGCCTTTGGTGAGCCATTTTGTCCCATCCTGATTTCGGTATCTCCCATCTGTAACGTAGAGATGATACAAAACATACTTTGTAGGGTAGTTGTGAAGTATTTTGTATGGTCTGAAACCTGACAGATTCTTTTATTACTCCTTTTTTAAAAATTATTCAGAATTATTTCTTAAATTTGGGATACCCAATCCACATTTTTTGGGGGATACATACCATATTTTTTATTCTTGATTTTTTTGTAGCTATTGCAAAACATATTCTGCCATTTTAAAAATCCTGACACTGTAATCTTTATTGGAAGCATTCAAAACAAAAAAAATCATTATTGGTAACACTTTCATCTTAACAAATCTCTACCCTACCAAACCATGATAAATTTATTTTCTAAAATGTCTCAATTGTATCCTCAATCTCTTCTTTCTTTTTATCAAAATTTTATATTTTTAAATTTGGTAGATTATTTGTAATATTAATTCCTGACAGATAATTTATATGATAATTAAATTAAGAATGAAATCTTGTTACTTAGTTGTATAGGATGCTGTAATTTATTTCTTCACTTGGTCATGGGAAGGAATGTAAGCCCAGCAGTCAACTTTATAAAAACATTTCCCCCCATCATGCACCTTCCAAGTGTGTTGGATGGCAAAATCCTTCATCTACAGCAGTGGTGCCCAAACTAAGGCCCAGGGCCCGGGTGCAGCCCCCGACGCCAATTCATCTGGCCCGCAAAGCCCTCGTGACTCCTGGAAGCGGAAGTAAAACGCGTTGGGGGCTGCACCCAGGTCTTAGTGACCGGCTCCCTGAACCACATGGTCGGCCCACGACCCAAAAGGTTTGGGCACCCCTGATCTACAGAGAGCATGGCATTGCTTAGCTAGGGAACCTTGGGAGCTGTAGCCCAACTTTAGGTGGCAGACACCAAGTGGGAGGAGGTTCCTTTGCAGGAGATGGATTGTAGCTTAAATAGTATTAAATTGCCAAGTTCCAGGAAGGCCGTGTTGTATTCTTATGACACTTTGGTGAAAATGAAGTTTTCAGCAATGTCTTTTCGTTTTCAAAAGTGACGAATCAGAGATTGAATTCTGGAGTTTCTTAAATTAAATATCAGTAAATACTTGGCTTTGACTTTTCATATTCCTAACAAAGCCACCACTGTGACACTAATGTAGTTCTGGATATGTTCAGATTAACAGTCAAAGGCCCAGTCTCACCTGGAAGGGGTAAGACTGAAACGAAAGAGCAGGTGCATTTGTAAGTCTTTATGAGGCTTGATGGGAAGTTATGTCATACTGCTGAAGCTCTGTTCACATCTTTATTTGAACATGCTTGTGGTTTAGAATGTGGCTGGGGACGTGCATATACTGTTCTTGGAAGTGTACTGGATGTGACATTTTACTCTGTACGGTTATAGAGTAAATGGATCAAAGCATAGTTTATACATACCACATGCAGGCATCAGGATGTCACAAGGCAAATGGGTCAGAAGGCAATGAGGCAAAGAGTAAGTGTCAGTTGCAATGCCTATAATTATGGGAATAAGCTAATGAAATGATCCTTCCAGTTCAATATCTAAATGTGTATGTTTGGTAAAGTTGACTTTTTTATCCATCACTTGTCTGCTGTTTAATATTTGCAGGGGGTTCATTATCACAGCATTATACTTACGCAACAGAGATAGAGAGGAGCTTTTAAAATATTGAGATTAAAAAAACATTTGGGCCACTCCAGGTTGACTCTCCAGAACTCCTTAATATTTATGGTCTTAGATGTATGTTGTGGAGCAAAGTCTTCTTGCAAACTTTTTAATGTGTTTACATGTGTCTGTGGAGTTGATACAGTTTTCCCTCCCTCATGTTTTATTTGGCATACTAATGAGTTCTGTGAACTTGATTGCTTTCTCTGAGAAGCCAGCAGACATTTGCAAGTATTGGTTGTAATGTCTGTCCTAATTAGGGCAGGTGCATATTCCCTTTCTCTCTCCATGGTCAGCATTAATTAGTGTTCAGGCTAATATGCTTCTACAAAATGCATGTAATGCTGCTTTGAGGAGCAGAGGCTTCCCAAAAGCACATTCCACGTGTGTTCAGATTAGTTTCAGTGGCCTGGGTAGGCTTTACTGCCATGACTTCTGTTGGCAAGATAACACGGAAAGCATTTAGCAATTGGTAGATGTTTGAAAAATGGTTGACAATTATGTTTCTTCTCTTAATGTGTAACAGATCAGGTGGATGGTAATTCTTTTCTCTCTTTTTCCTCCGTTCACAGCCAGTACCTTGAAAATTACTTGTGGGTGAATTATTCTCCCGAAGTGTCCAGCAAAGCTTACGTGATGTCAGTCTGTTGTATGGTGAATGAAAAGTTCAGAGAGAATGTTCCAGCGTGGGAGGTAATAGGCTCCAGTTATTGCCAGCAGTCACTTTGATGTACAATTTGCAACATTCACATTGGCCACTTAAAATGTCATCGGGCAGTAGAAGGTTCAATATTCGCTGTCATTGTGCCTTGTCTGAAGCCATCTACCATAGCCCTTTCAACAAGAGAGAATAGCAGTAGACAGTTGAGAGGCTTTACATTTGTCAATAGTATGGAACAAATGGTTTCAGTGATTTGAGTGGTTTCCTCTCTGTTGTTACTAGACAAAGTCTAATTTAACCATGGAGCTATTATGTTGTCTAAAGAGAAGAATAAGAGAAAAATTCATTTCAGTAAAAAGACTTTACAGGAAAGTGAAAAGTGACTTCATCTTAGGGCAGGCTTTATATTATGGAAGTGATGTTTCCGCAGTGCAGTCAATTCAGGACACACGTGATGAGTAAGAAGAGCAGTAGCCCTGAGGGGGGGAAAGAAGCATCCTCCATGCTACTTTTAATATAATTGGTTTTTTTTATATAGCTGGAGGAACAAACTGTTGCTTATTTACTTTCCACATTGGCTGGAGAAGCCTCACAATGTGAGATTACAAAGATGACTAATAGACCAGTTGTTGTTTGCATGTTTTGCAATCAGTAAGACAGGACACAAAAGGAAATGTTCGGCTAAAAATACAAAAAAGCCAATTTGGGCTATGGTTTAAGGTGCTGAACTTGACAACTGGAAGGTCAGCAATTCGAGACCCGAGTGCTGCACAACAAAATTTGCTTCAGTTTCTGTCCCAGCTCCTGCAAGCCTAGCAGTTTAAAAGCAAGAAATTGCAAGCAGATAAATAGGTACCGCTTTGGAGGGAAAGGTAACAGTGTTCTGTGCACTCCGATACATGTCCACAGAAATGTCTGGAGATGCAGACAGCGCTGGCTCTTTGGCTATAAACACAGATGAGCATCCAACTCTAGAGTCGGATATGACTGGCTTTCGAGCAAGGGTGACCTTTACCTTTAAGTTATGTTTGTTATTACCATGCTTTGAAAGGGAAATGGTGCAAGGAGAGAATGGACTAAAAATGGCTGTTTTGTTAGCACACCTGATTAAATGGCTGGCTTCTCTGATGTATTTTTCTGATACAAGATTATCGGCAGCTGCTACTCGTATCCGAGTACTGTATACATTTTTCCTAGAAATCATTTTCACACCAAACAGGAAAATGCCACTGGTGTGAATTTGTTTAAAGTGGATTGCAGCTTGCCACGATGTGACCCACACTATGATCTCGGAGCCATCTTCCATGGCACGTATAAAATGAGACATGCAGGATTTAACACCGGAACTGCAATGGACTGCCGCAGCCTTGAGGATATTAACAAGGTCCGCCTTCACAGCCAGTCTATCTGACATGGCCCCCATGGCCATTGGGAATCAGAATAGTGAAGAGACACTAAAACCTGCCAAATGTATTTGAGAAATTTGTGAAAATCATCTGATGATGTTTTACCAGTGTAACACTAATGGCTTAAATTTTGGACCCTACCTGTTTCAAGTTAAGGAATCACAGTATAAACCATATGTACTGTATATTATTTGACTCAGTACACAATAGGTAATTTCTATGATGATTTTTTTCATTTGAGGAAATATGTATGCAAAATTTGTATTTGTATTTGTATTTTCGACTTATATGCCGCCCCACTCGCATAGCGACTCTGGGCGGCTTACAGAAAAAACAGTTACAGTACATAGCACATTCATAGCATAAAAACAGTTACAAATATTACAAATATAACATATACAGTATATATATCTCCAATAACAATTGCAATTACAAAACATCAGGACATCAAGATGCAGTACTACAATAAATCAATAATAAAATAAAATACAGTGCAACAAGACAAAAATGAAATAAAAATAAATATAACACAATATACTCTGGCTACAGTCCATAATCAATATTCAGTACCTGATGGCCAATGGCAGCATCCCGCTGCAGGGGCTTTTGTAGCCCGGCGTGGGGACGAGGCTTGGGAGCGCCGGCAGGTGAAACGAATCCGGGCGTTCCCGGCCAGAGTCCTCGCCCAGTTGGTCCGGCATCCGGGTGGCGGGGAAGCGTCCCGCTGCAGGGGCTTTTGTAGCCCGGCGTGGGGGCGAGGCTCGGGAGCGCCGGCAGGTGAAACGAATCCGGGCGCTCCCAGCCAGAGTCCTCCTCGCCCAGTTGGTCCGGCATCCGGGTGGCGGGGAAGCGTCCCGCTGCAGGGGCTTTTGTAGCCCGGCGTGGGGGTGAGGCTCGGGAGCGCCGGCAGGTGAAACGAATCCGGGCGCTCCCGGCCAGAGTCCTCCTCGCCCAGTTGGTCCGGCATCCAGGTGGCTAGTGTTAATACTGGTGTGACTAAGCAATTGGGCTTTGCTCTTAAGCTGCTAAGCAAACCAGTGAGTATTTAATTAATATTGGGAGTGCTAGGAATCTACTGTAGGCATATTACATTGTGAAAGGGTGTGTCAGAGTCCTAAGCTTGGGCAGCCAACTAACAACACAGGCATCAGGATTCAGCCCAACTAAGCTAACGTCCAAATGACAATCCTATTCAAGTCCAAATCCAAGTCAAAACTAGGGGTAGACAGTACAGCCCAGGAGACAAGACATAGTCCAGGTGTGCCAGACGTTGAACAATCAAGGAATCGGTACGAACAAGAGCAGGGTACCTTAGGGATGGAGCAGGAGCAGAAACATGAAGCTAAAACTAGTCCAGAAAGCAGGACCCACTGGGATCCAAGCAAGACAAGGCAATACAGTAAATTAAAAGACTGTTAGTGAAGTAGGATCTGGGGGGAAGAGTCAGTTCTTAGCTAGGTCTTTCCCCAGGGCTCCCAGGTGGTGCTTGTGAGGACTCTGGCAGCAGCTGTAGGCTGTGGGTATAACTTTGGAGCTGCCAGGGCTGTTCTTCTGGCTTTCAATCAGCAGATGGAGCTCTGGAACTGCAAAGTGATTGTGAGACATAATACTGTACTGTATAGCAATAGTGGTGCAGTATCAATGGGATTGTTTGCACTTCCTGAAAAGATAAATCCCTGTGTTTCTTTCACTAAGGTTTATTTATTAATTTATTAGTCAAATTTATTCATCGCCCTTCTCACCAAAGTGACCCAGGGCAATTTCACAACAAAAAACATCAATAATGCATTGGTTATTCCTTACCCTCAGGGCAGAAAGGAATAATGAGTGGCCATGTTTTCTGTTCATGTCTAGTCTTTAAGTCTCTGCTTCTGCTCTCCCCTCAGTACTCACAATGCACCTTGGAGTGAGGTTGAGTCTACCAGTTCATCCTCTGTTTTTAACTCCTGGTCCTGCCCCAGCGACCAGTTCTTTAGTCAAAGTTAAACACTTGCTCTGGACATTTGCAATTGTCTGTGTGTAGCTCAAGTGGCTAAGACACAGAACTTGAAGACTGGAAGGTTGGAGTTCAATACCTGAATATTGCACGATGGAGTGAGCTCCCGTCTCTGTCCCAGCTCTTGCCAACCTAGCAGTTCAAAAGTAAGAAATTGGAAGTAAATAAATAGGGACCGCTTTGGTGGGAAAGGTAAACAGCATTCCGTGCACTCTGGTGTCGAGGCATGCCTGCCACATGTCCATGGAAATGTCTGCAGACGCAGACAGCGCTGGCTCTTTGGCTATGACTAGAGATGAGCACTGAACCCTAGAGTAGGATACGACTGGCTTTCGAGCAAGGGTTACCATTACCTTTACCCATTGTTGGGAAACCTTGTTGCAGCAGATTGACAGGTGCATGTATAGTGTGGTGTAGAGAATATGGTCCCATCTTTACACTGTATAAATTGGGGGGGGGGGGGAGCAGCAGTCTGCCTATCAGAAGCTCTTCCCGGCACTCAATCAGTGTGAAGACGGCAAGGTGAGAACAAGATTTGTATCTCTTTCTACCTTTCTGTTTCCCAAAAAAGATGTTATATCTGAGCTGTGACCATTGATGTTATTTTCTTCTCAGACCTTCAAAAGAAGGCCAGAACAATTCCCGTTCTTTTTCAAGCATGTGCTGGAAGTTTCTTTGGCTGAAAGTGACCGTGAATTTTCTCTTCAAGAGCAGACCATACTTCTGCTCTTCCTTGATCATTGCTTCAATAGTTTGGTAAGATTATTTGTTGAGATGTTACTTTTTTGAGATGTATAGTATCTTTGACACTTGGTCCATTGCTGTCTACTTTTAACCGTCTGCTATGCAGGCTGGTCACGTGGTTCAGTGAGCTGATCACTACGGCCTGGGGGCCAGATCCAGCCCCCGACGCCAATTTATCCGGCCTGCAAAGCCCTCATAACTCCTGGAAGTGGAAGTAGAACGCAGGGCAGAGTTGATAGCCTATGGTGTCCTGAACATTTTGAGATGGCGAACTGCTGTCCATCATCATGGTCAAAGATGGGAGATGATGGAAGTTATGATTATCAACATCTGTGAGGCCACAAGCTGCATACTCTAGGTACAGGGGCTCTCAGTAGCAGCTTCTTGGTTAGCAATTGCCCTTCCCTGGAGCTTGGCTCTAAGTTGCCTTTGAAGGTGTAAGAAGTTGTCTTTTGTTGGTTGAGTACTTGGGGTACACAGGAAGAGCCTCCTTGAAGATTGTAATATTTTTGAACCACAATCAGGTGTACCCTGGTAACGGCAACCTTGTGTTGCTGGCTAATCTTTCTCACACTAGATCAGGTGGAAAGAACCGCAGATTAGACTCATCAAAAGGTGTCTTTATTTTGGCATTTTCACGTCTGTCCTAGACACAGAAGAGGAAGAAAAAGGTTGACTACTCAGGGATCAGGACAATGTTTCTGTGCTAAGTCCTGCTGTTCATTCCAGAATCCTCCAGAACCTTTCAGGAGACTCCATTTCCTCTGTCTCCTGGCCCTGCATTGTGGAGGCTGGACATACTCAGTAGTAATTGTCCTGTTTTGCTGGGATTTTTCTGTTTTTTCTTCCCTCTCAATTTTTTTCTGTGTGTCTCCAAATGGTGGAATTTCCCCAAGTATGCAGTTATCTCTTACTTTTTGGCAACCCCATTTGAGCTGCAGTGCCATCATAATACATGATTACTACATATTGATGCTTAAAAATACATACTTGTGCACTCCTGTTTTACTTAGTTGCTGACATTTGACCTTACAAAGATAATACTGATGGATTATAAATCTAAAATACAATCATATAGCTGCTTTATTTTGGGAAGTACATTGCATAGCAGACATGCTAAATTAGTAAACACCTTTTTTGCCAAATGTATGCCACATTTTGACTTGTAAACCAATCCTAGTACGTTAACCATCAGTCCAGCAAGATTTCATTAATCTCTCTTTGCTTGATTGTAGTTTGTAAAAAGCTGCTTTACACATTTGGCGCGGTAGATTGTGTGTTGTGTAGTATGTATCCCTGGTGGTGCAGTGGTTAAGCTGCGGTTCTGCAACCAAAAGGTTGTGAGTTCGATCCTGACTAGGGCTCAAGGTTGACTCAGCCTTCCATCCTTCCAAGGTCGGCCAAATGAGTACCCATAATGATGTGGGCAAAATGTTAATTAACTTGTGAACTGCCCAGAAAGTGCACTAAGCACTGTTGGGTGGTCTATAAATGTGATTGCTTTGCTTATTACAAGGGTGCTCAAACTATGGCCCGTGAGTTGGATCCATATGGGCACGTTTTACTTCCACTTCCGGGAGCAATGAGGGCTTTGTGGGCCGGATGAATTGGCATTGGGGGCTGGATCCAGCCCGTGGGCCATAGTGACCGGCCCCCTGAACCATGAGACCGGCCTGCAGCCAGAAATGTTTGGGCATCCCTGGATTACTGCCTCCATGAGCTGGGTTTTAGTCGCAGAATGGAGCTTTGCTTTGTTGCTCCGTGATTCATCTTAAGGACAGAAAAGGGTTTTTGAGAGTGTAGATAATGGTGAGATGAGAATGTAGCAAAGGAGGAAGTTGTCCAGAATCACTGCCGCCACTTCCTTCTGCCCACAGCATTGTCCTTTGTTCCCAGTCTATATAAGAACCAAGCTTATATAAAGTACCCTAATCACTTATTTAATTCCTTGTGACAGGAAGTGGATTTGATTAGAGGGCAAGCCCAGCAACTCATCTCCCTGCCAATGTGGATGGCCCTGCAGCCTGTAAGTATTTCAGAATAAAGAAGCCAAAGGACTTCTGAAGTGGCACGTAGCGTTTTAGATAGGAAGCTTCATATCCATGACTTTTGAGATTTAATTGCTGTGGAAGAACACTTTCTGTTTAAGGTTCTTCCTGAACAAGGAGGAACTGCAGCTAGATGAATGTTTCATCAAATTACAGGAATGTGTGTTGATGGAAAAATTAACAGTACTCCGAAGAGCAGTTTGAAAGTAAGAAATTGCAAGTAGATAAATAGGGACCAGTTCATTTGGGAAGGAAACAGTGTTCTGTGCGCTCCAGTGTCTAGTCATGCCTGCCACAAGACCATGGAAATGTCTGTAGACACAGACAACGCTGGCTCTTTGGCTATAAACAGAGATGAGCACTGAACCCTAGAGCCTGATACAACTGGCTTTCAAGCAAGGGCAAGCTGAAGAGGCATTGTAAGAGCTGTTCAGAGGAAAATGGAGGTTAAAAACTGGATGATGGATATGTAAATGAATAAGAGGCTGCTCAGGAAAAGATTAATTAGAATTCTTCATAATTAATGGTGCAATGATATAAGAGAAAATAGACGCAATGAGAAAATAGATGGGCGGAGCTGGATAAAAGCGAGGCACGCTGGAAATATTGTGATTGATTTGATGAGAAATGGAAGGGAATATATCTTAATGATGATTTATTTATTTCACTATCAATAAAAAAATTCAGTACAATTTTTTAAAAAAGGTTCTGTCATAGTGGGTTAGGCAAACATTTTTTTCATATATTTGTTTATTTGCAAGAGTGCCACATATTCACTGGACACGTTTTAACTTCCAGGATTTTACTATAGATTTGTGGATGTTTTAATTCATAGAATGGTTTTCTTATGTCCCAACCAATTGTTGTCTTAAGACAAGTGCTGTCAAGGATAGCTATATTCCCTTATTAGCAATTTGTAGAGTTGATATTAATCATTCTGTTCTTACAGAGGGTCTCTCATCATTATGAAGACTGGGCATACTGTATGTTCTTGGTCTGTTTGACTATTTTTCTTTAAATTGTTGTTAGAACAATGTGGGTGGGCTGCATGAAAACACAAGAGACTTAGGGTTCGTTTAAATACCACGTGACCATTTTAAGGGGGGAGAGGGTTGACCAAAAGTCATGGAAAGTCACCCGGGGGAGGGGGGTTCGGCGTGAAGTCACGTGACTCCAAAATTATCATTTGTTTTTCGCATCCAGCTGGCCATAGATCTATCTTCAAACCACATGATTTAGGAGGGGTCAGTCAAAGGTCATGGAAAGTTACAGAGGGAGTTCAAAAAGTGGCCTATTTTAGGTCACGTATTTGAAAGAGTCCTTACTGTATTTTAAAGAACCAAGTACACTAGTACCCCGAATAACGCGAGTATCATATAGCGTGAAAACCGTACAACGTGACAAGATTTTCGGAAAAATCTTGTATCAAATAACGCGATTTTCACGTTATTCGGAACAAGCGTATGCGTGGGGGGGGGGCAGTTGGATTGGGTAGAACATCTACCCAAACCAACCCCCCTGCTCCTGCCCTCATGATGTTTGGAAAGGGTACGGGGATCCTTACCCTTTCGAAACTTCGGGAGAGGAGAACATCGTCTCCCCGGCTTGGGAAAGAGGCAGCTTGGCCGAAATTCCCTCCTCCTGCGCGGGGGTGAGGTTTCGACCAAGCCGCCTCTTTCCCGGGCACGCTATAGCAACGCGGATCGTGGGATCCTCGTTTCGCTCGCCTAAACATGGGTCGGCTTTTTAAAAAGCCCCCGTGTTGGCATCTCCCACGGGCGCGCCTGTCAGATGGGGGCTGCAGAGGCTACGGGGAAGAGCTCCGTAGCCTCTACAGCCCCCGTCTCACACGTGCACGCGCCCGTGCGAGAAGCCGAAATGGGGGCTTTTAAAAAAGCCAACCCATGTTTAGGCGCTCGAAACGGGGGATCCCACGTTAAGGTAAGGGATCAAAGTGGGGGGTGGCACCCCTGCTTTGATACCTTGCCTTGACGCGCGCGATGCCCTAAACATGGGTCGGCTTTTTTAAAAGCCCCTGTGTCGGCATCTCCCATGGGCGCGGGCACGCCTGTCAGATGGGGGCTGCAGAGGCTACGGGGAAGAGCTCCGTAGCCTCTGCAGCACCGTCTCACACGTGCACCCCCCCTTGCGAGAAGCCGACATGGGGGCTTTTTAAAAAGCCGACCCATGTTTAGGCGCCCGAAACGGGGATCCCACGTTAAGGTAAGGGATCAAAGTGGGGGGTGCCCCCCCCCTGCTTTGATACCTTGCCTTGATGCGCGCGATGCCCTAAACATGGGTCGGCTTTTTAAAAAGCCCCTGTGTCGGGATCTCCCGCGGGTGCGGGGGCGTGTGAGACAGGGGCTGCAGAGGCTACGGAGCTCTTCCCCATACCCTCTGCAGCCCCCATCTGACAGGCGCGCCCGCGCCCGTGGGAGATGCCGACATGGGGGATTTCGAACTCCGCCCCCCCCACCGCAGGGCAGCAAAAAGTCTCCCAAAGCGCCTAAACGGGCATCGCGCGCGTCAAGGCAAGGTATCAAAGTGGGGGTGCCACCCCCCACTTTGATCCCTTACCTTAACGTGGGATCCCCGTTTCGCGCGCCTGGGCGAGGCGAGGGTTTTCCGAATTCTCCCCTCCCCCGGGGGAGGGGGGGAATCGGAAATGCCGACAGGCGCCTTGCCATGGGAGTTTGGGTACCCCAAGTCCTATGGCACAGCGCCTGGGCGAGGCGAGGGTTTTCCGAATTCCCCCCTGCCTTGACGCTAATACCTGTTTGGTAGAAGAGCCTCCCGCTGGCGCGCCTTTTCGCGCGCGTGCGAGCGCCTCTTCTCAGGTTTTTTTTAGCGTTTGATCAACGTATCGAACAACGCGAAAAACCGAACAACGTCATGACTTGTGGAACCATGTCATAACGCTGTTCGGGGTATTACTGTACCCTTCTTATCATTCTAGGCTCGTCTAGAACTTGAATTGAAAAAGACACCAAAGCTTAGAAAATTTTGGAATTTGATCAAGAAGAATGATGACAAAATGGATGAAAATGCACGGGCAAAGTACGTTCAGTAGGAATGTATAGTGTCTAATATGTGGTTGTATACTTCAAAGAATAGCTCTCGTGAGTTTGTTGCTGAGAGACAGCAAAATCCCCATTCCTGAGGCAGTTCTCATTCAGAAGCTGAAGAGGTTGGAACATTCAAACCCTTTAAACCTTTTTTAAAAAATTCAAAATGATACTGAGCCTGAGTTCTCACTTTCAAGTAGATGGGACAGAATGTTTTATCTGCATGTTGCATATGAAACAGTTTAGCTCTGGGGTTCCCAACCTATGGCAAATGGGCTGGCCCCGGCCTGCACCACCATTCCATCTGTCCTGTTGCCACCTCCGCTGAACTAAGAAGTGGAAGGATGATGTAAATGTGCCTGTGGCTGTCATAACTGCAGCCGTAAATACTTCTGCTTCCCCGGGGGGGGGGGGGGGCATGGTCCGGCCAGCTCAGCAGTCCGGGATGTGTGGTCAGGCCCATGGCAAAAAAAGGCTGCCCCACTCGTTTAGCTGTTTAGCTAGATATTCATGCACATTGCACTGATAAACATCGTTTATGCATCCTATGGTTTATGCATCCTTTGCTTGCATGTTAGATAGATCGTGACCTGTGGTCATTATCATAGATAATGGAACTTCTTTTGCATACATTGTTGAAGGATCTTAAAGTTGAGAATTACTTCAGTTGAGTGTGATGATTCTTTTATACCTTGCCCCCAGAAATTAAAAAAGAAAGTGTAAGAATGCCTTGTCTTTTGGGTAGCTTCATTTTCTTTCTTCCTTTTTCAGTTTGAGAGGCTAAGGACATCACTCCACATCTGTTCCATGTGGTTTGCTGATTTCCAGAATAGCATAAACATCTGCAAGCTGTTTACAAACCTAAACAACATGTGGTGGTGGTGGGGATTCATATAGCAATGGGAATGTTTGTTTGTTAACAATTACTTGTTCTGACTGCTGACTTTTTTTACCACCCCCACCCCCCAAATCTGTTCAAGACCTAAACAAAAAGCCAGGGTCCATTTTTTTGGCTAGGGATTTTATTGAATAAAGATTCCCTTCACCATACCTGTTGCTTATAAAATGTTTCACTGCAGACTGATGGATAAGAAGGTAATTGATATTGAAATGTTAACTATCAACTATTTTGATACTTTTAAAGGGCATATCAAGAAAGAAGATTTTTGTCACAACTGATCCAGAAATTTATCTCAGTATTAAAATCAATACCTGTTTCAGGTATGTGAATCTTCGTTATATGTATGGAAGCAAGTCCTCTTATAACGTGCTCTCCCTACCACTAACAGAGTGTTATCTGCATATTTTAAATTACACTATCAATATTTCTTTCATCAGTTCTTATTCTTTCATCTGAATCTAACCCAGCTATGTTCTGCATATAGATTTAGTAGATAAGGAGGTAAAATACACACTTATCAGATACCTTGAATAGTTTGAAGCCATATTGTGTTCTTATCTAGGCTGTAATATTCTGGCCAGGTTATCCTGCTATGGTAATAGAGTAGGCCATACGCCGGTGACTCAACGCAGAGTGTCAGGCGGTGGTTAAATAACCTGACAACCCTGAGGACCAACAGCTTTGGGTGTCAAAGCCCACAGGGAAGGATGATGGTACCCAAGTGGATTAAATCCCACTTCAATCCATCTTGATGAAGGGCAGCAACTTCATCAATACTGGCTTGGGGCTGAGGAGGACTTTGTGTGCCAAAAGGGCTCAGGACTAGAAAGTGACTCATGGAACTGGATCAGTTGTATGGGTGTTGTGCTACAATGCAGAAGGCAGATAAATGGCCAATATTCTCAGGACAGTCTTCATGGTATGGGTACACATATGCGCCCATGCGGGCGTGTTTTACTTCCTCTTCTGGGAGTGACGAGGGCAGTGCGGGCCGGATGAATCACAGTAAAACCATTCGTGTGGATTCACAGGGTACTTGGGCTTCTGGGAATTGAAGTCCAAGAACATCTGGAGTACCAAGGTTCGCCATCATGGGCATAGAAATTTATCAATTCTGTTTAGTTGATGGGACTATTAATTCCTTAAAAGGATCGATGCATCCTAATCTTGTGTTTCAGCTCTAACCATTCTTCATTGGTTGACTCTTCTGGGACTGTAGGCTAATAACAGAGTCTAACCTTGTGACGGTACAATCTCAGCCTCCCAAACACATTCAAGACTTTCACCGTGTTGAGATGTACAGTACATCAATGGAGGAAGTGAGTGTACTTGTAAGCGATTCCCAGCGACCTTCGTCTGGGAGATGTTTCAGATCCAGCATGGCTTCTGGAAGCCTAATGTTACCTTAACTAGATCTTAGTCATTTTGCTCAGTTGGAATTGTGCTCTAGATCACATTAAGTTTTCAAAACAATTTCTTTTGAACTCAGGCTCAGGTTAAGTTTGAAGTAGTGGCAAATGGTGTTCATACATAACTGAAAGATTTCATAATTAGCCAAATGCAAATTGCTCCACTGCAATTAAATATTCAAATTAAATAATATTGGGTTGTTATTTTTTAAATACCTGTCAGGATTTATATTTCACGGTTGGAAACAAAACCCCACGCAGGGTATCTTCCAGCAGAGAGTTTTATTTTAAAATGGCCACACTTGACCTGGTACTGAGTTACCTCACAAAACCTCTTGTTTGTTCTGTCTTCTTATAATTCTTTCAATATTTTAATCCTTCTGTTTTTGAAATTTTTATTTGTGGGGGAGAAAAGTAGATGACTGTGGTTTTTCTACATTGTTGTAATTTGAACCTAATAGGCACAGAGATGCCATGGGGTAGGTTGTGTTGTGCTTCCTCTATAACATTTCCTCCCAGTGTTCTACTTAATTGTTTAAATTATTATTTTTGTTGCTTTTTTGAAGAACATTGGAATGAAAAGCAGATGCACCTTTCAAAAGATCAGCCAAAAAAAAAACTGGAGAAAGTAATGGAGTTGTCGTTAAACTGGGTTAGATAGTTTTAGTTTCTTTAGCAACAAAAGTTGGAGAAAAACAACTTACCAGTAACTGCTTTTCAGTATATGCATCAAAAATACTTTTTGATTGTTTTTTAATCAATGGGACTTTGATTCTTTGGCAAGACAGTATAGTATTGGAGGTACTGAATTGAACTGAGTACTGTACTTTCAAGTACTTCTCAAATTATTTTGAAGTGAAAAACAATAAAAGTTGGGTTTAAGGTTCTGTGTGGAAGTGCTATTCATCAGTTATTGGATTATTCATAATTGCCTATGTTTGCTTTTAGGTCCTATCTCTATGGATAAGGTCCACTATTGTGAAAGATTTGTTGAACTCATGATAGATTTGGAGGTATGTCAACAGTAAGATAAATATCAAATTACAGATAACGTAACCCAAGGTGCTTGATCAAACACAGAATATAGGAAACAGCCTAGTATCAAATTTGACCATCCAGTATTTTCAGCTGTAACTAACAGTTGTTTTCCTGGAGTTCAGGCAGGATTCTTTTCTAGCCATGTATGTATATCCTTGGTGCTTCCTGATGATGGGAAAGGGTCTAGCATCAGTCCAGAGGTCTTTATTTGCCATTCCTTCAATAGTAAATTGCAGATACACAGGCGTTGCTTAACTAACTTGACAATCCTGAGGACCAACGGCCTTGGGTCCCGAAGTCCACAGGGAAGGATAATGGTCCCCAAGTGGATTAATATCCCACTTGAATCCATCTTTATGGAGAGCAGCAGCTTCATCAATCCTGTCCTGGGGTTGAGGAGGACTTTTCATGCCAAAAGGGCTCAGAACCACAAAGTGACTCATGGAACTGGATCAGTGGGTGTTATGCTGCGATGCGGAAGGCAGATGAAAGATCACTGCATAAAATTCTCAGGACAGTCTTCATGGCTGATCGCCATGATGATTGTCCATACAGTAATACCTCGGATAACGCTAAGACTTGGTTCCACAAGTCTTGGTGTTATCTGATTTTTTGTGTTATCCGATGCATGTTAAAATCCTATGGGATGGATCGGATAACATTAAAGCTCCATAGAGATACATTGTAACCACACAGGCTTTAGCGGTTGTTATCCGATCCATCCCATAGGACCTTAACGTTATTCGATCCAATTCTCCTCCCCAGATTACTTAACGTTATGCGATTTTAGTGTTAACCAAGGTAAACGTTATCCGAGGTATTACTGTATTTGGATTCGGATATGGCAGAAGAAGATGAAGATACACAGTCTCTTTAACATTAAACTAAGAAATACACAAGAACCTTTTTTTTTTAAAGATCCTCAGGAATTCAGAGTAACTATTCATCTTTACTGTGTGTGATAAGCAGCTTTCAACAATAATAAATAGCACTAAGATTTAAACATGTAGCTGTATTTTAATGAAGTGGACCTACTTTAGCAAACTGATTTTTAAAGAACACATAGTTCCATAGTAGGGCAGAATTGGTTGTTTTAAATCGGCTGTTGTCAAATAGTAATTGGATAGAGCAACTTCTTGTCCTGTAGGACCAGTACACACAGTAAGAAAGAACTGCTGAATGGGGGTTCGATTCCCCACTGTGCCTTTTGGACAGGGGACTGGACTCAGTGTTCCATAGAGTTCCTTCTAGCTCTCCAGTTCTAGGATCATAAGAAGATGTGCATGAAATTGTGTTGATATGCGAGGTTCTCTGGGTGTTTGTATTTTCTTGGCATGTCAGTTATTTTCCCTCGCTGAAGCCCAAATTCTGTAACATCCTTTCTTATGTGCAGCAACCAGAAACTGTGGTTTCTCAAAAGAGAAGGGAGAGGGGGACTATATTGTGGTCAGAATATGTCAAGAACAGAAGGCGCTTCCCATGGGGCTTGTATCATAAGAAGCAGCCATGCTCTTAAAATGAAAGCTGTTTAAATGCTGATATTAGCAGTGTTTACCATGCATTTTCCAAAAGTTACTGTTTTAAAATATTGTTTTAAAATAATGTAAATTATTTTAACTTGAGAATCTTGTGCTTTGCCCATTTTTTTTTACACACAAATAAACACACATATTTCCGGATGAAATTAGCTATGAAGTCCAGCAGCTGTAATTTAATGTATCTTCTTTTGTTACCTCTGCTGAAAAATCTCGCCTCTCCCAGGGAACATCATCGTTAGAATCTTTGAGTGCTGCTGTTTTGAACCACAGGGTTCTGTCCTCGGAGAGAGAATTTATTAAGTATTCAGCTGGGATCCTGGTGGATCTGAGCCAAAATGTCAAGCCGGCAGAACATTTCATGTTAGTTCTTTCAATGCTGAAGGCATTACAGGAGAGTTAAAAGAGTTCAGATAGTTTCTGAAGCCTGCTGTATTGATTGGAACTGGCAAACCAGAAATAGGCTATAAAAAGCGATCACATTTGTTCTTCTGTAGCTTGTCTCATCTGAACCAAGTGTCTTCATATATATACTTAAGACCCCTTTTCTCCCCAAGGCATTTTATTGTTTCTTATTTGGGTACCTCTATATTGTGATTGAAGCTAAATTGCTCAAACGTGTTGTTAGCAGTGATTTGTGCAAGAGCAAAACATGAGTTCTGGGTAGGTTTTTTCGTTGACAACAAATATCTTTTCCCATCTTTAAGGAAAATATGGTGCTAGGTATTAAGTACTATATTCTGTCCATCCAAACCTGTTGAGACTCACAGTCATGTGATTTTTTTAAAAACTTTTTTTGTCATTGTTCTGTGCCTTCATTTATAGGATACACCTATCAAAGTTGCAACATGGTATGACCAAATGGATGGATTTCTGTTCTCAGTGTTAAGTCTTTCGTTTTACAAAGAGGTTTTCAATCATGATTTCATGATCCCTGTTAAGTGGGCACTTCAGATGTAGTGCAAAAATATTGCTTAATATTGTAAGGATATTTTATTAATTATTCACTCTGAAATAGTCATCAAAAAGAGAGAGAGAGGAAAGAGGACACCTTTTTCCTGTGTTTTCTGCTGGGAAATAAGTCCTTTTGAGTTCGAGGGACTTACTCCAATGTAAATGTGAACAGGATTTCCTTCTTAGTTGCTTTTGCCCTTTTTTTTTATTCTGTGGCCAACATTATATTTGTGCACACAAACTGGATTGTATCTCTCCTTTGGATTTGTGGAGTTTCTGAACATTGTGTCACATCGTCGTCGTTGGCTGTAACTCTTATTCGAGAATGCATTTTTTCCTGAAGCAGGAAAAATGCCACTGACGTGAATTTATTTAAGGTGGATTCCATCTTGCCATGAAGTGACCCACACACTATGATCATGGAGCCATCTCCTGCGGCACATATGAAATGAGACATGTAGGATTTGACACCGGGACTGCAGTGGACTGCCACAGCCTTGAGGATATTGACAAGGTGTGCCTTCACAGCCAGTCCATCTGGCATGGCCTCTTCGGCTTCCATGACCACTGGAAATCAGAATAGTGAAGTGGTTCTTCCGCTCATGTTGGTGTTTGGCCCAATATGAAGGTTTCCAGTGGCATTTCCTCCACTGAGGGAACTATCACTCCACCTAAAGGGGCTCATCTTCCCATAGCCATTGGCCCCATTAGAGGTTATTTACAGCTGCCCAACACTCAGCATTGAGTCGCTAGCTGTACAGTCTACTCCATTACATTATAATTATAATTATAGTTAATAATAATATTAAACATAATTAATTATAATTAATATAATGTCATGTAATAATAATAAAAATAAGAAAGAAACCTTTCCCCATTAGTTAATGATACAACAGCTAAGATTAGGGTAAAACTATGTTCTTATTCACAGCATCCTACAATAAATAAAGTCCAAGAAAAAAACCCAACACACATATATTGTCCACATAAATTTTCATGTTGCAATTAATGCTGCCATTGTAGTCCAGAATTATCTGCAACCATAACATTTTAAAAAAAGCTTAACTCAAGTAAGTCACAACTTGAGTAGGCCCATTTGAATCAGTGAAGCTTATGGAGGAGTTTACCAGTCAAACCTTCATTAATTGGCTGGAATTACAGTACTGTGATTTACTATTCTAAGAAACACAATTTCAGCCATTATTTCTTTGAGGGATGGAGAAGTACCTTAACATTTTGATCTATATTAATTGAGCGGAGGAGAAACTTATTCCCAACCGTCATGGAGGCAGAAGAGGCCATGTCAGATGGACTGGCTGTGAAGGAGCACCTTGCCTCCCCAGGCCCCCCCCCCCCTTAAACAAGGACACCAGACAACTTCGTGGAATAAAAATTGGCCACTTTATTAAGTGACAATAATAAAATGATTACAACCCTAAACGCAGGGGCCAGCAAAGCACGGGGGCAAATCTCCGGGGGGAGATTTGGGCTGGGCAAAATTAACATAACCCCGCCCTAAACCCAAACTCCTCCCCCTCCCCTAAACTCACCACACCCCCACTACCCCCGTGCTTTCCGCCCTACCCGTACAATTCTGTCGCCCCTATACCCTTACTCATCGAGATGAGGCAGGCGAAAACAGCCACCGGCAAGGCCAATCAGCCATGACCCAAAATTCCTGCCCGGCCCAAAATATTGCGACCACTATTGCCACCTCGATTTTTAGGGTGGGCGGGCGGGCGACCAGTTCCCAACCCACAAAGATTAATCTCGAACCCAGGATCATAACACCCGCACAAGACACGCCCCCCAACACAATTGGACCAATCCCAGCCTTCCACGCTGTTGTCTTCCGACCCGACCACCTGGGGTGGGGCGGGGCGGCAAAGACCCTTCTCGAACAGCATTCGCTGACTCAAAGGTACCCTTGCCTCCCCAGGCCCCCCCCCTTAAACAAGGACACCAGACAACTTCGTGGAATAAAAATTGGCCACTTTATTAAGTGACAATAATAAAATGATTACAACCCTAAACGCAGGGGCCAGCAAAGCATGGGGGCAAATCTCCGGGGGGAGATTTGGGCTGGGCAAAATTAACATAACCCCGCCCTAAACCCAAACTCCTCCCCCTCCCCTAAACTCACCACACCCCCACTACCCCCGTGCTTTCCGCCACACTCCGCGGTTCCGCTGGAACTGCGGACCCCCCCCCCCCACAAACAAACAACCATGCCCCTGCTAATATCCCTAACAAAGATGACATAACCCTTCACATTCAGCTGGACCCATCCATCCTCAAAGCAGGACAAGTCGCCCTTGAGAATCGCAGCATGAGAGATTACACGCCCCCCCCAACTGCAGGCAGACCTCCGCCAGACGGTAATTCAGGTAGAGCCGCACTTGCTCTCTGCTGGTGAAGCCCGGCTCCATACGCTCTTCCTCGGCCCAGTCCTCGCTCATAGGCAAGATGTCTGAGAAGACACAAACAGTACCGGGCCAAGCCGCTCCCATCCGGTTAACCGCTTGGACCGCCCCATTAACAATTTTCTCTAATTGCCTGTAGCCCAATACATCCCCCGCCCCTATGAAAAACCACCACCCTAGGTGCACAGTTCTAGGAAGTGTGTCCAACTTTTCACCCACCCCCCAAAAAGCCCCATGATGTCCTGCCCCGTCCACTTGACCGAACAGTGCAGGATCCCGATGCGTCACCCGAAAACGACCGGGCGGCCCATTCCTCAGCCCCCTTTAAATGTCGATCCCCTAGGATCCAAACGATGCCCTTCCAGTCCGAAATCCAACCTGCAAAACATAAACTCATAACAACATCAATAACTCAGCATTCCCCCGGCAGGTCCCACACACGCACCCTGAACCTAGCCGAGGTCCCTCTTCCTGCCCCCTCTATGTCCTCCGCCTTAAAACCCAGTGCTGCCCAAGAGGAGGCCGCCCCCTATCATGAAGCAATGTGAAGCAATTATCCCCACATATCCCAGTGCCTTGTCCGTCACCACCCTGAATTGGAAAATTTGTTAGGGGCTCCCCCCCCCCTGCGTGCATGAGGAACTTACCTTCCCGCGTTCCCCTTAACACCAGGTATTCCCGTACCCTACGCACCGGGCAAAGCTCACCAATATGTCAGGAACCCAACACCAAGCACTTACCTACACCTTCTTGAGCCGTCTTCGAGCAGCACATGAAAATATACACGCGTCCATTTGCCACTGCATCCTCAAACCCCAGCGCCTAATTCTACCTGTCTGTCCTAGACCCAGCCACCAGCTAACCCACTCGTAAAGCCCCGAAAAAAGCCAGCAGCGCCGCCGCTTAAAACAAGGCAGTCTCAAAGTCATTCACACACACCGTGCTCCAAGCCCTATCAAGCCTGATTAATACCCCCAGGGAATCCGGGGTACGCGTGTCCCCCGACCTCCCCGCCATTCTGTCCCATCCTTCCCAAACTTTCCTAACCCTAAAATCCCCCGACTCGTCCCCGAAACCTCTAGACTTCGCAAAAAAAACGCTAACGCTGCCAACTTACCCCTGATCATAGCTGCTACCAGCCCTTTGTTGTGAAGCCATACGCAAAACTGCAACATATGCTCAACCGGGACTGGCCATTCCTCCTCCAAACCCACCTATACTCGAAACTCACAGAACTCCGTGCATGCCGCTGCATAGTACAGTACCTCCTCGTGCTCCCCGCCATGGAACTTTGTATAGCCTCCGCTACTTGCCATCTACCAGTGCCCTAACCTCTTCCGGCAACAGTACAGGCCAAGTGGCGGCCGATGGCACCAGCTCCCGGAACTCGTCCAATTGCTGCCAGGACAAAGCCTCTGCAAAGCAATTGTCCACCCCCGGGATTTGCTTTGCCACAAACAAAACGTTCAAGTCCAAACATTTCCTCGTCAGCGTCCTCACCAAAGAGTATAACCTTTTTTTTTTTTTTTTTGGACTTAGAAGTAAGACTGTTCAACACCATCACCACGGCCCTGTCATCGCGCCGAAACATAATCGTCCTGTTCTCCCACCTATGCCCCCCACCCCCACAATGCCCCGACAATCGGAAACAGCTCCAAAATAGACAAGTCCCTAGTCACCCCGTTCTCCACTCATCTCTGGGGCCACTTTCCGCTGCACCATTCCCCTTTGAAAATTTAACCCGAAACCTCAAGCCTCAGACCCATAGACGCCCTCCTTTGCAACAGCTTATCTCTCCAACAGGAAATCCCATAAAATTTCCAAAAATCCTCCCACACGCACAAGTTCGCCCTAATGCCTTGCGACAGCCGCAACCTGTGATGTGGCTTCCCCAGACCCACCACAGCGTCGCAAAGCCTACGCAAGAACGCCCTGCCTGGCGCCACTACCCCGCAGGCAACGTAAAGGTGTCCCACCAGCCCTTGTAGCTCCTGCAAGGATGCCTTCTTCTTTCTTTTCAGCATTCTGATTCTTTCCCTCAAAATCATAAACTTGTCCGCCGGCAAACGAGAGCACTGTTGCCCCGTATCCAGTTCCGCCCCCAAAGAGGACAACTTGACTGCCGGCCCTTCGGTTTTTTCATGTGCCAACGGCACCCCCAGCTCTTCACAAACCCCTTGAAACTCCCGCAACAGCACCCTACATTGCTCCCCGCCCCCTCCCGAACATATCAAAATTCATCAAGGTAATGAGTTATAGTGTCCACCTCTGCCTTTCTTATAAAACCCAATGAATACACGTACTAAAGCATTCACACAACGAACAAGAAATAGAACAACCCATCGGCAAAGCTCTGTCCACATAAAGCTCACCCTCGAAGACAAAACCTAATAACCTGAATTCATCCGGATGAATGGGCAACAGTCTGAAAGCCGCCTTCACAGCACATTTTACCAAAAGCACCCCCCTGCCCGCTCTACAAATCATGGCCACCGCCGCATACAGGGAGGTGTACCTCACCGAACTTAGCTCCACTGGAATGGCGTCATTCACCGACACCCCCCCCCTCGGGGTGAGAAAGGTGGTGAATGAGGTGGTACTCCCCTGGAACCTGCTTAGGCACAAACCCCAAAGGAAAATGTGCAACCCCTCCAGCAGGCATACTGAAAAAAAGGGGGGGGGCACAATCCCCCCCCCAACACCATTTCCTTCCTGCTCTTTACCCTCACCTGCTCTTCATTGCCCTTGACTGACTTCAGGTTCCTATTGGCCGATGTGCCCTTGACCCCCCCCCCCATTATAGGTATACAAAAAAACCCCAACGAAATCCATTAGCCAGCCACTCTGCCTCCTTTCTCTTAGGATAGCTCGCTAGCCATTTTTCTAGTGCCTGAACCCTAATTGGGCTGGGGCAAATTGCACCCTGCCGCTCCAGGCGCCCCTGGCCTAATTCAAGTCTGTGCCCCTCTGGCTGCTGCCCCCCTTCCCCGGCCACACGCCGTGATTGGGCGGGCACCACCGCACTGCGAGCATCCGTGTCGAAACTTGCATGGCTTCCTCGAACAGTACCCATGGGAATTGTCCTCCCCACAGACCAGCCGGGAAAGAACCAGCTGCCCCCAGGAACCCAGGGGGGGAGGGAGTCAACGGAGGCCCCCGCAGAACCAATTGCCCACTGTCGTGTCTTTCTCCTTGTAATGGTCTTGCAGGCGCCATATACTGCAGCCAAACATTGAATGTGGCCCATCCCCATTTATATCCGGCTCCTGTTGGGCCAGAGAACTAAAGAAGTCATCGTGTCTCCTCCACGACACCCCCGCAAAGTCCGTGTATGCCCTATATACAATGACCAGATATTTCAATAAAGACACCGCCCTCTCCGGTTGCTCGTGCACAATGAACCCCATGTATATTAAATAGGCCGGCAACCAACTGCCCCAATTTCTCAGGGGCTTCTTACTCTGGGCCATCTCTTTCACTCTCTCATCTAGCTTTTCGGCCTCTTTTACATCCACCTGAATACTGAAAATAGATCAACAAACTCCCCCTTTAGGATCTATTCTTTCGTAGCCTTCAATAAGTGCTCTCCAACAGACAATGTCTCTTGCGCGCCTGCGCGCCTTTTCCCGCTCGTACTCATCTTCCCGCTCACTGCGGCCTTCTTCCCCTCAGCTCCACCCCCCTCCCAGCTAATTCTAGACCTCTTCCCGCCTAACTCAGAGGCCGAACCCCTCGGAACCCCGTTCTAAGGTCCCGATGAGAAATGCTCGATCATCCCCTGCTTCGACAACCTCAGCCACATCAGGCCCATCTCACACATCGGAACGATACCCATCCCTCTATCCCCCGTCCCCCCCCCCAGAAACACCCTCTTTCTCCTTGGGTCCCGCTGGTCCCCAGGGAAAAATCCCCGAGGCCCCCAGGACCCTGGGTTGCTGGAGGCGCCCCTGGCCCCCCAACTCACCTTGTCACCGATTCGTGACCCCCCGCTCACCACGGAGCCGCTCGTCCCTTCCTCCCCTGACGTGCCCGCCGGCACAACGACCAGCTCGGCCGACGCCTCAGCCGACGACTCGTGCGTCTCCAGATCGACTTCCCCCATTCCAACCTCAGAAGGGGCCAGCCGGCCTGGCGGGGACCGCCTCTTCCAACTCCATGCCCGAGGGCCCCAAAAGGTCCTGGGACGGAGGGATGGCCAGCCTCCCGCCCACCAGCTGCTGGGCCCTCTCCTCTAGTAAATGGATCGCTTCGCATCACGATCCTCTCCCTTTCTTGCCCTTCCGTCGGGTGCTGGTATTATGCGATCCAGGAACCTACGTTCCTCCCCCAGCCTCCTCCTCTAGAGCCCTCACCCTGTCCTCGAAAGTCCCTAATTCAAATTCCTTCTCTGAGGACTCCTCCATTGCTTCTCTGCCCCCCTATGATTGGGAGGCCATCTCCTAAAACTCCCTTAAACTTGCCCCCTCTTTCTAGACATAATTAGGCCAAAACTCCACTCACTGAACCGCATGTCCGCACCCGACCAGTTCCCAACCCACAAAGATTAATCTCGAACCCAGGATCATAACACCCGCACAAGACACGCCCCCCAACACAATTGGACCAATCCCAGCCTTCCACGCTGTTGTCTTCCGACCCGACCACCTGGGGTGGGGCGGGGCGGCAAAGACCCTTCTCGAACAGCATTCGCTGACTCAAAGGTACCCTTGTCCATATACTCAAGGCTGTGACAGTCCATTCCAGTCCTGGTGTTAAGTCCTGCATGTCTCATTTCATATGTGCCACAGGGGATGGCCTCGAGATCATAGTGTGTGGGTCCACTTCATGGCAAGCTGGGATC
This sequence comes from Furcifer pardalis, assembly GCA_030440675.1. NCBI lineage: Eukaryota > Metazoa > Chordata > Lepidosauria > Squamata > Chamaeleonidae > Furcifer > Furcifer pardalis. The sequence goes on along the minus strand of CP126894.1, from coordinate 45,995,860 downwards.
CACCTTAAACAAATTCACACCAATGGTATTTATCCTGCTTGGGGGACTGGACGTATTCTTGGATACGCTGCCAAATTGTCCTGTTTCAGACCTTCAGTTTTATTCCATTTGTGAGATTATGTTCTTTGCCCAAATTAAGTCAGTTTCTTAAACTCTAGTCACTCCTTCACAAATACTGTACTGCCATTAGACTGGCAATCCTTGTGGCAGTGTTTCCCAAACTATGTTCTGCGGAACACTGGTGGACTTCAATTCTCAGAAGCCTAAGTCAGCACATTGGCTGATCAGTGCTTTAGGGAATTGACTTAGGCTTCTGAGAATTGAAGTCCAAAAACCAAAGTTTGGGAAACGCTGCCCAAGGGGATGAGTGAAGAACATATAACCTCCAGGCCACCATGAATGGAGATCATAATGGCCTTCCAATTGGACTGTTGTTTCTCTTGTTCTCTGCCAGCTGATTAGGTGCGATGGTTGAACAGGTCTTGGGAGCTGTGGTTTAGGAGTGATAAAAGTTCTTCAGGTTTCCCACTCTGTCCTTGGGCTTATAGTTATCTTCTTACTAATATCAGAAAATAAAATAAAAAATACTGTAGCACTTTAAAGACTAACTGCTATATTCTTATTGTTAGCTTTTGTGGATCAAGTCCACTTCTTCAGACAAAGAGTGAAACTTACAGGCAGGGTTTTTATACACCAAATTCAGGGGGGTCAAAGGGAGAAGGGTGTGGTCAAGCAAGATGACAGACAAGCAAACACAACAATACAGCTTCACACAGCCATTAGCAACAATAGATTATTCAGATTAGATCTAAATGACTCCCTTTCAATCTCTATCCCACTTCTTACTAATGTTTTACAAAGCATTGGCTGAACCTTGTTTTTTTTATAGATGTGGAAAGCAAATAACTCACTTGCTTCTAGCTAGCAATTAAAGAACCTCTGCTGGGATTCTGGAACATGCACCAAGCCAACAGGTACAGGTACCACTGAGAATCATAGCAGCAACTCATTAATTGCTGGCTGGAAGCAAGTGAATGTGATGCCATTTGCTTTCCGCCTGCATAACAATGCAACCGGATTTCAGCCAGTGGATTCTAATCATTTTTTAAAAGTGTTAAACTGTCCTGCTTCAATTTTGTTACATATAAGGTAATTATAATATTCTGGTTTTTCCCTCTAGGCACTGCTTCCAACACGACGCTGGTTTAATACTGTATTAGATGATTCTCACCTTGTGGTGCATTGTTATTTATCCAGCCTTGCTAAAAGGGAAAAGGAAGGTCATCTCTTCTGTCAGGTGATAATTGCTGTTATTTTTCAGGGTACTTCTTTGAGTGCCTCACAATAGTTGCTAGCCCATGTAATATTACCACAGTATTGCTGTGCTGAATGACTAGCACAGAAATTCTCAACCTGCAGCCTGTGGGCCGGATGTGGCCCACAGCACCATTTCATGTGGTCCTCCACCACATCAGGAAGTGCCATGTGATGGAGGAAGGGGAAATGGCTGTCTGGCCCCCAAAGCTGTCTGAGGGAGCATGACCCGGCCCCCAGTTAAATAAGGTTGAGAACTCCTCGATTAGCACTTGCTGTCAGCCCTTAGAATGTGGTTAAATTGGCATTCACAGCATGGTGGCGCTTATCCCATTGCCAGCTTCTTGCTGTGGGTGATCGCTTTTGCAGTAGTGTGTAGAGAGAAAGTAGGTTCTTTCAGGCACAACACCTATTCCTTAAAAATATACAGAAGTTAGGTGTTATAAAAATTCAATAAATAAAATAAAAAGTGTTTTGCCAGAATCTCTATTTGTTTTGTGAAACAGCTGTAAGAAGTGGTCTCACACAGTACTGTACTGAAAATGAGTTGTTAAATGGTTGTTTCAGCTTTTAGATATGCTCAAGTTCTATACTGGCTTCGAAATTAACGATCAGACTGGAAATGCCTTGACAGAAAATGAGATGACAACAATTCACTATGATAGAATTACTTCCCTCCAGGTATTTATAGCTATTCATTTCAAAAGCTAAGTTTGCCAGGCTTTCTGTTAGCATGTCTTTTTTTCAATCTCTTTTGTAGCAATTGTAAAATGTCATTTTTCCCCAGACACAGATTCGCACTTAATGTCATTCAAAAATTACTGAGGTCTTTACATAATAATATTGCATGCTTTGATATTAGCTTAAGATAAAGTAGAGAAAGACAGCTCAATTATAAGTCTAGGAATTATGTCTGTTTCATATGTAATGATGTCTGGTTTTGTGATAAAGGACACGTAATCAATTAGTGATTATCCTAGAAATTTTGAATGCTGGAAAACATGACCTTTGTTTGTCAAGGACATGGTGCTGATTTAGCTGTACAGATAGTCAGTATAAGCCATAGAGAACTGGAATCATTCTGGTACATCTTGTTTAATGTACTAGTCCTTTCCTGATACAGTAAAATCCCATTTTACAGAAAAAATCAGTTCTGTAGCTTTTCCCGTAAGACAGTTTTTCCATAGAATGAAGCACGATTTCCCATAGAGATACATTGAAAAATGAAAAAAAAACGGTCCTGACCAGACCCAAAATAATCAAAAATATATATCAAAAAATAGTCCCCCCAAAAAATGGCAGACACTACCATCTCCCACACCCCGATCAATTCACCAGGTGGTGAGCGGCTGGGGTGGAGAAGAGGGGATGTTACTAGAGCTATTAGAGCATTTTCCTTTATTATCCTGCATCTCGATCGAGGTGTGGGGGTGCGAGATAAAAAATGGGGGAAGCAGCACAAAGGGAATGATGAAGCAATCTCAATGCTGCTGCTTCCTGAGTGGTTTGTCTGGCCATCAGGGGAGTGGCAGCTGCCACTGTCCCTGCTGCTTCTACTGGCACTGGGAGAGTGTGGAGGACATATCCACTCTGTTGCATTTTTTGTCCGTGCTCTCTCCGTGGCGTGCTTTAGCTGGGAACGCATTGGATAAAGACCGGAACGGAGTGGTCTTCGTCCAACGCGTGTTCCTAGCTAAAGTGCACCGTGGAGGGAGCATGGACGAAGAGAGCAACAGAATATGTTTCCCGCACTCTCCCAGTGCCAGTAGAAGCAGGGTGCTGTGGAAAATGGCAAAACCGCTGCAATCGCAGCTTCTGCCACAGTAAGTAATGTCTTGCATCTTCCGGCGGTGTGGGTGGGTGGTGTGGGGTAGAGTTTTTAAATCTAAAATGGCACAGGGCTACTATTTTAGACTCTAAAATGGCAGGGCCACCATTTAGACTTACCAGATGGAAGGAAATTCTGGGGAAACCTGTTTCGTCTAACATTTTTTTCTGGAAAATGGGATGTGATTTCCCTACAATTTTATTCCATAGAATGGAGTTTGTGGATGACAAGGTGTCCATAAACTGGGATTTTACTGTATTTGCACATTTAAAATCTTCATGTTTTCACAGCACACAAGAGAAGGCGAACCATAACTTCATGTTTGCATAGCATATAGTACATGTGATCTGCACATCACAGAGTTTGGACATGCAGAGAAGCTGGTCAACAGTGATGTTTGGGCAATATCAGGGGTTCACAACATTTTCCCGCCATGGGCCAGACCTGCCCCCGATACACAGCTGTGTGGGCCAGAGGTGTGGTTCTTTCCAGTGCTTCCAGTTTCCACAGCAGCATGGCCTTTTTTCAGTTGCTTTTGCAGCCTTTACCGCTTTCCATGGTGGTGGGAGGGTGTGCAGAGCATTTTTGCTCTGTTTTTGTAATTTTTCGCCAACCTGGAAATGTTGAAAAAGCAGGCAAAAAATGCCGCACCACTGTGGAAAAAAGAAGTGCCAAAATGCCACATTTTCGGCACTTCCTGAGGCGGCATTGAGCTTCCCGCGGTGGTAGGGTTTGCACTGTGTGCTGGATTAATTGGTGCCACGGGCCGTAAGTTCCGAATCCCTGGGCTATATGATCCATAAGATCTTTCCCACCTGTTAATATTACATATTACAAAACATACATCTGTACTAGTAGAAAACAGATGGTTCTTTCCTCCTCATAGCAGTTCTTCACATGCCCTAAATGGTAGTAATAGGACAGTGGTGGTGAACTCAGAGCCCTGTCTGTGGGCACCCATGCAGTAACCCCAGCACAGAGTTTGCCCCACCCTTATATCCAGCAGCCCAATGGGAGCACTTCCTCCCTCCTCCAGCACACAGTTCACCCCAACCCTCTGCCCAGCAACCCAATGGAAGCAATTCCTTCTTCACCCCAGCATATTCACCCATCCCACCAGACAATGGGAGTGTTTCCTTCCTCCCTTGTTGCTGTGTTAGCACTTTGTGATAAATAAGTGGGTTTTGTGTTGCAGTTTAGGCACTTGGTCTCTAAGAGGTTTGCCATCACTGTAATAAGAGATCCCTGAAAACCAAGCAGAGAATGTACAGGGTCTTTCTATCCACAGAAGTCAGGTACTGGATTTAATCCTGTGATTTTAAATCCAGCCAATGAGCAGCAGATGTGATATAAGGCATGCTTATCATGGAGATGTCAGGTTTAATCTGTAAACATGATTTGTCTGCATTCATTTTTGTCACAAATTATGTTTCTCTTTTCAGAAGAAATGTAGTGGATCAGAGCAGGGTCAGTAGGTGTGAAATGTCATCTGTCCAAAGTTTTGAATCACGTAATAACTTAAAGATTTATCATGTACATCTCTGCTTCAGCAGTCTGTGTTTTTAGTTCACCATTTTGCTTTGGACCAATACCTGGGAGAGACGTTTGTGACATAGCATTGTAGAGCTGTTTCACTTCTGAACATAAATGGAAAAATCTGACCATCTTTATGACAGAAAATATGTGCATATGGCTCATGTAGTTTCAGTTGTGCTTCGTGACTGATTCATGATTTACACATTGCAATCAATGTACCTGTCATTTTGCATAGAACAAAAGATAGACTTTTTTGTTAGCAAGCTTGTTTGAAAATTCAGAATAAGAGTAACAGCAGCAGAAAGAGAGAGAATGGATGCAAAGGCGATAAAAGAAGCAATATGCAGTTTTTTGAGTCCTATATTCTCCGTTAACTAGGGAGTGACAGTATTCAGTTACCCTTTTCTGCAGTCTGTTTAATATTAAATGAACTGCCCTGTCTTTTTGTTTCAGCTGTTTTGGTTTCTGCTGTGGCAGCTTTGTTGTTGACAGCCAAGCAATACTACAGTGAAAGGGATAGGGAAAATGGGAATGATTAAAAATATTAAAGGTAAAGGCCTCTCTTGCTCAAAAGCCAGTCATATCCGGCTGTAGGGGTCATTGCTCATCTCTGTTTCAGAGCCAAAGAGCCAGCACTGTCTGCTTCTGCAGACGTTTCTGTGGTCATATGGCAAGCATGACTAGACACTGGAGCGCATGGAACACTGTTTACCTTTCCACTGAAGTGGTCCCTATTTATCTACTTGCAATTTCTTGCTTTTGAACTGCTAGGTTGGCAGGTGCTGAGACAAAGACAGGAGTTTATGCCTTCCTGCAGTACTCGGGAATCGAACTGCTGACCTCCCGCCTTCCAGTCAGCATCTTAGCCACTTGAGCATATTACAGCTAGAACAAACCAGGTTCAGTGTTATGAAGAAAAAAACATGATCCAAAGCTCTCAGAATTGTCTTAATTGAAATATTGCTTACTCCCATTTTGCAGTTTTGCAGATGATTACAGATTACAAGCCATTATGGTATGGGATTTTTTCAAATACCACATGACCTAAAATAGACCACTTTGGGGAGGGGCTCCCCCTTGTGACTTTCCGTGACTTTTGGTCAACCCACCTCCCCCCAAATCACGTGGTTTCTCTGTTTTCCCTGATTTGAAGAGAAACGGCAGAAGTATGGCGAACCCGGAGCCTGAGGACGCCTGCCACCCCACCCCCAGACTTCCACCTGGCCAGGGGGGTTAAAAGCCATGCCAACTTGAGCAGCGGAGGACGGTAATTTTGGAGTCACGTGACTTCACACCTAACCCCCCTCCCCTTGTGACTTTCCGTGACTTTTGGTCGACCCCCTCCCCCCCTAAAATGGTCATGTGGTATTTGAACGACCCCTATGTTGGAGTAGACCTCGGGAGAACTGGGTTAAATTTCTGCTCAATATGGATACTTATTATGGAGGGGTACAGTTTCTTGAATTGCTCATGTACCTCAAATTCATCCTAAATCAGAAGCAGTGTGATGGCACTTAACAACAAGTTATTCAAATATAGCAAGCACAATAGTAAAACGAGTGCAAATAGTAAAGTTTGAATAATCCCAGTTCAGAAACTGATACCTGCCTTGCTAGGGCCAGTTTTTTTTTTAAGTAACAACAATTTCAGTTGTCCTGGGAGCCTGTTAAATAGCAAAGCAAGTCAATCTGTATCCTGGTAATTGGACAAATTAGCATTTCTTTTCAATAGCATGGAAAGATACTTGTCTCAGGTGCCTTATGACATATAATAGGCAAAATCCTGTTGCTTAATGGTAACAGTGGAGTTGGTGTGTTTATTTTCTCGTCTCATAGTCTTTGTTCAACATAAGCCGCTGTTTCCATTTATTTTTGGAGATCTGTGCTTGACCTGTTATGTTGCAAAACATTATATGAGTTGACTTGGTTGCCAAATATTTATTTTATTTTAATTTCTAGAGAGCAGCTTTTGCACATTTCCCAGAACTCTACAATTTTGCCCTCTCAAATGTATCTGCTGTAGATACACGTGACTCCTTGGTGAAACTTTTTGGACCTCTGAGGTAAAGTTGATTACTTACTGACATTTCCTAGTGTTCTCTGATTTTATTTTGTGTATGATTCTTCTAGTATTGGTGCATTGTCCTGTTAAGTTACAGCTGCTGTATAGTTGTTTTCAGCCAGGCATGAGTACTTCTCTTAAATATTTTGGCTGGAATTCTTGCTGAAATAAAAACTTATGGGATCCATTTGTCTAAGCCAGGAGTTCTCAACCTTTTAAAGCTGTGGGCCGGGTCACACTCCCTCAGACAGCTTTGAGGACTGGATGGCCATTTTGCCCTTCTTCCACCACATGGAACTTGTGTGTGGTGGAGACCCAGGGCGGGGGGCATGAAATGGTGCCGAGGACCACAAGTTGAGAATTCCTGGTCTAAGCAGTAGATGAACTTTCCTAACTGTGGTCCAAAAAAATTACGGAGAGCTTTATTTCTCTCAGACTGGTTTCTCCAAAATAAGGCATGGGTGTGAGAAGATACATTTGAACTTCTAAAAAGAATTTTCTAGTGTATGTGTACATATTCATCTGTTTTGTGGCACACAGCCCTAAATGATCAGAGATTTTGTAGATTGAAACTGCACAGTTCCTTGCATAGTTTATTTGTCTTTTTTAAAAATGTATTTGATTTTCAGTGTATCTAATTGTATTCTGTTAAATGAGAGTCTGAACTGAAAACGGTCCAGATTATTTGTAATTCTAAAACATAATTTAGCAGTGTAGACTTGCTCTCAGATGAACACACAAGGCTCATGTAGACACCCTGGTCCTTCCATACATCTAGAGAAGTACACTGTCATGTTTCCTTTTGCTTACTTTCCCTGTAAATATGAATTAAAGCCTTATTGAATCCTAGATTGTTTTGCAGTTCTGGGCAACCAGAATTTATTTTAAATTACAGTAAACAAATTTGGAGGGGCTGGAACCCACTACTAGAGGCATTCCCAACTGATGGCCCACAAAGCTAGTTAATCTGGCCCATGGTGGGCACCCAGGCACTTCCAGAACCAACCACCACCACCGGAAGTCAAAATGCATCACTTACTGTGGTGGCAGTGGTGACAATCACACCGGTTTTGTGGCTTCTTGCACAGCCTCCACCACTTTCTAGGGTGGTTTGGAGGCTTTTCAGAGCATTTCCACTCCTCTTTGGGGAATTTTCTTCACTTCTCCATTGCGTTTCAGCAGCTAAATAGTGGCAGTTGGGGACTTCCGATGCTGGGCACAGCTTTTGTCAGTGCCTGGGTTCCCAGCGCAGAACCAGGTAGTCCCCAAGCACCACAGATTAGCTGCCAAAACACAGTAGAGAAGCCACGGAAAATTCCCAAAATAGAGTGAAAATGCTCCAAAAAGCCTCCTGACACCCTGGGAAGTGGCAGAGGCTGTGCAAGACACTGCAAAAATGGTACAATTTCTGCTGCCACCAAAAATGTAAGCAGTGGGCGCCAACATGCCTCCGTCCCACACAGCTGAGCATTGAGGCAAGAACAGGCCCCTGATGGGAAAATGTTCGGAACACCTGCACTACTGGCTCCACAATACATAAAATCCAAAAACCCTCAAAATTTCTGGTTTCCAGAATTCAACTTTCAGTTTTGTTTTTAGGTTTGAGGGACCTTGAACTAACTTTTACATCAAAAGGATAGGTCTTAGAGGGTATCCGGAATAGCAACTCACCTTTTCCTGTTCTATTATTTTATTTTATCTGGTGCTTGATTGGTGGGTATGCATGCAGCACACAGGCTACAATTTGACTCCATCTGTTTTTAAATAATGATTTCTGATTTGAATGTAACAATTAGCCAGTTTTTGTGAAAAGTGAAAGGCAACAAGAATCCTCCATCCGCTACTGTGGAGGAGGAATGTAGAGACCAAAGGCATCGATCCTGTTCATTCCAGCTCATACATCTAGTGCTAAACCATGGCTTAAGTTTATGTGGAAACCAAGCTGCCCTATCAGAAAATTGCTTAGAACTGTGATGGTGAACCTTGGCACTCCAGAGTTCTTGGACTTTGATTCCCAGAAGCCCAAGTCCCCGTGAATCCACACGAATGGGTTTGCTGCATTTCATCCAGCCCATGCTGCGCTGCCCTTGCCGCTCCTGGAAGCAGAAATAAAACGTGCCCATATGGGGCTTGGTCTTCTGGGAATCAAAGTCCAAGAACATCTGGATTGCCAAGGCTCGCCATCATGGGCTTAGATTGTTGGGATTCCCTGGTAAAGAGAAAATGTATAGTGTTAGAATATGACTGCTTTAAACTCCTCGTTTCCAGGCCCAAAAGGTGAGTTCTTGGGACTGGTTACCTTTTCACGTTTTCAGAGAAAATAAGCATTAAAGAGCTTTCTTACTTTCTCACAAGAACTGTATGTCTCTTATATTTTTTGCTTCATTGTTCAGTCCGAACACACTCCACCAGGTGGCATCATATCTCTGCTTATTGCCAGCCCTACCTGAAGGAGAAGATACAATCTATGAAAAAGACCTTTTACTCGAACTACTGGTAAATGTTAACAAATTTTTTTTCTGGGTTCCTTGCAAGTGATGTTTCCTATCTTTTTATACAGTAATAAGTCGGTGTTGAATAATGTGTGACGGTTCTTTATGAAAGGTCTGAAGGGTAGCAGCTCTCTCCTTCCAGCTGCAGTTCTTTGGGTCACCTCAAATGCTGCACTGGAGAGTCACACGACATGCATAAATAGCTGGGGGTGGAAGGGCATGGAAGGAGACCATGGAAGCAACAGCAGGCCTTGAAAGCTCTACTGCTGGAGTTCTCAACCTTTTTAGGCCGGGGGCTGGGGCATGCTTCCTCAGACAGCTTCAGGGGCCAGATGGTCATTTTGCCCTTCCTCTACCACATGGCTCTTCCTGGTGGTGGAGGCATTGGGGGCCACATGAAAAGATGCCACGGGCTGCATCCGGCCTTTGGGCCGCAGGTTGCGAATCCCTGCTCTACTGAACTGCTTCTCAACCATTTCTGTCCTAATTTACACACACACACACACACACGTTTTGTGGTAAATTGGACATAAAAGAAATGTACGTCAGCAAAACAAATATGTTTGGTTGGTGAGAATCTGAATTGTTGCCTACCAGCCTCCAGTGTTTAACAGGCCTACTCTTTTTTCAGTTTTGTCTCTTGAAATCTCTCACTCACAGGGTATTTCCTTTTGACATTAGTAGAGTAGACATATCTGCGTGGTCAAAGGATAATGTATGTCTGCCTGAATTAGAGTGGACGACGCTTGTCACATAGAGCATTGATTCTCAAGCTCTGGCAATCCAGAGGTTTTGGACTTCACTTTCCAGAAGTTCCAGCTATCTGGCCACTGGTAAGCGATTCTGGAAGTTGAAGTCCAAAATGTTTGAAAGGCGAGTAGTCGAGAGCCACTCACACAGAGTCTTCATAGGCGTAACAGGATGTGTCCATGGCTGTGATTCAGAGCACAACTATTTAATTGATTTTAAGCATCCGTCATTCTAATTCTCACAATTCGTAGCTTTTCTGGTATTGCTCAGGTGATGCTTTTATTATCTCTTGCCATTGATTATGCTGGCTGGAGCTAATGAGTGTTGCAGTCCAGGAACAACTGGAGAGGACATAGTTATTTCCTCTTCTGTAACTGAATGTTCATTGAGAGAGATTTCAGGGACCAGAATCCTGTTAGTTACATCCATAACTATAACTGAAATGGCATGATTTCTAAAGATGAAGTTACTGTCATCTGTTGCATACTGAATAGCTCAATGCAATGCATGACAGATGATGTCTGTGATGATTCTTTAACTTGAGGCAAATCACCTCACAAAGTTGTGCTGTTTGCCTTACAACAGTAGAAATACCCAGTAGGAGTTTGGCCAGGATATCTTGTTTATAATAGTAATAAATGAACATCTTAAATCTCCATTTTGCCTCCTTTGTACTAACATTAATAAAACTCTGTAGGTATTTCTATTGCAAACTGAATTTTACATTTCAGTATGCAACCGACAATGTCTACAGAAATTGGCTAACGTAAAGCAGCTCAGTTCCAAAAGTTATGCTGTACCACAGGATTTCAGTCATTTTAACAGAATTTTGAGAAACAGGATTTCTTTAATGTGATCTTAAATGCAACTACATTAAATAAATGGCCTTTATTACCTTTTTGATGAGAGACTTCATGTTTCTGAATGCCAGTTTCCGTGAAGCCACACCACGAAAAGATTGTTTTATGTTCCGCTTGTGGTCCTTTGGTCGGTTCCAGCAATGCTGGCCTTTTGCTTCAGAGTGCAGGAGACATGCTGATATGCTGTATTCGAACTTGACATTTAAGCTGCAAGGCGGTTATGTTGTCTGTTATATGACAGTGACGCTTTCAGGATTTGCACTATTTGTGCAGTGTTCCTTTCCATGATCTTTGGAGACTTGCTCACAACTTTTTTTTGGTCATCTTTCTATTAATACAGTAATACCTCGGATAACGTTTACCTTGGATAACGCTAAAATCGCATAACGTTAAGTAATCTGGGTAGGAGAATTGGATCAAATAACGTTAAGGTCCTATGGGACGGATCGGATAACAACCGCTAAAGCCTGTGCAGTTACAATGTATCTATGGAGCTTTAACGTTATCTGATCCATCCCATAGGATTTTAACATGGATTGGATAACACTAAAAATCGGATAACACCAAGACTTGTGGAACCAAGCCTTAGCGTCATCCGAGGTATTACTGTAGTAGTAATTTCCTGTACGGTACATTGTAAAGGCATCTGTTTTCCAGGTTTCTCGGCATGAACGTCGGATTTCTCAAATTCAGCAGCTCAATCAGATGCCTTTATATCCCACTGAGAAAATAATTTGGGATGAAAATATTGTTCCAACTGAATACTATTCTGGAGAAGGTATCCTTGTTGATTTTTTTTTTAAATCTTCTAAATATTTCTAAATGTTTTATAATAATTTCTATTTCTAATAATAGCCTCCAAAAAAAGGGATGGGTGCAGAGAAGAATGAAAGCACACGTTATGCTTCTTTAAATATTTTTCTCGCCACATCTTCTGAAGATTGACAGGAGATATGGCCCGCAGCATGTCATGAGGGAGAAAAATGTCCCCCAAACCTACTGGATTTATCAGTTCCAGGTTTAACACAGTGTTGTCTGGTTTATGATATTTATTTTAATTGCTTGGCAACTTGGAATTCTTGGCATAGGAGGGCAAGTATGAGGCATTACAAAAATCTGATGGACAGAGACCAATGACAGGGATTTAGTGATTGAAGGGTATAACTTGCTCAAAAGATAATAGGCTTGATAAGAAGGGAGGAGTCACTTTGTATGTAAACTGCACAAACATTGTGTCTATAAGTTGGAGCATTGCACCCAGGTTGAGAGCATTTGCTTAAAAATCAAGGAGAGAGAAATAACTGTGATGTTATGAGGAGTTGGGGAGATGTTTGCTACAGACCTGTTAATCAGATTGAGGAACTGGAGAGTACCCTCCTAGATTAGATTGCCAAACATTTGAGGATGAGAAGCAGGTAATCATGGAAGACTTCAACTCCCTGTTGGAAATCATACTCTTCAAGGACTGTAAAGTAACAACAAATTCCTCACTTGTCTTATTGACAGTTTCATCTTCCAGAAGGTGGAAGAAGTGACATGAGGATCAGTTGTCCTGGATCTGGTCCTAAATAATTGAGGGGGAAACCCTGTTGGCCTACAATTACAGTGAAATAAACAATCAGATGCTGGAAATATCTAATTTAAAGTAATTGAAAGCTTCCTATTTCCCCCCCATACTTTCCCTTTTGTCCCAGGGAAGCCTTTGGGAGACTTGGGACCACAGGGCCAGCCTATAATAATAATAATAATAATCACCAATGTGTCATTTGCAAAGGGAGTTTCTAGCCACAGTGATTCATGCTCAACTCACCTTTCTGTTAGGTTTACAAGAGACAAGCCATTAAGACTGTCCTGTTCTGTCAGGCTTTTAATGCTTTCCTGTTCGTTAATGCTGATCAGTTTTATTATAAAATTTTGTTAGTTGCTTTTAATGTTTTGGTTGTATATTTCTCCAAGTGTTTGCTAGGTGCAAAAGTGTAGTCTTATTAATCCAATTGAATAGTAGTAGTGCTACAACTAAACAGAGAGTTTTCATCCTCCCCCTCCCCCCCGCCCTTCTTCTTCTTTCCTTAGGCTGTCTTGCCCTTCCAAAATTGAATTTACAGTTTCTAACTCTTCATGACTACCTCCTGCGAAATTTCAACCTCTTCCGTCTAGAATCTACTTATGAGATCAGGCAGGACATTGAAGATAGTGTCAGTAGGATGAAACCATGGTAACTAATGCAACCGTTGTTTCTAAGTGACCAGCTCAATAAATCATTTCCACGGCATATGATTTTGTTTTTTCTTTTACTACTCCCTCTATTTACCCTAAACATTTCCTGGTCTATCAGAAACTATCACAGTCATTTGGATCCTGGTGGAATGTCCCCTCTCTTGTCTATATTTTAATCATAACCAAGGCCAGACAAATTTGTATAACTCAGCAGGAAACCTTCCCATGCTCAAATTTTTGCCCAATGAAATTGTGGAAAGAATGCCGTTCTTCAGCTATATGTGGGCTGCACTTTACTTTGAGCAGGAGGTTCACTGGTAACTTTTTCTTTTGCGTCCTGATCAAACTCTGTACTGTCAAAATGAAGCCACTTTCTTGGCTTTGTCATTGGCCACTGGTAACCATTGATACTTTCTAAATCTTTCTGTACACATTTCAAAATGGTTTCCTTAACACATGTGTAATTGTGCATGCCTCTGTGTCTTTAAAATATTCTAGTACAACAGTTACCGGTACTCCTTTTCATTTCTTTTAACTTGTTGGTTTTCAGGCAGTCTGAATATGGAGGTGTGGTCTTTGGTGGATGGGCTCGAATGGCACAGCCTATTGTCTCTTTCACAGTGATAGAGGTGGCAAAGCCCAACATAGGAGAAAACTGGCCCATGAGAGTCCGAGCCGATGTTACAGTGAACTTGAACGTTAGAGACAACATCAAGGATGAATGGCAAGGTAGACTCTGCATGTAGCTGCAACTATTGTTTGCTTTTATTTGTATTAATTTTTTTACTAGTATTAGTAGTTCTACACAAGAATTTAAAATATATTTGTCAAAAACATATTGCTTAGTTTAGTAATTGTACTAGAGCAGAAATTCCCAACCTAAGGCCCGTGGGCCAGATCCAGGCTGTGGCACCATTTCATGTTCCCCCCCTTCCAAGCACATTTGAAAAAACAAAATGCCCCCCCCCTTTGACATTGTTGGGACAGAATGGCTGCCCCCATCATGCAGGCAGGGTAAAGTGACCATCCAGCCCTCGAAGCTGAGTAAGAGAGCGTGACCCAGGCCCTGGCTTGAAAAGGTTGGGAACCCCTGTACTAGAGAGTAAGTCCATTAAATCCGTGAGGATTTGGTGAGTCAGCTGTCCCATGCGTTCCCTTGATTCAAACAGTCCTACTTTAGTACAGTGTACTAAGCAACGATTTGGGCCATTGCATATTTATGATTATAAATAAACTAACATAAAGTTGTTATGAGGTTTCTGTTGCTGAGAAATTTTAAGGCCTTGGACATCTTTGGGAAGATCCTTGTTCCATGCATAGCCATTGAGGTCCTCCTCTCTGGAGTGAATCTGTCATTGCCCTAGAACTAGATAGAGGATTGTTTTGAAAAAATTAAGAACTGTAAGCCTTTACACAAAGTCAAAAGCAACATAATAAGCAAAGTGTTTAGGACAATGATACTGGTGTTCTACGCAGCAGATATGTAAAGGTAAAGGTTGCCCTTGCTCGGAAGCCAGCTATATCGGACCCTACAGTTCAGTGCTCATCTCTGCTTATAGCCAAAGAGCTAGCACTGTCGGTGTCTGCAGACATGCCCATAGTCATGTGGCTGGCATGACTAGGCACCGGAGTGCATGGAATGCTGTTTACCTTCCCACCAAAGTGGTATCTATTTATCTACTTGCAATGTCTTGCTTTCAAAGTACTAGGTTGGCAGGAGCTGGGATAGAGACAGGAGCTCACTCCGTCGTGTAACATTCCGGTCTTGACCTTCCAGTTGTCAAGTTCACCGTCTGAACCACTAAGCCACCGCAGTCCCACTATCAGATATGACTCAGCCTTCTATCATTCTGTGGCTGATAAAATGAGTACCCAGCTTGTTAAAAGCAAACCATAATTTGCGTACTTGTCTTGTGAACTGCCCAGGTAGTGCTTAGAACTAAGGAATGGTATGTAAGTGGGATGATGATTGCTGTCTAAAGTTTCTTCTTTGAAAGGAAGATGAGAATCTTGCTTTCCCAGAGAGAAGTGACAGATCTTGCGCTTCCTACATCCATCTTTCACATGCAGAAGACATGAGAGGTGGAGGATGGAAGAGTTGGCTTTGCAGTTCATGTCGGGGTGAAACAAACTGAGAAGTAGCACAAATTCCTCGCTACTTATGAGGGCATTCCAGCTTCAGAAGGGGGGGGGATCTGGTCCTTGACCTGGTGCCAGGCTGGGAAATGATACAAATGCTAAGAATCTTTCTTGCCACTTTTTACCATTCCTGCACACGTCAGCCTGATTTCCTCTTGAGACAAAGGGTTTACCTTTTGCCTCACGCGGGGCTGACCTCAGGAAAACCAAGCAATTTTTGCTGCCCTTGCATGCCTCCCCGTTCCGTGTAAAGGAGGGCAGCCTAATTTCTTTCCATCCTTGCTCCCCTGGCATAGTGAGAACATTCTCTTGCTTCAGCTGGGCTGGAAGGCACCCAAACTGGCAGGGACCTCTCTCGTTGCTTCCAAGAGTATCCCTTACAAGGGAAGAGGTCATCCCCTTGTCTTTATACCAGATGGCAAGGCAGCATGCCTTCAAACATGGCAGTCACCTAGTTCATCCCTCCTTTCCATGTGGCAGAAGACAGCCAAGGAAAAGAAGAATGAGCAAAGCAATTACACTGACATACTGCCTACTTGTTTAGGTGGTTGACAAGTTAATTTGCATTTTGTCCCCAACATGCTGGGTACTCATTTTTATCTACCTCAGAAGGATGGCAGGCTGAGTCAACCTTCCATCCTGGTCAGGATCAAACTCACAACCTTTTGGTTGCAGTACAGCAGTTTAACTACTGCACCACCAGGACTCCCAAGAGGAGGGAAGCCAAGACTCACCAGTAAGGGCCTGGCTATCAGAACTGGCCATTATTTACATGCCTTATCTTAATGGTATGTTTTGCATTCTTAGTTGAGAAATCTGGCTAAGAAGTTATCTGTAGAGGTATATTAAAAAAAACATATACAGTGATGATAGCCGAATGAATGAAAATGGAATTTTCTTGGATAACTAAACAAAATGTCTTTTAAAAAACCTTTGCTAGCACAATCTGAATGTACTTTCCCTGGCCAAAATTGCTTATCATTGGAAGCTGTTGTGTATAAAAAATATTGTGCAGTAGGAAATGAGGCAAATGGATTCACTTTGTCATTTTTAGGTCTGCGCAAACACGATGTTTGCTTTTTAATTACTGTTCGACCAACACAGCCATATGGCACAAAGTTTGATAGAAGGCAACCGTTTGTTGAGCAGACTGGCTTGGTATACGTCAGGGGATGTGAAATCCAAGGCATGCTGGATGATAAGGGGCGTGTCATTGAAGAAGGTACGTCATTGTTCAGATCAGTAGTTGAAATATGAACATGTATTCTTCTGTCTGTGACTGTGGTAAGGGGTTTGGTGGTAGCTGTCAAATGTTTTCCATGGAGTAACATGCTTTGGATGGCCAAGAGTAAAAAAACCAGATTGATTAGTCCCGCGCAAACTGAGGAAAACCATCTTCTAGCAGTGACAAAAAAATATGCTACAAATAACCCTTTTCATCTTCAGAGTACACTAGACTCATAGTGAGATTATGAAAATTAAATTTGAAATTGATAATCTGAATTTTTGTGAAAGAAGAATGGAGAATTTCATGTGTTCATAAAGTTCATGAAGGCAGAAATACCATATTTGCTGGTGTATAAGACCCACTCCTCCCCTTAAAATATACTGGAAAACGGAGTGCACCTTATACTGTATATAGTGGGCTATTTTGGTAATGATGGGGTGCGTCTTATACTCTGATACATCTTATACACCAGCAAATACTGTAGTTCTGTCCTGTTAGAAATAAGGTGATCATCTGCCAGTGAATGTAAGTTATCTCAGTTCCATATTTTCATGTAGTTTATCTTTTTAGTAATAATATTTTTGTCCCATCAAGTTAATTACAACTTTTGGTGATCCTTTCTAGGCTTTTCCAGGTAGAAGATACTTAGGAGTAATTTACCATTTCCTTCTTGGGGCATTCTGGGAGTGTGCAGCTTGCCTATGGCTATACAGACTGTCCTTTCTCCTAGGATGCGCAGTGGGGGAATCAAAGTCTCAAACTCTGGCTCTGTAGCTGGATACTTAAACCAATAGTTGGCTGGATAGCTTGATGGTTTAGGAATCTGGCTGCAGAGTCAGAGGTTGGAAATTCAATTCCCCACTGCAGCTCCTGGAAGAAGGGCCAGTCTGTGTATCCATGGGTAAGCTGCATAGTCCTAGGATTCTCCCAGAAGAAGGGAATGGTGCAAAACACTTCTGACTATTTTCTGCCTAGAAAACTTGGGCATATTTTGCCAAAAGTCAGAATCAAGTCCATGGCACAAAATTATTATTCACTGTTTATTGTTTTAGCAAGCTAATCCATTAAAATGTCAAATACAATACTTAGGAAATCAGTGGGAATTCAAATACATATTCATTGTTCAAATAAGGTTCTGACCATCATCTTGCATGTGGAGGGAAAGGTTTTTTTGAAATAGGCTGGCACGTTGAGTAACTAGGAAGGAGCAGAGAATAAACAGTTGAGCTGGCTTGTTTGGTGTGTTCCTTTTGTTCTTTGCCTCCATCTTTTCCCACTGCTGAAGCCAGCAGAGCCCTTGACTAACTGAATGGGTTAAAAGGGAGCAGTTCTTTTAAGCAGGAAGAGGGAGTTGAGAAGAAGAGCTTGAAGTTAGATGGAGAGGATAGGTGATACATTGGAACCTTGGTTAATGTAATTAATACATTCTTTGGGATGTTTCTTACAGCAAAAATTATTTTAACTGAATTTCCCATAGGAATGCATTGAATGCAATTAATGCAATTTTCCATAGGAATGCATTGAAAACCAAAATATTTTAACCAAAACGTGGTTTCCCATAGGAATACAGTGAAAACCAATTCATCCATTCTGAAAAAAATCTGTAAACTGAGCCACTATTTTCTATCAATTTCATTTTGTTATGCGATCTTTATGTTAACTGAGCCATTTGTTAACCAAGGTTCCACTGTAACTTGAACTGTTTCTTCAAATGCAGGAGTTCTCAACCTTTTAAAGCTGGGGGCCGGGTCACGCTCCCTCAGACAGCTTCGGGGGCTGGATGGCCATATTGCCCTTCCTCCACCACATGGCACTTCCTGGTGTGGTAGAGGTGGTGGTGGGCCACATAAAATGGTGCCAGGGCCACATCTTGCCAACCGGCCACAGGTTGAGAATCCCTGCTCAAATGAATTTTTTGTCAGTTGCTCTCTATTTTATTTTTATTTGAGCATTTTTGAACTTCATTTGGTTTTTATTGCAAGCAGGACCAGAACCCAAACCAAGGCTTAAAGGTGACTCAAGAACATTCAGAGTCTTTCTAGATCCCAATCAGTATCAACAGGACATGACCAATACCATCCAAAAGAGAGCAGAGGATGTTTATGAAACATTTAATATAATAATGAGAAGAAAACCAAAAGAAAACAACTTTAAAGTAAGCTAAAGCGATTGATATTACATGACTGACAGATTATTTGGAATTTGGTGTATATATGACTAGAGTGACTGGCCATTCTGGAACATACAATGCGGAATTGAATTTCTGAAATGTGACTCAGCAGTCAGATACACTGAGCTATCCAGCCAGCTAGAAAATTGCAGATCTTATGTCAGTCTTTTTAATAATTACATGCCTTCAAGTCAGTTCTGACTTAGAATGATCCTTTCCTTTTTGAGCTTTTGTTGATGTAAAGTACTCAGAAGTAGTAGGCCGTTCTACTTTTGGGTATGCCCAGGAACTGTACAACTTGTCCAATGCTCCACCAGCTGATTCTTCTCCTGCGAAGCACCGTGGCGAATTGAACATCCGATTTCTGACTCCTCCATCCAGATACCTAAGTCACTGAACTGTCGAATCTTTATTCTAATCCCTGTTCTTCTGTTGAGTATTCCATGGCAGAAAAATAAACACTTAAAGAGCCCTCATGGCCTAGTAATTAAAAATTGCTGTACTGCAGCCCAAACCCACTGTTAATGTGAGTTCGGTCCTGATGGGACTCAAGGTTGACTCAGCCTTCCCTCATTCCATGTTCGGTAAAATGAGTATCCAGCACGTTGGTGACAAAATGCTAATTACCTTGTGAACTGCCTAGAGCACCCCTGCCCAAACTTTTCACTCCACAGGCTGGACCTCGCCCCCTCAGTCAGCTGAGCGTGCTAGAGGCATGGTTCCTTCGGGGCGGGGGCAGCATATTCATTCATGGTGCATTTTTGCTGCCTTTGCTGCTTCCCGTGGTGGCAGGAGCAAAGGCAGCATATTTCTGCTGTGCTTTCACCACATTTCCAGCACTTCTGGTGCACCAGGCCAGATGAATTGGCACTATGGGCTGAATCCAGCCCATGGGCTGTAGTTTGGGCAACACGGGCCTTGAGAGTGCATTAAGTGCTAAGGGGTGGTAGGTAAATGTAATTGCTAAATCGCCAGTGATGACAGAGTCCAAACCATCCACAAAGATCACCTTTGTAAAATCTCATTAATTTTTGGTGGCAGAGCACTCAGGACATTAGAATTCTAAGAATCTAAGCAGAGCAGTTGTGTTTTATGAATAATATATTAGTAATAGCTATACTGTATATATTCCAGTGCAAAAGCTGCTTTTTTCTGGTAGCTTTATAATAATTAAATTATTGGCTTTGTCTCAGTGGAATAGTTTTAAACTCCATCAAATTGTTGAATGTTCTATCAAAGACTAAAGTTGAACCTTCAGAGTTTCAAAATATTGCCAGCAGAATACAGTCAGATGGACATAATACAGAAATTATATGGCAGAGTCCCATTAAATTCTCATTTTTCCCATGTAAAACAATAAGCCAGTTGGAAGGAACCTCATTCAGGCATCCCTTGCAAAAACCCTTTCAACCCAGAATAATATCTGACACAAAAATGAATGAGCCAGTTGATTAGGTTCAGCCTCCCTTTTGGGATGGCTATAACCTGGAAGACAGTTATCCCTGGTTGCTCTGTTCTTCCTTCTTCACATAATACAAAATAGGGTAAGACACTTGCACTAATAACAAATGTTGGTAGTATGTCAAACAGATAGGAGGCAGCTTGATTTTTTCCCCTGAGCCTGTAGGGAGAAAGATGTTGAAATCTTATGCAGTCTCTGATATCAAACGAACATGACAGCAGCAGGAGCACAAACATAATGTGATGGCTAAATATGACAGTCGACACTTTGCTATGGTAGGCCAGTCCTCGTGCCTTTTATTCCTTATGGCTATTGTATTAGTGTTTTAGAGTTTCTTTTCCTTTTGTACTAATCATAAATATAGTTTTTGAAAGATGGAATTTTGCCATTTTTATAGGTCACCTCACAGAACTGTATGCCGCTAACAATTCTTTCTTTGTCTTTCATTTGGCAAAATTGATTTTGCCAGTCTGGGCAAAAATTGTCATTTTCTCTGGTGATCATTTGATGGTCTCCATCTGGTATGGCATCAGGTGTATGCTGACATGCCTAGTAGATAGTTTTGCGGATTCAGGTCAACAGATAACTTTGAAAGCAAAAGAGAAGGAAGGTTACATTTGCATAGTGCATTTCATAGCTTAAATTACACTTTCAAGACAGAATAGGAATCTTTTCGAAATAACAGATACAATATCCTGTGTACTTTCACTTACCAGTTGTTTCCTTGTGACTATGAACTAAAGGATTTATATGCCCTAGAAGAAACACTGTTTAATGCAGGGGTTCTCAATCATTTCACGCCACGGCTGAACAACTCCCCCTCAGATAGCTGAGCTAGCCAGAGGTGTGCTTTTCCCCTGCCATAAACACCGCCATAAACTGCAGCGTTTGCACATGCATGTGCGTGTTACAGCTGTTGTAAATATGTCTGCTTCCGAGGCACCCCACAAGGCATGTTTGGCGCTAACACATTTCTGAGCCATTATGCTTTTGCAAATCTCTGCCACGAAGCAAAACTAGTTTATCAATGTCCTGCACGGACGTCACTTCCTTGTGCATTGGGACTGCTCAGACTGATCCTACCTGCTGAAATTAATATTTGTTTAATTCATATCCCAATAGAAGTGACAAAGTAATCTGTTTAGGAAGAAATATTTCTCATTAATTTGGTATATAATGATGAGATGCTGGATAGATCAAAGGTTTAGGCATCTGATTGTAGAGCTAGGGTTTGGAAGTTTGATTCCTCATTGTGCTTCCTTGGACATAGGCTGGATCCATCATGTCCTTTCCAGACCTGCAAATCAATGATGATGATAACGACAATGATGACACTTTGTGATTGCTTTCTTGACTTGGTTGCATTTTGTATACTGATATGTATATTGATTTTATGCTGAACGTGGTTTTTAATGTTAGGTATGTGTAGGCAAGCTTCAGGACTCTAGGACTGTGATGGTGTACCTTGCCACTCCAGGTGTTCTTGGACTTCAGTTCTCAGAATGGGTTTACTTTGCATTGTGCAGTAAACCCATTTGTGTGGATTTACAGAGACTTGGGCTTCTGGGAATTAAAGTTCAAGAACAGATGGAGTATCAAGGTTCGCCATCACTGGTCTAGAAGCTAATTTCACTCCCTGAATACCTGCTCCAGACCATGCCTACTCCCAAACTGGGTTTGTTTCACAACAGTTCAAAACTGGAAGGGAACAGAAATTTACAGTAATACCTCGGATAACGCTAAGACTTGGTTCCACAAGTCTTGGTGTTATCCAATTTTTAGTGTTATCCGATCCATATTAAAATCCTATGGTTAAAGCTCCATAGAGATACATTGCAACCGCACAGACTAACGGTTGTTATCCGATCCATCCCATAGGACCTTAACGTTATTCGATCCAATTCTCCTCCCCAGATTACTTAACGTTATGCGATTTTAGCGTTATCTGAGGTAAACGTTATCCGAGGTATTACTGTACTCCTGGTTTAGAATTTTTTTAAAAAAGCATCAGAAGTGTGCAGGTGCACATAAACCATACAAAAAATGTTGATGCTGGAAGTTTTTGTGAGTGGCGATTCTCCTTTTTCAGCCATGAGATGCTTATCCGAAAATAAAAATGTAGAAAGTACATTTTAAAATCAAATGATTATTGTGCTCAGCTGCTACATTCAGATGCAGTAATGAACTTGTGAGAAAGCAAGAATCTCTGGAAAAGACAATAAAGCTAGAAGAAGAGGACCAAATATGAAATATATTGACTTCCTAAACTTGGAAGGCCAACCTTGAGTTTATAAGAGCTGAATTGAGCTGTTGAGAGTAGAACATTTTGAACATTTCATTTACAGGGTCATCATAAATTGAAGGTGGCTTGACAGCACGTAGCAACAACAAATAAATTCTGGTTTATTACCATGAGAACAGTCAGCCCTTGGGCTAATCTTTTGTTTTCTTCTCTAGTGTAGACATGGAAAAAATTGAAAGTTTTCACTTCTAATTTCCTAATCTTAGAGTTGTACTCAAACTCTAAGTGTGGCTTAAACATAATTTTATTGAAACAAGCCGATTTATAAATCAAGGTTTGTAATTCACCTCCATTCTTAAATTGTAATATTAACCACATTTTTTAAAAAAATGATGGGACAGCATTTGCTAGAAAATGTAAATGTTCTGATGTCACTATATCTCAGAAGAAGTAGAAGGAAGTAAAGAACGTGAGTGTGGCTTATAATGTTTCATAAAAATATTCTATTATTTAATTTGATGATTTAATGAATCCAACTTCAGGGGCTATTTTGCAAGTGAATCTGAAAAGGACAAACATAAGCCAATTCTTCATTCCCCTCTTTGGTTTGATTTTTGTTTGTATGTTTGCCTCTGTTTCTGGTTTTGCTGTTGCTTCAATTTTTCCTGGTCAGAGATGTTCAGAAGAATGAAATTGTAGACATGGCATATGACAAATGTTGCTGGATATCGGTGTACAGAATATTCACCCTGCAATATTGCCTACAAATAACATGTTTCCTGATGAATGCATGTACTGTATAAGCAAAATTATGTTCTGGGCAGTGTTTCTCCTTGGCAAAGGACATAAAGAACAACATCACAAAATATTTGTAAACTGAACTGAATCTGCTCTCACTAATGAGATTGTTTGCTAATTTAGACACTTACTATGAATATTGCTGATTTTGCCAAACAAGCTATTTGTGGGCAAATACCAGCAGAAAATACATTGCCGGATTCCATCTGAGCAGCCTCAACACCTGTCAGTCGAAGACACCTGATTTCCTCTGAAACACGCAGGAACACTGAAGCACCACTTGGTGTTAATTGCATGTTTGCTGCTGATGGGCAACTGGCATTTATTTGTATTGTGTATTTTTGCAGGCTGTTTTGGAAACAATAAGGAATTTGATGAACACAGACTGTGTGGTTCCTGATTGGTTGCATGATATTATCCTTGGCTATGGAGACCCAAGCAGTGCTCATTATTCCAAAATGCCAAATCAGATTACATCACTGGATTTTAACGATACTTTCCTCTCTGTTGATCACTTAAAAACCAGCTTTCCTGGATACAACATTAAAGTAACTGTTGAAGACCCAGCACTTCAGGTTCCTCCATTCAGGTAGCCCTTTCAATCTGATTTTTAGTTTGCTTTTTATAGATATGTCATGGGACAACCATGCCAGTGTTAGATGTGACAGGGACTGGATCCTGTGTCACGCCTACAGTACTGTCAGGACATTCTTTGTCCCATTGAAACTCCATAGCAGAGAAAATTTGCTTAGAAGTGTTTGTGACTCTTTCAGAATAGGTTTTTCATGTATGTGGGAGGCTGGCCAGGGACCATCCTTTGCTACTTTCCTGCTTTTCTCATTTACTGCAGAAGCATCACATAAATTGGATTCTGACTTTGGCCAAATGCATAGGTTGTACTTCTGGACAGTGGGACTTTGATGTCCTTAAAAGTGTTCTCTCATACTGCTAATTTATTAGGTTCCATCTTTTTATTTGACTAGGTTTAATAAATGCAGGGTTCAGGTAATATATTCTTTAGAGGAATTTTAGAGAGTGGTTTTTATGCCCTTTGTTTGTGAACAGTTCAACATTTGTCATAGGTTGAATTGTTTCTCAAATTATTCTCCCAACTCTGTAAGAATACTGTTTAACAACCACTTCCTCTTGCATTTTTTAAAAAAATATTCTGTGCAATCTGCTCGCTTGTTTTTCCTTACATCCTCTCTTTTCTGCATACTGTACTTTTTTCCACTAATACCTTTGTTTCTTGAGTTTCTTCTCTTGATTCCACTATGTTTCTTGGAATCACCCCATGAAATATGTGAATAAATCATATTCTCAAAGTCTTCACTCGTTTTAGATAATGTCTTTCCAGCATTTTACCGTGCTCCCCATTTTGTCGTGAAGGTCATAATGTTTGAGGATACAGACTTTTAGCGTCTAAAAGTACACTTGTTGAAAAGGCAGTTTTACTTAGAAAATATCTAAAGTTGATGAACAATTATTTCCTCCAATAGGATAACATTTCCAGTTAGAAGTGAAGCTGGAAAGAAACGCAAAGAGAATGATGAAGGAAAAGCAGAAGACTCCAAAACTTTGATTGTTGAGCCGCATGTTATTCCCAACAGAGGACCCTACCCATACAATCAACCAAAACGGTAATATCAGAGTAGCTAAGTGTAAGTTGCCGGTAATGGCAAATAGTAAATTGTTGTAATCAAAGTGTTTAAATGAGCTTGATAATTTAATTTTCTAAAAAAGAAAAATCCATGGAGAAGTTAATTAGGGAAAAAAGCTTTAGTATTGCATTGGGGATACCAGTGTTGCATCATTTTGTTGCAACTTCCTTGGATATTTTGGTGGGATAACTTTGTCTGATGCTGTTCATGTATTCTAAGAGACATTTGGCAGTAAAATACTTTTTTCCTTTCAAGCTTGGTGATAATATGACGTTTGATGTTGATTAAATTTTGGCTTTGTGGTAAATTATAAATTATAACTTAAAAATATTTCAGAAGGGTCTTATAAGGGTTTGGAGGAAAACAATGTCATCTAGGCCCTAAAAGCAGGAATCAGCCCCTCTTGTTATATGTGATTTCTTTCATATTTCCAAATCCTAAAGAAAATGGTATTGTATTAGCAAGCCTTTTGGACTGAAAGGATGAACAGAACTTTTCATGAAGGCTAGTCTATCATGCTTTGGATTAACTAAACTTTTATTCCATTTATAGCAATACTATTCAGTTTACCCACACCCAGATTGAAGCCATACGAGCAGGAATGCAGCCTGGATTGACTATGGTACTGAGTGATATTATTGCATGCTTACTTCGTTATTGATTAATTATCTTCTCTAATAGCTGCTTTTAGAAAGTCATACTGTCTCGTCTAAACAGTTTTTAAAGTTAAATTATTCCATATCCATTATGTCCTCCCAAGCCCTGAGTAATTTCATATTTTGTAATAAACACTTGAAATTAGAGAAGAGATGAAAAAGTCTGGCCTTTTTTTAACAGTAAAGGTAGTTGGGTCAATTACTGCGAACCAAGTATTTTCATTGGTTGAAGATCTCTCTTGTTCCAAATGACAGGGCAAATGGGTTTTCAGTAATCAGAGTAGTAGCTATATAGCATAATTATCCTTTATGGAAACTCGGATCTCAAACAGCTGTTTAGTTCTTGAGGCGGAGCTCTGGTCATGTAACAGGCCCAATATCAAGGTCTTCTGTTTCCCCTCATTGGTTGGGTTCTTGTTGCCTATGTTATGCATGTGTAGTGCATCGTATCTTCTGCTTCACAAATGCTCATGTAAAAGTCCTCCTATTTACAAACAGTCTCAATTTAGGAAATCCAAATGTTGTATCTGTCCTTGTTCTGTTCTTGTTTAATTATGGTTCCTCAAGCAGTTTTTCCCTGAAGCAAACAAATAAGTAGATAAAATACTATAGATAATTATTGACTTTTACCCCCTAGGTTGTGGGACCACCAGGCACAGGTAAAACTGATGTGGCAGTGCAGATCATTTCTAATCTTTATCACAACTTCCCTGAACAGAGGACTCTTATTGTTACACATTCCAATCAGGTAATTAAATGTGTGTGTCTTTATTCCTTGGTGCTTCCTTCATTTCCATTTCAGTATAGGCAGTGAGGCTTTCAGATGGTCCCGTATGGAAGGAAACACCTTTTCTGATGTTGGAGTTTAGAATAGGAGGCAAGGAAGGAGATGATTAGATCAAGAGTGTTTTCTGCTGCTGTCCCCAGGCTCTGGAATGGATTGCCAGCAGAAATTAGATTGGCCTCATTTTTGTTGATATTTCAGAAGGCCTTGGACTCCAATGGCTGTTTTTGAAATCTGTTCTGGTGCTCTACTGAATTAGTTGTCTCCAGGTTCACCTGAATGTTACCTGTATTATTATTGCTCCTTTTAAGAAGATAAGGCTTTCTGTCTTCCTGCCCTGCTTGTAGATTTCTGACAAGTTGACCTCTTTTCAAAACTAGATGATAGATGGCTACATGATCCCTAGGTCTAATCAAGCAGTGTTTTTTCTAAGCTGGTATTCATTTTATTCTTGGTCCAAATTGGACTGAAAGCCACTTCCTTAAAGCGTTAGTATTGTTTGTTGGAATCCCAAAGCAGGCTTTCCCTGTGTTAAACAGGACTATGCTGTAAATATCCCCTTCGTTTGATTTTACTTCTTACCAAAATAGGAGTGATTCTGCCAGCATGCTGAGTTTCCCTGTAATAGCATCTGGATTTCTAAAATCTACTTCTGTTGTTGTCAATCTTTAGGCCTTGAACCAGCTGTTTGAGAAAATCATGGCTCTAGACATTGACGAGCGTCACCTCCTGCGTCTTGGCCATGGAGAGGAAGAACTGGAGACAGAAAAAGATTTCAGCAGGTCAGAATACAGCTAATAAAAATACTAAACTATGCAAACATGAAGATTGAAGACATATTTGGTCTCCTCTTGCACACAGCCCATGTAATCAGTATGTTGGTGTAGAAAACATTTTTTAAAATGTTGGCAATGTTAATTTCCTAGTACAGCTAAGACTGCTTTACAGCATGTCCACACCTATAATAGCTAGAACTTTTCTCCTGAGCTATAAAAAGGGAATATATTGTGAATTGTGATGAATTAAAAAACAACAAAAAAATGGGTTTAGAAAGATTTCATAAAGGATCTTTGAAAGAGCTGTCTTTCAAAGGGTCATCTTGAATAATAATTACATATCATCAAGTTGCTCCCAACTTATGGCAAACTTTTTCAGAATTTTCTAGATAGAGAATACATAGTGGTTTAGCATCTCCTTCTGGAATATCTACCATTTCCTTCTGGTATACTCAGGCTGCCAGTAGGGAATTGAACTTCAGCCTCTGGCTCTGTAGCCAAATGCTAAATCACTGAACCAGCACCATATCTTGAAAGGTAGACTAGAAAGAACAATAACAATTTCTAAACTCCTAATTTTTTAAAATAGCAGTGCTAAACGGGTTCTTTGATTTCAGTTGGACATATTTAGAACATTTTTCTTTTTGTAACATTTCGATTAGTTTGTCTGGAACTATTGATTCAATTCTTTATCTCAGTGTTTTTCTCATAACGATTGCTGCTGCTACAGTAGTAGTTTAAGTGGACTTGATCCATGAAAGCTAACATTAAAATATAACAGTTAGTCTTCAAAGTGCTACAGCATTTTTGTTTTGTTTATTCTCTGATATTCTTGAAACACAGACTAACATGGCTACTATTCAAAAAAAAATCTTATTCACGTTACTCTTTGGGTTCAGCATCATCATGGCTATATTATTTATTTATTTATTAGTTCAAATTTATATTGCTGCCCACTCGCCATGGCGACTCAGGGCGGCTTACAGACAATACATTACATTACAATATGTTGGGGTGGGCACAGGGGGAGGGGCGGCAAGGTCCTTATCCTGCCCTGGCTTCTTCCTCCCCTGGCAATTGGTATAGGCACAGGGGGAGGGGCGGCAAGGTCCTCATCCTGCCCTGGCTGTTTCTTCCCCTGGCAGTTGGTATAGGCACAGGGAGACTTTGGACATGGGTGTCATCAGTGCAGTCAGACAGACGCACCCCCTGCTTGTATGCAAGCCCATATTTAGCAAAAGGCTGGATTTTGTGTAATTGTTTAAGTTTTGGTTCTGTAACTAAAGCTGCACAATTGTCTTGGACATTCTGTGGGCTTGCATGCAGCCAGTCAGTTTGTTTGTACTGTAGTTTGTTTGGTTTTTTGCTGAAATTCCCATTTCTGTTCACACACTGCTTTTGAAACTTCCTCAGAATGAAAGACTGAGAGAAATGTTTCATTGCTTAAAACATTCTTAGAAGGTTTATACCCTACTTCTTAAAGAGGGATTCATTTGGAATTGAAGCTCTGCAGGCTGAAAGGGAACTGTGAAATTGTTTGTGAAACACTATGAAAAGCTGATTGAGAAATATAATTATTCAGTGCATGACAGTTACAGCATTTTTGCTTCCTTCTATCATTATTCATACTTTTTTTCACAACACAGTGTAGCAACATTTTTATTTATTATTACATTTTTATTTCGCCCATTTGGGAAATTTCCCACTCTGGACATAAACATGTTGGTTGCCAATTAACATTTCGAACACATCTCATATGTTATTGTATGGATATGATTTGCAGGTATGGAAGAGTTAACTATGTTTTAGCTCGGAGGCTGGAACTTCTGCGGGAAGTTGGCCGATTACAAGAGAGTTTGGGAGTCCCAGGAGATGTTTCCTATACATGTGAAACAGCTGGCCACTTCTTCTTATATCAAGTAAGACACTAAAAGAACATTCTACTGTTGTCCACTGTGTAAGATGAGGCATAGTTAGAAAGGCCAGTATTCTTGCTTTTGTATGACAGTTGGTGAGCAGTCTGGCTTTTCTTCTCTAGGACTCTGTCTTGATTTTATATATTTAAAAACCCACCTTGAATGCTGAAAAACTTGTTGTGAAAAGAAAGAAAATACTGTACAGTAATACCCCGGATAACATTATGACTTGGTTCCACAAGTCATGACGTTATCCAATTTTTTAGCGCTGTCCGATGCATGCATCGAACAACGCTAAAAAAAAAAAGCCCTGACTTTAGGGACAAACTGCTTTAAAGGCAGGCAGGGAAAGAAAGAAACCCAATCGGGTCTCTTTTCCTCCCTACCTTTAAAGCCACCCCCCACCGCAGCGGTCTTTGCGACTGCAGTAGGGTCGGGAAAAGGCGCACCTTTCCCCCAACCCTACTGCAGTCGCAGAGACTGCTTGTGTCTCTTCCCTCCCTGTATTTAAACTACAGGGAGGGGGAAAGAGAGAGACGTGATTGGGTTTCTAGAGAACCAATCATGTCTCTCTCTTTCCCCTCCCTGTAGTTTAAATACAGGGAGGGAAAGAGACCCAAACAGTCTCTGCGACTGCAGTAGGGTCGGAGGAAAGGCGCGTGCTTTTCCCCGACCCAACTGCAGTCGCAGAGACCGCTGCAGGTGGGGGGTGGGTTGGGTAGTTCTACCCAAATCACCCCACACCCGCAGACCATTGCCTCGGATAACGCTAAGAATCATTATCCAGAATCGTTATCCGATGCAAGTTGTTTCCAAAAAACTTGCATTGTTATCCAATT
Source organism: Furcifer pardalis (assembly GCA_030440675.1). NCBI lineage: Eukaryota > Metazoa > Chordata > Lepidosauria > Squamata > Chamaeleonidae > Furcifer > Furcifer pardalis. The sequence goes on along the minus strand of CP126894.1, from coordinate 45,966,131 downwards.
CTAGCGTTATCCGATGCAATCGTTATCCGGGGTATTACTGTATTTTGCTTTTTTTATTATATTCAATGAATTCTAGTTAATTGAGTCAATTTTTGTAAAAAAGAAAAAAGGATTCAGTATGTTAATAAATATTTTACAAAATGCATTAATGTTCATAAATAATAGAGAAGGTATGTCCATTCCCTTGAGCCCAGAGATTGCCGGTGTAGGTACTGGAACAAGAATCACAGCATTACTGAGGTGGATGAGGTGTCTTAGGCCATTGAGTCAAATCCCCTGCTCAAAGCAGGTATCCAAATCAAATCAATCAATATTTATTACAGTCCAAGACCAGCATAGAATCAAAGCAGATGTGACAGATGGTTGTCTGATTCTTTCTTGAATGCTTCCAGTGTTGGAGTGCTCAAGGTCATTGGTTCCCATTGTTTTGTTAAGAAGTTCTTCCTGATACTCAGTTTCAGCCTGTTTATATGGGTCCTGCACTCTAGGATGACCAACATCAGATCTTACCCCTACTCATTATGACCATCTTTTTTAAATATGTTGTTAGCCGTCCAGAGTGGGAGAATATCCCAGATGGGCGGAGTATAAGTGCAATAAATAATACTTCCATTAATATCTAGTGCGGTGATGGCAAACTTTTTAGAGACCGAGTGCCCAAACTGCAACCCAAAACCCACTTATTTATCACAAAGTGCCAACACAGAAACAGGGGAGGGAGCACTCCTTTTGGGCTGCTAGGCAGAGCGGTGGGATGAAATCTGTGCTGGCTGGGAGGGAGGATGTGCTCCCATTGTAGTGATGGGCAGAGCAAAGTGTGCTGGGGGAAGGGAGGAAGCGCTTCCATTTAGCTGCTGGGCAGAGGGGTGGGCAAACTCTGTGCTGGAGTAACCACACAGGTGCTCACAGAGGGCTTTGAGTGCCATCTCTGGCACATGTGCCATAGGTTCGCCACCACTGATCTAGTGAGATCAGGGCTTTTTCCCTTCAGCTATGCCCTCTGTCTTTTTATCTGTCCAATAAATACAGCTGCATTATTCAGTGCATTGGATCCACCCCAGTTGAAACCCTCTGAAATTGATACGCAGTGAGAGAAGACAAGAAGCTGGTGTAGTTGGCATGGGGAAGAAAAGCCACAGCATGCCTCCATAGTACAGAATACAGAGCTCATTGGATTTCTGTCACAGTAAATGTAAAATAGCAAAATACGGCAATATATTTCCTTCTTCCCTCCTCAGGTAATGTCTCGTTGGGAGCAATATATGAGCAAAGTTAAAGTTAAAGGTGGCAAACCTCCAGATGTTGCTGAGATCAGCAGCTTCTTTCCTTTTCACCAGTATTTTGCAAATGCCCCTCAACCAATTTTTAAGGGCAGATCTTACAGTGAAGACATGGAAATTGCAGAAGGGTGTTTTAGACATATCAAGAAGATATTTACTCAACTGGAGGTAAGGTTTCTAAGACCAGCAGATACCCCAAGGGGGTTAGGATGGGTGACATCTTTGTATATACTGAATGTTGATTGGTGCCTGGTGTGAATTACATCTTACCAAGTAATAACTGAAAGAGTTTCAGACAAGATATGTAATATAACCTGGGAAAGCATCTTGGAAGTCTCGGGTTTTTTGATGAAAAATGTCTGTAAATAAAATTCTAGCTGTATTTCTATATATACATAAAGAAGATTATTAAAGTTTGCATCAGTAATATTTAAACTTCAGGAGCATAAAAACACTTATGAAACAACAACTTGAGATGCCCAATTATAGGGAAAGTATGATGGGTTTAGAGAATGCCCATTGTGGTGTAGTGGATAGAGTGATGGACTAGGATTTAGGACCTCTCGATTTAAATCCCCACTCAGCCATGGAAACTTCCTGGGGCAGCGGAACTGGTAAAACAGTTCCTTAAATATCTCAACTTACCTGGAAAGCCATATTAGACTAAGCCAGTTCTGATTTGACAACACATAAAACAAAAATGATTCATTGGAGGCAAAAAGTTGGTAGAGATTATCAGACAAGTTTCTATTCTGTGGCTTTTAGGATCCTTCCACGTTGTGTGTTTGGTTAGGCCTTCATGGACCAGACTTCATATCACCAGATGATAGAATATTTATTAAAATACCAAAGACTCTTTGCAAAAATTGAATCAACGGTTATTGGACTATTACACTGTTCTTAAGAATATATGATGGTCCTTTGAAACTAATATAATGGGTAGTAATGTTACTTCTGTGTTAGCAGTTTTTTCCTGTTAAGGATACTGAAATGCTTTTTATGAGTACAGTGGAACCCTGGCATACAAACAGTTCAACTTACAAAAAAATTGACATACAGTAAAACCCCAATTTATGAATGACTTGAGTTACAAAAATGTGAGTTACGAAAGGGTTATTTGTGTAAATCAGTATATATAACCCGATTTACGAAAGGGGTTTGTGTAAATTTTTACAGCTCAAAATGACGCTGCCGCCATTGTGGTCTGGAAAAATAAAAATTTTAGTGCTCAAAAGGGTGGCACTACCATTTTGAGCTCTAAAAGGCCACCTGCTCGCCACCCCGCCGAAAATCTTTTTTTAAAAAAAACCACTTACCTTGGTGGCATCATAAAAAATGCCCCCATGGCTGTTTCTGCTGCTGTTGCTGGCCGATCTGCCAGGTGCCTCTAGAGAACCAATCACGTCTCTCTCTTTCCCCCTCCCTGTAGTTTAAATACAGGGGGAAAGAGACACAAGCAGTCTCTGCAACTGCAGTAGGGTCGGGGGGAAGGTGCGCCTTTCCCCAACCCTACTGCAGTTGCAGAGACCGCTGTGGGTGGGGGGTGGCTTTAAAGGCAGGGAGGAAAAGAAAGTGACCCGATTGGGTCTCTTTCTTTCCCTGCCTGCCTTTAAAGCAGTTTGTCCCTGAAGTCAGGGCTTTTTTTTTTAAAGCGTTGTTCGATGCATGCATCGGACAACGCTAAAAATCGGATAACGTCATGACTTGTGGAACCAAGTCATAACGTTATCCAGGATATTACTGTACAATTTTTTGACATACAAATGACCTCACAGAACAGGGAAACATCGTGTGTAGAGGTTTTGCTGTATTTGGGATTTTCTCAACAACCCTCCTCTTCCAATTTTAAACCATTTTCTGCAATTCATTCTTTGTGTTTACACAGTAGAGGTATTGCACTAATATGTATTTTAGCATTTTGTAAAATTAAGTTAATTAACTTAGAAACATATTTAGAAAGTACACATAGCTTTCTGAGGAGGCATACATTTTGGGAAATCATTTTTAAGATGTCAGGAACAGAATTTGTCTAGCAAATTGAAAATAGTTTAGTGAGAAAAGTAATTATTATACAGCATATGCTGTCACTTTCTTGTCTTAAGCCTATTATTTTAGTATAAATTCATAAAAAAAACTATCTTTCTGGTATGTATATCTGATCTATGTTTTTCATGTATTTGCAAACATATAATACAATTACTGGGGAAATGCCTGTTTGTTCCTAACAGAGGTTTCTCTCTTGTTGTCAGACAACCTGCCGTCCCAACCTCCTTGTGGAAGAGAAGCAGCTAAGGGCTATTTAGCTGCATTGCCAGCCAGCTCGCCCTCTGGGGGCTTTGGTTAAGGAGGGCCAGAGCAGAAGGGGTTGGCTGGTTCCGTGACACTTGTTTAATTAAGGAATTGTTTTAAATTTTTTCCTTTGGTCATAAAGATACATCTTCATTTCCAAAATGGACTGCGGTGGCTCAATGGTTAAGAAGCTCGCCTTGTTAGCTGGATGGCTGGCAAGTTAGCAGTTTGAGACCTGGGTACCACATGACGGATTGAGCACCCATCTCTGTCCCAGCTCTTAGGGACATGAAAGGAGCCTCATTCAGGTGTCCCCTGAGTGGAGTTTCTTCTGCAAAAATCCTTTCAACCCAGAATAATTTCTGATAGGAAATTATTATTTCCAAAACAGATCAGTTTCACAGTAATTCTGTATAAAGGAGGGATTGATTAGGGTAGTAGGCATGGATAATCTGTGAAAACCTGTTATTGATTTTCAAAATAAAGAGTAAGGGGTTTTCCACAGAAAAATCTGATTTTTGAAATTAAATCTATTTGAGAGCATAAACATGGGAGCTCCATGTATACGATCAAAACTATGACAGGTGCCTAGATTTTAGCTGCTGCTTTGGATGGTAATTTGATAATTATGTAATATTCTAGAATAGAACTATAAGTATTATCTTCTACTTTCCGTAGGAATTCAGAGCATTTGAATTACTCCGCAGTGGACTGGACAGGTCCAAATACCTACTTGTGAAAGAAGCAAAGATCATTGCAATGACTTGTACACATGCTGCTTTGAAACGTCATGACTTGGTTGAGTTGGGTTTCAAGGTAATGCCACAGTGGAGAATGTTCAGATTTCTTTGGGTACCTTAAGAGTAATTTGGCACTCTGATCACCCATACCACGGTCCATGTCATCAGTTTTCTCTGCTACACCCTTCAAGATAGTTATAGTAACAAAGCCATACTTCTTACAGGGCTTTTAAAACAATAAACAGGATAGAAAGTATATTTTGGGGGCACTGATCTTGGAAACCCTATTGTGCCCCTCCTCCAATAAATAACTTGTAGCCAAAAAGAAAAGGGATGGTCACACCCTCTTTGAGACCTTTGAGGTCTAAAGCAGGACTTCTCAACCTTTTCAAGCCGGTGGCTGGGTCATGCTCCCTCAGACAGCTTCAGGGGCCAGATGGCCATTTCCCCCTTGCTCCACCACATGGCACTTCCTAGTGTGGTGGAGGCAATGGGGGGCACATGAAATGGTGCTGCGGGCCACAGGTTGAGAATCCCTGGGATGGCATGGGAAATGATGGAGGAGTAACTGCATCCCAGCTCTAGCACTTCTGCCATTATCACCTGATTGTAGGAGCTTACTAACACAGAAATATCCTTCTTTACCAAATCTTACATTGGCTAGGAAACTGAGAACAGTTTCAGGACCTCACTTTTAACTCCTGATGGTCATGTGCTAGCCTGTGAGCTAACTCTAACCATTGCCAGACTTCGTTGGACTCAAGAGCCCATTTCTGTATCATGCAGAATTCTAGAATCTTAGCAGATGACCTGCATATTGTGTAATATGGTTGTAAGCATGCTAGGCTAAGAATCTTTTGGAAATAAAATACCAATCATCGAAGAGAAGTGTACCTTTTTGTTGTTGAAATTGTTCAGGTAGTTTACAAGTGCAATAAATAAATAACATAACTATATCTGGAGTGCATTCCATCACATTTGACGTGGGTATAGGCTAACTGAGATACCCAATGTGGTGTTACTCCCATCTCCTGTAGCTTTATCCAGATGTGTTTCATGTGACAGACTAGGAGTCGGGCCCTGGGTTTGAATTCCTGCGCAGTCATAGAAGCTCATTAAATATTTTACTTACATTTAAAGTACTATTAGGGTCGCTGTAAGCCAGTTCTCTCTTGATGGCACATAACAATAGCTTAACTGTATAAACTAGGCACACCGGTTTGTTTCAACTCCTTAATATGCAGGTCAGAAATTATAGCAAGACTACTCCCCAAAAAATCATATTTACTGTATTCAGTTTACATTGTGCATTTAATACTTTTTAATACAATATTAAATGTCCAGTATACTAGCAAACTGGTAGCACGGTCCCTGAATTAATCATTCCCATGCAAGCTTCACTGTATGCAGTGCTTTTAAACTCATGTACTTCTTTTTAATTTCCCAGTATGATAACATCTTGATGGAAGAGTCTGCTCAGATACTAGAGATCGAAACTTTTATACCACTTCTCTTACAGGTGAGAACACTAACAACCCTACAGTTTATGGGCCTTACTTTAATTGAATGATTTTATTCATTGCATTTCAGATTTTTTTGATGCATATCAGTAAAATAGGGAGAGATACTTTAAAAAGTACAAAGGAAGGAAATGTGCTCTGGTGCATAAGTATGGCTATTACAGTATTAAAATACTAGGCTAGGACTTGACCATAAGACTTACTTACCTGATGTAATTACCTGATGTAATTTTCTCAGCTGGAGCAACCACAAAAGGTTTTGGTGGCAGTAACAAAGAGAGAAGCAAAACTGTAATGCCATTTTATTGGAAGAATGGTGAGATATAATATAAATTACATGGGGAGAACTTCTGAAACTCCCAACAGGAACTTAACAGTGTAGGTCATATTAGTGTTAGTGTAGAACAGGGGTGCCCAAACTTTTTGGACTGTGAGCCGATCATGTGGTTCAGGGGGCCAGGTGCAGCCCCCGATGCCAATTCACCCAGCCCACGAAGCCCTCATCGTTCCTGGAAGCGCACACTTTGCATTGGGGGTTTGGGGGAAGGGTTGAATGGGCGCTCGCCTGTTTAACCCGCCACCCAAGCCCCCATCGCATGCACGCGCATGCTTGCGCGGCCTTTGGGCAGGGTATGGGGAAGATCCCCACACCCTTCCCAAATGCCCAGCTGACGCGCTTGACGCATCAGCAGGGCGTTTGCAAAGGGTGTGGGGATCTTTTTCGTACCCTTCCCAAACGCCTCGCAGGCGCGCACACATCAGTGGGGGGGGTTGGGAACGGTATGGGGAAGTGCCCCGCACCTTTCCCAAACGCCCAGCTGACGCATGCCGTGCATCTGCAGGGTGTTTTGGAATGCAGCGGGGAGCCCCCGTCCACGTTCCAAAACACCCTGTAGCTGAGCCACCTGTCAGCTGGGCGTTTTGCAACACGGACGGGGGACTCTCCGCTGCATTCCAAAACATCCAGCCAGCACACTCTAGTCTGCAAGGTGTTTTGGAATGCAGCGGGGGAGTCCCCCATTGCGTTCTGAAACACCCCGCAAATGCGAAGGTTCTCGTTAAGTGAGTTTTTGCTCGTTCAACGAAGCAGACCTTTTGGGGAAAGGTCTGCTCGTTAAGCGAGTTACTCGCTATACGAGATGCTCGCTATGCGAGGCACTACTGTACCTGGATATCCACATTTTTCTTCAATCCACTAAAAGACAAACTTGAAGTACAAGAAAACAGATCCAAGGAAACAAATGAAAATGATGCAAATAGATGTCCTCAAAATCTAATATCAAGGGCAGCCCCATGTAGAGCACATTGCAGTAGTCAAGTCTGGAAGTGACCAGAGCATGCGTGACGATGAGCAAGGAGTCCCGATCTAGGAGCGGACGTAACTGGCGTATAACATGAAGTTGTGCGGAAGCCCGCCTGGCCACGACTGCCACCTGCTCTTCAAGCAGGAGTCGTGAGTCCAGAAGGACCCTAAGATTATGCACCGAGTCTATTTGGAGCAAAATAGCCTAATCCAGGACCAAAGATGGTAGCTCCCGAGATAACGCAGGGCCCCTGACCCATAGCCACTCAGTCTTGCCAGGATTCAGTTGTAGCCCGTTGTCCCCCATCCAGACTCCAACAGCCTCCAGAAACTTGGATAGGACTCTGACTGCGTCGCTGTGATCACCATGGGCTGAGATCTACAGTTGAATATCATCAGCGTACTGATGATACCTCTCCCCGTGGGAACGGATGATCTCTCCCAACAGCTTCATGTAAATGTTAAATAAAAGAGGTGAGAGGACTGAGCCCTGAGGAACCCCATACTGGAGAGGCCTAGGGCTGGACATCTCATCCTCCAAACACACCAACTGGGTCCAGTCCTTCAGAAATGAGGCAAACCAGAACCACACAGTGCCCTTGATCACCAGTCCTCGGAGCTGTCCCAGAAAGATACCGTGGCCAACAGTATTGAAGGCCGCTGAGAAATCAAGAAGAGCAAGGATGGAGGGATGACCCCCGTCCAACTCCACCAGAGATCATCCAACAGCACACCTGATGCAGACTCGGTACCATATCCAGGCCTGAATCCAGGTCATATCCAGGCATGAATCCTGACTGAAAGGGGTCCAGATAATCCGTTTCATCCAGAACCCCCTGTAACTGCCGCGCCACTGCCTTTTCCAAGATCTTCCCTAAAAAGGTGAGGTTAGAAACAGGCCAATAGTTGGCCAATATTGTTGGGTCGAGTGCTGGCTTTTTCAGGAGGTGGCGCACCAAAACATGTTTTAAAGGTGCAGGAAACATCCCATCCCGCAAGGACGTGTTGACTATTGCTCCGACCCAACTACTTGTCACCACCTTGGACGCCTTGACCAACCAGGCTGGACAAGGATCTGATAAACAAGTGGTGGCGCGAACAGATCCAAGGAACTTGTCCACTTCCTCAGGGAACACTGGATCAAACCGATCCCAGATAACATGGCCAGACTCCAATCCAGTCAACTCCACATCCACCGCATCCATGCTAGGGACAAACGTTGAGCAAATCTGAGCGATTTTCTCCACAAGATAATCAGCAAAATCCTCTGCTGGCCCTTGCCAACCAGGGCCAAGCCCCCCTCTGCCAAGGAGGGACTTTGTCGCCCGGAACAGGGCCGCTAGGCAGTTATCTGCAGAAGCAATAAGGGTGGTGAAATATTGCTGTTTCACCACCTGTATCATCACAACGTAAGCTCTAATTGCGACTCTAGCTTGAAAGTATAGTTACTCTAAAAATAAAGTGTAGTGTAAAGTATACTGTATCCATGGGAGATGTGTTCCAACAGCTTTTGTCGCTGTCTGAACCCATGGAAAACAGTGAACCCTGTTTTGAGGTGTACATACCTGAGTCATACAAGTGGGGGATTGTACAGATGCCTGTGTTGATCTTCCATGTTCATCATGAAATAAGCAGCTCCTCCAGTGGCTTAATGATTAAGATGCTGAGCTGGGGACTGGAGGGCCGGGTTTCAATACCTGAGGGCTGCATGGGGACATGAAAGGAGCCTCATTCGGGCTTCCCCTACAAAAAAATCCTTTCAACCCAAAATAATCTCAGACACAAAATTATTGTTATTACCATGAAATAGATCCCCAGGCAACACAATTCATTCCTTTTCAACATTACACTGTAGATAGTGACCTCTAGTACTCAGTTCTGGTAATGCACTTTGGAAAAGTATATACTGTATAAGCAAACAAAACAACAAAAAATATTTTGGCACCTTAAAGACTAACTCCTGTGTTTAATTGTGAGCTTACGTGCATCAGGTCCATTTTGTCAGATATAAGAGTAACACCTTGTTAGACTTTAAGGTGTCACAGCTTGTTTGTATTTGTTATTTTATTTACTCTCTGACATGCTTGCACGGACTAACATAGCTACCACTTCAAAATTTTCATATACATTATGTATTTCAAGGATTTTTCACTGAATATTTTCAGCCCATGGGTAAAAAGCTGTGGATACTTGAATCCATAGATACTGAGGGTGACTTGTACAGAGTAAAGGAGATGATACCATATTTTGTCTACATATCAAATGTACCTGAAATGTAGTGTTCATGATTAAAGAAGATGATTGGCTCAGATGTTGCAATAGAAAGATGGCCTTTTGTCAGCAATGGTTATAGCATTTTTAATTCTGGAATCTTGTTTGTATTCAACAGAATCCACAGGATGGGTTCAGCCGATTGAAAAGGTGGATTATGATTGGGGACCATCATCAGTTACCACCAGTCATTAAAAACATGGCTTTCCAAAAATATTCTAACATGGAACAGTCTCTTTTTACCCGGTTTGTTCGTGTGGGAGTACCAACTGTTGACTTGGATGCTCAAGGAAGAGCAAGAGCAAGGTAGGGAAGATGGAACATGTAAGGATTTTGTTGTTGTTCAGTCGCACAGTCGATTCCGACCCTCCGCAACAGGTTTAGATAATAAATGAAAGACTTGGATATAAGTAGGAAAGTTTCTACTGGTATCAAAGTCTGTCTTGAAAGGTATATATGCAGTTAATGTAATACAAGGGTTCTTAAGATTTTCACACCATGGGCCGGATTATTCACCCTCAGACACAGTGGCGGTGGGTGCGTTTCCACAGGAAAGTCTGCTTCCAGGGTCGTCACCATGGCCTGGATAGAACAGCATCAGGGGCCGTGTCTGGTCCATGGGCCATAGGTTGTGTACCCCTGATCTAATGTGTCTCTTTAGCCTTGAGATGAATTTTATTCGTCATCAGTTTTTTCCAGTTTCAAATGCATACATTCATTTTAAAATTCTGCAGAGTTCAAATTGTAAATATTTTGTATTCTACATTTTGTGAAATAGAAATTAATTTGTTTTACTGGAAGAAAATTTTTCATACTGTTCTGTGTTGTAGCAATCTTTTGATTAATCATGTCTGTAATGTTGAGATTACTGAATTAATTTACGGAGGGAAGTAACCCTGTTCAAATGATATGATAACTGGTAGCTTTTAATGTTGAAAGAGAAGTGTTTTATGGCTTGTGCTTCATGTTGTCTCAGGTAATATGTACTGGGGTCAACCTGATGCAGTTGTGATTCGAACATTAACACTGGTGTTTTGTTTTGTTGGCTGAATAAGTAAATATCAGTTCTATAAGGTATCCTGAAATATTGGAAAAATATTTTCTAGTGCGTTAAATGGTGTGAAAACACATTTTGAACATTTGCCATGTTGGGGTGGGGGTTGGGACCATCAGTCCTGATCTTTGCCACTGCTTCTTTCTGTTTCTAGATGATATCACATGCCATTTGGAGTATGTGATTTTATCAAACCTCTTCTTGAAGGCTGAAGCAGTCTCTTTGCTCCGCCTTTCCTCCATCTGCATTCTGTACTCATATGCACCTAATAGCTTCATTAGTTCTGACTAGGGATCTATTTGTTGTATCCTGTTTTCTCTGTATCTTGTGGCATCCAAGAGTTAAATTCATTAAACCAGGGGTGCCCAAAATACAGCTCATGGGCCGGATCCGGCCGCAGCACCAAATTACCTGGCCCACGGCGCCCTTGCTGCTCTTGGAAGCAGAAGTAAAACGTGCCCACGCATGCACATAATGTTGCCGTAAATGGCCCACGACTATCAGTATTGCATTTACAACAGCTGCAGGTACATTTATGGCAGCGTTATGCACATGCACAGACTTTTTACTTCTGCTTCCGGGGGGGGGGGGGGAACCATGTGACTGGCCTGCTCAATCACGTGATTGGCCCACAGCCCGAAAAATTTGGGCATCCCTGCATTAAACCAACATCTCCAGTGAGTAACAAGCTTTCTTCATGGTCTCTGTGATGCACATGAAAGAGTTAATGCTCTGCCTACCCTAATTAGCCCCAGGATTTTGCTGATCCTTCAGTTACCCCTGGATCTCAAATGCAGAACTAACTGAAAAAATATTACTCATCATTGGCCTGTAGAGACTGAAACATTTCGATCTCCACAGGTAACAATCACCAGCTCTTTGGATTGTATTAAGAAGCAGGCCACACCAATGCAGTACAGATTTCAAAGCTTTGGGAGTTGATGTGCAATAACTTGCTCATTTTGAGGATTTCATGTTTCATTCTTTGCAGACTAAAGCTCTGAATGTGGCAGTTGCTAGATGAGTTATTTGCCAATTCTGCCTGGTGTCAATGTCCATGTGTATCTTCACTCAGATCTCTTCAAATCAATTATAATTTCTGACATTGCAGAAACAGCCAGTTGCGTGTTGTGTAGTGAGTTGATTGTGAAATGTATTTGGAAATTGGCGTTGAATCAGAAGATGGAGCAAATCCTAAATGATGATTACTTAAAAATTAGGGCTGCGGTGGCTCAGTGGTTAAGAAGCTCGCCTTGTTAACTGGAAAGCCGACAAGTTGGTCGTTTGAGACCTCGGTACTGTATGACGGATGGAATGCCAGTCTCTGTCCCAGCTTTTGGGGGTTATGAAAGGAGCGTCATCCAGGCATCCCCTGAGCGGAGTTTCTCCCTCAAAAGTCCTTTCAACCCAGAATAATTTCTGACACAAAGTTACTATTATGACTTAAAAATTGAACTTATCAGTAAACACGTTAACTTCTCTTTCTCTTCAAAGCCTGTGCAATCTTTACAACTGGCGCTACAAGAACCTAGGTAACCTGCCACATGTACAACTCTTGCCTGAATTCAGAACAGCAAATGCTGGTTTCTTGTATGACTTCCAGTTAATAAATGTAGACGATTTCCATGGCATTGGAGAATCGGAACCCAATCCTTATTTCTATCAGGTGAGAAACACAATTACTTTCCTGTCCTGTGGGTGGGCCAAAATCCTATGTCTGAGCAACTCAAGAATGCATGTGCAGTAATTGCATTCGTCCCAAGGTGGAAATGGTGAAGGCAGAGAAATAACATCAACGAAATAGTACAAGAACACCAAATAAACAACGGTGGAGGCTGCTAGAAGTGCCAAAACAAGAACTTTATATTTCCCTAGACACCCAATGGGGTAAAATAGGAAGCAAAGAAGCAGCAGCAATTTTAGGACACTGAACAGTTGGTTGTTCTAGGGACACCCAACCAATTGTACAGTTCCTTAGCACAATTCCTTTGTTGCCTGTCCACTTTTCTTATGCTGGCAGGAACAAGATAGTGTCTCTATTGCCTTTAACACACTTTGCTTGGTGTTCTATTTTAACTGTGAAAACAGTGCCAAGCAAAGTGTGCTTTTACGACACTGCATAAAACTGAAAATAATAAGCAGCAGATTGCTTTAGCTTGCTATGAAAAGTTACTGCTAATTAAAGAGTTCTAGGGTTTATTTTATTGTTGTGCACTGCAGTTCTTCAGTCAGTAACAATCTTACATTGATGGTACTTTATTGCACAAGTGGAGCTGTGCAACAAGATCCTGGCTAATGTATAAAGAAGAAATTTTGTAGGCAGTCAGGACTTGGTTTAAAGGTGGTAATGTTGCTTTGTGGAAACAATTTGTGAGAGGCAACCCTAATTTTATTTTACTGTTTAGATAGTAACTTTATCTGCCACTGAAAGAAAGAGATAGTTGTCTTTTAAATAAGTATCTGAACTAGGACAATTTTTGAAATGGTAGTCGTGTCTGACGAAGTAGACTTGATCCACGAAAGCTAACATTAAATTACATCAGTTAGTCTTTAAAGTGCCACAACATTTTTGTCTTTTTGTTTTGTGTTGTCTACTCTGATATGATTGAACTAGGACAGTTACCACTTCAGTGTTGTTGTTTTTAAATTAAACACATTTCCAATTTGTATAGCTCCCCAACTTGTAATTACTCTGGGTGGCTTACAACATCAGGCTTAGCTTGCAAAGCAAGCTTAAGTATTTTTGCTTAAATTGTTGTTGAGGTAATCAAGCTATAATTAAGTTAAGTTATTGGTGCCCATTTCTATAAAATGAGACAAATTATATTATTGTGGCAGGTTGTAAGTCTGGCCTGGTTATCCTGCTATTTATTGGACTTAGACTCTGTCCATCTGGGATGGACTAGAGTAGACCATACTGCCAGCAACTCAACAGCTAGTGTCAGGCGGTGGTTAACTAACGTGACCACCCTGTGTATTAATGGCCTTGGGTGCTGAAATCCACAGGGAAGGGTGATGGTCCCCAAGTGGGTTAAATCCTACTTGAATCCATCTTGATGGAGAGTAGCAGCTTCATCAATAGTGGCCTTGGGCTGAGGAGGACTTTGCATGCCAAAAGGGCTCAAGATCAAAAAGTGACTCACAGAACTGGATCAGTGGTGTGGGTATCTCACTGCGATGCGGAAGGCAGAAGAAAGGCCATTGCATTATATTCTCAGAACAGTCTTAATGGCTGATCACCATGAAAATCACCAAAATTCAGATACTGCAGAAGAAGAAGAAAAAGTAGTTTGTGGTGAATGGGACTGCACAGTTTTCTCTGGTATTTGGCTGCTCATTTTGTGATTTTTGTGCTGTGGTAGCTTTTCTCCAGAATAGCTATGCAAATGTTTTTTGAGACACATTAAACAAATTCATGTTTCTTGTAAAATTTTGCAGAATCTCGGTGAGGCAGAATATGTTGTTGCTCTGTTCATGTATATGTGCCTGCTAGGATACCCTGCAGACAAAATAAGTATTTTGACAACATACAATGGACAGAAACATCTGATTCGGGATATAATTAATCAACGTTGTGGGAATAATCCAATTATTGGAAGACCTAACAAGGTAACTCTTCAGATTCTGACCAACTTAGTTCTTCTTTCAGCAAAAATACTGGATATCGCACTATACTTTACACAGTGTAAGACATCTGTTATTACGCTTGTCAGATGATAAATATGAAAAGCGAGTTGAGCTTTGAGCTGGTGTGTTCTAGGAGATAATTTAGTAAAATACAGTTTGACAGAAGATTTGATATGCAAATACATTTTTGAGTCATTTATTTACAAAATACATAGTTTGTATTTAGGAGGATTTTTTTAATCTTTTAAGAATTCAAAAGGAAAAATGAATCCAGGAAATTATAAAAGTTCATTACATTGCTTATGCTTTCTAATTAGTTTATTCCACTTTTCACCTTGTGGCAGTTATTTATGAGCAATATTAATTAAAATGAGAAAATCTATAATAATGAGAATCGCTTCTCGGTCTTTTGGCTAAGATCAAGTGTAGTATAACAATAAGAGATTGCATTCCAGAAATCAAATTATTATAGGAAATGAATATTGCATTTCTTATATTTTGCACAGCATTTTAAATGGAGCTTTAAATTTGCAGTAAGCAGATAAATGATGTTTTTAAAAATTGTATCCCTATTTCACCATGTATCATTTGCATAATTTAAATACATGCTTATGAGTCTTCTGATATAAATTTACACATTGGCTGAAATCTTATTACAGTCAAACCTTGCATAAAGAGCACCTAGCTTAAAAAGCAGAATTTTCTTTGCTTAACAACTAAAACCAACAAAAACTCGCTTAAGAAATAAATCAGGGTGTGCGCACACACACGCGCGCGCGCACACACACGCGCTCTCTCTCTCTCTCTCTCGGTGCTCCAGAAGTCATAATTGGTCACACACACACACACACACACACACACACACACACACACACACACACACACACACACACACACACACACACACACACACACACACACACACACACACACGGTGCTCCAGAAGTCATAATTGGTCACTTACAATGGTGTTTTGCTTAAAGAGCAATCCTATGGAACACATTATGCTCTTTAATTGAGGTACAACTGTACTTAGCTTAGTAAGTTACAACTAGTGTGGGCTCGTTGAATTGGTGGAACTTGTGGAGGACTTGACTCACCAGATGCCCATAAGTTCAATCAGCCAACTCTAATTGCAACGTACTACACTAAGCAACAGGATTTTAGTCAGTAATAGATGCCTTTCAGTTGTTGTAATTTTAAGAGTTCAAAAGGTGTCCAATAGATTTGAGGAGTGGTTTTGTCATTGCCACTCCACAATGAGTTTCCATTGTTCATCAAGAACTTGAACCCAAGCCTCTTTAAGTTCTAGTCCAGTACTCTATCCACAAGACCACACACAAACACATTTCCTTATAAGCAAATATCTGTAAATCCCACTTGCAACATGTGTTATTTCTCATAGCACAGTTACAGAGACTTGATTTTTGATACATTAGTTCTAATAATGAAGCATTTAAAATGTGAGACTGCCCTGTGGGAAAGTCTGTCCTGTGGGAAATTGTCTGAAGGGTCACAGCATCACACAGAAGCTGTCTTTGTGAGCACAAAGAAAGATTCATAGGTTATTATCCCTGAACAGAAGTGGAAGTTGCCATTTTCTAGGGGCTGAAAATGAGGCAGTTCAGAGGCAAGAGATGATTCTAGGCCACTCCGTTCCAGACATGGTATGAAACAAAACTGGAAACTGAACCAGTCTTACAGCTGGTAAAATAAATTATCTGATACTGGAGACAGTGGGAGAAGAAAGCAAATGGCCACCACTCCTCTCTGTCAGGGCCAGCACACATTGGCTGGCCTTAAGAAGTGGTTTGTCCTTTATCACACATGTTCAGCTCCTCATCCACCACCTAAGGCAATGATGGCAAACCTATGGCATGCATGCCAGAAGGGGTACTCGTAGTCCTCTTTGTAAGCACACGTTACATAGGGGTCTTGCTTAAGAGTATAAATGATAAGTATATATAAGTTCCACTAAAATCCATTATTATTATTATTATTATTATTATTATTATTATTATTATTATTATTATTATTATTATGATTTGTATGACACTCTGCTCGCCGAAGCTACTCAGAGCGGCTAACATACTATAGGGCAACATATATCACAATATTACAATATCAAACAATAAGCAACAAATATCACAGCATTATAACATCAAATATAAATATAGCAGCATAACATAAATATAGCAACATAATGCAGTACAGTCAAATGCATCTAATACAGTCAAGTGGGTCTAGAACAGAGTATTAAAGTACAGTATCAAGGTATCAACTAAAAATTACAGTTACAAAAGATATGACAAACGATATGGCTTGAGAGCATACCTGAAGGTTTTAATACATTGGATTTTCTATTGGAAACAGTCTGGATTGCCCCAATAGTTGGAAACAGAGTTGGCCTGTCAAAGGCTTACAAGGTGCACTTGGGTGTTTGAATGTTCATCTGACAATATCACTTTATAATATACCAGTGGCCACTTTCTGTTCCCTCCATGCTTGTCAGTTACATGAGGCACATGGCTTGTCTGGGAGTATACATACACTAGGAAGTTATGGTGTCTGGCCAGATTATTCTGCTATGGTAATAGAGTAGGCCATACTGTCAGCGATTCAACATTGAGTATTAGACAGCAGTTAACTAACCTGACCACCCAGAAGACTAACAGCCTTGAGTGCCAAAGTCCACAGGGAAGGGTGATGGTCCCCAAGTGGATTAAATCCCACTTGAATCCATTTTGTTATGGGGCAGCAGCTTAATTAATGCTGGCCTGGAGCCAATGAGGATTTTATGTGCCAAAAGGGGTCACGACCAGAAAGTGGCTCGCTGAACTGGATCAGTGGTACAAGTATCGTGCTGTGATGTGGAAGTCAGCTAAAAGGCCACTGCATTATATTCTGGGGTCAGTCTTAATAGCTGATCTCCATGAGGATTGCCAATATTCGGTTCTGGATACAGCAGCAGAAGAAAGAAGTTCTGCTTTGCATCTGAAGTATTTTACTTGCACCAAGTATGTGTATTATTATTTTTTAAATTGGGAATAGCATTTATATTCTTGCCTTCTGTTCATAATGCAGTTGCCATCTTTTCAGAATGACTCCTTTAGCTCTAAAAGGCCACTTTGCTTCTACCAAAAGTTATCTAGAAATTTCACTCAGATGCCAATGAAGTGAACACTCTTCTCAATTTTTCCACTAGGTGACAACAGTAGACAGGTTTCAAGGTCAGCAAAATGATTATATAATCCTCTCCCTTGTGCGAACCAAAGCAGTTGGACACTTGAGGTATGTAGTAGAGTATCTTCATTACAAGGCACAATTCAGGTCAGCCATAAGTGGAGTGCTCATGAACAGAAGATTCACAAGAGCTCTCAACAGAATCCTGTTAATCTTTCAGTGAATCACTGTGGAAATTGTGAATGGATGCCTACCATATCCCTCTTTAGAAACCGCTCTCCGCTCTGCTCCTAAGGGAGAACTGGGCCCTGAGTCTTAATGAGGGTGTTCCATGTTTTCACAGTCTCAATGAGGCTCTAAGTTTGGAATATCTATCATTCGGTTACAAGGTTTGTAATTGTAAGTCTTAGTTGTTTGATGTTATAATGATTATATTTAAAGACCTGTGTTATTTCAGCCATATTTATAAGCACACACTCTAGATACCTACATACATTTGTAGGTGTTCTGAAATGTCATGTATATAAAGGGGTTGTGAACCTTGGCAGATGCACATCTAAGCGAAGGTATCTTAGTAACACATGGGAATTCTACTTAATACTCAATGATGAAAATATACACAAGTATTTCAGCCATTACCTTGGCTGTGAAATGCATAGATAGACTACCGTAGTAACTACAGTAGAGGATTGATTAGGTCATAAAATCAAAGCAACTGTCTTCTTAGGAGCTTATAGACCTATGATGATACCCTTTAGGTACAAGTAGGAAGTTGTAATTCCTGTTTTATTGGACTACTCACAAATAAATTACACAAGTCGAGCTCTGCATTTACAAATCTAAGTGTAAATCTTCCTGTGCTGCTTTGAATAATCTAGCTCAGGGGTAGCCATCCTTTTTCCATCGTGAGCCTGACCACGCCCCTGGACAGCTGAGCGGGCCGGACCATGCCCCCGTAAGTGGAAGCAGCTGCATTTACGTCTGTCATAAATGTGCCCACTTCTGGATTTATGACAGTCATGGGTGCGTTTGCACAGGTGCGTTTTATGGCTGACGCAAACACACGCTTCCACTTCTGGGTGCAGCAGAGGTGGCAATGGACCAGATTGAATGGCGTCTGGGTTCAGCCCTTGAGCTGTAGGTTGGGAACCCCTGTTGTAGCTCAATGTAACGCAGGTTCCATTTTGTTTGACATACCCTTTTTTTGAAAGTGGTAATCCACAAGCAGTAGTATTTTTTCTATTTAGAGATGAAATACATACCTTTAGATAACTGTCTTAATTGTTGAAGTAGTGTTAGCTATAAGTGGTCATAAAATTGACAATTTACTTTCTATGTCTTGAAGAGATGTTCGTCGTTTGGTGGTAGCTATGTCAAGAGCCAGACTTGGGCTGTATATCTTTGCAAGAGTATCACTGTTCCAGAACTGTTTTGAGTTGACTCCAGCTTTCAGCCAGCTTACAGCTCGCCCTCTCCAGCTACATATAATCCCATCTGAGTATTTTCCTACAGCTCGAAAGGTATGCTCAGCTATACAAATTGTGTTGACGATCATGTAAAGAGTAAAACTATTGTTTCCATCTTTAATGGTATAACTTTCATTAGGAAACAATTCAGTTATTTTACCAGAATACAGAAGGGCTCTTACATTGTTTTTTGTTTTAGACCAGTCTTAATATTTATTTGCTTGTTGCTTGTTTGTTTAAAAACTTTATATGTCACCTTTCTCCTTAAAAAAGATTCAAGATGGCTTAAAAAGCAATAATATTAAAAGCTAAAACAACAAATTATTACTTTAAGAAGAATTAAACAAATATAATATTAAAATTATTTCTTTCTCCTAGAATGGAGAGCATCCAGCTCATCAAGTACATTTAATAAAGAATATGCCCCAAATGGCCAACTTCGTGTACAATATGTATATGCATATGATACAAAGTACCCGTCAACACAGACAGGTAAGAAACATTGAAAATTGAGGAAATGTTTGTCGCCAAATGCACTGCCTGAAATTATGTTGCTTAATTTTGTAAGTTGCACAAAAGTAGGCCCATTGAATTTGGTGAGTCAATTCCTGGTAAGTTCCATTGATTCAAATGGGCCTACACTAGTTGCGACTTAGTACATTAATGAAAATCACAACTACAGTGGAATCTCGCCATACAAATGGTTCTACTTATGAAAAAAATCAAAATATGAATGAAAACCTTAGAAAAATCAACTTTGAGATATGAATTTTAAATGTTTGGTTTTTTTTTTGAGATACGAAAAAAGTTTTGGCAGCTTAAAAGCAGTGAGGTGATAATGGAGGGGAGACCGCACACTGCCAAACAGCTGACTGTCGGCTGCTCTGTTTTTCAGCCATCCTCCCTTCTCTCCCCACCACCCGACCACCAGCTAAGTAGATCGATCAGGCTGAGGGAGAGGATTCTCAAAAACACCCCCTCTTCTCCCCCACAGCTGACCACCAGATGGGGAGATCGATCTAGGTAAGGGAGAGAAAGAGGGATTCTCTAAGAACACCCCCTATTCTCCCCTCCAGCTGACCACCAGCTGGGAAGATCAATTGGGCTGAGGGAGAGAAGGGGGGATTCTCTAAAAAGCTTCCTTTCATGGCAGATGCTTCTACTGCATCTCTTTATGAGGAGTTATCTAGTAACTTACACTGACTATACAGTATCTACTATTGCTATGCATCTTCTTTCCATGCTTGTTATACATGCCTTTATGCTTCTACCTGATAAAGATTGAGTAGTTTAATAAATCTAAAAAACGACCTGAAGGAAATAACAAAAGGTGTGGACTAAATATGAAATACTGTACAGAAAAAACTCCACACAGTAGTTGTGGCACAAAGGTTCACACTAAAATTACAGTAGTTAGTTTTTAAGGTACCACAACTCTTTTTGTTTTGATTTGATTTTTGCTATACATGCTGAAACAAACTAACATGGCTGCCTCATAGGAAACTAGCCTAAATGTGTTTTTCCAAAGACCTAAAAATGCTAGCAAAAAAGAATCAGTGTCCCCAGAAAGTCTGCTATTATATTACTGATAGCTTTTGCAAATTCCATGTATCTTTGTCCCACAGTAGCCAGCCAGATATCTATAATTACCAGCATGTAATAAAAAAGTAGAAATGAAAGGATGATGGAATGTCCAAGCTCAGGGAAATACTAGATTCATTTATGTCCCTTCATGACAGTAAGCCACAGTTTAACAGAAGCAGAATGGGTACAAGGTAGCTACAGTTTGGTGTACCTTACCCATTCACATAAGATACGCGTAACAAAATCTAAGTATTCAGCCAAACAAGGAAACTGTTATCTTGGGGGTGGTTCTAATTTCAAGAACGTAAGGGTTGTTTTTAGAGGGGAAGAGATTGACAGGCTTCCATAAAGAAGGGAGAATAAACTGCTTAATGCCTTTTATTATCCTCTGATAGTACTGTATTTTTTTTAAACTTCAGATTAATTGTAGCACTCTGCTAGAACAGGCTTGTTGATGTGAATTGGGAGCTCAGTGATTGATTGCTTTGAAGATAAGGCAGCAAGATAATTTTCTGTTTAAACACTTGCTAACAATATAGAGTGATTGACGAACTTCATGCTCATTCCCATAGACCTGCAGCAAATGCTTTGGAGTGTGTTCTGCAGGGTACTCTTAAGATGTTATTTTTAGCATCATATTAAATCCAAGCTTACAAAAAGAATTGAATGACAGTAATCATGCATGGATAAAAATTGTTCCAGCTGCAGCACAGAAGGAGTCCTAGTTGGAATCCGACAGCATGAAATATACATTTCGTCAAAGACAAAAGAATTTCTAATTTGATATTCAAATTTTCTGAATGCCTATAATTAATCTGCTCCAAAATTATTTTGGCCACATACTACAAGTTCCAGATAATGTGATTTCAGAGTTTGACAGTTCTTACCCCCCAGTTGGTCCAGGTTAACAACAAATCTTTCCTTGGCTGTCAGAAATGCAAGTTTAGGATGTTTGACTGCTTGCTTAATGTTAATGTGGAAGAGAGCTCCTTTAAAACAATGAAGTAAAATAATAAGAGCTGTTCAGAATTAGGGTGTTCTGTTATAGTTTCAGTATCCAGACTGATGCATTTTCAGAGGCAAAACGAAAGTGGAAAGTAGTGAGACTATAATATTAATATTTTGCTAGTTCAAACTGTATTCAGTTTGCATCAACAAACCAAATGCTACTGTTTATCCAGTTTTTCCAAACACATTTGAAATATTTGAAATGCCATGTCCTTTTGTGTCAGGATCCGTGTCCCTGGGGTTCCACTGACCTTTCCTTGCCCCCTCATTCTTCATTAAAAATGCCATCTAGAGTAGGAAGTCCACACAGAAATTCCTAGTCCGGGCATTGTACATACCATAAAAGTGAAAGAGAGAGAAAATGTGAGTACCAGGAATCTTCTCCCAGGTTTATTATATTACCTGGGGGGAGGTGAATGGGAAGTTTTGAGGGAGTTCACATTAGTGAGTTTCTTGGGTCCCGGTAAAATTCATGTGGCAACCTTGTACACAAGTATTGGTGTGCATGGCAGAAACATCTGTTTCTCTTTTGGCCAATTTTCTTTGGAGAAGTGTGCCTCTTTCACCTTCCATTTATTCCAATGCTCGTACTTTCAGGTCATTTCATTTTGGGTCTCTCCCCCCACTCCCACCCCACAATATGATGGGGCAGTAGTGGAAGAAGATTTGTTCAAATGGGTGATTAGTACTTCTGGGGGTCTCTTTAGGAGAACAACAAAAGGTGAAAAATCTGCAGGAGCCTTTTCTGTATTGTTTTTAATTTGTTTTAATCCTGTTCCATCCTTATACACAGCTACCTGGCAGTGAGTCCCACTGAATTTATGACATATTTTGTTGTGCTTTCTCCCACTTGTATCGTATGTGGAATCCACAGAAAAGAATTCTCTGTTGAGACTGTCACATAAATCAGTTCTTCTTTGTGGTCTCATTGAATGCACATGAAAGGGTTACCTTCACAGCCATGCGAACGTAATCGGAACTTTCTAGAGCTAAAAGAGCCATTTGGCCCCTCCTATTCCCAACTCTATGCTAGGAAGCTCCTTCTCTAGATCTAGACAGTTCCAATGATGCTCATTAACCCATTCGTGTGAATTCACAAATGACCACTCGAAGAGCTACATTTACAGGTTAGCAATCTGTCTGAATAAGTGGTAAGCAAGAATTATGTTGTAGGTAAATGCCTTTGATTTTGCAGACATGCATATTTTGAATTGAAGTGTTCTGATCTTGTATGACTCGTTCAACTTACAGTGTCAACTATTTCCTAAATAAAAGTCAAACCATTTTATTGAGGAATTTTTTATTTTATATTTTAGCAGAATTTATTGCCTCCTCCAGCATTTGTTGAAGAAAGTGAAACACTTCAGTCTCAAGTAGATGAAATAATTCAGAGTAAAGAAGCTGAAATGGAAACTGAAACCAGCTCCCTCCCATTGGAAACTATGGAAGCAAATACTTCTGGAGGGAAACAAAAAGCAGGAGAAGAAGAAGAGGAACATCGGAAGATGCCTGAACATCCTGGAAGAGATAGTGATAGCGAAGACAGCGAAACAGAGGAGGGTGCTGAGAAATGAACTTTGCATTTCAAGCACAGGCCTGAAAAATACATGGCTAGTCAGTTGCTGATGTATCCATGCATTCCTTCAGTGGGCTAGATTTCTATTAAACAGAAGTAAATATGATGATACTTGATTATCAGCCAGAATCCTGTCCGGAGTTTACCCTTGCATAAGGGAAAGTAAGTCTTGGCAACAAATTGTTGCTCATTCACCAGTTACCGATTGCACTTATGGCCATACACTCTGTTGCACATTTAGGTGCAAGCAACTTGTTAAAGAGTGGCACAACAAGCATCTTGTTAACATCTGGCCATTTGCCACCAAGAGTTATGCAGTTTTCCTTCCACCAACTCTAAATCTCAAAGTGGCAGTATAAACACAATGAACCATTAATGTACAGTAATTGTAATTGGAACTCTGTAGGTAGAATTTGCATCTCATTGTTTTTACTTGTATATGATGTATTTACTAAAACATTTTAGACTATTTGTTTATTTGTTTGAGTCCTCTTTTGTACTATAAGCATGTCTCCTGTGGCATATCATATAGATATGCTCAGTGGTGGGATGTCAAAAAATTTACTCCCCTACCGTGATATCATCACAGTGTGGGTGGAGCTAACATCATGATGTCATGATGTGGGCGGGGCCAAAGAAAAAATGCAAAATAATGAAAAAATTAAAATAAGCGCACACACACACACGCGCACGCACACACACACACACATACCTCAGGCCTTTTTAGGAACTGTGGTAGTATGTCAATATAGGTAAAGGTATTAAATACACATTAAAATACACACAGACACACCACATCCAAAGGTGAGTCACTTACCTTGGGGAGCAGACTATAGGGAGCTTCAGGCTAGCAGCTTCTCTTCCTCCTCCCCACTTGGGAGGACAGCAAGGAGGCCGTGTGTACACGCCAAGCACTGTAGGTGTGCATGCACACCAAGTGCTTGGCATGCATGCGCAGTGGGGGAACCAGTGAAAAGGTAAGCCCCGAAGGTGGTTCTCCTTCGTGTTGTTTGGGGATGCACACTGATGGGTTCTGCGCCTGCGCTGAATCCGGAGCGGAGCTGGAAAGCTGATTGGATAAAGAGTTTTGAATGTGGGACCGCCCACCATGCCCAACCCCTTTAGGCGCCATTTCGCGCTCTCCCCTCAGTTTGCTTTTTTCCGCTGCGCAAGCAGGAGCCTGGAAAAAAAGCTGTGAGTACTTTGCTGAGATTGTCTCAGAATCTTCCAATTTTTCCTACCTTACAATTTTTCTCGGACTAGGGGACTTGTTCCCTTGGTCCTCGTGTGGCTGGGGCTCGCCCTCAGCCGCCGTTTAAAAAAAAAAAAAAAAAGACCAACATCTCGTGTCGGGGCCTCCCGGCCGGGATAATTTTTTCTCTTCGGCCATCTACTTCGGTGGATGGCCTCAGCGGCAGCGTTCAAGCAGTGTCCGTCCTGCAAGAGAAAGTTCCCTAGCTCGGACGGGCACGTGCGTTGTCTTCGCTGCCTCGGGGAGAGTCACCAGGTCCAGACCTGCGAAGTCTGTCGCGGCTTCTCGAAGGCCGCCATCAAGAACCGCCAGTACCGCCTTCAAGCCTACCTCATGGAGGCCGCACTGGCACCACCGGCTCCCCCAGCTCCAGAGCAGGCCGCTTCCACGTCTGCTCCTTCAACCTCCGCTTCTTCTTCCAGGCCCTCGGCCTCTGAACTGTTCAGGCGGAAGAAGGAGCAGGAGAAGAAGAAGAAAGACAAAAAAGAGAAAAAGAAGCGCCGTAGCTCTTCGTCTTCTCTTCCTCCGACCCCGGCACCGGCTCACCTTTCGCCGCCACGCTCCCTAGCATCCGCCCCGGTCGCAGCTACGCCGGGTAGGATGTCGACCGAGGCCCGGGACGCCACGCCGGAGAGGGCCCACAGCCCTCCACCGCCGCCGGAGACTCCTCCACCTGTACCACCGCACAGGTCTTCCTCCCTCCGCAGCCCTTCCGTGGTTCCTGGTCCGGCTACCGAACCGCCGCCCCAGTTGAGCCTCATCGCCCCGTACATCGAGGCGATGGTGCGGAAACTGCACGCAGAGCTCCAGGTCCCGCAGACGACACCGTGGGAGCGCCCTCTGCCCTCACCACCAGCCACGGAGGCACCACCGCTCCGTGAGGAGGGCCCCGCACCGAAGCGGCAGAGGGTGGAACAGGCGCGGTCGGAGGCCTCTCTCCCTCCGTACCAGCTGCCTTTGCCGGGGAGCGATCCGAGATCCGCCAGGCCGTACTGGTCGGACTCGGACCCCGAGGTCTACCTGCCACCGCCCAGCGTCTCGGAGCGGTCAGGAGACTCCGACTCGTCGGATCAGGAGGAGGAGCAGCATCAGCCACCGCCGGTTGCGGTCGACAAGTCCCCGGACGACAACATCGGCGCCGTCCACGGGTCCCAGCCGGAGGATTTGAAGACCTACACCGGACTGATCACTCGCCTCGGATCCACCCTTGGGATTCGGGCGGAGGCTCCCCTGGACGACTGCGAGGATGTCGTCTGCGGCTTGGCCGACCGCAAGGAGTTGGTCCCCGTCCGCCTCGGACTGCTCCCTAAGATTGCTAAAGCGGCCAAGGAGGTGTGGAAGAAGCCGGTTTCTTCGCACTCCGTATCCAACAGAGTGGACTCTATGTACAGACTGCTGGACGATTCCAACTTTCTGCACATTCACCCGGCACCGAACTCCCGAGTGGTCAAGGGCTCCCAACACCGGACGCCGATCAGCAGCACTCCCATCCCGTCGACCCAGGAAGGGAAGAAGCTGGACGCACTGGGCAGGAGGTTCTACGCCAATGCCTCCTTGTCCTTCCGTGCGTCCAACTACGCGACGGCCATGGGAGGCTACCAGTGTCGACTCTGGGAGCAAGCGGAGTCGTTCAAGTCCCTGCTGCCACCTGATCGACAAGCGGACTTCGAAAAACTCTGCATGGAGGGCAACCACCTCGCCCTCCAGCAAATCCGCACCGGCCGCCACGTCACCGAGTCGGAGGCAAAAAACTTGGCCTCCGCCATCCAGCTCCGTCGCCACGCCTGGCTCCGTTCGGCTAACCTGCAGGACGATGTCAAGCGGCTCGTGGAGGAGCTTCCCTTCGATGGCGAGGGCCTCTTCGCCAAGGAGACCGACACCTCCTTGGGAGAGCTGAAAGGGGACTACGCCACGATAAAACAGCTCCGCCCTCCACACCGTGGGTCCGGCCGTTACCATCAGGACCAGCCGTCGACGTCTCAGGCGGGCCCATCCTATCAACCTCGCCCGCCACAGAGACAAGGGGACTACTCCCGGTACCAGCCCTACCGGCAGCGCCAACAACCCAACTGTCCACGCTACCAGCAACGGCCTCAGACTGGCAAGCGTACGGAACGGAAGGGCAAACAACGTGTTTGACTCTTCCGTGACCGAGACTCTACCCTACCGCCCCCTTTCCGACTACCTATCGGCGTGGTCTGCCATCACCACAGACCGATGGGTTTTAACCATCTTAGACTCTGGCTACGCGATCGAGTTCGAGAGATGCCCTACTGTCGGACGGATCCGCATCACCGATCCATCCCCACCGCTCCAGGAGGAACTAACAGCTCTCCTAGAGAAGGGCGCCATAGAGCCGGTCGCAGCGTCGGAGTCTCACGAAGGGTTCTTCTCCCGATACTTCCTTGTGGACAAAAAAGACGGGGGGGGCACGTCCCATCCTGGACCTCCGTCTTCTCAACAAGCATATCGACGCGAGGAAGTTCCGGATGGTAACCCTTCACTCCATCCTCCCGCTGATCAACCACGGGGACTGGTTCACCGTCATCGACCTGAAGGACGCCTACTTTCACGTGTCCATCAGGAGGGAACATCGTCGTTTCCTCCGATTCCAGGTGGGCGGCAACATCTACCAGTACACATGCCTACCCTTCGGCCTCTCCACCGCTCCGAGGGTATTCACGAAGTGCATGGCACCGGTGGCTGCTCATCTGCGACTGCAAGGCGTCCAAGTGTTCCCGTACATAGACGATTGGTTGATCTGCTCCCCGACCCAACAAAAAGCCAAGGACGACGTTGCACATTGCCTCGCCCTTATGCAGAGCCTCGGTCTGCGGGTCAACTTCAAGAAATCCCAGTTGACCCCCACTCAACGAATAGAATACATCGGAGCCGTTCTAGACTCTCTGGCTCTAAGAGCCTACGCTCCAACCAAACGTCTGCTCGACATCCGCACAGTGGTGGCACGGATCCAGGGCAGACGTCGGGTCCGTGCGAGGGACGCCCTCCGTTTACTAGGACTCATGGCGTCGACCACGGCGGTGGTCTCGCACGCCAAACTCAAGATGCGCTCCCTCCAGTCGTGGTTCCTCTCCTCCTTCAACGGCACCCACGACAACCTCGGGAAGTGGCTCACACCGACTCCCGAACTCCGAGACCAGTTAAACTGGTGGACAATGGACCAGAATGTGACCGCGGGGAGACTCTTCACCCTTCCCGCACCGTCCATCCAAGTCACCACCGACGCGAGCACCCACGGATGGGGTGCGTGCTGCCGCGGACTACGGATTCACGGCATATGGACGCCCGAGGAAGCCGACCACCATATCAACTTCCTCGAGCTGCTAGCGGTGTGGAAGGCGATGAGGTCCTTCAGACCGTCGATCGCGGGCAGTGTGGTGCAGATCGCCTCGGACAACACCACGACACTAGCCTATCTCAACCGGCAAGGAGGGACCAAGTCTCTCTCCCTCCTCTACCTGACCGTCCAGATGTGGGAGTGGTGCCTGAAGGTACACGTGTTCCCCATAGGTGTCCACATCCAGGGCACCCTGAACTCCGATGCAGACTCCCTGAGCCGCAAAGGGACGGCAATGCACGAGTGGGAACTGGACGAATCGGTGTTCGACCGCCTGTGCCGACGGTGGGGCACACCGACCCTAGACGTCTTCGCGTCACAGACCAACTCCAAGTGCCGCCGTTACTGCTCCCGAGCAGGGATCGGCCACGGATCGGAGGGCGATGCCTTCATGGTGCCGTGGCACCAGGAACTGCTGTACATGTTTCCACCGATCCCTCTCATCCAACGGGTCCTGATACGGATCCGTGCGGAGAACGCCTGGACGATCCTGGTTGCCCCGTCCTGGCCGCGCCAGCCGTGGTTCCCACTACTCCAAACCCTGGCTTGCTATCGTCTCCGCCTACCCACCGATCCGAATCTCCTCCGCATGGAAGACGGTCGGATCCTTCACTCGGATCTGCCGAGCCTACACCTGACGGCCTGGCTTATCCGCCCAACATAACACGGATCCTTGATCTGTCCAGGAAACCTTCCACACGGAAGTCCTACGATGCCAAGTACCGTCGCTTCACTGACTTCCTAGCATCCAGCGACCGCACCGTGGACTCCGCATCCCTGCAGGATGTCATGTCCTACCTCCTGCACCTAGCCGAGTTGGGATCCGCACATTCATCATTGAAGGTCCACCTAGCTGCTGTGGTCGCCAAGGCCCCTCCTTCTTCAGTATTGTCCTCCGCCTTCAGAGACAAAACTATTAAAAGGTTCCTTCAAGGGCTACGCAACGCCTATCCTCCAGTGAAGATACCACCCCCTCAGTGGTCACTCACTACAGTGCTCACCGCACTCACGAAGGCACCTTTTGAACCCATGGCTTCGGTGGACATTAAGTTTGTCTCTTACAAGACTGCCTTCCTTGTAGCTATCACTTCTACCCGACGGGCAGGGGAGCTGGCAGCCCTTCGGTCTGACCCTCCTTTTCTCAAGTTCTACCCCGACAGGGCAGTGTTGCACCCAGATCTGACATTCCTGCCCAAGGTCCTGACTGAATTTCACCTGGCCCAAGCCATCACGCTTCCAGCATTCTTCCTGAATCCCTCGTCTCCACAAGAGAGAGTGTGGCACTCGTTGGATGTCAGGAGGGCCTTGCTGTTTTACACCCAGAGGACTGCGTCCTTCAGGAG
The DNA here is from genome assembly GCA_030440675.1 of Furcifer pardalis. Lineage (NCBI taxonomy): Eukaryota > Metazoa > Chordata > Lepidosauria > Squamata > Chamaeleonidae > Furcifer > Furcifer pardalis. The sequence goes on along the minus strand of CP126894.1, from coordinate 45,937,277 downwards.
AGCAAAACAACTGTTTGTGGCTTATGGTGGCAAGACTAAGGGACAGCCTCTGTCTGCCCAGAGACTATCTAAATGGATCTCAGGTACCATTTACCTGGCCTATCAGATGTCATCCCTGCCACCTCCGCCTCATGTCCGGGCTCACTCCACCAGGACACTGGCTTCCTCCACTGCATTCCTAGAGGGCATCCCGATGGAGGATATCTGCAAGGCTGCCACTTGGTCCAGGTCCTCCACCTTCATCACCCACTACCGGGTTGATACAAGGTCCGCCCCTGATGTCAGACGGGGCAGGTCCATCCTGACGGCTGGTCTCCGATCTTCTTCGTTGATGACCGCCCATCCATGATGACATCGCGCTCTCCTGCATCTCAGGACGCCGGCTGCCCACCATCCAAGTAAGTGAGCTTGTTAGTCACCCATCAGTGTGCATCCCCAAACAACACGAAGGAGAAGGACAGGTTTCACTTACCAGTAACTGTCGTTCTCCGAGTATGTTGTTTGGGGATTCACACAACCCAACCCTGCCTCCCCTCAGGGCTGCCGGCCTGAGATGGCCTTAGGCTTAGCGGGCAGCTTTAATATCAAACTGAGGGGAGAGCGCGAAATGGCGCCTAAAGGGGTTGGGCATGGTGGGCGGTCCCACATTCAAAACTCTTTATCCAATCAGCTTTCCAGCTCCGCTCCGGATTCAGCGCAGGCGCAGAACCCATCAGTGTGAATCCCCAAACAACATACTCGGAGAACGACAGTTACTGGTAAGTGAAACCTGTCCTTCCCCCCAAAAAAGCTGCTACCGGTTCTCCGGGACACTGGGAAACGTTACTACCGGTTCTGGCAACCTGGTGAGAACCTGTTACATCCATCACTGGATATGCTGTCAATGATGAAAATATCTAAATATGGCTTCGCAAACAGTAGGGGTGGAGTCAAGTCTCTCCCCTCGCCTCTACTTTTTAGGAATCTGCCCTATTACACAGCTCCTTCCATTTAACAAAGTTTCCCAACCTTCAGTGTAGCATTCAAAGGGGGCTCCTCTTGTGCCAATCGATTTGCAGATGAAATCATCCAGATCCAAGCCATTGATAATACTGTTGGTTGCCTAAGGTCACTCCAAACAATAAATAGTAGTAAGTCTGAATTATTTTCATTCTTGCTTTTTAAAAAATTTCTTTGGTTTTCAAAAGTCAGTATATCTGAAGAGACTAAGCCAATCTCCTTTTCTACCTGTAAGGAAACGTCTTCTGCTTGGAAAACTCTTCATTTATATAATCCTATATCTGAGGATTGAAGCAGTGTGCTCCAGGAATGGCTCTTTTTGCAACTCAAGTCACGAACCTCCACCGGGGGGGGGGGGGGAGAAAAACTCATAACAATGTGCTCTGCTGAGTCAGATGTTCCCCCCCAAAAAAAAACCTCAAATACACAGCTTGTATTTTCATACAGACTTTTCTATGAAAAACATGATTGTTGTGCATTAGCCGAAGGAAAATTGAGATAAAGCCCTGCAAAGTTCTTTCAAGGCATTCAAAGAGAGGACATTTGCTATAACTGTATTTTCAAAGCATACATAGAATTCAAGGTTTATGTGATCATGGGACCTCTATAAATCTGTGGTGCCCAAAATATGGACCACGGGGCCAATTAGGCCCACACATATAATTAATCAGGCCTGCGTTGAGAACCTGGGCACCCTTGGGACCACCCCCCATCTGCCCCACCACCTGACGACCAAATACGTCACTTATGGTGGTGGGGGCGGCAGCAATCGTACTCTGTCCCTGCTGGTCCGAGCAGCACCTGCTCATTCCCAGCAGTGCAAAAGCCTTTGGCAACATGGATCACTGTGTTGTGGAAATTTTTTGAGTTTTCTCCATTTCAAAATCCATGGTCCTGGAAGGGTAAACCTGGCACGGCATGCTGATGTCAGCCTTGGCACGCCAAGGGACTTTCCCAGCATTGCCAATCCACTCCCCCAATCCACGTTGCCAAAGGCTTTTGCACTGCTGGGAACAAGCGGAGGCTGCTTGGACCAGCGGGGACAGAGCATGATTGCTGCTGCTGTCGCCGCTGATGTAAAAACAGTCAGCAACAGGAGCAACCCGCCTCTGTCCCCCGCAGCTGCGTGTCGTGCAGGAACAGCCCACAGGGTAAAAAATATGGACACCACTGCTATAAAATGTTGCTTTGTAAACATTGAGAATTATTTTTTTAAAAAAAGTTTCCTTTTAATTCTCCCATTTCTGCATAATTCACTGGCTATTAATGTGAAAGGTTACAAAACATTAAGTACAGTATTTTCAAATGAACTTCCTTTTATACAGTATATTCCAAATTTACAAATGATGGATATCAACTGGACAGGTAGTTTCATAATAAATCCACTGACAAGCAAGTTCTAAAGTTAACTGTCAGCAAAGCTTCAGATTCTTTGTTGCCATGTGTGTGTATTTGCTAATAAAGCCAACAGAATTGCTCTGCAAAAAGTATTGATTATTATTATTATAATATTTCGATTTATATGCCGCCCTACTCGGTAAAAACGACTCAGGGCGGCTTATGAAAAGAACTTTGCATCTTCATATTCTTTTGACTTTGCTTCATAGTGGGGTTAATTGTGATGTAATGTACATTACAAAAATTGGAAGTACAGTAAAACCTCATATAACACTAAAACCTGGTTCCACAAGTCTTGGTGTTATATGATTTTTAGTGTTATCTGATGCATGTTAAAATCCTATGGGATCCATAGAGATACATTGTAACCACACAGGCTTTAGCGGTTGTTATCTGAAGCATCCCATAGGATCTTAATGTTATCTGATGCAATTCTTCCCCCCAGATTCCTTAATGTTATGCGATTTTAGTGTTATTCGATACTAATGTTATATGAGGTATTACTGTACTATAAACATCCATTGCACCATCAGACATAAGATAAAGATGTCTGCTATTAATCAGGATCAGTTTAGTCTATTCTATAAATTACATAGTACAGTATTTGGGTTTTGTTTTTTTAGTCATGTGAATATACCTTCCTGAATTATTTCTTAAGTATATAGCACCATATGTACCGTCATGAAGAGAAATAAGTCCTAGCTTTTTAACCAATCACTGAAAGACCGAGAGCTTGAAACAGTTTTGTAAACTAACATTTATATGTTTAATCAGGGATGAATAGTACAAGGCCTTCAGGCAACATGTGACAAGCTTAGAATTGTCTGCTTTCTAACCTATTTTCTAAAAATATCCAGTATCTAGAAACTTATTTCAGTGGGTTTATAAAATCAAACACTGGCAGAAAACAGCTTCTGGTAGTTCCATGTATTTAATGAGCCAACGTGAAATACCGGTAGTTTAGTCAGACTTATACCACCAAGTGAAAACAACAAGAAGACGTGGCCCAAATGAGTTCACAAAGCAAAAGGTGATTGTCTGTAAAATTCTTTTCCAATTAGTGCCTCTAACTGGGCAGCTGCCACTGAGGATAGTTGCCGACCTATCTGATGGGACTAAAGTTAAATCGATGTGGTGAAAATACTGAAGTTCACAGTAGAAACTTTCATACACTCCGGCAGGCTAAGTTCCAATTAGGAGGAATATAAAACATCCATAAATATCTGTTGGCAAGCAGGAAATTTGAGGACATTAGACATTTTGGAGTTGCATCACCTGCTACAGGGAGAATCTGAAGAAAGACCTGAGCGTCTGAATGAGATTTCTGCCACTGCGGTACTCCTGCAGTACAGGACTAAAAAAATCCAGGTGAGAAAAGCTCTCCAATTTAAAAAAACAACAACCTTTTGGTACTTCAGTCCTTGCTGCAGATGAATGTGACAGAGCATGCTATAAATTCCTGAATTGCCAGGCTGCAGAATTAGAGCAGTCCTGCTATGCATCACAAGGCGCTTCAGCATCCTGCTGCTTAAATTTGACATCTCTGTTGTCAAGAGAACTATTTTTAGGTCGAAGGTCTGGGGGCACAGAATACTTACAATTACTGCACAGGGAAAGGAATGGGCTATAGGGAGGGCTTGTATGGTTTAGCATTTCAAATACTGCTGTAGTGGTAGGGCAAATTAGTAAAAGGACTGACTTACATGTTTGTACAGTATTACACATTTTTGTACCTTTAAGACACATTTATTTTAGTATCAGTTTTTGTGAATTACAATCCACTTCTTCAGCCCAGAATCTAGGCCACAAGTTTATGTGCATAGACTGAAATCCAGTAGATCACGGTGAGAGTAGACCAATTGAATCAATGAAATTTGCATAATTGTTGAAGCATCAGATCCCCACCAATTCAGTGGGTTTACTCTAATTCAGTGGTGCCCAAACTAAGGCCTGGGGGCCGGGTGCGGCCTCCGATACGAATTCATCCGGCCCACAAAGCCCTCATCGCTCCTGGAAGCGGAATTTTACTTCAGTTTCCAGGAGCGATGAGGGCTTCGGGGACAGGGTGAATTGGTGTTGGGGGCTGCACCCGGCCCCCAGGCCTTAGCGACCGGCTCACAGAACCACATGATCGGCCCACGGCCCAAAAAGTTGGGGCACTCCTGCTCTAATTGCAAGTTGCTGCTGGATTTCAGCCATAAGCAACAATTATCCTAATGAAAGTAAATTGGATGTTAAATGTTCCCCTTGCTCAAAAGCCAGTTGTGTCTTACTCCAGGGTTCAGTGCTTATCTCTGCAGCCAGAGAGCCAGTGCTGCCTGCATCTGCAGATATTTCCATGAACACATGGCAGGCATGCCTCAACACCGGAGTGCACAGAATGCTGTTTACCTTCCCACCAAAGTGGTCCCTATTTATCTACTTGCAATTTCCTGCTTTCAAACTGCTAGGTTGGCAGGAGCTGGGACAGAGGCGGGAGTTCATTCCATCATGCAGTACTCAGGAATCAAACTCCAACCTTCCCATTGTTGAGTTCAACATCTTAACCATGTGAGCCACTGCAGTTCTTTAAGAATGTTTAAATATGCACATATCCGAATGTCCCTACTTCTTCCTACTTCATTTGTCTATTAAAAATTCCCCATATACTGTAAAAAAGAAAGAAAGAAAGAAACAGGAAAGCTTTAAACATATTTACATCTTTTATTTTCAGTAGACAAGAAACAAATTTGGGTTAGAAAAGTACAGTAAAGCCCAACATAAAGAGTGCCTCGTTTAGAGAGTAACTCGCTTAAAGAGCAGAATTTTCTCTGAATGGTTGCCTCGCTTAACAAAACCAACCAAAAACTTGCTTAACAAATAAATCGGGGTTGCAATCCCCTCCCAGAAGTCACAATTGATCACTTACAATGGTGTTTCACTTAACGAGCAAACTCGCTTAAAGAGCAATCCCATGGAACGCATTATGCTCTTTAAGCGAGCTACCACTGTACACTATTTTACTTTCTGCTGTATAAGCAAATGGCTATTCAAATGCTACACTGAGACTAAGAAGCCTGGCTCTCATCAAATACTATGTCTCTTAGTATTTAATATCATGATGGGCATTTTGTTGTTATACAATCGCCCAAATCCTGTTACTTAGTGTAATAAATTGCACTAAAGTAGGTCCTTTGCCTAATGAGATTTTGATGAAACATTTCCATACATCCAGTGGAACATGTGTAAGGAAAAAATGGTTTTGTCATGTTAATTCTTCCTGTGATCCTGGTAAAAGAAATCAATTTTTCACACTGGACTGAGTGATCTTGACCTTTTAATTACTTCCATATTACATATAAGATGAAAAACTAAAGTTACATTGACAATAGTGTCTATTGTTTAACTTTAATTCCCACATTTATTTTAATATCTACTGTTTGTAATATTCAGTAATAGCTAATCACTCACTCAAACATGGAACTGAACACATTAGTGGTCTGAAGAGTGGACTTGATCCACGAAAGCTAAGAATAAAAATATAGCAGTTAGTCTTTAAAGTGCTACAGTGTTTTTATTTTGGTTTATTACTTTTTTGGTTTTGTTTTCTGATATGCCTGAACCACAGACTAACATGGCTACTATTCCAAAAAATTTAAATTTGTTATGTTCCTCCCTATTTTATCTCCAGCTTACCTATGCATTTTTAACATAATGTATGCCTTCGTCTCTTTTCAGTGTCTACCATCTTGCCTTTCCTTGATTAAAATCAGGGGGGGGGGATTTTCTGCCCAGAACACATGAATCCTGATGGAACAGCAGAGAATGTCAGGACTATAATGTGGAAAGAAAGAACTATCCACCTCTTAAAATGGATGAAACCTTAGGACCGTGATGGCAAACCTTGGCACTCCAGATGTTCTTGGACTTCAATTCCCAGAAGCCCAAGCACCCTGTGAATCCACACGAATGGGTTTACTGTGATTCATCCTCCCCACGCTGCCCTCGTTGGTTCTCACAATACTGGGAAATTAAACACTCCCACTGTTGTCTGGTAGGGCAAAGGAAATAAAATATTTTTACTTGCGGCACCATTTTAAAAAATATTAAAAATTTGAAAACTCCCCACTGAATGCAAGAGGAGACAGAAAGGGACAAGGAGGCAGATATTTTCCATTTTCCTTGTCTTTCCTGAAAAGTCAGGCTGAGAACCTGCCTGCAGTGAAATCCACCACTGAATACTGACCACTCCACAGGGCAGAGGAGGAAGCAATAGTTCTTTTTAAAAAACCAATTAGATTAGCTCTGATGAGCTACAACACTTAGGAAAAAAGATTGAAAACATATTTAATTGACTTTGATTTGACTACAATTGGTGCACCTAGTATGTAAACCAAATTACGCCCCCAACTCCCTGCTGGAAGGTCCCTGGTGTTTTGCATTGCCTTTGTCTGGCCACAGAAGGAATAAGCAGATACAGTGGTACCTCGCTTAAAGAGCATAATGCGTTCCACAGGATTGCTCTTTAAGTGAGTTTGCTCTTTAAGCGAAACACCATTGTAAATGACCAATTGGGGGGGGGGGGGTTTGCAAACCGATTTATTTGTTAAGCGAGTTTTTGGTTGGTTTTATTTGTTAAGCGAAGCGAACATTCAGAGAAAATTCTGCTCTTTAAGCGAGTTACTCTTTAAGCGAAACACTCTTTATGCGAGGTTTGACTGGTACATGGCTTCTTGTGGGGAAAGGGTACCATACAAGCCTGTTGTTTTTCCCCACACCCATTTCTAAGAAGAGCGCCTGGCAGAACCATCATGCCATGAATGCGACTTTCATTGATAATTTTCATGATGCCGGTCTGCCTGATGAAGTGATCTTGAAACGCGAAAGATTGCACAATGATTGGTTGTTTTGTTTTGTTTTACCAATAAAGATATCGCCTTCTTCCTGTATTCCTTCTGGAAGTGGGAAAGATTGAGGGCAAGGATTGGGATTTTTCTTTTCTTTTTCTTGCTTCCTTGTAGGAGCCAGACCAACTAGGGTCGCTTGAAGTGTATGTGATGACATACTGGACATCTATCCAACCTTAAGCAACCCTATTTAGTCCACACCAGCCTACTCCAAGCAGTCTTTTGCAATGTGAGTTAAAACATCCTACATCACATATAGGTCATGTCCTCTATGCCACTCAGCATGTACTATGAAAAACGAAGTTGCCTGTTATTGAGCGAAAATTAGCTGATATTACATATGTATGTATGTTATTTATCAACTTACTTTCTTCCCATAGGATATGTTTATTAATCATACTGTGGTGCTTCTAACACAGACAAAGATTATCTTCTCTCAATTTTATAAATACAGGTCAGATTTCATTGGTAAGCCATTTGTCCTAAATTACTCCCTACTCATTCAACGTTCACCCACTGGAATCCTGTCAGACAAAACTATGCAATAAAAGGAGGCGTTGAGGACAGCTGCTCCTTCTGACTCATCTTCTTCCTCTGTCTTACTACAAAGAATATTTTTTTTAAAAAAAATACATTTTACATGAAAGAAGAATGTTTACTGGTTCAGAATTATTAGCAAGAAAACGCTAGGAAATGTATTTTTAGGGACATGCAAATGCACCAATACAGTGGAACCTTGGTTAACAAATGGCTTGGTTAACATAAAAATCACATAACAAAAGGAAAACCATAGAAAATAGTGGTTCTGTTTATGGAATTCCCCCCTCCCATAATGGATTAATTGGTTTACAGTGTATTCCTATGGGAAACCCCATTTCAGTTAAAGTATTTTGGTTTTCAATGCATTTCTATGGAAAATTCAATTCAATGCATTCCTATGGGAAATTCGGTTAAAGTAATTCTCATTGTAAGAAACGTCGCGGAGAAAGCATTAATTACGTTAACCCAGGTTTCACTGTAATCAACTTAAACACCTATATGTTTAAATAGGGCAATCATTTCATTGGAGTTAATATTGATAACCCTTATGTGCACAATATAGATTATATCCAGATTATGTTTTAAAATAATAAGCATTTTTATACATTGGGCAGCGGATGATGGAATTGAGAAGCCACTGTGGTATTGATATTGTATAATTTTATAGTGTATTATTATATGTTGTTCTTGTAATTTGATTTAGATATATTGTACTAAATTATATATATTGTATTACTGTGCATTTATTGTATTTGGGTTGTAAGCCACCTAGAGTCACTGTATGGAAGTGGGGCAGGATATAAGTCTAAAAAATAAAATAAATGTAATCTCTTATGTCTCTTCTGAATTCCATTGATCAAGAGAGGTGTTCGTCTTACAATGATGATCTGCCAAATCCCAAGTTTCAGTGAATCACCACAGTTTGCTTCATTGAAACATGAAGATTTGGATGATAAGCTAAGTATGCCCATCTTCTCCATGAAGACATGAAGTTGGCAACATGACTGAGACCAGCATTAATTCAGATTTTTTTCACTCTCCAGATTTTATGTGGTGAATAACAACAATTATACTGCTATAATGCAGTGTGCTGCCTTGTGCTGACAACCTTTGCTAATTTAAGTCAGTTATCCCATTTTTTTAGTAGAAATCTAAATTGAGATAGATTTTGGAACTGAAACAGTTCCACTGACAAAACACTTGTTGGGGATAAAGATGTGTGGCTCCTCAATTTTAAAGACACCATACTTATTTTACAGCAGGTTCCAAAAATTCATTGTACAGTATAAACAGGTACAGTAATATATCGGATAACGTTTACCTCAGATGACGCTAAAATCGCATAACGTTAAGTAATCTGGGGAGGAGAATTGGATTAAATAACATTAAGGTCCTATGGGATGGATTGGATAACAACCGCTAAAGCCTGTGCGGTTACAATGTATCTCTATGGAGCTTTAACGTTATCCGATCCATTTCATAGAATTTTAACATGCATCAGTTTAACTAGGCCTAGAAATCCTTTCCTCTCTGTCTCACAAGACTACGTGTCACGAGACAGCTTGTTTTCAGTTCAGTGTTCCCTGTACTCTTATCTCTAGGCTAGCTGAGCTCCCATGTTTTGGCTATTAGAGAACACTCTTCCTTCACGTGTGTAAACATCTCATCTTGTTATGAGAAAGTTTTCTCTGTTCCCTGATTGGTTAAAAGGTACCCCACCTGACTGGAGAATCCCCATCTTGAGGAGAGCAGGAGGAGTTCACTTTTGGATGTCTATGGGTTAACATCTTTGCCTGGGGGACTATTCCTCTTTGTTTTCATCATGATTACCTAGGACTATTGCTCTGTTTGCTGGACTGTCTTATGCTACTGACCTATGCTTTATGAACCTGATCAATAAACCTATGTTTGCTTCAGCAACGTCTCTTCATTGGACTAAAGGGTAAGAGAAGCAATGCATTCACACACAAGCCTCTGAATATGCTACCTATTAAACCTCCTTGCAGAAGAAAAGCAGCTTAGCTGCATTGCCAGCCAGCTCGCCCTCTGGGGGCTTTGGTTTAGGAGGGCCAAAGCAGAGGGGGTCGGCTGGTTTCGTGACATGTTGGCGGCTTATGGGATCCTAAACGAGCCCTGAAGTAGTGTTTTGTGTGTGTGTGTGCATGCTAAATCTCTGCTCTGCAAGCAGAAGCGTAGCGTGCCTTGGCAGGGCCCCGTATAAAAATTTGTTTGGGGGCCCTTAGGAAGGGTAAAGATTTGTTTTGCTTACACACGTTGGGGGCCCCCCGTGGCCCGGGGGCCCCGTATAATTGATACGGCAGATACGGCGGTAGCTACGCCCCTGTCTGCAAGAGCCCTGCAAGAGCAAAAGGAGGAAGCTTTGTTTACTCAAGTTTGTTTTGGCTGTGTCCTGAGAGGGAGGAAATCGCAGCTGTTTGCTTCTCAGATTGCCGATTTGAGTTCTGAGTTGGATTCTCAAACTCCCAATACTGAGGGCCATGATGTTTGCCTATATGTTTGCCTATACAGTGGTACCTCGCTTAAAGAGCATAATGCATTCTACAGGATTGCTCTTAAAGCGAGTTTGCTCTTTAAGCGAAACACCATTGTAAATGACCAATTGTGGGGGGGATTGTGAATCCCGATTTATTTGTTAAGCGAGTTTTTGGTTGGTTTTATTTGTTAAGCGAAGCGAACATTCAGAGAAAATTCTGCTCTTTAAGAGAATTACGCTTTAAGTGAGGCATTCTTTATGCGAGGTTTGACTGTATTCTGATTCAAATATGGCAGAAAAAAAAGGGGAAAAAGAGGACCAAATGCGAAAGGAATTGATTCCATGAACTCACATCCTTGAGTTTATAAAAGCTGAACATAACAGGACATTTTAGACTTTGCTCATTCATAATGTCACCAAACATTTGAAGTGACCTGACAGCCCATAACAACAGCAAAATACAGGGTGAAAAGAAAGATTTTGTGCAACATTTTATTTTCATTTTTAAGGTAGAATGTAATCAGCAAAATATTGCATTTTAACAACCATGTCAATCTGTGTGTACAAACATGAATATGTGAGAGCATTTTGAATCCTGAACTTGTATATTATGCTAAGTTGTTACATGGAAAGGGAAAAGTACCATTGTTTTCTGTCACTGAGTCTAGAAATGATCCCTAGAGCTTTAATCCTTAGCAAAGGGGAGGGGAGAGGAATAACCAAGGATACAGAAAGAGTGGGGGCTTTTTGCAGAATGAAGAGATAGCTCAGGGAAGAGGAAATTCCTATTAGTTGACAGCTACTTTGAATTTCAGGTCCTGACATAACTGAAATTGATGTTCCTAACCTTTGAACATGGCATACACCTATAAATAGATAGGAAAGGAATGTGCAGACGTCACTGGATCAAAATTTTGCAATCTATTTGACAAAAACAATGAGATTTTGGGAAGTCATCAATAGGTTGCAAAAATGTTGTCCTGTCCCTGTTTCATCTTGCTTTGATGGACCTTCTCTATCCGAGTGGTGTTTTGATTCTACCTCCTTTTTGTTTTCTCTATCTCGTTATTCCATAGTATTTTATTCTTTTTGACCTCTCTGATTCACATACATGGATTGTGCATTTGTGGAGAAGCTCGTTCAGAATTATATAGTGTGGATTTTGGAAACAGCTCCCTCCCTCTTCAACACACCCAAAGGGTGTGGCTCCCCATGTGGTTCCTTTTCATCTGACTCACCATGGGCTGCAGTGGCTCAGTAGTTAAGAAGCTTGCCTTGCTAACTGGAAAGCTGGCAAGTTGGCAGTTCAAGACTGGGGTGCTGCATGACAGTTTGAGCACCTGTCTCTGTCCTGCTCTTGGGGACATGAAGAGCTTAATTCGGGTGTCCCCTGAGAGGAGTTTCTCTTGCAAAATCCTTTCAACCCAGAATAATTTCTGACAAAAAATTATTATTATTATCTGACTCATCAGCGGAAAGAAAGTTCTTATGCTGCTGGAGTTATAACTCAGCTCTTTAAACATAGTTATTAATGCCATGTAGGAAATGATTGTTATGTGTGGAAATTGTTGTTAGGTCATATCATCCCAAACTAATCTTATGAACCTAATTTTCCAACCCAGCTGTTGCACTGAAATACATTATTTCACCAAGTATGCTAATACATCCACAATATGTTTTTAGTGCCATTTTGGAAAACATTACCCCTATTTTTCACTTGCATGCCTTTAAGAAGAACTTTTAGAGTAAAAATGTAGATCATGACATTGCAGCACAACCTGGAACTCAGCCACATGGACAAAAGTACAGACAGTCTTCTAGGATCTTTAAGAAAGAGGGGTTTAGGTTAGTAAAATATAATCCTTTAGTACGTTCTCATTTCAGCTTCTCTGAAGTAAAGTTTAGATCTGGTTTAGGTATGTGCCAGGATTTCAGTGCATACTATACCCCAAATTCCTAATTCTGCAATTTACTGTATGATTTTCTGTGATATAAAGATGTGAGTCCAGCTAAATGGCTGAATTTTCCTTTATGCTGACAATTAAAAAAAAAAAATTGGCTGGTGTGGTTGTGCTCTGTCTTGACTCTCCTCCAGTGCAAGTGACCTCTGGCTGTTCACCAGCTTCCTACAGGCATACTGCAAATAAACCTAAAATAAAGCAGTTGCTGACAGCTGGTCAAAACGTGAAAAAGTGGATGTCAACCTGTCTTTTGTATATTTTGGCACCTCTGCCAGATACATTCAGACAGACATTCTCCGCAAAGTGAGTGTACTGTATTTGGAGAGTAGGCTATTTGCATCCTTATATTGCTTTCTTGGAGTAGAAGTGTTTTTATTTTAGCTGTCAAGATTATTCAACTTTGCAGGTAGGTTACATCACCTGTCCCCAAAGCTTGTTCATTTTTGTGTCACTGGTTTCCTTCTTAAATTAGCACATTTTGCACCCAAGCTTTTACAATGCAGTTGCAGACTTGAAAAGAGGTGTGTGTGTGTGTGTGTGTGTGTGTGTGTGTGTGTGTGTGTGTGTGTGTGTGTGTGTGAGAGAGAGAGAGAGAGAGAGAGACTTGAAAAGTGTGTGTGTGTGTGTGTGTGTGTCCTTCTTAAATTAACACATTTTGCACCCAAGCTTTTACAATGCAGTTGCAGACTTGAAAAGAGGTGTGTGTGTGTGTCTTGAAAAGTGTGTGTCTTGAAAAGTGTGTGTGTGTGTGTGTGTGTGTGTTGCAAAACCTTTTATACATGTTAGATATATATTTTATATGTGTGAGGGTTAATTGTTTTTGGAGGTACTCAACATATGGGGAAAGAGCTGCCACAGAGCAACTGCTAGGAATTTCAAATGTCACTGCGTGGTTTGAAACAAACATCCAAGAGGGCTTAAAAACAAAAACGTGAAACACTCGAGTGTTGCTTGAATCCTGCTTCAAGTGAACAATTAACATCATTGCCAAAGGAGAATATTTGGCAAAGGCCTGCAATGCTTTCTAAGGGAAGTGGGATAGGCTGGCAAAGGCCTCTGGGCTGGGCTTGCTCAAAGGAAAGAGGCAGAATTGGCCTCCTGTTCCTTTGGTAAGTCCAGCGACCAGTGTTGACTCTGAATTAGAACTTGCTTCCACATGGACTCCGTCAATATGAATGATGATTTCATGCCACCAGCCTATTAGAAACAACCCCATTTCTTCCCCTTCCCTGTCCCGATCAGCAGCGGCTTTGGCGGGCAACTTTGAATGGCCTCCCTTGTGGCTTTAAAATAGGTAGGCCTCAAACTAGTCCCTTGCCATAGGAATGTCTCTCAGGATTCATATACAGTAAAACCTCATATAACACTAAAACCTGGTTCCACAAGTCTTGGTGTTATATGATTTTTAGTGTTATCTGATGCATGTTAAAATCCTATGGGATCCATAGAGATACATTGTAACCACACAAGCTTTAGCGGTTGTTATCTGAAGCATCCCATAGGATCTTAATGTTATCTGATGCAATTCTTCCCCCCAGATTCCTTAATGTTATGCGATTTTAGTGTTATTCGATACTAATGTTATATGAGGTGTTACTGTACTCTGAAAAGTCTAATCCAGAACAGTTCATACTCTTTGCCTCCCTTTGAAGGTGCCAACATTTGCTCATTTTATAAGGAAGGTGGTGGTTAGAGGTGAGTCATGGTTTGGGGTGGACTTTTTTTTAAATAGGATGGGAAATCTGTGGCAACTTCCCCCATACCTTTGGCTGAAATAAAAAGAAACTAATACCCAGGTAAAGTGGGTACATTTTGTGAGAACCCTTGATGACCTGAAGTAGGGTAATAGGTAGGAAAGGAGGCTGTACATCAAGCCATTTGTTGAGGAGGAAGAAAAACTCAAGGGACGAGAGTCCGAAACGATAATGAGAAATGTCTGCAACAAAGCAAAACTCAAAGAAGAATACTGCTGTACTGCAGCCAAAATGTAGTGAGTTTGATCATGAGGGGAATCAAGGTTGACTCAGCCTTCCATCCTTCCCAAGTCGGTAAAATGAGTACCTAGCACAGTGATGGCAAACTTTCGCACTCCAGCTGTTCATGGACTTCGATTCCCAGAAGCCCAAGTCTCTGTAAATCCACACAAATGGGTTTACTGGCACTCCAGCAGTAAACCCATTTGTGTGGGTTCACAGGGACTTGGGCTTCTGGGAATTGAAGTCCAAGAACAGCTGGAGTGCCAAGGTTCTCCATCACTGACCTAGCATGTTGGGGGCAAAATACTAATTAACTTGTGAACCGCCCAAAGAATACACTAAGTGCTATGGGGTGGTATATAAGTGAAATTGCTATTGCTATTCAAATAGGAGCCAAAGACTACCATGCACATTAGGAAAGGCATTCAATTATATTTTCATGAATCCCATCTCTCTTTCTGATTGCTTCATTTTACTTAACATGTGGCTGCCTGCAATGTACTTGATGATTGTCAGCTGACTGGTAAGAGAAACAAAGGCATGCTTGTACGAAGGGGCATCCTGCTTGTGGGTGTTTGTGTGAGTTTCCTTGTTTACTGGTATTTTGCTTAATTCCTACAAAAATAAACCAGATCTTCAAAAGGCTGTTCAGCTGCTACATACAGCTTAAGGTAAGCTTCTTGCTGATCTGCTTTCTTGAAATGAACAGCTAAGCAGGATATTTTATCACTGCTATGTTTAAATTAATTGTGCCATTCAGATTTTGGAACTTCCCATATGCAGTGTATATTTAAATGTATTATACTTTGCCTTGGCCCTTGAGGCCATAACATCTGAAAATACTGTACCAGAATCAATCCAGCAAATGATTCTATACTGAAAATCTGGAAACAGTTTTTGAATTGGCACTGAAAGTTACATTCTACATTTTTAGCACAAGTATAAAATAAATGAAGTGAATTCATATAGGTGGTGGAAATAATTTAAAATACTTTTTAAAATTATTTTTGTCACTTTAGTGCCATTTTACTTCTTAAGCACATAGTGAAGTCATCACCTACACTAGTACTGGTTTATTTCAGATAGTGCTATCTGTGTAAAATCAAATATTATGTCCTAATTATTGTAAACTTTTCTAGAGGATGGAAATGAAGTGGTATTAGGATTTCTTATGTCCAGAGAATTATGAATATCAAAAAGTTTTTCATGTGGATTTCCTGGAGCCACTCTCAACTTATGTTGTCTTGCAACAGATGTGTAATTTGTACTATAAATTTCTTTAAGATTACTGCTCACATCTGATTTTTAAGCAATCACTCTGACATTATACGTCTGTTTATGAAATGTTGCATACCACTGACCTTTTGTATATTCCCAATCCAAAAGTAATTGCACAGGGGGTAATCAGGTTAAATAGCTTTTTTATTTTTTACCTCTGCTTAGTGCATATACAGATGAAGCTAAATATGATAAAGCACTGGAGAATCATTTCATGTTTCTTTGACCCAGCAGTGCTTGGATAGTAGATGTACGTATAATCATAAGCATCTGGCAAATTCAACCCATAGAGGCAAACAAAGCTCATAGTAGAGTCTCTTCTGTTGTTGTGTGTTCCCCATTTTAAGACTGACTAAGGGTGCTGTTACCTTGGCAAATAAATAAATAAATAAATAAATAAATAAATAAGCAGGAAATGCTACAGTATTGTGTTGGGCCACTCTGCTTTATTTCCCCCTGTTGATCATGTGCATGTGAATTAATACAGAGATACACCTCCATCTGTAATTTTTGCCCCTGTTGCTGGGAGTTCTCCTTTTTTTAAATCATTGGATTCATTTGCATCCGTTCAGATGGTATGATTGTTGCTCCAATGCAGAAAGCTGTGATCCTTCTCTCTCCGCCATTCCCTTCTGAGTAGAACAGGGGTGCCCAAACTATGGCCCGCAGGCCAGCTCCAGCCCTGACACCAATTCA
This sequence comes from Furcifer pardalis, assembly GCA_030440675.1. NCBI lineage: Eukaryota > Metazoa > Chordata > Lepidosauria > Squamata > Chamaeleonidae > Furcifer > Furcifer pardalis. Next base: position 45,921,049 of record CP126894.1, on the reverse strand, counting down.
TCTGGCCCACACCGCCCTTGTCGCTCCTGGAAGTGGAAGTAAAACATACATGTATGGTTACACTTTACTTCTGCTTCCGGGAGTGACGAGGGCAGCGTTTTACTTGTTTCCAGGAGTGATGCCTTTTACTTCCGCTTCTCAGAATAACGAGGGTGGTGTGGGCTGGATGAATTGGTGTTGGGGCCAGATCTGGCCCACAGGCCATAGTTTGGGCACCTCTGATTTACACAGAGAAAATGGCAGTTTAAAATCTATCTCATCCTGTTGCAAAACAGATTGCAAGGCACATTTTACTTCCACTTCTGGTGGGAGGAACCATGTGACCGGCCTACTGAACCATGTGACCGGCCCATGGCCTGAAAAGTTTGGGCACCCCTAGAGTAGAATATACCTTTTCTTTTTTAAAACAGCTTGCTGACAGTGCTGTTGTGTTAGAGCACCTTAACAGGAAAAAAGAGAGAGAAGGGAAAAAATAATGAGAAAAGGAAACCCGCCACTCTGTCCTTATTTACAATTCTTTTATAGCTGCATTTCCTGCAGGGCTACAGGAGAACTTTGTTAAGTGGCAAACAAGGCTGTTTAGCCAATCATCCCCCCCCCCAGTGTTGCCAGTTAATTTGCAAAGATATGAAGAAATGCAAGTGAATTTGCATTTTTCATTGTGTAAAAATTGTGCCCTAATTGTGGACCACATGATAATAGAGGCTTATCAATTGGAGTAAATAGGGGGATTGTCCAACTTACTCCCAACCAGCCTACGTCTGACTGCCTCTGTTCTGGGGGTTTGTGTTATCTTCATAGTGTTTGTAAGAGCCCTGGTGGCTCAGTGGTTAAACTGCTATACTGCAGCCAAAACATTGTGAGTTCTATCCTGACAGGGGTTAAGGTTGTCTCAGCCTTCCATCCTTCTGATGTTAGTAAAATGAGTACCCAGTGTGTTATGGACAAAATTCTAATTACCTTATGGACCTATTTCTAGTTGAATTCTTTGTCACAAGATTCCCCAGATTTTAATATTATGCTCCAAAACAATACGTATATTTCAGTCATTGGCTGATATAACACTCTCTTTATTCTGTTATTAGGTGTACCAGCTGCATTGATAAAAGTTTGTTTTCTACCTCTAGTCTAGAAGAAGGTGTTCATAGTGAACACTAGGACAAGGTATAGTTCACTTTACTTTTATTTTCTGATTGCTTTTATAATTATGGGAACTTCCTATGTAGTAATTATAAGTTCTTTTATATTCACAACTGTGCCCCAAAATATGTTCATGTATTTATCACAATGCTGAAGTAAAATACCAGATACCTAAAGACATACCAGATAATTACACACCTATTAATTTGTGGGCCCACAAATGTCTTGCCATGTCAATATGCCTTTGAAACTAAAGGAATTCCTCAATTCACATTGTTATAAATGCTTTTTTTTCCTGGGGCAGTGGGAGAAGTTTGATTATAACTGTACAGTATTTCGTTTTTAACAATTCAATTTATAACCTAACATCTAGTCCAGACAGTGATTTAGGGATCCCCAGACATGACCTTGTGTTCTAAAACCAAAAGAAACATTATCTAGAAAACAGCTTTTGCTGTCCTTTTACAGCAACTAATAAAAGTCTGAAATGTGGTTAAGGAATGATTCTTTGCTGGATGTTTATGTCTTTATAAATAAGATACATGTTTTTAGTTCTTATTTTATAAATTTTAGTGTCTACCAGTTTTCATTGTGTCTATGTGATAGGCTACTACATATTTCCACGTTCAAGGGTCAAAATTTTGGCTTTAAACTTTGTGAAATGTTTCTCTGGATTTGTGCATTTTAGTGGAGAGATAAACTAACAAGGAAATTTTAATGTAACGTACTCTCTATACACAGTACTTCAGTAAAGTGTCTTTATCAGAGCTTTTCCAATTAATTCATCTAATTGTTTTACCAGGTTACAGGATGGATACTTCTTGTGTGCTGTGGGGACTAATTTGGCTGATCATACTCTTCTTTCTTGGATGGCCCATAAGTATTTTCCTTGGAGCGCTGTATGGATTCTTCTCTCCTCTGACAACTTTGATAGGCCTAGATGACGTCAGTGACTTTCTACTGAGAGGAGTAAATGTGGGAAGGGAGTGTGCTATGAATGTGCGCACTGGAAAGCGTATCGTTTAGTAATAAAGGCCAGCCAGAAAACCTTCTTTATCCAAGAGTGCATTTTTGCCAGTGTTTTGATCAAAAAGTAATTCAAGCTTTAGAGAAATAGGTTTTATATTTTGCATTCTATAAATAAGTAAATGTAGAAAACACTGGAAACTTTTGTTCCAATTTATGTCACTTTTCATTAACTAATGTGCTAAAATGAGAGGTATCTTAATTAAAACTTCTGATTTTGGCTGGATCTATTTTAAAATAGAACGCCAGATTCTTGGAACCTAAGCATTCTACAACTTGGCCACAGATACATCTGCTGTGACTAACCCCTGATGTTGTGTTGTCTTATACAATAACCTCCAATTCAGAAATTTCTTGTTCTTTGAAGTTAATGTATAAATCAATCTGTAGTAGTACAGTCACTGTTCATTGTACTTTTCTATGAATGTTTTGCAATGCATTTTTATGTAGGTTCTCCAATATGCTAATAAATTATAATAAGTATTGCAATAAATAGATGATAAAACTACAGTAAAACATCGCATAAAGAGTGTCTTGCTTAGACACTAACTCACTTAAAGAGCAGAATTTTCTCTGAATGGTCGCTTCGTTTAACAACTAAAACCAACCAAAAACTTGCTTAACAACTAAATTGGGGTTTGCAATCCCCCCCCCCCAGAAATCACAATCAGTCACTTACAATGATGTTTCACTTAAAGAACAAACTCGCTTAAAGAGCAATCCCATGGAACGCATTATGCTCTTTAAGCGAGGTACCACTGTACTTGACTTACTATTTGTATATATGGTACTGTCTTTTAAATTGGTGTTGCGTTGCAGGCCACTAGGGGAAACATCTGCTTCATATCAGAGATAACATTTTCAATTTCTCTTTTTCTATATGCTACTTTCATTCTTAGCTCTCTGAATGTTGATGCTTATGCCATCAGATGTTGTAACTTTCACACAAGTGGAAGGCAATGGCAAACGTCAGGGAACTTCAATATTTGCAGAAGTATGCCACATCAACAGTGCAGGGCAGCCCAAAGTTTTACTACCACACTGTGGGCGGGGCCAACACATGATGTTGTGACATTGTGGGCGGGGCCAACATCATGGGCAGAGCCGATATCATGACGACATGACATGGGCAGAGCCAAAGTAAAAAATAAAATGAAAATAAAATAAAGAATCAGTATACATAAAAATAAAAAAACACACTACATAAAATACCCTCCATCCAAAACACAAAGAAAACAAACCCTAGTTCCTTAACTTCTCTGGGGTCGGGGACTTGGGGAGCAGCAGGTAGGTGGCGGCAGCACGGTGGCCTGGCCTGGCCTGGCCTGGCCTAGCCAGGCTTGGCGGTGCCGCCATGGGAGCAGCGTCAGCGGTCAGCAATGAAGGAAGGGTCACCGCCGCTGCTCCAAGGACACCACTGCGCCCTTTCCAGGCAGCCGAAAATGGCTGCTTGGAAGTGTGTATGTGTCAAAATACCATTTGATGCATGCACACTTCTATTTTTCAGTGCGCATGCGTCAAATGGTGTTTTGACGCATGCGCACTTCTGAGCAGCCATTTTGGGCTGCCTAGAAAAGGAATCCAGAGGGAGGCCAGAGAGGCGACCGAACCAGTCGCCCAGGGGTTTACTACCCCCCGCGAACGAACCCCTCCGGATTTCTGCTACCGGTTCTGCCAAACCAGTCCGAACCGGTAGCAGCCCACCACTGCACGTCAAGTGATAACTCCCTTCTCCACAATAGTGTCTGACCATGTACTAAAAGTCAAACATTACCATAATTCATTACCATTTGCTTGCATTGTCTGTAAGCGTTTGCTGATCGAAACTGTGGCTACACGTGCAGGTTTGATTAGCAATGCACACAGACATGTGAAAGTTGTTGTTTTAATTAAATGAAGAGATCATTGAAAATAATCAGGGGAAGTGTCCATATAGATTCAAAGGGTCAGTTCCCATTCAGATGGAAGCATCATGCCAAATGGTACATCACCCCTCTCCCCAAACCAGATCTGGGTCACTTAAATACAACTAATGAAGCTAAAAAATAACTATATACATAGATTTGCCATTAGAAATTAAATAATTGTTGGCAGGATTACAAGGAAAATTCATTCTAGGGGTTCCTTTAGACATGATAGTCTGCAGTGAAATTTTGGAAGGGGTCTCAACCTTACCACACCATGGGTTGGACACTCCCCCTCAGACCGTGCTGTGGGCTGGACAAAATGGTGGCAGATTCGTTTGCACATGTGCGGGCACATCTGCTTCTAGTGTCCTCACCATGGGCTGGATGGAACGGCATCAAGGGCTGGGCCCACCCCATGGGCCATAGGTTGTGTACCTCTGGTATAAATGATGTTCACTTTATTTTGCTTCATACTCTTTTTCCTCCTGACTTTCCAAATCTCTGTCATCCTGTCAATATTCTTGGCATATTAGCAGCTCCGCTTCATCCTAAGGGAGTTTCTCACCATTAGGCATTTTATAATTTCAATTTACTCATTTGGAATGTCAGGATGGGAAACTTTACTCAACAAGAATGGATGCTTGCTGGGCACTCATAAGTGCAAGCAGTGGAAAAGCACAACAATGAAGCAGAGAAGCAGTTCAGGACTAGCCCATCCATTCACTGCTGGTAAATACCATGAACTTTAGCGGGCAACAGAAAAGAAAGTGAAAACAAAAAATATTTGGAAGAGCCTTGCCCTGTACAAAATTGGTAATGAAAATCAAATTTGCACAGAAGTCAAAGGACAATCGCATTATAGAAATGTCCACTACAGCTAGCTGATTTTCCAGTGAAAAGGAGATACAGACTTGTCCAAAAAGTGAAGGGTATTAGAGAGTAAGTGGTATCAATGCTGCTCATGTTTTTTCAAGATACATGCAAGTGAAGGATGGACACTGATAAATCAATAAACATTTATATTTTACAAAACTAAACTGAAGGTAAATAAATTACATGGTTTAAAACCAAGTTCATTTGAGGTCATGCTGAAAAGTCAGTTGTGCGATACTGTATCTGAAAAGACACAAAAAACTAGTGCAGGGACAAGTAGAACTGATACATATGGCACACCCAGAGGAGAATAAAGAATACCTAGGTTCAATCATCATTCCAAGTGGAGACTGCAGCCAAGGAATCATAAGACTGAGACTCAGAAGGGCAGTAATAAAGGAATTCGAGAAGATCAAGTGTAAGGATGTACCCAGTGGTGGGCTGTCAAAAATTTTACTACCACACTGTGGGCAGAGCTGATATAATGGGCGGAGCCAGTGATGGGCTGTTCCCAGTTCGCACCGGTTTGCCCAAATTGGTAGCAAGATTCCCAGGTGGTTCACCAAACCGGTAGCAACCACCCCGGGATTATTTTTTTTTGGCGTCCGGTTCGGACGCCTCACCAGGAATTTTTTTTAAAAAATTTGGAGCCAAAATGGCTCCCGGGAACTGCGCGTGCGTCAAACCTTCATTTGATACATGCGCAGTTCTAATTTTTTACTGCGCATGTGTCAAATGCAAGTTTGACACATGCACAGTTCCCGGCAGCCATTTTGGCTGCTAGTAATGGAAGGGCGCAGGGAGCGCCTGAAGAAGCAGCGGTGGCCTTTCTGCGCCTGGCCACGCCAGGACGCCGTGCCATTGCGGCGGTTTGCCACTGCAGTGGTTTGCCACCACCGCTGCGCTACCGCTTCCAATGGTAAGTGAGATGTTTGTGTTTGGGGTGGGTGGGTGGGTTTATTTGTGTTTGGAGTGGGTGGGTGTATTATTTAATTTTTATTTAATTTTCTTTTTAAAATTTATTTATGGGTTTGTGTTGTGGTAGTTTGGGTGGGTGGGTGGGTTGAGGTGTGTGTGTGTTTTTTTTTTTTTTGGGCCCGCCCACAACATCATTATGTCATGTCCGCCCATGACGTCATGATGTTGGCTCTGCCCACACCATAATGACGTCATGGTGTAGTAGGAAATTTTTTGACATCCCATCACTGGGCGGAGCCAAATTCATGATGTCATGATGTTGTGGGCAGAGCCAAAGTAAAAAAATAAACAAAAATAAAATACAAATACACATTAAAATACAACGCCCCGCAGATGCGAGCGTGCAGGCTGGGTGTTTTGGAACGCAGCGGGGAGTCCCCCGTCTGTTCCAAAGTGCCCAGGTGGCAGGCGGCTCGACTCCAGGGTGTTTTGGAACATGGACAGGAGGCTCCCTGCTGCATTCCAAAACACCCTACAGACACACGGCGCATGTCAGCTGGGCATTTGGGAAAGGTGAAGATCTTCCCTGTAGCCTTCCCAAATGCCCTGCAGGCACACACATGTCAGCGGGGTTTTTTGGAAGGGTACAGGAAAGATCCAAATACTCTTCCCAAACACCCTACTGACGCGCGGCGCATCAGCAGGGTGTTTTGGAAGGGTGTTGGGATCTTTCCTGTACCTTTCCAAAAAACACCGCTGCCTGTGGGGTTTTTTGGAAGGGTATGGGAAAGATCTCAATACCCTTCCCAAACATCCCGGTGGAGCTGGGGGGGGAGGTTCGGGGGAAAGCTGTGTGGCTCCTCCCGAACCCTCCTTCAGTGCCACCAATGGATCGGTGGAGCGGGGGGGAGTCTGGGGGGAAGCGGCATGGCTCCCTCCGAACCCCCCTCCAGCGCCACCGATGGAGCAGTGGTGCCGGGGGGGGGTTCGGGGAGAAGCCACACTGCTCCCCCTGAACCCTCCTTCAGTGCCACCAATGGATTGTTGGCGTTGGGGGTGTTTCAGGGGAAAGTCGTGCGGCTCGCCCCGAACCCTCCTTCAGTGCCCCCCGATGGATTGGTGGTGCGGGGAGGTTTCAGGGGGAAGCCACAAGGGGGGCCCCCAAACCCTTCTTCAGCCCTACCGATCCATCGCTGGGGCTGAGGGGGGGGTTCAGGGGGAAGCTGTGTGCCCCCCCGAACCTTCCTTCAGCCCCATTGATCCATCGCTGGGGCAGGGGGGGAGGATTTGGGGGGAAACCATGCAGCTGCAAGGCTTGCCCCCAACCCTCCTTCAGTCCCAGTGATCCACCACTCGGGTTGGGGGGAAAACTGCGCGGTTTGTCCCTGAACCCTCCTTCAGCCTCAGGGATCCATCGCTGGGGCTGAAGGAGGGTTGGGGGGAGACCATGTGAGTGTGCATGCGTCAAATGGAGTTTTGACGCATGCACATCTCCGAGCAGCCATTTTGGGCTGCCCGGAAATGCAATCCAGAGGGTGGCCGGAGAGGCGACCAAACCGGTTGCCTGAGGGTTTACTACCCCCTCCCCCGGTGATCCCCTCCAGATTTTTGCTGCCGGTTTGGCCGAACTGGCAGCAGCCCACCACTGGATGTACCACTGGAGACCAACACCACAATCACCCACACTCTTATATTTCTCTATAGGTGTGAAAACTGGACATTAAAGGAGGGGAATCAATTCATACATTGATGTGTTGACCCACAGGGATACATAGACTCATCCCGGTGCACCCCAGTGACTGGTGCCCCCCAGAGGAAGGCAGAGGTAATGGGAATGTATGGGATTTCTCCCCCATCCCCCCCGAGGCACTCCCATCACTTCCTGTCCACTGTCTTCCCAAGGTATCCAGCACACACCTGGATTCATATGAGATTTGGTGCTGGAGGGAGAGTTTTGTGGATACCCCGATGTGCTAGAAAAACAAGCAAGTGAGTTCTAGAGCAAGTGAAACCAGAACTATTTATGAAGGCAAAAATGACGAAACCAAGGCTGTCGTGCTTTGGGCACGTGATGAGAAGGCAGGATTCTCTGGAAAAGACAATAATGCTGGGAAAAGTGAAAGGCAGCAGGAATATGCAAAAGGGAAATGGACTGATTCGCTAAAGGAAGCCACAGCTTGAATTAACAAGAGTTGAGCAGAGCTGTTAAAGATGCCACATTCTAGTGTTTGCTGATTGTAGGGTATAAGGGACTGTGGTGGCTCAGTGTTTAAGACGCTAAACTTGATGACTGGAGGTTCAGCAGGTCAGCTCAAGATCTGAGTACTACGCAACAGAGCTGTGTCAGCTCCTGCCACCCTAGCAGTTTGAAAGCAAGAAATTGCAAGTCAATAAATAGGTACCACTTTGGTGGGAAGGTACCAGCATTCTGTGCACTCAGGTGTCATACCTGCCTCATGTCCATGGAAACATCTACAGATGCAGACAGCGCTGGCTCTTTGGCTATAAACAGATGAGCACTGAACCCTAGAGTCGGATACAACTGGCTTTCAAGCAAGGACAAGCTTTACCTTTACCTTAGTGGCAATGGAGGGGGTGAAACGCCAGTATTTCACCTCACTTATTGCCTCCGCAGATAACCGCCCAGCTACACTGTTCTGGGTTACAAGGTCCCTCCTGGGTAGGGGGGGACTCCGGGTGGCAGGGGTTGGCTGAGGTTTGGCAGATTATCTGACAGAGAAAATCGCTCAGATTTGCCTGAAGTTGAATCCTGGCGTGGAAAACATAGAGCTGGGGTTGTCTGAGGTACAGTCTTGCCATGTTATCTTGGATCGGTTCGATCCAGTTGTGCCTGAGGAAGTGGACAAGCTCCTGGGAGCTGTCCGTGCTACTGCCTGTACATTAGACTCTTGTCCCACCTGGCTTGTTAAGTCTGCCCGGATGGTGACTGGCGGCTGGGTCGAGGCAATTATTAATTCCTCGCTCCGGGAGGGGGCTTTTCCAGCATCTTTCAAACATGCATTGGTGCGCCCCCTCTTGAAAAAGCCTTCCCTCGACTCAACCATAATGGCCAACTTTCGGCCGGTATCCAACCTACCCTTTTTGGGTAAAGTATTGGAAAAGGCAGTGGCATGGTGGTTACAGGATTTCCTGGATGAAGCAGATTATCTGGATCCTTTTCAGTCAGGATTCAGGCCCGGATATGGGACGGAAACTGCATTGGTCGCACTGGTGGACCAGTACTGCCCCAAACAGACCCAATACATAACCTGGGGGTCCTCCTGGACTCATGACTGTTAGGGCATTTGTATAAGTATTGTAGCAAGATTCCTGCCCACTGTGTGAGTATACCTTTAAAACGCTTGTAGAGCTCCAGACACAGGTGTTAGGAGTTGAGGCATAGACTGATTACACATCTGTGACTGCTTGGGTACGTGACTCAGTGTTGAGCACAGCTGTGACCACTTAGTGGGTGGTTCAGCACTAGCACAGTATAACTATGGCCCACCTGAGATGGGCTACTCTGAGGAGGGTATTCAGAGGAGGAACTGTGACTGAGCTGATAACTGACTTGCGAGGGAGAAGACGTGCTGCTGGAAGCTCTGTTTCTACCAAGGACTATCAGTTACTCAACACTGCTGAGAAGAGCACACTGACTTGGCAAACTGTAGTCAGTGTTTTGCTGGTAGGACTCTGTGCATGCTCATTGGACTTGAGCCTTCAGGATTCCAAGCTCTGACTCAACTGTGGGGATTGAAGACAGACTGGTACCTGTGTATATAGTTCTGTGTCTATTGTCTTTCCCTCACCCAGAAGTAAACTGCACTACTCACTGAAACTGTATGTGTGTGTCTTTGCACCTGAATCTTTTGCTGTGCAATAGCCTAACCTCTATTCTGCTTCATTACCACACATGGACAGAAATCCCTGACAATGGGTTATGGGCCCAGGTGCGCCTAACAGCTATGCCTAGAGGACCCTGACTGCGCCCAGAAGTGTTTCTCTGCCAAGCCCTGAAGAACTGTGTGTCTGGACCAGAGCTGTGGAGCTGTGACAGCGTTCGGAGTATCATTTTTTGTCTGAACTGTATGCAGGGAGACCAATGTTTGACTAACAGGTCAAACCCGGCTTGAAAATATCAAAAGAAGACACCCCTGTTGCAAATCTTTCCATTAGGCAGAGACAGACAGAATAGAAGACAAATATATATGCTTACAACATACTTCCTCTGGATACTGTTCCATTACTCTTTGACAGTGAACAAAGTTTTGGTCTCTGGGGAACAAAGGGCTTTTTAAGATGGGGAAAATTAATCTCCTCTTCATCCTGGCTCATTAAAAAGCAATGTGGGATTTACTTAAATTCACATTCAAACATTATTTTTAAGAGCCACTTTTCAAAAAAAACAAAACAAAACAAAAACACTATTTTTCAGGAAATGTTAAATCTTTTAATAAATAAGTAAATATTCACTTCCCTGCTGGAATTTCTAGAATTATTTGTACAGTCAAACCTCGCATAAAGAACGCCTCGCTTAAAGAGGAACTTGCTTAAAGAGCAGAATTTTCTCTGAATGTTCGCTTCACTTAACAAATAAAGCCAACCAAAAACTCACTTGACAAATAAATTGGGGTTTGCAATCCCCCCCCCCCTTGGTCACTTACAATGGTGTTTTGCTTAAATAGCAAACTCGCTTAAAGAGCAGTCCTGTGGAATGCATTATGCTCTTTAAGAGAGGTACAACTGTATATGTATGTTTGAAGCTGATGGCTTAGTGGTTAAGGCACTGAACTTGATGACCAGAAGGTCAGCAGCTTGAGACCTGAGTACTGCAACAACTAAGTGAGCTCCCATTTTCTGTCCCGGCTCCTGCCAACCTAGCAGTTCGAAAGCAATAAATTGTAAGTAGATAAATAGGTACTTCTTTGGCAAGAAAGGTAATGATGTTCTGTGTGCTCTAGCATCTAGTCATGCCTGCCACATGACCATGGAAAGTCTAGAGATGCAGACAGTGCTGGCTCTTTGGCTGTAAATAGAGATGAGCGCTGAACTCTAGAGTCAGACACAACTGGCTTTCCATCAAGGGAGACCTTAACTTTTATGTTTGATGCTAATCAACAGTCTAATTGAAAGTTTCCAATCAGAACTTTGATTGTGAAAATGAACTTCCACTGGGAAACACCATAGATCTAAACTCTGCCCCCTAAACAAACTGAGGAAAAGACAAAAAAAGCATAGCAGTCATGGATTTTGTCACTGTCTAAATGGGACAAACCTTACGGTCTGTTAAAGGTAGAAAAAAAATACTGATAACTGATCTGTCTTGAAGAGCCCATAGTTACCCATTCTTTTCTGAAAGTGAGCAGTTTCCACAGTACAGCTGAACAGTGGAAGTGGAGTAGTATGATCTTTTAGATTTCCCTGGGTATGACATCATACTGGTTACTTGGAAACAAGGATGCTTTGAATAGCCTGAGCATTGTTTGTTTCTTTGAGGAAGCGCATGGATTTTTTGTGTAATCTTTTTCTTCAAAGGCCTTCTGATGTCTTCAAATTATTGTGAACACTTGAGAACAAAATTAGTCATTTTAAAAAAGAATACCAGGAATCTGTATATACAAGGTAAGTCATATCCATCAATAATTCTGCACACTTTAGGAATGGGAAATATATTTTGAGTTAAATTAAAGAGTTAAGTTTAAATAAGTGGGGAAATTTTATGAACAATTGCATCATTTCAGGTTATCTGACCACTACATCCTTTACACCAAAGACAGTACAGTAAAACCCTGACTTACATGTGTCTCGGGTTACATAACATTTGACTTACATAATGATTTTTGGCCTAAAACGATGTCCCGATTTACATAAATGTCCCGATTTACATAACACAATTTCCTATGGGTTTGCTTTGAGTTACGTAAAAAATCATTTTTCCTATGGAGTTGCTTCGATTTACATAAATATTAATTTCCTATGGGTTTGCTTTGAGTTAAGTAAAAAACCGATTTTCATAAAAGCCTACAGAACAGACTTTTTACGTAAGTAGGGGTTTTACTGTAATTCTGTTGTGACTGCCAGAAGAGAGAAAAAGATCTTAGTGCTGGGTAGGCAATTTTATTTTTGCGCATGACTGAATTGGTAAACATGAGAAGGGAGCAGAAACCCATTCTAAGCAGATGTGGGTTTTTTCTGCATCCATAATACAGGCCAACTAGATGCAATCTGTGTGAACTAAGGCTTTATATACACCTCAACTTGTAAGATGGCAATATCTCCAGAAGATGTCCTCTTTTTTGTTGTTAGAGTCCCCAGAAACTTGGGTCATAAGATTTTCTTCTCTTAACACCAAACAAATAACATGAAATCGTTTGATAAATTGCTTAAATAAATTGGGAGTGGAACTTTGATCTCCCAAGCTCTAGATCAAGGGTGCCCAAACTACAGCCTGGGGCCATGAAGCCCTTGTTGCTCCCGGAAGCAGAAGTAAAATGCACCCATATGGAATTGGCACCAGGGCCGGATCTGGCCCCCAGGCCATAGTGATCAGCCCCCTGAACCACGTGACCAGCCTGTGGCCTGAAAAGTTTGAGCATCCCTGCTTTAGATCAACATACTAAACACTATTCCCCACTTGCCTAGTGGCTGGCTGGCGTTTCCCAACCTTTTGGTTCCCAGAAGCCTAAGTCAATTCCCCAAAGCACTGATCAGCCGATGTACTGGCTTGGGCTTCTGGGAATTGATGTCCACCACTTCTGCGAACACAGTTTGGGAAACATGTCTTCATCCCACCTCCCTCAAAGCCATTCTGGAAAAATATTGCAAAGAATTGATCCTACAGTGTGTTCAGGCAAGGCTGCCCATGTTCTACCCCCAACCCAAAGGCAAAAGGCAAAGGCTAACAGAGAGGAGGCAGGGCGATTCTCTCTGCTTTTGCCTTTCAGTGGTGTGTGTGTGTGTGTGTGAACAGGCACCCATATTCTACCCCCAATCCAAAGGCAAAAGCAGAGAGATTCGCCCTGTCTCCCCTGCAGGACAAATCCCTTGCTGTTAGCCTTTGCCTTTGGCTGGAGAAACGCAAACCTAACAGCAAGTGATCTTAAGGTTGGGGAATTTGAGGCAAACATTTGCATTGCACAATGTTGTGCGATGCAAATGTTTGCCTCAAATTCCCCAACGTTACCAATTTTAGTGTTATCTGATGCAAACGTTATCCAAGATACCACTGTACTTAGTAGGGGTTTTGTCTTTGTTTTACCCTTCCCATGTTTTCATAGTTTTCCTACCAGCTACTTCTTTAGCTGAAAGCTTATTGCCCTTATAGTCAGCTTCCTAACTGTCTTGAATAGCTGTCCATGAACAGCCCATTTTAAATGTTTAAATTATTTGCCTCCATAGAGCATTCATTGCCAATGTGAATTACACATTTTCATCCAGGTCTGTGCATACCATTTATCTCAGAATAGAAACTGACTAGATCAGTGGTGGCAAACTTATGGCACACATGCCAGAGGTGACACTCGGAGCCCTCTCTGGGCACTCATGCAGTCACCCCAGAATTTGCCCCGCCTCCTGCCTAGCAGCCCAATGGGACCGCTTCCTCCTTCCCCCCAGCATAGAGTTCACCCCACCCCTCTTCCCAGCAACCCAATGGGAGCATTTCCTTCCTCCCATGTTGCTGTTTTGGCACTTTGCGATAAATAAGTGGGTATTGGGTTGCAGTTTGGGCACTCAGTCTCTAAAAGGTTCACTGTACTAGTTAGTTCACAATGTAATCTCAAGACCCAACGTGAGTTATTCAACCAAAAAATAGTAATAGCTCATGAATATGAAAAAGAATGCTAACTTTAAAAATTATTGTTTTGGAAGGGAGGGAAGGCAATATAGTTGATCTCAAAAACAAAATAAAACAGTGTGTTATACTTGTATTGTTAGACCACTAAAATCTCAAAAAGAGATCCAGCTTATGTCTGTTTTTAAATTTTCATTGGTGTAGTAAAAGGTATTACCTATTCTTGGTTCTGAATTTTTTTGCAAGTCATACATGGTTTTTCCCCTTTGGATAAAACATTTGTGCATAAATATTGACAAAATCAAAGGCAGCCTTCATATCTAATTTCATTTTCTAACATGTCTTACTGCTTGTATTTTTCTTTAAAACATAGACACCTCCTTTATTCCTCTTGGATTTCAAGAGAGAGTTCAGCAAAATCTAAACAATTCATTATTTCCTCTTGTAAAAATTAATCTTTTTTCTATTTTTAAAATAACTGTCTGTTTGTACTTTGTGACGTATAATAGTATATTCAAGAGGAATCTTCTCAATAAGAAATGTCTGCTTATGATGACGATTACGGTGGTGGTGGTGGTGATTATGGTGGTGCCGCCAGTGAAGGAGGAGGAGGTGGAGAAACTTATGAGCCAGTTAAGGAAGAAGTCAAAAAGGATATTACTGAGCCGCTTATTACTAAGGAAGAGGCTAAAAGGTATATGTTTGCTTCTTTGTGTGTAATCTCTATATCTTGTGCATACTATTTCATATGTAAAACATATGTTATTGCTAGTCTAAGATCAACTCAAGTAAAAGAGTAATGCAATTGTTCAATGAAATATGTACAGAACATCCTGAATTAGACCCAGATTTAGTGTTAAAATGGGTTAGTAGATAGTAGCATGTTTTAAAATTTTTAGTGGGTTTGCTCCAAGTATGACAAAACAAATTCAGCCTCTAGAAAGTCCTCATCCAATACTCCATTATGGTATCCACATGCATTCATTAATGTGTGTGAAAAAAGTTCCTATAGAGCAGTGATGGTGAACCTTGGCACTCCAGGTATACTTGGATTTAAATTCCCAGAAGCCCAAGTCAGCACTCCTGCTGATCAGGGCTTCTGGGAAATGAAGTTCAAGAACAGCTAGAGTGCCAAGGTTCACCATCACTGATATAAAGATTCTTCATTCAAAGAGAAACTTTACAGAATTGCAGTTCTTGCTCTTCAAAGAACCTCCACATGAGCTCCAAAATCACCTTTTCAGATTTATCAGGGAATGAGAGTGTAAAGTGACAGTAAAGGACGACAGGACAAGATTAACAGATTCTTTAATGTCAGGGTTTAGTAGGGCCTCAGGGACAATCATTTTGATTATTTACATAACAATTACATGTTGTTGTTGTTCAGTCACACCGTCGATTCTGACCCTTTGCAACCAGTGGTGGGTTGCTGCTGGTTCAGACCGATTCGGCCGAACCGGCAGCAAAAATCCAGAGGGGATCGCCAGGTGTGTGTGTGTGTGTGTGTGTGTGTGTGTGTGTGTGTGTGTGTGTGTGTGTGTGTGTAATAAACCAGTGGTGGGTTGTCAAATTTTCCACTACCACACTGTGATGTCATCACAGTGTGGGCGGAGCCAACATCATGACATCATGGGCGGGGCCAATGTCATGACATCATGATGTTGTGGGCAGGGCCAAAAAATATTAAATAATAAATAAAATAAACACACACACACGCCTCAACCCACCCACTCACCCACCCAACCCAAACACAAAGCCAGCCACCCTAACCCCATTCCCATGGCTCCTAGAGGGCCATCATAAAAATCTCTTTTCCACCACCTGCCTTTCCCCAACCCCGCTTGTCCAACCGGTCTCACTTCTTCTCACTAGCAGGCGAAGGGGATGGGTGGGAAAGCAGGCAGGCAGGCTCCTTTCTTATCAGACGGGGAGGCCAGTAGGAGTGTGGCAATTCGTGGCGAGACACCCCCCCCTTCAATTGGGCGCAGCTTTCCCACAACACAAATCTACACAACACAAAAGACAGCCATCTTTTTATTTTTATACAACAGCAAACACCATCACCTCCACCACCAGTAACAAAGAACGGGTGCCACTCCTGGAGTAAAAAAACAAACACCACAAAATGAAACAAAACAAAAACATCCCAAAACTCCGCAAAGGACGAAAGCGCGCAAAAGGGAAACAAAGCGGTGCCAAAGCATGCCTTCCTTCACCCCTCCCTCCCAGCCACACACCCCCAACACCTCCGCATGTTCTCTCACTCGCGCCTTCCAGCGCTTCTTGTTGTTTGTAACCACTGAGGAGCTGCTTACGGCGTTTTTTTTTAGCAATATTAAAAAAGTAACAAAACATACAAACAACAGAACAGAAAAAGAAAAAAAAAACAGTTACATACAAGAAAAAAGAAATAGTTCCCAAGTACATCTTACAGCCTTAAAGATGAAGAGGAAGAAAGGTAAAAAAAGAGAAGGAAAATGCAAACCAACATAGTATAATATAATCTCATATTACATTAGTTGTTTTCTATACAATTACTATACTATATATTTTCACCTTTGTATCAACTATCCTCATTCACCACAATATTACTACTTTATTGTTTTATACATGGAAACTATCACCCAGTGCACTAAAGTCCTTGAGTCTACCAGCCACTCCTTTTACAGCTCATTCGTTCTGCCAAAAATACATTGTATTTGGTGCAGGTTTTTCTCCTTTATTATCCATCAATGTGTGTTGCAAAAAAGGTTTCCAAATGTCCCAAAATCTATTTTGTTTTATTAACCCCCTTTTTATATTTAATTCCCATGTTAGTTTTTCATTTAATGCCATGTCCCAAGCATCAGCATACCATTTACCAATTTCTAAATTCATGTCACCTTTCCAATTTCTGGCTACTTGTTGTCTCGCCAATGTTAAGAAAATGAACAATAACTCTTTCATATTTTCCTCTAAATTCAATTCCTCCAAATCCGTTAGTAAAACAATTTTTTCGTTCAGCTTTAAGCTAATATTTAAAATTTTTGCTATTTCTTGTTCCATTTATGCCAGAAATTGGAAATGATTTTACAATCCCACCACATATGTTTGTATGTCCCAGTTTCCTGATGACATCTCCAATATTTCTTTGAGTTGCTACTATTTATTTGATTTAGCCGAACTGGCATCATATACCACCGCCACAAAATCTTATAGTTATGTTCTTTAACTTTGTTGACAAGTTCCGCATAATCCTACTTTTCCATTTTTTCTTCCAACTCTTGTCCATAATGTTAATACTTAAATCCATTTCCTACATTCTTTTAAGTGCATCCTGGGATTCTTCTATATTGTTTATCATCTTATATAACTTACTTACTATTCCTTTTATCCCCATTGAACCTCTTCTTATTTTATATATCAAATCCTCAAAATCAGTCAACTGCCTTGTAGGCTGTAGTTTATCTTTATATTGTTTATTCCACTTGTCCAATGTTAGTATCTGAAGCCAGTTCAACTTTAATTCCTTATAAATTTCTTTTTTTGTCTCTTCATTCTCAATTCGATTCAACCAATCTTTTAGTAAAATTATATCGTGTTTATACATAATATTTTTTTAGTAAATCTAGATTTTTAACTGGGAATGTTTTAAGATCTTGCAACTCTAATATTGGAGAGGTATTTGGTGCCAATTTATCTTTTAACTTTACCCATACACTTATCATAGATTTTAGGACATTATTTCTTGGTTTTAACTCAAAAACAGTGTTTTCCAAAAATTCTCCCTTTGCACACATTACTATCTTTCATTTCAGTCTCCCTCCATATAAGGTCCTCTATTGTTAAAAGTTTTACCAAACCTTTAATTTGGAACGCCCTGTAATACGATTTAATATTAGGTAACCCTAAACCACCCTCTTTCTGTGATTTATACCATAAACTTTTGGGTATCCTTGCTCTTTTCCCTCCATTACAGTAATCATTCAATAGGTTTTGAAAAGCTCCTAATTCTTTTTCAGATTGTTTAATTGGGAGGACTTCAAATAAAAAGTTGATCTTGGGTAATAAAATCATTTTACAAACAGCTATTCTTCCAAACCAGGAGGTCTTCAATACCCGATATCGAACAATTTTCTTCTTAATTTCCTCTTTCACTTTATCATAGTTTAATTTCTTCAAATCCTCTACATTATCTACAATGTTAACTCCTAAATACTTTATACTTTTCCTAATTTGAATTTTAAATTTTTCCTTAATTTTCCGTATCTCTTCCTTATTTAATTTGCTAAAAATTGCTTCCGATTTCCCCCAGTTTATTTTCAGGCCTGTTATCTCTTCAAATTTTTGCAGGTGATTTTGAATCTTTTCCATATTTTTTATAGGATCTTTCATTATAATTAAAGTATCATCTACATACAAACTTATTTTTGTTCCATTTATCCCTTCTATCTTTGTATCACTCCTTATAGCTCTAGCCAATAATTCCATAGCCATTATAAACAAAATGGGGGAAAGAGGACATCCTTGTCTCATTCCTGTTTTAATTTCAATATCTTCTGTAAATGAGTCATTTACTCTTACCTTAGCATAACTACTTTTATAAAGTTGATTAACTACATTTTTAAATTTTTCCCCAAATTCTATTTTTTTAATAATTTCCTTGATAGTGACCCATTGTAAAGAATCAAAGGCTTTAAAGATATCTAAAGATAGTAGTCCTATTTTACCTTCTCTTCTCTTGTTTATTTCTAACAAATTTAACACCCTTCTTATTAAGTCGGACATATATCTTCCCTTTAAAAAACCTGCCTGATCTGTATTTATATATTCCCCCAAAAAACTATTTAACCTGTTAGCCATAATTGCTGTAAAAATCTTTGCATCCTGATTGATTAAGGAAATTGGACGATATGAGTCAATCAATTCTAAATTTTTTCCTGGTTTTGGTATTAAAACTATGATGGATCTAAGCCATGAATTTGGAGATTCTCCCCCTTCCAAAATATAATTATATAGCCTGATTAATTTTGGAATAATAATTTGTTTAAATTCTTTATAAAATTCAGCTGGTAATCCGTCTTCTCCTGGGGTTTTCCCTATTTTCAATTTGTTTATGACATCTAGTATCTCTTTTTCTGTAATTTGTTCTTCCATTTTAGCCCTGTGCTCTGCTGTTATACTCTTCCCCTTGTGTTCTTGTAAATATTTTTCTAATTTGCTTAAATTTATTTTCTTATCTGTATACAAATTTTGGTAAAAAAATTTAACTATGCTAACTTTCTCTACTGTTTTGTTACACCTTTTATTATCCTCCCTTATTAAAGTTCCTATCTCCCTTTTTTCCTTCTTCACTTTCACTGCTTTTGATAACAATTTTGAACTCTTATTACCAAACTCAAAATATTCCCTTTTCAAATAAATTAAATCTCTTTTAATTTTTTCAATACCCTTCCTGCTAATTCCTTCTTTAACAATTGTATTCTTTCTAAAGTCTTCCTCTCCTTTGTTTTAGCATGTTTAGTTTGCAATAATTTAATCTCTTTTTCCAACTCCAATTGTCTGTCCTTATATTGTTTATTTTTTAAACTTTTAAGTTTAATACACTCACCCCTAAATACTGCTTTCATGGTGTCCCAAATTACATTAAAATTTGTTTCATTATTATCGTTGATTTTCCAAATTTCTTCCCAATTTTTAGTTATCTGATCTTTTATCTCCTTGTCTTTAAATAGTTTCGAATCATATATCCAAGTTCTAATACTTCTATTAATTTTAAATTGTAGTTCAACCGTTACTTT
Source organism: Furcifer pardalis (assembly GCA_030440675.1). Classification (NCBI taxonomy): domain Eukaryota; kingdom Metazoa; phylum Chordata; class Lepidosauria; order Squamata; family Chamaeleonidae; genus Furcifer; species Furcifer pardalis. The sequence continues at coordinate 45,901,613 of CP126894.1, read as the reverse complement.
GGCATGATCCGATTCCTTAAAAATTCCTACTTCTACATTATTTAAATCCTTCAACATATTTTGTGTTACAAATACATAGTCAATCCTGGAATATGAATTATAAACCTGAGAGTAGTATGTATAAATTCGTTCTTCCCCTTTCAATTCCTGCCAGGAATCTTTTAATCCAAACTTTTTCATCCAATCATCCAACAATTTAGCTTTCAAAGCTTTTCTATATTTGGTTACATTAGTACAATCAATATTTGACCTTATTAGGTTAAAATCTCCAGCAACTATCATTCTATCACAATTTTATTTTATCAGTATTTGACTCAATTTGGTCAAGAATTGATCTTGATTCTCATTTGGTGCATAGACATTGACCAGCAATATTTCTTCTTCTTCTATACTCCCACCTATAATCAAATATCTACCTTCTGGGTCTCCTATCATTTTTGTTTTCGTAAATCCCAATCTTTTCGATATCAAAGTCGCCACCCCCCTGGCCTTGGAAGAACCAAAAGCTTTTTCATAATACTGAGTCCAACCAAGATATAAATTATTTTTATCCGCCCCTTTTTGATGCGTTTCCTGTAAAAATATAATATCCGCTTTATCCCTTCTTAGGGCCTTTTCCAACCATCTACGTTTAGTAGGACAACCTGCCCCCTTCACATTCCATGACAATATTTTAATGTTTTTCATGTTTTATCATTATTTGACCTTTTAAGAAATAGCTGGTAGACTTCAAGGACGTGTTACCCACTACCCACCATTTAACATATATAACATAAAAAAACATATAAAAAACAGAAAAATAATAACCCCCTTCTTTTTTCAAGTGGAGCGAGTCACATGGGACACGTGCCTACACACAGTCACACATATGCACGAATGCGCGCACACACACACACATAAGAGAAGGACATGCATGGAAAGCACCCCTCCATTTCGCCCCTTCTTCCTCAGGCTCGCCTTTCGCCCACCCGCGACGCTGCGAAGATGTGCCTGGGCTGCTTGGCGGGATCGGCTGCTCCTGCTGCTGAGCAGGGCTGACATCCTCTTCTTCCTCCTACTCCTCCCCCCACCTCTTCTCTTCCCCATCCTCTGACCTCACCATGGACAGCTTTGAATTGCCGCTCCTGCAGGAATGGGACCTGGACTCTCTCTGGCGAGGCAAAGCTGGCTGGCAAGGCTGGGCTTTCAAACGTGGGGTGTGTAAATGTGGGTGTGAGGAGGAAGTGACCGGGATAAGGGGTGGGGTGGGGGTTCCTCTCTCATGCTCCAGCCCAGCCAGGTCCCCCTTCCCACTCTTCTTCATCGTACTTCCCCACCCCACCCCCACCTTGAGCAGACGCTGACATTCGCACCAAGTGGGTGGGGCCTGCCGGGGCTGTGGAGGAAAACTGCTGACGTGGCCTGCTAGGCAGCGAATGGCTGCCTCTTACCGTGTATGCGCAGAAAGTCAATATGATGCATGTGTGATTCGCAATTGCAGCACACATGCGTCAGATTGACTTTCTGCACATGTGCACTAAGCGGCAGCCATTTTGGCTCCAATTTATTTTTATTTTTTTTTGCTGCCGGTAAGGCGTTTGAACTGGACACCTAAAAATAGAATAAAATAAACAATCCTGGTTGGGTTCTACCCCCTGGAGAACCACCCGGGATTGTTCCTTCCGGTTCTGGCAAACTGGTGCCCTCTCCAGACACCCTCCAGATTACATTTCCGGGCAGCCCAAAATGGAACAGCAATTGTAACAGCAGAGGTGTAGGTTATTGATGAGGTAACTCCAAGACTTTGCTTAAAAACCCAAGCCAGGCCACCAGGCCTGCCAGCTGCCAGAACTTTTTAGGAACTGTGGTAGTATGTCAATATAGGTAAAGGTATTAAATACACATTAAAATACACACAGACACACCACATCCAAAGGTGAGTAATTTACCCTGGGGAGCAGGCTATAGGGAGCTTCAGGCTAGCAGCTTCTCTTCCTCCTCTCCACTTGGGAGGACAGCAAGGAGGCCGTGCATACGCGCCAAGCACTGTAGGCATGCATGCACACCAATTGCTTGGAACGCATGTGCAGTGGGGGAACCAGTGAAAAAGTAAGCCCTGAAGGTGGTTCCCCCCAAAAGCTGCTACCGGTTCTCTGGGACTCTGGGAAAAGTTACTACCGGTTCTGGCAAACTGGTACAAACCTGTTACATCCCATCACTGGGAACGATCCCAATTTGGGATCATTCCCTTACCCTTCCAAAAAACTCAGCAGGCGCATGCGTGGGGGGAGAGGGTTTGGAAGGGTAGGGGAACAATCCCAACTTGGAATCGTTCCCTTACCCTTCCAAAAAACCCTGCTGATGCATGCGCACCTGCGGGTTTTTTTGGAAAGGTACGGGAAAGATCCCAACATCCTTCCAAAATACCCCACTGCTGCGCCGCGTGAGTCCCCTGGGTGTTTGGGAAGGGTTTGTATTTTTATTTATTTTTATTTATTTTTAACTTTAGCTCCGCCCACGCCATGACATCATGATGTTGGCTCCACCCATGGTGTCATGACATTGGCTCCACCCATGACATCTGCTCTGCCCACAGTGGGGTAGTAAAATTTTTGACAGCCCACCACTGCTTGCGACTCCATAGACCATTGCTCCCCAGGCAATGTCCTCCACCATCCGATTACATGTATAGTATATTTACTCTGAAATAATTTCCACTGTGTTTGTTGGAAGTTCTTATTTAATAATTGTGTAAGAAAATTGCATTCTTAGGAACCTGCAGAGGCTGTAAAGAAATTTATTGTCTATCTATCGAGAAAAGCAGTATTCTTACCTCAGTGGCGTCGCGCAGTCTTCAGCCGCCGGGGGCGAAGAACAAACTTGCCGCCCCCCCCCCAGCTCGCCGCTGCCGCCGCCCCCTCCCCCCGACCCAGGCAGAAGGTGCCCCCCAGGCAGAAGGCGATCGCTCGCGCGCGCGATCCGTCCGCTCGCGCACGCGACCGCGCGACCCGTCCGCTCGCGCGCGCGACCGCGCAACCCGTCCTCTCGCTCGCTGGCAGCGGCTTTCAGGGGGCGCGGCAAACTGTCCCCTCCCCACCCTTTTGCTGGCGAGAGCCCGGCTTGCGCTTCGCCGCTTCCAGGCGAGGAGGAGAAAAAGGGTTTTTATTTTAAGCGGACAATTCAAGGAGGGGCCCGGCTGGCCGTCGGGGGCTGTCCTGGAGGCGGCCCGCGTGCGCGCGCACGCTGCCCACCTCCTCCTGCCCAGCCAGCCACCAGGGGCTCCCCGCCACGGCGCCACCCACCCCCGACGAGCGCCCCGTCTCACGGCAAGTTGGGTGGGTGAGTGGGCGGGCGGAGGCGAGCAGCGTGCGCGCGCACGCGGGCCGCCGCCAGGACAGCCCCCGATGGCCAGCCGGGCGGGCAGACGGGCTCCTCCTCCGCCTTTAAAAAAACCCTTTTTCTCCTCCTCGCCTGCAAGCGGCGAAGCGCACGTGGGGCGCTCACCAGCAAAAGGGTGGGGAGGGGACATTTTGCTGCCCCCTGAAAGCCGCTGCCCGGGGCATTTGCCCCCCCCCCGCCCCCCCACGCTACGCCACTGTCTTACCTCAGCGTTTTTAAGCATCTTGTGTTATTTGGATTATGTGAAGAAACTGTAGCCTTTTTGACAATTGTTTTTACATATAAGCAAGTTTATATTGTTTTTCAGAATCAGCTGGGTTCCCCTAAAATGGCATAAATAACAAATAGCAAAAACAAGCAAATAAAAATATTTAGATGTAAATATTCAGTCCCTTGTACTATAAGTAAACCAAACTGAACTGAGTGGGATTTGTTTTCAACTAAACCACAAGAGTCACTTTTCATTTTTTTTTCACTTCCAGAAATACTGTACATAATGGCCAAAATCCTGTTGCTTTTGTAGTAAATTGCAGTAGAGTAGGTCCATTAAACCAATGGGGTTTGGGTGAGTCAGTTCATCCATAAGTGCCATTGATTCAAATGAGGCTACTCTATCTGTGACTTACTTTAGCATAGTAAATTGTAGTTGGACCACTGGAATTGCAGGGGAGATGACACAATAAATCACCATTGATTTATTTGTTATGTGCTGCCCAGTCATCTCTTACTTCCTGCAATCCTGTGAAGGAGAAGTCTCTAAATGCGCTGTCCTCAAATAATTCCTGCAAATTATAGCCTATGTGGCTTCTCTTAAGGAATCAATCCTTTTCACACTTGATCTTCCCTGTTTCCTGCTGCCTTCCTCCTTTCCCAGCATTATTTTCTTTTCCAGAGAGTCTTGCCTGCTCATTATGTGCCTAAAGTATGGCAATCTCAATTTCAAATCAAATCTTTATTACGGTCCAAGAGCAACATAGAACAGCAAAGAGAACAAAAGTTAAAATGGGGGTACTTAAAGAGGAGCAATTCTATTCAGAATTAAGGATTAGTAAAATTAGTACAGTACATAAATCAGTAATGTTAAAATGATAACTAAGCCTATGCTGTGGTGCTAGTAGTTTATTTGGCTGAAGGTCCTGGCAAGAATGTTCTTCTGATCTTACATGCTGCGGTGCAAAATCTGGCAGTGTTGTGGGTGAAGGTGGCTCTTTCATCAGATAGCAGCCAGTGTGTGTGTGTGTGTGCTGTTTGTCTGGCCAGGATACTTGCAGAGCAGCAGAGATATGAACTGGTTCCAGAGGTCTATACAAAGGGCAACTGCAGATAATGTGTTCTGTGGTTTCAATTTCTCTAGTGTCACAGAAGCATTTTCGCTCTGTTATTGGTGTCCTTTGGAACTTTCCCTTGAGAACTGCAGAAGGGAGGGCCTGGCAGTGGGCTAGCATAAATGCGCTCCAGTGACTTGGTGTGTCAAGTTGGAGCAAGTACTGGGCTGGGGCAACAAAGTGTCTCCAAGACTCTGGAGTCAGGAAGGTAGGGGCTCTGGCTAGTCTTCTTGTCTTTCCATGTCTAGTGTTTTCTGTTTAATGGCCTGTTTTGCCTGGTTGTGACTCATGGCCTATATGAGAGATTGGGAGAGACCGAGATATTGCAGTCTGGATTGGATTGTTCTTTTCCATGGTGATTGGAAGCTGTCCTGGAGAGTTAGAGGTACCAGGCCATTGTGATTAAACAAAATTTTGAGCCAAAGGTTGAGAGTAGCTATTCATAATCTCACCTCAACCTTTATCATGCCCATCTCCAGGTGAAGGGTGGCGTTGGATACACAGTGAGATGTCTAGAGTGCTGAATGTAAGAATTTAGATTGTACTCCTTCCATAAGAGCTAGGTTGTTAGGTGGGGGCCTTGATTGGACTCCATAGAGTAGCTGCAACAGGATTTTGGCTTCAAATAGTTTGAGTGCAGCAAGGATATATTGGCCTCCTTTTGTCCTCAGGAATTTTAATATGGTAAAGGTGGATTTCTGGGCTGTAAGAACAGCATGTGTGGTATGAGTCATTCCTTGAGCCTGAAACTTGAAGGACTACTCCCAAGTATTTAAAGCTGGTAACCTGTTCTATCTTGTGACCATTTATTCTTCAGGTATGTTTCTTAGGCCTTTTAGCAAAGGTTATCACTTTGGTTTTCTGATAGTTGATCTCTGTTGTGGCCCTGGATTCCGAATGCAAAGAGGAGGACTTTTGGACAGCTCTTCAGCCTGCTGGTGGTTCAGATCTGGATCCTGAGTGTGAGGAGGAGGGCCTGTTGCCAATTCTTCAACCTGCTGCCAGTTCAGAACTGTCTCTATGTCACCAAGAGGACAACTCCCTGCCAACTCCGCAGCCTGCTGCCAGCCCAGAATTGACTCCTCTTGGTAATGCTGACTGAACTGATCAGGATTTATAAGAAGAACTGGCAGAGACACCAGGTGCCAGCAATGAGGAGGATGAGGCAGAGCCCAGCATGCAGGGCATACTTAAGGAATGCACTGTAGCTGAGAAGGAGAAGGGCTAGGGCTCGCCTTCAGAGACAATCTTCAGCTGTGAACACTAAGCCTTCTTAAAGAAGGGCCCATGCTGTCAAGCTCTTTTCAGAGCAATCAGTCACTTTGGATCCTAACACTGTGCTTCCTGAACTTCTGCCTGTTTCCTGGATATTGGACCCTTGCCTGAACACCTGACCACACCTTTGGATCACTCTTTTGTCTGCAGTTCTACTATTGATTGGCTCTTGAACCTGGCTATCTCCGACCATGGCTTTGCTTGACCCTTTGGACTCACATAAGACTTTCTCCTTACCTCATCTGCAGTGGCTGCAGGCCAACTTGGTCTTCTGTGTGTGTCTGGGCCACAACAATCTCTAATTGGTTCCTGTTACAGTAGTGAGCCAGTAATGCCAGCAATCTTCTGAAGCCTATTGGGGACCTAGAGAGAATTACAGCATTGTCAGCATATAGGAGTATGTGTATGGGTTTGTCAGCAAGGTTGGGCGGGAGGGGGATGGAAGGCAGGGCTTCTTAAATGGTCAACTATGTTGTTGATGAAGAAGTTGAATAGAAGTGGGGCCAATACACATCCTTGCTTGATGCCCTTTCATGTAGGTACCAGTTCCGTAAGGTACCCCTGCTGGGAGCATCTCACCTTAAGGTTTGTGCTGGTGTGGAGAACGTGGATCAGGTGGAGCAGCCTGTGGTCAATGGAAGGTTTGTTTAGCTTCTCCCACAGCTTGATCCTGGAGATTGAGTTGAAGGCAGCCTTTAGATGGATGAAAGCAACATACAGAGATACTGGGCTCTTGAAAGAGTATTTCTTGATGAGATGTTAGAGGACTAGGGGTGAGTGAGCAAATCAGTGATGGGATGTAACAGGTTCCCACCAGTTCGCCAGAACCGGTAGTAACTTCCCCCAGTGTCCCGGAGAACCGGTAGCAGCTTTTTTGGGGAAACCACCTTCGGGGCTTACCTTTTCACTGGTTCCCCCACTGTGCATGCACGCCAAACACTTGGTGTGCATGCACGCCTACAGTGCTTGGCGTGTATGCATGGCCTCCTTGCTGTCCTCCCAAGCGGGGAGGAGGAAGAGAAGCTGCTAGCCTGAAGCTTCCTATAGCCTGCTCCCCAGGGTAAGTGACTCACCTATAGATGTGGTGTGTCTGTGTGTATTTTAATGTGTATTTAATACCTTTACATATATTGACGTACTACCACAGTTCCTAAAAATGCCTGGTGGCCTGGCTTGGGTTTTTAAGCAAAGTCTTGGAGTTACCTCATCAATAAGCTACACCTGTGCTGTTCCAATTGCTGTTCCAATTGGAGAACCCTTAAGGAGGCACAGCTGTTTTACATTTACATTAAGGCATATTATCCTAGAGAACTGGTTAGGCAAAGACTTAGTATCTAACTTCTTTAACTGTTGAAAAGTGCCAAAATGAAGCCATCCTTGTGGTGAGTTCATTCTGTAGTTCCTTCCATCTGACCTAGTGTGAGAAAGATTAGCCAGAATAAGCTTTAAGCTCTGGTTGATTTGTATTTGGGGTGGGTGGGTGGGTTGAGGTGTGTCTGTGTATTTTAATGTATTTTTATTTTATTTATTTATTTTATTTACGGGTTTGTGTTGTGGGTGGGTGGGTGGGTTGAGGGGTGTGTGTGCTTATTTTTATTTTTTAATTATTACATTTTAATTTTTATTATTCTTTCTTTGGCCCTGCCCACGACATCATGACATCATGATGTTAGCTCTGCCCACACTGTGATGACATCATGGTGATGACATCATGGTGGGGTAGTAAAATTTTTGACATCCCACCACTGGAGGAAATGCTCTCATTGGGCTGCTGGGCACAGGCAGGGTCATAGCCAAGGCCCTGGGCAGAGGGGCAGGGTGAACTCTGTGCTGGGGTGACAGCACATGTGCCCACAGAGAGGGCTCTGAGTGCCCCCTGTGTGCCACATGTATCATAGTTTCGCCACCACTGTCCTAGGCCATATTTTCCTGCAACAGTTGATTGGACTCTGTTTCCTACTTCTGTGTCCCAGTCACCTTACATTATAAGCATGTCTTCTTTTGTGTGTGCTCAATTTCTTCCTGGATGCTTGCCTAAAAGTTATCTATTTCCTCTTCTTCAGCATTAGTAGTTGGAGCATTGACTTGGATAATTGTAGTGTTGATAGGTTTTCCAATGGATTCTGATGGATACTATTTTGTCAGACCTTGCGTTATAACCATTAACTGCATATGCTGCACTCTATTTCTTATGCTATTTTCAGAGTAAAATTCTTTGTTATTGTCAGAATGAAATCATTCTGTTTCAGTCCACTTTAGTTCACTGATACCAAGCCCTGAATTATTTATCCATTCCATTTCTAGTTTTAGGGTTTCTAGTTTGCCTAGATTTATGCTCTTCCCATTCCATGTTCCAATTCTCTGTGTTGTGGAACATCGGACTTTCCTTTCACTTCTATGCATGTTTGATTGTTCGTCCCCTTTAACTGACTGTATGCTTTTCTACCTTGGAACTTTGCCTTCCAGGCCTATCTTTTGTTTCATTTTAGACTCTCATCGTAGGTTTTTCACACTAAGAATTGTTCAGCAGAGGTTTACCATTGTCAGTCATGCAATTTATTACAAGAAGCAACAAGACTTTGGCCAAAGTCTTGTTTCTAGCTTGAAATCTTATTACTACCAAAATTTTACTTCTGTCCTAAATATAAGTAGTTTTCCAAAATTATTATGTGCCATCACATTGATTCTAATATATTGCAATCCTGCAGTGACACTCCAGCTAATTGTAGTTAATCCTGCACAGAAAATGGCAGAGGTAAACCCCTGCTGAACTTTCACTACCATGAAAACCCTATGATGAGATAGTCTAAAATGAAACAGGAGATAATGATGGAAAATGAGTGTCTTGGTCAGAAAGCATACCGTCAGCTATTGGGAAAGACCAGAGGATGTGTACAAAATGTTCTCCATCGTGTTGTTTGTGAATGCACACTAATGGGTTCTGCGCCTGCACTGAGCCAATGTCGGAGCTAAAATGCTGATTGGATAAAAGATTTGAAGTTAGGACCGCCTACCATCCCCACCCACCTCTGGTGCCATTTTGCACTCTTTCCCTCAGTTCTCTTTTTTCCGCTGCACTAGCAGGAGCCATTTTAGAGAGCTTGTGGTTTGCCTTTGTGGTTTTACCTCATAAATATTTTTTTCTGAAATCAATTTTTCCAGACCAGGAGGCTCACAACCTCTTGGTCCTCACGTGGTTGAGGGGTTTCCGACAACCGCCTCAAGAAGAAGAAGAAGAAGAAGAAGAAGAAAAAGAAGAAAAAGAAGAAGAAGAAGAAGACTTTGTGAGGTGATTTTACCTCACGATCTCGCGTCGGGGCCTCCCAGCTGGGACAATTTTTCTTCTATTGGCCATCTGCTTTGGTGGATGGCCTCAGCAACATTTAAACAGTGTCCGCCCTGCAACACCAAGTTCCCCAGTTCAGATGGACACGTGAGGTGCCTTCGGTGTTTGGGGGAACATCATCCAGTGCAGTCTTGCTCTGTCTGCAAGGGATTCTCCAAGGCCGCCCTGAAGAATCGACAAAACTGCCTCCAAGTTCACCTCATGGAGGCCGCGCTGGCACCTCAACCTTCCCGCCCCTGGGAAGCTCCCGCCGCTTCAACCTCCTCTCCTTCTCCCGGCTCACTACCGCTGAACTGTTTAAAAAGAAGAAGGAGAAGGAGAAGAAAAAGGAGGGGAAAAAAGAAGTCCCACTGGTCCTCTTCGGCATCTCTCCCTCCAACTCCGTGCCCGACGCACTCATCTCAGTCTAGATCGCCGGCCTCCGCTGTCATCAGGGCCACGATCTCATCGGGCAGTTCGTCGTTGGCTTCTCCGGTGGTCATCTCCACGGAGAAGGCCCCGAGCCTTCTGCCTCTTCCCGAGATTCCGTCACCACCACCGCCGCGGAGACTCACCTCGATGTCGGCCCCTTCTGCTACCCTGGCTACTGAGCCGTCCGTCCAGTTGAGCTTCATCACTCCACTTCTGGAGGCGATTATGCAGAAGATGGTCGACCAGTTCAGGGCCGCTCAGCCTCAGCTGTTGGCTGCTCTGGAGGCACTACCACTCTGTGAGGAGGGCCCTGCTCCGTCGAAGAGGCGTCGCACAGAGTTGGCACGATCAGAGGTCTCTCTCCCTCCGCAACCGTTGCCTTTGCCGGGGACCAATCTGAGCTCAGCCAGGCCGTACTGGTCTGACTCGGACCCCGAGGCCTTCTTCCCACCTCCCACTGTCTCGGGACGGTCAGAAGGCTCCGACGATTCGTCGGATGAGAAGGAGCAGTTGCCACCCGTCGATGCCGATAAGTCGCCGGACGACCACATCAACATTCTCACGGGTCCCAGCTTGAGGACCAGAGAACGATCACGGCACTGTTCACCTGCCTTGGATCCATGCTCGGGATCAAGGCAGAGGCTCCTCCACAGGAGTGTGATGACGTGGTGTGCGGCATGGCGGACAAGAAGGAGTTGGTCCCCATCCATCTGGGCCTTCTCCCAAAGATCGCCAAGGCTGCCAAGTAAGCCTGGCAGAAGCCCGTCTCGGTCCACTCCATGTCCAATCAGGTGGACGGAATGTATAGACTTCTGGGAGAGGATGCCAGCTTCCTCCACGTCCACCCGGTGCCCAACTCATGGGTCATTAAGGACACCCAGCGTCTCCATCCTTTCCTCCAAGGAAGGCAAGAAGCTGGACTCCCTGGACAGGAAGGTATATCCCAACGCCTCCCTGTCCTTCTGCGCTACCAACTATGCCACGGCCATGGGCGGCTACAACTGTCGGTTGTGGGAAAAGGCAGAGTCCTTCCTGGGGAAGCTGCCGGAAGAGCTCCGTGCTGAGTTCAGATTGCTCTGCCAGGAAGGGAACCATCTAGCCCTCCAGCAGATTCGAATGGGGCGGCACATCACTGAATCGGAGGCGAAGAACCTGGCATCAGCGATTCAGATCCGCCGGCACTCCCGGCTGCGGTTGGCTGATCTCCAAGATGAGGTCAAGAAACTCATCGAGGAGATACCCTTTGATGGTGAGGGCCTGTTCACGAAAGAGACGGATGCCGATGATATCCAAGCTCCGTCTTCCACGCCAAGGGTCGGGTCGGTACCAATCAGACCAGCCCCAGACCTCGTCTCAAGGTCCGTCCTTCCAGCCTCGCCTGCAACAACAGAGGCAGCAATACTACCCTCGGCAACGCCAACAGTCTGGTAAGCAGGCCGACTGGAGGAGCAAACAACGTGTTTGACTCCCTGGTGACTGAGGACTCTCCCATTCCTCTCCCTTACCATCCCCTGTGGAACTTTATGACAGTGTGGTCCACCATCACCACAGGCAAGTGGGTTTTAGCCATCTTAGACTCTGGCTACACATTAGAGTTCAAGAGATGCCCTACTGTTGGACGGATCCGTGTCACCGATCCGTCTCCACCGCTCCGGGAGGAACTGTCAGCTCTCCTGGAGAAGGGCATCATAGAGCCGGTCGCACCGTCAGAGTCTCATGACGGGTTCTTCTCCCGGTACTTCATCATGGACAAGAAGGACGAAGGCTTCCGTCCCATCTTGGACCTCCGCCTTCTCAACAAGCACATTGACACGAGGAAGTTCTGGATGGTAACCCTCCAATCCATTCTCCCACTGATCAATCACGGGGACTGGTTTGCAGTCATTGACCTGAAGGATGCGTATTTCCACGTTTCCATCAGGAAGGAACACCTCCACTTCCTCCGCTTCCAGGTTGGCAGTGACGTTTACCAGTACAAGTGTCTACCGTTCTGTCTTTCCACCGCTCCAAGGGTATTCACGAAGTGCATGGTGCCAGTGGTCGCTCATCTTCGGCTGCAGGGGATCCAGGTGTTCCCATACATCGACGACTGGTTGGTTTGCTCCCTGACCAAACAGAGGGCCATGGACGATGTCTCTTATTGCCTGGCCCTCATGGAGAGCCTCGGTCTGAGGGTCAACTACAAAAAGTCCCAGTTGGCCCCAAGTCAAAGCATCACCTACATCAGAGCGGTACTGGACTCACTTGCTGTGCAAGCCTACGCTCCTCCCAAACGTCTGCTCGACATCCGTGCAGTGGTTGCACGGATCCAAGGCAGGCGTCACATCCGTGCCAGAGATGCTCTCCGCTTGCTGGGGCTCATGGCGTCGACCCCGGCGGTGATCTCTCATGCCAAACTCAAGATGCGGTCCCTCCAGTCTTGGTTCCTCGCCTCATTCGACCTCGTCAACGACCATCCTGGGAAGTGGCTTACTCTCACTCCCGAGTTGCGGGACCAACTGAACTGGTGGGTGTTGGATCGCAACGTGGTCATGGGGAAGCTCTTCGCCCTTCCTCCACCTTCGGTTCAGATCACCACCGATGCGAGCACTCATAGATGGGGAGCGTGCTGCGGCAGCGTACGGATCCATGGGGTTTGGACTCCCGCGGAAGCCAGGCACCACATCAACTTCCTCGAACTCTTGGCAGTATGGAAGGCGATGCGGTCCTTCAGACTTTCCATTGTGGGCTGCGTGGTGCAGGTCGCCTCGGACAACACCACGACCCTGGCCTATCTCAACAAGCAGGGGGGGACGAAGTCTCTCTCCCTCCTTCATCTTGTTGTGATGGTCTGGGAATGGTGCCTGGAGGTGCATGTCTTCCAGATCGGTGTCCACATCCAGGGGACCCTGAACACGGCTGCGGACTTTCTCAGCTGCAAGGGGACGGCAATGCACGAGTGGGAGCTGGACAGATCAGTGTTCGACAGGCTTTGCTGCCATTGGGGGACGCCTGTCCTGGACTTGTTTGCAACACAGGCGAATGCCAAATGCCACCGTTACTGCTCCTGAGCGGGGATCAGTCACGGATCAGAAGGGGATGCCTTCATGGTTCCGTGGCATTAGGACTTCCTTTACATGTTCCCACCGATCCCTCTCATCCAACGGGTCTTTGTACAGATGCGTGCCAAGAGTGCATGGACGATTCTCATCGCCCCGTCCTGGCCACGCCAGCCATGGTTCCCTCTGCTCCAGGCTCTGGCATCAGACTCCCTTTGCCTGCTCACTGATCCGAACCTCCTCCACATGGGAGACGTTGGATCCTACACTCGGACTTGCCCAGTCTACATCTGATGGCCTGGTTTATCCATCCAACCTAGCACGGATCCTAGAAATGTCTCGGAAGCCCTCCACGTGGAGATCCTACCAATCCAAGTACCTTCGCTTCATTGACTTTTTAGCATCCAGCGACCGTACCGTTGCCTCCGCATCTCTGCAGGATGTCATGTCCTACCTCCTGCATTTGGCTGAGTCAGGATCCGTGCATTCTTCTCTAAAAGTCCATCTTGCTGTGGTGGTTGCCCATGCTCCACCTTCCTCTGCGTTGTCCTCTGCCTTCAAGGACAAGACTGTAAAACAGTTTCTTCAGAGTTTGTGCAATGCTTATCCACCTGTCAAGGTACCACCTCCTCAGTGGTTCCTCACTACTGTTCTCACCGCGCTTACAAAGGCACCCTTTGAGCCTTATGTCACAGTGGACATTAAACTTGTCTCATTCAAGACTGCATTCCTGGTGGCCATTACTTCTGCCTGAAGGGCAAGTGAACTTGCAGCCCTGAGGTCTGATCCACCTTTTCTAAAGTTCTACCCTGACAGGGTTGTGTTGCACCCGGAGCTTTCTTTCCTCCCGAAGGTCCTCCCTGAGTTTCACCTGGCCCAATCCATCACGCTACCTGCGTTCTTCCCGCATCCATCATCGCCACAAGAGAGAGTATGGCACTCGTTGGATGTCAGGAGGGCCTTGCTGTTTTACACTCAAAGGACTGCATCCTTCAGGAGAGCACAGCATCTTTTCATTGCTTATGGTGGTAAGTCACGTGGTCAGCCTTTGTCTGCCCAGAGACTATCCAAATGGATTTCGGGTACCATTTATCTGGCCTATGAGCTGTCATCGCTGCCACCTCTGCCTCATGTCCAGGCTCATTCCACCAGGACTTTAGCTTCTTCTACTGCCTTCCTGGAAGGCATCCCTATGGAGGACATCTGCAAGGCTGCTACCTGGTCCAGGTCCTCCACGTTCATCACTCACTACCGAGTGGATACCAGGTCTGCTGCTGACATCAGACGTGGCAGAACCATCCTGACGGCTGGTCTCCGATCCTCTTCAGTGATGACTGCCCATCCCTGATTGACTTCGCTCTCCTCCATCTCATCTCACCGGCTGCCCACCATCCAAGTAAGTGAGCTTGCTAGTCACCCATTAGTGTGCATTCACAAACAACACGATGGAGAAAGACAGGTTGTACTTACCAGTAACTGTCATTCTCTGAGTATGTTGTTTGTGAATTCACACGACCCACCCAGCCTCCCCTCTAGCTGCCAGGCTGAGATGGCTCTGGGCCTAGCGGGCAGCTCTAGTATTGAACTGAGGGAAAGAGCATGAAATGGTGCCAGAGGCGGGTGGGGATGGTGGGCGGTCCTAACTTCAAATCTTTTATCCAATCAGCTTTTCAGCTCCAACATTGGCTCAGCGCAGGCGCAGAACCCATTAGTGTGAATTCACAAACAACATACTCGGAGAATGACAGTTACTGGTAAGTACAACCTGTCTTTCTGTTGCTAATGATGCAATCAGATTAAAGCCAAAAATACGTCTAGTATGGCTGATGTGCACAGAAGAGAAAGGAAAGTCTGATGCTGCACAACACATACAATTGGAATGTGGAAGTGAGGAGTATGAATCAAGGCAAACTGGAAAACCATAAAGTCCACTGGCTCAGATCCAAGAAGAGCTTTAAGGCAAGAACAAACATTCTTGAGAGTACGCAAGAGCAAAACCAAATTAAAAGATGGAGGAAGGAACTTGCTGGACAAGGAACATTAAAGGATGATATAACTGAAGATCTCAACCTCTCCTACATCACTTGGAGGACCCTGAATAGGTTGAGGGTTGGAGTCCCTAAATGCAGGAAATACATGTTCAAGTGGAAGGTGCTGACAGACAACAACACAAGGTGTGAATGTGGAGAGACACAGAGTCTGGCTCATTTATTGGTCTGCCGATTACTGCCAGAGACATGTAACAATGAGGACTTGGGTTTGGGCAATGACAAAGCTAAGAAAGTAGCTTCATATAGATTAGAGAGTGGTGACTGGCCCAAGATCACTCCATTTAGCTCTGCCCTCAGAGTTCAATTATGTCTTCAGTAAGTGCTGTTCATCAAAGATTATTTAGTTCTCAAAAGAGCAACGTTTTAGGCTGTTTCTGTAGGAGATGTATGGTATATTTTTTGTGCATATTGTTACTATATATTGGATATTGGTTGTGTATTATTATTGTTATTATGTGC
The DNA here is from genome assembly GCA_030440675.1 of Furcifer pardalis. NCBI lineage: Eukaryota > Metazoa > Chordata > Lepidosauria > Squamata > Chamaeleonidae > Furcifer > Furcifer pardalis. Next base: position 45,886,330 of record CP126894.1, on the reverse strand, counting down.
TGTTTTTGTAGGATGTATATTGTATATTTTTTTTTGTATATTGTATTATTATATATTGGATAGCTACCATGTGAGCCACCCTGAGTCGGGTTTCTGACTGGGCGGGATATAAGTATGAAATTAAATTAAAATTAAAAACATTATTGGTTCTGTCTTCAGTTATTTAATGGCTGGCTGGCATCAGGTCTAACCCTAAGATAAATAACTCCCTGGATGAAAAATAGCATAATCATCTTTCCTTCCAACTCATAGTCAAATTCCTCAGATGTACAGAACAAAACCTAACAGACAGATATCTATAACATTCTATTATGGGTATAATTTAATTTAAACATTTACAGTAATACCTTGGTTAGCATTTGCATCGCATAACACTAAAACCGGATGTTGGGGAATTTGAGGCAAAATTTTGCATTGCACAACGTTATCTTAATGTTCTGTGATGCAAAAGCTTGCCTCAAATTCCCCAACGTTGATCACTGCTGCAAATCCCGCAGGGCTGGAGACCAGCCCTGCAGGCTTTGGATCAGAGACCGCTGCTCAGAGTGGTGAATTGGTTGGGGGGGAGGGTGCGCCCGTCCATTCTCCCCCCCCATCCAAACCAGTGGTCTGAGCATGCAATTGCCGGCTGGGTTGGGGAAGAGAACTGGTGTGCACGGACGTTCTCTCCCCAACCCAGCCGGTGGTCCCAGCATGCGATCGTCACTATGCTTGGGGAGGGAACGCGCATTCCCTTCCCAAGCAAATCAGCAATCGTTCACTGGAACCACCGGCTGGGTTGGGGAGGGAGGGCACTTTCTCTCCCCAAGCAAACCAGATCAACCCCGTTCCCTTTCCTCTTCAGAAAGGGAACAGGGCTTTTTTTAACATTGTGCGATCAATGCATCACATAATGCTAAAAACCTAATAATGTTAAGACTTGTGAACCAATGATAACATTATCCAAGGTACTGGTGTATTTCATTTCTTTGGGTGAGCGTGGAGAAATGAAAAAAACTAGCAGTGAACATCTAAGGCTAAGCCATAAAACTTTAACAGTTGTCTTTCACCTTTCTCTAATCTATATGCTCAAACCAGTGTGAAAATGGGCAAAATATGGACCAGGTCTGGTTTTGGGACTTCAATTCCCAGAAGCCTAAATCAATCCCCCAAAGTACTGATCAACCAATGTCCTGATTTAGGCTTCTGGGAATTGAAGTCCACCCATGGTGTGTGTTTCCCATGTTGGGAACCACTGCCCTAGAAGAAAATGTGGCTTTAAAATGTATTTAATATAGATCAGAACAAGGAAGGTGTTAGGAACAAATAATTTGTGAAGTGAAAGTCCAATAATCTGTCAAAATAGTGTGCCTATAATTCAGGTTATTGTGGAGTATTAACATTCTAGCTTTCAGTTGCTCTCTGGGTGAGAAGCAGTCTAGTTATATAATGCTATACAGTAAAACCTCACATAAAGAGTGCCTCACTTAGAGAGTAACTCGCTTAAAGAGCAGCATTTTCTCTGAATGGTTGCCTTGCTTAACAACCAAAAACTCGCTTAACAAATAAATTGGGGTTGCAATCCTCCCCCCACCAGAAGTCACAATTGGTCACTTACAATGGTGTTTCACTTAAAGAGCAAACTTGCTTAAAGAGCAATCCCGTGGAATGCATTATGCTCTTTAAGGGAGGTATCACTGTATTTGCATGTTATTTGCTGCATCCTTTTGTTTTTACCTATTTGCTACATGAATTCAGAGTAGACTTGCCCTTTACAATGTTCTGAACTTTCAATCTTTTTGTTTCTTTATTATGTCAGCCCACAACCATCAACTTCAGTGACCTGCTGCTGTCTTCTGTGGAGTTTCATCTGGTTGATTGTCTTGGTTGCTTTTGCTTGGCCCTTCAGTGTGCTTATGTCATCCCTTTATGGATTAGTGGCACCCCTGATTACTTTAATAGGCCTTGGTGATATCAGTGATTTTATGCTGCAAGCAGTAAACATTGGAAGAGAATGTTCTCGGAACGTCCGAAAGGGCAAGCCCATTGCTTGAAGAAAAGATCTCACAGCAGTTAGCATCCCATTTCTTCTCAAGTCTCCTGCCTTTACGTGCATTTATTTTTCATCCCACTCTGTATCTTTTCCTTTCTTCTCTTGCATTAAAAAATACTTGTTTCAACATCAGCAGATGTTTAACTGACCTGTCTTTATTTGGTTTTTAATCCATGAGCGTATAAAATTTATTTATACTATAAATCAGGGGTGCCTAAACTTTTAAGGCCACGGGCCGGTCACCTGGTTCAGAGGGCTGGTCACTAATCCCCAGGACTGTATGGATGTGTTTTATTTCCACTTCTGGGAGCGACAAGGGCATTGTGGGCTGCATGAATTGGCATCAGGGGCCGAATCTGGCCCCCTGGCCATAGTTTGGGCACCCATTCTATAAATAAATCACTGTAGACTGGTTCCAAGCACGCCTAAGAAACTATTTATTTATAGGCTGTTGATGTAGCAGTTAACCCATTTTATTGGGATCTTCCACTTCTCTATGGGCACAGGATCACTTGAAGGAAGGACTTTAGTTCCTTTGGTTTGATCCAGTATTAGAAAGATTACACAGCAAGGTTGCCACCCAGGGTATGCCTGATTGTATTCACAATCTTTGTGGAGGCTCTTTCTGTGCACCCTAAGGAAGGACTGATAAATCACAATGCAATCTGTTTCTTCTTGTTTTCTTGGCATCATAAATTTAAAATACATTTCCATTGATAACTTGTCTCTTGATATAATAACAGTCTCTCTAAGTATGCAAAGCAGATGGGTATATAATCTTGGTACAGATGTTTTCTTTAGAAGAAAGCTTTGAGATATTGTACCCATTGATGTGATTACAAACCCACCCCACTCTTCAACATATGAAGCGTTGTTTAGATCAGGGATTCTCAATGTGGGGCCCATGGGCTCGATGCGGCCCGTGGCACCCTTTCATGTGCCCCTCCCCACCGCCTCCACCACACCAGAAAGTGCCATGTGGTGGAGAAAGGGCAAAATGGCTATCCGGCCCTCAAAGCTGTCGGGACCGTGACCCGGCCCCCGGCTTTAAAAGGTTAAGAACTCCTGGTTCAGATAGAATGAAGGTACTGTAAATTCATTTCAATGGATTGTCAAAGGAGGGATTATTCCCTCTGGTATGATTCATAGGATAGGTCTTTACTGTAAAAACAAAGCAGCTGGTGAATAGTTGTTATCCTGCTGGATTCCATTTTAGTAATGTCTAAAGAAAGAGGCTAGCTGTTCTTTCTTACTGGATTCTGAACTGTCTTGACTTGGAGTTCCAAGTGCATTATATATACACACACCATGTGCATTATATACAGTGGCGGGCATCAGCAGGTTCGCGAATTCTGACTGGCCCCTCCCATCCAAGTTTTGAAATAAAATAGTCCTAATTCATGAGCAACACAGGGGCTTTCCCCCTGGCCACGCCCACCATACCACGCCCACAGTCTGGTAGTAAAAAATTTTTGAGCCCACCACTGATTATGTATACAGATAGAACTCCTATATGTGAGGAGTTAACCCTGACTGGACCAGGATCTCTCCTTGTTTAGGATCTGGGTGCATGGAAAAGGCATTCTGAAGCATTTTCAACACAGAGGCATCAGGGGAGCATGGAGGTGTACACAGGGTCGTAGCCAGGATTCTAGATGTGGGTGGGTGAATATTTTTTTCAGAATGGGCAACAATGTCATATATCTATGTGTGTCATATATATAAGCAGCCGGGAATTTGAGGGTGGGCAAACTGCTAACTCAGGGTGGGCAATGCCCACCCTGGTCACTCCCTGATTACGGCCCTGGGTGTACAGCTAGTTGTTTTGCTATATGGAAGGGGGTCATGTGACTACCTTATGGAATTTTAGAGTTGCAACAAACATTGGAGATAATCTAATACTTTTTCAGCTAATAGTTTTGCAACAGCACTGTAATTACCAAAGCATCTATGACACATGCCAATCAAGAAACCAGGGGAAGAAAACCCACCCCCTCCAGTCAGCCAGGTCCAGCATGCAATCTTAGGTTACTACCTCTCATTTTAACTTACCTCACAGTAGAAAAAACTGTTCACCATCACAGAAAAATCCTATGATATCCTGGGAGTAAGGATGTATAGCGTTGTTACTGTTTTAATCCATATGAAGAAAAAGACAACGAATCGAGTCCATGGTTGTAAAATTGTAATCACCAGTATTTATTATGGACTATAAAGACACTAGCATTTGATGGTTTCTATTTGAAAAATAGGTTATATATCAAATACTATTTGTTTGTGAAGGACAGGGTTGTGTGCTATATATTGTGCTTTAAATACTTCTGACTGAAATCTTTTTGTTTCTTTATTATGTCATCCCAAGACCACAAAGTGGAGTGAACTGCTGTTGTCTTCTCTGGAGTTTCACCTGGTTTGCTGTCTTGATTGCTTTTGCTTGGCCCTTCAGTGTGGCTATGGCAGCCATCTATGGATTTGTGTCACCCATGATTGCTCTAGTAGGACTTCAAGATATCAGTGATTCTATGCTGCAGGCAGTACATGTGGGAAGAGAGTGTGCTCTGAATGTTAGAATGGGCCGGCCCATGATTTGAAAAAGTAAAATAATAATAATAAATCTCACAGCATTTAGAATTCTGTTACTTCTCAGATCTCCTTCTTTTACATGTATGTATTGTCAATTATCATCTGTATCTCTTATTTTCATTATTTTCATTAAAATATGTTCATTTCAATATAGGAGTACTGTAATTAGTTTCATTATGTTCATGTGTGGTTTATCATTTTAGCCTTTGTGAAGAATACTTTAAATAAGCAGTATTTAAGTTGCAGAAAGGGCTCAGTAGTTAAGAAGCTCGCCTTGTTAGCTGGAAGGCCGGCAAGTTGGCAGTTTGAGACCCGAGTGCTGCATGATGGATTGAGTGCCCATCTCTGTCCCAGCTCCTGCCAACTTAGTTAATCGAAAGAAAGACATTGCAAGTAGATAAATAGGGACCACTTCTATGGGGAAAAGATATTGGAGACATGAAAGGAGCCTCATCTGGGTGTCACATGGGCAGAATTTCTCTAACAAAAACCCTTTCAACCCAGAATATTTCTGACACAAAATTATTATTATTATTATTATTATTATTATTATTATTATTATTATTATTATTATTATTATTATTATTATTATTATTATTATTATTATTATTATTATTATTATTATTATTATTATTATTATTATTATTATTATTATCAAGCACACTTATCAGCTGAGGGGGTAACTTGTTTGCTCACGGTTGATGCAATTAACATTGCCTTGTAACAACTTAGGAAGGAAAGCAAGCCTTTCTTCTGTAAAAACAAGCTTCACAAAGTTATCAAATCTGTCAAATGTGAAAACATAATAGAATTAAATTTGGGACTGAAAGTTACTCTACTATCTAGGAAATGTCCCTTGCTTTTTCAAGGGGATTATGTATGAGAAGAGATTCCTGTCTATATGTGATTATTCTGTATGAAATATATCAAGAAGTACATCAATTGTTAGGAGGCATGAAAGTAACTGGCTGAATAGCTCAGTGGTTTAGAGGTTGGGAGTTCAATTCCCCTCTGTTCCTAGTGGGAGAAGGGCTGGCTTGTACGGGCTTGGTCAAGCTGCATAGGCTGAAATCACCCTTAGAAGAAGCAAATGGTAAACTACTTCTTTATATTCTCTGCTTTAAAAACCTTGCAAAGGATCACCATAAATCAGATTGTCTTGACAGTATGACTCTCCTTTTAATTTTATATAGGAGTAAGCTTTTTTGAATCTTGCTACGATTCTTTAGTTATTTATATGCCATCAAGTTGGAACTGTCTTATAGCAAACTTAATAGCAGTTTAAAGGTAAGTAAGATATTTAATGAGTGTTTTTATCAATTCCACTCCCCCAGTGAGTTTTCATGGCCATATTGGAATTCAAACCCTAGTCTCCAGAGTCCTAGCAGTTTCTTTGTCCCCTGCACCACATTGAGTAAAATTATTTACTACATTGAAATCCTGAAAGCATGGACAGCAACCAGAGAAATGAAATCAGACAATAGATATTTACTTGCTACCTACAATTCACAAACCTGGAAACTCTGGAAGACCTATTATTTCAAGCATCAACACTGTCACTGTTGGAGTATCTGGATATCGGGACCCCATTCTCAAACCATATGCCACCAATGTACCAAAATATGTAAGAGATACCACAGACTTTCTAAGAAAGCTTCAACATACATGTGACCTCCCAGATAACATTATCTTAGTCAGAAGGGATGTGGAAACTCTGTACACCAACATCCCACATAAAGATCGATTACAAGCCATCAGGAACACCATTAAAAATGAAGATGAAGCTCACATGGTCACCACCCTATGCAACTTTGTACTTAGACATAACTTGATGGCACATAAATACTTCACCTTTGACAATAAAGCCTACCTCCAGATCAATGAAAATGATTATTTGCATAGCTCCACAATATGCTAATATATAGTCATGGCTATAATAATAATTTTGTGTCAAATTATTCTGGGTTGAAAGGATTTTTGTGGAAGAAACTCTGCTCAGGGAATGCCCAAATGAGAGCTGGGACAGAAATGGGCCCTCAATCCATCATGCAGTACCTGGATCTCAAACTGCCAACTTGCCAGCCTTCCAGCTAACAAGGTGAGCTTCTTAACCACTGAAACACCACAGCCCCATGGCTGATCTAGAACAACGTTTTCTTATCTGTTGTACCCATAAAACGCTTACCTATTTGAGTTACATCGATGACATATTTGATCTGGACACGTAGAGAAGAAATCCTAGAGAAATTCTACCAAGATTTCAATAATTTTCATCCCTATATTAAACTCAGTTTGGATCAGTCTACACAACAAGTAAATTTCCCAGACACCACTATGAAACTACAAAATGAACATCTCAGTACCACACTATATCGCAAACCCACAGATTGATACACCTACCTGCATGCCTCTAATTTCCATCGAGAACACATGACAAAATGGATCGTCTTCAGCCAGGCCCTCAGTTATAACCGTATCTGCTCAGACCCACAAGACAGACACAAAGCTCAAGGATTAAAAAAAATGCATTTCTCTGACTACAATACCCATCCAATGTGGTTAAAGAACAAATCAAACGGGCAAGATAAATACCCAGAAGCAATTTACTGCAAGACAGGTCCAGAAAAGAAAGCAATCAAACACCACTGGTTGTCACTTTCAGCCCACAACTAAAACCTCTCACTCAGTGGTGGGCAGCCAAAAAAATTACTACCACACTGTGGGTGGAGCCAACATTGTGGGCGGAGCAAACATCATGACATCTTGGGCAGAGCCAACGTCATGATGTCATGGGAAGCGCCAATGATGTGGGCGGAGCCAACGTAAAAAACCCATAAAAATAAGTACATAAAATACAAATTAAATAAACATAAAAATACACATAAAACACATAAAATACACATTAAAATAAATACACTGTAGGCACAGTGTGCATGTGCAGTGGGGGGACCAGTGAAAAGGTAAGTCCCCGAGGTGGTTCCCCCCAAAAGCCGTGACCGGTTCTTTGAGACACCGGGAAAAGTTACTACTGGTTATGGTGAACTGGTGCGAACCTGTTGCATCCCATCACTGCTCTCACTCATATAATGAAATATCTTTAACCCATCTTGGGCAAGAATGCTCTGCTCTCCAAGACTCTTGGTGGCAGACCTTTGCTGGCATACAGAAAATCTCTCAATCTCAGACAACTATCGGCACACAACAGACTAAGCAACAGTGAAACAGAGATGGAAACTAAACCCTGCTGCAAACACAGATGTCAGCTATGCCCCCATATTTACTCTGACAATAGTAGTACTGGAACCAACAATATTTAATTATTTATTATTTAATTATTATATTTCTATACCGCCCATTTGGGTGGTATCCCACTCTGGACAGTGAACAGACAGATAACAAATAACGACAAAACACACAACAGGTCAGACAACCAACCAACAAATGTGTCTCAAACTAATAAAATATTGGGTGTCTGAGGGCATAGGGACTCAAGCTGACTGATAATTTATCTATAAGCACCACCACACACAACATTAAGGGCAGTTTTACTTGTTTCTCTGCCAATGTGGTTTATGCCATCTTTTGCTAAAAATGCCCTTCTGCACTCTACATAGGACAAACAGGACAATCTTTGTGCAAAAGAGTTAATGGACATAAATCAGACATCAGGAATGGCAACACACAGAAGCCTGTTTCATTTTAATCTATCTGTACACAGGACTTGAAAGTTGAAATTCTGGAACAGAAATATTGCAAGACAAGGATCCAGAGAGAGAAATTAGAGAGGAAGTTTGTTTATACCCTGGACACCTATTTCAAAGGTTTGAGTATTAGTCAGGGGTTTATGGGACATTACACCACACCTAACAGGTATTCATATGCTGCTATGTATGCTGGATCTTATATGTTATATTATATGATCTTCACAGAAACTACCTCAGTAGAATTCTCATCCACAGCATAAGCTACCTCACAGAACAAAGGATGAATTCACATGATTGCCAATAGATTGCTGACGTTTAAACTCATTAGCAAATATTTAATGCCAGGTGTTTGTCTTGTATCATCCTACTAAAGGTAAAGGTTTCCCTTGCTTGAAAGCCAGTCATATCTGACTCTAGGATTCAGTGCTCATCTCTGTTTCAAAGCTGAAGTGTCAATGCTGTCTGCTTCTGCAGACGTTTCCGTGGTCATGTGGCAGGCATGACTAGATGCTGGAGCGCACTAACCATTTGCAATTGAACAGGATGAAACTCCACAACTAATCTGAATAACAACCTTAGATCTTCTGCTATTACCAGTTGTAAAAAGCCATATTGATATGTATACTTATTTGTTACCTCTGTATCTGATGTGTATAAGTTGATGCCATGAAGTCTCACTCTTATGTCTGACGAAGTAGACTTGACCCATGAAAGCTAACATTAACATACAGCAGTTAGACTTTTAAAGTGCCACAACATTTTTGTCTTTTTGTTTTGTTTACTCTCTGATATAATAGATATTTAGAATTTTAAAACTCAGAATTGGTGTCCATTTTTTTTTCTGACTGAGATTCTGTTTGCTAATCTCATCCATCCCATTCTTCACTTGAAGGGCTCCACACAGTTTGGGAAACTCAGCTGCAGATCTGGTTGGATGGCAGTGACACCCAGGTTCCTCACTAGATGGAGAACCTGCATGGCAATACTGTACTGGAATCACTGCTCCCACCACCAAGCGTTAGCCTTTTCCTTTTTGTATCCTTTTTTAATAAATTTAATAAAGCTTTGAACTTTTCAGCAAGCTGTTGTCCTTTTGAAGAAGGGTTGGTGAAGCACTTGCCTCAGATGGAAGGCTATTCGCTACTCATCTACCTGGTCTGGTTGGCGCTTAAGCAGTAACAAGCAGGAATTAGAAATCTACCAGATATTTCTCTAGCCCTGGGAAGTGATCCTATGCACTCTGAAGCAGCAAAGGGGTTTAAACTGGCTTCCTAAAAGGGTAGTAGCACCATACAGGGTGGTATGAGTTCTCTGGATAGGCAGGCCGAGGAATAAAGTTCTGTGGTTCCATGACAGTTAGCAATGTTTTCTTCCTGAAGTACAGTGGGGGGTTTGGGTGAGGGCAAAATTATCCCTATCCCCATGAAAAGTGAATTGTGATAATACCAATCTTGCATGCACTAACATTGGGAAGAAACTTTGCAGCCTACTATGATTATACTTTGTCACTAACTCAACTGATTCAATGCCCACCCACCTCTGGCATTTGAAGCAAGTCCTCAGCTCCTCCTCATTTGTTTATACAGTACTTCAATTGTTTTGTTGGTAGTCTTTTTCCTCTGACCTCTGACTAAGCAACAAGCATGGAGATTCTCTCCATGTGCTGGAGGTTCCATATTTACCTTTTCTTTCCCCTGACTGTAACTACAAATGGTAACTGGAAGTAAAGTACTTTTTTCTACTTTAAATGTATCTAGATTTTTTTCATACAAAGTGAGAGTTTGTATGGTAAAACAAAGGAAGGGAGGCAGTGATGAGACTTAATTAATCTCTCCATATTTTCTTTGTTGTCCTCCCCCCCCTTATACTCTGTTAAACTAATAGGAATAACCAGAAATTTCCAATAAAGTGGTCCTTATTAGCAAGGGAAACCTTTACCTTTATTATGACCATCTATAGTTGCTGTTTGGGGATTGGGGTACACAGAAAGAGCCTCCTCGAAGATTGTGGTATTCTTGAACCACAATCGGGCATACCCTGGTAATGGCAACCTTGTTTGCCAGCTAATCTTTCTTACATTAGGTCAGGATGGAACTGCAGAATGAACGCACCAAAAGGTGCCTTCATTTTGGCAGTTTTGTGTCTGGCTTAGACACTGCAGGAAAAAAAGGGAGATTGGGTTATTACATTTTAAAAACTGCTGTGCTTGCTAATGTTTCATTTAATGTCACAGCTAGTTGGCCCTCTATATATTTCTGTAGTCTTCTGTGAAATACATTTCAAACAGAATTTCCTATCAAACCTTTTGCATACCAGTTGACGTAGAATATTGTCAAAAGGACTTGGGTTGCTTAAAATAAATTAGCCAGGTAGTACTTTCTCTGTGTTAGGTGTTGTCAAGTCATATCGGATATATAGTATATATCAGTCATATCTGATATATAGCTATAATCTCACTTTGTAGCGTTTTCAAGATAAGTGAGATATTTAAGGTGTGGTTTTACCAAAGCCCTTCCCTGGTGAGTTTCCATGACTGATCGGGGAGTCAAATCCAGTCTTCTGACTCCTAGTATGTCACTTTATTCCCTACACCACACTGGGTAACTCTGCTTCATTTGTATTGAAGTGAAAATGCCCGTAAGTGTCCCTTAGAGACAATCTTTTAATGCCTCCTTGTATTTTTTTTAATACAGGCATGTCAAAGCAGTTGGTTTGAATCTGTATGTCATCAATTTTTTGTGCCTGTCATGGAACAGAAGATTTGCTTCTAGTACTACCTGAGGCCCTATGGCTCCATAAATAAAATAGCTGTCTTTGCAAATAGCTGTCACTCTGGAACTCATAAGAAGAACTGAAGCTGTACTTTAGCCATATATTTTAGACTTGCATGCCTACCAACTTTTCTTTTGGGGGATGGGTGTGGGTAAATGTTCCAGATTATTTTAGTCTTTAAGACAGGGATTTCCAACCTGCAGCCCGTGGGCCGGATGCAGCCTGCGGCACCATTTCATGTGGCCCCACCACCACCTTCCCCACACCAGGAAGCGTCATCTGGTGGAGGAAGGGCAAAATGGCCATCTGGCCCCCAAAGTTGTCTGAGGGAGTGTGTCCCAGCCTCCAGCTTTAAAAATTGAGAACTCCTGCTTTAAGAAATCCTGTCGGTCTTTTATATGAAGCTTATTTCCAAATTAAAAAGCCTCAAAGCCACTGATTCCCACATAGCCATATTACATAATCTTCAGTGGAATCTGTTGTTGTTTCCCTAGTCACCAAAAGCTATAATCTCACTTTGTAGCAGAATGCAGTAGGAGTTTGTCGATGGGAATGGTTTCTCTAAAGGAGACCAGATACTGTTCTCCTTTTATACAAGACATATCACATCCTGACTGCAGCGGCTCAGGTGGCTAAGATGCTGAGTGGAAGGCGGGAGGTCAGCAGTTCGATTCCCAAGTACTGCAGGACAGAATGAACTCCCGTCTTTGTCCCAGCTCCTGCCAACCTAGCAGTTCGAAAGCAAGAGATTGCAAATAGATAAATAGGGACCACTTTGGTGGGAAGGTAAGCAGCATTCCGTGCCTGCCACCTGGCCATGGAAACATCTGCAGAAGCAGACAGCACTGGCTCTTCAGCTTTGAAACAGAGATGAGCACTGAACCCTAGAATCAGATATGACTGGCTTTTGAACAAGGGAAACCTTACCACATCCTAGATACTGGAGGCTTTACACTACTGCTATAGTTTAAATATAATAAATTGATTGGTTTAATTTTAATTTAATTTTAATTTTTAGACTTGTATGCCGCAGAGCAACTCTGGGCGGCTAACAGAGATACACAATATACAGTTACAGGTTCCACACAGTTATAATAAACATATCATTATCACAAATCATCACAGTTTCAAAAGTATCAATATCACAGTAACAAAGTATTACAAAAAGCAAAGCAAAAACAAAAACCACATTTGCTAAATCCCACAGCACTCACATGAGAAGTCCCACAGAAAGTGGATGAGAAAAAGTCCAAGGGAAGAGTCCGGTGGTGGTGGAAGTGGTTTGCTTTCTTATGCCCTTTAAGTGAAACAGGACAAATTTAACTTTTAAATTAAATTAGAAAACAAAGTAGGTATGAAGTAATGGAGGATAGGAACTGTGCACTGTGTTTTCCTAATACAGCTTTTGATTGTTGAGAGAGCCTGGACAAGTTACTTTAACAAGGAGTTCAATGCATCCTTGTCAATCATAGAGCGAAAGAAATACCCAAATACTGTATAAGCAATTACACTATTTGATTTTCATACTGAAAATATACTAGCTCTATTAGATAAAGTTGAAGGTCTCCCTTGCTCAAAAGCCAGTTGTGTCCAAATCTAGGCAGCAGTGCTCCATTTACAGCCAAGGAGCCAGGGCTGTCTGCAGCTGCAGAAATTTCTGAGGTCATGTGGTAGGAACAATTAGATACTGGAGTACATGGAATATTGTTACCTTTCCTGCCAAAGTGGTACCTATTTATCTACTTGCAATTTCTTGCTTTCGAATGCTCGGTTGACAGAAACTGGGACAGAAAATGGGAGCTCACGCCATTGCACAGCACTCAGGTCTCAAACTACTGACCTGCCGACCTTCTGGTCATCAAACTCAGTGTCTTACACACACAAATGAAAAGAGAAAGTGCTATAGCAATACCCCACTTCCTGTTACAGTCTTCACCTGAGAGCAACAGTCTGCAGCAGGAGGAGGCTGCTATCCTTGAAACCTTTCCATCTAAATGGGAATCTTGAGGATCAGTCCATAACAGTGGACACAGAAAGAGCCTCCGCAAAGATTGTGGTCTTTTTGAAACACAATTTAGCGTATCCTGGTGTTGCCACCTAATCTTTCTCACACTAAGTCAGGTGAAAGGACCTACAAAATGAACTCACCAAAGGTGCCTTTATTTTGGCAGTTTCACATCTGGCCTAGACATGGAGGAAGAAATGGCCAAACTGCCATTTTCCACCTAAGGAGAACACCAGAGAGAGGGGTGGATCCAGAATTGTTTCTTGAATCATAACGTTAATTTGAATTAAATCCAGAACATCTATTCAGAATCTGTAGGAATCTGGCACCATCTACCCCTTTCCAACTTCTATTATGTTGCATGTGCACACAAGATTTGTGTCTGAAAGCTGATAAGAAAGAGCAGATAACAAATGGAAGTACGGCACAATATGCTTTAATTAGAAGCTGTTATCAAACCCTTCCTCCTCTTTCTCAGAGCTTGCTTTCCTAATGTCTGGCAGAGACATGAACATGTCTGGATAATTTACAAACTGACTTCCCAAAGGACACTGCACTCTGCCATATAATGAAGTTCCTCCAGGATACACATTGACAATCTGGGCCATTGCATACCAAGCCAAACCCACTCAGCAACTGCCTCTCTTGACTTTCTATTTTTAACTTAAGAAGAACAAAAAATAATAATAATCTTAAATTGTTGGGATGAATTTTATAGATTCCATTGCTAAACAAATTATGAATGTATTTGCTTCAACAACTAAGCGGGAAAGCATCTGCCACATTTCATTAATACCAGAGCTGGTTTTTATTTTGTGTTTGTTTGTTTTTCATACAGTCTATTTAATCTTCCCTGTTACATAGCTGAACCTGCATAAAAACGGAGGGCTTTAAGAAGACATGTGTTAATGTAATCCTACAAACTCATCCTCCCCTCCCCCACCTGCCTGCCAAAATGCAGGAGGGAAGAATTTCACCCTTATTCATCAAAGTTTAAAGAGACTTCAAGTAAGCATTGCTTCAAAAACATATGCTGCATTCTCTCCTTGTTAAGTTCATTTTTGTGACAGCTTCAGTAATCAGCCTGCTCACCTGCTGTTACTGTATTAGGGACTTGGATGGCAGAGAGAAGGGATTGTTTAAATCATTAACACCGAATGTTTTAAAAAGCATAAAGCCGAGTTGAAGAGATCTCCCTTTAATATTAAAGGGGAATACATTGCTGTAAACCAAGGGTTCTCAACCTTTTAAATCCAGGGGCCAGATCACGCCCCATCACACTGTTGGTGGGCTGGACCTGTTTCCCCCCCACGCCCCACCATTTCCCACCATGCTGCTGCTGCCACCGCCAACACTCCCACACATGCCACCAGTCCGGCCCACCAACACTTCCCCCCATGTCACTGTCACCAACACTCCTCCCCACACTACCACCACACTCCCCCTGTGCCACCAGTCTAGCCTGAAAACACCCTCCCTCCACACTGACAATGCCACTTCCCTGATGCCTGCCGTGGGTGAAGGAGAGATTCTGCCTGTCCTTGCCTGTGCTCAGCCAGAGTGGCACCCGGGAAGGACGCAGGTAGCTGCGTGCGTCTTTCGCCACTGATGTCCTTTTCCCCTCTGCCTGGCTTAGCATGTCCCTAATGCCAATCCTTAGCAGGGTGGATGTTGTAAGCCTTCTTACCATATCCGCCCTGCTTTGGAGTGGTGTTAGGGACACCCCAAGGCAGGCAGAAAAGGATGGCAGTGGCAATGGAGGCGGGAGCAAGGGTGTGGGCTGAATGGAATGGTACTGCAGGCCGGATCCGGCCCATGGAATGTAGGTTGAGAACCCCTGCTGTAAACAAACATGTAATTTTTAAAATTTGTTTTATTTTTTTCTGGCAATATACTCATACATATATGACACTCCGTTCCATGTGCTCAGAGCATATTTTGTTTCCAAGGGGTCCATGGTCAAAACAGTTTATAATCCCTTTCAGGTCTTCTTCATGTTTCATGAGCTGTGGAAGGAGGGGAGAGGGGGACCATGGTACTGGCTGTAATCTCAGCCTTCCATGTCCCATTGGACCAACCATGATCCTCCGCCCAGAATGAAGGTCTGAGGAGCACCTACACGCATGCCCTCTTTCAGGCTTTGGCTCTGGGCCTGAAAGGCAAGGGCAAAAAATGTGCAGGAGAGGCAGGGGAATGGTGTCCTTTTGGACTCTTCCTGCCAGAATTCCATATTGGGGTGGCAGCTAATATGCTGCCGGTGGGATAGTGGACACTGTAGTCTAAGAAGTTACATTTCCTTGAGGCAGAGCCAGTAGGACAGTTCCACTCTTCTCCATGTAGGCACAGAGAAAGTCTGAAGGATATTTGTTACTTTTGCTTAATTCGAAGATCACATCAGAAGGCAAAAATTTTTAACTTGGGACTTGGCTCTAGAAAAATACATTTTCCAATCATTGTAAGTAATTCATGTTTTACTATATTATTCACAGGTTACATGGAACAAACAAGAGTCTTACTCCTAGGGAAGCTCTCAAATATGTGCATTAGACTAGCTAGAATAGCCATAGTTGTTGATGTCACAACATCCTTTCATTGGGTGGGTCATTCCCAGGATGCCAAGAATGCCTCCCACCTTTTTGTGCAACTAATGCTGTTTAGTGCCATCTAAATCATGACATATGTATGTGGCGATTGTGATGACAACTGAGCTGAGATAGTGGATTCTATTTGCTGTTTTGTTGTAGTTTTCCTGCCACAGGATACACTCTCACCATTTCTAGGTCTAATTGAGAGTTAGGAGTTTTTCCTGCAATAAATGATTTATGTTATCTGGCCAGGAAATATTTTGCCAATATCACTTGGAAAAGGAAAAACAACAATATGTTTGTTTTTGCTAAATTAGTATATTCATTAATGAGCTCGATGCAAAAGATGTAACATTGCAGAAATTCTACCCCTTGTCACTGTAAAGGAAGGCATGTCTGTTTTGGTGATGCAACATTCCATAGGTAAAGGTTTCCCTTGCTCGAAAGCCAGTTGTATCTGATTCTAGGGTTCAGTGCTCATCTGTTTCAAAGCCGAAGAGCCAGCGCTGTCTGCATAAGATATAAAGACAGAGAATTAAAGATTTAGTCCAAATGTATATTGTAAATCTTACAGTCTAGGTGAGCAAGGATGTCTGATCTCTTAAATCACTGAAGCTGCTGTTGTTGAAGTAGGCTTTGACAGGTTGGATGGTGAATTCGTTTTGATGGATGCTTTTTTAAAATTGCATTTATATCTTAGGTTTTTAAAAATCTTTTGTTGTATTTTTTCAGTCTAACTTGTATTTATTTTATTTTTTATTTTATTTTTTAACCAATTAGCTTCCTCCTGGGCGATGTGTTCTGGGTAGAAAGAGCAAGATACAGTGAAGGAATCAACACATTAACAAGGCAATGGAATTCATAATAGACTTCTGGGTGAAAGTGTGTGTTGGGGCGGAATCTTTGGTCATTTGTTTAATGTAGCGGTGCCCAAGCTTTTGGGGCCGAGGGCTGGTCAAGTGATTCAGGGAGCCGGTCACTATGGCCTGGGGCCAGATTCAGCCCCCAACGCTAATTCATCCGACCCATGAAGCCCTCTTCGCTCCTGGAAGTGACAAGGATGAATTGGCACAGGGGCCAGATCTGGCCCCCCAGGCCTTAGTTTGGGCACCCCTGGTTTAATGAATCCATGGCTCCCCTGTCAAAGTGTTAGCTCATCTTTATCCATTTGCTTATTTACCACCCTGCTGTGACACATGCCAGACACCATGGCAGCCAGAGATTAAATCCATTGATCTTTCTCCAATTCTGAGATTCTTTGCAAAACACGCACACACAGCCCCGACGGGGAGGAAAAGGCATTCCCATTCATTGATCTCCATAGGGTTTTTTTCGTCGCCTCCAGAAGCCGGCTGGCACGATCCTTTTCCCCACCGACCCACCCACCCATTTCAAAACGGGTTCCCCTATTTGGCCATCCCCTCGGGCCGCCTGGATGCAGCCCCGTCGGCTTTCCCTTACAAGGGCTGCGGGGCCCCGAGGGTTTGGGCCGGCGGCGACTTTTCGCCTTCCCGACTCCATGAATGGCCTCGCGGCTCCTCAAGGGCGCCAAGGCGACCAAATAAGGGCAAGGTGGCTGGACGGTCCCCCGGGAGTCCCCCCGAGGGACACGGACTTGCCGCCGGGTATAAAAGGGACGGCGCTCCCGCCGAGTCGGGACCCGGCTGGCGCTCGCAGGATCCCGCCGCGGCTCGAAGCGTGGACTGAGCTGGTAAGTAGCGCCGCCGGAGTCGAGGTCAGGAGGGGCCACGCCCCGAGACATCCGACGGACGGCCGTCGAGGCTCTTGGCGTCCGCCTGGGCGCCTGCCTGCCTGGGTCTCTGCGTGTGGCTGGAGGGGAGAGAGCGCGCGTGCGCAAAGGGGATAGAATAATAATAATAATAATAATAATAATAATAATAATAATAATAATAATAATAATAATAATAATAATAATAATAAATACATTAATTCCGTGTCAGGAATTATTCTGGGTTAAAAAGATTTTGCCTGGAGGGACTCCGCTCCAGGGGACGCCCCAATGAGGCTCCTTTCATGTCCCCAAGATCTCCCCTTGCAATTCTTTTGGCTTTCGACCTGCTAGGTTGGCAGGAGCTGGGACAGAGACAGGAGCTCTGCTCATGCAGGACCCGGGTCTCGAACTGCCGACGTTCCAGCTCACACAGGCGAGCTTCTTAGCCGCTCAGCCCTTTTGGACACGGGATGAAATGGCACCAATGCAGGCGTTTTGAAAGGAAACGAGCGGGGGTGTGTGTTTCTGACACAGCCCAAAGAAAGGCGAAGAACTGGGGTTTAGTGATGTTCTCGCCAGGTGCCGTCGGGATGCCGATAGTGGTTAAGCTGCTGTACTGCGGCCCAAAACTTTGTGAGTTCGATCATAACGGAGTTCAAGATAGACTGAGCCTTCCATCCTCCCCAGGTCGGTAAAATGACCATTTTGGGGGGCAAAATGCTCATTAACTTGTGAACCGCCCAGAGAGTGCACTCAACACTACGGGGCGGTAAGGTAAAACCGTACCCGACTCCAGCCAAAGAGTCAGCGCTGTCTGCGTCTACAGACGTTTCTGCAGTCATGTGGCAGGCACGACTAGACGCCGGAGAGCATTGAACGCTGTTGATCTTTCTAGACCTTTTCATCTCCAAAATGTTTTTTTTTTTGGGGGGGGGGGATGGGGGGTTGAGGAGAAAGGAAACTCAGAAGAAAATCCCAAGAAATGCCGCATTTAAATAAGCCCCGGAGAAGGCAGACAGGTACAAGTGTAGAGCTATGGGGGGAAAATAGCTCTCAAGAGCCACTTCTCGTTTGATGGCTTGTCGTTTGGAACCTGAGCAGCTGAGATCTCTCAAGCCATGCTCAAACTCACTGAACAGGTCAGCCGTTTGAGACCCGAGTGCTGCTCAACGGAGTGAGCTCCTGTCGTTTGTCCCAGCTCTTGCCAACCAATGAGTTCAAAAGCAAGAAGAAAGGTAACATCATTCGAAGCACGCCTGCCCATGACCACAGAAAAGTCTACAGGTAGAGATGGTGCTGGCTCTTTGGCTGTAAACGGAGATGAGCACTGCACCATAGAGTTGGATACAACTAGGTTTTGAGCAAAGGTGGGCTTTACCTTTACCTAGATTAGTGGTGGCCAACCTTGGCACCCCAGGTGTTCATGAACTTCAATTCCCAGAAGTCCAAGTTAGCCCACCAGCTGGTCAGGATTTCTGGGAATTGAAGTTCAAGAACACCTGGAGTGCCAAGGTTGGCTACCACTGATTTAGATTGTGCCAAAGGCGCAAAACTCTGCCTCAGCGCTACCGGCTGCTGCCTTGGTTGGGAACTCCCGCGGTGGCAGCGCCACAAAGGGGAAGGAGAGGGGATGAATTGAGGAAAGGAGGTCAAGGGATGTCCCGCCCACCTCATCTCATATACGTGTGGGAGGCATATCAGACTATCTATCCATGGAGAAAACTGTGGCTGCTGATCACACCGCAGCTTGTTGGATGTGGAGCACATCTTCTGAGATCAGACCTACCCTCCATGATGGCTCTACCTGATAGGCAATGCTAACTGGTCTGCCTCCCTCTCCACCCAACCCCCACCCCTCCCTTGTGAGCCCATACAGTACTTTTGTGTCTTTCAGCTCCCTGCTTCTTCCCCAAGATGTGTGACGACGAGGAGACCACTGCCCTCGTGTGTGACAATGGCTCAGGCTTGGTCAAGGCTGGCTTTGCTGGAGACGACGCCCCTCGAGCCGTCTTCCCGTCCATCGTAGGCCGCCCCAGGCACCAGGTAACCCAGGCTGGCGGATTCAGCTTCTCTCTCCCTAGAGAGGGACGAGCAAAAGGCGGGCATTCTTCTTCCCAGCCATCACGCAGGCCAGGTTTAGTCCAAGCACTAGGACATGGGTGCCCAAACTACGGCCTGTGGGCCAGATGTGGCCCCTGACACCAATTAATCTGGCCAACGCAACCCTTGTCACTTCTGGAATCGGAAGTAAAACACGTCCATACAATCTGTACGGGTGTATTTTACTTCTGCTTCCAGGAGCAATGAGGGTGGTATGGGCCAGATTAATTGGCATTGGAGGCCAGATCCAGCCCAGAGGCCATATTTTGGGCACCCCTGTTTTAAGCAGAAAAAATGGCAGCCTAAAAAAAAATCTGTCTCGTCTTGTTGCAAAATATATGTTGCAAAATAGATTGCAAGATCCGTTTTACTTCTGCTTTCGGTGGGCGGAACCACATGACTGGCCCACTGAACCATGTGACTGGCCCATCTCTTAAAATGTGTATATATTTTTGGCATCTTTATGTGAATCCACCGCCTTTCATGTACAAGTCTAACAAACAGTCTGCTACACTGGTTGTTCCTTCCTCATTAAACTTTCTTCTATGGCTCATCTTCTAATTCTTTTTCTCTCACACTGATTCAATGAACCTATTCTAGTTGTGATTTACTGCTGGATTTCAGCCTATATGTCCTTTCTTTGTGAATAACTACTATGTCCCGTTCAGTCAAAGTGAGAGAATGTTAAAGCATTCCAACTACAGTATGTCATTTAAAATTACAGTATAGGACTTAATAACGTTCAACTTCAGTTCCCAAATTTCTGAGAATATTGTAACAAATACCTTCACAGAGGAGCACTAATTCACTTTAACTGCAACCGGCAATACAGTCAAACCTCACATAAAGAGTGCCTCGCTTAGAGAGTAACTTGCTTCAAAAGCAGAATTTTATCTGAATTTTCACTTCGCTTTACAAATAAAACCAATCAAAAACTCGCTTAACAAATAAATCGGGGTTTGCAATTCCCCCCCCCCCACACACACACACAATTGGTCATTTACAATGGTGTTTCGCTTAAAGAGCAAACTCGCTTAAAGAGCAATCCAGTGGAACACATTATGCTCTTTAAGCGAGGTATAACTGTACATTTTATGTACAGATGTTGGAGTAAACTAGTATTGTCACTGAAATAATAAGTTACAATACAGTCCTCCTCCTCCTCCTGTTCTTCTCTGCTTCCTCTTTTACCCCTTTGGGTGCCGAAGAAGGTGCAAAATTCTTGTTCTGTCACTTCTAGCAGCCTCCACCGGTGTTATTTAGTGTTGTTGTAATATTTCTTTGCTATTGTCTCTCCACCTTCCTCTGGGTCTGCCTTGTGGTCATTGTCCTTCTCCTTTTTCTACATATGGCTTGTAAGGTATGAATTCCAAAACATTCTCTCCAAATGGGCAAACCACTTTATTTGTTGTCTCTTTATGTAGTGCAAGATTGGTTCTGTTACAGTTCATTCCCTTATAACCTCATTCCTGATTTTATCCCTTCTAGTCACTCCAGCAGCCTTCCTCAGACATCTTTTACTTTAATTTATTCCCAATTGCATAGTACGTTTGTTAAATAATCGAAATAAAGAAGAAACCAGGTTCCCTTTACAAAATGAATTAAATGATGGGTTTATGGAGATAGTACACTGGAATAACATAAAGAGGCCAATTTTCACTGCATCTTAATGTTTCATCCATTTGTAGTTTCATGTTGTCCATTCACACTGCTGTATCTCACAATACTTGGCACTGTTCATTTGTCTCTTCTGCACTGTAGGGTGTTATGGTTGGTATGGGCCAGAAAGATTCCTATGTGGGTGATGAAGCACAGAGCAAGAGAGGCATCCTGACCTTGAAATACCCCATTGAGCATGGCATTATCACTAACTGGGATGATATGGAAAAAATTTGGCACCATACTTTTTATAATGAACTGCGTGTCGCCCCCGAGGAGCATCCCACCCTACTCACAGAGGCTCCTTTGAACCCAAAAGCCAATCGTGAGAAGATGACCCAGATCATGTTTGAGACCTTCAATGTGCCTGCTATGTATGTGGCCATCCAAGCTGTTCTATCCCTCTATGCTTCTGGACGTACTACAGGTAAACAGCCAACTGGTTGATCTGCTTAGCAATCATTTCACCGTAGTTTCACATTCTAAACAGATCTTAAACCATAGTCACATGCCCATTCCCTTGTGTTGTGTATTAATGAGGATTCTAGAAATGTATTGCCACCTATTTCTGTGTTCAGTCACTAATGCAAACTAGAACCCTTCTTATTCATTTTGAAAAGCCTGACACTTTGGAGTTGTACTTCATAAAGATTCAAAATGCATGTTACTGAGATTGTCTTTGAAAATGGATTTACATTCTGAATGCAGGGGACTTAATAAATCTTCAAGGGCATCCCAAAGTTTCTTCCCTTTCTTTTCAACTGGAGTTTCTGCATTTTAACCCTTTACCATTCACAGGGGCCATTAATGTGGAACTCTGAAATCAGTAGTAAGATACTAAGATCTCTGGAATGAGAAGGCCTGAGTTCCAGAATCATACTCACTTAGGGATTTTGGTCGAGCCTGTATATGGTTAGAGTGTTTTGTCTAATCCACACTCAGCCAGTATATGGTTTGAGCTCTGGTGTCAAAGTGGTTAAATTCCTGTTGTTGTTCAGTCGCATAGTCATGTCTGATCCTTTGCGACCCCATGGACCATCACACACCCAGCGCCCCAATCCTCCACCATCCTTCTCAACCCACCCAGCTTTGTGGCCATTGCATCAACAATGCCATCCAGCCAGTGGTGGGTTGTTAAAATTTTTATTACCCCACCATGATGTCATCAACGTCATGGGCGTAGTCGACGTCATGATGTTGTGGGCGGAGCAAATAAAAAAATGTCTGCGCATGCGTCAAACCTCCATTTGATGATTGCACAGTTCTTTTTTTTAGTGTGCATGCATCAAACCGCTATTTGACACATGCACACTAAAAAAAGAATTGCACATGCCTCAAATTGAGGTTTGATGCATGTGCAGTTCCGGGCAGCCATAATGGCTGCCCGGAAAAACATCTTTGGAGGGTGTCGGAGAGGCGACCGAACTGGTCGCCTGGGGTCCCCCCCCCCCCAATCCCTCCTGATGGGGCGCTACCGGTTCGGGTGAACCGGTCCAAACTGGTAACATCCCATCACTGCATCCAGCCATCTCATTCTCTGTCACCCCCTTCTTCTTTTGCTCTCAAATGCACTGCAGTCCTATACTTCAGCCAAAACATTGTGAGTTTGATCCTGATGGGGATCCAGGTTGACTCAGCCTTCTGAAGGTGGTAAAATGAGTACCCAACATAGTTGGGGGCAAAATGCTAATTAACTTGTGAACCACCTAAACAGCACACTAAACGCTATGGGGTGGTATATAAGTACAGTAATTGCTATTGCTAGTATTGGATTAGAAATTGGGAGGCTTGGCTTGCAATCCTCTCTCAGCCATAAAATTTGCTTGGTGACCTTGGGCCAGTCACAGAGTTGTTGTGAGATAAAGTAAAGAAGAAGAAAGCCAAGAGAGCTTATGATAATTTTCAAGCTCTTTTGTAGGAAAGGTGGGATATAAATATAATTAAGTTAAATAAATGAAATATTTTTTCTAGCATGCTAAACTGGTTATTGAAATGCTATGCGGCTTCTGAAAGAACTGTTATTGAATCTGCACAATAACTCTTGACCATTTCTGTGCCACAGGTATTGTCCTTGATTCTGGGGATGGTGTTACACACAATGTCCCTATCTATGAAGGTTATGCTCTGCCTCACGCCATCATGCGCTTAGATCTGGCTGGCAGGGATTTGACTGACTACCTCATGAAGATTCTGACAGAACGTGGCTATTCCTTTGTGACAACCGGTAGGTATCTTTCTCACTTACTCAGAAGTGCAGTGACCCGCATTTCAGACTCTCAGAGATGTGTTCAGAAAGTCTCTTTAAACAGCATCAAGTTTAGAGTTTCCATACAGGCTCATCGGTAAAATATTGAACACTATGGCAAATTAATTACATACAGATGATTCCATGTTATACAAAGAGAATACCCAGTGGTATCAGTAAGGTGGTTACAACTAGTTTAAGCCCACTAGATTTCAAAGGGTCTGTCTACCTGTGGCTAAATCTAGGTCATGCCATAACTGACCTTTGCTGGATTCTACAATCGCCCAAAGCTTTAAAGACTGTCAGTGTTCAATGCTTGTACAAGGAGTTGTGCAAGTTGTTTCATTGCCCAAGCACAATTCCTTCTCTCACAAGCAGCTGTCAGAGGGCATCATAGCTCACCACTCTGATCAATTAGTCCTACCCTCACTTCTTAGAGTGCACATAGCTTTGTTGTTGTTCAGTCGCACAGTCGATTCCGACCCTTTGCAACCCCATGGACCACTGTCCGCCAGGCACCCCTATCCTCCACCATCCTCTTCAACCCGCACAGCTCTGTGCCCATTGCGTCTACAACACCATCTAGCCATCTCATTTTTGTCTTCTCCTTTTTCTTTTGTCCTCCACCTTTCCCAGCATCAAGGCTTTCTCAAGTGAATCCTCTCTTCTCATTTGATGTCCAAAGTACTTTAGCTTCATCTTTACTATTTGACTTTCTAAGGAGCAGTCAGGGTTGATTTCTTCTAAGATTGACCTATTTGTTCTCCTCACTGTCCAGGGGACTCTCAAGACTCTCCTCCAACACCACATCTCAAAGGCATCTATTCTTCTGTGCTCAGCTTTCCTAATGGTCCAGCTCTCACTACCATACATTGCCACCGGGAATACCATTGCTTTGATTAGATGAATTTTTGTTTGCAATGTGATGTCTCTACTTTTCACTATGCTCCCCAGGTTTCTCATTGCTTGCCTCCCAAGAATCAGTTGCCTTTTTATTTCATGGCTGCAATCACCATCTGCAGTGAGCTTTGATCCTAAGAAAGTAAAATCTGTTGGCTAGGGCCAACTAAGTGTTTTGCTTCCTCATTGTTGCCCTGAATCCATTGTTTGTTCATAAATTAAATTGATTACTGTACCACATATATTTTTAGATCTTATCCAAGTTATTGATCGATTGATTGATTGCATTTACCTACATTCATCACTAATACATATTGCACTCCAACAGTAAATGTATTAGTTCCCAAGTCACATAAAGTAGAATTATTTGAAATGTTTTCTAAGACATGATCCAAGCATCTTGTAGCATTCTACAAGAACCACCACACCTCTTCTTTTATCTTCTTTAAAACATTTTCTCAGCGGTTCCTTTTGTGCTTTTTATTTATTTATTACATAATTTCAACCCAGATTTGTAGGTTGGGTACATTCAAGAAAATCACATTAAAAGAGCTCAAACAATTTGGATTATTTAAGACAAGTAGAATTGTGTTGCATAATTTTCCCACCAGAGAAGAAATGGCCTGACTATGCAACAGCAAATAGTCGCTCACTAATTATTCCCTTCTTGGATTGTGTACCATGCAGATAGTTTAGCACATAACCAAGAATCCAAACAGAGACACATTCATTAGCTACAGTATGCTGCAGTTTGTCATTTCCCCACTGACAAAGCCACCAAGCTAAGAGATTCTTGACAGAGTCCTAATCTTTCTGTTTGACAAATGCTTGGATAAATGGTCAAGTGTTCACTTTGTACCAAAAAGGAGGTAGTGTTGATGCCAATTGGTGCCAAGGAGAGGGCAGTCTATACATATTTTTATAGTCTCCTCTCTCCTCCCCTAACTCACCAATGATTTGGTGTAAGGTTTAAGCCCCACTCTTAGGCACCCTGGAAATCTTCTTGGAAGACATCCAGATATGATAGTGCCCAAATAGAAGTGCAGGAAATGTCTGAGAGATACCATAATAATATCTTTTCTCCAGAAGAGTCCTTCTCAGTTTTGCTCATCTTTTCTTCCCTTTGTCCCTGCTCTTCCTTTCCTGCCATAAATGTCTGGGTTTGCCTCCACAGCTGAACGTGAGATTGTCCGTGACATCAAAGAAAAGCTGTGCTATGTTGCTTTGGACTTTGAGAATGAAATGGCTACTGCAGCCTCATCCTCTTCTCTGGAAAAGAGCTATGAATTGCCTGATGGCCAGGTCATCACAATTGGGAATGAACGTTTTCGTTGTCCAGAAACTCTCTTCCAGCCATCCTTCATTGGTAAGTATTCTTTACACAGACAACATTTTGGACTAAGTAACTTTAAATTGGTCTCTGCTATCTATCTATCTATCTATCTATCTATCTATCTATCTATCTATCTATCTATCTATCTATCTATCTATCTATCTATCTATCTGTCTGTCTGTCTGTCTGTCTGTCTGTCTGTCTGTCTGTCTATCTATCTATCTATCTATCTATCTATCTATCTATCTATCTATCTATGTATCTATCTATCTGTCTGTCTGTCTGTCTGTCTGTCTATCTATCTATCTATCTATCTATCTATCTATCTATCTATCTATCTATCTATCTATCTATCTATCTATCTATCTATCTATAATTGTCCTTCTGTTCAAGATAATGTGCAAATTAAAAAATCCTCATGAACCACAGAACAGTGGGCAAGAAAACCTAGAACAAATTGCACTACATTAGAACCAAGATCTAAGAGGAAAACCAGAAAATAGCATCAAGTATTAAAAGTTGTCTACACTAAGTATCTATAAAAAGTCATTAGTTCAAACCTCACAGAAAAAGTTATACAAGTTAGTGCTGCGTTACAAGCACCCCCCATCCCTACTACATAATTACCCTTATTACAAAATCCCTCATGGTCCAGTTTGGGGTGACTATGGAAGATATTATACAAATAATAATAATTTCGTGTCAGAAATTATTCTGGGTTAAAATGATTTTTGCTGAAGGAACACCTGAATGAAGTTCCTGTCATGTCCCCTAGATCTTTTCCCACCAAAGTGGTTCCTAATTATCTACTTGCAATTTCTTGCTTTCAAACTGCTATATGCTTAGTATTAACAATTGTTAATGTCTTTAGGATAGTAAGAATTTTATATTATGAATATGCATGTTGTAACTTCTAAATATACATATAGCAGAAACATGAAATAACAATGTTTAATTTTTAAATAGTATAAAAATCAGAGTTGTCAGCATTGGCTAAATTCCTTTGTTGACTTTGACAAGTTCACATTGCAGGGCAAAATCTCTACATTAGCTGAGTGAACCTGCTATTTTTAGTGGGAGTTTGTGTCATGTATAGAGTTATTGCATTTATTCTGATGAATATGTATGTCAAGTCAAGACCCTAATCACTTTATCTGTTTGGTCTTTCTTCTCAATTTAATTAATGTTAATTAACCAGTGATGTGAAGTTTTATCTTCAACAGCAAAATGGCTAATTAAACAAAGGAGTGGGAAGACAGGCAATCTTCTATCTGATTCCCGCCTCTTCCCCCCCCCCCCCAATAAATCAGAAATCCTATTAATTATTACTTAGAGATGTCTGTATCTCTTGCCAGATCACTGGTGAGTGACTATTATAAAAAACTATTAAATTATCTCATGCCATAGATAAGCATGCCAAATGCATCAATCTCTATGCTTTTAAGACTAGAGTGACTGCCTTATATTGCTCATACCACTCTAAGTATTGCATGGTATGAAGAAAGATCATCATTTCCCAAATACTCATAAAATAAAATTCAGTTTGGAACTTTTACAATATACATAACCTTGTTTTTTGGACATTGCAAAAACATGTCCCTATTGATGAGATCTTTCAGCACTGTCCTCAGTTTTGAAATTCAGAGTAGCACTCCGAATTAGGTCAAATCCTATAGGCCTGCTAATATCAAAGTGGGAGTAAACACAGACTGAGGTTAGTATTCTGTTTCCTGAACATGAAGAGAAGGGTATTCACATAAGTGCCCAGCCCCTGTTCTGGTAGTATTTTTGTTGTATAACCAGTTTCAGGAGCAGTTTCTCATCTGGTCTAGAAAGGGGCATCTCCCTTTTTTAACATGGAAGAGAAAAAGTTTTGTTGTTCAGTCGCACAGTCGATTCCGACCCTCTGCGACCCCATGGACCACTGTCCTCCAGGCATTCCTGTCCTCCACCATCCCCCTCAACTCACTCAGCTCTGTGCCCATTATCTCCACAATACCATCTAGCCATCTCATCTTGGGCCGTCCCCTTCTTCTTTTGCCCTCTACCCTTCCAAGCATCAAGGCTTTCTCAAGTGAATCCTCTCTTCTCATTTGATGTCCAAAGTATTTTAGCTTCATCTTTACTATTTGACCTTCCAAGGAGCAGTCAGGCTTGATTTCTTCTAAGATTGACCCATTTGTTCTCCTCGCTGTCCAGGGTACTCTCAAAACTCTCCTCCAACACCACATCTCAAAGGCGTCTATTTTTCTGCGCTCCGCTTTCCTAATGGTCCAGCTCTCACAACCATACATTGCCACAGGGAATACCATTGAAAAAGTATTCTTCCATAAAACTGTATTCTTCCATAAAACTGCCAAAATAAAGGCACCCTTTGGTGAGTTCATTCTGCAGTTCTTTTTGCCTGACCCAGTGTGAGAAAGATTAGCTGGCAACACAAGGTTGCCATTATCAGGGTATGCCAGATTGTAGTTCAGAAATACCACAATCTTCAAGGAGGCTCTTTCTGTGTACCCCAGAGAGAAAGTATGTTACTGGATAATTTGCCATATTTAATTTATATTGGATTACTCTATGAAATCCACTGAAAGAAACAGAGGTGCTGCTATGCCATTACCTTGTAATTGCATCCTATGCAGGTTCCCAACGTAACTTTGATGCCACCCCTGCTTCCAAGGGCTACTATAGGTTCTTGTTTTCTGAGATCAGCCTTTGCTATGATTGAGATGATTATCTCCTGCTAGTCTGCCAAATAATTTTGATGGGCACAACAAGTGCTATAATAGAAGTCTTGTGTGTTTTAATGCAGTTGTCCATCAGCTGCTGCTTTGATCTGGGTCACGTTTCAGTTCACTTTCGGAAGCCACCTGTCAACCAGCACATTGGAATGTCCCCCACTAATTCTTTCGTCTGATATATTTTCTCCCACTGCTAACAGTTAAGCTTTTGTTCATCCTTCATCATCTGCTGTGTTCATAAATGTGACCTCTGCACTTCTCTTTCCTTTGCAACGAAACCATTCCACCTTTAAGTTGTCATCCAGCAAGCAAACAATTTTTAAATTCAAATCATGATATAATATATCTAAACAGTCACTCTGTAAATACAGATTATGATATATTGTACTGAGGCAGCTCAGTTATCCAAACTATGCTTTGCTAGCATGTGTTTAAATTCATTTATTTTGAATTATAGGACACACATCCACACCTCAATTGTGAATATGGTGGAAAAGTATCAGTTTTCACAGCTATCTCTTTT
Organism: Furcifer pardalis; assembly: GCA_030440675.1. Classification (NCBI taxonomy): domain Eukaryota; kingdom Metazoa; phylum Chordata; class Lepidosauria; order Squamata; family Chamaeleonidae; genus Furcifer; species Furcifer pardalis. Next base: position 45,857,419 of record CP126894.1, on the reverse strand, counting down.
AATCCAAGGCATGCAATTCAAAACAACTTCCATGGGAAGTTATACTGAGAAATGAAATACATTTTTATGTAGATTTCCAGAGAGGTGATAGCTAGTTCATCTTTTGCAGCAAAACTGACACTTGTGTGGCACTATTAAAAGTTTAATCTGTCTTAATCTAATTTGTAATGAACTCTGTTTCATTTTATGCAACATCTGATGAAAGTTGTTGCATAAGATACTGTGTAGTAGAATTGAGTTTTAAAATTGCCACAAGATTCTTTTCTGCTGTTTTTTAATTGTACAGAGTAACTCAGCATAGTAAGACTTCACTGCCCCTCCCCCTGAGCCCACACCAACGGCTGGGGGGAAGATGAAGCCAGGGCAGGTTGAGGACTTCGCCGGCCCTCCCCTGAGCCCCCATCAACATATTGCAATGTAATGCATTGTTTGTAAGCCGCCCTGAGTTGCTACGGCGAGTGGGCGGCAATATAAATTTGAATTAATAAATAATAAGATTGTGTTTTTACAATCCTAAGAATTATATCTGTGTGGATTCAAAGTTCTGCAGAAATCTGCATTTCTGTGCTGTAACAGGATGGGAGCAAGGAATGAGATGGCATTCTGCCACATTCTCTGACCATTCATCGATCAAAAGAGAAACAAAATTCACTGTGTCAGCTAACACCTTCTTTTGACCTAGAGAATTTTCTCCGCTTTCCCCTTTTTATGGCAAGGTATTCATAAGATAAATGGATTCTTTTGTTCTTGGTATTTTTTATGCCTAGTTTCTACTTACTGATAATGCTTACCAATACTTTTTTCCTTAGCCTATGACTTTCAATAGCTAATTAATTGTATTTTATTCCCAAAGGGATGGAATCTGCTGGTATACATGAAACTACCTATAACAGCATCATGAAGTGTGACATTGACATCCGTAAAGATCTGTACGCCAACAATGTACTCTCAGGTGGCACCACTATGTATCCTGGTATCGCTGATCGTATGCAGAAGGAAATCACTGCTTTGGCTCCTAGCACAATGAAAATCAAGGTGAGAGAAAATATTAGAAGTCCTGGATTTAAAATGATGATGCTATCCTGTGGTCTCTGAGAAAACATTCTGGAAGCCACAGAAGTTTTTGGAGTGTCTTATCTGCAGTTGTGGAAAAATCTGCAGCCAGTTGTACTTTGCCATTGAAACCTTAGTGCTAGAGAAGGGAAATGGGGTATGCAAGGGAAATTATGGGAACAGCTGTATATTTACAGGATATGTCCCTGGTATTGGGAGAGGAGACTAAGCCACCTTCACTGTCTGCTAGTCTGTTTCAAGGCTCAATTCAAAGTGCTGGTTATTGCCTCTAAAGCCCTACATGGCTTGGCTCCAGGCTTTGGCAAGGATTGTTTCATCCCATATGAAACTACTAGGCATTTAAGATCTAGGGAAGTCCTTCTTTCAGTTTCACCACTTTCTCAAGCTCTTTTAGTGAGGACATGAGGGTCTGTGGTAGTTCAGTGGTTAAGAAGCCCACCTTGTTAGCTGGAAAGCTGGCAAGTCTGCAGTTTGAGACCCTGGTAACGGATTGAGTGCCTGTCTCTGTCCCAGCTCCTGCCAACCTAGCAGTTCAAAAGCAAGAAATTGCAAGTAGATAAATAGGGACCACTTCAGTGGGAAAAAGATCTTGGGGACATGAAAGGAACCTCATTCGGGCATCCCTGGAGCGGAGTTTCTCCCTCAAAAATCCTTTCAACTCAGAATAATTTCTGCCACAAAATTATTAGTGGGGACATGAAAGAAGGCTTTTTCAGTGGCTTTGGAATACAATGCCACAGGAAGGCAGACTGGTCTTCTCCCTCTTATCCTTCTACCCTTAGGCAAGGACCATTTTTTTCCAGGCGGGCTTTTAAGCAATAAGTGGGAGAGATGGATTCTAGGGAATGCTCTATTATGAGATGTAGATTTTTAAAAGATGTTTTAAAAATTGCTTTTCATCTTTGCTAATTGTTTTCCATATATATTGTTTTGCATTTTATTTATACATGTTATTATTGTATGATTTTAATTATTGTGAGCTGTCTTGGGTCCACGGCATATACATAAATAAAATAAGGAAGCCAGCCCTATAGCTGCCAATTTTTCTTTAAAATGCATCAGTTGTTGAAGGTCAGATAAGGAAGGAAAATATATATATATATCTCCAGCAGCTTCTGCCCACTGTTGCAAGCAGATATTGTCATTGACTGCAACTCATATCTGAGAATGCATTTTTTTCCTGAAGCAGGAAAAATATCACTGGCTTGAATTTGTTAAATGTAGATCCCATCTTGCCATGAAGTGACCCACACACTATGATCTTGGAGCCATCACTCATGGCGTACATGAAGTGCAACATGCCGGATTTAACACCAGGACTGCAATGGACCGCTGCAGCCTTGAGGATATGGATAAGATGCACCTTCATAGCCAGTCTATCTGACATGGCCTCTTCTGCCTCCATGACCATTGGAAATCAGAGTTCCTCCTTTGCTCATTTTGCCGTTGGGCCCAATATGATAGTTTCCAGTGGCATTTCCTCAACTGGGGGTGACCATCACCCCCACCTAAAGGGGCTCATCAGCCCATAGCCATTGGGCCCTTTAAGGAATCAGGTTAGTTAACCACCGCCTGACACTCAGCGTTGAGTCATTGGCTGTACGGTCTACTCCATTACTGTAGTGGGATGTCTGGCCATACAGGCAAGCAGATAAGCCATATGAAAAATATATTTCTGTTTTGTTTTATTTCACTTACCTTTGCCATAACATTGCTTTGTCCTAGTCAGAATAAGATTGAAAAATAGTAACCCTCAGCCCAATTTGAAAATGTTTTATGAAGATTGTGCACTAGCACTTTGCAACTAAGGATACCCTTGCTGTCAGATTCAACAACACACACACAATTACATGGATTAGAAAGCCAACATTTATATGATTTTTTCCAAACTACTGTATCTTTCCTTTCCTTTTAGATCATTGCTCCTCCTGAGCGAAAGTACTCTGTTTGGATTGGAGGCTCCATTTTAGCATCTCTTTCCACCTTCCAGCAGATGTGGATCAGTAAACAAGAGTACGATGAAGCTGGCCCCTCAATTGTCCACCGCAAGTGCTTCTAAGTACCTTTCCACCCTTGCTTTTTCCACTTATCTTCCACTCAGGATGATTTGCTTCTTGAAGTATCTCTTTTTTTCTTGTCAGTAATCTTTCCTGAACTTGATTCGGTTATTGTACAGTTTGTTTACACACACCCGTGCAATTTATTTGTGCTCCTTTGAATATTTATTGCTTTATAAATAAACAAGATTTGGAACTTGCAACCTAAATATGCTATCCAGTCTGATTTCTTTTGTGTGGATATACAGAATAATCCAAAACCTTATTAGTAATAAGTCTTTCTGACAGAGAGGATCAAAAACACAATTGTTCTCTGGAGAGATCCTGTTTGACAGAACAAGAGGCTCAGCATCTTATTATTATTTCAAACTGTCTGTGTATTTTTGGTCTACTTCTGAAACCTGAAGAGCAAAAGATTTGATGGTAATATTTGAAAAGCAGTAGCCTAGGGAAGTAAATAAAATAGGACAGGAGTGACAGTTTGTCTTGCATTAAAGCATTAAATCTGACAAAAAACCTCCACCAATTTTCAGTGGAGCTCAGTGTAGTCTAAACATTGAAAGTATAATTTCTATTCAGCAGGCTGACTTTTGTTATGTTAATATGATCAATGAATTATAACAAATTAGCTCAGTTTCTTAATCCTTCAATGATTTTCTTATGGCAAGATATACTGAAGAAGAGCAATAATCTCTCCTGACAACTTGCCAAGCCCACCTTCTGAAGCTTTACCCTTGAAAGTAATGAATGCAAGACTTTGATGGACTTAAGCAAATGTCTGAAGTAGAAATTGTTATAAATAAAAAGTCATTAGCACTCTTTTTACAAACCAGCTCTTATCACCATCTGAAATGCAGACCAGGAAGCTGTAACACACTTTGGGTGCTGTAAAAATAGCAGGAGAAACTGTTAAATGGCCCAGCTTGACAACTTGCTGCATATGTTACACTGCTATTTGACGTAGCAGCATGACAATCCATGAGCAGCAACAAGCTTCACCTACCAGGGGCCGTCAGTAAGAACTTGGAAAGCCAGCAGGGATGCTGAGAGTTTGAAATCCCTAAATGTAAATTTGCAAGCTGTGCCATCAGCCTTGAGGACACAGAAAGCTCTTCCAAATAAGATGAGGACAATTGAGGAAATATGTCAAAGTTTTATGATCAGCTCTCTTATGTGTTTTACTAAAAAAAAAAAAAAGTTTAGGTATATGTGTGATCCAGCTGGACAAAAACCTCTCTGAGCTATTTCCATAATGCCTCCTTGCCCTGTTCCCCCCAAAAGAAAGAAAGAAAGAAAGAAAGAAAGAAAGAAAGAAAGAAAGAAAATTTCATAAAAAAATTAGGTTGCCCTTGCTCAAAAGCCAATCGTATCCTACTCTAGGGTTCAGTACTCATTTCTGTTTATAACCAAAGAGCCAGTGCTTTCTTTGTCTGCAGAGTTTCTGTGTACATGTGGCAGGCATGCCTCAACACCAGAGTGCACGGAACACTGTTTACCTTCCCCCTGAAGTGGGCCCTATTTATCGACTTGCAATTTCTTGCTTTCAAACTGCTAGGTTGGCACAAGCTGGGAGAGAGACGGGAGCTCACTCCGTCATGCAGTACCCGGGAATCGAACTCTGACCTTCCAGTCAGTCAGCGGTTTCAGCATCTTAAACACTTGAGCCACTGCAGTCCTGTAAATAGATAAATAGGTACCACTTTGCTGAGAAAGGTAACACTGTTCTGTGCACACTGACGTATAGTCATGCCTTCCACATGACCATGGAAATGTCTGTAGACACAGACAGGGATGGCTTTTGGGCTGTAATTGGAGATGAGCATCAGCATCTAAAGTTGGGCACAAATAACTTTTGAGTAAGGGAGACTTTTACCTTTACTAAAAGTTCATAGACCTCTATTGTGTGTCACAGTTATGTTCTGCACTTGAGCACAGAAAAATATTTTTTACACTTTCCCTGGTCAAGTTACACTTTATCTGACTCCAGCTACTCTGGTACTACACAGAGGTATTTGCACTAAGTAAAAATGTTTAAAAGCCATATTGTTTCCGAGAGCATGGTTATATAATATGTAATATATAAAAGTAAGGCATAAAAATTACATGTGTGCCTCTGAACACTTGGAGGTGCTACTCACACTCCACATTTTCATTGCATGTAACATGGATAGGAACATACCATCCATTTCTCATTACTACCTGCTTTTTATTTTAAAAACATAATTACAAAAGGTTCTAAAAACCAATCAAAAATGAGTAATACTATTTTAAAATGTACCTGCACATCCAAGCATTAGTGTACAGTAGATTACAACAGCAAATTAAAGTAAGCTGTTTGTTTTTAATTTTGCATTTGAAAAATATTCTTGCAGAAGCAATGGGACCAATCAGAACTTTATGTGGGGGAAATGAGACTACAGTACAGTCAAAATTGCTGGGAGAAACACCAACAATTTGAGATACGCAGGTAATACCACCCTAATGGCAGAAAGTGAGGAAGACCTTAAGAAGCTCCTGATTAGGTTGAAAGAAGAGAGTGCAAAAGCTGGCTTGAGATTTAACATCAAGAAAACCAAGATACTGTAATGGCAACAGGCCCTATCATTCCCTGGAAAATAGATGGGGAAGAAGTAGAAGCAATGACAGATTTTACTTTCTTAGGATCAAAGATCACTGCAGATGGTGATTGCAGCCATGAAATAAAAAGGTGACTTATGCTTGGGAGACAAGCTATGAGAAACCTTGGGAACATAGTTAAAAGTAGAGGCATCACCTTACAAACAAAAATCCACATAGTCAAGGCAATGGTATTCCTAGTGGTAATGAATGTCATGATCCTGGTATGCTATGCAGTGCTTATGCTGCACTTCTTTCTGTGCATGTGTATGCATTAAACAAACTGTTTAGAAGTTCAGTTAAAATGTGTAGTATCTTAGGATAAGATAAGATAGAATGTTAGTAAAGTAGTTATAAGTTTAACTTGCCTTAGAGTTAGAAGGCAGAATTGTGTGTATTTAGTTCATTTGCTTAGGAGTAAAGTAAAATGTTTAGATAAGTTGATAGAATCACTTAGTTGCTTTCTTAGGTTTGAAAAGGTTGAGAAACAAGCCTGTGCTTGTGCATTCCTTTCTGTCTGTGTATTCTCATGCTTGCATTCCTAAGAAAGAAAGTAACTAGCAGGTGTTTTTCAACCAGAAATGATGAAGGAGGAAGGGAATTTTCAACCCTTTTTCCACCTTTCCCCTTTCTGACCCATGACCTCCTACATATGAGGTGGAAGGGTAGAGAACAGAGGTGGGGAGAAAGGGATGATGGGACCCCCACCTGTGAAAGACCAGGTGCTTCTCCATTACCTAAAATATTCCATTCCCCAATAAATTCCTAAGGGGAGGGAGACACCTATAGGAACCAGGGACTTTTCCATGATGAAACCTTATTACCGAATGCATTCCTAGGGGAAGGAAAAACACTCATTGTGCCTTTATAAACTGAGGGTTTTTGCACCTCAGATGAGTTCTTTAACGGACTGCTGAAAGGCTATCTTGTTGGCTGAACCAAATCCTGAAAAGGAGGAATTGGCAGGATGAGCCTGTCAGGGCTAGGATACTTGGGCATTGATTTCCCTGTCCGGATGCTGATGGATTATTGGCAATGCCTTGCCTGGACTTGTCTGGACTGCTGGATTTCCCTGGGCTATGCCATTTTATAGACATTGCTGATACTTTGCCATTTCATGGGCCGATGGGCTGATGGAATTTGGGTATTGGGATTGTCTTCTTTACAGGAACATGAACTGTTTTCCCTTTTCGTGTTAAATGCTTTTCCTTATGGATTATAAAATGGATAAATAAAAGTTCTGTTTTGGGACTTTTACAACTTTTCTGAGTTGGCTTCTACTTGGGCATAGCTTTGGGACTCTGCTCTCTGCTTCAACGACACTGCTACTGCTACATCCATGCTACTATTGAAACAACTGCACTCCCTGTGACTTGGTGAGTTAACAACCCTGGCTCTTTGTGAAAGGCGGTGGAGGCTGTAAATAAGGGAGTTGTGGTGGACTACAACACACACAGCACTCTGCTACAACCAGTGCCTCTCAAGACCCTGCAATGGTTGTTACTATGTATGGTTGTGAGAGCTGGACCATAAGGAAAGCTGAGCATCAAAGAACAAGCGCCTTTGAAATGTGGTGTTGGAGAAGAGTTTTGAGAATCCCCTGGACAGTGATGAGAACAAATAGGTCAATCTTAGAAGAAATCAACCCTGACTGCTCCTTAGTAGGTCAGATAGTAAAGATGAAACTAAAGTACTTTGGACATCAAATGAGAAGAGAGGATTCACTTGAGAAAGCCTTGATGCTGGGAAAGGTGGAGGGCAAAAGGAGAACGGGGTGGCAGAAAATGAGATGGCTAGATGGTATTGTAGACACAATGGGCAGAGCTGGGCAGATTAAAGAAGATGGTGAAGGACAGAGGTGTCTGACAGGCAATAGTCCATGGGGTTGCAAAAGGTTGGAATCGACTGTGCGACTGAACAACAACAAACAACAATAGCTATGTTCCAAGTTGGGAGCCCATCTCAGGAAGGAGATGCTTGGGGGGGGGGGCATGTACTGTTTTGCCTGGTAATTTTGCCGGTCAGTTCGGCCATCTGGCTCTTTTGACCCCCACCTCTTTCCCCATTATCTTTTTAACTTTTTAATCTTTTTAACTTTTAAATTTTAAACCTTTTAATGTGTTTAAATGTGTTTTAATTGTGTTTTTTTAATTTTGTAAGCCGCCCTGAGTCTTTGGATTAATAATAATAATAATAATAATAATAATAATAATAATAATAATAATAATAATAATAATAATAATAATAATAATAATAATAATAATAATAATAATAATAATACCCTGTGTTGAAAGAAAGGGTTTGTGTCACATTGCCTGTCCTAAAGGTAAAGGTAAAGGTTTCCCTTGCTTGAAAGCCAGTCGTATCCGACTCTAGGGGTCAGTGCTCATCTCTGTTTCAAAGCCGAAGAGCCAGTGTTGTCTGCTTCTGCAGATGTTCCCGTGGTCATGTGGCAGGCAAGACTAGACACCAGATATGCTCTAAATTAGCTTGTTACCCTCAGAAGAAACGGAAGGCGTTGCCCTTGCGCCACTATTGAGGCAGGATTCAACTACTGTGTTTATCTTGTATGCCTGTCAGGAAGGCATTTTTTGTTTCCTTTTACAAAATATCTTGAGCCAGACCTTTTCCTATGTGTGGCTGTTTTCAACATTCTTTCACTAAAATGGGACATTTTCTTCCCTCAGAATTCCATTCTGTTGTCAGACAGAACTAGACTGAGAATGCAACCATTCAGTGGCATTATCACCTGAACAGCTTTGTTCACATTGTTGTGTAAGTAAGATCTGTGGTGTCTTTTGTGTGTCTTTAGGCAGAATGCTTCAAATAAAATCCATATAAAATCTCACAAATGCTTTATTTTGGGTAGAAATTTCTGAAGTAGTAGCCTTGTTATAGTCAAAGCAATGGTATTCCCTGTGGCAATGCATGGTTGTGCGAGCTGGACCATAAGGAAAGCTGAGCGCAGAAGAATAGGTGCCTTTGAGATGTGGTGTTGGAGGAGAGTTTTGAGAGTCCCCTGGACAGCAAGGAGAACAAATAGGTCAATCTTAGAAGAAATCAAACCTGACTGCTCCTTAGAAGGTCAAATAGTAAAGATGAAGCTAAAGAACTTTGGACCTCAAATGAGAAGAGAGGATTCGTTTGAGAAAGCCTTGATGCTGGGAAGGGTGGAGGGCAAAAGAAGAAAGGGGTGGCCCAAAATGAGATGGCTAGATGATATTGCAGACGCAATGGGCACAGAGCTGAGAAAGTTGAGGAGGATGGTGGAGGTCAGGAGTGCCTGGCGGACAGTGGTCCATGGGGTCGCAAAGGGTCGGAATTGACTGTGCGACTGAACAACAACAAAGTCTTGTTAGTCTGTGTAACAATGTCAGAGAGTAAACAAAACAAATAAAAAAATGCTGTGGCACCTTAAAGACTAACTCCTTTATTTGGGTGACATCCATAACTCATGTTACTAATTCCATAACAATTTCCCCAAAACCAGGTATGAAAAAAGAATGATGGTTAATATGCAAAGAAGAACACAGTGCATCCTGCTATCATGTGGTTTCCTTCTAATAATAGCTGAGTGACTTATTACCATTCCATAGAAAACAGTTGATTTGTAGTTTTTCTCTATTTTTTCCCTTAAATGTTACATACTGGTAGATTTCAATGCTGTTATTCCCAGGTCCACTTCTGAAGAAGTGGACTTGATCCACGAAAGCTAACAATAAAAATATAGCAGTTAGTCTTTCAAGTGCTACAGTGTTTTTTATTTTATTTTTATTTTATTTTGTTTATTTTGTTGTGTTTTCTGATATGCCTTCCCAGGTATAGTGTGAGTTTCCAGGGAGGAAGGGAAATGCACAGGGACAAATCCCTGCTTTTGTTTTTAATGTAAATGAGCCTGTGGATTCTTTACCTCAGAGGAAATTGGGAGTTGTTTTCTAAGTTCATTTCTATATATAGAGACATGAGAGGAAGTGACTGGAAAACATATCCTGGAGGTTCCCTGATTTGTCACAATGCATCCTCTGTGGTTGTTCCACTGGGCTTGTCTGAGCAGCAATACAAAAAAAAAAAAATCACATCACTTTGGGAGCCATGCCTTGCCCTAGTTAATACTTCAACATTAGAGGTCATGTCATGTTCTTTAGTTTATGAGATGTTGCCTAAGAAATTCCATTGGCAGCAGTCATGTGGTCTTCATCACATTCTTATTCTATTTCAAACGAAAATGATTGGGGGGGGGCGTTCATTATCTCTCCCCCACCACCAACCTCCTGTGCATGTTTCTCAGTGAAGACTTGGTACAATAGAGGCTCCATTACACTCCACAAGAGCAGGAAATCTGACTGGAATGAGATGGGGCATATGGAATAATCTCAGGGAAGTTGGCCAATTGTTGGCAACATATTACTGTCCATTTGCACCCAAACCAAACTAAGTGGAGTGTAAAAGCATGATAGGAACATAATGAGCAAGACTCTTTTGTTTCAGCACCCTGACTGCAGATGAATAGCTTTTCCATAGTTTATGGTGTACAAATGCTATTCTGCCCACTGGGAAACCAGAGTAAGGGAAGAATTCTGTTCAACCTCTCCGTGACCACTCATAAATGCAGATGTTGCTTCAAGAGAAACAACCACTCTTCTTCCCTCATCTGTGATTGCAAGTAGATAAATAAGGACCACTTTGGTGGGAAAAGATCTTGGGGACATGAAAGGAGCCTCATTCGGGCATCCCCTGAGTGGAGTTTCTCGAGCAAAAATCTTTTCAACCCAGAATAATTTCTGACATGAAATTATTATTATCTGCGATACAGACTGGTCTATCCTGGTTAGAATTTTGGATCTGGGAGGGGATGAAGTTCAGATCAATTTTGAACAGACTTTGTCTAATTCACACCTTGAATGTGCACACTTACAAGCTTGTGGTTGTAAGATGAAAAGAAAAGGGGTTCCAGAAGTGCATATTTGAAAAATGTGTGTGAAAAAAGTTAGCTTTTTTTTAATTAAAAAAAGACATTAAAACGCATTTTGGTGAATGGAAGATAAATAAATAATTCTCAAATGCACACAGAAGGTATATGCCTTGAGAACCGTACACACAATAAAAGAAAAGAAAAACAAAATAAAATGCCAATAGCCTGATGCACACACAAATGAGAACTAGAAAAGCTCAATAGGCTGGAATTTTGTTTACTTGCTCAAACCCAGTATCCTAATTGTCAGAAAAACTAAGGAATAACAATTTCTTGGCTATAGTATTTTTTTTCTGCCCTCAGTATAGCTATTTTGCTCCAAGGTAAGTAGTTGCTGGTTTCTTACAGAGAAGTGTGAAAGGGCTTAAAGCCATCTCAAATGGAAAGTTTCTATTTCTGAATCACAGAATTCATCAGTCAGCTAAAAAATGAGGACACATTTGCATTGGAAATGTGTAAATAAATTCTGCCCCAGAGCAACCTCTATTTGAGATTTATGGGCCACCCTGCTATGGAGCAGTGTAACTTTTACTGTCATAGCAACCCTGTACTTAATAGAGATTGCCTTTAAGGAAAACGCATCGAAGATGCTGAGAAGTTTCTTGTATGCTTTATAGTTTTGTTTCATTTTTGTTGAACTCACATTGTCATATTCTAAAAACAGTTCTCGGTGAGAGAAGTATTTTATGGTAACAATTTAGGCTTTCTCCATAGAGTGAGTTGATGCAGTCTCTACTGGACTAAAGGGAGTCTGGGGTATTATAGTTGATAGGAAAATTTGATAATCCAATTACTAAAACAGTTCTCAAATTTATTACCTCCTTTTTGATAAATATTGCATAGAAAAAAGTGTGTGTGTGTGTGTGTATGTGTGTGTGTGTTTTGCATTACAACAGGGATAGCTTGCAACAGATACTGTTCCTTGGAAAAGTTATTAGTCTCCCACCTTCTGCGAGGGCTGCAGCCAAGCTCAGGGAGAACAGGGAAGCCTGAAGAGGGGATGGGAGATACTATCATACCTCCTGCTACTCAGAAGGATCTTTGTTAGCCATAGATCCTTCGTACCATTGAAGAAACCAGGTAGGAATAGGATGCCTTAGCCTTGTGGGATGGGGCAGGCAGTTTTCCATTTGCCCTGACAAATTAGTTACCCCTGTCTAGTAATAGAATCTAGAGTTCCTACCCAACTTTTATCTGATTTTAGAAGAAAATCATGTTCTTTCCAACTTCTGAAAACAGAATCTGGCGCTGAGCAGGGCCATAGCCAGGATTCTAGATGTGGGTGGGCAAATATTGTTTCAGGATGGGCAACAATTACACACACACACACACACACACACACACACACACACACACACACACACACACACACACACACACACACACACACCACCACACCACACCACACCACACCACACCACACCACACCACACCACACCACACTGTTTCATATATATAAGCAGCTGGGAGTTTGAGGGTGGGCATGCTACTAACTCAGGGTGGGCAAAGCCCCCCCCCCCCGGGCCCCTGGCTACAGCCCTGGTGGTGGGGATAGCAGTTGTCAGAAAAAGCTTCCTTGCAACTCCCCACATACAAGTAAAGGTGTGCATTTCTTGAGCCTTTCAGGCTGTTTCTGTCCTGTTTTGTCAGACACAGCTAGGAGACTGAAGTCCAGGTTAAATAATTGGAGAATCAGCATATCCTGTATTTGAACGCCAGTTGGATCCACTGACAGCACAGATGGTTGGCACTACCTTCCTCTTCAGTTTCACCCCATAAATTTTTTCTCCACTTCCTTTGGAAAGATTCCTTTTATGCTTCCAGGCTCTCTCTCTTTCTCTTTCCTTTTGCATGGAAGTGTTCATGCTATATTGATAAATGACAAATGATTAAAAGAGAGGCTTTTAAAAATATAAAGAAAAAACGTTTCTCTCTCTCTCTCTCTTTGTAGGTGCTTACCCATAAAAACATGGACCCATCTACTGTAGAAAGGAAGCAATGTTTGAAGAAATGAAATATTGACTTTTTCAACTTCTCGTTGAAGGTCAGGAACAAATTGACAATATATTTTTCCCATGGTTGAAGCTTGCAAACTTTCATGAGTGTAATGCTGGGGGAAATAGTTGACTAAAACTCTGCCAAAACATTATTTAGAGCAGACCGAGTCCACAGGTGTGGAGGGGAGCACTCTAGTCCTGCTCTTCTTCATTCTTGCTTTAAACACACGAAAGTGACTTTCCAAAGAAGGGGAGGCCACTCACAGGAACTGGAAACCCCATGTTCTGGCAAGCCTCCCCTTGTCAGGCTGTCACTTCCTCTTGTTAAAAGGGGAGATGGAGAGCAGTGGGTTTAGTGGTGCTGCCTCAATACAGGTTGATGCCATATGTTCTTATGTCAAGAACAAACATTCTTGAGGTATGCAAAAGCAAATTAGAAGATGGAGGAAAGAGTTGTCAGGTCAAGGAATAGCATTAAACAAGGATATGGCGGAGGACCTCAACCTTGCCTATGTCACTTGGAGGACCCTGAACAGGCTGAGAGCTAGAGTCCCTAAATGCAAGTCCAACATACTCACGTGAGGGCTGCTGGTGAACAACAACACTTTGTGTGAATGTGGAGAGATACGGAATGTGGCCCATTTGATGGTCTGCTGATTTCTGCCAGAGAAATGTACCAATGAGGACTTGGGCTTGGGCAATGACAAAGCGAAGAAAGTGGCTTCATTTAGGCAGTCCAGGGTTTGGTCGGGACATGAAAGGAAAAGAAGAACCATAAAACAAAAAACAGAATCTATAAATGTTGCACTGTTCGGTGTAAGTGAAATAAAGAGGACTGGGATAGAATACTACCGGAAACATATACTGATGAGGATTTAATTTTGGCCAACTACAAAGCCAAGAAGGTGGTTTTATTTTGGCAATTTAAAGTTTGATCTGGACATGAAAGAATAAAAACACAAGTGGATGCCACATGGTTCACTAATTACTGAAAGAGCTTAGATTCAAATCACCATTTATTTATTTATTTATTTATTTATAACCCACCTATCTGGGATATTCTCCCACTCTGGGCAGTGTACTGTACAACAAATTTTATTCTTTTTTACAATAGCAGTATAAATTAAACACAAAAAAAATCACCTCATGAAGACAAATGTTTATGTGGGGTTCCAGGGATGTGGGCTCCCATGTGGGGTGGTTAGTCTAGGGATATTACCCCTCTGACGACACCCCCAGATACTGTTTTAGTTCATAAACTTTTAACTTTTTATTGATGTGTTTTAATTTGGGCTGTAAGCCGCCCAGAGTCGGGCTTGCCCGATTGGGGCGGGTTAGCAAGTGTGAGGTATAAATAAATAAATATAAATAAATATCACAATTTAATGCAGGACCACCCTTTTGAAGCTGTTGGGACAAAATGGCTACCCCCATTGTGCAGGCAGGGCAAAATTGCCATCCGGCTCCCGAAGCTGACTGAGAGAGCATGACCCAGCCCCCCGGCTTGAAAAGGTTGGGAACCCCTGCTCTACGTCGCCGCCGCCGCCGCCGCCGCCATTATTATTATTATTATTATTATTATTATTATTATTATTATTATTATTATTATTATTATTATTATTATTATTATTATTAGTATTATTATTATTATTATACAGTACTTGTATGCCGCCCTACTCGCCAAGCGACTCTGGGCGGCTAACAAAGATACAAAGTACTGTATACAATAACAGAGAAAAAACAATATATTTCAGTTACAAGATTACAAGATATTGCATCACAAAAACATTTCAAAGGCAATTCAGAACATCCCTAATCACAATAACATCAAAACAATAAAAAACACTTCAAAAATACTTCGTAAATAATACACCAAAACCTCCCAAACTCAACCCCACCCACTATGTCCATATCCCTCGAGGCTGTGCTGGAGCCGGTCAGGCTGCGGAGGCTCTTTTGAACCCAGCCGGTGTTGGGGGCTGGGTCAGAGGCAGCAAGTCCTTCCTCACGCCAGGCACGGAGGCTCTTTCGAACCCAGTCGGTGTTGGGGGCTGGGGCAGAGGCAGCAGGTTGACCATTTTATTGAATGACACAATAGGGCTTGTTTCCCATGTTTTGATCTTTAAAGTCAGTTTTTGCATTTTCCTGTCAATGAACAATTTAAAAAAACCTAATTTCTACACAAACCTTCTTATGCAGATTTCTTTGAACATGTAGGTTTTTTTTGTATGGAATTCTGAGTAATAAACACATTTGTTGCACACACTTCAATGGGATATAATGAATATTTTTAATTAATCCTGTGGCACCTTTTTCCTATAGTGCACATTTTTACATGTATTTTTATTAGATATCTGAATAATAATATTTTGAAAAGAGCAAATGTTCAAGCACAACTGAATGTAAGTTTGCCAATTGATTTGAATTAAATACATTTAAATTAAAACACAAACCAAACTAATATCCTTCATACCTAAATGTAATTTTGTCTGGTGCCGTAGAGCACTCATAATATCTTTCCAGAAGAAGGGATACAAATAGACCTTCCACCATGGAAACAACTGCATAGCATGTGAACACTTCTTACTTCAGTGGCAGAATCCCCTTTCAGATCTTGCCCAATCTAATAATTTTCTCAGTTAACTGACTGATAAAAAGCAGAGTTTACTATACTCAGAAACAGACTTATCTTCTGTATGGACTGCTTATTCCCTCCAAGTAGTTTCAAGTAATTCAAAATAAGAAGCAAAAAAAATAATAGAACAAACTCCCACCAGTTCCAATTTAAATGAAATGCTTTCCCGGGGGCTTATATTAACCTCAGGCTTCTGTGCAGATCAGAGATTTTTCTCTCTCAATTACAAAGCCCTGGAGTCAATTATTTAGGAAACAACAATCGATTAGCTAAACAGAAATCACACATGGCTAGTAAAATATGGTGCTATAATGCTTAAGCCAAGCTAACGCACACATTCATTTTCTTTCTTTTTTTGTCATGCCAACCAGCATTTCATGGGTATTCATCATATTCATGTATTATGTTGTTACCCAGATTTCATTTGAAATAAATAGCCATTTTTTCTGCTCCTTTACAACTGAATTGAAGAAACTAACTCCCCAGGGCCATGAACATCAAGTGGGCTTAAAAATAATTTTTAAAACCCTGCCTCCTCTACTGAGCTCTTTATCCTTGTTCACTACAGTTCTCCTCTACCGTGGTTTACTTTCACATCAATCACGGTGGCTCTAGTAATTTCGGTGGACTGCTTCAGCATTGCTTCACAAGGTCTGCTTTAATGTAATGTGAATTCTCTTCCAAGACTGGTGATAAAGGAGATGGGGGTATAGGAGAGGGCACCGGGAATACCCAAGACATATGGCAGTGTAACTGTCAAACCAACAGAAAAGCAGTGCTGCTCGAAATCAACATATTGAAACAAAAATTGCCGCGAGCATGTACAAGGCTCAGCATTTAAATGAAGACAGAAGTAGACAAGGCTTTGCACTAGGTCCAAGAGCAATGTTTTGTGTGAATGAATTCATACTGAAATAACCCCAAATGCCTTCTCACATTTCAGCTGCTTCCTCTGCTGTGCACAGACAGCAAAGGCTGACTCTAGCATCAGTCAGAGTGGAGCGGTGGCTCCAGACAGCTGATTTGGATTGGTGTGATAAGGAAACAATCCTTAGTTCTTTAATTGATTCTAGTGCTATTTTTACTAATAGAGATTCTTCTGAGAATTTCTTCTTCAGGTGCCAAAAATAACAAGGTTGGACTGGGGCAGAGATGAGAGAAAAAGACAATCTGTCTATTTCTCACAAGGCATATTTTTAAATTTCTATAGGATTTTTAGTACGTGAAGAAATCCCTCAGTGAATATGCAGTCGCTTGCCCAAAATATTCATACTTCTCACCTGGCCTCTATAATATTTATTCTTTATTTTTTTGTGGCTGATAATCCTTCAAGGCCAGTAATTGAGATAAGAGTAGCTACTCTTTTGAACTGGAACTCCCAGAATACTAGAGCTTGTAGTTCAGTCGCACAGTTGAGTCCAACCCTTTGTGACACTGAATGCCAGGATTCTCTGTCATTGGCCATTCTCTGTAGTTCACACAAATCTATGCCCACCATGTCAATGATTCCATCTAGTAATCTCATCCTCTGTTGCCCCCTTCTCCTTTTGCCTTCGATCTTTCCTAGCATCAGGGCCTTCTCCAGTGAGTCGTCTCTTCTCAGTCGGTGGACAAAGTACTTGAGCTTCAGCTTCAGTATTTGTCCTTCCAAGGAGCATTTCGGGTTGATTTCCTTTAGGATGGACTGATTTGGTCTCCTTGCAGTCCAGGGGACTCTCACGAGCCTTGCAGTCCAGGGGACTCTCATGAGCCTACCATGTTGGAAATTATGGTTCAAGCAAGAAACTTCTCTATTTCTTGCCTATAAATTGAATACTTTTGGTTTGCAAGTTCAAACTGTTCTATTGTATCTTCATGTTCAGGCTGGGAAATGAATGATGAAGAGCTTCTCATTGCTCCTTCCATAGCCCCACTAAGGTGGCAATCCTATCCATCCTTACAAAAGCTAAGTACCACTCACAATAGAACTGACTGTTGAATACAAATGCATTGTGTTGTTCTGTAAAGTCTCCCAATATCAGCCTTTCTTCTCACAGATGCAAGAATAGAGGCTTTGATTATGGGTTACTATTAATTGATTAATTCTGCTCCTCTCTTCAACCATGGTACACATGTCTCTCCTACCTGGTTAAGAGACTTGCTTTATGGCAAAAACAAACATTATTGAGGGTACACAAGAGCAAAATCAATTTAGAGGATGAAGGAAAGAGCTCACTGAACAAGGAATAACATTAAAGGAGGATATGCCTAAGAAACTCAGGCTCCCCTATGTCACTTGGAGGACTCTGAATAGGTTGGGGGTTGGAACGTTTAAATGTAAGACCAATATGCTCAAGTGGAGGCTGCTGGTAGACAACAACATGTTGTGTGAATGTGGAGAGATACAGAATCTGGCTCATTTGTTGGTCTACCGATTACTGTCAGAAACATGTACTGATGAGGATTTAAGTTTCGGCCTATGACAAAGCCAAGAAGGCGGCTTCAATTTGGCAGTTTAAAGTTTGATTTAGACACGAGAGAAGAAGATAAGACTGCAACCTCTTTTCTTTGTTCCTTTATTCTTCTAAATGTAACACAATGTAGTTATCTCAGAAAACAAAACAAAACAAAATAAACCAAATAAAATAAAATAAAAAACACACTAGCACTTTAAAGACTAACTGCTATATTTTCACTGTTAGCTTTCGTGGATCAAGTCCATTTCATCAGACAAGGAATGAAACTTACAGGCATGTTCTTATATACCAAACTCAGGAGGTCGACGGGAGAAGGGTTGGTGTCAAGCAAGATGAGAGGCAAGCAAGCACTCTATCCAAGACCTGAAAGTTGCAATTCTGGAACAGAGAAATTACAAAACTAGGATTGAAAGGGAGACAGCAGAAATCAAATACATCCATCTGTTAGATACTCATCACAGGGGGCTAAATATTAGAGAAGGGTTTCTGGGACATTATCAGATTTGATACAGAGATTGCTATATGATTTTATATTACAACTTTCCTGCCAATTCTCTTTAGTAAAACAGAAAGAAACCAGGTACAGGAGTTTCTCTCTCCCCCCCCCCCCCCCGACATGCAGGTCACAAGTTGATCAGATACCATAGTGGGCTTACTCAGCAACCTTGAGATTGAAAGGGAGTCTTTTAGAGTTTATCTGAATAATCTATTGTTGCTATTGGCTGGATGATACTGCAGTCTTGTGCTTGCTTCCCTCTCATCTTGCTTGACACCATCCCTTCTCCCATCGACCTCCTGAGTTTGGTATATAAGAACATGCCTGTAAGTTTCATTCCTTGTCTGATGAAGTGGACTTGATCCACGAAAGTTAACAGTGAAAATATAGCAGTTAGTCTTTAAAGTACTACTGTGTTTTTTATTTTATTTTATTTGGTTTATTTTGTTTTGTTTTCTGAGATGCCTGAACCACAGACTAACACGGCTACTATTCCAAAAAATTCAATGTAGTTAAACTACCTACAATCCTATAAACCCAAAGGAAATAACCAAAGGAAGTGGCCAGTGATTTGGAAACCAAGCAGGAAGAGAGAGTCCTGCCAAGGGATGATGAGACTGAAAAGGAGCTGAGAGAGGACAGTGCTGGACAGCATCAGAAGGAGGGAAGGAGGGTGGCAAGCACTGCTGTGCAGAAGGATGTGAAGGATGCAACCTGGAGTGTCCTGGTACGGCAGCAGCAGTGAGCCAGAGGTGCATCTGAACCAGAAGTCCATGTGAAACCTCTCAACCAGTTGTCAATAGCATTTGTCACTACTACTCCAGCAGTAGTAGGGCAGGAGGATAAAAAAAAGAGAAGGGAGAGGAAAGCAAAATAATTGCCACATCAACAGAAGAGATTGGATAGTTCCAATGGTGATGGTGGCACCACCTACTTGGTAGCAGCATTAGCTGAAGGAGACACTGGCTGAGGAAGCAATGGCAATGGAACTCAAGCTAACTCTTGTTAGTACTGTGCAGCAGATGCCAATGATAAATCCTTGATGATTTTTTTTACCAATAAAACTGTATGATAAGATAGTCCAAAATGAAACAACAGATAGTATTGTAAGTGGCTGTAACACTGAGGTAGAAATGTAGCATAAACAGTTATGGACAATAATGAAAGATCTGATTGAATACTATCAATCAGACTCCATGTAATCATAACCATCATTCAAGTCTGTGCTTCAACTACCCATGCTAAAGAAAGAGAAGTTGAAAGCTTTTGTATAAGCATCCAAGAGAAAATTAAAACAAGACAAGCTTCTAATCATAGGTGACTGGAATGCAAAAGTAGGCTATAAGCAGGACCAACTGTTACTGAAAAATTTGGCCTTGGGTACAGAAAAGAAGCAGAACAATTCACAGAGTTACCCGAGGTCAACAATCTGTTTTTTTGCAAATACATGCATTAAGCAACTGAACAGACAACTGCACACATGGACATCACCAAATGGTCATTATAAGAAGTATAAATATACTATATAACTGGAAGAGTGAGATAGAGAAGCTGTGTTCTCTTTGCCAAAACAAGACTAGGGACAGACTTTGGCACGAACTGTCCATATTCAACATATTCATTCCTGCTGCCCTGCCTTCCCCACTGCTGTTACAGCTGACTGGAATGGCTTGAAATAGAACAACTATAAATCCCTCCACCCGCCCCAAGCAATCACAACACATGAACCTATGCAAATGCATCCAGTTACAGAAAAGTGAAAGCCCCAGCAGTGAAGGAGGAAAGTGCAGATTGGGAGAAGAGACTTTGGACATATTCATGCTGACTTGTACTCCATGTGGTCAAAGGTAAACAATACCAAAGTTACTGTCCCAATTCCGAAGCATTTCCCACATTGTTTGTCAATGAACTCATCCTCCTCAATTATACTGAAGCCAGAAATACTTCCAATTGCTGTGACTGAACAAAAAGGAGGTGTCTGAAACGTTAGTTCTGCTCCGAATTCTGAAACCAGTTTCCCCCCACATGCAACACCTTTTCTTAGGTCACAGGTATAACAAAGATCAAAGCACAGTTGGTAAAGAGTTCCATTTGGAACCATAACCTCTGGCTCCACCACACGGTTCCTGGAGTGGAGTTTGCAACCACAGAACAATGGGCAAGGGACATTAGTCTTTGCAATGGAATACTGTCCTGTGAAATCTACTTCTCTGAAGAACAGAAAATATGTACATAAAAGCAGATGTCCTCAGTCAATTTTATGAATAAAACATCTAATCTGATGCAATCATTTCATTAATACACAGGCAGATACCACATGAAAATACTGCCAAGCAGATGGTTTTGAGATCCTAGATGGATATTTTTATTTAAGCAGCTAATTATTTATTTTAAGATTAAATCAAATGCTTGTCTGCAAAGCTCACAGCTGTAGACTCTGAACAAATGTTCCACCTGCTCCATCAAAACACTTTTGTACTTGTTGGAAGTGCTTTTTTATTTTGTTTTGGACTACCGTGATGGACAACAGTTGCAAAATAGGATCATTCTCACGGGAAAATTCAGATACCAGTGGCAAGGTTTCTCACCAGTTAAATGCCTGTACAGAAATCCTCAGGCCATAGAGTTAAAGTGAAACATTCTGGTTCAGTCACCAAATAAAAGAAGAATGTTCCTATCCCTGTTGATAAGTTGCAGTTGCTGGGCTTTTGAAAATAAACTGAAAAAAGGTAAGTGTCTTGATATAGAGCCCCACATAATTTGTATAAACAGACAGCTTCTGCATATGTAAATCAGAGAGTAAACAAAACAAAAAGACAAAAAATGTTGTGTCACTTTAAAGACTAACTGCTGTATTCTAATGTTAGCTTTCATGAATCAAGTCCAATTGGTCAGACCTTGATCCATGAAAGCTAAAACTCAGCAGTTAGTCTTTAAAGTGCCACAATGTTTTTGTCTTTGTTTTTTGTTTTGTCTTATTACTTTACACATATGGACTTGTCTGTCCCCTTTGATATGCAAATGAGTTATCTAGTCTCATTGATAGCATGACAATCCAAATTTTCAAGGGGTCTGATCTTTCACAACTTTCCACATAAAAAGCCAGTCTTGTAAGACACTTGTGGTTGAGGTTCACAGAGGTGAATGCTCCTCCAATTCCAAGCTACAAACAGCAGTACTGTACAGTATATTGTAATACCTTAGCTTAGCCTTAGATCCCTGATTCCATTTGCTGTTCTTGAATGTTTTGGAGGTAAAGAGTGTGTTTCTTACATGCAGGTGTAAGAGGGAGGAAGAAAGAGATACAAACCAAAGACAAAACAAAATGCAAAGTAGCAAACTAGGTAAAGGTAAAAGTCTCCTTTGATTGAAAGACAGTTATGTCCTACTCTAGGGTGCTAATCTCCATTACAGTCAAAGAGCCAGGACTGTCTGCATCTGCAGACATTTCTGTGGCCATGTGGTAGGCGTGACTAGATACCAGAGTGAATGGAACACTGTTATCTTTCACACTGAAGTGGTACCTATTAATCTAACTGTAATTTATTGCTTTCAAACTGCTAGATTAGCAGGAGCTGGGACATAGACAGGAGCTTACTCCATCTTTCAGCACTCAGATCTCAAACTGCTGACCTGCCAATCTTCCAGTGATCAAATTCAGCATCTTAAGCTTTAAGCCACCGCAATCCCTAAGTAGAAAAACTATATTTATCTCATTTCTGAGAAAAACTCAATTCTTTGCAAAGCTAGAAATCATTCATAGTTGGAAAACAAATGATACTTAGAGAATGTCCTTTGTAGAGAATGTCTAACGAAGTGCACTTGATCCACGAAAGCTCACATTAAAATTTAACAGTTACTCTTCAAGGTGCTACAACATTTTTTTGTTTTGTTTATTCTCTGATTCTTAGAGAAACAATCATCATATTTATTGCAGTCATTTAATTAAAGGTAGAGCAACAAATGTTCTGCTCAGTCAAGTCAAGTTGCACCGCAATGTACTCCAAGCAAGGCAAATTACAGTATTTGGCAGAATATCCCACAAATCCTTGTTTCCCTTTTCTTGCAGGAAAAATAATCAATTTTTAAAATTGTTTAATAATTCAATGCCAAGGGTTGGGTGGCGGTAAATAGCCTGACTCCCTAAAGGGGCCAATGGCTTTGGGCCAATGAGCCCTTTTAGGTGGGGTGATGGTCCTCCTCAGTGGAGGAAATGACACTGGAAACCATCATGTTGGGCTGAACAGCAACAATGAGTGAAGGAGGAACCACTTCACTGTTCTGATTCCCAATGGTAATGGAGGTGGAAGAAGCCATGCAGATGGACTGGCTATGAAGGTGCGCCTCGTCCATATCCTCAAGGGTGCAGCAATCCATTCCAATCCCAGTGTCAAATCCTGCATGTCTCATTTCATATGCGATGCAGGAGATGGCTCCATGATTATAATGTGTGGATCACTTCATGGCAAGATGGGATCCACCTTAAACAAATTCACACCAGGGGCATTTCCTCCATAAACACTATCAGGAAAAAGTGTATTCTTGGACATGAGTTGTAGCCGATGACGACGATAAGTAACAAAGTGGCTGAAGTTGCTTCCCTTTCATACAAATCCAAAATCTGCTAGCCAAGGAAGGCATCTCATTCTGCCTAATGTTAAGGTCTGTCCTGCATCAAAAGGATCTATCTATCTCTATCACAAACAAATAAAATGCATTCATTTTAGAAAAGAAACTAATTGCACATAACTAATTCCATGTCCTGCCAACCTAGCAATTCAAAAGCAAGAAATTGCAAGTAGATAAATAGGGACCACTTCAGTGGGAAGGTAAACAGTGGTCTGTGCACTCCAATGTCTAGGCATGCCTGCCACGTGTCCATGGAAATATCTGCAGATGTTGCAGACAGTGCTGGCTCTTTGGCTATAAATAGAGATGAGCACTGAACCCTAGAGTTGAATACGATTAGCTTTCGAGCAAGGGTGACCTTTACTTTACTAATTGCATGTCAGTGGTTTGGGAAGATTCTCCCATTCTCTAAGCCTGTGATGGTGAACCTTGGCACTCCAGATGTTCTTGGACTTCAATTCCCAGAAGCCCAAGCACCTTATGAATCCACATGAATGGGTTTACTGCAATTCATCTGGCCTGCGCTGCCATCATCGCTCCCGGAAGCGGAAGTAAAATGGGCCTGTACGGTGTAAATAGAATGGATCTATTGAAAGAGGTGTAAATAGACTGAATCTCTGCGGCATGCTGGCCCATAATTCCTTTGAGACAGATTAACCTCTCCTTAGCACCCACACGATCAATAAATAAATACCATTCTCTGACCCTGCCTCACTCTTTGAGCCTGTTTCACTCTTCTTGGTGAGCCACAGGCATAATGGAATGCTGACCAAGAACATCTCTCCAGATATCTGTGAGCATTTTGACTGTGCAAGTAGATTTGCTGCCCACACTGTGTGGTCCCACCCCACCCCCCTTTGCCAGCAGCCATTCTTCCTCCATAAAAGATTATCTAACTTAGGGGAGAGAAAAAAAAGGCTTGGGCTGCAATTGATAAAATGTTTTAAAAGGGCTGCTTTGACCCTGCCTACAATATTGCTGCTTCATTAAGAAACAGCTGGTTGTAAGCCAGAGAAGATCAAGCTAACCTTAATCCAGAGGATTGTGAGTAAAATGTAGGCTGGTTTACTGACAAAAAGTGCCACATTCAGCAAAGCGTATATTCCGGACAGCACAGCAGGTTAAAGAACTTTGGGCTCTTAGGCAGCTAAATCCTCAGGGAGGGGGAGGGAGGGAGGAGAGAGGGAGGGGAGAGAGAGAGAGAGAGTGTGTGCTTGCAAATGGTTGTATCTCTTTCATCCTCCATACATTACACCTTTCCCCAACCTCTTGTTTTAATCTTGGCAAGCGGGTAGCGCATGACATTTTGACTCTGATTGCAGATTTCAAACATGCTCAAACATCAGCCCAATCTGCCAGGAATGAAAGGAAAGGATGAAACTGTAAAGCAGGGAAGGCTGCACTGCCACTGCAGTCTCTATCTCAAGCCAAAAGCAGGCCTGACATAATGGGCATCCCATATATGAACCATCTGCTAGCAGGCAGTAGGTCTGCAGTGCTGCTGAATACCTTTTGTGCTTTTAGAAGTGGGTAAGCGATGCCACTAACCCACTGTGAAATGAAAGCAGCAGAATTACCTAAGATAATTATCGAGCTGAAGGTCATCAACCTGAAACATTTGAAACTCAGGGATTTTAGCAAGCCATTTCAAAAGAATAGATGCCATTGAGATGTGGTGTTGGAGGAGAGTTTTGAGAGTACCCTGGACAGTGAGGAGAACAAATAGGTCAATCTTAGAGGAAATCAACCCTGACTGTTCCTTAGAAGGTCAAATAGTAAAGATGCAGCTAAAGTACTTTGGACATCAAATGAGAAGAGAGGAATCAGTTGAGAAAGCCTTGATGCTGGGAAAGGGGGAGGGCAAAGGAAGAAGGGGGCATCCAAAGATGAGATGGTTAGATGGTATTCTAGATGCAATGGGCACAGAGCTGGTCAGGTTGAGGAATTATTATTATTATTATTATTATTATTATTATTATTATTATTATTATTATTATTATTATTATTATTATTATTATTATTATTATTATTATTATTATTATTATTATTATTATTATTTATTAAATTTAATACCCCGCCCCAATCGGGAGGACCCGACTCTGGGCGGCTTACATCCAAAATAAAAACAAAAATAAAACCCAACACTAAAACGTCAGAGTTAAAACCATCAGAAGTTAAAAACAACACAGGGCTATATTCCAATGTTCCCAGAATCCAACCCAGGGGGGCAGTCCTTATATGAGCCATTTGGTATGGGAACCCATGTTCCCGGGTCCCCAAACCTGTCCTGCCAGCCAGGTTTTTAAACCCTTTCGGAAGGGCAGGAGCTCTGTCTGAAGATGGTGGAGGACAGAAGTGTGTGGAGGGCAATGATCCATAGAGTCACAAAGGGTTGGAATTGACTATGTGACTGAACAAAAAAACAACAACCCCCAAACAAACCAGCCTACAATGATGCCATCCTACACTGATTGTTTGCCACTCATATGCATTCCTCAAATACCTGCAATCTACTGTATTGATGCCTATGGTGCATAATCATGGAAACTGACTCCTAAGGCCAGCTTACGCAGTTCTGTTGTAGTTTCTTCCACACCTAAATTAAAAGTTGCCAACAGTATGCGACTAGCATACTCAATGTGCAAGATTTGATTGGGAGACTATTTTTTAAAAAGTTTATTTTATAGCACTAAAGGTAAAGGTTTCCCTTGCTTGAAAGCCAGTCTTATCCAACTCTAGGGTTCAGTACTCATCTCTGTTTCAAAGCCAAAGAGCCAGTGCTGTCTGTTTCTGCAGACGTTTCTGTGGTCATGTGGCAGGCATGACTAGACACCGGAGCGCATGGAACACTGTTACCTTCCCACAGAAGTGGTCCCTATTTATTTACTTGCAATTTCTTGCTTTTGAACTGCTAGTTTGGCAGGAGCTGGTACTTTTTCCCATTTGCAATGATGTCTGTGTTAAAGACATTTAGTGGACATCAGAAAAAATTCAGTTCCATTTGTCCACTAGGACAAGACTCTGGCTTGACCATCTGGAAGTCACTTAATAGATTTTGAAGCAAAGTAGGAAGATCAAAGAATAATCATGGGGTTACTTGAAATAGTAGAAAAAAAATCTGTGAACGTAGAGAAATGCAATCAAGGCAGCATTTCCGTGCATATAATTTATGCCTTACTACGTGTACAAAAGAAGATCTAAGAAATGGCTAGTATGAATATTATTGAAAGTAGTCATTTCTGCTCAAAAATTAGACTAACCATTTTAAACTTTATCCTTTTAATTTGTTTGAATTTTATCCATATTTCATATACACCCACAATTTTAAATTGTGCATAGCTCTAATACAAATAAAGAAAGTTACATTCTTTGGTTTGAAGAGGAAAATAACCCAACAAATAGGCTATTTCAGGGTATCTTCTCTATAGCAGGCACTAGCTCTTCCTGTGATATATATACACAATCATACTCACAGAACTTGGTTTGCATGTATAGTTGGTACTGCCTGATCACATTAACTTCCAGAGTCAGATTGGCATCAGATGCTTGTCTAATATATCTGACTATAATCTCTCTCTCTTGTAATTTGCAAAATAGCATTTTTTGTTTTTGTTTTGTTTTGTGACTGGTCTTCATAATCTAAGCATGGCTTCATTTGCCAGTCTGATTTCTGAGACATGAAAGTCTGTGCAAATCACATTTCGAGAACACTAATGTGAGTTCAACTGTAATGCTAGGTTACCTGTAACATTTAGTTTAGCTGTGAAGAGATCATGCAGTACAGATTAGCTTCATTCATTAGCTACTGAATGCTGTTGGCAGCCACATCCCTGAGTGCTACTCCTTCTGCATGTCTGTTAAGAGAACACTAGCCTGAGCTGTGTATCATATTCTTGAGTGATCAGTCTATGGCCTAATTCACACATTGCCTAGAGACAAACTCAGGTTTGCCAGTGGATGTCTGCTTAGCAGAGTGCTGCAGTCTAGTACAGGTCTCTAGTACATCCTATAGTCAGGTCAGTTTTCAACCCCATCCTCTAAAATGACCATAGGGCAGGAATTCTCAATCTCTTAAACCTGGGGTGTGGGTCACGCTTCCTCAGACAGCTTTGGGGGCTGAACAGCCATTTTGTCCTTCCTCTACCCCATGGCACATCCTGGTGTGGTGGAGGTGGTGGGGCGCATTAAATGGTGCCATGGGCCGCATCCAGCCCACGGGCTTCAGGTCGAGAATCCCTGCACATAGGCCCTCTGGTACACTTACATACAAGGAGTATGGATATTTCAAAACGTATCTTTAAGAATGCAGTACAGCTGTTGTTTCTTATGTAAATGGTTGGCCACATTTATTTATTTATTTTGAACTCTTATGCATAAAAAAAACCAACAACAACAACAACAACAACATTTTGTTCAGTTGCACAGTCGATTCCGACCCTTTGCGACCCCAAGGACCACTGTCCGCCAGGCACTTCTGTCCTCCACCATCCTCCTCAACTCGCTCAGCTCTGTGCCCATTGCATCCACAATACCATCTAGCCATCTCATTTTTGGCCGCCCCCTACTTCTTTTGCCCTCCACCCTTCCCAGCATCAAGGCCTTCTCAAGTGAATCTTCTCTTCTCATTTGATGTCCAAAGTACTTTAGCTTCATCTATACAATTTGACCTTCTAAGGAGCAGTCAGGGTTGATTTCTTCCAAGATTGACCTATTTATTCTCCTTGCTGTCCAGGGGACTCTCAAAACTCTCCTCCAACACTACATCTCAAAGGCATCTATTCTTCTGCGCTCAGCTTTCCTAATGGTCCAGCTCTCACAACCATACATTGCCACAGGGAATACCATTGCTTTGACTATATGAATTTTTGTTTGCAATGTGATGTCTCTACTTTTCACTATGCTCCCCAGGTTTCTCATCGCTTGCCTCCCAAGAATCAGTCGCCTTTTTATTTCGTGGCTGCAATCACCATCTGGAGTGATCTTTGATCCTAAGAAAGTAAAATCTGTCACTGCTTCTACTTCTTCCCCATCTATTTTCCAGGGACTGATAGGGCCTGTTGCCATTATCTTGGTTTTCTTTATATTGAGTCTCAAGCCAGCTTTTTCACTCTCTTCTTTCAACCTAATCAGGAGCTTCTTTAGGTCCTCCTCACTTTCTGCCATTAGGGTGGTATCATCTGCATATCTCAAATTGTTAATGTTTCTCCCAGCAATTTTGATCCCAATTTGTGATTCCTCCATCCCTGCATTGCGCATTATGTGCTCTGTGTATAAGTTGAATAAGCAGGATGACAAAATGCAGCCTTGTCTTACTCCTTTTCCTATAATAATAATAATAATAATAATAATAATAATAATAATAATAATAATAATAATAATAATAATAATAATAAGAAGAAGAAGAAGAAGAAGAAGAAGAAGAAGAAGAAGAAGAAGAAGAAGAAGAAGAAGAAGAAGAAGAAGAAGAAGAAGAAGAAGAAGAAGAAGAAGAAGAAGAAGAAGAAGGAATAAAGTGAATATAAAGTAAATAATTATGTGGGAAATGATCAGGAGCCATATACTGATGGAGATCAAATGAAGTCTAGCTAAGGGAGGACCCCAGGAAGAATGCGTTTGTACAGCCCTTCCTTAACTTCCACCCAAGGTCACCAAGTTAAGACTTTGTGGGAGATCTTGCTGATCTGCTTAGCCAAATGAGACCTCCCCTTTCCATGTAACAGACCTGGCTTACTGCATGTTAAAAAAATACACACTACAATTTGTGCACCCCATAGCATGCACCCATTTAGTACAGGGGTGCCTAAACTATGGCCTGGGGGCCGGATCTGGTCCCTGATGCCAATTCATTCAGCCACCGAAGACATAGTCGCTCCCAGAAGTGGAAATAAAATGTGCCCGGGAGTGACTAGGGCTTCATGGACCAGGTGAATTGGCATCAGGGGCCAGATCTGGCCCCAAGGCCATAGTGACCAGCCCCCTGAACCACATGGTCGGCCCATGGCCCAAAAGGTTTGGGCATCTCTGGTCTAGTAGAACAACACACACTGCCATTAAAAAAAGAGCTTCCCCATAATTCAGTCCAGATTCCAAATTTAGCTAATCGTGCTCATGCACCCGGTGTTGTCTGTTGACCACAAAAAGATAGAATGAGCAAGTTGGAAGAGGTGTCAGGTCAAATTTATCCCCCACAATGACCATAGGCCTTGTGGTATTGTCCAGAGGGAACAAGGGTATGAACGTCTGGCCTATTCTTCTTCTTTTGTGTCCAGATCAAAATTTTAATTGCCAAAATGAAGCCACCTTCTTGGCTTTGTGTTAGGACAAAACTAAATCCTCATCGGGATATGTTTCCGGTAGTAATTGGCGAACCAGCAAATGAGCTGAATTCTGTATCTCTCCACGTTTACACAGTGTGTTGTTGTTCACCAGTTGCCCCCACTTGAACATGTTAGTCTTACATTTAGGTACTCCAACCTAAACAGGGTCCTCCAAGTGACATGGGGAGGTCGAAGTCCTCAGCCATATCCTCCTTTAATATTTTTCCTTTTCCAGTGAGCTCCTTCCCCCATCTTCTAATTTGATTTTGCTCTTGCGTACCCTCAAGAATGTTTGTTCTTGCCAGCTGATGCCTTCTCTGTAGGAAGCCAGTGACTGATGTCATGGGGGGTAGGAAATCTGCTTTGAGTTTTAATATGGGTTTAAGAAGCTATCCAAGGTGCTGAACCTATGAATCCAACATAGGTTCAACACCTTGGAAGAGAGTTCCTTTGAAGTTCAGATTAAGAGCTAGAGTGAATTCACTGTTCTTTTTTGACACTGGAACCACAAGACTCCATTGGTCTGTCCACAGACTCATTCTTCTTCCTCTTGACTGTGACCCTCCAGAGGGGAGTACAGTAATTCAAGTGGACAGAGATGTTTGCTTGTGCAGTGAGCATTTCCCCCCAGGCTCTAGTATGTTCACTTGCTTGGGCCTGTATGTCAAATGTGACAGTTTGGATAGAGCCCGGCAAGCCCAGTCTTCCTTAAACCTATCATGGCTAGAAAGACACTCTGGAAGGGCAAGCAATACAAGATAGCAACAAGTTGTGTGAAACCTTTCAGAGTAACAGATTCATTTCAATAAACCTACACAGAGCAGCCCACATTCCATAGGGACTGCTGCACTTTGGCTGCAGACCATTGTGTGGGTCCTCCAATACAGGTCCAAGATGAACTAGGATGAGTTACCTTTTTCGGACTACAAATCCTGGGATTCTAGCTCCTCCAAGTTTTGCATATTGCTGTCTGAAGCCAAAGCATGTCTGAAGCCTTGGCATTCTGCATAGGGATATTTTTAAGGCTGGTGAGGGAAACAGCATAGCTTTGGCTATGCAGGGTAATTTGTCTGAAACACCCTGCTTTATCTAGCAAAGAGAACTCCAGACAAGGAAACACTTCCCAAGTACCACTCGTCCCATACTGTCAAGAAGTCCTTTTCTCAGAAGCATTCCGTTGTCATGAGTCAATGATACCTGGAATTTCATGGAAGAGGCAAATGCCCTCTAATTTTTACTGTACTGTACTTGCTTTTTATAGGAACTCCCAGGGGGACTCGTTTGGGGGATTGGGTTCAGCACTTTGGAGAGCTCCTCTCAATTTTCATTGGAGATCTCAGTGGGTTAGGTGTTTGGGTGCAGAGCCAGAGGTTGGGAGTTCGATTCCCCATAATGCCTCCTCGGAGAAGAGTCAGTCAGTGTAACCTTGGACAAACTACACAAACCCAGGATAACCCCACCCACCCCAGAAGAAGGGAATATTAAACAACTGTTTATTCCCTACCTAGAAAACCTGGGGAAGGTCGCCATACATCAGAGTTGACTTGACCACACAAGGCATGCATGCACACCTTCCCACGACGTTACCCTCCTCTCAGGGGATCCCGAGGGCCCCACCTAGAGCAGCAAAGGTCGAGGGAGTCCATGCCAGACACGCCGCCTCTACTTCAGCACTTCCGCTGGGCAGGATCCCACGTGAAAAGCTGGAGAGGGAGGCTGCAGGCGCTCGCAGGTCATGCCGGGCCCCGTGTCAAGGTGTGGGTGGGACCTTGACACGCGTGGCAACCCCGAGGCGACCTTCCCGGGGGCCCTGCCTTCTGTGCCTTTCTCGGGAGGAAGAGGAGGAGGAACCCGGAAGGGCCCACAGACGGCGATGCCTTCTCTCAGGGAAGGCGCCTTCGGACAGGCTCATTCTGCGTGGGCGGGCGGTGGGCCTGCCGGCAGCGGATCTGACCCCAGCCGGAGCCAGATCCGCTCCCACCCACCCACGCAGGATGTGCCTGCCTGGCGGCGCCTCCTCGCTTCTCAAGGGCGCATCTCAGGCCATGTCCGGGAGGGGCAGCGGTGCGGAGGAAAGGCGGGCAAAGCCCGGAACCAGGCCAAGCCAGGGCAGGGGGGGCTCGGGAAGTGGCCCCACCAGCCCCCTCCTTCCTTAGTCTACCCCGAGGGGCCCGATCCCGCCATTACCTGCCTGCAAGCCTGTGGCTCGGGTCTTGGAGACGTGGGAGGGCCCCCCCTCACTTCCTCTCCCCTTTTCGGCCGTGGGTGGTGAGTGGGTGGGGTGAGGAAGGATGGAGCCTCTCCCCACCCCTCCCCTGCCCTCCCGCCCGTCCCGGGTACAGCTTGGTCGGCGGCGATCCCCGGCTGGGCTGCGGCTCGGCCGCTCGGCGGCGTCTCCCCTCCAACCCGGCCCGTGACGCAAGCAGAGCCTACTTAAAGGCGGGCGGGAGGCGGGCGGCCGAGACACGGAAGGCGACCTCCGCCTGGGTTGCCCGAGCGCCAGGCGATCGCCGCCCGGGCTGGCTCGCCGGAGCCGCCCTGCCTGTCGCCCGGCCGCCGTCGTGGGGGCTTCGGAGCGCAGGGCCGGCGGCCCGGCCCGGGATCGCCTTCCTCCTCCTCGGACCCCGAAAGGAACCCGCTGGCGCCCCTTCCGCCGCCTTCCCGCTCTCCCGATGAACCGCGATGGGGGAATGGACCATCCTAGAGAGACTCCTCGAAGCCGCCGTCCAGCAGCACTCCACTATGATAGGGAGGTAAGTCCTTCCCTTCCCCGCCGCCCCATTGAACCCGCTTGAACCCGACGGCTTTCCGCAAAGCTGCAGCGGAAACTCTGCTTAGAGGGCACCGGAACGGCCCGGATTCTCGCCGGGGCTACCCCCATAACCCCACCCCGTTCCCATCCTGCAGCCCTAGGCGGTCCTGGCTTGCTCCTTTCCAACGGGACGGGGCCACCCCCAAAGAAGCCGGGCTACTACCCAGAGGAAGTCCAAGAGGACACTCAGCCTCGTCGCAGAGTTAATTTCCCAGCAACCTCCTCGCAAACACACACACACACACACACACACACACACACACACACACACACACACACACACACACACACACACACACACACACACACACACACACACACACACACACCACATCCAGTGCCTCTTCGGTAAACTTGCAGCCACATAGGATAGGTGCACCCCCCCCCCCTTGGGAGCCTCATGGCTTTGGTGCTGAGTTCATGGCCAGCCCAGAGGGAGGCTTCACCGTCTCCATCTCCTGCTTCCTCCCACTGCTGGCTTCCACGAGCTGTCCTCGTTGCAGCTCTCAGAAACAAACCAAGATTGTTAAACTCAGATGATGGCAATGAAGTCTCATTCAGAGGGAACAGAATGTATGTCTAGAGAGGACTTAAGCTTTGAGAAAGTGCCGGGTCAGGAAGGACACACAGAGACAGAGAAAGTCATCTCTTAAGAATCCCATATAATCTAACCAGTGATTGCAGCTTGCAAACTACAAGGGTAAAGTAAGGACATGCCAGCTCCCTCCTCTTGGGTTCGCCTTACTCCTCTCAATTATGGCTTAGGGTGGTTGATCAATATGCTGCAGACCATCGGGAAGTGGGGGAGGGGTGCCAATGGATTTGATCTGACCAACCTCCGCAGCTGATGTTGAAGCAAAGGGAGAGGGAACCAGAAGGAGCACCTGCCGCAGCTTCAAAGGGTCATGGTGGTTATAGATTTTTTGCCCTATATCAGTTAACCAAAGATTTGTGCTCCCATAAACCACGCGAGCGCTTCCTTCTACTTGCTGTAAACCTCTGTAGGGAGAAGGACAATCGCCGACCCTTCATCGGGAGGCGACCATTTTAGATAAGCAGCAGCAGCAGCAGCAGCAGCAACAACAACAATCATAAGACTTAACCATGCTGCTCCACAAAAGCAGGGAAGTTCCGCGAGGCTGAAGACTGGAGCAGGTTCAGCACTGGACAGCTCCCGTTGCCTCGGTGGAGCGCAAAGATAGACCGGACGGTTTGCTTTCTAGCTCGTTAAAGTGGGAAGACGAGCAACTACTACTCTCTTGAATTAAATCAACCCCTTCGTCACTCGGTTTATAAACTTATAAATAGCAAGCGCTTTTTTCTAGAGTGTACAGGACAAATTAGCAAATGTCTCAAATGTGACTCCTATAAGCTAGTACAGAGGAAACTATGGGGACAGTGATCGTAAAATATGGCACACAAGAAAGAATGTCAGCAAAGGAACAATTCATAACTTGGAAAGGTAGTTTCAAATAAAAATGTTTGTGATTGTTTTGGGAGGGGGAGAAATAGACGGATGAATATTTTTAGGATTCCCTCTCAAATAGTGGCCACATAGGAACAAGACAGATGTTTTTAGGTAAAACAAAATTATGACACTCATCCTGCAATTTACAGTGTCACCTTCTAAGAGTGACACCATCTCAAAACATAGAAATTGTGCTTCTAGCTATCATGGTTAGTGGCTTTCAAAAGAGCACCACTCTATGTATTCATAAACTGGCTGGATTAGCTGTGGAGCCAGAATTTGGGAATTTGATTCTGCACTGTGCTTCTTGAGAGAAGAGCCAGCCTCTTTGGCCTGGGCAAATGGCATGATCCCAAGGTGCCACCAGAAGAAGGAAATGGTAAATCACATCTGTACATTCTCTACTTAGAAAAATCTGAAAAGGGATGCATAATAATAATAATAATAATAATAATAATAATAATAATAATAATAATAATAATAATAATAATAATAATAATAATAATAATAATAATAATAATAATAATAATAATAATAATAATAATAATAATAATAATAATAATAATAATAATAATAATAATAATAATACCAATCTACCATTTGATTCACGGTTGAGGACTGGAATAAAATTAACAGTTTGAGCCCTAACCAAAAACCTAAACTGTTAAGGTAATGTCTGAGTATATATGCAGTTCCTAGTAGTGCTGTTTTTAGAAAGTTAGGATGTTCAAGTCTCATAAGTCCAAAATTTCCAAATATCTAAGGAATCCTTTAGGTATTGCTCCAAGGGCTCCTATCACTATAGGTACAACAGCAGATTTCTTTCTCCATAGACACTTAACTTCAATTTGCAAATCACAATATTTTGTGATTTTCTCCTGTTGTTTGTCTTCAATTCATGCAGCTCCTGGTATAGTAATGTCAATAAATCAGGTGTTCATCTTTTATTCTTATTATCATCCTTCATACTAGTCTTTCATACTGGTGGCCACCAGTGGTATGTAGCAATTAATTCTGTAAGGTTTTGAGCGTTTTGCTTCAGTTCTGTAAAAGTACACTCATCCAACCTTTGTTTTATAGGATTCTGCTGACCGTGGTGGTGATCTTCAGGATTCTTATTGTGGCCATTGTAGGCGAAACAGTTTACGACGATGAACAGACTATGTTTGTATGCAACACTTTGCAGCCAGGCTGCAACCAAGCATGTTACGACCAAGCATTTCCTATTTCTCACATTAGGTACTGGGTATTTCAAATCATCATGGTGTGCACACCTAGCCTCTGTTTTATAACATACTCTGTTCACCAGTCTGCCAAGCAGAGAGAAAGGAGGTATTCCACTGTCTTCCTCACTCTGGACAGAGATCAGGACTCCATGAAACGAGATGACAGTAAAAAGATCAAGAACACCATTGTTAATGGGGTGCTGCAGAACACAGAAAACTCCACCAAGGAGGCAGAACCTGACTGCTTGGAGGTGAAGGAAATCCCCAACCCAGCTATTAGAACAACAAAGTCAAAAATGAGGCGGCAAGAAGGCATCTCCAGATTTTATATCATCCAAGTGGTCTTCAGAAATGCTCTGGAGATTGGGTTTTTGGTGGGACAATATTTCCTGTATGGATTCAATGTCCCCTCCATGTATGAATGTGATAGGTACCCTTGCATCAAGGAAGTGGAATGCTATGTTTCCAGGCCCACAGAGAAAACAGTCTTTTTGGTCTTCATGTTTGCAGTCAGTGGCATTTGTGTGGTGCTCAACCTGGCCGAGCTCAACCACTTAGGGTGGAGAAAGATCAAAATGGCAGTGAGGGGAGTGCAAGCCAAACGGAAATCAATATATGAAATCAGGAATAAGGACTTGCCACGAATGAGTGTGCCAAACTTTGGCCGGACTCAGTCTAGTGACTCTGCTTATGTGTAAGGCTTTGACAAAGCCAGAGGACTTTTCCTGAGCATCGTCAACCTAGTGGACGTTAACATTAGGAAAAGAACATTGCTTAAGAATTTTTTTCCTCAGACCACCAAGATTGCCATTAAGGAACTGGATCTGCACTTTTGGAACCAGACACAAAACTGAGTGCTAAACAGAAGACTGGGGACAAAACAGCTACACACACACAAACCTTGAATCTGGCCTTACAATTTCTCAGTTACTTTCCTCCTAATGATCCAGTGCAATTTGTTTTCAGGCATTATTAGAACTAGTGTATTTGCTTGACTGACACTAACTTATCCAGAATGTCATAGCAAAATCTTGCAAGGAAGCTGTATTTTGGGAGAAAAGTTTGGGGTGGGTGGGTTTGCAGCAATACAAAGATGTAAGCATATACATAAGCTAGGCTAGGGTGAGAGTTTTGCACTGTCCAGGCATAAGACTGCAAAATCTGCTGGTCTATCCTTTGGCTTCTTCTCATGGATGCCTAATATTACATTGTTTGTCTATATTCACACAGTGGAATACTGTGCATGGACAGCATTTTTCTATCCTCATTTTTGTACAAAAAACAAACAAAAACAAAACAAATACACAATGAACAGTAGTGCTAAATATAATTTTGCCATTTTTTAAAATTTAAATTTAAATTTTTGTTTGCCTGTCTGCTCACACCAGAGACCTTAATAATCATTGCGGTAGTTGTGATCTACCAAATTCACAAAGAAACAATAAAGGAAAATAACACAGTTCCCTGCTGTGGGTGCAAACAAAATAGAATGATCTAAAGTTCAGCCAAGCTATGTATTTACCTATATTAACCTTTCCCCTACACACACACATATACCAAAGGAGCAGGATTTATTGCTGTTAACTGTGAATATATTTCACCGCCTCTTTGCTCTTATTTATATAAGTGCCATACTTGCAGTTGGTGCATCTGTCTTTACTAAAAAGCTTGGCTAGGGAGATCACAACTTGAAATCACTGAGGATTTTATATTTTCCTTTTATTTTATTCAGGCAAATGGTTCCTTTGTTTTTTCCTCTAGTTTTGCAATGGTGCAAAAAGCAGCTGTTGACTATATTGATAAAACAATTGCCTTTTGTAAAATAGAAAGTTAACTTTCTTTTATATATGCATATACATATTAATGGCATTGCATTGTTATCTGACGATGAAATGAAATTTATATGGATATACAGCTAGAAAATAGGGAATATTATGTTAGAGCCTATTTTATATTTGTGGCTGAGATAACATACAAAATAACTGGATAGCCATTTATAGATTTATTGTGGGGCCGGGGGCCGGGGGGGGGGGAATCGTTTCTGTTTCTTGTTTTTTTCTCTCCTTACAATGAAATGGTGCTACTGTAGGGTAAGGAATTTGGAAAAGCCAGTGTTGTAGCATGATCCAGAAAGTTCAGGTTTATCTCTTCTGTGTATAAGTGTGTGAATGTATGTGTATCGTTTCTGCCCTCAATTATTTATCATCAGTGACTCATGGTATAATTCTAATTATCTGATCCTTCATATGGGTAGGATATAAATCCATTGTGTATACACATTTTTAGAATGCACATATGATACTGGCATATATATCTTCAGATACCCAAACGTATAAGAATTAGTCCCAGAAGCCCAAAATGTTGCTAACTGTAGCTAAAATCCTGTTGTACAGCATTGTCTGCATAATGGGAATGATGTCATTGGCTGCTGTGATTAAAGGTTTCCTTTTGCATGTTTTGGTGAACACTGGCAATGTGACAAAGTGGTATCTATCCCAAAATCTCAAAAGGAAAGTCTTCAATCAGCAGCAATCTATCTCTACTGATGAGATCATTCCTGTTGTATAGCTGTGCCCCAACCAACAGGACGTGGGACATAAAAGGAAAATATCCTAGGAAATGTAGCTATACATGTTTACCTATAATGAATTTGGTTTAAATATTGCTTCCAGTGTGTTGTTAAAATAATTTAAACAATCTTTATTTTCAAAGTGAATTTTCTAGAACCTTTGAGATCTCTGAAGCCATTTAATACACCACAAGTGGGTGGATTTTAACTTATTTCAGAAAAAAAGCAAGAAGTTGTCTTGTAGCATCCTAAAGATTAACAAGCTTTCATGGACTGTATCCCACTTCTTCACAGTCCACAAAAGCTTGCACCAAACAAAACGTGCAAGTCTTTGAGGTTTCACAAGACCCTGTATTGCTTTTGCTGTGACAGCCTAACATTGCTACCCCATTTTTACACCTGTATCTAAGAGGTCCAGTAATAGTTCCCATGCCTTTTAGGAACTTAATATTTAGACCTTCCACCTGAATGCAACATTAGGGTTCATGCCCCAAAACTGCAGCCCATGTCTCTGTTTGTGCTGACTCATCTTTCACTGCCAAAATCTGCATATTGGATGTAAAGGTCAGGATGGAAATCTTCATACATTTAGCTGAATAACTTAGAATCTTCTCTTAGATATTTGTGGTAAACATGGGAAAGTTTGGAATAGAACAGGCAGCGCTGGTGCTCTTGAGGACATTGGGAGAGGTTGGCATCTATGCTTCCACAATGTTATACACTTTGTGACCTCACTTGATTGGGTGGGACACCTAAATATGGCTTTCTAGTTATTGGAGGTCCAGTTCTTAATAATACCATGCATCCCCCTGTCTTTCCTTTGAAGATAGTACACAGGATTATTATCCATATGTACAAACTATCCCCTGAGTTTTCAGAAGAGCTATAAGTCAGCATTTTTCAATGACAAAATTTTAGCCAGGCAATTAAGTCATAATTCACACAAAGGTTTCATATCAGTATTAAGTTAATACATTAAAATCACTCCTACTCTGATCCAAACAAAGGCGGAGTCTCTTGCTGATGAGAGGTATAGTAGGCGTCAAATATGCACATCAACTTCCTACACGAGTGTGGAAGTTACCACATTGTTCCTTTCAAAAAGATAGGTACTTTTGATCATATTTCCATGCCCATTCTGTTGCAATTAATCTTGTCTAGTAACACATGACATTTATTATTTGAAACATTTGCATGCCATCTTTCCTTTTAAAAAAATCTAAGTGATTTAAGCTAGATTGAGAAGGCCAAAGGATAAGTAGCAACAAATGAATGTTAATATTCTCAAAAGACCAGCATATGCTTGGCTTTGAACAAAAAGATGGGGAAAATGTATGCTGAAAATACTGTGTTTGAAGGAAGTGAGAATGTCTCAGAATGGCCAGGAGTTTCTGATTTTGCATGGACCGATGCTTGTTTCTTTCAACAGACAAGCATCTGTTAGAAATTTGTATTTATTTCCATGATCTGTGTTCAACCATTTTTGAAAAGATAACTCACCAACTACTTTACTGTGTGGTACTCTTAAGAAATATCATCACTCTTTTTAAAAAGGAGATGTTATTTCAATTGTGCAAATACTTGGTACATTCAGGGCATGGCATTTGTACTGTAGTTGTCTAGTGCAGACAGCTTCTTATGGCAAACTAAAGCTATTAATGAATTGCTGTACTGTGATTGCACAGAAAAATGCCTATAAGCACCTCACTTCTACTTCAGTGAAGCTTGTGTGGGAACCGCATTCCTAACTCTGATATCCTAAATGGACTAGATGGGATGCAATTTCAAGCTAGTTCACATTTACCTCTAAGTCATTTGCTCTCTCTATGTTTTATCATAGTATCATTGAAAACCAGCCACTCATATGTGAACTGGTTTCAGTGAAAAGCAAGCTTTATTTTTGGAGGTAAAATGATCATTCCATCTCCAGTGTTATATCTGATGGGCTACTCGCACATGTAAGGCATCACTTGGTGTTGTAGAAAACAAAATGATGAATATATGAATCAGCTCATTCACTCAGAGCAGTTTGTGTTACTTTCATGTGAATCTATTAAGAATTGGGAATTTCCCAGAAGCTTACATTAGTCATCCTTTCTAACTAAGAGTATGAGTTTGTGCCAACACACTGCACCGAGGAAAGGCTGAGTATGCTTTAAAACAAGGGTGTCCAAATGTTTTGGGCTGTGGGTTGGTCATGTGGTTCAGCGGGCTGGTCATGTGGTTCCTCCCACTGGAAGTGGAAGTAAAATGCGCCTTGCAATCTATTTTGCAACATGATGAGGTAGATTTTAAGCTGACATTTTCTCTGCTTAACCCAGGAGTGTGCAAGCTATGGCCTGTGGGCCAAATCTGTCCCCTGATGCCAATTCATCCAGCCCACACTGCCCTCATCGCTCCTGGAAGCAGAAGTAAAATGTGCCTGTATGCACTTCCAGGACCTATGAAGGCAGCGTGGGCTGGATGAATTGCCATTTGGGGCCAGTTCTGGCCTGTGGGCCATAGTTTGGGCACCCCTGCTTTAAAATATGCCTTTATTAGCTTGGATCTCATAGATTATTTCCTTGTGTAAGATACCTTACACATTTTAAAAAATGTGCTGGTCCCACATTACTCCCTGCTACATTGTAATTTTATTTTTGGCAAAAGAGAGATTTTTGCGTATATATGAGGACTGAGAGAGTGAAGGGAACTTGAAAAAGCATCACCATGCAAGCTGAGTTTTCTTTGGTCACTGAATCTGACCCATTATTTTTTCACTAACATGAATATTTCGTGACCAATTATTGATTCCTCCCATCATTTTGAAAAAAAAAATCATTATGATTTTGTGCATATTTTCACTCTCCAATTATAAGTAACAGTTGAGCATGAATGTTATTTTTAAGAGGAAATTGTGGCAGCTAAAGATCTCCACTGTAATATAACAAACTTCTGAAGGTATTTTTATATAGCAAAAATACTGTCAGAAAATCTGATTTTCATTTTGTATACTACCAGAATAATCTTAACAGCTTATTTAAGTGAAAATTACATTGATAATATTAATATTAATAGTAACAGTAACAGCAGCACAGTAACATTGGTAGTAATAGGAGTAGTAAAATAAGAAATAACAGTACAGTAATTCACAATAAGAAATAGGCCATGTAGAAAGAACCTGTAGATTCACTGAAGGAAGTGGCAAGATGAATAATACCTATGGACTTCACTAGCTCTGGATCATGCTCAGCATTATTAAAATTTTACAGCTTTCATAGCATTAGGTCCCTATCATAGGTTCCTGTTAGTATATGTAGAAGACATGCCTTGAAACCTATGAGGTGATATATTCCAATGCTTTTGATGAAAAGCACAAAAGAGCAAAACAGCAATGTCAGCGACTTCCCCCTCTACACCACAACAGCTTCTATATAAGCAATGCACGATTTGTTAATGGATGGGAAACGTGCAAATAACGGGAATAAAGTGGAATATGAACCAACTGTGCAAAAGTGTTTGTATGCATGGAATACTGCAGTATTGTTACACATGGAAATTCACAACCCCATAGATTTTTTAAATTAAAATGTGAATAAATGTATGTATACACAGCAATAATAAAACAGAATTTTGTTTCAGTAAGGAGAACAAAGCCAGCTTGAAACATGTTTGGGTGAAGGGTGGACATTCTGGGCTGGACTAATTATGGCTGCCTTTCACAGTGGTGCGCAAGATACATTATTAACCATCACTAGCTTTTCCATTTGCAGTATGATGGATATCAGGTGCTTCAAAAGGTAGGAAGGAGAAGGAAAGGGAAAAGAAGAACAAGCATATGAGCAAGCAAGGTTAGGCTCCCTTTGTACTGTTGTGTTTTCTTTAGCATATCTTGTTGTAAGTGAATGGTTAGATATTCAGATTGGTTGGGAATTTTCTTGGACTCCAACTCTCATCGGCACTAGCTAACACAGCCAGTCACGAGGAATGACTGGAGATGAATCTTACCATTTGAAGAGTTCTGGATTCCACAGCCTTTGGATAGTTACATTTGGTCTATCCCTGCAAAAACACTTATATCCAGCAAATGGTTTAAGAAATCAAAGCTTTTCTACATCTAATTTTACGTAGCACATTCATTCATTAATTTGTTTTAATTTGTTATATTTTATTTGCATCTATGCAGATTTACAGTGACTTGAGGATGTAATGAATGATACAAAATCAGTTTGTTTTGTTTTTTAATTAAAAAAAATTGATGCCATACTTGTGGTACATATGCAGTTATCTTGAATGAAAGCGTTAATGTTTAAAGGGATAAAAGTAGATGTTGCCCGCTGAACTGGCATTAAGTTCATATTCTAGATAAATGTCACTTGTTTAATAAAAACTTGTGTTTGTTATAAAACAAGCTTTACTTGGGATCACTTAAGGGTGGCACATAATTTGCTTTCAGCTACAATTACATGATAAAAAGTCCCAAACCTTCATTGTATTGATACGTATATAGAAAAAAGATCAGGAGAAGTTACCACATATCATAATAAGGGGGAAGGGAAGGATTTATTAGTATTAAGCACACACATATACACAAAAGGACAGGCAGGCCATGGGTTACTCACATTTCTCATGCTTCTGTGCTTGGAATTTCCATCAAATTATCTGTATTAGAAATTAAATCATGTTCCAAAACACACGAGAAAGGACCTTCACAAGGATTCTCATATTATCTCTTACATTAGAAAAATAATTCTGAATGTCCACCAGGAAATGTTGTTCATTTACCTCCAAGAAAGAGCTGCATATTAACTTGTTGTTTAAAACCACCGACAAAATGATTATTTTGTAAAGTGTGGAATATAAAATCCATCATAATAATAATTTCGTGTCAGAGATTATCTGGGTTGAAATTATTTTTGCTAGAGAAAACTCCACTCAGGGGATGCCCAAGTGCAGCTTTTGGGTATCAAAACCTGACCTTCCAGTCTCCAGCTCAGCATCTTTAACCACTAAGCCACTGGGGGAGCTGCAAATCCATCATGCTGCTCCATATCCAGCATCCTTATGGATGCAT
This sequence comes from Furcifer pardalis, assembly GCA_030440675.1. Lineage (NCBI taxonomy): Eukaryota > Metazoa > Chordata > Lepidosauria > Squamata > Chamaeleonidae > Furcifer > Furcifer pardalis. The sequence goes on along the minus strand of CP126894.1, from coordinate 45,815,042 downwards.
CTGCACACAGACATCTAAATAAAGAATTTTATGTTAGCCTCTAATAGGCCAGAACTTCTGAGTGAATGAGACTCGTTTATGCCAACATTTATGTAATTGGAGTTGAGGAGTGGAGACATATTTTCCCCTTCTGCAGGATTCTAGCCAGTAAAATTCTGTAAGAAATAGAGAAGACATTTTCCTCCCTTTAGCTATAAAAATGTAGCTCCAAAATCTGTCTGTGCCCACTTAGGTGAATATGCAAGCAACTACACCATTTAAAAAATGGATTTATTCCTCTTATATCTTGAGTGAATCTGAAGGGTTGTTTTTGTTTTGTTTTGTTTTTGCTGCCTGTATGACACGAAGGTTGAAGCAAATTCATCTGTGCTGTTTCCCACCATCCAAAGTGACTTTCGTCTGTGCCATTGGAAGGCTTCTATTTTTTTTATGTTGATACATTGGGTCCCTCTGCAGCCATCTTGGTTCCCTGTGTCAAGAAGAAAGGCTGGATATCGGCAAAATAAATAAAACATTTCTTGTCATGCATCAAATCACATGGCCAGTGTGGAGTGAAGAATTTGAGCAGGGATTCTTTCACTATTGTCAATTTTCAACTGCAACTTATGCCATTCAGTATATGCAACTAAGAGGATTCTGGCTGTCTTGAGAGACATGTAGTCCATGATGGCTCAAAGGGGATTAGCCAGTCAAAATAGAGGTGGTGATCAAATGGAATGATTTTTACTTCTTGGGTTTTTATTCTGCTTTGGAGTGAAGTAGAGTAACAGAAAGCTGAGTTTTCCCTCTAAGCTGCAAAGGACTGAAAAGGGAGTACACAGAAAGAGCCTCCTTGAAGACTGTGGTATTTCTGAACTACAATCGGGCATACCCTGGTAATGGCAGCCTTGTGTAGCCAGCTAATCTTTCTTACACTTGGTCCGGCAAAAGAAACTGCAGAATGAACTCACCAAAAGGTGCCTTCATTTTGGCAGTTTCATGTCTAGCCTAGATATGGAAGAAGAAAGAGGAGGAGGAGGAGGGGGAGGAAGAAGAAGAAGACGAAGAAGAAGAAGAAGAAGAAGAAGAAGAAGAAGAAGAAGAAGAAGAAGAAGAAGAAGAGCAATGTAGGGATCAGTATGTAGTATTTACGTCAAGGAATGTGTGTTTCTTTACTCATCCGTGTGTTGAATAATTCAGAAAATATTTGCAAGCAAATGTCCAGGCAAGGCATTCTTCCTTCCTTTATACAATTGCTGACATGTGGTGTGCTTCTTATCTTATCTATATAAAAAAAGTACAGGTTCATTTTGTCTGTATCAAGTCTTCATTAAAGCCTTCAAAGTTCAGCCTTGAAGAGAAGGGTATAGATTACTACGGTCTATCCTGTCAAATAGAGAGGGTTAAAGTGTGAACTGCTGAAAAACCTCTTCTTCTGCCAACTGTTCCTAAAAACAGAAAAGGGGGCAGCCCCGCCTATATGGAACAGTAAGAGAGTTCATTGATTCTTATATACAGCTGAGGCAGGGAAAATCTATATACGTTAGGCCTTCTTTCCCCTTTGAGCCAGGAATCAGAGGAAAAAGCCTAACATTCAGTTATTGTTTAGAGCCAGGCATTGTTCATTATGCCTGTAAGCCAGGGGTGCCCAAACGACGGCTCGGGGGATGGATCTGGCTCATGGGCCATAGTGACCAGCCCCCTGAACCATGTGACCGGCCCATGGCCCAAAAAGTTTGGGCACCCCTGCTGTAAGCTTTACAAGCCAGTATGCATACAACTGCAGTCTCATTACATACGCTTATGCATGCCTGCTCAGAAATAAGCAGCACTGGACCTCTCATGAGACTTGAAAGTACAGAGATTGGTGGAAGGTACTTTGCCCATTCCTCACTTCCATGGTGTTGCAAGCATGTTTGTTACCTTCAGTTATGGTGGAGGACATGTCCTTTCATTCTTTTCTCCTTCCATGTCAAGGCCAGACATAAAACTGCCAAAATGAAGCCACCTTTATATGAGTCTATTCTGCAGTTCCTTTTGCCTGACCTAGTGTGAGAAAGATTAGCCAGCAACACAAGGTTACTATTACCATTGCCTAATTGTGGTTCAAAAATAACACAGTCTTTGAGGAGGCTTTTTCTCTGTACCTGTACCATGAACACTCTCCTGAGAATATAATGCAGTGGCTTTCCATTTGACTTCCACTTTGCAGCATAGCCCCCATACCACTGTCGGTTAGCCGTGAGTCACTTTCTGGTCTTGAGCCCTTTTGGCACACAAAGTCCTCCTCAATCCCAGGCCAGTATTGATGAAGCTGATGCCCTCCATCAAGATGGATCCAAGAGGGATTTAATCCACCTTTCCCTGTGGACTTTGTCACCCAAGGCTGCTAGTCCTCAGGGTTTTCAGGTTAGTTAACTGCTGCCTGACACTACACTTGGCTTTGAGTCACTGGCAGTATGGTCTAGTCCAGGGGTGCCCAAACTGTTCAGGGAGACAGTCACTAAGGCCCGGGGCCTGGGTGCGGCCTCTGATGCCAATTCATTTGGCCCGCGAAGCCCGTATGGGCATGTTTTACTTCCACTTCCAGGAGCGATGAGGGCTTTGCGGGCCAAATGAATTGGCATCAGGGGCCGTACCCAGTCCCCGGGCCTTAGTTTGGGCACCACTGGTCTACTCTATTAACATAGCAGGATAACCTGGCCTGATAGTCATGCCTTGTCATGAGTGCTAAAGAAAGAGTCAGTCGATAGTGTGGTCAACTTTTTTACTGGTAACGAATGGGAGAAGAGCATTTTTTTCTTGTTCTTTTCACAGAAGCAAAATGTCTTGGAAGTAAGACTCATTGAGTTCAACAGAATAAATGCCATATTAGCAGGTACTGGACAGCATCTTAAGTCAACTTCAAGAGCTGCTGCAGATCCTACTGCATGGGAAGAGTGCTGGTAATTTCTCCTCTCTATTGGGTGCGGGGGGGGGGGAGAGACACATAGTATAAGTGATTTTAAGCCAATGCAACCATCTGGTTTACTAGTTTTTGTGTTTAAATAGGGCTTAAACAATTAAGCATAATGTGACTGGATCTGCTTGGTTAATCTTGTTGGCCTATTTTTGTTTTTTAAAAAGTATGCTATTTTTATGAATCTTTCATACCCATTTGTTAAAATTATGAATAGTGCTTTTTCTCATTCATTCTTACAACCAGTCTATGAGATTAAGACTTTCAAAGATGAATAAAATGAAAGAAAAGCATATCCATCATTATGCCCAAAGCTGATTGCTTTATTTTTACATCAGAGATGTAATACCCCATAAGGCCCTTCTCTGTGTCTGCTCCAACCCTTTGGAACCTCCTGCCAACCGAGTTGTGTCTCCAGACAGAGTTGCTGCCCTTCAGAAAGGGTGTTAAGACCTGGCTGGCAGGGCAGGTATGGGATACGGGCCAGACGGTCACCCCGGCCTGCTGGCTTGTTTGACTCCTTCTTCTCTCTTGGTGAATCTCTTTGTAAATCTCCTTTTAAAATCTTTTTAAATATCTTTTTAATCTTTTAATTCTGATTTTTATTCTGTCTTTTAACTGCTGTTTTTTAATGTCAGTTAGCCACCCTGGGTCATTTGTGAGGAGGAAGGCATACAAATATGATTAATTAAATAAATAAATATTATCTGTCAGTCCCCAAATTTTCTTCTTTTGCTGTCTCCAATCAGACAGCCTACATAGTATTGAGCTTGCAAGGCATGAAAGCCGTGGCACAGAATTAAGCTGTGCTCTGAAGGCCCTGGGATTTATCTGTGAGTAAACATACATAAAATTGCTTAGTGCTTTGCATAGTTGGTTAGAAAAAATGAGAAGTGGACAAGTTATTCCAATTGGCCTCAATTACATGACTTTGGCCATACCTTTATCCTTCTTAGCTCTGCTCCTTGTCACTAGTCCCACCAACCATGTAGATGCTAACATCCTTCTCAAATTGGAATTTAGTCCTGGGGCCACAATTTTTTCCCCTGTTTGATTGCTTGAGAAATATACAGTATATCTAATTCACATAATCTTTGGACATTTCTCATATGTATAAGCAGTTTTATGCACATGAAAATAAAAGAATAATATGATAAATATGGGACATTGGAAAAGACATACCAATAACTGATTTGCTATGGACTGGAGATACTTGTTTGCTATGATTCATTGATATCTCATGGCTTCTGCATGAGGACATACTCTTTTCACCCAACTGAAAAAATGTATGAGAAAACCTGCTTAGCGCTTAAACAGAAATGTAGCATATCTTGTAGTGCATACAAACCCCTCTGCATCTGGCCAAATGTATGAAGTTCTCAATTATTCGTAGCTTCATAGAATTGGACAGTTGAAAAGGACACAAAGTTGCCTAATAAAGCTGTGCCACATGGCTTCTTAAGGTCAACTGACATGGTCTAGGCCACAGGGTATCATGAGCAGAGACAAGAGCACTGTGTGCTACCGTCAGCTCAACAAGCAGACTGTCAGTGGCATCCCTTTGGCAGAGAATGCTAGTGAAGATATAACAGTTCAGTTCAAGGTTTACTGAAGGGAGAATGCAGTAGTTCCTACATTTCTAATCAATCTTTTAATCAATAATGGTGTGATTTATAATTCATATAATATGACATAGATGGTCTGAGAACAGTTTTTCGAGGTCACAAATGGACCAAGGATGGGAAAAATGCCCCCGATGCAAAACGTACAGCAGATACTGTTCTCCATTCCTCAGAAGCTAAGTTCTTTTGACAATCCAAAGTTTCCAAAGAAAATTAAATTCTGAGACCTTGGATTCCCAACACCTCTACAACAGACATTAAGGGACATGCACCCCCTTACAATTATTAAGAGGCAATTAAACATTGCAATATAAACTTTTCTCCTTAACATTTATTTAACATGAGTAAGTGGGGTAGATAAATATTTCAAAAGCAAGGCTTCATATAAATGGCAAACAAAATTATTCAAAAGTACTTATTGCTTACATTAGCTGCAGAAAGAAAACTACTGTGAATATGACGTATTTAAGAAAGGACCTTTTCAATACATAAATACATTAATTTGTATTTAGGTTCTCTTAATTACTTGGTCAAGAAAGAGTTTATACAGCTTCAAAGGAAAACTAAATAAGAAATGAGAACTATGTCTGTAAGGGTCAAAGAACATAATTACAAGCTATTGTGGAGATGGTATCTGACTCCAATCAGGTTGCATCAAATAGATAATAAAATAAGCAAGATATGTTGGAGATGCAAACAATCAATGGGAACATACACTCATATGTGGTGGAGTTGCAATGTGTTAAAAGATTTCTGGGAAAAAGTAGAAAAAGAAATTACAAGTATTTTGGAAATGCGACATGAATTGGGGATACAGTTTTGTTAACTGATGTTGATAAATTTAAAGTGGGTAACGACAAAAAAGAGTTAATAGCTGTTGTGATATCATCGGCTAGACATTGTATTGCAAAGAATTGGGGAAATGATGTACTATTAAAAATAGAAGATTGGTAGAAGGAAATGTGGAATTTGGCACTCAATGATAAACTAACATGGGATTTGAATATTAGAAAAGGTATAGTTCATGAAAATAGATTCTGGAAAATTTGGCGACAGTTTGTGGAATATGTAATTGTTAAAAATAAAGGTATTAAGCCTGTAACGGATCAAATTAATTTTTGGAAGATACAATAACTTGTGTGTATATGTTACAACCCCCCGGACAATGTATATAACATAGAGGTGATTTATATTAAAAGAATGATTTTTATAAATGATGGATGTGAAAGGAGCACATGAGAACATTACTCAACATTTGTACTAGAAATTTAATTTGAAAAGCTTCTTTATTGAGTGTGTTATTCTTTTTTTCTTTTATGTATTATGTATGTTTATGTTTATTCTTTTTTTACTGTTTTTGTATGTATCTTTGTTGAAAATTTAAATAATTTTTTTAAAAAAAGAAAGCACACAAACATAGCTATTCTTTGTTGTTCAGTCGCACAGTCGATTCCGACTCTTTGAGACCCCATGGACCACTGTCCGCCAGGCACTTCTGTCCTCCACCATCCTCCTCAACTCGGTCAGCTTCATGCCCATTGCATCTAGAATACCATCTAGCCATCTCATTTTTGGCCGCCCCCTTCTTCTTTTGCCCTCCACCTTTCCCAGCATCAAGGCTTTCTCAAGCGAATCCTCTCTTCTCATTTGATGTCCAAAGTACTTTAGCTTCATCTTTACTATTTGACCTTCTAAGGAGCAGGCAGGGTTGATTTCTTCTAAGATTGACCTATTTGTTCTCCTCACTGTCCAGAGGACTCTCAACACCACATCTCTAAGGCATCTATTCTTCTGTGCTCAGCTTTCCTAATGGTCCAGCTCTCACAACCATACATTGCCACAGGGAATACCATTGCTTTGACTATCCAGTGGTTCCCAACAAGGGGTACACAGCCCACTAGTGGACTTCAATTCCCAGAAGCCTAAGTCAGTACATGGGCTCATCAGTGCTTTTGGGGAAATGACTTAGGCTTCTGGGAACTGAAGTCCAAAAACCAGCATTTGGGAAACACTGGACTATACAAATTTTTGTTTGCAATGTGATGTCTCTACTTTTAACTATGTTCCCTAGGTTTCTCATCGCTTGCCTCCCGGTCGCATTTTTATTTCATGACTGCAATCACCATCTGCAGTGAGCTTTGATCCTAAGAATGTAAAATCTGTCACTGCTTCTACTTCTTCCCCATCTATTTTCCAGGGACTGATTGGGCCTGTTGCCATTATCTTGGTTTTCTTTATATTGAGTCTCAAGCCAGCTTTTGCACCTTCTTCTTTCAACCTAATCAGGAGCTTTTTTAAGTCCTCCTAATTTTTTGCCATTAGGGTGGTATCATCTGCATATCTCAAGTTGTTGACGTTTCTCCCAGCAATTTTGATCCCAAATTGTGATTCCTCCATCCCTGCATTGCGCATTATGTGCTCTGTGTATAAGTTGAATAAGCAAGGTGACAAAATGCAGCCTTGTCTTACTCCTTTTCCTATTCCAAACCACTCTGTCATTCTGTATTCTGTCCTAACTGTTGCTTCTTGATTCATGTACAGATTTCTCATGAGGCCTATAAGGTGTTCCGGTATTCCCATCTCTTTAATTACTTGCCACATTTTGTTGTGGTCCACACAGTCAAAGGCCTTAGTGTAGTCAATGAAACAGAAATAGACTTGTTTCTGATATTCCTTTGTTTTTTCCATAATCCAACGTATGTTGGCAATGTGGTCCCTAGTCCCCCTGCCTCTTCTGAACCCCGGCTGCACTTCTGGTAATTCTCTCTCCACATGCTGCTGCAGTCTATCCTGTATTATCTTGAGCATCACCTTGCTAGCATGTGGGATGAGCGCAATTGTTCTGTCCGATGAGGCTCTTAAAATAGCAGAGGAAAGAAGGGACACAAAAGGCAAAGGAGAAAGGAAAAAATACAATCACTTGAATACAGAATTTCAAAGAAAAGCAAGGAGAGATAAGGAAACCTACCTGGATGAAACATAGCTATAGCAATAGCAATTATAAGTCTATACTGTCCCATAACATTTAGTGCACTCTCTGGGTGGTTTACAGGTAATTAGCATCTTGTCCCAAACAGTAGTTTAACCACTGCGTCACCAGGGCTCTTCTTCTTACTGAATGAATCAAAAGGAAGCAGTTAAGATTGAAAGTGAAAACATTCTGTTTCTCTCACTGAGACATAATAGATATTTAGCAAATTGAATGAACTCTAAAGATTCTGTATATTCTTAACATGTTGTAATCAAAGTGAAATACACTTATACTGTAAGATGCAAAAGAAAAATATGATATAAAACAGTTAGGAGAATTATAGCTGTGTCTGTTTCCAGTAGAGCATCTCTATCTCTTTGATAGGAACAAAGTGATACCATAACAATTTGCAGGTAACCATAGTGCGGATATGCTACCATTACCATCTGTAGCCTTGTTTATCTTTCAGGCACAACCTCCCAGCCTGCCTTGAAGTTTTTGAGCATGGTCATTGCAACCTGCACTCCTGACTCTTGAGAAAGGAGTTGTATTTTTATCTTGAAATGATGATGGAAATCATCATGTTTTGGCTCACTAGCACTTAGTTTGCAGAGGGATCCCAACATTGGCAAGCTGACTACTCTCTGGCAGACAGGGCCGTAGCCAGAGCCCCCCCCAAACCCTCCTGAGCTAACAGCCCGCCCCCAAAGCCCACTCCGGGATGCCAATGTTATGTGTGTGTGACATTGTTGCCCCTTCTGAACCCCCCCCCCATCTAAAATCTTGGCTATGGCTATGGCCCTGCTGGCAGAGGTTTTTTTTGCTCAAAAGGCCGCTGGCCAGACCTGGACCTTGGACTGCAGCCCAGTGGGGTGAGAGGAGACATTCGGCCTGGAGTGCCAGGACTCCTCCACCTGTTGGTGCTCCCAGGCCCCACCCCCACGCCAGGCTCAAAAGGCCACCACGGTCAGACTCGTCCCTGCTGTTTTGGACTTCAGCCCAGCAGGATGAGAGAAGATTTAGACATATTGTACTGAACTGTATGTCTTGTATTACTGTGTTTTTGTTGTATTTGGTTACTTAAATTGTGATGATCTGTGTATGATGTTGTTATGATAGTGTAACTGTGTATTTTGCATTTCTGTAAGCCGTCCAGAGTCGCTGTTGCGAGTAGGGAGGGGTGTAAGTCTAAAAATTAAATTAAATTAAATTTTGGCAAACCCCCCCCCCCCCTCCATTTCCAGTTTTTCGCTCTTTTTAGACTGCATTGCTAAACAGCATCTTTCTAGTTTCAGGTTACAATTTTAGTACTATGAACCACAAACAAAGCTTCAAAAATTATATTTAAACTTAAACAATTTCACGTCACCTTTTTATAAATGATATATGACAGGTCTAAAATCCTATTGTATAAATTAATGCCTACAGAAGGATAATGATGTCACCAGCAGGAAGCAATTTTCTCTAATGAAAAAGTTCCTACCTCGGTCCTGGAGCTTTTCCAAATCCAGTGTAATTTTTTTAGTCATGAGAAAAAGACTGCACAGGAACATCTTCAGTCAAACTACATCTGGAGGGCCACACTTTCCTATTTGATATCTAAGAGTGAACACAGGGAGAAAGATATATATATATATATATGAAACATTCTATCTTTCTTGTCTAGGATTACATTACTCTTTTGTAAATCCAGATGTCTGTTCAAAAAGTCTGCTGTTTGAACATCTACGTAAGAGCCCTATAGAACAGGGGTACCCAGACAATGGCCCATGGGCCAGATCTGGCCCCTGATGCCAATTCATCTGGCCTATGAAGCCCTTGTTGCTCCCTGAAGCAGAAGTAAAACATGCCCCCTGAACCATGTGACTGGCCCGTGGCCCAAAAAGTTTGGGAACCTCTGCTGTAGAATGTTATAGACCTTTTAGGAGAAACCAGAAGCCAGCATTTGTCACAAGCAGCATTCCTTCCATAAAGGGTTAAATCTCTTATTTTAAATACCCTTTAATTATTATTAATTTTTTTGCACCATGCAAGACAGTTAAAACTGAATGCCCAGAAAAATCTCTACTTCTTTTTATTGAACATATGTAATTGAACATATGTAATATTGTTCTCTATCTATAGAAGAATGTTTAGATATGAAATTTCAAAACATAATGATGGATTAGATATGGAATTGAGAGATCTTGGCCATTTAGAAGCCACTGACAATTTGAACTGCCTTTTCACGACCATGAGGAAGTCATTTGATTTTTCAGTTTTTTTAAAAAATAAAAATAAAATAAGGCATAAATTTTTCATACTGTAATTTGCAGAGCTGATGGTCTGATTTGGCTAATTTTAATGGTAGTCATGAAGTTAAATTCTTAGGATTAAGCAGAATACACACACACACACACACACACACACACACACACACACACAGAATAGTTATTCTTTCTGACCTTAACACTATAAATTAGTGCAATATTTCGGAATCAGTTTAAACTGATTAAGTTTGAAAGGTTCTGTGCCCTCTCCTTCTCTCTGTGTGTCTCTAGTGATAAAAATAAATGCTGTAGAACAGCTACTCGGTTGGAATGACCACACTGGCATCTAAATATAGCCAACTGTACTGAAACGTGTCCATTTGGGCACACTAGACTTTCATACCAATGTACTAAAACTATGCATTTTATATTGTGCATATGATACATATCTTTGAGGCTAAATAACCATGAGTTATATATTTTGAGAGTAAAGGACGTATCACAGTTATAGCCACAAATCTGAATACTGTACCTTTGTTAGCATGAAGAATTTCACAATGCTGTTTGTGAATCTGCTTAGTTGTCTCTCCACATTTCTGTTAACAGATACAACCACGTAGGAACAGAAACAAGGAACATGACAAAATCATGCTGATTTACAATAGTAGTAAAGATGCTATATAACATTAAAATGTATCCCAGTTGTGGAGAATGCAAAGACTGCAATAACTGGCGACTTTCTTTTTTACATTGACTGAGCCTGCTTGTTCTGAAAATATGGCTATACCTTTGAGATGACCATGGGGAGGCTTGTATTGTCTACAATGGAGGATCTAATGTTTCTAATTTTCCAGTACTCTGTGAGATTTTATGGGCCATCCCAGCTGAAATCTAACTTCAAGAGATCAATTTCTCTGTCTGCAGCATCCTTCTCCTATTACATGCTGAAAAGATGCACTAAACCAGTCTTCCTCACAACATCCACTTCCTTCCCCTTCTTAATGTTTAACCCTGTTCTGATGGGGCCACAATATATTTGAAAGCTTGCAAATGCTTATGTCTTCTTGGTTGGCCTATAAAGGTATCACCTCAGTTTGGAGTTTCGAATTTGTTTTATTCCTATGCAGTTACCACTAGTTTTCTAGGTAGCTTGGAAATTAGATAACAATGGGATCTAATGTGATTTAACTATATACTTACATGCCACAAAATGTCCATGGAATAAAAGATTATAAAGAACATGTGTTTCATCTTACACTGTGAATTTTGGAGAAACATATTTTTGGTAGATTCTAAGGCTCTGTTGGCTTAGTGGTTAAGACATTGAGCTTGACGACTGTACAGTTGGCAAGTCAGCAGTTTGAGACCTGAGTAATGCACGAGGGAGTGAGCTCCTGTCATCTGTCCTGGTTCCTGCCAACTTAGCAGTTCAGAAGCAAGAAATTGAAAGAAGATTAATAGGTACCACTTTGACAGGAAAGGTAACAGTGTTCTGTACACCACATGTATGTCACATGATCACTGAAACATCTGAAGATGCAAATAGAGCTGGCTCTTTGTCTAGAAATGAAGATGAGCACCATTCCCTAGAGAAGGGGTTCTCAAGGTTTTCATGGCACGGGCCTGACCATTTACCCCTCAGACAGCTGAGTGGGCTGGACACATGGTTTCCTCCATTGTAAATGTACCTGTAAATCGTGGTGGGCACATTTGCTCATGCTCGGATGTATTTATGGCTGTTGTAAACACATCCGCTTCTGCTTCCGGGGTCACCGCCACAGGTTGGATGGAATGGTGCCCAGTCTGTGAGTCGCAGGTTGCAAACCCCTGTCCTAGAGTTAGACACGAGTGGCTTTTGAACAAGGGAGACCTTTACCTTTACTAAGATGTATGTAAAGGTGATAGTTTTTATTTCAATTCTGAGGTCTCACTGAAAAAGATTAGTCCATAAAATCTAATACAACAGAGGTTATGATTCCAGCAAAGCTTTTGTGACTGACTGCAGAGCTTTCATTTGTCCCATACAAATCAATAAAAAGAATGCACTCTGTTGATTTTCTGGGACAAAAGAAAACAGTGGGGTGGCTTCATTATGATATGTGCTAACAATAAAAATATAGCAGTTAGTCTTTAAAGTGCTACAGTGTTTTTTATTTTATTTTTATTTTATTATTTTATTTTATTTTGTTTTTTGATATACTTATTTCTAATTTAACTTTTGTTTTACAGACTCATTCTACAGAGGACTGCTTTTTTTTTTAAAAAAAATAGGTGCATGCCATTGTTTTAGTCCTTGTTTAATAAAGATTTTTTTAAAAAATAAATAAATAAGTACAGATTACTTATGGCTTGTATCCTTCTGGAAAATAAAGTACCAAGTGATACAGAAACCTTTCTGATTTCTGTCAACCATTTGAGGATTAATTTGTAGATCTGTTCTCATGCAAAACAAATGAATTTAAAATAGCTACAGATGTCATTCATAATTTATTCTCCAGGATTTCTTTGCTGCTAGTGAACACACATTTTAAAAATACACCAAGTTTCAACTCAAATGTGTTGACATGCTGGCTCATCTATAAATAAGGAATATTTTCTGTACTGTTACCTGAGGGATCTGTCATAAGAAACATTTCTTTTTGGTTGCCCTGATGTATAAACATCAATATCCTGTTTGTGCAGATATTTAGCTCTTCTCAATGTCTTTGACTGGTGTTTTTGACCTCACTTAGTTTGCAGAATGGGTAAAAGTTCAATGAAGACATTTATTTTGGGACTAAGTTGAAAACAGATTTTAAAATTTAAATTAGACCATTGGGCACTCAGGAATAGCTTGACCTGTTTTCTTTTTATGGTACGTATTCCATAACAATTTTTCAAAAATTAGGTATTTATAGTGATTCCCAGACAAAATTTATCCTATAAACATTAACAACAAAATCCAGTTGTTATGCCAACTAGAAAGCTACCATTGAATAGATGGGTTTTTCAGGTAAATACATAAATCCAACTGATTCAGTGGGTGTATTGTTAGGGACTGTGGTGGCTTAGTGGTTAAGATACTGAACTTGATGACTGGCAGGTTGGCAGGTCAGCAGTTCGATACCCCAGTGCTACACGATAGAGTGTGCTCCTGTCTCTGTCAAAGCTCCTGCCAACTTATTTCGAAAGCAAGACATTGCAAATAGGTAAATAGGGACCACTTTGGTGGGAAGGTAAACAGTGTTCTGTCCACTCTGGTATCTAGTCATGCCTGCCACATGTCCAGGGAAACAGCTGCAAACACAGACAACACTGGCTCTTTGGCGATAAACAGAGATGAGCACTGAACCCTAGAGTTGGATATGACTGGCTTTCAAGCAAGGGTGAGCTTTACCTTGTTGAGATTAAAAACCAGATTTAGTCCTGAATGACTTCAGCCCCTGTCAACACTAGAAACCACTTTTCCCCTTCTGTCCTCTTTCAATTTGCCAAACCTATCAAGGAGCTTCTGCTCTAAGTGACAAAAAAGGAAGCAGATTCTTGGCGTTTCACTCAATATTTTGGAGTTTTCTTTACTTGGAGATTTAAAGAAACTCTATTGGTAATGATTAAGGTGAAGATTTCTATGACACGTCATATTTTTTCCCCTGGAACATTTAAAAAATGTATAAGTAAGTTAAAACATGTTTTAGAGTAGGGGTACCCAAACTATGGCCTGTGGGCCACATCTGTCCCACAACACCAATTCATCTGGCCCACGAAGGCCTCGTTGCTCCTGGAAGCAGAAGCACGGGTGCGTTTTACTTCTGCTTCCTGAAGCGATGAGGTCTTCATGGGCTGGATGAATTGGTGTCAGGAGCCGGATCCAGCTCATGGGCCATAGTGACTGGCCCCTGAGCCACGTGACCAGCCCACAGACCAAAAAGTTTGGGCACCCCTGTTTTAGAGCAATCTGCTCAAAATTAGATCCTTTTTAGTTTGCTCGAAAAGTCATATTTTGACTTTTTAAAGGTGTTTTGTCATATTAAATTTTGTAACAAACATCATATTTTGGTCATTGGCAACCCTTCTGATAAGCTAGCAAGTGGGAGCCAGCAAAGAAAGAGGGAGAGAGCGCAAGAGACACACACACAGAGAAAGAAAGAGTAGGGAACAAAGGCCGGGGGGGGGGGATGATAAGAAAGTTGGCTTCAGTACTTGGGCTCTGCATTCTGTACATATCTGGCTCTGGTGACTGCCTTTCACAGTTGCAGCTACAAACTGCAAACTGTTATTTGCTCCAAGCGTGTGGGAGAACCTCCTAAGTGATGTTCCATTGTTCAAACTTTTGAGATGCTGGTGTTCTCAAGGGCTTGAGATACTTTCTTTTCCAGAGTTTCCCCTGTCATCTAGAGTGAATGGTACTCTGGGAAGAAAGGCTATGTCAAGTTCTGCTCTAATCTTCTGTGTCTCGGGGAGATGAGATGCCAGTATAGCCTGAGGTCTTTTGCCCCAGTCCTTTTAGTAGAGTCTTGTCATCTTTGTTTTCATCCTCTGAAGAAGATTCTGCAATATAGAGTATGGTGGGGAAAGGAGCACATAATGCCATAAAGGCAAAAAGGTAATATGAATTACAGAAAAGGGCATAAAATTGGACTAATTTGCATAACATTTCCATATGTTCACTCATATTTATGGATGCAATTTTTAGATTTCTTGATTTTAATTATGTCATTTAAATTGAAGAACAATAAACATACACTGACAACAAAGAATAAATATACAGTACATAGAAAATCAACTGTGACTACCCCATCTGCTTGCTGCAAGATGGGGTCCAGCTTAGTTATCTTTTCTAGGGTGTAGATTACCCTCAATTCTGGCCTGCCCTCAGCCAATTCAGCCCTTGGCAATTATATTAAACATTTTTTTGTTTTGATTGCTTTTAGATGATCAGGGTGAAGTTGGTATGACAGGATTTTAATTTACAACATTGGCTCAAATTCTATTATGTTAGTGTAAGTGCAAAAAATCAAAGCAATCAATTGTAATTAATTAAGAAGTTTCTGGCCACATTCCTGCTCATGCACCAAGTTGGGTGGAAAATGCATGATCAGCAATATGAGTGGCAACTTGTTAATGCGCAGCATTTTAAACATTTACACTTAAGTTGGAGGAGAACTGTCAACTCCATGCTTAGATCAGTGTACTCAGTGTCTCACAGTATGTACCATGAAATATTTGATGTTAGATGCCCAAAATGCTCTTGATGTTTTCCACCTCTTCTTCTTCTGCTGTATCCAAATCTGAATATTGAAGATCACTGTGACAATCAGCCATAAAGACTATCCTGAGAATATAATTCAGTGGCCTTTTATCTGTTTTCTGGATCACAGCATGACCCCGTACCACTGATCCAGTTCAGTGAGTTGCTTTTTGCTCCTGTGCCCTTTTGGCACACAAAGTCCTTCTCAGCCTCAGGCCAGTATTGATGAAGTTGCTGCCCTCCATCAAGATGGATTCAATTGGGATTTAATCCACCTTTCCCTGTGGACTTCGCCACCTAAGCCCATTAGTCTTCAAGGTTGTCAGATTAGTTAACTGCCACCTGACACTTGGCGTTGAGTCACTGGCAGTATGATCTACTGCAGGGGTTCTCAATCTTTTTGTGCCATGGGCCAGACCACAACCCCTCAGGCAGCTGAGCAGGCCGGACATGTGGCTCTTCGTGCTGTAAATGCTGCCATGGTGCATTTTGGGCAGCGTTTCCAGCTGTTTTCACCACTTCTGCTGGTTCTGGGAGTGAGGGCAGTGGCCCATATGAAATTACATGCAGGCTGAATCCGGCCCACAGGCTGTAGGTTGCGAACCCTTGGTCTACTCTATTACCATAACAGGATAACTTGGCCAGACTATCCACTACTGGGTAAAAATTGATATACAGTCGACTGGCTTTCGAGCAAGGGAAACCTTTACCTTTACCTTACAACAATTGTCTGAGATAAACAAAGAAAGAAGACTTTAATAAATCCCAGTAGAATTCTGCCCATTATGTTATAACTAGTGGACATTTATCTTAAATGGTCCTATTGAATAAAGTGTAAGAGCAATCACACAGTGGCTGGTTTTGCAGCAAATAGGTGACCAAACATATAAAAAGGAAAGCCTGCCTAAAGTTTAGGGGGGAACAGGACATTTATATCCAATTGCCCTTACACCATGGATTCTCATTATATCTGAAGTGCCATAACAGCACTTGGGATTGAAGGAAACACCTGATATCTATGTAAGTAATTAGGAACAAATGTTTGGCTTCAGCATATATGATCTTACCTTGTGATAGGAGTGAAATTTGATATCAGCAGTTATATCTGAAAAGTGCTCTGTCTTCTGATCATTTCCTTTTTTATAAGCCCAACTTATATTTTTTGCACATAAAGAAAACTGAACTTCTAGCTATCTGTCAGTCAAACTTCTGAGCTGTTTTAATCACCATCCAAGGTACTTTCACATTTAATTATCTGAACAATTCACCTTTGGGATCATTTTCTTAAATCGGATCTCTCTGAAGATTAATCCCTTTTAGACTTCCTGCTATCCTCCCATTTTCTCTTGATCTTCTTAAAGACTTTGCTTTCCTAGACTGAACCGTGTGATCACAAGAGTTCTCTACCAGCAAAATAAGAATTGAATGTTGGAGAAAGGGTTTCTCCAGCTATGCCTGTGCCTTGCCACTGCTTTGGGAGCTGCACTGGCTGCCGGTGTGCCTCCTGGTGCAATTCAAGATGCTGGTTATTACTTTTAAAGCCTTACATGGTAGCGGGCCAGGATACTTAAGAGACCGCGTCACCCCAAGAACATCTGTCCATCCTACCAGAGCAGACAGGAGAGGCTCTCTAATTGTTCCATCTGCTAGAGAGGTGTGTCTCTCTAGCACTAGAAAGAGGGCCTTCTCGGTGTCTGCTCCAGTCCTATGGAACCTCCTGCCAATTGAGTTGCGTCTCCAGATGGAGTTGTTGCCCTTTAGGAAGGGCCTGAAAATATGGCTGGCACAGCAAGTATGGGGCCCCAATGATGTGGTGACCCCTGCCTGCTGGCTAATTTAGGAGGAATGCTCTCTCCCTTTTAATCGGTATGGGTTGGGTTAATTTTTTGGTATGAGCTTTTAATGTTTTTTTTAGAGGTTTCATAGTTTTAAAATTGTGATCGGTTTTGTTTGTGTGCCGCCCAGAGTATTCTGAGTTGGGCAGCAATATAAATCAAATAATAAATAAATAAATAAATAAATATTTATGAGACTCTACAGTGAGTGTGTTTCATGGGGAACAGTGCAACCCAACAGAGTTAGCTCAGTCCATGAATATCATTGCTTCTGGATCTTGTCACATTTGTAAACTGGCCCTTAGAATATGTCATTCAAGGGCGGAATTCTATGATTTAAAATAGCAGAGGTTTGTTTGACACCCAGTCTAATTGCAGATGATGGATGGAGGAGCAAAATGAGCACAGAAAGTTATGAAAGCAAGCAGGTACTTTGAAATATCAATAAACAAGTGCATATAGGGCAGATTTTGTACATGTATCTTGTATGGTGTTTCCCTCTTGAAATGCAATCAATGGACTTCTCTGCAAATGTGTTAATGTTGTTATTGGTAAAAACCAAGGCAACTAAGTTGAGAGCCTCATATTGCTGACCACAGCAGCTATTTAAATTTTAAGCCTTGTTTCACTTTAATGGAGGGGTGCCCAAACTTTTCAGGCCATGGGCAGGTTGCATGGTTCAGGGGTGCCCAAATTATGGCCCATGGGCTGGATCCATCCCCCAATGTTTCTGGGAGCAACAAGGGTAGTGTGGGCTGGATGATTTGGTGTCAGGGGATGGATCTGGCCCACAGGCAATACTTTAGGCACCCCTGCTTTATTGGAAAACCAAAGGGAACAAAGTGAATATTTTCTATCCTTCAGCACAGTCAAGGAGAACAGGCACTGTCAGATGCCACATACTGTGAATCTGAAAAGCTGCCATTTCTGTTGAACAAAGTTTGTGATCTAACCCAGGGATATGTGTGGGCAGAAGGCTTGCAAGACCAAAATTGTAATTTAGAATTACAGCTTAGTTTTTGAATGGATAGCTCATCTATCCAAATGGTTTTGTTAGCACTGTATGCCTTTTTATTTATGCTTGCTTGGAAAGGCTCAAACTCTATGTTTTACTAACAGAAGGGGGAAAGTGATCTTTTTATGTGTCCTTTCAACAGAACTTTTCTGTAAAGCACGTTGGATCCAGGGTCTGAGTTCCATGGGCAGAAGGACCCCAAGTTGTTGTTGTTCAGTCGCACAGTTGAGTCAGACCCTTTGTGATCCCATGGTCCACTGCATGCCAAGCTCCTTTTTCATCTGTCATCCTCCTCAGCCCAGCCAGATCCACTGTGTCAGTGATGCCATCCAGCCACCCCATCCTCTGCCAGCCCTTCTCCTTTTGCCTTCATTCTTTCCCAGCATCAGGGCCCTCTCAAATGAGTCCTCTCTTCTCATTTGGTGACCAAAGTACTTGAGCTTCAGCTTCAGTATTTGTTCTTCCAATGAACAGTCAAGGTTGATTTCCTTCAGGATTGACTGATTTGATCTCCTTGCAGTCCAGGGAACTCTCATACAGGGACCCCATACAGGGTCTTTATTTCAGATTTCCAGCTTCATCTCATCCTCTCTTGCACTACAACTCATCCCATTCTTCTGGGTCCCATGATCTTCTGTCTAGTGCTTTTAAGAGACTAGAGAGGCTGCCAAGGGGAGGAGAAGGCACAGATGTCTCTTTTGACAAGGCAGTTGCACATGCCTGAGGGTGAACCTAATTTACCTATTTATTTTCACTTCAACTTCACAAAGTCACTGCAGGCTTAACTAATTCCACGCTAGTGTATGTAGCAGAAGCCACAAACCAGCTGTTTTTCAAGGTGCAGCAGATTTGACAAGGAGAACCTTAGAGCAGAGAAATGGGAAGGGATGTTAAATCAATTGTCTATGAACTACTCCAACACTCAGGGCATGTCCAGTCAGGCATATAGCTTGGGACATGGATTGTTTTTGGTGCAGTTTGGTTTGAATATAACTATGGTGTCTACATGTGTCTACTTACACTGATCTGCAATACCTCTTTTTAGAGTCCCCCCTCTCCTTTTTGGCACAGCACTAAGTCTATAGGAGGTTGTTGTTGTTGTTGTTGCTGCTGCTGTTGTTGTTGCTGTTGTTGTTGTTGTGTGAAATTTGGAGGACTCCTATTTATCCCGTCAATTAGCCAATGCAGATGATAAGTTTTGCTTTCAAACTGAGCTGTGCGAATTGTTATCTCAGGTGACAACCTTGTGATGTGTTTGGTGACCTGTGGCATTGAAAGGGGTGACAGAAACACCTTCTACTCTATTTTTGTCTACTGTTTTAATTTTTAAAAAATATTTTCCTATTGCTGTGGCATCATTCTAGATCAGGGGTTCCTAAACTTTTCGTGCCACAGGCCTGACCATGCCCCCTGGACAACGAAGCGGGCTGATCACATGGTTCTTCCTGGATTAAATGCTGCTGTAAAACACATCCACATCTGTCATAAATGCATTTATGAGTGCATTTACGGCAGCATTTATGGCAGTGTTTACAGCAGGCGCAGGCATGTTTACGCATGCATGGGTGCATTTTATGGCTGTCATAGATGCATCCACTTCCACTTCTGGTAGTGGCAAGGGTGGCAGTGGGCCACATGAAATGATGCTGTGGGCCGGGGCCCAACCATGAGCCATAGTTTGGCCACCCCTGTTTTAGATAAACAAGATATATTGACATTATGTATACCATGCTAGGTAAATGCTGTTGCTATGTTAGTTACTTTATTTAACAACACCAACACCAACACCAACACCAACACCAACACCAGGAAAGTTGTCACAGCCTGCTGAATGATGGGGAAGTGGGAAGGGAAGGTGAGTATCATTAATTAAAAAAAGAGAAACAAATTGGTGTGATCCAAAGAACTGTCTGAGACTTTCTCACAAAAGAATAAATGTCATTTGGTGGAAACTAATGATTGCTCAAGTGAGAGATAAAATAAATCTCACTAAAAATATGAATCTTTTAAGCACAAAGTAGACCACTCCAATTTCTCCTGTGTCCAACCCTCGCCTGTCAAAACATCTCCTCTTGATATTGCCTTTCTTTTTTTTCATTTTCTTCTCTCTCCCTTTAAAACAATTATTTCTCCTGGCATCTATCGTTGTTTCTAAATTTACATTTCAACTTCTTATGTTGCTGTTAGTAACACCTATTAATAACTCTGTCCATTACAAAATCACATTTATTTCTGAGATTTCTAATTTTGACCTTATAAACTCTCCTTTACAGCAGAATATCTAGTTGACTCGTTTAGTTGGTTGGTTTTTCTGTTTTCATTTTTACAATTTTTAAAAAATTGAAATGAACTAGAGCAACGAAAGGATTATGATTTAAATTCATGTCAGTTCTAGGATAGATTTCCACCAATTTAACTGCTGAACCAAAATACAGGTTGCGGTTAGGATTATACTGCTCATCTAGAATTTCCCCCACTCTGGGTGGTATACAACAATTAAAACAACAATCAACAGTCCCATTCAACACAACAATAATAATTAATCAATAATATCTGAAGGTGTCAGAGGCAGACAATATGAAATAAAACCATCTAAGTCATTGGCAATGGTAAAATATCTTTACCTCTTTGAAGAATAAAGTTTTAAGCTATTTTTAAAAAATGTCTGAGGATGGGCCTTACAAAGCTCAGATGTGCAATCCAGAGTATTGGTGCCACCACTGAGAAGGCTCTATTTCTTGTTATAACCTTTCTAGCCATCCTCAGGGTCAGCACCTGGAGCTACATGGATTGTGATAAACAAGTGATACAGGGAGTTGTTCTGAAGGAGAAAGAGTCCAACAGTTAATAAGGTCACAAACTGTATAGGACCTTATAAGTTAGCAATAACACCTTGTATCTGATGCGGTAAGGCTGGGGAGACATGCTCAAATTCTTTGCACCTGTCACCAGTTTGGCTGCTGCTTTCTGGATCGGTTGCAATCTTCAATATCAGATAAAGGGGCAGTTTCAGGTAGAGCATTATAGTAATCAATATCAGATAAAGGGGCAGTTTCATGTAGAGCATTATAGTAATCAATCTGCGAGATTACCAATGAATGGACAAGATTTGTGAGAGAACATCTGTCCAAGTAGGGATGGAACAGTGCAATCTGGTGGAGCTGGCAAAAGGTGACTTTAGACACTATTGCTATTTAATGATCAAAGGATAGCAATGGCCCATAATGACCCCCAAGTTGTGTATCCAATCACTAGGCATTAGAGTAATTCTGCCCAAAGTAGGGACTAGGCCACCTAGTCAGGCAGATGGCCTCTCGAACATCTGCAGCTCTGTCTTGTTAGGTTTGAGCTTCAGCCTGTTCGCTTTCATCTATTCCATTAATAAAAAAAGAGTCATCTGTATTTTTTATTTTGCTCTTTTCTTTTTATATGTGTGTATTTTTTCTGCTTTTCTTTATGCATTTTGAAAATTAAAAATAAAATTATATATATATATAAAAGAGTAGTCAAGACATTGGACCACATCAGCTGCAGACGATGAAAAGGAGAAATAGAGTTGATGTCATCTTCATTTTGGAGATACCAAATTTGGAATCTCCTAATGACGTCTCCAAGTGGCTTTATATTATATTATATTATATTATATTATATTATATTATATTATATTATATTATATTATATTATATTATATTTAATTGATTTTAAATTTGCTTTTAAACTGTGATTGGTTTTATTTTCTGTGAGCTGCCTAGAATCTTCCTAATTGGGTGGCAATACAAATTAGGGAAGAAGAAAAAGCCGTCAGCTTCTGAGGGCAGCCAGAGACCACCGCCCAGTTGACCTGGCCCCTCCCTCCTAGGCTGGGGAGAAGAAAAGCTCTTGATAGGATAGGAGCCAGTGAGGCCCCTGTGGATGGATGAGGACATGTTATTTGCACTGATATGGGACTTTAAATGAACATTTATGAATATGGACATTTATGAATATTTTATGATGTTTTATGATGTGGTGATTTATATTGTGATTTATTTACTGTTATGTGATTTATTTACTGTTATGTGATTTATTCGCTGTTATGATTTGCATTTTTGTTAGCCACGCTGAGTTGCATAGTTGAATGGGTGGCATATAAAGGTGAACATAACAATAACAATAACAATAACAATAACAATAACAATAACAATAACAATAACAATAACAATAACAATAACAATAACAATAACAATAACAATAACAATAACAATAACAACAACAACAACAGCAGCAGCAGCAGCAGCAATAACAACAACAACAACAACAACAACAACAGCATATTATTATTATTATTATTATTATTATTATTATTATTATTATTATTATTATTATTATTATTATTATTATTATTATTATTATTATTATTATTATAATATTAAAAATCCCATCCATCTGGGATTCTCCCACTCTGGGCGACATACAACAAATAGATATTAAACAACAAAGGGGAGATAATTGACCCCTGTGGAACATTTCATTGGAGAGCCCAAGGGATCAAAACAAACTTCCCAAGTTGAACTCTCTGAGTGTGCTCACCAAGGAAGGAACTGAATCACTGCAGCACAGTATCCCTAATTCCTAACCCCAAGAAGCATCCCATAAGGATACCATGGTTGACAGTATCAAAAGCTGTTGAGAGGTCCAGAAGCACCAGGAGAGATGAAGCTCCCCTGTCTGCTTCCTGGAGAAGGCCATCTTGCACTGTGACCAATACAGTCTTCATGCCATGATGTCTAAAACCCAATTGGAATGGATCCAAGCAGTTGGTTTCATCCAAGAATGCCTGCAGCTGGTCAGCCACTACCCTCTCAATGACCTCACTCAAAAAGGGAATATTTGCTACAGGTCTATAATTATCCAAAAGGTCTGTAGCTAGATTTGATTTTTTGAGGAATGGGGAACTAATCATCTCTTTCAAACAGGAGAGCATGTTGCTTTCCTCCAATGAAGAATTAATGATATTCTGTGCTCACCCCTCAGCAACCGTAGCAGATTTTACTAGCCATGATGGGCAAGGATCAAAGTGCAAGGTCATGGGTTTGCAGTGTGCAAGTGCCTTGTCTGCCTCCATCAATGACACAGGCTGAAACTGTTCCCAACAATCAGGGACTTATTGGACATCTCAGCCTGATCTACTGTATTAAAAGTGGAGTTTAGTTTGGTAAACCTTAGTTTATAACTCTCTCTCTCTTTCTGGAGAGATAAAGCACCTAGAACTATTTTGTTCTACTGTAAATACAAGAGGAAAAGCTATCAGAATGAAGGTTGATTGAGTAATGTAATATTTAATCAGAAAGCAAAGAAAGTAGTAATGAAGAAAATCCTGCCTCAGCTTAGCAGGTGGTCTGCAGAAGCAAGAGGACAGCATAAGCTTCTTAGCAGACCCAGATTATAAAGAACCATTTTTAAAAAGTGTGTGGGAATTTTTTTTTGCTGGTTCAACACACACAGAGACACAGACACAGACACAGACAAGACACACACACACACACTCTCACACACAAACACACACACACAGGGTGATGGGCATCAGCAGGTTCACCCCAGTTCGCCAGAACCGGTAGCAGAAATTCTGGCTGGCTCTGCCCATCCAAGTTTTGAAATAAAGTAGTCCTAATTCGGGTGCAACACAGGGCTTTTCCCCCTAGCCACACCCACCATGCCACACCCACAGTGTGGTAGTAATTTTTTTGAGCCCACCTCTCTCTCTCTCTCTCTCTCTCTCTCTGTGTGTCTATGAACTCAGGCACAAAGATTCTTGAAAACCTGTTTGCAAACCAGATGTAATTCAAATGATCCCTCTTATTCTGATCACAGTGCAGTTAGTATTTTAACTATTGTCTTCAAAGACAGTAAAAGCTCTCCCTCTCACCCCTCTCAGTATAGCTAAATATAGATCACCTGAGATGACTCAGTGTAAGCAGCCTCACAACCACAGTGATACAGTGAAGCGTGCACTCTGGTTGCAGTACAAAAAAACCCCATGACAGTAAGGAACAGAACAGTGCTTATAGGTTTAATTGGATCATTTTGGGCCTCTGAAAATTTTATACAATGATGCTCCCTTCTGCTAGAGGCAGGGAGAGAATGTAGCATCTGAGTGAACAGTTTCATGGATAAGGAAATAAATTCATTATGAAGATTTCAAACATCTAAGCCAAAGTGCATCTAATGGACGGAGTTTCAACTGCATTCACCAAGATTTTCTCCTGCATATGCAAGTAGAGTACAGTATTTCAAGCTTATACATGCTGAAAAAAACACACAGAGAGAAGCACACAAAGTTCTGCTCTCAGCATGTATAAGCCTCAAGTATTGCACTCCCATATGCACTCCCATATGAAATGTGATACCATCACCCACAGTTCTCAGTCAACTTTCAAATTTGGGACTTGAGGGTGAAGTTCATTGGTGGTTCCAATCCTTTCTCGGGGACTGATCCCAGAGAATGCAGCTTTGGGGAGATGCTTCGACACCCTGGGTCCTCTGTTAAGAGGTCCCTCAGGGATTGACTATTTCCCCCAGTGCTCTATATGAAGCCACAGATAGAGGTCATTCTGAGATTTGGAGTTCATTGTCATCAATACATGGATCACACACAGCGCTGTCTCACCTTCTCTCAGTCTCACAGGTGATGCAGTGCAGGTTCTGAAGTCCTGTCGGGTTGCAGTAATAGACTGGATGAGGACTAATAAACTGAAAATGAATCCAGATAAGAAAGAAATCCTATCGTTGAGAGGTTAGAGAGACATTTGCCTGCTTGAAAGCCAGTTGTATCCAACTCTAGAGTTCGGTGCTCATCTCTGTTTATAGCCAAAGAGCCAGCGCTGTCTGCGCAGGCATGCATCAACATGGAACACTGTTTACCTTCCCACCAAAGTGGTCCCTATTTATCTACTTGCAATTTCTTGCTTTCGAAGTGCTAGATTGGCAGGAGCTGAGACAGAGACAGGAGCAGCGATGGGATGTAACAGGTTCTCACCAGTTCTCTAGAACCGGTAGTAACTTTTCCCAGTGTCCCAGAGAACCTGTAGCAGCTTTTGGGGGGAACCACCTTCGGGGCTTACCTTTTCACTGGTTCCCCCACTGCACATGCATGCCAAACACTTGGTGTCCATGCACGCCTAGTGCTTGGCACATATGCACGGCCTCCTTGTTGTCCTCCCAAACGGGGAGGAGGAAGAGAAGCTGCTAGCCTGAAGCTCCCTATTTTTCTTATTTTGTATTTTTTCTTTGGCCCCGCTCATGACATGACATCATGATGTTAGCTCCGCCCACACTGTGATGACATCACGGTGGGGTAGTAAAATTTTTGACATCCCACCACTGGACAGGAGCTTACTCCATCATGTAGTAACCAGGAATCGAACTCCAACCTTCCAGTCAGTGAGTTCAGCATCTTAACCACTTAAGCCACTCCATGGGATTGTGCTCCACAATAGGATTGGGTTCGCAGTTTTGGTGTTCATTTGGATTCCGCTCTCTCTATTGAGGCACAAATATTTACTGTGGCTGGGAGTGCCTTTTATCAACTTTGGTTGATTGAACTTGTGTCCTTATTTGGAGAATAAATGTCCAACAACATTGGTTCATATGTTGGTAATCTCCAAAATAGACTACTACAATGCTTTCTATAAGGGACTGTCCTTCAAGCAAGTGCAGAAACATCAGCAGATCCAAAATGTGGCAGCCAGGCTGATCACAGGCATGAACAGATATTTATTTATTTAGATTTATATCGCCGCCCACTTGCCATGGCGACTCAGGGCGGCTTACAATCAGGAAAACAATACAGCATAAAAAAAATTAACACATTTTTCTAAATCAATAATAGATTTCTTTCTCCCCTCCAGCTATTGGTGGGTGCCCGGAGTATCTTGAAAAGTTATGAGAATCATATAACCGTGGTTCAAATGTAGCTCCCCCTGGGCTTCTGCGATGTCAAATGGCAGTTAGGATCTTGGTTGCCACCTCCTTCCTGCTCTTGCCTGGGGGACGGGGGGGGGGGAGGAGGCATGATGTTTCACTGACCTGTTTTGTGTTAATGAAGAAATTTGGGAATATTGTTCTCACCATTAGCTATATAATAATGGTGAAGGCAAAATGTCTAAATCATCCTGCACTTTTCCAATGCAATAAAATTCTTCTCAGGCGTTTAGATGTTTCAGCAGTGGGAGACCACTGCAGATCTGGAAGACAGTTTCCCCCTCCTTCAGACTTTTGAAGGCCACTGTCATCTCTGACTCAACTTGCTCACCATTTTTAAACAGGACTCATCTGGCCTAAAGCAGGCCTTTGGGGAGGAAATGCATTTATCCCCAAAGGCCTCCCATCTCCAGAGGTTCAATTGAGTACATTTTTCTATTTGGAGGCCATTCTCCCTCCCTGCCCCTGGGACATGAGAGGCTGCACTGGAATCCCAGATCACAAGCTGTCCACCTTTGCTCTGTTTCAGTGGAAGTAGTTTGACTCTTGAGTGCAGCTATTTTTGAAATGGTAACATTACATAGCATGTTGACTGTCAATGCTACCTACACTCAGATTGCTTTGTCAAGCTTTTGATCAGAGACAAGTATGTAGTAAAATTTTCCTCATTCAGAGTTCTCACTGTTCAGAGACCAGATAAGGAGCTTTTTACTTTCAATATGTTGGATACCTTGGAGTCGCTATTCAGCGAGGTGTCTGCGCACTGGCAGATCTCTCTGCAATGACATTCCGCACATGTAAATGGACTTGAGAAATTAAATCCATCTGCATGTAGGTTTTTTTTAGCCATTTGGATATCACATCAACTGCTGGCTAGGCAGCCCATGACATGTGCCCTCTGCTTTCACCTTGCCCAAGGGATCCGATGGAGGAAGCTTTGGTGAGTTTTAGTCCTGGCCTAACGTCATTGACAAGAGATGGGCAACATTGCCTAGTTAGACCACTCAAGCCCCCACGCCTCGACATGGCTCTCACCTAGAGGACATGTGCATTATTCTCAATGTGACTCTAAAAACTAAACTCAAAAGACTAATAATAATAATTTAGTGTCAGAAAATATTCTGGGTTGAAAGGATTTTTGCAAAAGAAACTTCGCTCAAGGATTGCCCAAATGAGGTTCCTTTCATGTCCCCAAGAGCTGGGACACAGACAGGCACTCAATCCATCATACAGTACCCAGGTCTCAAATTGCAGACTTGCCAGTCTTTCAGCTAACAAGGTGAGCTTCTTAACCACTGAGCTACTGCAGCCCCAGCTCAAAAACTAATACCAATCCAGTAGGAGCTTTAGAAATGGATTTTCATTTCACTTTGTAAAAAAAAACAAAAACAACCAACAACAACCCCTGCTTAACATTAAAAAAAATACAACACAAAGCAGGGTGACACTGACTTTGCTAAAGCAAAGACAGAAATCTTAGCAGCTTCAAATTTTTGCCTACAGCTGTCTGCATTTTAACAACTAGGGCAGGAAGCTTGGTGACATTCTGCTGCAAAAGCTAATCCTCTAGAAGTGAGCAGCCTTTGTTTGTTTGTTTCTTTTTCTTTGTCCTTCTTGGAAGACTCAGCCTTTAGAGAAGGAAGAGATGAAGAAGTGTTCCATTGGGCTAACGCTACCACGTTACTATTTCAAGTTTGTTATTTTTTTAGGGATGAAAAAAAAATATCCTTCAGCATCTCTGCCAATACACCAGAAAACCAGTTTATTAACAAACAAAAAAACCCTACAGCTTCCCTCTGTCACCTTGATACTTAATGATTATAGCACAAGTAATGTTGTGATAAAAATTAATCATCTAAGTATGTTACTGATCCCTATGAAATTCCCCGCATAACTTAATAATAGACATGATTATATTAGCTTGTCACCCTTTACATGCCTTTCTTCCATAGTGTGCATTCCGATATGCATTAGAACTGTAATTTATTAATTATTTATTATTTTTCTACATCATCTTTTCACTACTAGGTAGAACTCAATACAACTTACAATCATTATTTTAAAAATTGTAAACAACAGTAACACAGAAAAATGTGGAAAGATTAGCCTAGTCCATTGTTGGTGAACCTATGGCACATGGGCAAGCCCCGTCCTGCCACACCCCTCGCTGCCCCATTCCACATGTGTCAATGCAGTGCAACTTCACCAACCACCCCTCTCCCTCCACCACTGGGGAGGCTGAAATCCCACCCAAGAGGTGGGGCAGGGACAAGGTGAGGTGACCAGACACACACACACCACGTTCCCCCTAGGAGGTAGAGGCGGTGTGTGGGCAGACACTGTGCATGTACCCAGATGATATCTCTGGCACACCTCCAGTGAGGTACACCTCTTGAGGTACACCGGTGACATCACATGAGTGTGTGTGCATGTGTGGTGGGTGCATGTGCACCCATGTGACATCGCCGGTGTGCCTTGAGTGTTGCACACGTGTGTCAGAGTGAGTTCCTGTCTTCTATCCCAGTTCCTTCCAACCTAGCAATTCAAAAGCAAGAAATTGCAAGTAGATAAATAGGTACTGCTCCAGTGGGAAAGGTAACAGTGTTCTGCGCACTCCAATGTCTAGCCATGCTTGCCACATGATTTTGGAAATTTCTGCAGATGCAGACAATGCTGGCTCTTAGGCTGGAAATGGGAATGAGCACTGCCCCTTAGAATTGGACATGACTGGCTTTCAATTTAGAGAAATCTTTACATTAAGGGACAATTGGATTAGGTTGGAAAGCCCCTTCCCACTGATAGCCAGTTTTAATGCATTCAAGATTGTTATTATCCAAACAATTTCTACAAATGCATTTAATTTTTTAAAGGAATGTGGGGAAAATAAAAACTGGTAGATAGATATAGATGTAGATCAAATGTAGTAGAATCAATACAATTTAATTTCAATTTAATTTTTAGATTTCTATGCTGCCCCACTAGCACAAGCGACTCTGGGCGGCTTACAGAATATACAATACTGTAATACAATATGCACAAGAATTATATAATACACATCCAACAAAAAACAGTGCATAAAAATAATAATGATACAATATCCAATATATAATAATATAGTATACACAAAAATTATAAAATACACATCCTACAAAAATGGCCCATAAACAATAATAATGATATACAACCCTACTGCAGTGGCCTCTCCTGCTCTCATCTATATAGAGTGGCCCACAGAACACACCAGGGTAAAGTCCCAAGACTTGTGTGTTTCTGCAGCAGAGCCTTAAAGGCATCACAGCCACAATATGCCTTGCAATCCAGTTAGGGTGTGGGGCAAAGACTTACAACCCTAACAGTAACAATGTTAAATCAAGTAGACAGTGTAGCATACAGGACTTAAAAATTATTTACTTTTATTTTATTTATTACATTTGTATGCCACCCTTTTGGCCCAAGACTTCACATTTTTATTTAGCCATTTGTATTTGGATATGTTTAGCACTGTGGTGGCTTAGTGGTTAAGATGCTGAACTTGACAACTGGAAGGTTGGAAGGTCAGCAGTTCGAGACCAGAGTACTGCATGACGGAGTAAGCTCCTGTCTCTGTCTCAACTCCTGCCAACCTATCAGTTTGAAAGCAAGACATTGGAAATAGATAAAGAGGAACCACTTTAGTGGGAAGGTAAACAGCGTTCCATGCACTCTAGTGTCTACTCATGCCCGCCACACGTCCATGGAAAGTCTGCATACACAGACAGCGCTGGCACTTTGGCTATAAACCGAGATGAGCACTGAACCCTAGAGTAGGATACGACTGGCTTTTGAGCAAGGGTGACCTTTACCTATTTAGATATGTTTAGACTGCAATCTGTATTAATTCATTCAGTCATTTTATTTATGCCCCACCTTTCTCCCCATGAAGAGACAGAATGCAGTAAGTACTACATTGGCTCATTGGGGACTAGGTCCCACTGAACTCAGTGGCTGAACTCCACAAAACACTTCCACTGGCACATTTCACAGTTGGCCTTATTTGACTCATGCAGTCCCTGTTGTCAGAGTGGAACATCCCTGCACATTTACAATGGCTTGATGTAGTAAATGATCCCTCAATGAACAGGATTGGGCTCTGTCCAGATATCTATAGAAGCCCATTTTTAGTGGATATAAAATATTGTTACAGTCTACTTTTAATTCTGAAGTTAATGTACTGACAAATATATTTAGACAAATGTAGCCAACATTCTCCCAGATCCCATTATTTTCAATGGAACATTTTAAAGCACACAGTTGATTCCCACAAGGAGTCATAAAGGTACTTAATTTTACTTTCATTACTTGTTCCTGTCAGAAAATGAAAGGCTTGTTTTCTTTTTTAAATGAAATAACTACGTAGGCATTGTCTTTATCCATCTGAGACTTAGTTGCCATTCTGGCATGTCCAGAAACATTTTGGTTAGAAATGCTGGTATTAAGGCTCATACTGACAGAAACACATATAAAACCAGTGGTGGGCTTCAGCAGGTTCACACCAGTTCGCCAGAACCAGTAGCAGAAATTCTGGCTGGACCCACCCATCCAAGTTTTGAAATAAAGTACTGTAGTCCTAATTTGGGTGCAACGCAAGGCTTTTCCCCTGGCCATGCCCACCATACCACACCCACAGAGTAGGTAGCAAAAAATTTTTTTGAATCCCACCACTGGCTACAATACAGACATTTAATTCTCTTTCAAAAGTTTTTTAAAAAGCTTTAGCCCTGCCCACAAATTTAGCCCCACCCACAGGGTTAGCCATGCCCACAGTATGGTAGTAATATTTTTGATGCCCACTGCTGTATAAAAGCCTCAGCCTTTTCACCAGCTAATGTGAACATAGGGATGGGTGTTGGATAAGACCATGATGCATGTGCTGTCAAATCTTTTTGGTATTATATTTTCAGTTTGGGTGAAGAGCTTGTTTGCACAACTTTCAAAAAAATCATATAAAATCATATGTATGCTTGTTAATTTATCATTAAGGCTATCTCCCAATTAACTCTGAAGATCAGTTTGATGCATTCAACCAACTCTTGCTTCATTACAATGCAATTTGGACCACATCCAATCTAATTTGATTTGAATCTGAATCTGTTTGGGATTTCAGATCACTAGCCTCCTAAACCAGCAATGAGATTGTTTTTCTTTTACTGATGCACATACATTGGTAAGCTTGTAGAGGTTTGCATACTGGGCATAAGTTGATTTTCAAAACCAAAACAAAACACAATAACATTTCAAAAAGTATGTGCACTCAGACAAGTGCTCAATATTGTCTATTCAGGCTTATTTTGTCATGCCACTTTCTCCCTAGTATTGAAGCACTTTCTCAGGATCTAAAACTGTGATGGCCAACCTTGGCACTCCATGTGTTCTTGGACTTCAATTCCCAGAAGCCCAAGTCTCTGTGAATCCGCAGGAATGGGTTTACTGCATGCATACAGTATGGGAAGTAAACCCATTCCTGTGGATTCACAGAGACTTGGGCTTCTGGGAATTGAAGTCCAAGAATAGCTGGCGTGCCAATGTTAGCCGGTCTAAAACATCCCAGGTGCTATATAGTTGAAGAAATGCATAAGAGAGGAATGAGTTAAAGAATGGGCTAGGACAAAGTATGGCATTACAAAGATGATGAGCACCATGATGTCTGGCAATAACACTTGGCAGGTCAATCAGGCACACAGAGTAAGAGACAGGCAGTTAAAGCAAAGGCAGCTTGGTTGGTGCAACCATGCCAAAATCCTAAAGAACACCTCTATAGATCCATGTTAATAACTAGCTCCTTGTGAATCACTCTTGGACCACTTCAGGT
The DNA here is from genome assembly GCA_030440675.1 of Furcifer pardalis. Classification (NCBI taxonomy): domain Eukaryota; kingdom Metazoa; phylum Chordata; class Lepidosauria; order Squamata; family Chamaeleonidae; genus Furcifer; species Furcifer pardalis. The sequence continues at coordinate 45,783,378 of CP126894.1, read as the reverse complement.
AAAAGAGAGAAAAAATGTTTAACTTACTGTTCCCCAGTTATCATAAACTCAAAGATGAATAGCATTGAATAACACAATAAAGACTGAAGGTAATAATCAGAGCTGAAGTATTTAATTGGAAGGCAGCTTGATAGATCCTGAATGTGCACAGGGGGCAGAATAAGTAGGCACAGAGCTGGGGAAGTGTAAAGCAGCAAGTAGTTAAGTATAAGCAGAGCACCTTTCTAAAATGGCATAGTCCTTGCTCCTACTTTTGTGGGTACCATGCCTGATTTTCTATGAGCATCATCAAAGTCCAGGATTAAAATACGACAATGAAGAGCACAGCAAAAACTAATTAGATGTCTAGTGCCATCATCTCACTAAAGAATTTGAGGATCTGGGCTGGCATTAGAATCTTTTATGTTTCCCTATTTTTCCCCACCCCATTTCCTTCATGGTTGCTAATGAAGAACAAGTTAGGAATTTACTTAATTCCTCCTTAGTGCACAATGGAAGAACAGCAAAGAGTTAAAATTATCAGCAACAAGTCTCTCTCTTTAATTCACCCTTACTCTGATAACTAGCTCTTTGTGAACCACTCTTGGACCACTTCAGGTAAAAGAAAAATATGTTTTACCATAAATTCAAAGATGAAAATATGTAAAGATAGGGATAAACATCACAGCTGGATTTCTCAGTTTTGTAGTTTGAAAGGTCCCTTAGACCTCTCACTCACTCCATAGAGAAAGACAGAGAAGAAGAACAGAAAAGGAGGGAAGAAAAAGAGCTTTGTCTAAATGCCTGCCTAAACTGCCCCTTGTGGGGCAGTATGTATGGGTTCATGGAGTTTTTAGGATGCTTGAGGATGGGAGAAGCGCTAAATCATGTTTAGTGAGCGAGCTCCATCCAAACAGCACAAAACTACCTTTGTCAGTACTGTATTGTGAAGTGTTGACAAGCCACTTCACAATAGGGGCAAATTGAACAGTTTCTCTGCTCTTCTGTAGAGAGGCAGGGAAAGTGAAATTTCCCCCTTCCTATCTGATTGATGTAGTGCTGTATCAGTTAGGAGATAAAACATGTTTTCATTTTCTCTGTAGTGACAACTGAAACTGCAGTTGTGAGTATTTCCTCAACCAACCAGCTACAGAGAAAAACAAAGAAAATTCCCATGCCCCAGCAATATAGTGATAAAATAGGAGGGAAAATAACTATACTTTCCTTGCCCTTCTGCAGAAGAGCAGAGAAAGTGTTTAATTTCAATGTCCAATATGCTGAAGGGGATTGTTAGCCCTTTCAGCATACTGAATGTTGACACTGGATACAGTCTTTGATGGCTGCAGGGATTCTAATAACACCTACCACAGGGGTTCAAAGGTGTGCCTTAAAGGCAACTGGGACCACATTAGTATTTAACATGTCTGGATGTCAGGCAAAAAGTGGACCAGCCTGCCTATAATGCCACAGGGTAGATTTTATGGCTCTCTGAACAGCCTCTAACTCCCTTGCAGATGCTGGCAGGAGAATTAGTCAATTAGTCCCCTTGCTAATTGACTGCTGGAACTTTTCTGTCTCTATTTTGAGCAAAAATGCATGGTGTTTTTTGTGCACTTGGGACCTAAATGAAGGCATATAGCAATCATTGGATCTTATTCCATATCAACGTGGATCCAGACAACAGCCTGCCTTTTCTTTACTGTTAGTAACACATGCTTCTTACTTTTTGTCTCAGGGACTGTAATTGTCAGAATGATTGTGCTGCCTCCTTATTGCATCTGATTTCCAGACTGAACTGGACAATGAATTGAAGCAAACTTATTCCATTCTTATGGTGTGCATATGTGTGTGAAAACAAGCCAGACTGCTTCCTGATAACCCTTGGGTTGTCATGTACATTTGTATTACTGCTGCAGAGAACCTCTTCATTGGTTAAATTAAATGGGTGATCTGGTATAATGATAACAATTGAATTATACCTGTAAATGTATAAAATGGAATAATAAGCAGATATAACGTATTGGAAATTCAATGTACTTCTTTGTTCGCACAGATGGGGTGCATAAGTTAATAAATGCAATAGTGTTGCTTTCTGCACTTTCACATCCACAGTATGAATTAAGTGTGCAAGGAAATCATGGCATGTGATAACATAATTGCACACAGCAGGACAAAAAAGAGGCAATGAGTGGTTTTTTTTAAGGGCTCCAAGGAGAGGTACATTCCAGTACCCAAACCCACTATTCACAGATTATATATATATATATATATATATATATATATATATATATATATATATATATATATATATATATATATATATATATATATATATATATATATATATATATATATATATATATATATATATATATATATATATATATATATATATATATATATATATATATATATATATATATATTTTTCTACTAAAAGAACGGCAAACAAAAGATGGCACTATACTGCTTTAAGTCAACATAAATTGTGGTTTCACCACCTTCTCTAGGATCTGCTAAATACTGCATGAATAGCTAAATGAAGAGGGGCTTCTTTAGATAATTGACTGAATAAAACAGTTCTTCCCTGCAAGCACTGATTGGCCAGTGGTGATTAATTTCTTATTTCAAATTATGTATTTTAGGCCTGCTAAAGAGAAAAGCCAGCTCCCAGCCCTCAGTTTCCCCTCCAACCACAACGTCTCACCATTTTTATTTAATTGGTCATGGTGGAGACATGATATTTATCTTTCTTTCACTCATTTTAGATACCGGCATCTCTGAATTTTTTCTCATTGCTTTGGACCCTACCACTTTGGTCTGGAACTGAATCTAGTCATTCTGCTTTGGTCTCGGTTCAGCACAAACCAGTCTAAATTGGTCTGTTTCATCCTGGAATTGGGGTCTTGGATGCAGCAGATACACAGCACTACCTGTTAGCACTCTAGGTTTGAATTCCCCCAACTTCCTTGTTAATTATTAGAGATATTTGTGTAAGCTTGAACCTACTTTTCAGGACACTTAGTTTATGTGCTATGTGTACTCGTATAAACAGATGGTAAGAGGAAAGCAGATAGTGGGGGGTAAAGGCTTGATTGATCACCTCAGAAACATCCAGCACCAGATCATCTACACCCCATCTGTTTACAGTAAGCAGAGAACATTAACAAGGTCTGAAAGACTGCATTCTTTTTCAGCCTGGCCAGGTTTTAACATCTTGGGAGAGATGCTTTCCTTGGTCCTGCCACATTTAAAGGAATGCTCTTTGGAAATCTGACAGAGACTTTTTTGGAGTTGCTCCTGGCCTTTGGTGCTCCATACATATAGCAAAAAGGCTGGCTTTTCTTGTTCCCACTTCACAAAAGTAGATTAAATTAGGTATATTCAGTGTGATACAGTAGAACCCTTTTGTTCTGTAAAGCTTTATTTAGCTGGTGCTGACAGATGAGAAAGTTTGATGACTGAACAACTTCCTAAGTACTTTATAGATCTTTATAGACCTCTAAGAGAAATAAGAAGCCTGTGTTTGCTCAGCTGGAATTTGTCCCTAAAAAAAGGGATGAATTCCAGTTTAACCAGAAAACCATTGGCAATCATATCAGAATTCATCAGGGTATCAAGGTGTTTTTAGTCTCAGTTTTTAATTTATTGTGGCTGGGAGAGTATTTTAATGGTTTTAAAATGTTAGATGCTTTTGTGATTTTATTGTGTGGGGAAGTGTTATATTGAATGTTTTTATGGTGATTGCTTCGGTGAGGGGGAAGCAATAGATATACAAACAAACAAACAAAGGTATAAGTCTTCATTGTTGCGCTAATTCTAGGCAGCATTATCTCATCTAATCTTACAAGCTTCTTTGTTCTATCTGCATAGAAATATTTAGTGTCACTGAAAACATCCAAAGGTCATATAGTTATAGAAAAATTGTAGGCACAAATACTTTTCTAAAAATATGAAAACTAAACTTAAGTTGCAGGAAAGTGCTTAAGTCAGAATCCAATTCAAAATATAGGGACCTTTAACCTAAAGAGGCACAACCAAGAAGCAAAGACTACATCTATAAAATACAATATTATAAAGTTGGAAACATAGCTGGGAGCAGTTTATATTCAGTAAGAATATTACTGGACTCAGATGAAAAATAGAGTACTCACCCAACCAAGCCAGTTTGAATCTGTGGAGAAAACTTTGTGTTATTTTCTTCTATTCTGACATGGTGTTGCAAGCTGTACTGCTACATGTTGCTGCTCTTTGATGTCTGGTGTATTAGGATTTCTTGTGTGTGTGCATGCACAGCAATAGCAGAGGTGCCCAATATAAATGATGTTGGCATCTAGTGTGCGTGGCATAGCATAGTGTTGTGTTGTCTATATGTTTCTCTTGCTTCCCTATATTTAGATCTTTCCATTGTTTACTTTCTCTTTCAACAGTAAATAACTTAATTTTGCCAGTGTAGTAACTTATTAATTTCTATAAATAGTCACTATTGCTTTTGCTAAGGTGGCAAAATATAGCTCTCATAAATGACAAGGCCAGCAAGTTGCTACTGTAGCAATAGCAATTACATTTTTATACTGCCCAGTAACACTTTGAGCACTCTCTAGGCAGTTCACAAGGTAATTAGTATTTTACTCCAAACAAGCTTGGTTCTCATTTTACTGACCTTGAAAGGATGAATGGCTGAGTCAACCAGGAGCCTGTCAAAATCAAACTCAGAATGTGAGCAGAGCTTTGGGGGCAGCACTGCAGCTCAGTCATTGCATTACACAAGCTATGGCAGATAATAGTTTTTATTTTGACTAAATCAGTGGTTCCCAACAAAGGGTACACAGTCCACAGGGGGACTTCAATTCCCAGAAACCTAAGTCAGTACATTGGCTGATCAGTGCTTTGGGGAAATGACTTAGGCTTCTGGGAATTGAAGTCCAAACACCAGCATTTGGGAAACACTGGACTAAATGATTCCGCATTTGCAAGACTAGCCAAATTATCTGAAGGGTGCTGATGTATCTTTTTATCTTTTTGCTTATTTCTTAATGGAAAACATTTGAACTTAATTATTGTTAACCTTCCTGATTACAGTTTTTAGGGCAAAAAGTCATTAATAAATAGATAAATGCACAACACTTTGGACTAGAATGTCATTCTACTAGTTCCCCTGAATGTAGTTTTATGAACATTTGCTTGAACGTAAGTTTCATTGGCTTCAGTGGTACTTACTTTTAGAAGAGTGTGCTCAGGATTGCAGGCTTTGTGCAGAAGATGAAAGTGGCTGGTGCTGTGATTCCTTCAAGAGGCTGCATGTTGTACGTGACAGCATTCAAGACTGTGTTTCAGTTTTTGCCTCCTACCTAGACTTGGAAAGGTTTTCTTTGCTGCCTTTCCCCCCTGGCAAATCACATGAAATCGATGATGCTATATGGGCAAGAAAAAAGAAAGAAACCCTTCCATCAGATGCTCATTAAACACCCACTGTTTTAATCAATGGGCATGAGATGCGGGAAAGTCCACTCATGATGAATATTGACATTTAATAGCACTAGCTGGCCTTAACTTTAGGCAGAGTGAAGCAACTGTCCTAGGCAAAGAATACTGGTTGTGGAAAGCAGCAACAGCTTATTGAAGAACAAAACTATGTGCCTGTTGACCTCTGGTGGCATAGATGACACACTCCTATTGCTACTGCAGAAGTACTATTGTTGAATTATATCAGGAGTTCTCAACCTTTTAAAGCTGGGGGCCAGGTCACACTCCCTCTGACAGCTTTACAGGCCGGATGGTCATTTTCTCCTTCCTCCACCACATGGCACTTCTGGGTGTGGTGGAGGCACTGGGAGGCCACATTAAATGGTGCACATCCGGCCCATGGGCCACAGATAGAGAATCCCTGAATTATATTCTTCAACTTGTAGCCTTGTTAGCTTCTTAATGTAGAAGTGACATGGAGGGGGCCTCATTTTATCCTTTGGCTTATGCAGCAAAATAGACTGAAAACTATGAAGCTACCCAGTTTATTATCAAGGGAAAAGAAAGATATTATTGATGTTTTAGTAGTATGTAAAGGACAAGAGCTTAAGCAATTAACCCACAATCAATTTAAAAACTCTTTTATCACCTGAATAATTTAGAAATCCAGTTCTCCGAAAACCTAATCTGAAAACCTATACAGATAGTTTTGGGAGTGGATTTCATGTGCCTTTTTCTTTTGGTTATCCTACCAACAGCCAAATGTGGCTGTTCTAGGCTCTTCTAGACTCTGTGGTGATTCTAAAGCAGCATCATTTCTATTTAGACTGAACTCCTACATACTCCTACTTGAGAATAACCCAACGGGGATTATTTCTCAGTATATGTTCTTGAGTTTGCACATGACATAGCTAAGACTGTCTCGAAATCACTGTTATTGGAACTACCATTTTAGCAAATATGACTGTGACAGACAACAGATGTAACTTCCTCCCATGCTTTCCACTTCCCTGGTTAGACCATCTTTAAGGGTTTTTCTCTTTGGGCTGTACGCCAGCGACTCATGGAACAATGTTTCACACAATGCCATGTCAGTCGTAAGACCAAAGATGATGGAATGAGCAGGCTTCAAGCCAATCAGCTGTCATCACAGTTGGCCTGGCAACTGCATGAAGAGTTCAAAACCTGGGAAGGCAGCTTGCTCTTCTGCTCCCACTTTTTGCTGATAATCCATTTTCAGACATAATAATGACATCAAAATGGAATGACCTTATGTACCAACGTATGTGAAGATGCAGAAAGGTAATATTTGGGGTTTGAGATGATCTACTTATTTGCTTAGTTTATAGATTTATTTTTAGTTATTATTTTTTATTGTATATTCACTCCATATCTAATTGATGAAAAAATTGCAAACCAGATGCTTCTCTATGCACTGTGAAGATTGGAGAGGAATGGAGAATTCTCTGTTATTCTCTTCCTAACAAAATTAGTGAGGTAGCTGTGAGGGAAGTGAGGAGAATACTATGCAACTCAGAATATTACGTACAACATTTTAGATTAATCATTTGGGACATGTTAAGTTTCCGGGAATTGATAAATTCAGATTAAATCTAGCTCTTAAGCATCACTTGGTCCCTTTAGCAATGCTGTCAGTTTAATAGCAATGCTGAGAATGATTTCTTTCCTTCAGAGATGAGGTAAGAAATATATAGACAAGACAAAACTTTTTGCTTCTCCTTTGCACATGACAGTGAATTTTGTTCCCAGATATCATAACAGGATAAATATATATTTTGCAGAGAGAAGATGCTGTATAGCTTGTGGAAACGTTCATGTTCTCGTATTCTTCTTTTTAATGTTTATTTTCAGCAAATCCAATTCAGATGACTTATGGAAAGGTTGCAGAAGAATTGAGAATGCCTATACTTGTCCCTGCATTTGGTAATTTTTTTTTAATTATGAAGGAAATTAAGGATATTTAGACCATACGCAGGGTGTGAACAGGTAGCAATTTAGATTGCATTTTTGACCATTTTTGGCACTGTCAAGTTTATTCTATTTTCCAGTGACTACACAAAACACGAATAATCATACACAACACACAAATAATCTTAAATTTTGTGAATAGCATCATGGGGGGAATGGGCTTCAGATTCAGAGACTATTTATAATCTGAAATGGAGCAGGATATTCATTAATTTCCAAGCAAATCTGAAGTGAGACAAGGAATCCCAAAGCAGTACTCAAATCAAATTGGAGCTCTTTTGCTTCTTCAAATGGTGTAAAAAATATCACTGGGAAAAACTGAAGCAATACGCTAACAGAACTAGGAAGCCAAAGCAAAATGAGACTAACAGCTCAAGTGTGAATGAGAGGCCCATGTTGTCCTCAGAACTACAAGCACAGAATTCTTGAGAAGTAGGAAGCTGAGAGCAGAAGAATGTAAAGGTCACCCTTGCTTGAAAGCCAGTTGTATCTGACTCTAGGGAGCGATGCTAATCTATGTTTACAGCCCAAGAGCCAACACTATCTGCATCTTCAGACATTTCCATGGACATGTGGCAGGCATGCCTAGACACCGGAGTGCATGGAATGCTGTTTACCTTCCCACCTAAGTGGTACCTATTCATCTACTTGTAATTTCTTGCTTTCAAACTGCTAGGTAGGCAGGAGCTGGGACAGACCATGGGAGCTCACTCTGTCATGCAATACTCTGGTCTCGAACTGCTGACTTGCCACCTTCCAGTTAGCATTTTAACTACTAGAGCTACAGCAGTCCCGACTGGCAGCTAAAGTGTTGATAAAAAACTCAAGCTCTCCTGGAAACCCCAGTTCTTTTTCCATGTCTGGGCCAGATGTGAAACTGCCAAAATGAAGCCATCTTTTGGTGAGTCCACTCTACAGTTTCTTTGGCCTGACGCAGAATGAGAAAGATTAACCAGCAACACAAGGTTACCGTTACCAGAGTACACCTGATTGTGATTAAAAAATAACACATTCTTCGAGGAGGCTCTTTCTGTGTAGCCGTATCATGAAGACTGTCTTGAGAATATAATGCAGTGGCCCTTTATCTGACTTCTACATTGCAGCATGACCCCCGTACCACTGATCCAGTTCTGTGAGTCACTTTCTGGTCCTGAGCCCTTTTGGCATGCAAAGTCACAGAGCCTGTGGGAGATAATACTTCTCCTTGTGATTGATGACCAGTTAGAAAGAATTTGTTACTTCCAGTGGGGTTACATTAATTTTTCCTATTTTTTTTGTTGTTAGGTAACTGTAGATTTTCTCAATTTAATTAACGGTTCATTTTTGAGTGAAATGTATGCCAATATGTGAGGTAGGTTACAGTATCATTAGGAATAGGATCCAAGGAACAGGATCCATTGCCCAACTCATCCGAAGTGAAATAAGAAGGGAAAGATGCTTATGGAAGCTTTGCCTGCAACACAGGTAGTCTGGTAGCCAAGCAGTAGTTAATGGCAATGAGTTTTACCCCATCCACTCTTTACTTTCTATTTCATGTTTATTTTACTGTTTCACTATTAAGTCATATACAAATACATACACATACTGTAAGATATTTGTATACAGATTGAATCTACAAATTGACTTGAAGCAAATTGATTAGAAAGATTAGCAATAGCAATTACACTTATATATGGCCCCATAGCACTTAGTACCGGGATATGGTATTGAGTATGCATTAGTTCTGCGGTTGGATGATCTCTGGCGGGAGCAGGACAGGGGTCATCTCTCTGTCCTTGCTCTTCTTGCGCTCTCAGTGGCTTTTGATACTGTCGATCACAGTATTCTTCCGAGAATTGGGGATCCAGGGCACTGTGTGGTCCCGGTTTGCCTAATTTCTGAGAGACTGGACCTATTCCGTGTGCTTGGAGGATGAGATGTCCAGCCCTAGGACTCTTCAGTATGAGGTTCCTCAGGGCTTTGTCCTCTCACCTCTTTTATTTAACATTTACATGAAACCGCTGGGAGAGATCATCCATTCCCATGGGGAGAGGTATCATCAGTACGCTGATGATACTCAACTGTATATCTCAGCCTGTGGTGATCCCAGCAACGCAGTCAGAGTTCTATCCAGGTGTCTGGAGGCTATTGGGCTCTGGATGGGGGACAACGGGCTACAACTGAATCCTGGCAAGACTGAGTGGCTATGGGTCAGAGGCCCTGTGTTATCTCAGGAGCTACCATCTTTGGTTCTCGATGGGGCTATTTTGCCCCAAACAGACCTGGTGCATAAATTGGGGGTTCTCCTGGACTCACGACTCCTGCTCAAAGGAGGCTGCAACTAGTCCAGAAAGATGGGTGATGATGGGGTGTGGGTGTATGCCCATGCCATGCCACTGCTTTAGGAGCTGCACTGATTGCCAGTGTGCCTCTGGGTGCAATTCAAGTTGCTAGTAATTACCTTTAAAGCCCTACATGGTAGTGGGCTGGGATACTTAAGAGACCGCGTCACCCCAAGAACATTTGTCCATCCCAACAGAGCAGACTGGAGAGGTTCTCTAGTTGTTTCATCTGTCAGAGAGGCGCATCTCTTTAGTGCCAGAAAGAGGGTGTTCTCAGTGTCTGCTCTGGCCCTATGGAACCTCCTGCCAATTGAGTTGTATCTCCAGACAAAGTTGCTGCCCTTCAAGAAAGGCCTAAAAACCTGGCTAGCAAAGCAGGTGTGGGGCACCAATGATTTGGTGACCTCCGCCTGCTGGCTGATCTAGGAAGAACGCTCTCTTTCTTTTAAGGGTTGGGGTAATTTTTGATAGTCATTTTTAATGGGTTTTTTTATACGTTTTAGAATCTTTAACTGTGATGCTGGTTTTTATTCTTTGTGTGCTGCCCAGAGTCTTTTGAGTTGGGCAGCAATATAAATCACATAAATAAATGAATAAATGGATGGATAGATAAAGAGATAGGTAGTGTACTCTCTGGGCAGTTCACAAGTTAATTAGCATTTTGCCCCCAACATGCTGGATTCTCATTTTATTGACCTCAGAAGGATGGAAGGCTGAGTCAACCTTGGGTCCTGCTCAGGGTCAAACTCACAAAGTTCTGGCTGCAGTACAGCAGTTTAACCACTGAGCCACCAGAGTTCATTACAACATCCTGTTGGAAAAAGTCTGCCCTAATTGACTAGGAATATATGTTTTCTACAGTACTGTATGTTTATTTTGTGTGTGCTTAATTCTCCTCCTCAGAGAGAAGGATGTAGTATTTACCCATTTATGAACCACAACCATTAGATGGCACTAGGCAAAGAGGCAGATGATTAGAGAGGAGGAATAAAAATTCATTTTAATTTTACCTCAACAAGCTGCCCAGACATTACTTCAGTAGACTGAGAGACAGAATGGTTTATTCAAGCTTGATCTAAATGAGAATTTGTACTTTAGTTTCCATAGCCTTAGGCTAGTTTTCCAACCACTGCAGTAAAAATGTATGCAGCCCTACCCTGCCTTTGGGGAAAGAGTGTAGCTTCAAATAAAACTTAATCCAGTAATAGACTATTTTAGTGCAGTACAGTACAAGGAAGGTAGCTATGGAAGACAGTAATGAGAAAAGATTTGATGGCATTGCCATTAGCTTATTTTTTTTAAAAAATAAATAAAGCTTATTAAAACAGGTAGTAATCTGCATTGTGTCTTATTTGGAGGCTCAGCAGATATTACGGGGTCTTACTTTAAAAGGAGTGAAAGGGATAATGAAGCTGTTAAAGAAACAAGATTTACAGCTGATTTTAAAAAATTTCAGAGGTTTGGTTGAGTGAAGTTACCCTGTTGACTCTTTCACTCCCCATTTTCATGTAAAGTGGTAAAATTGCCCCACCTCCTGGAAAAACCAGATGCTACCACAGCTATTATTACAACATTTTGTTATTGTTGATGACAAAAGTCAACTTGTATGCTGGTTTTCAAATACCGTGAGATTTGGGCCTTATCTTCAACACTGAGCCTTGCATTCTGACACTATAACAACTATTTTGTTTCTTCAGAACACAATTTCGTCATCCTTTCAGATCTGTATTAGTAATCAATGTTAAAACAATAAACACTACTTGTTACTTAAACCAAATCATTCTGAATTATCAACATTCTGTTGCATTATTTAACATGGTGAGGCTTTTGCAAAGAATAATCACTGACTGCTTGTGTAGAGATATTGCACATTTCCATTGTTATGTCCATAAAACAAACAAAAAGAAAAGGTCACAAGTGCACCTTAATCTATTTATCTCTCTTCTATCTCTACAGTTCTTGGTGTACAGAAAACTTGGAGAGTTTGCAGTAGATTTAACAATGTATTGAGTTCAGCAAAGTAAACTCAAAACATAATGCATCTCCAGCTTGGCTCCATAGTCTGAGGAACACCCCACTTCTTTATGAACTGTTTGAAACCAACCCATCTCACATAAGGAGGGAGTATAGCTATCAATGAGTATAGCTTAGGAACTATATAAGGAGTATACCTCCTTACCTTGAATTTGCCTTAAATCCATGTCCTATTTAAGATCCATGCAGTATAAAAAAAGTGGCAGGTAGAGTCTAAGGACACTACCATCAGGGATTTAGTTCGTGAATTCGATGTGTTGAATTATGCTCATTAGTTCATTTATTTCTTTTATTTCATTCATTAGCTAAGGGCGATGTTTCAAATGGGTAAAAATAAAGACACTATGTTCATAACATTCATTTATTGATGCTGTCAGTGAAGCTGTCACTTTTGAGTGGCAGCTTCCAAGTGCAGTGATGTAATTGCTTTCCATTTCCGGCCATTGGATCTTTCAGTCAGCGTTCGGTTGTCGGTGAGCTTGCTGCTGGTGAAAATGTCACTTTTTCAAGGCACATTTTTCTTCAATATATATCTTTGTGGTTGATAATGGCTCAGGCGTCTTTCTTCCTCACATGATGCAGGCAAACTATCAACTTCAGAAAGTGGTACTGGTCAGTTTCAAACAGGTTTTTCCCTTTTATTTTAACGTTTTTGTGCTGTTGGTCACAGGAATTTTTGTAAAAAGCTTCATAGAAATTTTCCCCGAAGTCTGATCCAAATTCTAATAGTATCACCAAAAAGGTTATTTTATCCTCTATCCAACACACTTTGGACCACTTTGATCAGTTGAGTGGTTTGGTCGCTGGCTCATTGACAACTGACCCCCCCCCTGCAAAAATGTCACTTTTCTGAGGCAAATTTCAAAGGCTATGGCATCATTGCTTTGCATTTTTGGCCTTTGTGTCTTACCATTCCTTAAATTCGCTGAGACGATCTTTCATACAACATAAGCATTAATTTCATCAGTGCTTTAGTTTTGGTGTGGTGACTCATCAAAAGTACACGTTTTTTGCTACATGGCAAATGCTGTTGGACCACCCTACCGAAATGTAAAAAGTTCATCAAATTCACGTCAAAAACTCCACCTCATAATTAAACCACAAGAATGTAGAAAAGTAGTCCACGGGGAACAGTGAAACAACCTAAGTGGGACACAGGGATTCCCTCAGAATTACTAAGAACTTTGCTTAGTTTTTATGTCCTCTTTCCAGTGTGACATGGGATTTCCAATTTACTCAACCTGCTGCAGATTATACTTTGAGTATGATAGCTGTCACTTTAGAGTGACAGTATTTTTCCTAATCCTCCATTTCTCCTGCTCACCAGGAAGCATCACTGATTCTCAGTTGTACTTCTGCCCCTGTTTTCGCCACAGCAAGAAATTCCATGTCTAATAATACCACTACAGTATTAATATTATTACGCTTTTCAGCTAGGAATGGGATTTTTATTTTGCTTGATTGCATTTACTTTCAGCAACCCTGCTGCATTTGGAAATCCTCAGGAGGTACTGTAGTTTAATTCTAAATTTTTCCAACTAGCATTCACCAATTTTGCACTACATACAGAGACAACAAATACCTTACAAGGCATATATGGAAAGAGAAGAAGGCAAAGACCATGAGGCAGACCTAGAGGAAGGTGGAGAGATAACATCAAAGAAATATTACAAGAACACCAAATAACACCAGTGGAGGCTGCTATAAGTGCCAGAACAAGAACCTTGCATCTTCTGTGACACCTAATGGGGTAAAAAAAAGGAAGCAAAGAAGAAGAAAAGAAGTGTTCAGCTATCCCTGCTCACAGAATTCATTGTCATTCCTGGTACAAAAGCCCAGCTGCTTTGCTGTGAGAAAAATGCAGCTTTTTGAAGATGTCAACTGTGATCAGGAAATTTCAAAAATTGTTCATGACAAATACAGTCATGAGTACAACAGAAATGGAAAATGTCGTGCCCTCAAATAGCACTGCTGACAAAGTTAGACAAAGAGAATTCAGGGGCATGTCATCATCCCCATTTACTAGACAATAGTAACAACAAATGTTGGTCAGGGGTGAGAAAGAGACACAGATAGTATGACATCTTCAGCTTCAACTTTCCAGGGAAGAGCCACTGTCTGTGGATTGGGACGGCTCTAGAACAGGGGTGCCCAAACTTTTGGGGCTGCAGGCTGGTCACATGGTTCAGGGGGCTGGTCACTATGGTTTGGGGGCTGCACCCAGCTCCCAACACCAATTCATCTGGCCCATGAAGCTCTTGTCACTCCCGGAAGCGGAAGTAAAATATGCCCATACATTTTACTTCCGCTTCCGGGAGAGACGAGGGCTTTGTGGGCTGGATGAATTGGTACCAGAGATCAGATCTGGCTCCCGGGCTGTAGTTTGGGCACCCCTGGTCTAGAAACTCAGATCCCCCCCCCCCCGAAGGTCAGGAGTCACTTTCATGATGCTCAATGAGTTCCATTGCAAGGAAATAATCACTGTATGCATGAAAGTGATTTTCAATTCCACAGGAGTTTAGATTGCATCCTGGCTTTTTATTACTAAAGCACCTAGAGGCAGTAAGCATTATATGTACAATGTAGACAGCATGCCTACAGGCTTATACTAGTTAGAGCTGAGATGAATTTCTTAGAAGACATTTTCTTCTGTGATGTTTTCTGAGAGTTTTCTTTTTTTCAGCACCATAGGAAAAAAAGCAGCTACCACACACAATCTCCTCCAGACTTTGCCCACTAAGGATGTGCTTTGAGTACAGAAATTATTTAGAACCTAAAGAGAAGCAAGTGGGGTTGCCTGTTTTTCAAACTGATTGGGGGGGAAGGGGAAGCGAGGAAGTTCAAAGTGGAGCTGAAATTGAATCAGGGCTCTCTGAAGCGCTAAATTTTGCTTTGGTGCTTTAGGGGTTTAGAAAGCTGAAATACTTCCAAAAACACTCTCTGGGAAAACAAAACTAATGCTGTAACAACCGTCTGGGACATGAAGGCCTCATTAGAATGCCTGATGCCTAAAGAGGGCCCCATCTTAAATTTAAAAAATGTAATAAAATTACTAAGCTATCAATCTAGATCAAAAGTAAACATTGAGACATAAGCAAGCAGAGTGGAGGGCTGCATGAAAAGAGCTTGGAGCTGCAAATAACAACAACAACAACAACAACAACAACAACAACAACAACAACAACAACAACAACAACAACAACAACAACAATAATAATAA
Source organism: Furcifer pardalis (assembly GCA_030440675.1). NCBI lineage: Eukaryota > Metazoa > Chordata > Lepidosauria > Squamata > Chamaeleonidae > Furcifer > Furcifer pardalis. The sequence goes on along the minus strand of CP126894.1, from coordinate 45,768,370 downwards.
TAATAATAATAATAATAATAATAATAATAATAATAATAATAATAATAATAATAATTTCATGTCAGAAATTATTCTGGATTCAAAGGATTTTTGTGGAAGAAACTCCGCTCAGGGCTCCTTTCATGTCCCCAAGAGCTGGGACAGAGACAGGTGCTCAATCCATCATGCAGTACCTGGGTCTCGGTCTGCCGACTTGCCAACCTTCCAGCTAACAAGGCAAGCTTCTTAACCACTGAGCCACCACTGCACCGGGGTTGCAGGTTAGGGACCCCCACAGTAACAGAAGCACCAGGAAGCCACAAACAGGTGAGAAATCAAGCACCAATGAAAAGTCTCTTCAGGAGGGAATTTCCTTACCTTGCGATTGTTGGTCACTTTGGGAGCTGTTTAGAAAGAACAGAGATTGCTACTTCAAGTGCTTTAATTTTCAGGACGGAGGGTGTGCATACACTGTTATTTTTTTCTTATTTACTTTTTAGACTGGCATATCTTGAGCCAGACGACTGGTTGCTTGTGGGTTTGAAATTTCTCCTCTCAAGTAGGATTTCAGTAGGGAAGGTCACAGTAGCATCAGAAATAGGACCTAAATTATCTACCTCCTCTTCATGTTGTACTTTTATTTTATCTTTAATGTTTGATGCTGGCTTTTATTTTTCCAGGCCTTTGCTAGCTGTCCTCCCCACCCCCACCCTGTAGGTGTGAGACAGAAGGCAGCAACTAAGTACTCTACCCACTGGAGCAGCAAAACAACTGACTGGGCAACAGTCTTTCTGATTCAAAAGCATCTTTGCTGAGTAAACTAAGTACCATTGAGTAAATGGCATAGATTCCAGTGAGAGTGAAGGAAAGAAGCTAGATATCACTTTTCTTGCACATTCCAGCAGTAGTTGATTGCACTAAATTTCATCCCACAACAGAGAGGTTTATCCCCTACCCCCATTTCTGTTTTTTTTCTTTTTTCTTTTTGTATTTGGACAAGTATGATGAAATACTTTTAAACTGAATTGGACGAGCAACACATCGGCTTGAAGCAAATCAGTTGTGATCTGTGAAAATAAGAATTAGGATTGAATGGAAGGAGATGGTATTCACTCAGCCCTATTATCCACCAATTTTGTCTGTGTCAGGGGATAAGCCACCATGCGTTGGCTCTGAAATGACGTTGCGTCTGAGGCTCTGTAGAGGATGCAAAAATCATGGCCAGCAAATTTGCTGCTCCTGTCATTTATAGAGGCACCAAACCTTCCAAAATCTACCCAAATGGGGGAGAAGAAAGGGAAAGAAAGCAAAAGTGCTAGAGACCTAGCAATAATTATTGTTCAGTCGCACAGTCAATTCCGACCGTTTGTGACCCCATGGACCACTGTCCGCCAGGCACTTCGTCTTCCACCATCCTCCTCAACCTGCCCATCTCTGCGCCCATAGCGTCAACAATACTATCTAGCCGTCTCATTTTCTGCCACCTTCTTCTAGAGATGTTCAATAAAACACACACACCCCTCATTTCTCTGCCCATGAATATCAGGGATAATTTCAAGAGGCCCTTGTACATCCCTCTGATTATTGTCTGTCTATCTTTCTTTCTGCCTGTCTGTCTCATCTATCTATGCCAATAACAACAATCTGACAGACATGGTGTTTAGTTGTGGTCTTAAGACATTCCTTTTCACTGAGCAGCAAACTGGAGTAGTGTATTGTAGAAAGCTCCGTGTGTGTGTGTCTGTGTGTGTGTCTGTGTGTCTGTGTCTGTGCAGCCACTAAACGTTTGCTTTTGCTGCTTAAAATAGAACGTCTCAGTATGATGGATTAATCTTCTTTTGGCGCTGGTTCTGCTTAGATTACTATACCGTCTGAAATACTGCTGTACAAGAGGAATATTTCACACACACACAAACTTCTCTGAATCTGCCAGCTATTTTACATATCTGTCTGTTACTATATGAAGAATAAAACTGAACAGTGTTTGTGAAGCTTTTATTAACCATTTCAAGGTCAGGTCTATAACCTGGGTCAGCTAAAATGGTAGGTTTTTAAGCCAGTACAGTCCTACTGACTTCAACGGGACTAAATTTGTTTAGATCAGGGATTCTCAACCTGTGGCCTGTGGCTGGATGCAGCCCATGGTGCCATTTTATGTGGTCCCCTCACCGCTACACCACACCAGGAAGTGGCACGTGGTGGAGGAATGGCAAAATGGCTGTCTGGCCCCAAAGCTGTCTGAGGGAGCATGATCTGGCACCCAGCTTAAAAAGGTTAAGAACTCCTTGTTTAGATGAAGGAATTCCAGCATAACTGACAGTTTGGACTGAACTTGTCAGTTCACCTCTATTAAACTGAAGCTTTATGCCAGGTAATGGGATGAACAAACAAGCACAGACTGCAGGTTTTTCTGAATTGTGAAACTGACAGAATATAAGAATTAGACTAAGTTTCCTATACTGTACAGTATGTGTCTCTCTATGTGCACGCACACACGTACACATGCCCATGCACATGCACACACATGCATACAGTGTAAGCTACTGCAAAGAATGTCTCACAAATTATTATCATGCTTGTAGGACATTCTGACAGTTGTAGTTGAAAAATAACTTTTCCAAACTCTAATTCCACCCTTTGTATGAGGGGACTCAGAACAGTCTTTCAGTTGTTATCAACCTGGGAAGGGATATTAAGCTGGAACTAAGAGAAGGAATGCCACTTATTGGACAAGGACTTCATATATTTGATATACATCATAACGTCTTCCGCTAGTATTGGCCAGAGTTCTTTCTGATCACACTACAGAGTAGGATACAGTAGTTGTTTGCTTACTTATGGAGTAAGTCAAAGTGCAGGACTTTCTCTGGGGTCTCACTCTATGGCCTTTACTATGTGATAGTGATGAAAGAAAGAAAAGGTTAATGGAATTTGTTATTGAACTGGACTAGACATCTAAAATAGTACCACATTAACATTTAAACTGTATGCCTGTGGAAACTGCTAAGTCCACTACACCTGTCATTCGGTTGTAGACAGAGAATAGCAACTGTCTGGGACATCAACAGAAAAGGAAGGGCAGGTGTGTTAAGGCCTGGCCCATTTTGCCTTTCCCTTTTTGGGAGGTTTGCTTGGTGACAGCCCAGGGTGATTTTGGGTGCCTGGGACTGTTGCTGTTGAGAGTCAGAGAGGTTCTTCCTCATTACCCTGAGGACTATCTCTTCACAGAGCTAGATTTAATTAAGGTGTATCCCTTTAGTGATAAAGGGACTGCAGTGGCTTAGTGGTTAAGACACTGAGCTTGGAGACTGGAAGGTCAGGATTCTATCTCCGAGTGCTGCAGTATGGATCTTGGGGACATGAAAGGAGCCTCATTTCGGTGTCCCCTGAACAGAGTTTCTCCAGTAAAAATCCTTTCAATCCAGAGTAATTTCTGACATGAAATTTATTTATGACTAGAAGGTCGGCAGATCAGCAGTTCAAGACCTGAGTGCTGCACAATGGAGTGAGCTACCATCTTTGTCCTAGCTCCTGCCAACCTAACAGTTCAAAGGCAAGAAATTGCAAGTACTGTAGATAAATACCAGTAGGTACCACTTTGGTGGGAAGGTAAACAGTGAGCGTTCCATGCACTCTGGTGTTTATTCATGCCTGCCAAATGTCCACAGAAACATCTTCAGATGCAGACAGCGCTGGCTCTTTGGCTATAAACAGAGATGAGCACTGAACCCTAGAGTTGGATACAACTAGCTTTCGAGTAAGGCTGACCTTTACTTTATCTACCATATTTAGTTAAAACTTACCATCTCTAAATTGCTAGCTATAAATATAGGAATCTTTAAAAAATTAGTTTAGCCCATTCGATACATCCCATAAATTTAAATAAAACAAGAGACATATGACAAGCCAGCAAAAAGTTTTATTAAGGTTTTCAGAGAAAGTTTTGAAGAAACATTTTTTTAAAAAAAGAATGTCCATGGAATCTTTTGCAACAGAGGGATAAATGGAAATGTTGTAGATAGATATATATTATGTCAATAGGTGAAAAAAAATGACAGCAATGGCAGGCATGTTGTCTTTGTTTTGTTTGTGATAGAAGAAGTCTTCCTATCCAAAGAGCAGGGATGGAGTGTTTCTAGAGTTAATTGTAATTTGTCAACTTCAGTACTATCCAGGCTTCAAAGGATTCCAGTAAAGTATTCAATGGGTTGGACCCAAATTTAGGCAAGCATAGAGTAGATTGATTGAGATCAATAGAAGTTACTGTGGTCATTGGATGCCCTTGATTTCAGTAGCTCGGTTCTAAGTTTTGAGCAGGTGAACATTGGGTTTCAGTTAATAGAAGACCATAATAGATGCTCAAAACCTAGCTGGATAACTCAGTGGTTTAGATATCTAGCTGCAGAGGAAGAACTTGAATGTTCAATTGTCCTCTGGGACTCCTGGGAGAAGAGCCATTCTGTGTAGTCATGGGCAAAATGAACAGTCCCAGGGTGCCTCCAGAAGAAAGGAATTGTAAATTACTTCTGGGTATTCTCTGCCTAGAAAACTCTGGAAAGAGTTGTTATAAGTCAGAACTGCATTAACACACACATTTGTTGTTATTAATAGATGCTCAAAGAGTGATTTATGATTGGCAACTTCCAGTAGATTCCAGGGATTTGAACCCAGGTTTGCACAACATTCTATTTACAACACCACACTAGGTCATTACAGATACTAATAAAATGATAATATTGCTGGCAAAAATAGCAATGACTTAAAAATATTACAGAGGACGGTTAAAGAGGAAAGTGCCAAAATATTAGCACTGGACATTAAGGAGACCAAAATAATGACTACAGATTTATATAATTTTAATGTTGACAATGCTGAAATTAAAATTATTAAAGTTCTTCTTTATTTTGATTCAATAATCAATCAGAATGGACATTGCAATGAAGAAATCAGAAGATGATTGAGATGAGCAGTTAAAAGGAGCTAGGTAATTATTATTATAAGTTCCCATTTACTATGTACCCCTGTGAGTAATGGACACAGAAAAAAATATGAGAAGGAAAGCAATAGATTAATTTGAAGTGTGGTACTGGAGGAGAAGGGACTTCAGGGGCTTAGTGGTTAAGATGCTGAACTTGAAGACTGGAAGGTTGGCAGGTTCGCAGGTCAGCAGTTCGAGACCTGAGTGCTGCATGATTGAGTGAGCTTCTGTCTCTGTCCCAGCTCATGTCAACCTAGCAGTACTTTGGTGTAATGGTAAACACTTTCTATGCAGTCTGGTGTTTAGTCATGCCTGCCACATGTCCACAGGAACGTCTGCACTGGCTCTTTGGCTTTAAAAAGAGATGAGCACCGAACCCTAGAGTTGGATACAACTGGCTTTCAAGCAAGGGGGACTTTTAACTTTGTACTGGAGGAGAATTGTACACACTCAGGGATAGTCAAAGAAAATGAGTGAATTCTAGATCAGACTGAACAGTTGCTGGAAGCTAGAATGATTAGACTGAAAGTATCATAATTTGGACACAAAAGAACACAAGAAACTGAAAAAGACAATGATGTGAGGAAAAGTAGAAGGGGGTAGGAAAAGGAGATGGAACCTGAGAGGAGATGTCTCAGTCAAGGGAGCCATGACCTTTAGTTTGCAAGATTTGAGCCAGGCTATTAATGATGTGGCATTTTGGATGTCATGAATTCGTAGGGGTTGTCATAAGTTAAAAGCAACTTGACAACACATAACAACAGAAATTCTGGAACTCTAAAGAATGGAAGTCAAACTTACAGAGCTTTGTAACAATGATTAAGGTTGCTTTATATATAAGGATGAAAGAAATAACCACCTTTTGGTTATATATAGACACAGTGTGCTGAAAGAATATATTTAAAAGGTAAAAAAATACATAAATTAGTAAAAAGGCTGCTATGGTTTTCTGGCTTATGTGGAAAATTCACTTAAAATAAATATCAAAACATCATCTGTTCTTTTTCCATGCAAACATATTTGTTGTGATTTCATATCCTGGCCTTTACTTACACATTCTGGAATTTTGCTGGAACGACAAGAATTTCCCTAGGCTTATTCTGCCTGTTTGCGCCATAGCAGTTTAACAGCTGAACTCATTTATAACACACTCCTCTTTCCCAGCCTGACATTGTGTTTGAGTATTCCTAGTGGCATCTCTTCAGGCACAGCTTGTGTTCAGCAATCTGAGCTGTAGTGACTTTCTACAAGTGTAATTAAATGTAAAGTATGGTCTGGTGGGTGCCTTGATTTCATTTATGGTTTTGAAAAAAAACCCAACATGATTTATGCATGCATGAAACTGAAGCTGGTATTAATTTGTCAAACTGGGCTGAGTGACATGTCCACAGTGTGCTGTGAAATTGCTTGCTAGAGATAGTAGGATAAAGCTTTCCCTTGGGGAAAGCAAATTTATCTGCTATGGCAACAAATAGCTCTAATACTCTCGCTATGCCATTCAGCTCATTCCCAGAGACTGGCTATTATTAATTATTGTGTATGAAGCACGAAGACTTGTGCTTGGCCCTGTAAAAGAAATGAAGCTTGCCCGACGGAGCTCATTAGCAAAACAATGGAAGATCTAACACAGGGAGAGATTTTGACTTTTATTATCCAGATCAGGAGTCCTCAAACTTTTAAAGCCACAGGCCGGATCATGCCCCAGGCCGGATCCGCCATAAACACTGCCATAAAATGTGTCTGTGGCTGTTGTAAACATGTTTACGACAGCCACAGGTGCATTTACAGCTGTCATAAATGCATCCACTTCAGCTTCCGGCGCTTGTGGTGATGTGGGCCACATGAAATGATGCCATGGGCCAGGTCCGGTCCACAGGCCATAGGTTGAGAATCTCTGATCCAGATTATACCAACAGTCCTTGAGCCAGATAGCTGATTTGCCCAAGAATTGGAAGAAAGCATTGGCATTACATGTATTTCCATCAAAGAGTAATTGGTATATTCTGACAAGAGACTTATCTTCACCAAAATAGCAAATGAGATGGAAAAATCTTCTCCAATAGTAGAACGTCTTTTAGATTTTAGCTAAGTGGATCACTTACACAGCACAAAGAAAGAGGAAATGCTGGGAAATGGATTTAGGAGGTAAAATTAAAGAAGAAGATTGGGCTAGAATATGGAAACAAAGAATTATGGAAAATATATCATTTAGAATTAAAGAGAATGGGTGTAAAACAATATGGAGATGGTATATGACTCCGGTGCAGTTATTATGATTCAAAAGATTGCTGGAAACATAAAAAAAGAAGTTGGGACATATTTTCATCGATGGTGGGAGTGTAAGAATGTAAAGAAAATATGGGAAATGGTTACTCATTTTATCAGAAGGATGACCTTGCTTGAAAGCCAGTTGTATCCAATTCTAGGATTCAGTGTCCATCTCAGTTTATAGCCACAGAGCCAGAGCTGTCTGCATTTGCAGATGTTTTCATTCCACTGGCAATGGTAAACTTTCTCTGTTTAATTCAAACCAGTTGTTTGCCTCCTCAATCAGTGGTGGGATGTCAAAAATTTTACTACCACACCATAATGTCATCACAGTGTGGGCGGCGCTAACATCATGACATCATGATATCATGGGCGGAGCCAACATCATGATGTCATGACATTGTGGGCGGGGCCAAAGAAAAAATAAAAATAAAAATAAAATAAAAATAAGCACACACACACCCCTCAACCCACCCATCCACCCACAACACAAACCCATTAAATAAATAAATAAATAATACATTACAATACACCCACCCACCCACCCCAGACACAAATCAACCAGAGCTTTTAAACCAAAGCTTAAAGCTTATTCTGGCTAATCTTTCTCACACTAAATCAGATGGAAGGAACTACAGAATGAACTCACCACAAGATGGCTTCATTTTGGCACTTTTCAACTTTTCAACAGTTAAAGAAGTTAGGTACTAAGTCTTTGCCTAATCAGTTCTCTAGGATAATATGCCTTAATGTAAATGTAAAACAGCTGTACCTCCTTAAGGGTTCAGCACTTGGAACAGCACAGGTGTAGCTTATTGATGAGGTAACTCCAAGACTTTGCTTAAAAAACCCAAGCCAGGCTGCTAGGCCTTTTTAGGAACTATGATAGTACGTCAATATAGATAAAGGTATTAAATACACATTAAAATACACACAGACACACCACATCCAGAGGTGAGTCACTTACCCTGCGGAGCAGGCTATAGGGAGCTTCAGGCTAGCAGCTTCTCTTCCTCCTCCCCGCTTGGGAGGACAGCAAGGAGGCCGTGCATACGTGCCAAGCACTGTAGGCATGCTTGCACACCAAGTGCTTGGAGTGCATGCGCAGTGGGGGAACCAGTGAAAAGGTAAGCCCCAAAGGTGGTTCCACCCAAAAGCTGCTACCAGCTCTCCGGGACACTGGGGAAAGTTACTACCGGTTCTGGTGAACTGGTGAGAACCTGTTACATCCCATCACCAGTGGTGGGATGTCAAAAATTTTACTACCCCACCGTGACATCCAGTGTCAAGCACTGTAGGGGGGCATGCACACCAAGTGCTTCTCTTTCTCCTCCCCGATTGGGAGGACAGCAAGGAGGCTGTGCATACGCGCCAAGCACTGTAGGCATGCATGCACACCAAGTGCTTGGCACGCATGTGCAGTGGGGGAACCAGTGAAAAGGTAAGCCCCGAAGGTGGTTCCCCCCAAAAGCTGCAACCGGTTCTCCGGGACACTGGGGAAAGTTACTACCGGTTCTGGCGAACTGGTGAGAACCTGTTACATCCCATCACTGCCCATCACTGTACCACAATGCAATACATGTTGCTCTGCGGGTAAGGTTTTCATGACTCTGGGGTTTCCTCCCTGTCCTTGCCTTCCACTGAAGTAAGAATGCTGTAGACATTGGAGAAACAACACAGTTCAGGAATTTAGATGTGGAGTTTAAAAATAAATGTGTCTAAGAAGAGTCTACTCTAGGGCATTTGCAGTGTGGATAAAGAATCTCTCATCTAATATCTCTTTGCTTACAAAAAAAAGCTAAATCCAAATAAAGAAATTGAAGGTGATAATAAGTATGCTGAAGTAAATTGCCATGCAGCATGTAAACAACAGGGTACTGAAAAGTGTTGTGTCCTTTTAAAAATGCATAGTTAAGTTTTATGCAAAATGCCATTAATGTTTTAGAGAGCTGGCATACAGCAAATCATATGAGACATGTGGATTCCAGCCTTGTTAAGGTTAAGGATAGTTTATGTTTAAAAATAAAAAGACAGAAAGAGAATGAGAATTTAGACTGGATCTGTCTTTAAGACAAACATTTAATATACAGTACCTCATTATTGCTACATAAGATTTTGAAAAGGTGATCCATTCATAAAGTATTATATGTATATTTGGCCTCCTGGGCTTCACAGGTGTATTGGTTAAGATCAGGTAATATGAGATTTTCATATGTGGAGGGAGGATATAAGAAGGAACGTCTGTATCTAGGTATTGATTTTGCCTAGAATTTTTGTTTTGGCTTGTTGAGGTGTGGCTGGAGCCCAGAGTCACACCCACCCACCCAATTCCCCAGGTGCAATCCTTCAGTCTGGCAACCAAAGGTGCCTGGGATGGTGTCACCCAGTGGTGGGATGTCAAAATTTTTACTACCCCACCATGACATCATCACAGTGTGGGCGGAGCTAACGTCATGACATCATGGGCAGAGCCTCATGGGTGGAGCCAATGTCATGACATCATGATGCTGTAGGCGGGGCCAAAGAAAACAAATTTTAAAAATAATATAAAATAAAAATAACCACACACACACATCAACCCACCCACCCACAACACAAACCCGTAAATAAATTAATTAAATAAATAAATAAATAATACATTAAAACACACCCAAACACCCACCTACCCACAACACAAATCAGCCAGAGCTTTTAAACCAGAGCTTAAAGCTTATTCTGGCTAATCTTTCTCATACTAGGTCAGATGGAAGGAACTACAGAATGAACTCACCACAAGATGGCTTCATTTTGGCACTTTCCAACTTTTCAACAGTTAAAGAAGTTAGGTACTAAGTCTTTGCCTAGCCAGCTCTCTAGGATATCTAGGGGAGCAGGCTATAGGAAGCTTCAGGCTAGCAGCTTCTCTTTCTCCTCCCTGATTGGGAGGACAGCAAGGAGGCTGTGCATACGCGCCAAGCACTGTAGGCATGCATGCACACCAAGTGCTTGGCACGCATGTGCAGTGGGGGAACCAGTGAAAAGGTAAGCCCCGAAGGTGGTTCCCCCCAAAAGCTGCAACCGGTTCTCCGGGACACTGGGGAAAGTTACTAACGGTTCTAGAGAACTGGTGAGAATCTGTTACATCCCATCACTGGTGTCACCCAGTCCCTTTTTCCCAGGCACCCTTATGCCTAGGTATAGTTCCAATGCAGTGCTGCTTGCCAACCAGTCTAGTTCTGCAGCAAAGAGGCCTGGTTGAACTGGGCCAGAGTTTAAAATCTCTCCTCTTGGGTCTTCTCAAATAGTAAGACAGGTCAAGCAATGGGGACCCCCCTGTGTGTTTCATAGCAGGGAGGTGGCAGCATCCCAGTGGCTTCCTCCATTCATTTTGCAATTGAAAGGATGTAGGATCAGTCCCTCAGGAGTTGGGAATGCCAGCTGGGGGCAGTCAAGAAACCTGGCCAGCCCTAAACCAGCAAGCTGGGAAGTGCGAGAGAAAGTGGTAGGGATGGAAGAGGCCCTGGAAAGGAGATTATTCCAGCAGCAAGAGGTCCTCAGGTGAGTCTTAGTCTGATGAGGAAGCAGGGAAAGACTACTGCATACAAGGTGCATGGAACACTGCATGGAAGACTGACAATCCACCACCTCCTGTGTTCAGGACTATGAGGAACCTCCTGGTTTCCACTTGCCAAGGAGAATAAGACGACACAGAAGAGTGTGGAAACCCAGGAGACATAAGGCAGAGCATACCTTCCACAGTCGGCTAGCCAAATTCTCTATGGGGGTGGTCGTGATGGCTTACTCTGAATCAGCTAGGCATGTGATGATTCAATTGTCACATATGTTGAGGAATTCCATAAGAGAACCTCACACAACTCCACACTGTGCGGTGGCACCTCCTCAACAACAAGGTGTGGCTGTTGTTAGTGCGGCCACAGGTGAAGTCTAAGGCATTCTAGGTGGGATGGCATCCTAGGTTGTGCTGGGAATACAACCAGGGGAAGTGCTCTTGTGCCCAAAGCTCAACCCATTTGTAGCCATTTCATGGAGGCAAACCTCAGCTATTGCCTGGAGAACTAAGGGGGACATGCATGTCTTGGGAGAACTGCCAACAGTTTCCCACAATGGAAACCAAAGGGTCTTTCCACATCCTATATGCGTGTGTGTGTGTAGTTGAATATCCCTTAATGGGACAGATCACATAGCTAACACAATGTTGTGCTGATGTAATGAAGAGCGGTCATCTGGTTATGGCAGTACTAAGCATCCAATCCAGGCAGTGGTCTTTTTTCATAACCACTACTGATTTCTGCCAGGTTCTTCTAACAAAACTGGCAATGTGTGCATTCAGTTTGTGGGGGCCAGAAGATGTCCTGGGCTATCTTGCAAATGGCATGTATGTTTAAGATGGGTGGGGATGCATCCTTTCAGCAGCAGGTGCCAATGGTTCATATGCTTTCTGCAGCATATATCTGCATCTTCTAAATTTTGGCACCCTGGATCAAAACCCCAGTTGCCCCACAGTAATTACAACCGATTTATATGCTTGGTCAGCCAGCTGTTCAGGTGCTAATTGCTAAAGGTCCTTTGCTAAACTTCAAGGTCCTTGCTCTTCCTTGCTGAAGTTATATTTAGAATAAACAAGGAATAAAATAAGCCAAATAAAATAAACTGCTCTTCAAACAGAAACCTGTATTCTAATGGTCTTTTAAATGAAGAATTGTTCTCTGTACAGCAGGATTTAATGGTGACCCTAAACCACACCTGTGTTCCAAAATTAACAGCACCACTTCCAAATTCTGTCAATTATTTTTTGCTTCCCAGCGCATATATGTGCATCCGACTATGTTGGTCTTAGGGGGGTTTGTTTCAGCTGAAGTAAGCTTGTTAAGCAGTCCGTTGAGCTGGGTTTTTAGGCAAGACAGCTGCATGGCATTTGTTTTAATCTGTTGATGCTAAAAACTCTCTAAGTTCAAATCTGATAGAAAACAAGATGTTCAATGCCGCACTGAAAGTCTTGATGCATTCTTTGCAGGATTACTCTTGACAAGAACAAACTGCCCTGATGCTTAGTAAGAGACAAGATATAAATTTCTGGGAGCATTCAGTTTAAATGCAGCTCTCAGTTGATGGCAAAAGGAGAGATTCTTTTCTTGCAAGTGAGATAGGATGCATTTTTTCAATTCATGCTTGGAAGAAAATGCTTTGGAAGTACTGCAGTTATAACAGTGAACAGTAATATATTAAACTTGTGGAAAATTACTTCCATTCATATGCTCTGTGCATATCCACCTGTGCATTGATGATGGGGTATCTACACATCTTGCAAGAAGCATTATTATGATTCCCTCTCTTAAAAGTCTATATCTGTCTGGAAAAATAACACATTGTTTTAGAAATATGTCTTTAAAAATATTTATTGAGCATCAACATTCATTTGTTTTGAGTGGCTCTAGATCACTGCTGAACATTGGCAAGTACCAATATTTCACATCAATGTATTGATATGTGCTTTTGTTTGTTAGTGGAAAGGATGAGATATCAGTTCTATTAATGGTTGTCTGGGGTACGCAGAGAGACCCTTGAAAATTGTGGTATTTTTGAACCAAAATACGAATCATCAATCACCTTGAGCCAGCTGATCTTTTCCACACTAGGTTAGGTGAAAGGAAATGCAGAATGAACTCACCAAAAGGTGGCTTCATTTTGGCAGTTTCCCATCTGGCCTAGACATAGACAAAGAAGAATGGTTGTCAGAAGAAGAAAATATTCATAGTATCTTAGAGCATGTCTGCACAAGCACTTAGCACACTCTTTCCATCTCTCTGAGGTAGGTCTGGGTATGATGTGCCTGTATTTTGTGGACCTTGGAGTACCCTAGCCTCCCTCCTGAGCACTTCTTTGGAATCTAATTTGGAGGGTCTATTTTTCTACATTAAACAAAAATATGGAGTCTGAAGTTTCTTTGGATGCTTGGGGTACCATTTAAGAGAAGCAAAAACCTTCAAGTCTTATTCCAGAGCAAATCTCCAGTATTTCATTACTTTCCCTGCTGCTCTACAGGGGGGAAAGAAAAGTATAATTCTGTTTTTCCCCTTACCAATCATTGTAGTTCTGGATTGGTAAGGAAAGGGGAAATATTTATTGATCAACAGTTTAAAAACAATTGCATAAAACAGTGATGGTGAACCTGGGCACTCCAGCTGTTCTTGAACTTCAATTTCCAGAAGCCCTGATCAGCAAAAGTGCTGATTTGGGCTTCTGGTAAGTGGGATCCAAGAACACCTGGAGTGTCAAGGTTCACCATTACAGGTATAAAACAATAAAAACTAACTAATCTTAATATAGTTCCAGGTTTTAGAACATAAGCATTACAACATCAGAATATAACTCATGAGAGCAGAGTTGAGCTAGAATAACCTTCCTTCCTACTCGAATTTATATACAGTACATTAGCCACCCTTCCAGAGGTTTCTACCTATTACAACCTGGAACTTTCTAGAAAATGGTAACTTTTTTCAAAGTAAAACCTCCACCTCTCCTCATTTCATTCCAGATGGAACCAGTTTCTTCTAAATAGCAATTAGCTGGTCGGAAGCACCTTGGTGTTTTGACCTTGAGATGCATTCCTTTCCCAAGAGAGAATTCCACAGCTTTGAAAATCCAATGGGTTGCTCTTTCCCTTCTTTCTTCCACCCGCTATGCTGGCATGTACCAGCTAACTGAATTTCATCTCTTCTAACCAGGGTCTCCCATCCTATCACAAACACCCAAACTCTACCCAAATCTTTGTTCTAAATTACTACATTAAGATCTCAACCATGTCATGGAGAGAGAGCTTCTGTGAGCTTTTACACTAGCTTCCTAGGCGACGCTAAGTATCCCTTCATGTGAGTACTGTACTCAGTGGTGGGATTCAATTTTTTTTACCATCTACTCTGTGGGCATGGTATGGTAGGCATGGCCAGGGGAAAAGTCCTGCATTGCACCTGAATTAGGACTACTTTATTTCAAAACTTGGATGGGCGGGGCCAGCCAGAATTTCTGCTCCTGGTTCTGGCAAACTGGCGTGAACCTGCTGATGCGCACCGCTGACTATACTGTAGTAGTTCTTATAAAGGGGAAGAGTTATTATTTTAAACCAGAGGTTCCTGCAACACCCCGGCCATTCCTATTAAAAAGCAAAAGTAAATGTTCCCCTTGCTTGAATGCCAGTCATATCCGACTCTTGGGTTCAGTGCTCATCTTGGTTTCAAAGGTGTCTGCTTCTGCAGATGTTTCCATGGTCATGTGGTAGGCATGACTAGACACTGGAGCACACGGAACACTGTTATCTTCTCACCAAAGTGGTCCCTATTTATTTACTTGCAATATCTTGCTTTCAAACTGCCAGGTTGGCAGGAGCTGGGACAAAATGGGAGCTTATTCCATCCTGCAGTACTCAGGAATTGAACTGCCGACCTTCCACCTCCCAGCCAGCATCTTAGCCACTTGAGCCACTGCAGTCCTATTAGGGTATTCTAAAAACATTTCTTGTCATTAATAGTACTGACTATGTGAGGAACAAATCAGCTGTGAGCCATCTGATCCTGTGGAAAAACCAAGCATGACCATGTTTCTCATTTCCAGCAACTTAAGAAAACAATATGCCCTCAAGCTTGCTAGGTAAGAGAGATTGATGGCTATTCTCCTAGTGCCCATCAATTAAACAGTCTTATGTTCTCATAATTCAACAAAGAATGTTTTTTTTAAAAAAAAAAGGCAAGGGGAGCCCACATTTACAGTGGTACATTCTTTATGAACTGGAGTAGCTTTTCCCCCTTTACACTTCAGTGAAATAATACCTTGACAAAATGATTCACTGAGAACAGATGTTGACAATATGATGGAGGTGCCTGTAGCAAGTTTAAAGGCAACATTACATCTCTCTGATCAAGGGCCTTTGACTACTGGAAAAGCCCTCAATCTCCTTTATAAGTACGGAACAGAGAAGTAGCATAAGTGTTCTGATTAATTTTTATAGGAGTAAAACTGCTGCAAGCTAAGAACCTGTTCCACTGCAGGAAGACAAAAAACAAACAAAGAAAGAAATTGTCCATCATTTGTGGCATAGAGAACCAAATTCCCAATTTAAGAGTGGTGATTGAGCAGCACTGCTTCTCCCCTTTGAGACCTTGCATTGCTCTGGGTGGATGCAAAAATCAGCTTCAGAGGAGAGATTTCCTAGAACTCTAGGACAATTAAATTCCTGTCTGATGTGATCCAAGTAAATCTCAGTCACCTCCCAACTGACTTAATTTGACTAATTAAATAAACAGATCTTCATATTTGATCTACAGGTGCATTTAGTAACACATGCAGCAGTTTGGGTCAAAGATTAGATTTGACCATAGCAGAGAAAGAGATTTCCTCAGGTAATGGCTGCTGGGAGGTAGCAACAAGCTGGAAGAAGAGATATCTGTGTGTCAAGCATCCTCATGCATCCCTAGACTAGCATATTGTCTTGAAGATAATACAAGAAAGAATCCTTCTGTGTCTAGGCCAGACGTGACACTGCCAAAATGAACGCACCTTTGGAAAGTTCATTCTGCTGTTCCCTTCACCTGACGCAGTGTGAGAAAGATTAGCTGGCAATACAAGGTAGCCGTTACCATGGTATGCCTGATTATAATTCAAAAATACCACAACCTTTGAGTAGGCTCTTTCTGTGTACCACAGGAAGAAAGCTGTCCAGTTATCCCTGATGAAGAAATATCCAGCTGCCACAGGGTTGTTTTTTTTTACAGCAAATGTGGGTGAACATGGAATTGCTCTTTGCTTCAGGCAGAGAAGTGCCTTGGGCCAGATCTGCCTGACAGTAAATACCAGGACACACAGAAAACGTTGTCTACAGACATTGCTTGGTTCTGGGAAACTAGAGATTTGATCTTTTGGGAAGACAATTTCAAGTCCTGGGGCCAGATGCGGGGCAGATTGTATAGCCACACCTCTGACATCAAAGGCTCCTTAATGACAACACAAGTCCTTGAGGACTGAGGATCATAACTACAACCTCTGATCATGATACAGACTAGAATTCCAAAGCCTTGCCATCTCTATAGCCTACCAGGTTTTTAATAAACTGACTTGGCATTTTTTCCTTTAAAGCCAGGGTGCCCAAACTATGGCCCAGGGGCCAGCTCCAGCTGCTGATGCCAATTCATCTGGCCCACATTGCCCTTGTTGCTCCCAGAAGCAGAAGTAAAAAGCGCCCGTATGGGCACATTTTACTTCTGGGAGTGACAAGGGGGTGTGGGCCAGATAAATTGGTATCAGGGGTCAGATCCAGTCCCCAGGCCATTGTTTGGACACCCCTGAACCATGTGACCAGCTCACGGCCTGAAAGGTTTGGGTACCCCTGCTTTAAAGAACTGTATCGTAAGATAAAAACCCAATCACCAGCAATCACCTCATCCTTGCCTATGACAGAGATCACATGATGGGGAAACTGCTCCTACTTCTGAGTGTTAGAAGACTGGCTGCCAAAACCTCATTAAATTCTGGAGTAGATTTTTAAAAGGAAAATGAACTCCCTCTCAACTAAACTTTGACATATATCAGAAAGCCATGAACACTCTTACCAAATTAAACCATTGACATTATAAAACTGAATTAACATTTTTAGTGCAAATCAGATTAGGCATGAGGCAATCTCAATTTATCTTTATTTTCCCCTGATTATGTATAATTAAAATAAACCTCATTTTGAATTTTGCTTCCTCTTGATGGCTTTCTGAGAGTTATCCTAGAATCCTCCTATATTACAACACTGTTTATCCCTCCATTAAAAATTAGGCCCTTTGTAATTACACAAAGTATATTTCTGTGCTGAGCTAAAGAGGGGGAAAAAAAGACAATGGTCTGATTCAGTATAAGGCAAGCATCTTGTGTTCCTTTGTGGGTCCTAATGCAAATTAAGCCTGAACTATCTTTCAAAGCCAAAATGATGAACCTAAGGTGCTACTTTGGGCACATCGTGAGCAGGCAAGATTCATTGGAAAAGAGAAAGGTGGAAGGCAGCAGGAAAAGTGGAAGACCAAACACAAAATGGACTGGCTGCCTAAAGGAAGCCACAGGATCGAGTTTATAAAAGCTGAACAGGGCTATTAAGGGTACAAAATTCTGGAGATCTTTCATAGGGTTGCCATAAATCAGAGATGATTTGACAGCGTGTAATACCACCACAGGTTTAGCTGCTCTTAGGTACATCAATTAGGTCTATGCACGTTTCCCCTGATTCAGGCCAGTTTGGAGCTTTAACATGGATTCTGATTTGGTCTTGAACAATTCCCCATCTAATATGTTTTTTACACTGTATCAGAACCAGTTTGTCAGTCCAGATAGTGGACCTTCTATTTAGAAGCACTGGAAAAGACAGTGTTCTTGCACTGTTGTAAATGGACCTAGTTGCATGACATATCCCAAAGAGTAGAGTAAACCTGTCAAATTTGAGACAGTTAGGTTCAAATATTTGCATAAAAGGCATATTTCTATGCTACTTTTAAAAAAAGATGCTAACCTGATTTGTAGGCTTGATTCTCTTCATCCTAGAACTTAATCTGGCCATTCCACTTTGATGCAGACTCTCATAAAAATAGGTCCAAATGTAATGTTTCAGTTAATAATTTGGGTTACAGGCAAAGTCAGTGTATGGTCTTTAACACCAACCCTGACATCTAGATTTGTTTTCTTTGTATGTAAACTGCTGGAGAAAAACACCAGGTTTTAAAATGTAACACGAGGAACCATTTTGGTGATTTCCACTGGTAGATTAAAGACTAAAAATCTCTGCAAATTAAAGGTTACATCTGAGGGTGTGTTTTCTTTTAAACCCAAACCCTTATTCAGAATAATAGATATTGTAAAGCAGTTGCGTCTTTAAGTCTAAGGATAAGAAAATTCTGTCCTGATTGAAAGCAAGAAATTGCAAGTAGATAAATAGGGACCACTTCAGTGGGAAGGTAACAGCGTTCCGTGTGCTCCAGTGTCTAGTCATGCCTGCCACATGACCATGGAAACGTCTGCAGAAGCAGACAATGCTGGCTCTTCGGCTTTGAAACAGAGATGAGCACTGACCCCTAGAGTTGGACACGACTGGCTTTCGAGGAAGGGAAACCTTTACCTTTATAAGGAAAAAAACTGAGATATTTGGCCTTCTGGAGGAAGATCCTGAAGTCTTAACAGTTGGGAGATAAAGATTTCCTAGGCCATATTTAACTGGGAGAGATGTTCCATCATGTAACAAGGGACTTGTGAAAACAAAAGAGTTGCAGTATAATCCAAAACTGCTGGCATCAATAATTGTGTTCCCGGCTCCTCCTGCCATTATTCCAAAAATTCCTGAGCTCAGTTCCATATTTTTTTGGGTAAAAATTAAAAATGAGTTTTGGAATGCAGTAGCATCTGATTTTTCTGCTCTCAAGAAGGTCACAACATAGAGCTTAATTAGTGGCTGCAGAGATTTTTGTGAAAACTTCCCCACTTTTGAGCCAGAAAAGTTCAAGAACTGTAGAGAAAACTATTGCCACAGCCATTAAATGGCAATTGTAGCAGCCCCTGCTCATAGGTTAACTGCACAGCATGCTGTAGAGATGTACAAAATATAAAGGGACCCCAGAATATTAATGCAAAGCAGCAGAAAAGAGACAAGCATTAATAAGTTTTTGAAATGCTTCTTGTTCTGATTTTGAAAGATTGTATCATTCACTTATATTTGTGCATGGATTTATAATCAGGGGAATGGCCTATAAATATGACAAATAAAATAAATAATAATATGTTCAAAGAGAGATGTTGAGATCGCTGGTAAAATACCACATCTAGTAGGAGAAATCTTACTTTGCCCTTGTGGTCAAATAATTTATTCATAGCTGGTAAATTATGTAAGGTACTGAAGAGCATTTTACTTTAATCTTTGTAAAACATAACAGTGTTGTATGGTGTTATAGCATGGTCACCTAAAAATAACCCAGAACATGTTGTTTATTAGCAGAATGCAGACAGGTATTTTAATCAGTGTGAAGAAAGAGAAGAGTCGTTTACCTGTCCAGGGATAAATATTTTCCAAGAATATTTGTAAGAGCTACTTGTCTTCTGTGGTAGGTTCTAGTTTTCACAACATTGAAGGAAGAATTTGACTAAGAAGCAGTGGCTGAAGGAAGGAAGTTCCTCCATGTTTATATGATATATGTTTGAGCAACAGCTCTAGACAATCTGGGTTTTTGCTTGTGTATAAAGTACACACATAAGAAAGACTACAGTATTCTCTTCTTCAGACTCATTGTTGTAAGTATAAAGATTGTTGCTAAGGGTGCAAGGCATTCTCTTGTAAGTGTGTTGGGCTGAATAATGCCTGACTAGGGCAAAAGAAAACCTTTACACATGCTGTGTATGTTTGCTTTGTTTCTCAAAGTTAAAGGTATCCCTTGCCTGAAAGCCAGTTGTATCCATCTCCATCCATCTCTGTTTACAGCCAAAGAGCCAGTGTTGTTTGCATCAGCAGACATTTCCATGGCCATGTGGCAGGTATGACTGAATGCCGAATGCTGTTACCTTTCCTGCCAAAGCAATACTGTACCTGTCTATCTACTTGCATTTTTTTTGTTTTCAAACTGCTAGGTGGGACATTGCTGGGACAGTTGGTGGGCACTCACTCCGTCATGCAGCAGTCAGGTCTCAAACTACAGTAATGCCCTTTCGCGAAGGTAAATAGCATTAATCATATGGAAACAGTTTGTGAAAGTTATAAAGATGTAGGCTGTCTTGCTTCTTCTGGGAAACAAGAAGACTCAGGGGTTTTACATTGTTCACTGAGGTATTCGTTGAGGTGTCTAGCCTTAATCAAAGAGAATAAGGAATTTTGCATTCCTTTGTCTTTATTATGGAATTGCAATCCTTTTTTTTTTTATTTAATTTTTATAATTTTCACACAATACAAAAAAATTAACACTACAATGACATGAAAGAAAAAAAGACAAAATCAAGTCTCATACACTAATCCATTATTTAAATAATCTTACTATTATAATAATAATTAAACAATAAAAACAGAATATTTTCATCAACTTTGTCTTTAAGATAAAGGAAGTTAAACTTATCATACTAAATTCTAAATTAGTATATATTTCTACTTAACTATTTTCAACCCTTATCTATTTTCAATCTAAACAATCTACCTAAATTACACCCAAGTGCTATGTACAATGTCCAGGAATACAACAGTTCAATTTTTCCAAAAACCAGCTTGATCCGGTACAGATTTAATCCCTTGATTTTTCACTATTACATACTCAACAAATTTATTCCAAATTCTCCAAAATCTATTTTCCCGTGCTGTTCCTCTTCTAACCTTCAGTTCCCATGTCAGTTTGTCATTTAATGCCAATTGCCACATCTCTTTATATCAGTCTTCTATTTTTGCAGTCAACTCATTTTTCCACATCCTGGAATTGCAATCCTAAAAAGTTTTTTTAACCTCCGGAGCAGAGCTTGGGATGAAAACATTCAGGAGATACCCCTTGATGGATGCTAAAGAATGTGCATGGAGAGTTGTTCCGTTGTTCTGAAAGATGAAATCTTGCATATATGAGTGTTTACTTAATGCTTTGTCAGAGCAGTGTTATTTATCTGAAATGTTATTTGTCTAAGTCCTCAACCCTCCCACCCATCTCTGGCCACTCAAGATACATTGACACTTCATATGTTTTATTTAATGTCCAGGTTCAAATTTTTACCATGTGTCCCAATCAAACCAAAGTGAAACAAATGCTTTCTGGTTGTAACATAGATCAACCCATACACTTTTTTCATGTATGCAAGATGGGAAGGAAGGGGTGAAAGGAAAGCCATCTATAGGAGAGCAATCATTTCAGCAGCCTTTCTTCCTTATTGGGCAGCCAACTCAGCTGACTTAGACTAACAAGTGTTTCTGAGACATAGAAGGCCTAATAAGCAAATGGTTGCAGATTTCCAGCTGAAAATACCAAGTCTTCATTAGAACAATTGCCATTATTTCAACCTACTCAAATGCTTCTCTGAAATTTCTGTAACAATGTCTAATACAGATGTAGTGAAATATCTCAACCTTTCAATGTATAAATGAAAGAAGGAGAATTTGATATCCAGCAAAGATGGCCTGAAGGAAGGTCTTTTTCTCAGATACTGTATCTGAGAAACAATCACCTTTATTTAAGGAGATGATATGCCATTGTTCTCTGTGAAAAATGATGGGGCAGTAAAATAAGGGCAAGCGTAGGTTTATTAGTGAGGCCTTTTGCTTGTGTACAGCAACATGAGCTGTGCAGACGTGGAAGACCAGTCCTGCCTCTGGCAGAATGAAGCAGTTATCTCAAGGTGATATTTGCTAAAAAGTGACAGCCAGGTACTCTGCTCTGGCCTTATTGGTACAAGGTGAATAGGGTGGAATCTCTGTGTAAGCATGATTCCTGACCAACCAGTAGCCTCCTGTTGTGGCATAGATCATAAAGTCAGGAGGTCACAAGTTATGTAGATTTCTAACTCAGCAGAGGCAATCAACACTTCCCTGAGCTATCAGACTTTTTCTTGACTAAGGGAAAGAATAACATTTATTTATTTATTTATTTAGAGTTATTATCCCGCCCCAATCAGGCGAACCTGACTCTAGGCGGCTTACAGAAAGGGGGAGATACTATACACAATGCAAAACAATTAAACAATCCCCCTACAAATTCATAAATTAAAACCTTAAGGTTCAAAATCACTTAAAAATCAATTTAAAAAGAATTAAACTATGAATTTACAAAAATCTAAAAGACTTAAAAAGTTAAAAGGTTTAAAAAGGTTAAAAGAGTTTAAAATCGTCTAAGTTACAGGAAGTCCTGCTAAGATAGTGAAGCTAATATAAATTCCTATAAACTCTTCTAAGATGGCAAGCCCAACTACCGGTAACTTAATGTTGCTGTCTGACAGTAAAGTAGTTCTTATAATGGCAGAAACTCCACCATTGCTGGTCCCAAGCCTGGATGAGAAAGGAGGAGGGTTGTGTGTCAAGCTAGCAGAAGAAACAATGACGATTCTCTTTGCTCGATATGGTGTAGTGGTGGAGTCAGGTGCCACACATCACAAGAAGGAACTGCTACTATAGTGACAGAATGAGTCTCTGCTACTAAAGCAGAATTATATACAGTTGTACCTTGCTTAAAGAGCATAATGTGTTCCACAGGATTGCTCTTTAAGCAAGTTTGCTCTTTAAACGAAACACCATTGTAAGTGACCAATTATGGGGGGATTGCGAACCCTGATTTATTTGTTAAACGAGTTTTTGATTGGTTTTATTTGTTAAGCGAAGCAAACATTCAGAGAAAATTCTGCTCTTTAAGCGAGGTGCTCTTTATGCGAGGTCTTACTGTACAAATGATTTTTTTAAAGTGGTAGCTGTGTTAGTCTGTACAAGCATACCAGAAAGTAAACAAAACAGCAACAAAAATGACAAAAATGTTGTGGCACCTTAAAGACTAACTCCTGTATTTAAAGGTGAGCTTTAGTGGATCAAGTCTGCTTCATCAGACATAAGAGTAAAACCTCATGGCATCAATTTATACACATCAGGTACAGAGGCACACAATGGCTGGCCAGCCTAACAGAAAACTAACATTGTAGCTCTTTACAACTGACAATAATGGAAAATCCTTGGTTGTTATTCAAACTTGCTAAATCAATAGGGGCAAGTTTCATAGCAAGTTTGAATAACAACCAGGGATTTTCTATTATTGTCAGTTGAAAAGAGATACAATGTTAGTGTTCTGTTATGATAGCCAGAATTCAATACAAGGCAAGAGACTGATAAGGCAAGTATTATCAAAAGTTATTCTACAAGAATACATTGTTAAGAACCATTTCATAAGAGGGTAATGCAGGGGTTCTCAACCTATGGCCCGTGGGCTGGACCTGGCCTGAGGCACCAATTCATGTGGCCCACATTGCCACCACCACTGCCACAGGAAGTGAAAGCGAATGCATTTACAACAGTCATAAATGCGCCTGCAGCTGTCATAAACGCATTTACAACAGCCACGGCTGTGTTTTACGGCAGCATTTATGGCAGTGGAAAAACACCAGTCCACCCCGCTCAGCTATCTGAGGGGGTATGGTCTGGCCCACAGCTTTAAAAGGTTGAGAACCTTTGGACTAATGTATATAACATGAGAGACTAAGACAGTCCTGCAGAAATTGGACTTAGTGGAAAGGGAAAGCACTTTCATAACCCAGAGCTAGTTTCATAACACTTAAATATGTTTGGTGTTTAGAAATGCAGCCTAGACAAGACAATGAGCAGAGTGAAGAGATAAAAAAGATTATTTATCCTGTGGCCAGTTGGGCTTTAAACTAACCAGAGAACGTAATCTAATCAGACTTTATTAAATTGAATCTGCAATGTATACCCTGTGCCCTTAAGCATTGTCTGAGCTGGCTAGTACTCTGATCCTGCTTTATTATGTTTGCCAGTGCTGCAGCCTTTTCACAGCAGGAACTATCACTGTGCTTAACTTGATTATTTAAAATGCTGTTTTTATTTTAAAAAATAACACTGGATTTTAAGGTCACTGCAAAATCTCTGCATGACCAGACATACCTATATTGTCTGTTTGAATAAGGAGTAAGAAAAAGAGTGGTTGTCTTGGATTTGCAAAACGAAAATCAAAATATGGAAATCATAGTAATTTAATGCGAAGTCTGGCCAGGTTATTCTGCTATGGTAATAGAGTAGACAATACTGCGAGCAACTCAACTGACAATCCTGAGGACTAATGGCCTTGGTGATGTCTACAGGGAAGGATGATGGTCCCGAAGTGCATTAAATCCCACTTGAATCCATCTTGATGGATGGCAACAGCTTCATCAATACTGGCCTGGGGCCGATGAGGACTTTGCCTTCCAAAAGGACTCAGGACCAGAAAGTGACTCGCAGAACTGGATCAGTGGTATGGGGGTCATGCTGCGAAGCAGAAGGCAGATGAAAGGCCACTGCATTATATTCACATGACAGTCTTCATGGCTGATTGCCATGATGATCGCCAATATTCGGAATTGGATACTAACAAAGAAATAGCAGATCCTTGAGGAACTCACAGAGCCGTAGGATTTACTGTAAAAAATAAAGGTAGCTTCCTTTTACAGAACCACATCTGCCATAAAATGCCATATTACAGATTTAGCTCACTTCTGACCTCACAAAATTCTGAAGTAACATATTCTGGAGAGAAGAGTGAGTGATTTCTCTACCTATCAGCTTCTCGAGCCATCCCATCACCCTTGAAAACATGTCCATGATATGTTTGCTCATGACAGTTCCAAAGAAGAAGAAGTAATGTAATGGATTTGGGGCTGGTCTAAACAGCCTTCCAAGGGTCCTTTCCTCTATAGCTTTTGACTTTAAGAGATTCAAGTTTTCCTCTCCCTCCAATTGTAGTCCTGTTCAGCCACTAGGACACAAGGAGTGGAGGCACTATAATCCCATTTCCTCCACAGATGAAAGTGACAGATCTGAAGAAGAGAGACGTAGTTATTCATGAAGGAAGGTGAACCAGGAATTAGTATTCTGGTTTACATGGAGATTCTTCTTAAGTTGATGAATCTTACTTCTTTGCATCTGATTCTACCCAGTTTTTGCTTGCTACCACATATTCAGTGTCCTTAACACTGATTGATTTGGTCTGAAGTTTGTTTCCTGTTGGCAGCCATATGTTTAAGGAAAGCTTTAGGGTGATAGCACTTAATGTTTTCCCTTTCCAAAAATTGTATAACCATCTAATTGAACAATGGACTAATACCAAATGACAAGGTTCTTCCTGCCGTTTTCCCCTTCTTTTCTTTGTTGTGGTATAACTTTGGTCTCCCATTGCTCATTAATATGACCGATGGCAACTCCTGTGACTTAGTATAGGTTACTCTCCTTTGTGGCTGTTGTGCTTTGGGAAAGTTTAGTGTTATGTCAATTGACAAGTTCTTGTAGGAGCAAACACTTGAAGTTGTCATCTGTGGTATCAGCAAAGCAGTGTGCCCTTCCTATGAACCTGTTATGTACTCTGGAATAGCGGCTGTCAGAAAAAAGTTTCGCCTCATCTTGGGTAAGTAACAGAGAAGAACAAGTTCTCACACTAGCTTCAGGCTTAAAGATTCCCTGGATTGGGCTGTATGGGAGGAGAAGGGAAACCAAAAAGCCTATTGTGGTCTAAACAGACTCAGAATGCATTGACTGGTTATTTTTTTTTAAGAGGGCAGAAAATAGGGAGTGGAGGAAACAGAGCTGAGCAGATTTCTCCGTTAATATTTGTGTGCCATCAAGCCAGTTCTGACTTTTGGCAATACTTTCTAGGGCCTCTGGAGCAGTGAGCACTTGGAAGTGGTTTATCATTCACTTCTTCTGAAGATGCTCTGAGACTGTGCAGATTACCCAAGATGACATAGGATGGGGAACTGAAATCCAAACCTCTGGTTTTGCAGCCAAACACCTATATCACTAGGCTAGCCAATGAGCTTCAGTCCTTCTGCCTGACAGTTAAAGACCTGGAGGTGAAACCAGTAAAGATGATAAAACTGGCATTTCCAACACTCTTCCTCAAATATTGATCCCATATACAATACTGAAGGTAGTACACTATATGTCATTAGTATATCCTAATCTGGTTTTTCTCATTAATGAAATTCTTGTTCTTTCCTTGATTCCTTGATTGACCAGACTGTCAAGGAATAAGATCTTGCTGGTTGCATTTGTTTCGCTGTCATGCTCTTCTTCTCCAGTTTCAACCAAAACTTTTCACGATTGGGTCTTCCCATCTTTTAGGGGGCCTGCCAATGGGTTGTTGTTTTTTTACTCCTCTGGGATACCACATCATGAATGCTGCTGTCCAATGCCTGCCTGTCATTCGAGAGACATGTCCAGCCAAGGGCAATTTCCGTTTGTGATATTCAGCAGCAGTTTCATTGATTCCTCTTTGTTCTTTATCTGGACGTTGGGGATGTGGTCTCCATTTCCATACCAATTCCTGCAATTTCCACACCAACTTGTACAACAGTGGAATGTAGAACTGAGTCATTCGTGAGGAGGACGGCATAGAAATACGATTAAATAAATAAATAGAACAACTGCACTATTAGCAATTTTCACTCTCCTAGTATCATGTTGGATTAGGTCCAATGGGGAGATAAAACTAGGGCTTGACATGTAGAACCCCTAGATTCCTGAGTATCAGGGACTCCAGGTTTCTCTATTTCTTCAGAGCTTAGCTGGAATCTTCACTGTAGCTGGGGAAGATACAGATTTTCCCCCAGAATTGGTATTTTCTTGTACAGTATGTATGTTACCTTGCATTAAAGAGTGGTTTTTGTCTTGAAATGACAACTTGGAGCCATTAACTTTACAAAAGACATGCTCCTAATTAATTTGCATGAACCAGTCTAGCTGCCTGCATCTTTGAACTGCATATGGAGGACTGCTAAGAGAGCTTTCCTGCCTTCTGACATCATAAAAAAACAGCCAATATTAATTGCTTTGGGCCTGCATTTGGTGAAATGCCAGAATTGAATGTTGATAAGTCTAGAAATCAAGCTAAAGAAAGAAATTGATGTTGCACATGATGATTCAGGATTTTAGTAACCCCAGCATTCAGATGGAGCTAGAATGAGGTCAGCTTTGTTTTATCTTTCAACATTTTGAATGACGGTTGCATGCAAATAGGAAGCAATATCAAGAAAAATGGTGAATAAGCAGATTTTCCCCATCCCCAAAACCAATAATAGAAATGCTGTCGCCATCAAAGAAGCTGAGAGCAGAATATGCCAAGCGGAGTACAGCCTTCAGGCAGCTGTTTACCAAGAAGAGTAACATGGGCATGTCTTCATGAAAGAGGCTTGCTAAAATAGTGAAGCCATGTTTGACAGGGTAAAACAGAAGGAAATTAGGGTATTTCTAAGACCACACACTAAAATTCCCTTCAGCCATTTCTCCTCAGACATTCTGAAAATACTGTACAGCAATGGCAGATAAGCATAGCTCAACACGATGAACAAGAAGGCAGTGAAGAACCTTATAGTGCAAAGCTAAATAACAAATCTTGGTGCTTTAAACTGTGAAGAAACGGCTAGAGAAGCATCCTAATTACTTGGGGCAAGTAGGAGAAAACAAGACAGAATTTAAAGCTTTTGTTTCCTGAATAATGGGATTGTTGATATAGTTTATAGGTTAAATAAATATTGCAAAAAATTGTATTTGTGGGACTCACAGATAGGA
The DNA here is from genome assembly GCA_030440675.1 of Furcifer pardalis. NCBI lineage: Eukaryota > Metazoa > Chordata > Lepidosauria > Squamata > Chamaeleonidae > Furcifer > Furcifer pardalis. The sequence continues at coordinate 45,740,858 of CP126894.1, read as the reverse complement.
GAGAATCAGTGTGGTACAATATATAATGTGTTGGACTAGGATATAAGATAGCTGGATTCAAATTGCTAAATGGTCACAGAAATTCAGCAAGTGGTAGCATTGGTCAGCCACTCCTTGAACATTGAACATTTCACATATTTTAGAAACCCTGTTAGGGTCATTGTAAATTGCACATAATACATAGAGATGTGACAAATTAATTTCCTTAACTACAGCTCCTGAAATCCCAGAAATACCATATCCACTGCCATGCTGGCTAAGAGATTCTGTGACCTGCAGACCAAAGGATAATTCTTCTCATTTCCAATTGAACCACACTTAGGCAGCCCTCACAAACTACAGCTAGTCTCATCCTAGCCCTAGCTCTACCCTATATTGCTACCTGTTAGTACAATGGATTTCCAGGACACTGGATTTTGGAAAATATCAGTAAACTAATTGAATAGATTTTTTAAAAGTGTCCTGGTATATGAGGTTAATAAAATTATCTCTTTTGATGTGTTTTAATGTTGTTATGACCTACTGTGGTTTTAGCTGTATTTTATTTTGTAGATGCATTGTGAACCACTTAAATCCTGACATGAGAGGAAAGGAGGATATTAAGGTGTTGGATATTTAAAAGTCTAAGCGGCGGGAAAATCGCTGCTTCCTATTGGTCAGTGGGCTGGGTCAAGCAGGGTATTTAAACCCTTGCTGACCCAGCCGTTGTTGTTGTTGTTTCCAGCGGTCACAATAAACATACGTGTTGTTGGTTCACCATAAATGGCGTCCGTGTCCTCACTCCCGCGCAACGATCTCCGGATCTAACACTGGCGACGAAGGTGGGATACTGAGGAACGGACAGAACCAACACACGCCAGAGCCACCACTCTCGAAGCCACCTCGCCATGGCTACTTACGTCCCTCCGGCACCCTTCCAGCCGAAGGACGAGAGATGGAAGAGCTATATGGACCGGTTTGAATTCTCCCTCATGGCTGCAGAGCTGGGAGAGATCGCACCGGAGCGGAAGAAAGCGTTCTTCCTGACCCATTGCGGGCCCAAAGTTTACGAAGTGGCCCAGTCCCTGGTGGACCCCACGTCAATTCTGGACGTCTCGTGGGAAGCGCTACAGCGGGCCCTCAAGAATCACTACGCGCCGGAGCCCTCGAGATTCGTGTTCAGACTTCAGTTCCGGGACCGATTCCAGATGTCGGGGGAAACCATCGGCGAGTACGTGGCCGCCCTAAGGACAGCAGCCGTTCCGGCGGTCTTCGGGGCATTTCTCGAGGACTCCCTAACCGAGCAGCTCATCAGGGGAGTCCGCGACAACAAACTTCGAAAGAGACTGCTGGCCCGGAGAGACCTGACCCTGGCCGCGGCCATCGAGGAAGCCAGAGCCTTCGAACTCTCGGCGACAACAACATCCTCCTTCAACCGGCCCCCGTCGGCGCCCCGCCAAGCCTCCACTCACCATCAAGAGGTCGTTCCCGATGAGGACGAAGATGAAGAAGCGGAGGTGTGTGCGACCGACGGGGGAAACTCGGGCAGGAGCGGTCAGCGCTGCGCTAGCTGCGGAGGGCCACACCAGCGGGCACATTGCCGCTTCAGGGACGCCATCTGCCGTTTTTGCGAAAAGAGGGGACACATTGAAAAGGTCTGCCGGGCCAAGCAAGCGGAGAGCCAAGCTGACCGGCACATTCAAAAGTTCCCGCCGGGCAAGATGGCCGCCAACCAGAGGGCGAATCAGAGGCGCCAAGGACGACACAGCGGCAAATTCGAAGATGCCGAGACGCACACGCTAACGATAAGCCACACCGCCACACAAAAAGGGGGAAAGTACCACACCACAGTCACGATCGACGGGGCTGAGTGTCCCATGGAGGTCGACTCTGGGGCCGCCATATCCATCATCCCGTGGCGGTGGATGAAGAAGGCATTCCAGTCCCTGAAGGTAGCGGACCTCCAGACTCAGCGGATCCAGATCAAGGACTGCCAGGGCAGATTCCTCTCCGTCGCAGGGCAGAAGTGGGTCCAAGTTAAGTACGGACCAAAAGAGGAACGCCTCCCACTGACCATCGTCCACGGCAACATTCCAACGCTGCTAGGCACGAACTGGTTCCCCGCCCTGGGACTGTCCATCGCCGGCATCCACAACACCGCGACTGACCAGCCCGGAGACGCCTCGCTGAGAAACGACCTGATGACCGAATTCCAAGACGTTTTCGGGGAAGGCTTAGGCAGGTATGTGGGGTCCCCTATTTCTTTTGCGCTCAACCCAAGCGTCGCCCCCATTAGACTCAAGGCTCGGAGGGTTCCGCTGGCACTTAAACCCAGGGTCGAGAAGGAACTCGACAAACTGGTGGCCCAAGGAATCCTCATCCCCGTGGACCATGCTAGGTGGGAGACCCCCATAGTGACCCCCATCAAGCCGGACGGGTCAGTGCGCATCTGTGCAGACTACAAATGCACAATCAACAAGGCTCTAGAGCCGAGCGCGTACCCGGTTCCCGTTATAGACCACTTACTCCATTCGCTGGGTCCTGGCAAGATCTTTGCCAAGTTAGACCTGGCCCAAGCCTACCAACAGCTCCCGGTGGACGACGCCACGGCCGAAGCCCAAACCATTGTCACACACCGGGGGGCATTCAAGTGCACGAGGCTGCAGTTTGGGGTCAGCATAGCTCCGGGACTGTTTCAGAGCACGATGGAACGGCTCCTCCAAGGACTCCCGGGGGTGGTCCCATATTTTGACGACGTACTGATAATTGCAGGCGATTCCGGACAGCTAAAGGACAGGGTCGCCGCTGTCCTGGCTAAATTCAGAGCCGCTGGGCTCAAGGTAAAAAAGGACAAGTGCCTGCTGGGGGTCCCCTCCGTGGATTTCTTGGGATTCCGCATTGACGCCAAGGGCATCCACCCGACAAAGGGGAAGGTAGAGGCAATCCAGAACGCCCCGGCCCCAAAAAACAAGCAGGAGCTGCAGGCATTCTTGGGTCTCCTGAATTTCTACGCGGCCTTCCTGAAAGGGAAGGCCACGGCGGCTGAACCCCTACACAGACTGTTAGCGGCAAGGGCAGAGTGGGTGTGGGGTCCCGAACAAAAGTCGGCCTTCGCCACTGTGAAGAATCTCCTCTCCCAGGACAGTTTCCTGATACAGTACAACGCGACCCTGCCACTGGTTCTCGCCTGCGACGCGTCTCCCTACGGCGTCGGCGCGGTCCTGGCCCACCGTCTACCCAACGGCCTCGAGGCGCCCATCGCCTATTATTCCAGGACCATGTCGCCGACAGAGAGGAACTACGGCCAGATTGATAAGGAGGCGCTGGCGGCAGTGGCAGGGGTAAGGAAATTTCATGATTACTTATATGGCCGGGACTTTGAACTCGTGACTGATCATAAACCCTTGTTGGGACTTCTGGCTGGTGACCGGCCTACACCCTCTGCCTTGTCTCCCCGGATGCAACGTTGGGCCCTTTTCCTGTCGGGGTACTCATACACCTTGGTCTACCGCCCCGGGAAAAACATGGGCAACGCTGACGCCTTAAGCAGATGCCCCCTTCCAACCCAGGAAGGCGCGGAAACGGGGGAGGCTTCAGTTCTTGCCCTAGACGTCCTGGATTCTTCTCCCACTACATCGGCCGAGGTTGCCAGGGAAACGGCGAGAGACGCCGACCTACGGACTGTGTCCAGCTGGGTTCGCCGGGGTTGGCCGGACAAGGGGGAAGGGGAATTCAAGGTATTTTACGACAAAAGGAACGAAATGTGTTACGTGGGGGGCTGTTTGCTGTGGAGGGACCGGGTAGTGATTCCCAGGAAACTCCGTCCCAAGGTCTTAGACACTCTGCACACCAGCCACCCGGGAATAGTAAAAATGAAAGGATTGGCCCGAAGTTACGTGTGGTGGCCCGGCATTGACAAAGACATAGAGTCATGGGTGGCCAAATGTACACCTTGCCAATCATCACGGCCCAATCCCCCGGCAGCCCCGATCAGGGAATGGGAACAACCCGCGGGCCCATGGCAGAGGATTCACATTGACCTCGCCGGCCCATTCCATGGCCAAACGTTCCTGATTGTCGTGGATGCATACTCAAAATGGTTGGAAGTCCGACTCTTGAGTAGCACCACAGCTAGGACAATAATCAGGCAACTCAGACAAATCTTTGCCACGCACGGCATCCCCGACACACTCGTCTCCGATAACGGGCCTCAGTTCACGGCCACGGAGTTCGAGCAGTACCTGGCATCCCTGGGAACTAGACACGCTCTCACATCCCCGTTCAGGGCACAAGGGAACGGGCAGGCAGAGAGGTTCGTCCGAAGCGCAAAGGAAGCCCTGGGAAGGCTAGGTCCGGGGGACTGGCAGGAACGCGTGGACACGTTCTTGTTGGCCCAACACAACCTTCCCTGCGCTGCCACTGGAAGGGCCCCCGCGGAGTTACTCATGGGTAGGAGACTCCGCTGTCATCTCGATCGGTTACATCCCAGGTACTCCCCAGACAAATTCAAGGGAGATCCACCACAGGGCAGGACACTAGCCATTGACTCGCCAATCTTTGCCAGGAACTATGCGCCCGGCCCACCGTGGGAAGAGGGAACCGTCAGCGAGATGCTGGGTCCCTACACCTACATGGTTCGCCTCGCTGATGGTCGGACATGGAAACGCCATGTCGACCAACTCAGGAGGCGAACAAGCCCCGACACGGATAGCAACCTTCCCCAGGGAGTGCAGACCGGCGCTGAGCCAGACATGCACCCAATGGACGAACCGGTCACCGACCCGGTTCGGCCAGAGGACACCCCCAGTTACGCAGCACCACCACCAGTCAACTTACCGTGTGGAGCGGGCTCACCCCCGGTCACCGCGGAGCCCGACGGTCGTATCCCGGAACCGCCAGCGGCCCAGCCGGGGCAGAGCGAGAGCGACAGGTCCGCTCTGCTCGATGCCCCAGCGCCGATTGAACTGCGCAGGTCCGATCGCGTACGGACACGCCCCCGTCACCTGAACGATTACATATGTAAATAGCGGACTAAGGCATTCTGGGGGGAAGGGGTGTTGGATATTTAAAAGTCTAAGCGGCGGGAAAATCGCTGCTTCCTATTGGTCAGTGGGCTGGGTCAAGCAGGGTATTTAAACCCTTGCTGACCCAGCCGTTGTTGTTGTTGTTTCCAGCGGTCACAATAAACATACGTGTTGTTGGTTCACCATAAATGGCGTCCGTGTCCTCACTCCCGCGCAACGATCTCCGGATCTAACATAAGTAATTAAATATACATATGATAAACAACAGCTCCTTTGGTTGCAATTGTGGAGGAGGGATGGAGAACTCTCCTCCTTCCCGCATTTTCCATGCAATACAACCGTTTTGTATGAAATCTGCATAAAAACAGTGGTGACTGTTCCTACTGATTTGTTCCACTACATCAGTACAATGTGTCAAACATTTAAAGGCTGAGGCAACGCCTCAGCTGTAGGATCATACAATCACAGCAGCTTCTGCAATGCAGTCTTCATTACCATTTCTCGAGTCACAGCAGCCAAACCTTAAAGAACTTAAGTCTTGTGAGATAAAACCCTTAAAGCCAAGGAAATACTGAGTGACCTTAACTGAGACAAAGGTTTCACTCTCTGTGTGTTCTGAGAGTAATGCTCTGGAAAACGCAACTTTTATGACCTCTCAGAAGAGGTTTCATTCAGAGAATTTCATAAATTCAATGAGCAGAAAAGGCAAGTCATGTCCGCTAGCACTGCATGGGGAGAGATTGGAAAGTTTAAATGTATTAAATCTATGCCAGCAACAGAGACAGTAGGGGCAAAGCTGTGAAAGCACAGTTTGTCGAGGAACAGCCCAAGGCAATAGATCCACAAATGGTTTTCTGAAGAGCTTGACTCCTAAATTGATTTCTCATTGCCACACTGAAAAAAAATGGAAAGCCTGGACTTTCCTTGCCCTTGTTCGCTGTTGCTGTGGGTGCATAATTTTGTGAAACAGATAGAATGTCAGAAATATGTTTGGGTAAAAAAAAAAAAGGAGAAGGGGGTGGCAGAGGATGCGAGATGGCATCATTGATGCAATGGACATAGATGTGGGCAGGCTGCGGAGGATGTCAGATGACAGAGGAGCCTAGTGTGCGGTGGTCCATGGGGCTGCAAAGGATCAGACTTGACTGTGCAACTGAACAACAAAACACGACGCATATAGGGGGAAATCCACCTGAACTGGGCAGTTATACACACAGGGCTTGATCCAAGGTTCCTTCCAACTAGATTAAATTCATTGAATAATGGACTTGTTGGTATAGTTAATAACCTTTTATCTCAGGTTAGATAAATATTCCAAAGAAATATTAACATAGTTTGTAGTTGTGGGACTCACAGATAGGAGACAATCAGTTACAAATAAGCCCCACTGTTTTCAAAGGGTCTGTTCTAGTTTGAAGTAATATTGAATTTAGCCATGAGCTTGACAGAAAGAATATCCCAAGCAACATGACGGACAAAGTGGAAATAAGTGCCAATATCTCATCATATGGTGATGATTTGTCACCAATTGATTAAAAGAAGTACAGTATCTATAACAGAACTTACACATCTTTTCAAGTCATTTTGTATTGAAGGAAAATTTATTAGGAAATAATAACAAAAACACTTCAAGAATGACAGATATACTATAACATGATCTTTTCTAGACACACTGTTATACAGTTGTCATTTTATAGCACATTTTTACAGTTTTCTGTTCTCAGAAGAGCTTGGCCTGTTCTCATAAAAAGTTTTATTATTCTGTTCTTGGAGTTTGATACTATACTATCACTGTTCTTTAAATAAGTGAAGTTTTTCCTTGTGAAGATAAATGGACTTGTGAGGCTTGTGGAATCTCTTTGTTTCCAACTGCTTTATATTTCTTGACATTTCAGATTTATAGAGATTTTAAAGAGTGGAGGAAAAAAGAAGGGGGGAAATCACTGCTAAATTAAACAATGAAATGCAAGCTAATTCCTACTGTCACTCCAAGTTCACAGCTGAAGAATGGCTGAGGAGATGAACATGTTCACACATTAGGTTTCTCAGCTGTACTGCATTCGACAACACTGTTTGGGAGATGAAAAACTGCTATGCTTCCCAAGTCCTAGTTGTTCTTAGATAAGGAACAACAACCATCCTTGGTTTCCCTCCCATAAGGCATTCCTATTCTTTTGGGTTCTCCGTAGTCCTACTGCTAAGCAGCTTGGATGAAGGGGGATTTTTTACCTCCCTTGCATCTAAAGTGGGCAAGACATACCTTGAGATGCTTTTGCATCTCAGCTCACTGCTCTGTGGGTGGGACTTTAGACTTCCCATTAAAGCCCTGTCCCAGCTCAGAGTCAACCTCTTGAACACAGCTTGTTGTCCTGCCCATCTGGCCGCTCTGTTGGCTAGAGTGCTTATGGGTCTCCCTTTTGGAGGCTTCATGGGGTTTTTGGGCTTGGCTGTCCTGACTGGCTGTATTGGAGCAGAGGTCTTTTTTGGCTATCCCACTCTGGTGATAAAGGATACTTTGGGCTGTTATAGTGATAGTCTTTTGCTAAACAGGGAATGTCTTTTGCTAAACAGGGAATGCCGCCTTCTGGGGACTTTGGTTAAGGAGGTTTCCAGAGCAGAGGGGGCCGGCTGGTACGTGACAGTTGGCAGGTCAGCAGTTCGAGACTCAAGTGCTGCATGCTGGAGTAAGCTCCCATTGTCTGTCCTAGCTCCTGGCAACCTAGCTCGAAAGCCAGTCATATATTACTCTAGGGTTCAGTGCTCATCTCTGCTTATAGTCAAAGAGCCAATGCTGTCTGCATTTGGAGACATTTCCATGGACATATGGAAGGCATGCCAAGACACTGGAGTACGCCTTCCCATTATTTATTTGGTACCTATTTATCTACTTGCAATTTCTGGCTTTCAACCTGCTAGGTTGGCAGGAGCTGGGACAGAGACGGGAGCTCTCTCCATTGTACAGTATTTGGGTATCGAACTCTGAGCTTCAGTGTCTTAACCACTAAGCCACCACAGTCCCCCAATTATAAAATTAGCTTAGTGATAAACAGAATTGAAATAATCATAATCAGTTAAACAGTTTTTAAAACCGGTTTTAAAAGATAGGTCTCCACGCCTTTCCTAAAAGCAGAGCAGGAACAGTTGGCAACTTGAAAGGAAGACAACTCCATTATCTGGAAGCAAACAGGAGAATGTCAGCCTTCACCTTCAGAAGTGTCAGTATTCTCAAGAGGGCCCTTAGTGAAGATCTTAACATCTGGACAGGTTCGTCCCTTAAATAGTCCAGTTAATGTGTGCTATACAGAAGCCTGCTTATCTTTGGATTGTGAATGCACAAGAGTTAGGGAATTTTGGGAACTACATTAATACATATTTGATAGGCTTTGTGTCAAGAAGGTACTATATGTTCATTCTTTCTTATGCCCAGTTTAGTCTTGGCATCAAATGGACATTTCTGCTGAGGATTTTGTGAGCACAAGGTGCAACTAGTTATTGAAGCTGGTTCTTCAAAACACGAAGTGTTGGTTCAACTTCAGAAACCCACTTTGCTACCTCTTCAATAAAATTCCCGTTTAAAAAAATGAATTAGGAAACATGTTCAGTTATACAACAGCATATACTGGTGTGCTAAAAATAGGATTAAAAATTACTGAGCCTATCCTAACAACTGATAGTATGGAACATGTGTGACAAACCAATACACTATTGGAGTCATATAATCTTAATTGAACGTTACACTTCACATCCAAGCTGGCACATCATGAAGTCCCTAAATCCTCTGCAAAGGAAATCCTAGGTCAGGGGTGCCCAAACCTTTTGGGCTGTGGGCCAGTCAGGTGGTTCAGCGGGCAGTTCACATGGTTTAGTGGGCCAATCACATGGTTCCTTCCACTGGAAGTGGAAGTAAAAGGCACCTCACAATCTGTTTTGCAACAGATATGTTTTGTAACAGGATGAGATAGTTTTTTAAGGCTTCAGTTTTCCTCTGCTTAAACCAGGGGTGCCCAAAACTATGGCTTGTGGGCTGGCTCCAGCCCCCAATGCCAATTCATCTGGCCCACACTGCCCTTGTCACTCCTGGAAGTGGAAGCAAAATGCACATGTAAGTGTGCAGTTTACTTCCGCTTCCGGGAGTGACAAGGGCAGTGTTGGCTGGACGAATTGGCATTGGGGTCTGGATCTGGCCCATGGGCTGTAGTTTGGGCACCCCATCCTAGTCTTTGGCCTCCATCATCACCTCTGAAAAGGGCACAGAATTGTGGCTAACCAAAAAAACCAACATTTTATTATTTCCACCAGCAAGAAATGCATCAAACTGAATTTTCAAAAGTTACCTCTTTCCCTATAACAAGTAGCTCTTAATAAGTTATCAGTGACATTTTCATGTGCAGCCTTCTCACCCTGATATGCCTCACATAATACAGAATGTTTTGAATAATTCATAGAGCTAAAAAAGAACTGGATGCATTAATGCTACAATCCTAAGCATGTTTACTCAGATATAAATACTACTGAGTTCCGTAGAGCTTATCCTCAGGTAAGTGGGTGTTGGCTTTTAGCTTAACAGTCTCTTAATCAGAAACTTAATAAGACTTGTTAAATAACATGATTGGATATAAGCATATAATGGACAGGATGCTGATGTCATGAACGGGGTGCACTATGGGCCCCGGAGTCCTTCTACTCCTGTCTGTTGGGAAAGGGACTCCCTAGACTCCCACCACCTCTGTCCACACTTCTGGATAGGAAAGTGACACTTCTTCTCCTTGCAAGAAAGTTGGTAGCTTAAATATGGCCCAAGGCTAAGAAACAGTCTTGTTTATGTTATGCCACCTTCCCCACAAAACACTGGTTCTCACACTCACAGAGCAGAGTCCCAGAGGTGCCTCTGGGAAAATGTCCTAGCCTGAAGCCTTTGTGGTCACCTTCAAAGCAATGGCATGTAGGCAGCTTTCTTTCTCAGACCTACCAAGGGGCTCAGATGTCCTCCCTTCTCCTGTCTAGTCACCACGGAAACCTGGCAACCTTCTCAGTGTCTAAGAATGTCCCCCTTCCCTTAGCTGGACATTTTGCAAATTTAAAGTCCTTAGCACAGCCTTTATTTTCCGACCTGCTTTGCTCTAAAGAAATTGGAAAACAGAAAAAGCACAAAGTTCCACAACATTTTAAAGACTATTTTAAAATGCAGCTATTTTAAAATGTACACCTTGTTCAGGATTGTGGTTTTTAAGGCTGCAATTTTATCTGCTTAAACCAGGGGTGCCCAAACTATGGCCTGTGGGACAGCACAATTTCACATGGTCCATTTTGTCGCCGCCGGCGGAAGTAGAAGTGGACACATTTACAACGGCCATAAATGTACCCACAACTGTCATAAATACATTTACAACAGCCACAGGCACCTCATTTACAGCAGGGGGAACCACCAGTCTGACACAGCTGTTTGAGGGGTGTGGTCCAGCTCACAGCTTTAAAAGGTTGAGAACACCTGCTCTAGAAGCAACATTGCTGTGTTATAGGGTTGTATATCATTAGTATTGTTATGGGCTGTTTCTGTAGGATATATGTATGGTTTAATTTTTGTGCATATTGTTACTATATACTGGATATTGGTTGTGTATTATTATTATTATTGTTATGTGTGGTTTTTGTAGGATGGGTATTGTATAATTTTTGTGTTTATTGTATTATTGTATATTGGATAGTTATCATGTGAGCCACCCTGAGTCGGGTTTCTGATTGGGCAGGATATAAGTATGAAATTAAATTAAATTAAAATCTTTCAGTGGAAAAGATATACCTGTACTTTATTTCAAAACTTGGATGGGTGGGGCCAGCCGGAATTTCTGCTAATGGTTCTGGTGAACTGGGGTAAAGCTGCTAAATCCCACCATTTAACAAAATAATATCCTAGCTAGCATAGTTACAAGCCATGATGAGGGGATGTGAAGCAAGATTTTCAAGCTTTTGAAGAAGAGAACCATTGCAGTGGTTCTTTAAATCGAAAGATTCTAACAACGCAGTGTCACACTGATTTCAACTTTATTTAAAAAGTAAGAATTGTTATACTAGTTGAGACCAATATTTTGCTACTCCAGCATTAATCTTCCAACTGGGTTCATACACAATGTTCTTGCATGTTCAAATGCAGGGTAAGTAGTTATAAGCCAACTTCCCTAGGGTGGAGAGGGAGTGTAGCTACATCATGGCTATGGGGAAATATGGCTTGTGAGTTGCTTAGCAAAGGGAAACCTGGCCTCCATATTTCAAGAAAATGTTTTCATCCATCTCTGATTTAGGATACAATGCAATCATACATGAAAATATGTCATAATGTGTTCATAAGCTTAAAAGGGTAATGTGAGTTCATATGGAAATGATTAGCAACAGAGAAGTTGAGTACTGCATGAGCTCAAAAATGTACTAAATTAGACCATCATTTTTATATGCTTGAGACTGAATTCCTTACCTAGAAACATATTCTTTTAACTTGCCTAGAATGTTAATGCAGGACAAAGATGGTACAGTACCTTTATTGGATCACTAAAAAATTAAACATTACACCAGCATTTGTGACGCAAGATAATTTCTTCAGGCTTGTTTCTTTGTAGGAAAATTACAAATGAGTCTCAAAAACTCATGATAAGATTAATGTAAAGCAGATGTGTCAAGATGTAAAATCTGACATGTACAAAATGTTAAAATAATATGGGAGTGTAGAAAAAAGCAACCCCTGAAAATGTATATGTATTTAAAATTGAGGTTTGAATAGTAGTTTATTAAAAGTAATTGCAAAACAATTAGTTAGCTTCAGCAACACTACTGTACCATAACATGCCTGACAGTTGAAATGTTTACTTTTCTTTTTACTAATAAATGTCCAAACAAAGGAGAGAATTGAAAGCTTATTAAAATATGTAGAACAATGTGTTAACATAACAGGCCAAAACTGTTTCTGGTCATGTGACTTGCTCTATTTTTCCAGAACATGTAGTTTCAACCAGTAGCGTAGTGTGGGATTCAGCCACCCGGGGCGTAAGCCAAATTTGCTGCCCCCTGAGCAGGGCCTAGAATGTCGGCACCCGCTCCCACTAGGGCTTCTTGGAATTGTAGTCCAAGAATAGCCATATGCCCAAAAAGTGTCCCCTGTCCTGCAGTCTCTGGCTTACCCTTTTATAAGAACAAGATTATCCCTGTTCATTTCAGTGAGACATTGTACTTGCACTGGATGCCTCCTTGCACAGGAAAAGCCCCACCAACAGATTGTTAGACTCATGGGTTGGGCAACAGGATTTCAGCCACTAGGCTTCTACTGTTTTCCAGATTGCTGTTAAACATGGACTTACTGTCATTAGATCATTTCATTATAAAAAGGAGTTGATAGTTGTCACATTGTTTGCACTTTTGTGACATAAGTACAATCTTTGTGATTTTGCCAGATCTTCACTATGCATTGGCCAAACACGGCATTCTCAATTCAGTTCTCATCTACAACTCATCCTATCGCAACACCAGCAAACTGAAACTTTAACAACCTCTTTTTGTTCTATGATGGTGTGCTAAAAACATTTCTCATTCCTTTGCTCTATTCATAGATCTTAGCAGCAAATGCCAGCAGAGAAAAGATGGAACACATTTTCAGCTTTTTATTTATGAAGAAATGCTTCATAATTCATTCCATAGGCCAGTGATGGCTAACCTTGGTACTCAGGTGTTCTTAAACTTCAATTCCCAGAAGCCCTAATCAGAAGGAGTGCTGACTTGGGCTTCTGGGAATTGAAGTCCAAGAACACAACACATGGAGTGCCAAGGTTAGCCATCACTACCATAGGCAGTACACTAGAAGAAAACACTGTGTGTGTGTGTGTGTGTGTGTGTGTGTGTGTGTGTGTGTGTGTGTGTGTGTGTGTGTGTGTGTGTGTGTGTGTGTGTGTGTGCGTGTGCGTGTGACCATTCTCTTCTTATTTTAGGAAATTGTTGTCATTTGAATTGAGTCACGGGATTTGACAGCAACCAACTTGTCCCTCCACCCCACAATCTCTCCCAATGCACCAACTGTATTTTGGGGAACATGTTGGTGTCAGGAGAGATAGCACCTTTCCATTTATACTGCTCGCTGACCTCAAAGTGAATGAATATTTTTTTAAAAAAAAAGATTGAGAGACTGACAAAACCCCAGCCCAGACTGGGCACAGCCTTTTGTGAAAGTTATGCATTGCTCAGTTTGAATTGGCAGGAAGCCACCACGTTCAGAATTAAAAAATGGATTATTAGGGATTTGTTTTCTTTCAGGAATTAGGACTGGCACCGGCTTAGCTTCAGTAGAGGCATTAACCAAAAATGCATTTCTGTCTTACAGCTTCATCTCATTTAGCCACTGTGACTTTGGGGTGACTTCCAAAGCAATCCAATCAGAATGAGTCGGTAGAGAAACATTAACTTTCACGGCAAGATAGGTGGCCTCATTTGGGCGTTCCTTGAGCAGAGTTTCTGACATAAAATTATTATTATACTGCAAAACGAAGCCGGTAATACACGATGATGCAGCAGCTAAAAGCAATCAGGCATGTTTTGTGCTACATACTGAGGCCTCGCCACCCGTAACAATCTAGCACTGTTTACGGTGTGCATTTTGTCTTTCTACAATCTGAATAAATTGCCCTTCTTGGCCAGCATTGTCTGATGTGGCAAGGGAAAAAACTCATTTTTATTCATGTGTAATGTTTGACTCAGCCATAACTGTTTTCCTTTCCCAGAAGTCTTGGCCCCTGCTAGTCTTAATTGGGAGATATGCCATTAGAGTTCAGTGGGCATAGCCTGTCAAGATTTGACAAGAGAAACCGAGTGTTTCTCTTGTCAAACTTCAAGCTGACTAAATATTTATTTTTTCATTTTGAAAGAGGAAGCAACTGTACCTCATTTTGCTTCTCATTCTCTGAAATCTGGCAAAATCCAAGAAAATACTAGGCTCGAACTTGAAATTACAGTAAGCACATGTTGGAATGGCAGTTATATTTTTAGCTCTTCCTTCCCTCTGTAATTTCCTCTCTTCTTGTTTGTGGCAACCAATGATACACAGCTAGGGTACAAAAAGCAGAGAATGTCATGAATGTCTTGGAATGTCATGAATGTCTTGGAATATTAAATTTTAATATTGAATCATTAAAGTTAAATGTTAATCCAGAAATTAAATCACTGTTGTTAATTTTCAAAGAATATATGTTCTTTAAAACTTCAATTTTTGTGCTCTCTGTAAAGAGCACATGATTTTCTGTAACTCTTCTTTCCAAAGAGAAAAGGGCCTATATTGGGGGGGCGGGGCGGGGGCGGAACATGCTCCCTGGGGTCTGGTGGGGCAAAGTTCCCCAATAAAAAGTTCATGGCCATCATCTTGGCTTGGTTGTTAGCAGTTACTTTTGTTAAAGGTGCATCATCACACCCCACTCTTCCAAAGCCCCACTCTATCTTGCTAATAGCACCAAATCCTTTAATCCTCTGCCTTTGTTGGAAACTCAGTCTGATCAGGCCTTCCAAATCAGCAAGTTATGTAGGGAAATAGTGATCTCTTTGGTCAGCAATTCATGCCAAACCTGCCCTGATTTTGCTCATTAACTAGATTCCCAATCCTGTTTTGTCAGCACAAAGTCTACATGTTGCTTTGTCAGAGCATTTGCTGTAATCATGGCCTTCTCAGATAACCCACACAAAGAGAAGGTAGAGCAGCTAAGCTATTGGGGCTGAGGTGGCTCAGTGGTTAAGAAACTCACCTTTTTAGCTGGAGGGTTGCCATCTCCATTCCTGCCAAACTAGCAGTTTGAAAGCAGGAAATTGCAAGTAGATAAAGAGGGACCACTTCGGTAGGAAAAGATCTTGGGGAAATGAAAAGAGCTTCATTTGGGTGTCTCCTGAACAGAGTATCTATAGCAAAAATCCTTTCAATCCAGAATAAATTCTGACATGAAATTATTATAGCTGAGTTATTCCTCAATGGAACATTCACAGTTCATACTTCAGCTCTGCATGTGTACATGTTGGGCTGGGGAGGGGATTCTAGATGTCTGGGTCTCTGGATGAATTTCACAGAAAGTTTATCCTGGTCCTATTCAAGAACTTTGAAATGTGGTACTGGAGGAGAGTTTTGAGGGTACCCTGGACAGCCAGGAGAACAAACAGGTTGATCTTAGAAGAAATCAGCCCTGACTGATCCTTGGAAGGTCAAATAGTGAAGATGAAGCTAAAGTACTTTGGTCATCAAATGAGAACAGATAGTTCACTTGAAAAGGCCTTGATGCTGGGAAAGGTTGAGGGCAAAAGAAGAAAGGGTAGCAGAAAATGAGATGGCTAGATGGTATTGTTGATGCAATGGGCACATTGAGAGGGATGGTGGAGGATAGAGGTGCCTGGCATGCAATGGTCCATGGGGTTGCAAAGGGTTGGAATCAACTGTGTGACTGAACAACAACAAAATTCAAGAACATTCAGCAACATCTTCTGTCTAGTGGCATGAGACGGAATGGAAGAAAAGCTATGATTCTGCTGTTAGGTGCACACAGACAAGCTTTTGAAATGTTTTCACTTACTGAACAGATCGGCCAGAAAAATCAAGGTTTCCCTTTGTAAATATGGATAGCTGGAACATATGCCATTATCCTTTTAACTGCATGGATGAACTAAGTATAGAACCAAGTGTTTTTCAGGGGAAAGGCACTCCATTTTTCATGAGAATTTATCAAAAAACTGTGCAGGAAGAATTTGGAAGTGCAAGTGGCTAGTCAACAAATTTGCCAGTGCTAGCACTGTGCTTCTGTCACAGACAAAGATGTTAAGTGCTAAAATGATGTATAAGTGCTCCTTATGCATCGTTATAACCCGAGGCCTTTTCATAAAAACAACAACACACACACACACACACAATGTAACTGTTAAGTGCTGTGCTTCAGACGTTTCCTAAGAACCTATTTTCCAGGAGTCATAATAAGGATGTTTCGACCTTTTAAAAGCACTTTCAGGTTAAGATTTCAAATAAGGCTAATCCATGATTTGTTTCTGTTGAGGTTATCAAGTACCCTCTACTTGAACTGGATGCCAAATGTCTAGACAATCCTGATGAAAGCTGATTTCCTAAGCTAAGCCCATTTTCTGTAGAGTGTGTACTGCACTGTCACTTTTAAGCCAAAATAGTTTTTTTTTAAAAAAAATTGCAGTCACTACTGTACCTACTCAATTCCCTTTTTCATCCTCCAATAGCTATCTCTATCCTCTTATGTCTATTACTTTTATAGCGGCACATGTGTACACAGGCCTTCAAACACAAATACTTTGCACTTGTTCCAAGCAGCTTAAAGCTTAAGACCTCAGCTACACCCTTGCTTAGTGCACCACATAAACATGTGCCCATTTACTTTGAAGTGAGCTCTATTCCATGGAGCTTACTCACAAATAAGTGTACACAAGAACACTCCCTTAGAACTTAAAATAATAGGCATTCCGGTGCATCCAGGTTCATAGTATTATTGATAGAATGACATGAGGGCTTGTGAAAAATGGATACGACTTTCAAAATGGATTTTAACTGTCACCTTTGGCTTATATCTTTGAATAAGTACCATATTTGCCAGCCTATAAGACACATCAGAGTATAAGACACACCCCGGTATTATCAAAATAGCCAACTATAAGCCAATATATACAATAAAAGATGCACACCATTTTCCCAGTGTATTTTAAAGGGGGGGGGGGAGTGGTCTTATAAGCCAGCAAATTGGGGATCTACTTTTATTGCGATCCCTGCCTGCAAAATGATACAGAGTTGCCAAAGCCCGAGTAAAGGCCACATTGACAGGCCATCAGAAACTGGAGGCATGTGTGTGAGATAGAATGAAAACCACAAGCAAGCAATGGCTCAAGAACAGGGACTGAAAAAAGCCTAACTCAAAGAATGAATTTGGCAAGTTGGTAACAAGGGGGACTTGAAATTTTAAAACGCCTTGCTCTTCAATGTTAGGCGTTGTGGTACATTGAGGCTTGAGTCTCTAAAGCTGTGGTTCTCAATGTGGGGCCCACGCCCCACAGGGGGACTTCAATTCTCAGAAGCTCAGGTCAGTATGTTTGCTGATTAGTGCTTTAGGGAATTGACTTAGCTTTCTGGGAAGTGAAGTCCCAAAACTGGAGGTTGAGAAACGCTGCTCTAAAGGCAGGAGCTCTTGTACAAAACAACTTCTAAAATGAGGAAAGAAAAAATTGCAATGTTTGAAGCAAAGCAGTGAGTGAATGAATCAAAGTTTTCATTTTACAAATCACAAGAAATTACTAAACTAAGAAAGACGAGTGTTGAAGAAACTAATCTCATCTGAGAAGATAGCTCCACTTGTTAGATGCCTCCAGAGCAGGTGGTATGTAAGACCTAAAGCTGCCGAAGAGCAAAGGAACATAACAGCAACTTGACAACTTGGCATGAAAGAAGGCCAAACTAGAGATGGCATTAATTGTGTTGATGCAATTTTTTTAAAAAATGTCAATAACAGTCTTAAGGCGACCTGAGCAACAGATTACAAAATATGTGGAAGGAATAGCAATAGTAATTACACTTATATACTGCCCCATAGCGCTCAGTACACTCTCTGGGCGGTTCACAAGTTAATTAGCATTTTGCCCCAAACATGCTGGCTACTTACTTTAGTGACCTTGGAAAGATGGAAGGCTGAGCCAACAATATGAGCAGAAACAAAACCCACTTTGCCTGCTAGACACAGTCGAGTGCCATGTATTTCCTGCAGTGTGTGTGGTGTTCATATGCACAAAAGATAAAATTGGTGATGGGACTGATGTAATGTCCCCATTTGCTTTTCCATGTGTGAAGTAACAAACATGTCTAGGAATTTCTCCTGAAGGAGAAGGATTAAGAACACCTGATTTTGTTTTCAGCCCTCTTCCATGATATCAAAAGAAAGCCATTCATCCTAGCTAATATTTGCAAGGGGAAGGAATTTTTCCCATAACGCGGCTGATATTTATATTTTAAAAAACATTGTCATTAACTGTATACGTGCAATGAATGACTGGTTTGCTCCAAAGGAGTGTGGAAAGTAATAAGTGAGAAACAAGACAAAATGACAACAATATTGTGGCACTTTATTTGGTTGTATGTTCTATTGTGTTGCTTTTGTTTATTTGTAATAAATAAATAAATAAATAAATAAATAAATAAAAGACTAACTGATATATTTTAATGTGAGCTTTCACAGAGTAGAAACCCAGAATACTTTCTGCCATGAAATTATTACTTCTTCTGACATAAGAGTGAGACTGAACAACAATAATGTATACATGACCCTTGACCAGGTAGGGATACAGAAAGACAATGGCTGAGTTGCATAGTAGGCACAAATTGTAAATCCTGTGAGTTAGTGTAGCATTTCACACTTGGTAAAGACTTACGAGGCCTGGCTGATATTCAGATCTGTTCCTGTGAAGCTTGAACATGGCAAATGGTTAGTAGTACAGGGATTCTCAACCTGTGGCCCTCCACACCATTTCATGGCACCAGGAAGTGTCATGTGACGGAGGAAGGGCAAAATGGCCATCTGGCCCTTGAAGCTATCTGAGGGAGCGTGACCTGGCCCCCAGCTTTAAAAGGTTGAGAACTCCTGCCTTAGTAGTTAGTTGCAGCGTAATCATTGTGGCATTATATATTTGATAATGAGTTTACCTTTCAGACTTTGTATTTTGCATTAACGGACTTTATTCTGTAAAACGTGACAATGGTTAGTTAATGAATTGATTCTAGGCTATGGGAAATGATAGCAGATAATGACCTTACTTTGAATACCTTGGAGTTGTTATTCAGTGAGGAGTATGTGCATTGTAGATGTCTCCACAATGATATTCCGCACATGCAAATGGACCTGAGAAATCAAGGCCATTTGCATGCAATTTTTTTAGCCATTTAGATATCACGTCACCCACTGGCTAGGTGGACCATGTCATGTGCCCTCCGCTTTCACCTTGCCCAAGGGATCCAATGGAGGACACTTTGGTGAGTTTTAGTCCTGACCTAACATCATCGACAAGAGATGGGCAACACTACCTAGTTAGATTGCTCAAGGTCCCATGCCCGACAAGGCTCTCACCTAGCAGGGGGAGATAATGACATAATTATTTAACTTTAAAGCTTAGTTCTGTATACAGAATAATGGCAGAGGCTGAAAGGCCCTTAGGCTTTAGATAGCATGTGGCAATGAGTTAAGAAGTAACAATTCATTTGCTTCCTTTGTTTTAGCTTCCAGGCCAATCTAAGAAAAAAGTCTTCAGTTTGGAATTCTGGTAACAACAGAGCAAATAAATGGCAATAACAGAGCAAAGCAAAGAAAGCAAAGGCAGGCTATAGACTGATGTGTTTTTACTGAAATTCCATATAGATGTAAGAATAAGATTCCCCAACATTTTCCCTACTAATGGGTTAGCACAGGAGTTCTCAACCTTTTAAAGCCAGGGCCCGGGTCATGGTCCCTCAGTCAGTTTCGGGGGCTGGATGGCCATTTTGCCCTTACTTTACCACATGGAACTTCCTGGTGTAGTGGAGAGGGGCACATGAAATGGTGCCCTGGGCCTCATCTGGCCCATGGGCCACAGGTTAAGAATCCCTGATTTAGCATGTTGGCTAGAAGATTCTGAGAGTTTAGTCCACAAAAGTAACTTTTCCAAGCTGTTGTATATCTATTGCAGAAATTAAGCAATTAATTTTTTCCTCCCTGACATTATTCACAAGAAGCAATTCACTTCTAACCATCCATTAAACCAGTGTTGCAAATAAAATTTAATAGCATTAGTCCTGTTGCAGTAATTTCTTCAATAGTGGTTCATTACCAGCACTTAACAAATCCCTTCTGGCCTCTAATTAATTGCCTTGTTTCTGACTGTTGATGAAGGGAAAATAACATCAAGGGCATTGTTTGCTCAAATACCGAAAAGCTCTAGACAAATGCTCAGAAATAAATGTGGAAAGAAAAAGCCTCATACAGTTCTATCAATTTCAGTGTGTTTAAAAGTGCAGGTTACTGAATCTGAACGTTTTATCCTTTGTCAAGTGATTATTATTTGTTTGTTTAATTATGTAACAACAGGCTAGCAGACAAGGTCTTTAATCAACCCCAGTTGCTTATGAAGTAAAGCAAGAATTCCAAATAGAAGAGCAAAATGGATGCATTTCAGAACCTGGAAGTGAAGAGGTAGCAAATAATGACATTTCTTGTAATATGTTACTTGATGGGGCAAGAAAGGCAAACCTTTTCCTGTTGTAAATCTGTGGAATCTTATCACTGGAGGGAATGTCAGGCTGTGTTCATGGCAGTGATGATAGTTTCTTTTAATGTCTTGTTTGGCCCTCAATCTGGTTCATGGTCAGGTAGAGTGAGGCAGCCAGGTCAGATGGCTGATAATGGAAGTGGAGCCTAGGTGACATTACAGTAGTACCTCGTATAACAAAAATAATTCGTTCTGGGAGGCTTTTTGCTATGCAATTTTTTTGACATGAATTCTATGAACATCTTACATTTTGGTTGGGTGGTCTGGCAGGTTTTGTGATGCAACAAAAATCATGTACATTTGACGAGCTGCCGCCACAAAACTAAAGCACCCACGAAAATAATGGTTACATCAACTGAAAGCTTGTCTCTGCGACTTTCAGAAAGAGCCATTACAAAGCAATGACATCATTGCTTCCGAAAGTTGCCTTGAAGAAAATGCAATCTTCGCCGGGGGGGGGGGGTGTCAGCTTCCGGCAGCCCAGCAACCAAACCACACAAACGATTCAGGTGACCCAAAGTGCATTTCAAAGAGGAAAGAATAACCTTTATGGTGACAATATTATATTTGAAATTGGATTTCGGGGGGAAATTATGAAGCGTTTTACAAAAACAAAACAAAACACTCAAACAAGGTCACAAAAATGCAAAAATACATGGAAAAAACATGTTAGAAACTGAATATGACAACTTCCCGAGGTGGATACAGTTTGAATACAACATGTGGAGAAGAATGACATTAAAGCAGGAATCAACAACAAAGTTATTAAGGAAAAATGTGCCTCATAAAAATGACATTTTCAAGGGGGGGGGTGTCAGTTGGCGGGGAGCCTGTGACCAAACTGATCAATTGATTGAATTGATCCAAAGTGTGATTGATAGAAGATATAATAACCTTTCTTGTAACACTTAAACAATTTGGATTGGATTTCAGAAACATTTTCTATGAATTTTTAAAACAAAAAAAACCACTTTCTTTTTAACCTTTCCTTTAAAAAAAGCATTTCTCCATACCAGAATAGATACATTGGTGTGAGAATGGATACATTGTAGCAAGTTTCTCATTTGAAGTCATAACCACTTTCCCTTTTGGCTTTCCCTCTTATTGAAGAACTGCTTTCAAGGAATCATGAAGGAAAAACTCTTTTACTTTGCAGTTTGACTATTGAAATGTTTATTAAAAATAGATCCTTTGCAGTTATTCACCCGTGGTGAATTGTTGTGTGTACAGTGGGCTACTTATGGACATGTGTGCATAGTGGGTAGAGTCGGGGAGAATTTAATTTAATAATTAATTTAATTTAATTTAATTGTTCGATTTTTATGCCACCCCACTTGCCTAAGCAACTCTGGGTGGCTAACAACAATACAAAAAGAACACAAAATATACAGCTACAATCAAACAAGCATAATACACAAAACATTTCAGAACTTAAAAAAATCCTACTTACACTAGTACCCCACAAACCCAGAAACCAAATCATTATTTTTTAAAAAAATAAATTATATATATACCAAAAAAACCCTCAAAGATTTAAAAGGTTAAAAGGTTAAAAAGGTTTAAAAAGTTTAAAAGTTTTAAAAAAGTTTAAAAGTTTAAAAGAAGGAGAGATGGGTGTCTATCCCATCAGATCAGCCACCCAATGTGGGAGTCACCCAATGTGAGATTTCCCCCAGACTTCCCTCTTGAATCCTAGAACTATTTCTATATAGTCCAGTATTTCAGGAATCTATTCTTAATGAAGCTGTTATGCACAAAATGCAATTATGCCTAAACTGGAACTACCTGACCCTAAATTGGTCACTCAAAAAAGAGTCAAACAGCTCACTTCTAAGATTGTGAAATTAAAGATCCCATTGATCTCCATGAACACAGGATTGGGCTCTTAAAAGTGTCATCATAGCTAGAATGGAAAATAAAGGTTAAAAGTATATTTATTGAAAAATAAAATATAAAAAAAAATAAACACAAATGAAATTGGGATTTCTGGGTTTGGGTTAACACAATGTAGCAGTTCAAAAACAAGAAATTGCAAAAAGGATAAATAGGGATCACTTTGGTGGGAAGGTAAACAGTGTTCCATGCCTGCCACATGTCCATGGAAATGTCTGCAGACACAGACAGTGCTGGCTCTTTGGCTATAAACAGAGATGAGCACTGAAACCTAGAGTCAGATGTGACTGGCTTTTGATCAAGGGTGACCTTTACCTTAGCTCAGAAAACCTTAGATTTTATGAACATTTTATGAAAACCTTAATTTCATAAACATAATGTCTTTATTTTTCCCCATTTGAAACATCACCCTTAACTAATGAATGAAATAAAAGAAATAAATGAACTAATGAGCATAATTCAACACATCGGATTCACGCACTAAATCCCTGATGGTAGTGTCCCTAGACTCTACCTGCCACTTTTTTTGTTATACAAAGCATTCTATATTATAACATTTCCAATGGGATGCTTCATATAATGAAAAGCTCCATAGGGATGCATTGAAAACTACCCTGAGGAAAACATTGCTTCATATAACAAAAATGTCACTATATGAGGCAACATTTTCCTTCAAATTCCTTTTGTTATATGAGTATTTTGTTGCACAAGTTCTTTGTTATACAGAGTTATACTGTATTTCATTGGGCCATGTGATTTGCTCCCAGAACTAGCCTCCTGCCCTCAAGGAAGTACTATGCTACCATCAGCAGCAAAATGCCATCGTTGAGCTTCTGAATATAAAATATAAGTCCCATTCCCTCATTCATGATCTCAAGCTGAAAAATATCTGGCTCTGGAAAGTGCTTCTTCTTGATATTACTGATCCTTCTGCAAGAGTGTGATTTGCCGGTAGCCATTTGGGGCATTTTACATTCAGTGTAAGACAACCCTGCTGCTGAGAAGACTATTAAATGAGTTGCAGGAAGCATTCTTACCAAATCAGCAGCCTTTCCTATCCTGGTTCTCTTCCACAGGGAATAAATAATAATTACCAATGCAAGCAACCCCCACCCCCCACATATCAAGGACACTACTTCTGCTCACCTTAATTTGAGGAAAGAGTGTATGAAAAGAATGTTTGTCAGAGACATTCAATTATTTTTAAGGGTCCCCCCCCCCCAGGATACCAAAACTATTCTGAATAATTTATTGTTACTGCTAGCTGTAGGAAGCTGTATTGATATGCATGCTTGTCTGTCATTCTGCTTGGTTACTCTTCCTCATTGCTTTGTTTGCCTTGTGACATCTTGACCCCTGCATCTGGTGTATATAAACCATGCCTGGAAGTTTTACTCCTTGTCTGAAGAAGTGGACTTGATCCATGAAAGCTAATAGTAAAAATATAGAAATTAGTCTTTAAAGTACTGCAGTGTTTTTGTTTCATTATTATTTTGTTTTTGTTTTCTGATATGCCAAACCTGAGAGGTATTTCTCATTACTGTTTAACATAGTGATAAAAATGTGTAACAACAGAAGCAAAATGAAGCAAATACTTACTTAAGAACTTGAGACGTTATTTTTATATGTCAAACCTTTCAAATAAACAATGAGTAAATGTGTCTTTCAATATTATTGATATATTTTGAAACACTGTGAGGCAATTTCACCTACAAAATGAAAACAAACATAACCAACTGATGGTTTGAAAAGGAAAACTCCACTATACTGGAGATGAGACTGGTACTTTTTAAAGTTGATAGAAGATCTGGAATTAGATGTATGCAGTGAATTGGCGAGATCGGGAACAAAAACAGATTGTGAAATGTTCCAAAGAACTTCCAAAATTGGGGATGGGGGTAATGGGGATTAAAATGGCAAATGAGATTCACAGAAGCCCATGCCACATCTACACATTTTGCCATGGAGCAAATATTTTCACTGCCACCCCTTCCCTGATTAGGAACTTCAAGCAATAAATGTTAATCTTTATTTGAGGGGGATTACCTCTCCAAAGGATAAGATTCCAGCTTCTGTTTCTTCTGTCTCAAAACAAATACTGTATGATCATAATTGCAATAAAGTTGCAACACCCATCAGTTTGCTGTCTTCTCTTTTGTAAGGTCTAGCACACTTAAAACTTAATTAGACTGAAGAATTGTGCCTTTCTTATGGTTCCTTACAATTAAACCAAACTTGGCCTGAAAGTAGTGATGTTCAAAAAGAGGACTGGGTGTTTTATCACACTCCTGGCTGACATAAAAAGAGTGGAATTGTTGCTAGATATTTTATCATCTTAACAATACACCTTGTCCCGACACAATAGCCATGACATTTCATGACGAGGTGGTGGGTTTTTTATGCTGTAAAAAAGAAAACTCAAAAATCTGCTGCTAGAAAGAAATTCTGCCCCCCCTTGTTAAAATGTTTGGATCAGGGGTGCCCAAACTACAACCCACAGGCCAGATCTGGCCCATGGCACCAAATCATCCAGCCCACGCCACTCCTGGAAGTGGAAGTAAAATATGTCTGCATGTGTACAAAACACGGCCATAAATGTGCTTCCGTTTCTGGTGGGAGGAACCATGTGACTGGCCCACAGCCCAAAATGTTTGGGCACCCCAGGTTTAGATATATGAGAATGTCTCAAGGTAGAAGTGGTGTGTCTGGGTTTCCTTTATTCTATTGTAATCAGATTTTTCTCTGTGACCTGAATTTGTATTTTCAGTGCCTGCTTTGGCTTAAAGAAAAGAAAGTAGAAGATCACTTTTGAGGCACATTGGAAGGCTATGTAGCAGGGAACACAATGATAAGGAAAACCCTACAGTGAAAGTCAGTGGTCAGTAATGAAATAAAGAGTGCTGTCTGATCTCCTTTTGTAAACTGTTTTGACAAATGTTAATCCAGAATCTCATGCATTTTGTCAAATGATATTTATTTTCTACAAGAACTTCTACCCACTCTCTCTGCTTAAATTGCATCATAAAAAAATCTCGTTAGTTTCTGAAAAGCCATTAGCTGTTATGGCAGCAAAGCCACCCCGCATACTTTTTAAACCTTAATTCTTACAGATTATTCTGTTTACATTGCAGGAAACCATGCTGCGACCATCTTATGTGTTGGGAACAAAATGTCATGGCAAGTTTCACTGCCGCTAACCTTAAAGGATAATGATAATCGGGCGGTATCTACATGACAGTCTTCCAAAAATACCAGAATGGGAAAGCCTGACTTCTCATTAACAGTGCAGGGATGTTTTGAATCCAGAAGAATTAAAAATAAAGAGCAACCAAGGGTCTGCAGATGTGAGTGCTTTGCAAAATGTACCAGTTTCTGATAGCAGGGAGTTAAATTGTTTCTCTTTCAAAGAGATGTAGTCCAACATCCACTCTTCCAAGCTATCAGCATGCACTATCTGAAGGACCAGTTACTTTCCTTGGCTCGCATGAGACAGTATAATGGAGCTTCGCTTAACAAACAGCTCGGTTAACATAAAAATTGCATAACAAAAGGAAATCAGTAGAAAATAGTGACTCGGTTTATGGATTTATTTCCAGAATGGATTAATTGGTTTTCAATGCATTCCTATGGGAAACCACATTTTAGTTAATGTGTATTGGTTTTCAATGCATTCCTATGAGAAATTGCATTCAATGCATTCCTATGGGAAATTCAGTTAAAGTAATTTTCTCTGTAAGAAACATTCCAGAGAATGCATTAATTACGTTAACTAAGGTTCCACTGTATAAGACTTAGGTAAATAAATAGATTTTAAGGAGCCTTGGTGGTGCAGTGTTCCTGCTGTCCTACAACCAAAAGGTTGTGAGTTCAATCCTGACTATGAATCATGGTAGACTCAGCCTTCCATTCTTCTGAGATTGGTAAATTGAGTACCAAGCATGTTGGCAAAATGCTAACTTGTGAACCACCCAGAAAGTGCACTAAGCACTATGGGGTAGTATATAATTGTGGTTATTTTGCATTAATTTTTTCATTTGCTTTGTTAGAAATGAATCATATTTGGGTCTGAAAACTCACTGTGTCACTATAGCTGTAGACTGAAATCTTTGATATAGTAAAATTCACTAGAATTGCTAATAACACACAGTTTTCAAGAGGCCATGCATTAGATACCATATCACAAAATCTTTTGTATTTTTCCTTGAAGTTGGTGTAGAAAACAGACTAACACTCATGGCTCAGGGATGTCCATGCTCCATTTCATAACTGTAGCTCAACACTTAGTGGAGATGCTGCATAAGAATATGCTTCCAGGGATCAAGCCAGAGTTCAGCGCTAAGATAAAGAAGTGTGTCCTGGGTGTGTATACCAGTCCTTGTTTTGATTATTTCAAACTTCATATATATTTCCCTCAAGTGTGCTTCATGCCCACCACCCATCCACTGCTCAACAATGACACAGAAGTCTTGGTACGGTCCAATTTTTTTTTTGTTGAAACCTCGTGTGTGTGTGTGTGTGTGTATCTATCTATCTATCTATACACACACACACACACACACACACACACACACACACACACACACACACACACACACACACACACACACACACACACACACATATATATATATATATATATATATATATATATATATATATATATATATATATATATATATATATATATATATATATATATATAGAGAGAGAGAGAGAGAGAGAGAGAGAGAGAGAGAGAGACACTATATCCATATTTATAATTTCCCCTTATTTATATTTCAGATCTGTAGCTTCAGATTTATCTGCTACATGAAGTACTATGAATATCATACTTCATGTATATAGCAGTTAGTCTTTAAAGCGCTGCAGTGTTTTTGTTTTATTATTTTTTTGTTTTTGTTTTCTGATATACTGTGAATAGTTACTCAGGCTAATATTTTCTGGTGCTGTAACTCTTTCTGGAACTGATTCGTACCAGTTATTTGTCCTTTTACAGTACTTCAAACGATTGGGTAAAACTTTGGGAGTTTCTCATTGTTTGGTAAATTGTTTCCCAAGATCTTGCTCATTGTTTTCTTGCTCATCCCATGTTTTATATTGTTGTATTTGGAAGATATTACCAGCTTGGTCTATTGTAGAATCCTCATAGAGAATAGAAAACTCCACTGAAGTTTTTGCTTGTCTCTGTTTTCTTTCTTTCTTGCATCTTCAGATGCAGCCTCACTTCAGGTAATAGTGGAGAGAGAGTATTTCCAGAATTCCCTTTGTGGGGCAGTCCGGGATTGCTGTTGTTGAAACCATCTGAGAATGGGGGAGAAACTACATTACATTTAGCCACAACCTCCCATCCAAACTGCACGAGTGACCTTTGCCTGTATCATGAATATCAGATAAGAAACCAAAAAAAGAGAA
Source organism: Furcifer pardalis (assembly GCA_030440675.1). Classification (NCBI taxonomy): domain Eukaryota; kingdom Metazoa; phylum Chordata; class Lepidosauria; order Squamata; family Chamaeleonidae; genus Furcifer; species Furcifer pardalis. Next base: position 45,713,247 of record CP126894.1, on the reverse strand, counting down.
AGAGGGGAGGGGGAAGAGAGAAAGACATTGAGGTACTTAAAAGACTGTCTGCTATATATATATGGCTCAAAGTCTGAGGAAGCAGACTCAATCCATGAAAGCTCACATTGAAATACAGCAGTTAGTCTTTCAGGTGTCACAACATTTTTGTCTTTTTTGTTTGTTTTTAGTTTAGTTTCTTGTTTGATATGTCTGCACAGGCTAACACAGCTATCACCTTGAGTAATGTATAATTATTATTTTTCCTCCTGATTGTTGTAGTACTGCATTGATTAGGAAAGGGGGAAAAACCATTTTCCTCAGTACCACTGATATGAAAGGCCGCTGTGAGCAGTTTCTCAACTGGTGCTACAGAAAGAAATGGATAAATTAACTGATTTCTTCTAATGACAAATTATATGCAACTTATAAACTTGTCTGATGAAGTGGACTTGATTCACGAAAGGTAACATTAAAATACAGGAGTTAGTCTTTAAGGTGTCACAGCATTTTTTGTCGTTTTGTTTACTCTCTGATATTTTAGTTTTTGTATCTGTTTATTTGACTCTTGCCCACAAACTATGCACATAATGCCAGGCCTACACAAATTATTTTTGCATAGTCTAGATTCCAATTGCACTAAAGCAAACACTACAATTGCTTAGCAAGCTAGTGAGACCAGCCACTTTACCACACACAGAAGATGCATATTATTAAAAAGTAAAAATGTGTATTGCTTTATTTGTAGTGCTGAACATAGCAAGAAGGTTTCATGGAGGAAACCTCTGTCATGTTTTTGTGCTGGGGCTTTTTGCTGTGCTCCACAGTCACCCTGGAAATGCACAAATGTCTCTGATATGGCTGATATTTGCACATTTGCCCATAGATAGCACACATGCCTGCTGAAATGTCAGGCAATGAAATGTGCGTGCTTTACAGTAGTCCAAATGAAAAGCTGAATGAGTTAATGCATGGCTAGTTTTGTTCAGAACATTATTAAAAACATTAGAAAAGGAACACAAACAGCTTGACAAAATAGCATGGCGAGAGTGACAAGATGTGTCAAAGTTATTTTGCTTGTTAGCACTAGGCACCCAAAATTATAATTCTAGTGAATAAATTGCAAGCGATCCATATGCTAAAATATGTTCACACACATCCTTCAGCCGCTCATTTCAAATAAAGATCAAATGCACAGAAATGAGCAAGTCTTCAAAGATAATTAATGAACAAAAGTAACGGTTGAATAACTGCAGTGAATGGATCAAGCAGTGTATGGAGGCTGATGGAAATGTACTTTACAGACCTCCAAAGGACCCAGAAAATACTGTACTTCTGAATTGTTTAATTGATGTATTAAAATTAAGAAAGTCTGAGGGAAAAGGACACATGTAAGATATTGGGAAAGAAGCAAGAATGACTCTAACAGGACTTTATAGGTAAGTGAGATAGTTCAGGATTGACCAGTTCCACACCACTCAGTGTTTCCATGGCTGACTGGGGCTTTTAACCCAGGCCTCCATCACTCTATCCACTGCATGGCACTGGACATTGAAAGAACCTCAGTAGCCACTGCTATTTGACTTCAGTGTGAGTCACCTTCAGAGAAAGGAGAAAGAATAAAGTGCAAAAGCAGGATTACTACAGAACATTTAAGAAGACAAAAATATAACTAAATGAAAAAATCAGGATGCTTAAGATCTTCTCTACGTTGATTCAGCCATCGATCAAAATGGAGACTGCAACCAATAAATCAGAAGGCAGAGACTTAGAAAGGTAGCTGTGAAGAACACAGAAAAAATATTTAACAGCAAGGACATATTCGTGATAATTTGAACAAGATAATCTGAAAGAATATGTTCTTTGATATTCTACATTGCTATTTATGGTATGAAAACCGAACAAACCAAGAAATTATGAAGGGAAAAATTCAAGATGCGGTGTTGGAGGTGAGTCTTAGGTATATCATGATCTACCAGAAAGACACAATACAGTAATACCTCATATAACATTAGTATCGAATAACACGAAAATCGCATAACATCAAGGAATCTGGGGGGAAGAATTGCATCAGATAACATTAAGATCCTATGGGATGCTTCAGATAACAACCGCGAAAGCCTGTGTGGTTACAATGTATCTCTATGGATCCCATAGAGGATCAGATAACACGAAAAATCATATAACACGAAGACTTGTGGAACCAGGTTTTAGCGTTATATGAGGTTTTACTGTATTGGATTGTAGATGAAGTCTCACACAAAGCAAAAATAACAAAATTGATGTTAGTATACTTTGAACATATCACAAGAAAACAAGAATCACTGAAAAAGGCAATCATGCTAAGAACAGCAGAAGACAGTAAAAAGGGAGGAAGACCAAAGTGAAATGGATTTAGTTTGCAAAACCTAAATGATCTTTAGTTCATAGGGTTGCTATAACCTAGAAATGATTTGATAGCACATAGGAAACGTAAAATATTTGGAAAGGAGGCAGAAATCTCTGTAGTCCTTTTCATTTAGCAAATGATCAAGCTGGCAGACAATCTGGCTTAAAGTAAAAGATAACATTGGTTTTAACTTTGGTACCTAGTCAGTGCTCTTTCTTTAGGGACATGGGAGATCCTAAGGAAAATTTTCCGGTGCTACTTGGTAGCTTTCCAGTCTTTAGTTTTATGGAAGACACTTAAGACACATGATCTTCCCAACAACAAAAACATTTGGGAGAGTACAACTCCTATAATACTCCAGTGAGCACAACTATTGGCTATGATGGAGGGACGATTCTGGCAGTTGAGTAACTTTCCCATGTTCTTAACTCTTGCACTCAGAAAAGTTTCATAAAGTAAAGTCTTCCATATGATCCTGGCAATTATTTCAAACTGAGGATGGTATTGCAGTGGTGGTCATGAAAAGCATTATGAAAAATAAAATTGTTCAGCACAGGAAGAAGTCTTTTTAACAAAACAGGTTCTGCAAAGGGAAGTACTACAGTATCTTATCAACTTTTCAATGTTCCATAAGAGTGCCAAGAAACACAATTAGTCTATTTATTTAAAAAAGAAAAGAAGCATTGGTGCCTGGGGAGATGAATTATTTGGTGCAAGTTTTCAAAAATAAAGTCACTGAAATGTGTGACATAATTCCTGAAATAATACAGTTGTGTGTAAACCTTCCAATGTGGTAGTGACAAAATGAAAAATTCATGCCTTGTATCTCATACCCTGGTTAGAATTTTCATTTACTTTCCTCTCATTTAGAAGCTTAAGTCTCTTTAACTGAAAAATGCAGGCTAAAATAATAAACAGTGCAAGAGAGAATCAAAGAGCCACCCTGAGTTGGTTGTGAGCCGCCCTGAGTTGGTTTCACCAAGTAGGGCGGCATATAAATCAAATAAATCAAATCAAGAGAAAGGAAACAAATGAAAAATGACTGCATTCAACATTTTTTAACCCATCTATCTATTAAAGAGCAAATAAGAGTCAAGCAGATGTGTTAATCCATTTTTCTATCTGAAAAATATTTAATTTCAAAGCAGGGTCATCTATAAATAGCAATGTTACTTGAAACCAGTTGACCTTATCTTCTTTAATGTGGTTCCAGATACAACCCCTGTCATTTTTTGTTAACTTCAAACCTCCGGCTACCCACTCACAGTGTCGCATGACAATTTGAAAGCCGCAAGCCAGTGCACCGAAGCTGGAGAACTGGCCTAAAGTTGGGGGGGGGGGGGTTTACATATACAGCAGTGAATGTGCGATTGTGATTTAGAACACTGTAGCATCCTAAGACTGAATAAATGAATTTCACCTTCAGTAGAGGATAACCTGTGGGTCAGCGTTGTTGTTTTAGAAGGGAAGACTTTATGAGCAACACAAACTATTGCTTGCTCTTAAGCACAAGACTTGGGCATTGCTTAATTAAATAATACTGCCCAGTGTGTTGTCCCAATGCTTTAGACCAGTGGTTCCCAAATTGGGGCACATGCCCCACAGGGGGCTTCAATTACCAGAAGCCTAAGTCAGTACAATGGCTGATGAGTGCTTTGGGGAATTGACTTAGGCGTCTGGGAATTGATGTCCAAAGGTTGGGAAACACTGCCTTAGACTAAGGGCAAATACTTCTGCTTGTGTCAACTTAATACATTTTGCAGTTACTTGTGAAAGCAAGATAGATGCACAGATGCCAACAAGATATAACAATTGGCTCTTATTTCACCATCTAAAAATGATAGCCTCCTCCAACATATTCTTCAGTAAAATGATAGTATGGCAAGACTGCATGGCGAACCCAACTCTCTTACAAAGGTAAAAGCCAGTCGTATCTCACTCTAGAGTTCAGTGCTCATCTCTGTTCTAGCCAAAGAGCCAGCTCTGTCTGTGTCTGCAGATGTTTCCATGGTCATGTGGCTGACATGCCTCAACACTGGAGGGCATGGAACACTATTTAAACTATGGGTTAAATCTGATTATGTTGAGAAGCTGAGAGCAGTTCCAGAAAAATTCTCTGCCTGAGGAAATGAACCATCTTTTGAATAAACCTTTTGGCACCTAAGGAATTTTTGCTTCAACAACATGTCTTTTCTGCTAAAGAGGTCTAGTGATGTACAGTACTTCAGTAGGGACTACCATAGCGGTTTTTTAAAAAGAGAATTCTAACTACCTTATCAAACTGCATGGATTCCGTAGGATGCCATCTTTCTGTTTAAAGGTAAAAGGTAAAGTTCACCCTTGCTTGAAAGCCAGCTGTATCTGACTCTAGGGTTCAGTGCTCATAATATCAAACTGCTTTTAGTGTAACATAGTCAGAAACTATACCTTTTCAATAATACAGGAAAGGTGTAATTGGACACAGACACCTTTCATCTGTTTTTAAAACACAAGTTTCCTGTTTGGCTGAGGTGGTGGAGAAGGGGCAGACAGAAATACAGTGATCTCCATCAAAAAGCTGGGCATAAATTTATATTATTCACTTCATAGCCAAATCAAGGTCAGATTTTAGCCAAATTAATGACATTACCTGGTGAATGTACAAGAGGATGTTATTTTCAGTGTGTAGTCCAGCTTGGTCTGCAGTCCAGTTTGCAGGGGAGTATGCAGGTTGACTCACTGGCAACTGTCTGAAAAATTAAGTTGGAAATTCCAACCATGTGTTACCGGGAAAGGGGGGGGGGAATTGAACCACACATCCCAGAGCCCAATTGTAACTAACTTTGATCCTACATCCCTGGCAAACTTTTACCATAAAAATGTTGGACATTCATTTATAATACTTCTGCACTGTACAGAAGATATTGGTGCACAGTTTGAAGAAGTGATATTCCAACCATGAAAGTATGCTTAGTTATTGATATTTCTAGTGCTCTAATAAAGCACCTACTACTATGTTTGTGCTGTGTAAGGACCACACAGCTTTGTTATTTGTCACTGTACTCACAAGGAATAGGTTTGACTGTAAGATCAAATCAACTATCAGATGCTTTATGAAGCATCTGGAGGAATCTTGCACTTCCTCTATTAACTTGATAGAACAATTACATCATTATATATGGCCCGGTTCTAGCTTGGAAGACTAATGGAAATGTCAACTGAAGGTAAAGGAACCACAAAAGCACTAAAGGAAAGCATCCTTTCCTATTTCAACAACTTTTGATTTTGCCATATCAACATGTAAATATATCTTATTCCCTACATCAAGGGTAGGTGATATTGGCAGGGCTGAAGGCAAATTTTTAGGTTGGGCAGCAACCAAAAAGGCTATTCAGAGTGAGGGATTTCCTTTCCTAAGATAGGAAAATAATTTATGGGTGAAACATTGCTTTTTCAATTGTTGCTACTGTTTCTTGCTTTACTAGGTAGGACTGAAAACATGTCCTTATGTGGTATGAATATACAAATTGTTCTCTTGTGCTTGTCTCAGGAGGTGTGAGCAGTTGTGGGCTGGTACCAGGGTCTTACTTTGAGCTGCTATAATCAGGTTTTGCATGTGTCAGGGTACTATTTTGAACTACACTTCCCAGAATTCGACAGCGAGAAAGGTTATTACCCAGTCCCCATGCTGGCTTTGAGATGCAGAGTGTTGCAGCCCCACAAAAGAGTAATTTTCCTCATCCTTGAATGAGAGTGCCTGATAAATGTCTACTATGGTATTAATACTTCAGTCATTACTGCATTTCTCAAAAAAAAAAAAAAGGGGGGGGTCTCACGTATCATAATAGCTTGCTGAGAACTCTCTCAAACCACCTGAGAAATCACTAGTGTTCAGCAGATACAGTTGCCAAGCAACTCTCATTATTCTTCAGTTACTAAAAACGATCTGACTGGACTTGACCTTAGTCTTACATTAAGGGCACCCCTGAAGCTTTTCCCAAAATAGCTACATTTTGTCAAACTTCCAGAAACAAAATTCTGTCATTACTCTGAGATTTTGCAGCCCATTAGCCCAGAATATGATCCAAGGCCTTGAGGCTTCCCTCAGGAGGAAGGAATACATTACAAACTACTAGTCTGCTTCATTTATAAATAACTAGCATGTTTTGTATTTTCAAGCTTGCGTACCACTCTACATTCAAGGTGAGTTAAAGCACAATCCACATTCTGCTATATTAAGCAAGGTAGGTGAATACACACAATACTAAATACTGTATTGGTTTAATGAAAGAATTAGAACTATTAAATACAACAACAGAATGACTGCCAGTGCTGTCATTTTACTTTACATTCATTGCCATGGCACAAACACAGCAGATTATCCAGCTGCTTTGAGAACTTCTTAGGTTGCCACTTTATTCAAGAAATGTGATAAGGTAGTGTGAATAGATGTGCACAGAGAACATGTACAGATTTGAAATACTAAACATTTTGGATTGACACTGACTGAACTGTTTATAAAACAAGGAAAGGATTGAAATCTGCTTAAAACATGGACAAAACCACATCAGCTGCAGCAAAACAATCAAACAAAAAACCCACAATCAAGTTGGGGCTGTTGAAGAAGCAGCTGATAATGCCAAATTAAGACATATGTACATGGTGTGTTTTTTATCCTGAATGTCCATCCTCCAATAAGGACCACGTGCATTGCACCCCCTCTACAACAGGAAATATTGTTCTCCAGATATTTTCACTTACAAAGCCACTAGCCCTACCCATTATAGAAAAGTGTTAAGAGGTTGTGAGAATGTGTGCTACAGCCAAAGGTTGGAAAGTTAGTGGGAGATAATTACATGTTAAGGGAACTTCTGTGTCTAGGCCAGATATGAAACTGCCAAAATGAATGTCAGAAAACAAAATAAAAAACACTGTAGCACTTTAAAGACTAACTGCTATATTTTTATTGTTCGTTTTTGTGGATCAAATCCACTTCCTCAGACAAGAAGTGAAACTTCCAGGCGTGTTTTATATATACCAAATGTAAGGGTCTACATGTTAAAGGGGATGTGCTTAAGCAGAATGACAGAGAAGCAGGCATAACAATACAGCTTCCTATAGCTATTAGTAACAATAGATTATTCATATTACAGTAGTTTTAAATGTCTTCCTTTCAATCTGAAAGGTGTGGATAAAGCCCATTCTGGTTTCTGATTAACCTCTTACTTGCATGTCAGAAAAGAGATAAAAACAGTGTACTTGGTGACTTCCTGTTTTGCTAAAGAGAATTGGCAGGAAGGTTGTAACACACCAAAATATAATATATAAAATATTTAGCAGAATATAGCAATCTGTGTATCAAATTTGATAATGTCTCATAAACCCTTCATTAATATTTAATTCCCTGCGATGGGTGTCTAACAGATGGATTTATTTGATTTCTTCTTTCTCTCTTTCAATCCTAGTTTTGTAATTTCTCTGTTCCAGAATTCCTGACAATTGGTCACTTACAATGGTGTTTCGCTTAAAGAACAAACTCACTTAAAGAGCAATCCTGTGGAATGTATTATGCTCTTTAAGCGAGGTACCACTGTACAAGGTTTTCGTTATAAGAACCCTTCATTATATGGGTTTTACTGTACTTGATTATACCAAAATCTTGTCAGAATGAAAGTGAAAAATCTCAGGATTGATTTTGCTTGCTTGCTTGCTTTCTGGTCAAAAGAGCATCCACTCATTTCCTTTGTCCTTGTTCTGTACTTTGGAGAAAACAGCTCATTTCATACCTGTTATTGTTATGGGCTACTAAGTTGCTTCTGACATATGTCAACCTATGAGTGATCACCAATATGTCCAGTTCTCAAAGCCCTGCTCAGCTTCTGTAAACTCCAACCTCTGATTTCTTTGATGGAATCAATTCATCTCATTTTTGGTCTTTCTCTTTTCCTGCTGCTTTCAACCTTTCCCAGCACTACTGTCTTTTTCTGGAGAATCTTGCCTTCTCATAATGTGCCCACATTTTCACAATTTTTGCCTCCAGAGAAAGTTCGAGCTTAATTTGATTTAGGATCCCATTTGTTCATCTGTCTGGTCATCCAAGCTATCCACAATGTTCTCCTCCAGCACTGTATTGCAAATGAATTTAAAAAGTTGCATGTCAGCTTTCTTTACTGACCAGTTTTCACACACGTACATGGTGATCAAGACTACAAAAATGTGGATGACCTTGGTTTTGGTCTCTGGTGACCTATCCTTACACCTGATGACCTTTACTAATTCCTTCATTGGTGCTCTTCCAAGTCTCAGTCTTCTGATTTCTTGGTTGCAGTCTCTATTTGGTTATTTGAACTAATGTACAGAAAATCTTTCACTATTTCAATGTCTTCATTGTCAAGTTTAAACTTGTGTATTTCTTCTGATGTCATGATTTTTATTTTTGTTCTTTCACTCTCACTAGAAGTTGTTTCAAGTGATTGCTGCTCTCTGCCATTTTAAATTACTGATGTTTCTTTGACCAATTTTAATTCCTTCATCTGAATCTAGTTTGGCTTTCTGGATTATATGTTTTACGTACAGATTGATTAGATCAGGGGATAAAATGGACCTGTGTTTATAGGAAACTATTATGTTCTCTTTAGGAGACCATTTCATACCTATTCAAGCTGAAACACTTTTCTCCTAAACCTTTCTTTAGCTTACTTTAAAATTCTTCAACAGGCCATGGAATATAGATCTTGGAGTAGAAGTGAGGGAAAGTTTTTTTCCCCATAGCTCATCCTGCTGCCTGGCAAGAGCTTTCAGTCTCCCCTATGTGATGGATCCCAATTTGATCCAGTATAACCTATTTCTTGCAGTCATAACAACACATGGGGAAATAAGTGATGATCCTGATATCTCCAGTAAAATACCTCCTGATATTTCCATTAGCCACACACCCTGGAAGAATCTCCAAAAGGCAAGCAGCAAGATCAAGAAACAATTTATATCACTCTTCCCTTGGGATCTTTTGTAAAGTTAATGGATCTTAAATTTGCATTCAGGATCAAGTCAACTGCAAGTGTTTTGCAATACAAATGGGAAGAGTTTTACATATCATAGTTATTAAGTAAATCCTCCCTGCCCCCATGGGTCAATTATTAAAGGTTACACCTCTGGGATAATATAAACAGTGTAGGAAAAGCATACTGCACACATCTTAATGGATACTTCCTGTTGCCAACCTCCTTCCACCTGGGGGCAAAATGGAATTCAACAGGCGGAGGGGTTGGGCAACCAGGTGCACCCAGTTGGGACTTCTAGGCCTTGCAACCCAGTTCCCTCCTCAGCCCCCCCCCCAGGCAACAATTAACTCCCACAGATACCTTTCTGTATCCAGCCCTGAGAATAATTTCTCTAGCCTGAGTTGACTCCTTATCTCCCCTCCTCTTGGATGTGCAGTGGGAGTGCACATGGAGTGCAGTGAATGTGCACATCCTCCTCCAAGGATGTGCAGTCAGAGTTTTGTAGGGTAGCGTGATAACATAGACATTGAAACAATCAGGAGATTCCACGAACACAATACTTCCAATTGTCTTTGGTGGAAAAGAGACCTGGTTCGACCTCCCTCCTCCCTCCTTTTATTGCATTAAAAAGCAAAGCAATGTCCATAAATCCAATTGAAGTATCCAAATGCAAAGCATAGCAGTTGCTAAAATACTAATCCGACTAAAAGATTTCAAAGAAAAAGATCCTGTTCCTGGGTCCCTAACTCTCTAAACCTAAACTCGCATAACTTCAACTGTAAAATAAGAAAACATGTAAAATCTAAGAGTAGATCTTAAACTATCCTAGATATTTCAAAGTCCAAAGAGTTCCGCAAATGCAGCTAAGTGTCAGTTTGGTGGTAAAATGACTAAGTCCAGAGACCTAGTCTCACTCCATCTCCCAAAGGAGTGGCCTGGCTTCAGCCCCATATCAAAGTTTCATCTCCATTTTTCCTCTGATGCTGTCTCGAATTCCAAACTTCAAAACCTCCCGCTGACTTGGGTAAAGAACTCTCTAACTGAGTAAAATCAGGTCCTTTTATTGTCAAAAAGTCCCTCTTTCTCCCTCCTAAAAAATTTATGAATGTCCTTGAGAATACAGTAAAACCTTGAGTTACGAATAAAATCAGTTCTATGGCCTTGTTCATAACTCACAATTGTTCGTAACTCGAGGCGTCCCCATTCTGATAAAGAAAAAGTCCCCCTCTCCAAAAAACCAAAACAGTCCCCCACCCTCCAAAAATCACCCAAAAACAACAGCAACATTGAAAGGAAAGCATGCATAAGCAAAAACACTGTTCCTTACCTTAAAGAAGCTTTGAAAATGGACAGAAAACTCAGAAAAATCCAGCAAGAAACAGCAACTGGCAGCCATTTTGGCGCTGAAACTCCAGACAAAGAAATAACTCCAAACACTCTACTGCCACCTACAGGGCTCAGAAAGGCTGCATGTGTACAAAATATACCAATAGGGGAAATGGCATTTTTTGCTTCACTGGAGGCAACACAGAGGAAAAAGAATTAATTTGTAAATCGGGGCATGTTTGTAACTCGAGGCATGGATTTCAGTGAAGAACCAATTCATAAGTCAAATTATTCGTAAGTAGGGGCATTCGTAAATTGAGGTTTTACTGTAGATCTGAGAGATAAGATTTTTGTTATCTCTCCAAGATCTCTCAAGGTCAAGATTACCTGGCAAATTTCCCAAGGTCGAACTCCCCCCCCCCCGGTGTGGGTGATTGACCTTACAAGTTCAAAGTATGTGAACTTGAAGTTCAAAGTGTGAACAGGTGTGTTGGGTTCTGGGAAATCTTCCCTTTGATAACCATGGAAGCCTCTAGGGATGTTAATCCCGGTGATGTAATGCTTTCCAGGGAAATCTCCATGCAAACTGCCCGGAGAAGTTCCATTTCTCCAGATGAGAAGTGGCGGTAGTTTATCTAAATTTAAGGTAACATTTTTCAAGTTCATTATATTTCCCATGCATAGCACCCATATATACAAAGCTCTCTGAGGGAAATGCTGTGGTTTTATTGGACTAGAGATTGAATCTCAATTAATCCCTATCTCAAAAATTCCAGAAGTACTTTACAATTCACCTTCACAATTACATTTCCAGCAATTACACACAGTTGGCTTGCACTGAGTGCACATCTTGCTCACCTCAAATAGCACTGAGTTATTATTAGCATACCATACATTGATTTTCCTTTAAATTGAGGAATATGGAGAAATTTTAAATGCACCTGAAACTAGGATTCAAACCCATTGGTCTTCTGCAAAAATTTTAATCTGTTTCTAATTGTGTATAGTTTTCCTGTTCAATATTCAACTTCACTTGCTCCCATCTATCACCAAAATGATGGTTATAATGACATGATTTCAGGCAACCCTCATAAACCTGACAAACGTTTTGTCTGCTGTCCTAATAGCAGTACATGACTTATGTGTACAGCTCTAACTGCATTCCCCACTTACCTTTTCTGCAGAGAAGCCATAACTCAGATATAAAGCACATGCTTTATAGGTAGACAGTTCCGATTCATTTCCCAGCAGTTTTTGGAAATCCTGGGACCTCACAGAACAACCAGTTATTTTCTAGTGCAGTGGTGGTGAACCAATGGTGCGCTTTCCAGAGGGGACACTCAGAGCCCTCTTTATGTGTATGTGCGCTATTGCCCCAGTACAGAGTTCGTCCTGCTCCTCTGCCCAGCAGCCCAATGGGAGCATTTCCTCCCTCCCCCTAGCACAGAGTTTGACCCTCACCTTCTCCCAGAAGCCCAATAGGAGCATTTCCTCCCTCCTCCAGCACAGAGTTCATCCCACCCCTCTACCCAGCAGCCCAATGAGAACACTCCCCCCCTACCCCAATCATAGAGTTTGCCCCGTCTGCAGTGCAGACAGCAGACAGCAGCCTGATCCAGTTTGGGCATTTGGTCTCTAAAAGGTTTGCCATCACTGGTCTAGTGGAACTAATAATTTGACTCAACATAAAGACGGTTTCCAAGACAACTGACAACAGCGCCCACCAGAAATGACCTAATCCCACTCTTGAGTCAAATTCACCAAACACAAACAAGCTTCAAGTCAACATAATATATTTACTTCTGCTATTAAATAATTCCACTTCACACATGAGGCTTAAAGCTTCCACACTAAAACTTCCACACTAACAGTGTGCTTTAAAATGTGATTCCTCTGCTTTTTCACCTGTACCAACCAGGCCCTGTCATCAGTAGAGATGAAATATGTGAAGAATAGATGGCTAGAATTTCATTTGTATACTTTTGTGTTTTTGTGAAAGCTCTAAAAAAATAAATAGCCAAAATTGGACTGGGATAGAAACCAAAAGTCATTCTGAAAAATATATTCAGTTTTGCTGATGACATTTCTTTCCTTCCCTAGCTATATGTGGGCTTGCTTGAATTTGTCAGTGGTACTGTATTAGAATAGTTAACAGGAAAATATACTCAGCCACTGATGCTATCTGGAAATAGGACAAGAACAGAATGTAAGCAGTTATGCTAGAAGGCATGGTAATGCTGGTAAGCAACTATTTGAATCTCAAATGCTGTAGGTTTTATGAATGGCAGTCAGAAGACAACCCTTCAGAACAAATCTTATATAAAATTCTGAGTAGCCTCTGTACAGAGACTTTTTAAAAATCAGGGCTTTGAGGAGTCACTTTTTGTGCTTTAGCTCTCAAAAACTCCCAACTAGCGGGGCCAGTGAACGAGTTATGGATTCTGAAAATTACAGTCATAAAAGTACAAACTTTAAAATCTATCCTGAACAAAGAGTTAAAATCAGCATAAATTTATGCTACAGAAGGAAGAAGACACAAAATTTCTGTGCTCTCCCCAAAAAAGTAATATGAAAGTAATACACTGTTGCATTTTAAACAGAAAATCTGCTAGGGCTCTTCACACCTGAGTACATAAAAGGAACCCTGGTAGGATAGACAAAAGGCACTAGTTAGTCAATATATTGGGTTGTCACTGTGGATGACCAGCTATCTCCAAAAAGGTAATGAGTGAGACAAGAGAGCAATAGTCCTTTCCCACTACTATTACCTATGGACTGGTATTCAGAGATAGGGCATTTCTGGTTGAGGGTGTTCCAGTCAAAATTCTCCAGCCTAGTTATACTAGTACCTGTACTGTATAACTCAAATGCTGGAGTGTATTAAAGAATTTCAGAGGAAGATAAATGTATCAACTGATCTAGAGAACCAATCACATCTCTGTATTTTCCCCCTTTCCAGTTTGATTGCTTCGCTAGATCAGTTGATCTAGAGAACCAATCACATCTCTGTATTTTTTTCAAATCAGGAAGTAAAGCAAGAAGCGTGGAAAGAAACTCCTTTCTCTCCCCCCCTTCCCTGCAGTTTAAAAAAACCAAGCCTTTTGCAATCACCTGGGAGTCGGAGAAGGAGAAGGAAGGTAAGCAGAGGGAACCCTGCAGTAGCGTCAGAACTGCACTTTCCCCGACCCTATTGCAGTCGCATGGGGGTGGCTTTTAAAGGTAGGGAGGTCTCTTTCTTTCCCTGCCTGCCTTTAAAGCGGTTTGTCCCTGAAGTCAGGGCTTTATTTTTAGCGTTGTTCGATGCATGTATTGGACAACGCTAAAAACCGGGTAACGTCATGACTTGTGGAATCAAGTCATAACGTTATCCGGGGTATTACTGTATGTTACCAGTGTTTATGTATAATCTTTTTAATATCATTGGCCAATGGAGAGAACTCCAGAGACCAATTGATTCTAAATTTGCTGGTTTTCTTTTTTTATGTCAAAAGTACATTTTTGGGTATTTTTTTGAATCTTATCAAAGGAACCATCAATGATGTGATGCTGGTAGCCTCTTTGATGTAATGCCTCCCTGATATTATTAGCTGATTCTAGAAAATCTCCTTCAGTAGAGGAGTTCCTTTTTGCCTTTAAGAAGAGACTATATGGAATGTTATTTTTTTTTAAATAATGTGAATGGAATGACCTAAATTGGAGACAATAGGTAGATACAGACAATAGCTCCAGCTATTGCCATTTCACAGACTATCTTTACTGCACTTTTTGGTGCACTATTTTTACTTAGATTCTAGAGTACATTTTTAGGGCTTGTGGGGGAAATGATGGCAGAACAAAACTAGGATGAATGGACAGCATTGGATATTCAATGGAATTGAAAATATGTACTTTTGAAAATATGTACTGTATTACCAAGAGAGGGATACAAACTCAATGGCTTAAAAAAACCTGTCTGCATTTTGGTGAGATTTATTTCCTCTAACATGTTTCCCAATTTCATGCCTATTTGAAAGGGCTTCCCCATCCAATAATTATAACTGTTTTGTTTTTTCAAGTGTAAATCAGTACAAGGCTGAAGAATCATTTTTCCCCATATCTTGATTCAGACTTGAGCTCCAGTTTAGATTGATCCATATAGTGGAGTCTGAATAGATTCATACTGAATCAGGATGGGATCCCAATCACTGAATTGTGCCCTAAACCAAACTGGGCTGCCTTTTCACAGCCCTAAGAATTTACAATTTGGTCATTTTCCCATCATGCATAAACTCACCTCTTCCACATCAAGCATTTAGTTATGTGACCTCCAAGCATTTTTATTACTATTGTTTTATAGTATTGTTCTTATTTCATTTAATGATTTGTACACCACCCAGATGGGCAGTATAAAAAAGGAATTAATGAATAAACTTTACTGTGACATAGTTGAGGCATGCAAAGGATAGTTCATTTCTGTCTATTTCTATGCATCAGATACTATAATGTGCAATCTAAAAAGGAGACAGAAAGTTTTCTGATGTACATTCCAAGTGATGTAATAAGCAAAAGATATCCCAACAAACTTAACATCTCTCCAATTAAGGACTAAATTTTGTACTTGATATTGAATACAAACTATTCACCTTGCCACATGCTACAGGTTTGAATGTTTGAAGGCTAATTTCTTTAAAATCACTTGATCTAGAATCAGTACTATAAAACTGAAATGCCTAGCTTTTGCATGCTTTCTTGAGTAATTACCCCATGCAAAACTTCAGAGCTGACACAAAGACAATAATCATATAGATGATGTATGAATGGGGAGTAGCAGGCAATTACAATATCTGTTTTAAAACATCAATCTCTTGTCATTGTCATTACTGTTTCAATTATCTTAAAATAAGATCCCCATATTACTGGACACATAAGCCAAAAGGCTGTTTTCATCAGGTGTTGTCATCATATTATATTAATCAAGTCAAAAGCCCAAACAGTCCTTATGGTTATAAATTAGTAAACGTAAACTCGCACACTATTTATGAACAGATTTCTAAGGAAGTGAGCTAGACTAGTGCCTTTCAGAGTACTTTTTGTATTCCTCTAGTGCCCTCTGCAGAAGTGTGAAAGAAATACATGTGCAGTCCAAATGTTTCCCTCATTCATTATTGAATACACTACAACACCGGATAACGTTATGACTTGGTTCCACAAGTCATGACGTTATCTGATTTTTAGCGTTGTCTGATGCATACATCGAACAACGCTAAAAAAAAAAGCCCTGACGTCAGGGACAAACCACGCCGAGGCAAGGCTTGGCTTGTCCGAAATTCCCCCACCCCGGGGGGGGGGTGATTTTGGACAAGCCGAGCCCTGGCTAGGCGTGCGATCGCGCGCCTGCAAGGCTCGGCTTGTCCGAAATTCCCCCGCCCCCAGGGGGGATTTTGGACAAGCTGAGCCCTGCCTGTTTCCCGCACCGCACTGGCCCCTTACCACTTGCTAAGGGGCCAGTGCGGTGCAGGAAACAGGCAGCCGCTGGCGCGCAACAAAGCGCATGAGCTTTGTCTCACCACCCGACACGAACCTTAGCAAGTTGCACCGCTAGGCTTCGTCCAGCAATCACTGCTACTGAACTAGGGTCGGGGGGAA
Source organism: Furcifer pardalis (assembly GCA_030440675.1). NCBI lineage: Eukaryota > Metazoa > Chordata > Lepidosauria > Squamata > Chamaeleonidae > Furcifer > Furcifer pardalis. The sequence goes on along the minus strand of CP126894.1, from coordinate 45,696,948 downwards.
AGGCAGGCACCTGCCTGCCTTTCGCCCGACCCTAGTTCAGTAGCAGCGATCCATCGCTGGGGTGGTGGTGGTGGATTGGGTAGATATTCTACCCAATCCAAACCCCCCCCCCCGATTGGCTCGGATAACACTAAAACAATCATTATCCGATGCAAGATTTTTCCAAAAATCTTGCATCGTTATCCGATTCTAGCACTATCCGGTCCAATCGTTATCCAGTAAATTACTGTATACTGAACTGTACTGTTATTTTTTTTAATCCATTCTCCCACTTATGACTGTGGGTGGTCATTTGACGTTTATTTAGTCACTATTAAATCAGCTCTGCAGAAGAGCCTGCTGATAAGGTCTTCAAGCCAGTTCAAAAATTCACATTTTGGACTATTTTGGACTACTGTATTAAAGTTACTCTAATGACACTACAACACCAGGTCAGCGTGATTTTGGGGGGGGGGGGATTTTCCATCTTTCTCCTCTCAAACTGGAATTTCAACTCTTAAGAAGAGTTCTCAACGGTGTGCCATATTCCCTTTTTGGGAAAGGTCTGCTCGTTAAGCGAGTTTTTCGCTATACGAGATGCTCACTATGCGAGGCATTACTGTAAATGATTTCAACAGAAACAGCATTACTCAGTCTATCTGTATGAGAATTCTAATGACCCACTGAGCAGCAATACTTATGATGTCTTTAATTTACAAGTCTGGTGGGATTATAACAATTCCATCTTTCAATTCATAGACAGTTTAACTTTTTTACACAGTTTAACACATTGAACATGAATTCAGGTGTATCTGCTTCTACTTGAACTATCTCTGGCAACTTATCAAATTTGTGAACAATACAAAATGGAATAGTAAGCAAAATTTATAAAATTTTGAATAAGAATCAAGAAATACAAGAGGTGTTGAGACAAAGCTGGGAACAAGAATTAGATACAAGGATAACAGAAACAAAATGGCAGAGGATTTGGAAAAGAAGGATAATGAGAACAATGTCGGTTAGAGTTAAAGAGCACAATCATAAATTAATATGGAGATGGTATAGGACCCCAGTCGTCTTGCATCGAATGTATAATAACCTAAGCGATATATGCTGGAGGTGTAACAAAACAAAGGGAACATACGAACATATGTGGTGTAGTTGTGATGCATTAAAAGCTTATTGGGAAAGAATTGAAAAAGAATTGGAGAATATACTAAATGTGCAAGTTAGGCTGGGGTCAGATACAATTTTGCTAACCGACGTTGATGATTTTGACATGAATAAGGACAATAAAGAACTGCTGGCCATAATGTTGACTGTTGCGAGACAATGTATAGCTAAAAGTTGGAAAAGTAAAGAAAAAATAAGTATACAAGATTGGTATAAGCAAATGTGGGACTTGGCATTAAATGAAAAACTTACTTGGGAGTTAAATTGTAGGAGAGGAAAAGTGCAAAGTAATAATTTCTGGAGGATCTGGGAACCTTTTATAAGTTATACTCTGGGGGAAAAAAAGGGCATACCCCCTGTACAAGATCAGAATGACTTTTGGAAACTGTGAAAATACAGAATTCCCCGGACATTGTAAATAACACAAGGGTGATGTCAATGTTGTGAATGATAACAACGTGAAGAAGATTATGTTCAAAGAAATGTGGCAAATGCAACATTGAACTGTTTGGAGAAAAATGTTACATGATCTTCATGGTTATATATATCTTTATAATTGTCTTGTTTTGTATTTTTGTATTTCTTTTTAAATGCCTAATAAAAAATTTAAATTTTTTTAAAAAAAACAAAATGGCTAAAACTTTGGAAGACAAGAACAGAATTCAAAAATATCTTGATAAGCTTGAACATGGCTGAAAATAAGAGAATGAAATTCAACAGGGATTATTGCAAAATTCTACAACTAAGAGAAAAAACAATGAAATGCATAATTATAGGATGAGGAATATTTGGCTCAGTATACTATGAGTGAGAAAGATCTTGGGTTTATTGTAGATCACAAGCTGAATGCAGTCAAACCTCGCTTAACAAGTGACTCATTTAGCGAAAAACTCGCATAACGAGCGGGTTTTTCGCTAACCGGTCTGACTTGCATAAAGAAAATTTTCGCTGTGCAAGTCAGACTTTTCCTACGGAAAACCCACATAATGAGTGTTTCTATGGGGAAAACTCACATAACAAAAAAAATCGCTATGCGAGTTTTCCCCCTAAAAAAGCTCATTATGCAAGTTTTTCCATAGGAATTTTCACTATGTGAGTTTGTTTCACATAGCAAAAAACTGGCATAGTGAACAGCCTCACAGAACGAATTAAATTTGTTATGCGATGTAAGACTGTATAAGTCAAAAGTGCAATGTGTATGCAAAAAGGCCAGTGCCGTTTTTTGTTGCATTAACAGATGTACAGTCTCCAAAACTATGAGACACTAGTCCCACTCTGTTCAGCACTATTCAGACCATATCTAGCGAACCGGACACCACACTTTAAATTCTGGTCATCACACATTAAGAAGGATCCCAATAATCTGGAACAAGTTTGGAGGAGGGCAACAAAGATGATCAGGGGACTGGAAATTATACCCTATGAGGAAACTGAAAGTATTGGGTATGTTTAGCCTTAACAAAAGAGGTATGATACAGGATATGATACCACTTTTCAAATGCTTGAAAGATAGACATAAAGAGTTGGGGCAGGATCTGTTCTCGATCAATCTGGAGGGGGGATCATCAGACAAATCCCTGTGTGCCCCAGTGACTAGCTCCACCCAGAGGTGGGCAAAAGTATGTCACCTGGCGGCTACACTAGGTTTCCTCCGCAATCCCCCACCAAGCCGGAACCTTCCAAGTGGTGGGGCACTGTTTCCGTGGGGTGGTTATTGTTGTGCACCAACCAGCCCTGCCCCCTGCCATAGCTGGTTGGTGCATGTTGGATATCTCTGTGCATCAACCAATTCTACCCGCTGGCGCTGCTGCCTCAATCTGCAAGCTGTGAAGAAGCCCAGTAGGTATTTCCCATCCACTGAGGCCATGGGGGGGGGGGGGCTGGTTGGTGCACAGTGATATCCACCATGATCCAACCAGCCACACCCCCTTACGGCCTCGATTGATGGGAAAGACCCACTGGGTTTCTTCATGGCTTGCGGCAGTGGCGGCAGAAGTGGCAGTGCCAGGTTAGATTCCAAGGGAGAAGGCAGAGGGCGGGAGCTGGAGGCCTCATCCCAGCAGCCATCCCAGCAGCCAGGGTCCACCGAACCCTAACCAAAGCTCTGGGGAGAGAGGGGGATTGGTGGGAGAGGCAGCTGAAGCAGATTAAAGGTCTCTCTCTCCGCTGAGCACCACCTCTTCCTTCTTTCCACCCCTCCCCATTGTCTGGCGGAGGTGGGGGAGAGGAAGGCGAGGGAAGCGCCTTTCTCTCTGGTTCCCCTCCATCCATTACTCTCCTCCTTCTCGAGGAGGGTGAATGATCTTTTCCCACCAAAGTAGTCCCTCTTGATCTTCTTGAAATGTCTTGCTTTTGAACAGCTAGGTTGACAGGAGCTAGGATCCAAAATGGGAGCTCAATCCATGACGTCATGCAGTACCCCCCATAGGTGCCGCCCCTTCCCTCCCTGTCCAGCACTCTTTTGGCATAGCCACCATGCCCCTGGTTGTTGTAACTATTAGAGCAGTGTGACAATGAAACCAATTACCTCGGGAGGTGGTGAGTGCTCCAAATCTGGAGGCATTCAAAAGAAAAATTGGGGAATTTTTTTCCAGATCTGCTTTGATGCAGGCTTCTGCATTGATTAGAGAGTTAGACTTGATGACATACATAGGTCCCTTCCAACTGAATTTTTCTATGATAATACAAGGCAAAAATGATTACACTGAGGCTGTCCTACTTAAGACATATAATAATGAGAAGTGAAGATTCTCTGTAAATGAGTAGGATAGGTTGATGGCAATAGGAAAAGAGGAAGGCTAAATATGAGGTGGATTGAAATTGTGAGTTTGCAAGAGCTGAACAGGGCAGTTGAGAATAGAATATTTTAGAGATTGCTCTTTCATGGAGTTCTCATAAATCAGGAGTGATCTGAGGGCATAGAAACAACAGTGTATTTCAGCCACAGCTAGGCTCAGCATCCTCAAGTATGCAACAGATACACAAGAGGGCAGCATATCACAAGAAAAAATGGCCCAAATGATTTATATAAAGCTACATCATGGAGGATGTTGGAGGATATTGGAGGAAGCTTTTTCATAGGAAAAAACAGTACATGATTACCTGAGTGCAAATACTTTAAATCCAGCCCTTCATCCAATGTAATGAGTCCAGTGAACTGAGCAAATTAAAAACTTGTTTTCTTCGGTTTCCAGTCGTCTTCAGTTTCTACAACTTTTGTAGACAGTGTGGTGAGAGGAAGCAGAGAGCAAATTCTTTCCAGGAATGACAATGGTCTAACACAGCTGCAAGCTACAGCCAAGATTTGATAGTGGCAACAATTGACTCAGCAGCAGGCAACGAGCTGCTCTACTTCAAGGTCACCTTCAGCCAGTTTGCTGCATTATGGTACATACACATTTCCTTAAAATTTGGAAGCTTTTCGAGACAGGGAAGTTTCTCATGCTGTTTGACAACACAGTGTTTCCCATTGTGATTACCCCAACATATAGACAAAATGCTACCATTACAATTAAGTAGCTTGTGGTATACGCTGTGTAAACGGTGTCTCAATTTTCCTTCCTATGGCAAAAGTTTGATTTTCTGTGAAAAGGGCAGACAGAGAAAAGAGCCGAAGGAGAAAAAAAATTTCTCACACTAGCTCAGGTGAAAGGAACTGCAGAATGAACTCACTAAAAGGTGTCTTCATCTTGCCAGTTTCACATCTGGCATAGACATGGAAGAAGAAGAAGAAGAAGAAGAAGAAGAAGAAGAAGAAGAAGAAGAAGAAGAAGAAGAAGAAGAAGAAGAAGAAGAAGAAGAAGAAGAAGAAGAAGAAGAAGAAGAAGAAGAAGAAGAAGAAGAAGAAGAGGATGTTAACTCTATTCTATGTTAGATTTATATCCCACCCCAATTGTGAAGTGCGATGCTGGGTGGCTTACAAACATTTCCTTAATACAATATAAAAGCATTCAATCAACATAATATCTATCAACAATAAAAAATATCATAACACTCACTAAAGTAGCACATGGCACATAGCAATACAGTATCATATAGCAATTAAAAAATAGTAATTAAATAACAAAAAGTCCTTGCCACGTGAACGTCCTCAATGAGACCCGGGCTCAATGTCCTCTACTGCATTGGTGCCTCTTAAAGCCCTCCTACTCCAGCCGGTGGCGAGGGCGTGAAGGAGGGGTTGGTGTCCCAAGCTTCAGCCACCAACTCTGGCGGCTCTAAAAGCCCTCCAACTCCGGCTGGTAGTGAGGGCGCGGAGGAGGGGTCAGCGTCCCGAATGAATCCCAGATGTTTATAATACATCCCTCCACCCAATTTCTTTTATTTTCTTAAGCCACAGAGAGAGGGGGGAGTCTTAAATCTTTGACACTTTAAAGACTGTTAAACAGGTTTATTTCAATGTGAACTGTCCTGGATCAAAACCATTTTGTCAGGGACAAAAAGTACAAAAACATTTATTTTATATATTTTACATTATACATATTTCCAGAACTAGCAGAGGATACTGTATTTATTTACTTATTCACATTTATATCCCCACCCTTTTTGTTCAAACACCACTCAGGGCAGCTTACAATGTATGTACAGAATACATTACTGTATATGTGTATGCATGTATCCCAATAAAAACACAAGGAAAAAAACACATAAAACAAAGCCAGATGGCATAAAAAATATAAAACCATAAAACTGTAGAGATAATAGCAATCTTGCATGCACTAAGACAGGGTATCAGTAGGAGGAGGCTTTCTAGAGTCATGTGATTTTTGTGCCAATAACTTGTTTTCCCCACTTCTGGCTTTAGAGGCAAGCTGTCACCACCTGTTCCTCTTTGTTTTCTTGATTCCTTTGTTTTGTTGATAGCTCTTTTTCTTCTTTAGCTGATCTCCAATCAAGCAATGAGCATGGAGGTTTTCTTCAAATGTTGGATCTACTTTCTATTTCTTCTGACTGTGACTACAAGCAGTAACTATAAGTAATGCTAGCTGTAAGTATTGATACAGTACCTTTTCTCTTACTTTGAATACTTCTAGAGTGATTTGAACATACAAAATGCTAGTTTGCGTGGGGAAAACCAAAGAGGAGTTGCTGAGACTGAACTACTCTTTACATATTTGTTTTGTGTTGTTGTTTTCTATTTCATACTCTGCTCATTAAGATGAATAACCAAAATTCTCTAATAGATACAGATAACAGACAAAAGTAATAATAGTTTATTAACACAAGAATAAGACTGTTGTTTAACATGTCCTGGCCTTGAACATAAATTGTATACTAGGCTGACTTGGCTTTCACAAACATGCTAAGAATTATTTCTGTGACAGAGTTCAGATTGTTTGACAGCAGACAACTCTTCTATAGCCATCTGTGTAGTACAATGGTCAATGGTGGCAAACCTATGACACGCGTGCCAGAGGGGGCATTCAGAGCCCTCTCTATGAGTCTACATGTCACCACCAAAGCACAGGAAATTCTGCTATATGCAGCAAGCCCCTCCCCATCTTGGGCCACTGGCACCAATGGCAGCACCTCTTCCCCACCCATTCCTCTCCCTCTGCCAATGTGTGTGTGTGAAAGGGGAGGCTTGCCACACGCCCCATAGGATGAAATCTCACCTGGGAGGTGGCAGCAGGGGTGGAGATAAAAGAAGGTGTGGGGTGAGTTGGATAGCAGGCAGAGGGACAGAGGGGTGGGGTGGATTTGGGGTTGTCATTTGAAGGTCTCTAAAAGGTTTGCTATCACTGGGGCAATGTGATAAGAACTTTGATCTCTATTTAGGCCTGTGACCTGTACCTGTGGGCTGGCCTGTGGCACCATTTCATGTGCGCCCCCCCCCACTGCCTCCACCACATCCAGAAATGCCATGTGGTGGAGGAAGGGCAAAATGGACGTCCGTCCCCCAGTACTGTCTGAGGGAGTGTGACCTGGTCCCTGGCTTTAAACGGTTGAGAACTCCTGATTTAACCATATCTCTGATGTTGTAACTGATGTTGTAGTGTCAGCGTAGATATGGAGACACAACTGGCATCTAGGTTTGTAACACTTTTTCTTCTTATGTCTGTCTCCATGTTGTGTTGTCTGTTATATGTCAATAGGTGTTTTAGAATGTGGGATTTGCCTGTAGTTACATATTTATTGTTGCATAATAATATATGTATGCCATGCAAAGCCTATTACATTAATGTAAATCATGCAAAGTCGTAATGAAATAGAGTTAAGGCCCATGGTTATGATTTGTTGTAAGTGATCTCAACATGATGCACTCAAACAGCATGAAATTACCAACACATGACAGAGAGTAATTTTCCCATGATGATCTTGGCAGCTTAGAAAAATTGGCTATCTTGAACCTACAAATAGTACATGCCTTTCTTGAGTGCAATCAAGAAGGAGGCCTCTACATCCAGCATGAGCCTATTTGGTGAGAAAACTATAGCACAGGGAAAACAGCCATCTATTTTGAATGATTAGGATATATGTTAAATACCCGACAAAGAAATAATTATCCCTTTCCACAGCTGCATGCACAGCTGACTTGTTCTGCCAGTTTCCACTTCAGCACTAGTTTGGTCTTTAACTTGAGAACAGAGACATAAATGTTTTTGTTCGGTTGCACAGTCGATTCTCACCCTTTGCAACCCCATGGACCATTGTCCTCCAGGCACCTCTGTCCTCCACCATCCTCCTCTACCCGCTTAGTTTGCCTGATTTCAATTATAGGGAGCAGGAAAGACCATTTATTAGAGGTGAAAGTTACCAGTACTGTACTTCTATGGCAGAGGGCAAAGTCACCATAACTGGATTCCTGTAGGAAAAGCCAAGAAGATTACCACAGATGGAGCCAACTACATCTAGTGCTGTTGCCTTCTTTGCTACATGCAGTGACCTGAAGTAGCCTCACATTAACAATCTGAATAAGCATGTCTTAAATCACACTTTGTTCTATGCTGATCGGAAAAAAGTGTGTGTGGTTCCCACCTCTTGCAGCACTGTGATTCTTCTACTGCAGATTCCCCTGCTTGAATGAGTGAAAAGCTGGCCTCTGGCAAAACATCAGAGAATAGATTGTTTTGAGGGGGGGGGGCGAGAAGAAGAAAAGGGTATTTGAGTAACACATTGCCTGTGCCAAATGGACCAGTGCTCACACATTTGCTACTGTCCCTCATGTTAGAATCCTGGGCAGCAGGAAAATCCCAGCTGGTAGCAGCATCTGTGGTCACAGATGTGTGATTTTGCAGCTTTGATTCAAAAGACACTTATTTTCATAGCCACGACTACGCTCAGTGCTTCTCCTCCTTGGCAGCTCCTCCTTCATAACATCCTTCCTAAAATAGAAAGCTTGTTCCAAGCTTGGCGGTTGGTCGATGGTCTGGCCTGCCAAGAATGTCTCTTTCGTGGCATATTGGCTAGGTGCCAGGATTTTGATTAGGCCAGATTAGTTGCAGAGACAGCATAATAAAATTTACCACTCTTCACCCCTCATTTCACAATGCCAAGCAGAAGAGGTGTTCCTAGACTGCTAGAAGTTCCATCTTCTTTTCTTTTCTTCAGCTCCTTGGTGCCAATGCCAAGTTGGCCAACACATAGACATTACTGTCTTTCTCACTTATGTTAGAGACATAGACAGTCTGTGCTGCTCCCTGCAGCTCTTTCATTGTGTTGGTGCTGAAGAAGGCAGTTGAGTGACAGAATTTGTTTGGTGACTCATAATAGCAGTTGGAGGTTTTTAGGGGGGAAATTTGACTATTTGACTAACTTTCTGTTCTAGGTAAAATTATATTCAATCCATAATAATTAATCTAGATTAGCAAATCCTTTTAGGATCCACCATCATGAAAAACATGAGTGTCATTTGTTTCTCACTCAGGGAACTAATTACACAAATTAATACCAGGGAAACTGAAGTGTAGGGCATATTAATGTCTTTGATCTTTATGGACTTTGACTGCCTTGGTTGTAGGGTGTTTTCTTCATCTCTGGCTACCTTTCCAATGAAAATGACACACATACACACAAACACAACACGTATTAACCTCTACTGAAAAAAAGTACGTATACCACATAAATTTGGCCAGCAACCCATCTCAGTTCAGGAACAGAATAAAATATCTGGAACAAGTCAAAAGTTCAGGAACAGACCACAAAAGCTAACTGTCTACAACAAACTGATATAATCTGTGTGATGGACAACCTCAAAGAATTCAGTAGCCATCGCTCAGAACAGATATACAGTATTTAAAAAGTGTTTTATGTACAGTGTGCTTGGTTTCATTGAGACAATGGAACAGAAGTGGAAACAAAGAAGGAAGGAAGAGTAGGTGATGTTGAATAATTGATTATATTTGTTCCTAACCATGCTTTATGAAAAGAGAAAAGCTACAATGGAGCCTTCTGAATTCACTTTTTGCCAAAAACAAAATTTAGAAAAGGCAGAGCAGAAGGGGACTTATGAATTTCAAAGAGGATCTCATGAATTGTAAATGTGTCTGTCAACCAAAGATAGCAGATATGCCTCTTCAGCCAGCAGTCTGTATAATGCACTTCGACAAGGTTGCTCAAGAGGTAGTAAATGAACTACGGTCCTTGTCCAGAATGTTTGATCATGGAGAAGCAGTTGTGCCTGTGCCAAGTTTAATTCATAAACGGGTGGAAAGGAGGGGGAACCAGCCTTGAGAAAATTAAGGAAAGTGCATCACTTTCTGATGGGATTTGAGAATCACAGCAAAAGCACAACCATTTGCAAGGCAAATAACCCAAAGAGAAACCTAATTTGGGGGTCTTGACAACAAGCAGGATAATATTAATTGTTTTCAAATTTGGTCACGATATACAAAGTCTTTCACAGACTATTTCATCAGGCTTAATATGTATATGAATGGCTGGGACACAAGACTTGGGAATCACAAGTGTAAATACCTTGCTTTATTTGTGACATCTGTGTTTTAAAGATGCATCCAAAAGTGGGTTTGATGTTATTTTGTTGCTCAGCATTCACATTAAAGTGGCTAGATCAGCTCCTACACTTCTGCAGTATATCTGAAGACATGAAGAAGATGAAGTAGCTGCTTTGTTTTAAAAATTAATTTAACATTAAGTTTTCTTTCAGTTCAATGTTACCTATTATTTATACTACAGTCTGTTTAATGACTGTGTAGTGGGTGTTAAGATATGTCTGGCCAGATATTCTGCTACAGCCAGCGATTCAACGCTGAGTGTTGGGCGGCAGTAAATATCCTGACTGACCTAAGGGGCCAATTGCTACAGGTGGAGGAGCCCTTTTGGGTGGGGTGATGGTCCACCCCAGTGGAGGAAATGCCACTGGAAACTATCATATTGGGCCCAACGGCAAAATGAACAGAGGAGGAACCACTTCACTATTCTGATTCCCAATGGTCCGGAGGTGGAAGAGGCCATGCCAGATGGACTGGCTGTGAAGGTGCACCTTGTCAATATCCTCCAAGCTGTGACAGTCCATTGCAGTCCCGGTGTCAAATCCTGCATGTCTCGTTTCATATGTGCTGCTGGAGATGGCTCCATGATCATAGTGTGCGAGTCACTTCTTGGCAAGCTGGGATCCACATTAAACAAATTCATGCTAATGGCATTTTTCCTGTTTGTCATTCTTCTCTCATCCATCGACTGTGAAAATGATTTTCAGGGGAAAATGTATACTTGGACGCTAGTAGCAGCCAATGACGAGTGGGTGTTAAACCTTTTGCCATGATTGTTGCAACTAACTCACTTTGCCTGTTGACAGGGCTGGCCTGGGCTGATTTCAAGGAACTACTTAACTGTTCTTTTTCTTTTTCACTTTCTTATAAAAACAAAATGAAAACTTCTGAAAAACTAACACACCTGCTTCAAATGGCAGCATTTGCCCTCGAAATGAGAACAGTTTAGATTTCAAATGATGTCCCAAATTACATTGACACTTTTGATTTAAACAATGTCTGTGTGATTTATTTCGGTGGGACCCAACATTTCAAATCCAAATTCCTGTGTTTTGAGCTGATGTTAGCTGCAACTGATAGTGTGGTTCAGCAAGTGTAGCAAATAAGAAAAACAACAAATTTAAAAATGCAGCCTTGTGGCATCCTTAAGGCTAAAGATATATTTCATTTCATGGGTTGAAGTTGTATGAAATCTACCAAAACTCACACCCAATCTGTTAATCTGAAAGGTGCTACAAGAATCTTTGATTATGTTTTGTTATTGTTATACATGCTGATTTTATTCCTTTTTCACTGAGTTGTTGCACTTAATTTGTTAAAGCCCATAGACTTCCGTAGGCTAAAACTACTCTAATTCTGTGTTGTATTATTATTAATCAAAGCACTGGCTTTGATTCAAAAGAAGATAACACAAGTGGAATCATTTCAGTCTTCAGACCTTATTGCCTGCACTAGGCAAAGACTGTACGACTGCATTGATTTGAATTGCCAGTGTTACCAACTGGACTGCCAGTCTCTCTAAAGCAAGAAGCCATTAGAAATATCCATGGCTGTCTTGTTAAGCCTGTCAAGAGGTTCTTTTTGGATTAAGAACACATCAGTGGAAAGAAAACATGAACAGTAATACAGCCAAATATGTAGAAAGATTTTGCTCGGGTCCCTTTCTGCTTGCTGACAGTCTCTGGAGAGTGACAGAATGAAAAGCACCTTCGTGAGACCAAGACCTGCACTTCTTCTTCCATGTCTAAGCCAGACATGAAACTGCCAAAATTAAGCCACCATTGGTGAATTCATTTTGTAGTTCCTTTCACCTGACCTAATGTGATAAAGATTAACTGGCACAAGGTTGCTGATTTTGTAGTTCAAAAATACTGTACCATAATCTTCGAGGAAGCTCTTTAGTAATAGCAATTAGACATATACCACCCCATAGTGCTTAGTGCACTCTCTGGGTGGATTACAGTAATTAGCATGCTGGCTACTCATTTTACCAACCTCAGAAGAATGGAAGGCTGAGTCAACCTTGAGGCCCATCAGGATCAAACTTGCAATGATTTGGCTGCAGTACACCAGTTTAACCACTGTGCTACCAGTCTTTCTCATATCTATGTGCAGCCAACTATCCTTATGTTTAGTAAAGGTAGTCTGGAAATGAAATAAAAAGAAGTAAAGGCAGCAAAGGCCTCCCTTGTTCAAAAGCCAGTCCTGCTGAACTCTAGGGTTCAGTGCTCATCTCTGTTTACAGCCAAAGAGTCAGTGTTGTCTGTGTCTGCAGCTGTTTCTGTGGTCATGTGGCTGGCATGGCTAGATGTTGGAGCTCTTTTCCATCGAAGTGGTCCCTATTTGTCTACTTGCAATTTCTTGCTTTCAAACTGCTAGGTTGGCAGGAGCCAGGTCTTGAATTCCTGACCTGCCAAACCTCCAGTCATCAAGCTCAGTGTCTTAACCACTAATCCACCACAGCCCCACTCACACCTCACTAATGGGAACAGAACCGCCTTTCTAGAAGTAAATATATCCCAGAGCTGTCTAACTTGGGTACTCATCTGCTTACCTTAAGTTTCTGCCAAAATATGCAGTGTAAACAGGCTGCATTTTTCCAAGCAACTTTCTATCATGGGGAGAGAATGAAGCTATGCAAAAATGGAGCAGATCTGGACAAAAGCCTGGATATAGAAGGAATGTAGTGCTAAACCTCTTTGCCTTCACAAAGGTCCTCCAGAGTGACTCTACAGTAGTATGACAGAGGTACATGAAAAGATTCCTTGATTGACCAGACTATCAAGGGATAAGTTCCTACTGGTCACAATTCATTTTCCATCCATTTCACTGCTGCACTCTGCTTCTTCTCCAGGTTTGACCCAAACTTTTCACTATTGAGCCTTCCCATCTTTTGGAGGGCCTGCCAAGGAGTCTTTTTACTCCCCTAGGATACCACTCCATGACTGCTGTCCAATTCCCGTCTGTCAATCAAGAGACGTGTCCAGCCCAGCGCAATTTCCATTTGTGATATTTAGCAACAGCTTTGTTGATTCCACTTTGTTTTCTTATTTGGGCATTGGGGATGTGGTCGCAAAGGATATCTTTGCAATATCCACATTGGGGATTTTTGATATGTTTTTGATTGAATTATTTGAAGTGTTGCTGAAATGTTTTAATAATGTCTTGATTTGTAATTGTGATGGTGTATGTGTGTGTGTGTGTGTGTGTGATGTGACACTTTGATATGTGATACCTTAATATGTTTTGTCATGTGATACTGTGATACTGTATTGTATTGTTTATGTTGTTAGCCGCTCTGAGTCGTTTCGGCAAATAGAGTGGCATACAAATCCAAAATACAAATACAAAAGGGATATCTTTAGCATTGATCTTTCCATGGCTCTTACTGCTCTTGATAGTTCATCTTCCTCGGCCTTCGTTAATGACCGTGTTTCACTCCCATAGAGGACCGCAGGTAATACTGTCAAATTTTAAAGGTTGGTGCATTGTTTCTTGTCAATTTTCTCATTTAGTCAGATTTCTTTGATGGAGTTGAATGCCACCTATCCTGCTTTCTTTCTTATGGCTTGTTCTTCTCTCTGATTGTTGTTCATCCCAATCAGATGGCCGAGATAGATTCAGTGGTCCACCTGCTTGATGGGTTCAGTCTTGATTTTTATCTGGGATTTTTGCTGATTGCTTGATAGCATATATTTTGTCTCATGCCATTCATACTTAGGCCAGTCTTCCTATTTTCTGCGTTGAGCTCGCACAGCATTTTTTGGAGTCTTTGAGCATTTCTGGCAATCAGTACTATATCATCTGCAAACGAGAGATAATTTTTCTCTCAGTTCAGTTTGATACTATGTTCCCAGTTGGAAAAGAACTTTCAGTAAATAATCATGGGAGATACTTGTAACATTTATACAAGTTCATATGATTGAAGCCAGGGAACTCTTTATCTGTCTCTTTTATCTGCTCTATAAATGTTTGCATTTGAAACTCAATAAGTTTTTCATCTGCAGAAGTCCAAAGAATAAAAAACTGATACTCCTTCCCTCAGTCCAGCAATTTGATGGGTCCACAAAGATGCCAGGAGAGGACCACCTAGACAGCTGATGGAAATGAGCTAGGCTTTCTGGGAATAGGAGAAGCCATGGAAATACCAAAGTGTCTCTGTGTATGGGAGTGTTCTTGAATTCCACCTTACATTTTTCTTTCTTTCACAAGCAGTATATATACCCTAAATTTATAAAAAATGTGATAGAATTTTTATTTAATTTATTTATTAAATTTCTATACTGACTAACTGGGATACTTGCCCACTGGGTGATGTACAATAGTTAAAACAAGAAACATATAGACAATAGCAATTGATGGTATTAATGACCTTTCTGGTCTCCCTTTTTTTAAAAAAAACCACACAACACACACACAGAGACAACACAGCAACAAACTTTTTATATGTGTGAGATGGATGTCAAGAGAGTTTTGTTGTTCAGTCGCACAGTCGATTCCGACCCTTTGCGACCCCATGGACCACTGTCCGCCAGGCACTTCTGTCCTCCACCATCCTCCTCAACTCTCTCAGTTCTGTGTCCATTGTCTCTACAATACCGTCTAGCCATCTCATTTTTGGCCACCTTTTTTTTTCATTTGTTCAAAGAAACAAGACCTGTGATGGTGAACCTTGGCACTCCAGATGTTCTTGGACTTCAATTCCCAGAAGCCCCTGTGAATCCACATAAATGGTTTTACTGCGATTTGTCCGGCCCGTGCCACCCTCATCACTCCTGGAAGCGGAAGTAAAACATGCCTGTACGGACATGTTTTACTTCTGCTTCCAGGAGTGACAAGGGCATCATGGACTGGATTAATTGCAGTAAACCCATTCGTGGGGATTCACGGGGACTTCTGGGAATTGAAGTCCAAGAATATCTGGAGTGCCAACGTTTGCCATCATAGTCCTAGATTTAGATAGAAGCACTGATGAACTCTTAGACAGAAATAAAGCAGATAGCTTTGTTTGTTTCACATGTGCAATTTCTCACTCACCTGTGAGATGAATTGTCACTGTTAGAAAAATCAGTGGATGTTTCTGCTGCAATATAGGAGAAAATAGGCTTTAGAAGGCTTGCTCATTTGATGGTAGCACAGACCATTCACATGAGAGACATACATTAAACAAACTATTGGACATAGAGAACCAAAACATTATAACAGTAGATTAGAGCCAACATTTTAAAGGGCACTGAAGCCTCTTAAACTGTTGTTTTTTTTAATTTCCTTTTGTTATCTGGGATTTTTTAAAAATGTTTTTCATGCATCTTGGAGGATGTGGAAAGAGAGAGAGAGAGAGAAGGAACTTTAAATAAGTTTCTGCCCAGGGAAAAGATTTATTTATTTTTAGTTCCCAATATTGCCTGTGGCTTTCTTCCAATAAGCTTCAAATGACATACATAGCTCTCCATATCCCCACTGCTTTCAAAATGAAATTATTTTCATTGCGCTTGATTACATCTATTTTAAAAGAGAGCATTATGACATTCAGTTTCAATCTGTTTTTTTAATGTTTGGTTGAGCAGTGGTAACGCACTTAAAATGGAGGCACATCTTTAAATCCAAGTTGCCTGTTGGAAAGAAGAAACTGCAACATTGTACATCCTTTCTAGAATATACCTGAGCAAAATTTTCTTTCCCCTAATTAAAGTTTTGATCCAGAAGGGGTAAACCCTTTCAAACCACATAGAAATCACGTCTGCAAAATGTCTCAAGTGAGTAAGACCTCAGCCAAGTGGATAAAATGGATTACTTTGCAATTGCACCTAATTAGCACCATTTCTCATATTGTTTACCTTCAGCATTAATTTGGAATCAAGGACTAAGTACAAAGTAGAAAAGTTGACAAAATCATGTTTCACTGTAGGTGAGAAAGAGACATGACTGGATTTCCTAAAAGACATTTTCCACTTACATGAAGATATTTCTTTCAAAAGCTAAATATAAAGCAGATTTTTGCTCCTCACCTCTACTCCCATGTCAGTCATAGTTTGATGTACAGCAAGGCTTCCGTCACCTCTGTGATTGTGTAATTCTCAGAAGGCTTCAGACAGACAATCTGTATGTTGAAGAAAAGAGGCGGACAAACTTAATGATCAGTTTTTGTCAACTCTTAATTGCTATATTACTCACTGTTATCTCTGTTCTTCTCTGACACCACCAAAAATTAGCTGTACTCTCTGTTAAGTAGGAAACCCAGAAATGGAAGACTTAACCTCTGCAGCCTTCAGTTACGTTGATTAAGAGGCTGTAGACACACTTAGATAGGTAAAGGTCACACACTTACTTCACAGCAAGCTCCACTGGTCAAATTTTGCTCCTAATAATAAGTTCCAATCACACAGGTATTCACATCAGTGGCGTAGCATGGGGGCAGGAGGGCGGATGCCCCGGGCAGCGCTTTTCAGGAGGCGACAAAATGTCCCCACCGCTTTGGCCTCCCTCTGCCTGGGCTTTTGGAGCAGGACTTCCCAGGCAGAAGGCGGCCCTTTTGCTGCGCCGGCGGCCAGGCCACCCCCTCTTTGCCTCCCGCCGGCCGTGGCTGCCCTTGCTCTGCCTCCTCCACCGCCTCCCTGATGGGCGCCCCGCACGCATATGCTGCTCACCTCCACCCGCCCACCCACCCAGCTAGCCGTCAGGGGCTCTCCCTGCCCTCCTGGGACTTGCATAGAGTTGGGGAAGGGGAAACACGCTGGCGAGGGACAAGTCCTGAACGCACAGGCTGGTAAGGAAGTGGGAAACGGGGAGCCCAGGTTTGGGGTGTGGAGAGACGCCTCTTCTGCCCTGCCTAGGAGGAAAGATGGAAGGAACTGGACATGTTTACCCTTGAGAAAAGGAGACTGAGAAGGGGAGAGGATGATGGTAGCGCTCTCCCAGTCCCTGAAAGAGGGTCCTAAAGAGGAAGGGAATACCACCGGGGGGTGCCTTTGCACACCCCTCGCAATGGCGCGGGTCTTCTTGCGTCTGCCCCGGGCAAGGGTGCAAACTGTGGATCTGCCTAAGGCTCCACTCCGACCCGGAGAAGAGATGAGATCGTGGCGCAGGAAGGCGAGGAACCGCCCAGGAAGTGAGAGGGTGGGGGGAAGGTGAGGCTAGCTGCCTGCCTGCCTGCCCGCTTCCCCGTCCTGCCCCCTCAGCTTTCCTCCCTCTCGTCCCTCCAGCCAGTCACTTTGGCTCCGGAGTCACTCCAGATTCGTCTGCTGGCCTTGGTGAGACCCCAAAATGCCCTCCTTCTCAGTCTCCGCCCAGGAGAACGGCGGGCAGGCGGGGCTCGATGAGAGGTCCAGCCCCGGGGGCCTTGGAAAAGGCAGCGAAGGGTTAACTGGGTGGGGGCGGCAGTGGCGAGCCTAGATTGAGGGGGTGGCGAGTTTGGTCTTTGCCCCGAGTGGCGGAAGCCCGCGCGACGCCACTGATTCACATACAGTACTGAGCAAAAGTCTTAGGCCACCACCAGCTGGTTTGGGGAAAACTCAGTGAGTGAATATCTTAGGCGCACCAAAATTGGAGATAGTCTTATGCTGCCTCTCCTCTTAACTCTATTCATGTTTGGTGGTGTTTGGAGTTAGGGTGTCTGAGTTATGCCCCCTTCAAATTACTCGTTGAATTTCCCCCAAACCATCTGGTAGTGGCC
Source organism: Furcifer pardalis (assembly GCA_030440675.1). Classification (NCBI taxonomy): domain Eukaryota; kingdom Metazoa; phylum Chordata; class Lepidosauria; order Squamata; family Chamaeleonidae; genus Furcifer; species Furcifer pardalis. The sequence goes on along the minus strand of CP126894.1, from coordinate 45,679,173 downwards.
AAAGAATTTTGCATAATACTGTATGTTAATGGAGATCACACATTTATGAAGGGAAGGGGTAATGTGTTTTTTGATATTGTTGGCTTAAAACTCCCATATTCCCTAGCCAGCTTAAACAATAGTGAGAAATGATGAGAGTTCCAAGCCAACAAGGTTGCCATCTTTGACCTAAAGCAAGGGTTTGCAACCTAAGCCCATGGGCCAGATCTGGTCCATGGCACCAAATAATCTGGCCTCAGACCTTGCTTCAGCCACCTGCTGCCACCAGCGAAATTGGCCATGGAGTCATTTATGGCTGCATAAACGTATTTACGATAGCCGTGGACGCATTTTACAGCACCAGTCCAGCCTGCTCAGCTGTCTGAGGGGGCATGGTCCGGCCTGCAGATGAAAAGCATTGAGAACTCGTGCACTAAAAATTCCAGGGACAGTAGGAGAAAACCAATTAATTGTAGGTCTTACCATAAGCCCTACTAGTCAGCCACCAGTGCAAAATGGCAGAGCAGGAAGAAAATTTTCTGCAACAGAAAAAGCTTTTTGTTGTCACTGGACATCAAATTTATATCCAAGAGAAATAGAATCAAAAGGTCATGAAGCGTAGAAGAGCCAAGGGGATGGAGCCCAAGAGAGTCAAATGTCAGGCAAATGCAAGACAAAGGTGATACCTTTATTGGATTAACAAAAAGTGTCAGGCAGTGTTTCAAATCCTCACATGCTTAACTCAGCATTATTTTATTTTATTTGCTTGTAACTAATTTTAATGCCTCAGTTCTCCTAAGAGTCTTTTAAAACATTGTTATGTAGAACCTCCTTTTAAAAAGATGCCCACAAGGTAATACTGTTTAACATTTTTATTTCTGTTTTATACCTCCCATTGTAGCAAGGAGAGATGCTTTTTTAAAAACATCTGTATACCTAATATTAGTAAAGGTAAAGGTTTCCTTTGATTGAAAGCCAGTCATATCCGACACTAGGGTTCAGTGCTCATCTCTGTTTCAAAGCCAAAGAGCCAGCGCTGTCTGCTTCTGCCCACCGAAGAAGTCCCTATTTATCTACTTGCAATTACTTGCTTTCGAACTGCTAGGCTGGCAGGAGCTGGGACAAAGACGGGAGCTCATTCCGTCCTGCAGTACTTGGGAATCTAACTGCTGACCTTCCGCCTCCCAGTCAGCGTCTTAGCCACAAAATGGCATGTGGCAAATGAATGACTTTCATCTTTTCCCTCAATGTTTTATGATGTTTTATGATGGTTGTGATTTATGATGCTGTGATTTATATGATGTTGGGATTTATATGATACTGTGATTGATTGATTGATTATTATTCCATTGTATTTCATCATGTTGTAATATGTATATTTCTTGTCATGATATGTATTATGCGTATTAGATGCTGTATTGGTTTTGTGACCCAGGGTCACGTTGCCAAGAGGGCGGCATACAAATCCAACAACAACAACAACAACAACAACAACAATATACAGAGGGTGCCAAAGTGTATACACATTTTAAGAAATGAAAAACTGTATTAAAATTGTAATACTAACTATATACCAATAGCAAAAGATGGATACAAGTCATGTTTGAATTCTGCAATTACATGGGGTGTTCAGTGTATTTACCATCAGCATCCATACACTTCTGATTGCAGCAAACTACTGCTTGAGCAACATTGACCAAAGTGTCCACACCACACCCTTTAGGGTCCCTATAGATCATTGATGGCGAACCTTTTAGAGACTGAGTGCCCAAACTGAACAAGCTGCCCTCTATGCTGCAGTGGGGCGAGGTGAACTCTGTGCTGGGGTGATGGTGCACGTGCCCACAGAGAGGTCTCTGAGTGCCCTCTCTGGCACGTGTGCCATAGGTTTTGCACCACTGCCTTAGGTAGATGTCAAGAGGTGTTACATACATAACATACACAAATGTGCATATATACAAACACACATATATACAAAGCCTCTTATGTTTTTCATTAACAGTAGCAAAGGAAAAGACAGAGAAACACACCAGTGACTCAGTTATCTTTCTTTGCCAGGGAATCCGCAATCATGTAAGCAGTTCTTGGCTTAAAACACTAATATTGCAACTATTTCAGTACATTGGAGCATTAACCTCCCTTTTACATTCACCAAATTGCTACATTTTTTGTTTGCTGACACAGAAGAATAAAACTTCCCAACAGTACAACACCAGATGGTAATTGGATTCTAATAATAGAACGAAATAGTAAGATTGCCTCCTATTTAGTTGTGCTTTAACTGATGTGGCAGCAGAAAGGCAGCCACTTGGTAAATCAGGTAAGAGGAATAGGATTTGAAGAAGTACTGGACCACTAGTTTAGAAATAGGCAAACTGCCTAGTAAGAGACATAGTAGCATTCTGGGTATCAGCAGAAAGTAATATATCAGAAGCTTTTGAGTAGTAGCCATGCAGGGGAGATTCACAAATGCATGTCTACACATGCATGATTGATTACTGCAAGATGAAATGATGTTGTCAGAAGTCAAACAATTCAGAATCTGGGGAGCTTCCTCTTCAACCAAGAAGTAGACTTAAGTAAGGCTGGGCCTTGTCTCCAGGTGATCACAATTTAGGTATTGTTAAGGTCTGGGTCCTGCATTTACATGGTAAGGTGAGTAAGATAAGTTGTCCAAGTTATTGCTAGATTTTGTGCTTTAATCATTTATGTGAAGCAGTTTCTTGTTGTATGTGCTATATATGTATTGCTTTTGTATTGTGTGCCATTCTGGACCTCTTTGGAGAGAAGAAGGGTATATCCAACCAACCAAACAACCTACCTTACTAGTGCTTTGTGATGTCCCAAGGAATCCCAGCAGCTAGTTATTATTTAGCAGTATATATGGGTCCTTATCCTAACCTGATCACACCAATAAATAAATAAGTACAGTAAAACCTCGGATAACGCTAAAACTTGGTTCCACAAGTCTTAGTGTTATCTGATTTTTTTAATGTTATCTGATGCATGCATCAGATAACGTTAAAATCCTATGGGATGCATTGGATAATGTTAAAACTCCACAGAGATACATTGTAACCAGCACAGGCTTTAACAAATGTTATCCGATGCATCCCATAGGATTTAACGTTATGTGATGCAACACCCCCCCCCCCATTGCTTAACGTTATGCAATTTTAGCATTATCTGATGCAAATGTTATCCGAGGTATTACTGTAAATGAAAATTGAACAGAAATAGAGCTGGAGAAGACCAGGGAGACAAAAAGTGAAGCAGGAAATATCGTCATCCCTATTAGTAAGTATAGAACATTTTTCCTAAATCATCAAGCTTTTTCAAACATAGAGAATGAGTCCCTAAGGACAACTTTTAACTGCTAGTTGACCCAGCAGCAGATGTTTGGTGTTATCTTCTTATGATTCTCTCCTAGGCAGCAACTGGACTTCTGATTTGGAAGAGAACCACAGCCAAGAGATCAAGCACATACCTTGCACATGAAAAGTCTTAGGATTGACTCCCTAATTTCTTCAGTTAAAAAGTTTTAGTTCACTGAAATTGTTCTATTCTTGTTCTTCTTGTGCCGTATCCGATTCTGAATATTGGTGATCCTCATGGCAATCAGCCATGAAGACTGTCCTGAAAATATAATGCCGTAGCCTTTCATCTGCCATCCGCATCACAGCATGACACCTGTACCACTGATCCAGTTCTGTAAGTCACTTCCTCGTTCTGAGCCCTTATGGCATGCAAAGTCCTCATCAGCCCCAGGCTAGTATTGATGAAGCTGCTGACCTCCATCAAGATGGATTCAAGTGGGATTTTTTAATCCACTTGGGGACCATCACCCTTTCAGGGTTGTCAGATTAGTTAACCACCTCCTGATGCTTGGCGTTGAGTTGCTGGCAGTATGGTCTACTCTATTACCATAGCAGGATAACCTGGCCAGACATTAATTGTTCTCTACAGAGATGGAAAGTGGGATCTAACTTGGATCAAAGGTACATAATTAAAGTCCTCTTACATGCATCCCGGCATCTCAATCAGGTGTCCATACTGGCTTAAAATAAACTTTGTATGCTATGGCTTCCTACATGACAATTTGTATGTATGATGTTCTGGAGACCCACAGCTGCTTTCAGTAGAAAATATTGGGCTCAGTGGAAATAGTCTGACTTGGTACAAGGCAGCATCCCATATTTTTAGTATGCGTGTCATTTTAGCACTGTTTCACTGCTCCCCACCACCACACACACAGTTTTAGCACTTAGGAAAATTTTCATCCAATTTTTCCAGCTCTTCATCAGTCAAATATATCATCGAGGTTCTCCAACAATTTAAACTTACTTTCATTTCACTTCCATGGCAGAAGTAAAATCACTGCAGCAAAAATAGAGAAGATGTGTCCTCAATCCATTATTTTGACAGGTGTGACCAACTGGGAATGCATGTTATTGCAAATAGTTGAGGAAAAATAAATAAAGTTTTAAATTTTCATCTCCATCATTGATGCTAGCCTTTCCAGCACAATTTGCAAAGACAAAGGAACCTTGTTATGAAGGCATGGAAAGTCCTTGAAAATCCCCTCAAATGCTACTGTCTTTCATGGAATAATTGAATGGGAAGGAGCCTACGAGGCCATTTAGTTCAACCCCCTGCTCAATAAAGGAAACCAAATCAAAGTAGATTTGTCAGATGGTTGTACAATATTAACAGGATTAAAATGTGGTTTAATTTCAGAGCATGATTTCAGCTAAGCCAAAGAAAAGAAAGGGGGAAAGACCTATTAACATAGCAACACAGGAAACTGATGTAGTGTAGATTATTGGCTCCACTAATAATTGGAAATGTCTGATCAGGATTTCATGAAGGATTCTTTCCTAGATATATCTTGAGATCACTGGCATTGTCTTGTGCAGAGGTCGGCAACCTACAGTCCACAGGCTGGATTCAGCCCACAGCACCAAATCATCTGGCCCAACACCCTTACTCCCACCACTGCCACTGCTGCTGTCATAAGCAGCATAAACAGCTGTAAATGCATCCATGGCTGTCATAAACACATTTATGACAGCTGCAGACACATTTTATGGCAGTGTTTATAGTGGGGGGACCATCAGTCTGTGACCCTCAACTGTCTGAGGGAATGTCATCTGGCTTCCGCATCGCAGCATGTCACCTATACTTTAAATGGTTACTGACCCCTGGTCTATTGGTATATCTTGAGCCCTTATCCTGCTTCTCTTCTGAAATAAGGTGTTAACTTCAGTGATGGGATGTAACAGGTTCTCACCAGTTCTCCAGAACCGGTAGTAACTTTTCCCAGTGTCCCAGAGAACCTGTAGCAGCTTTTGGGGGGAACCACCTTCAGGGCTTACCTTTTCACTGGTTCCCCCACTGCGCATGCATGCCAAGCACTTGGTGTGCATGCACGCCTAGTGCTTGGCACATATGCACTGCCTCTTTGCTGTCCTCCCAAACGAGGAGGAAGAGAAGCTGCTAGCCTGAAGCTCCCTATAGACTGTAGTTCCCTATTTTTATCATTTTGTATTTTTTCTTTGGCCCCGCCCATGACATGACATCATGATGTTAGCTCCGCCCACACTGTGATGACATCACGGTGGGGTAGTAAATTTTTTGACATCCCACCACTGGTTAACTTGCAGGGGAGTACAGAGATAAAATGAACTCGTTTTCTCTAGGAACACACACACACATATACCAGATCTCCAAATCCACCTGTCTTTCTCCATTAAGATTAAAAATTAAAATTGAATTTAGGTAAATTAAAATTGCCTAACACAAAAAATACTATAATGAAATTAAAATCTATCATATGAAATTAAAATCTATCATATGACTACAATAAAATAAATTAAAACTCTTCAGAATAAGTCAAAACAGCAGTAGCAATTTAACAATGAGAACTTTCATATCTACTGGAAAGCCTTTGGCTTTTAATTGTCAAGGGCCTGCTTAAAGAAAGCAATTTTTACTTGCCACTGGAAGGAAACCAGGGAGGGGAAAAGTATCATCTTTTAGGTAAGGGGTTCCAGAACCTAAGTGTGACCTCTTCAGCAGTGATGGGATGTAACAGGTTCTCACCAGTTCGCCAGAACTGGTAGTAACTTTCCCCAGTGTCCTAGAGAACCGGTAGCAGCTTTTGGGGGGAACCACCTTCAGGGCTTACCTTTTCACTGGTTCCCCCTCTGCACATGCGTGCCAAGCACTTGGTGTGCATGCATGCCTACAGTGCTTGGCGCGTATACACAGCCTCCTTGCTGTCCTCCCAAGCGGGGAGGAGGAAGAGAAGCCGCTAGCCTGAAGCTCCCTATAGCCTGCTCCCCAGGGTAAGTGACTCACCTTTGGATGTGGTGTGTCTATGTGTATTTTAATGTGTATTTAATACCTTTACCTATATTGACATACTACCACAGTTCTTAAAAAGGCCTGAGGTGTGTGTGTGTGTGTGCTTATTTTTATTTTTTATTATTTTTTATTTTTTTATTTGGCCCCACCCACAACATCATGACATTATGATGTTAGCTCCGCCCACACTGTGATGACGTCACGGTGGGGTAGTACAAATTTTGACATCCCACCACTGCTCTTCAGTCCCCAGCAGATGGGCTTCTGAAGGCAGTGGAACTATAAGAATGTAGTGGAACTATAAGAAGTCATGTAAGGTCATTATCAATACCTCGAATTCTTCCTGGAAATGAACCAATGACTGGACAACCCTATTTTTAGCTGTGTTTCATGTTTTGAGTATGAGCATGGTTTTAATCCCCGCCCCCTTTTATTTAACTATATTGTAAGCTTCAGAGCTGTATGATTTTATAACCAAGATGCCATCTCATGACCTGGATATTTTCATAGTGAAGTGTGAAACCAATGAACTCAGATACTGTGAGCCACATTTTGTCTGCATTTAAGATGAATGCCCCAGGATGGTTAAAGAGAGAACACATATTTATTTAGATTCATTCATAGGGTTGTTGTTTTACACAATTTAGTTCCAAACGTGCTGCCTCATCTGAGCATTTGGGAAGCTAGCACAGCAAAATGATGATGCAGTTCAGGCAGGAATCTGGGGAGCATAAGGGGTTGGGGGTAGGGGAGGAAATGCATACAAGGGAGATTGATCAAATATGCCTAGCACATATCAAAAACAGCTGCTGCAATTAAAAAGCAATTAGGGGCATACAGAAATAAATGGAACTGCTTCAAAACATTTTTGGAGAAAACATATGGAAGCTGCTGTATGATTCAGAACAGCAGGGAAGATGAGCTGCTCTGTTTCTTAAATTATAACGGGAAGACAACAAGCTCTATTCATAATACTCAGTGCTACATTAAGTACCACTCAGTTCGATACTTGTCAATGTATGTGTCCACTACAGCCCACAGAAGCACTAAAACAGTCAATGTTCTAAAGAGAAGCCCAACACAGTGTGAAATTTTACTCCTGAATATAGGTTGCCTACAACTAACTAACTAACTAACTAACCTATTTATTTATTTTATTTTATTTTATTTTATTTACTCAGTACTTAGCAGTACTCTGGGTGGCATACAAAAATACACCAGGTGTTCCCAACCTTTTAAAGCTGTGGGCTGGACCACACCTCCTCAGACCATTGGCAGGCTGGAGCCCCCACCACGGCCATAGCCACCGCTAACAGTGGGATCAACCCAAGCCTCCCCCACTCCCTCCCCTGCTTCCCTGTTTACCAGCCTGGAGGAGCTTCACGGAGGAGTCCAGGCTGTCCTTCAAACCTGCGCTTGGCCAGAGTGGCCCCAGGAAAAATCTGGGGCAGCAGTGTGTGTCTGCTGCTTCTATTACTGCTCCCTCAATCCTTTTCCCCTCTGCTTGGCTTGGGGTGTCCTTAATGGCGATCCATAGCAGGGCAGATGTTGTAAGACTTAAAACATCCACCCTGCTATGGAGCACAGTTAGGGACATGCCAAGCCAAGCAGAGGGGGAAAGGATAGAGATGGCAGCAGTGGCAGAAGTGGAGACTGCAGTGAGTGCATGGTCCACATGAAATGGCAGCATGGGCTGGATTTGGCCCACAGGCAGTGATGGGATGTCACCGGTTCTAGACGGATCTCTGGAACCGGTAAGACCAATCCCGGAGGGTTCTCCGTGAGGGGAGTCCACTTTTGGGGCGTCCGGTTCCGGACGCCTGACCGAAAGAAAAAAAAAATTAAAATCGGAGCGAAAATGGCTCCAATTGACTGCGCATGCGCAGAAACTCAATCTGACGCATTGCACATGCGTCAGATTGAGTTTCTGCGCATGCGCAGTCAATTGGAGCCATTTTGCTCCGATTTTTAAAACATTTAGAACTTTCAGGGCAGCGGCGGCGGCAGCAGCCCTCTGAGGGGGGCGCCTCCCCGCGGCACGTTGAGGGCTGCCTCGGCCGTCCGCTGCTGACAAGCCCCATGCCCTGGGGACGCCCGGCGGGGTACACCGCTGCCACCGCCTCCGCTGGGCGCCTGTGGGCCGGGTGCCTGCACCCGGCGTCCACAGCCGCCGCCCGCCGCCGTCGGAGCTGCCGCTGCCTGAATCCCTGTGGACTCCTTCTTGGGTCGGTCCCTTTTGAGCTCGGCTGCCGCGCGCTGCGGAGGAGGAAGCTGTAGGCGGCGGCGGTGCGGCATGGGGACGGCCCAGGGAGGCGCGGCAGCCGCGGCTGCCCGTCACCCCTCGCCATGGCCGGAGCCGGGCTAAAAAGGTACCGGCCCAAGGAGGACGCCACAGGGGTGCAGGCAGCTCTGGCGGCGGCGGCGGCTGTGGACAGCAATCGGGGTGCCGGGTCCCAAGAAAGGTAAGCGAGGGGTTTTTATTTGGGGTGGGTGGGTAATTTATTTGTGTTTTGGGTGGGTGGTTGTTTTTATTTTATTTATTTATTTGTGTCTGGGTGGGTGGGCTGAGAGGGAGGGGTGTGTGTGTATGTTTATTTTTATTATTTATTTATTTTTATTTTGGCCCCGCCCACAACGTCATGACGTCATGACGTCGGCCGTGACGTCATGACGTCATGCCATTGGCCACGCCCATGACGTCCGTGACGTCATGGCGTGGTAGTAGATTTTTTGTCATCCCATCACTGCCCACAGGCCATAGGTTGAGAACTCCTGGTTTACACAACAAACTTGTTTCATGATTGATTCAGCAAAACAAAAAGACATTCCTACAATCAGGGCATTTGCATACTTAGAGCATGTCCATACAGGGCATTTAGCTCACTAGTTTAGAGCCCACTCGTTATGGTGTCCAATTTGTTTTTCCCTAGAGTGCTCCACACACATCCTTTCCTAAAGCGATTCTGCACTTTGTCTGGCACAGTAATAGGGCTCTAAATGATCCTGCTATAAAGCCTTTGTGGAAGACAAGTTAACACCAATGTGGGCCTGTGGGTGATGTATCTGAGGTGGCAACCATGTGTCATATGTGGTGGGCTGTGACATTAAAATGAATGACAGAGAAAGCATTTCTACTTCCATTTTCTTTAAAAATAATAATAATTCACTAACTATTCCATCACAGTTCTAGATACAAAAGAATATGTATTGCTAAGCAGATGCATTCTTCTTCTTCTTCCTCCTCCTCCTCCTCTCCCAACGATCCTGCTATATAGCCTGTGCCATACTTGAGAATTTATCTTTTCTCTTCTCCATTAAATGATGTCATTACTTGACCAAAGGGAAGGAGAGACTTTATGGCTTCTATTAGAGTAACCACTCCTAGAAGAATGACCCTCTCTACACTTTTATGCTGTTTGCTGTCAAGTCAAAGCATAATATAAAACACCCAAAAAAGGCCTTTAATAATACTATTGGAGTAGTATTGAACCAAAGAGGCACTTAAAGGGCTCTTTTATTGCTGTTGGCTTTATCTTTTCTTCTTAACAGTTAAGTTGTTTTAATTCCTTGTTTTCTCATACATCAATATGTACTTGCATTTTATAACCTTGCCTATTTTATGACTAACACACACACACACACACACACACACACACACACACACACACACACACACACACACACACACACACACACACCACAGATAAACCATAAATTCAGGCACATGTAGACTACATTTGGTTCTTTTCTTAAGGCAAGCCTCCACGCTGTGCAGAATTGCAGGGTGGGGTGGGGGTCTTTGCTTCTCTGATAGTAATACTAGTAGCAGTAGCAATTACACTTATCTACCCCATAGCACCTAGTGTACTCTCTGGGCAGTTCACAAGCCAATTAGCATTTTGCCGATCTTGGAAGGATGGAAGGCTAAGTCAACCTTGGATCACATCAGGATTGAACTCGCAACCTTTTGGCTGCAGCACAGCAGTTTAACCACTGTGCCACCAGGGCTCTGATCCTGGAGTGATGCCATTTGATGAGCACCAATGGGTGTGTGCCATCTGGCATGAAAGTGGGAAGGGAGTAAGCTAAAGGTAACCCTTGTTCAAAAGCTAGTCGTATCCGACTCTCAGGTTCAGTGCTCATCTGTTTATACCTGAAGAATCAGCACTGTCTGCGTTTGCAGATGTTTCTGTAGTCATGTGGCAGGCGTGACTAGGCATGGAACGCTGTTTACCTTCCCAACAAAGTGGTTCCTATTTATCTACTTGAAATTTCTTGCTTTTGAACTGCTAGGTTGGCAGGAACTGGGACAGATAGGAGCTCACTCTATTGTGCAGTACTCAGGTACAGAACTACTGACCTGCCACCTTTCAGTCGGCATCTTAACCACTTGAGCTGATTTAAATGGGCTCCTCCCTTCTAATGGCCTGCTTACCAGGCACAAATGGCCCATCTGGCTGCCATTTGATGCAGTATGAGACTAGCTAGTTGCTTCAGGGGTGAATAGGAATGTTTTGGACTGGTGGCAAATTGGCATAGAGGGTAGCAGGATTTATTTATTTATTTATTTGCCTATCCCACATTGCTTGCTGGGGGATCTCTGAGTAAATCTAAGGTGTGCTCTGGTTTAAACAGGTCACAATGGCAGGTAGTATGGAAAGGGATTTAGTATTGGTAAGTTTCCACAGAAATTGGGTGTTTAAAATGTGCCCAACATCCTGGTTACCCGGATCCCGAGATTCAGTAGCCGTACCGGAGTGGCTGCCCGTGACTGTTCCACAGTTTAGGTCATGAGGATTGGTGGCTGATGTCCAGACAAAATCACCCCAAAATTCATGCCAACTGGACAACAAACTGAAATGGCTGTGGGACTCGCCTGTGAAGGGCAGGACAGGGGTACACAGAATCCTCTGGCCCCATCCTCAGTCATCCACTCTACATGAGGCTCCACTGCAGAATGGGGTGGCTCACCAAGTTAAATAGTTAATAAAGTGTGACTCTAATTGAAACTTCAACACTTGTGCCTATCTCATTATTTCTCTTTTTGGGTGGCGGTGGTGGCAAAGCCCTCTGTAGGAAAGATACCGAGCCTCATCACAACTATATCCTGCAGAATCATGTTCTATTTTTCCATTGGTTTTTGGGTTTTAGCTTTCTAAAGATGTCACAACTTTGTTCAGAAATTGCAAGCCCTTAGAGATGCATTTGATGGCTGACACTCAGCAGTGCTGTTGTTTGTCTACTTTTCGAGATTGTGGATACAGTATATTTATAAAACCTCAGTGCAAGAGTCATGGGTCAAGAACAATATTAGACTAAAAGCCTTCTATTTTGACATTTCTGTTGCCATTTCAATTAATCCTCATGCACCAACGTAGAACATTTTATTCCTTCTATCAGCTATATTGCAACCTCACACACTATAGTTTCTGGGAGGCAAGATTTATACCAGATAGCTAATGTAGAAGTATCTGCCTTAGTTCAAGCACTTTATAACATAAAACACTCTTTCAGGAGGGGAGGGAGCCCTAAGGGCTCCCCCCTTTTTGGAATAAACCTCCTGAAAGGGTGTTTGTAAGAGCAGAGTGAATTCAAAAACAGAGACATTTTGGTTCTGATTGTTTGTTGAGGGTGAGGGCCTGGGTTTCTTTGGGCCCTTGCAAAAGAGAAGATATATTTTCCATGGAAAAGGCCTTGCTAGCTCTGCGGTCCTGCATTTTGTTCCACTGAGAACAGGTCTGGTTGATATCTGTCTGTGCCAGGTTGGAAAGTACACATAGGCCTCAGTATTCCTCCGTACTTCCCAAAGGAGGGGCACATTCCTGGGGTATAAACACAGAAGGGGTTGGTTTAACATAGTGGGGGTGTCCCATAAGTTCCATACTGTGTCCTTGATTGACTCTAGCTCTTGATGGGTGGCCAGTCCAGCATCATGGGTGATGGAGTAACCTGAGAGGGGATAAATTACTGTGACATGTTTTGCTCTGTGGCTGTTGGCGGTGGAGTTCCATTTTAGTTCTGTTCTGGATTGTTCGGCTCAGCTTGGCTGGGAAGCGCCTTATCGTAGATTATTAGTCCAAAAGTGGGGAGCCCTTAGGGCTTCCTCCCCTCTTGAAAGGGTGTTTCCATGTAATCCTTTCCTTAAATTCATTATAAACTTTCAAGAAGTGACTGGAGTGTTTCTTTTGTGGTGAAAGTCCTGGACTGTTGGTAGCAGAAGCAGTCCAGGCAAGGTGGAGGGGTCCCTGAGGGTTGAAATGCCAATTGGTCACAATCTTCTACCTTTTCACCCCCTTCTTTTGTCTTCTGCCTCTGTATCTGTTTTAAATTCAGTTTAGATGATGATGATGATGATGATGATGATGATGATGATGATGATGATGATGATGATGATGATGATGATGATGATGATGATGATGATGATGATGATGATTATTATTATTATTATTATTATTATTATTATTATTATTATTATTATTATTATTATTATTATTATTATTATTATTATTATTATTATTATTATTATTAATTCAACTTATACCCCACCCATCTGGAATATACTCCCACTCTGGGTGGCTCACAATGTTAAAAAAGAGCAGAACAGGCACCATAAATCCATATCAGGACAAAAAAATGTTGCAGCACTGTTTTTGTTTTCTGATATGCCTGAAACATGGACTACCACAGCTACTATTAAAAAAAATTCAAATAAAACCATAGAAAACTACCCACCCAGTCCAATCAGCACTGAGGACCACTAGCCTGAGTGACCAACGATGAGAGGGTCTCCTATTTAAGCTTCAACAAGCTGCCAAAGGCCTCTTCACAAAGAAAAGTTATCAGATGCTTCTTAAAGGTCCCTAAAGAGCAGTGATGGGCAGCAGCCAGTTCGCACTAGTTCACCAGAACCAGTAGTAGCTTTTCCCAGTGTCCCGGAGAATTGGTATCAGCTTCTGGGGGAACCACCTCGGGGGCTTACCTTTTCGCTGGTTCCCCCACTGCGCATGCATGCCTACAGTGCTCAGCAAGCATACACACCTACAGTGTTTGGCGTGCATGTGCACCTACAGCACCCTGCCTGCTGAGCCAAGCAGCCATTTGTTGCTTGGAGTGTGGCAGCATAGAGTGTTGGGCGGCCACACACAGCACAGAGGAACTAGTGGCTGCTGCTGAGGCCCTCGGCGGCCTCCTTACTGTCCTCCCAAGTGGGGAGGAGGAAGAGCAGCTGCTAGCCTGAAGCTCCCTACAGCCTGCTCCCCAGGATAAGTGACTCACCTTTGGGTGTGGGGTGGGTGGGTATATTTTAATGTGCATTTAATGTGCATTTATTTTTAATGTGTATTTTTCTGTGTTTTATGTGTATTTAATTTGTATTTTTATGTGTTTTTATGTATATTTAATTTGTATTTTTATGTGTACTTGTTTTTATTATTTTTTTTTACTTTGGCTCCGCCCATGACATTGGCTCTGCCCATGACATCATGATGTTGGCTCTGCCCATGACATCATGACTTCATGGTGTTGGCTCTGCCCATGACATAGGCTCTGCCCACAGTGTGGTAGTAAAAATTTTGGCTGTCCATCACTGCTAAAGAGTCAATCGAATGCAACCTCCCAGTTAGCCAGAGCTGCTACTGAGAAAGCCCTCTCACCGGTAACAGACTTTCTAGCAAACCCTATTGCCATTTTTTTTTAGTTGCCTGTGACGTCAAGAAACAGACGTGACATACTCTAGTTTTCATTTGGCCTTATGGTAGAAGGACAGAAGGATATTCATTGAGTTCAGTAAATACTGTACAAAAAAATATATACATTTAACTTTTGCACCTAGTCTAACCCTAGTCACAATGCTAACCCTACCTCTAGTTCTCTGTACAGCTAGGTATAAACAAGATCTGTACCCCACAGCCTGAAAACTTTATTTTGAGATGATAAAATGTTCTATAGTCGTCACGTTGTAGAAAACTGAGCATTTTTAAATGTTAAGTGCTTTTACTCAACTCTGTATCTTCTATCCCAATAAACTTTCTTTGTGATTGGTTAGCAGAAGGTAAACACAGTTTTATTTTGCAAGTCTAATTGCACAGCTTTCTACCACCTCAGAAATCACTTGGTGAAATGAAAAAACTGGCAGACATTTCTCGAAAATGTAGCTTGACCCCCATTCAATTCATTAAAATTTCAATGAATGATGGTTTATCTAAGCAGGAATATTTTGTTGTTATAGATAAATGTGAAAATTGATTCAATTTCCTTCTCCAGATTTTCTATATGTGAGTAAAGTCTTCTGTGTAATACAGCAGTATTTGTAAGTCACAGTGAATTCCCATTTGCTGTCTGATTTCTCTTGAAGCTATAACTGTCAGTATGTTCCTACTATTCAGAGAAGAACAAATTGTGTTTTCATAATATTGTTTGAGGAAAAACCTGTGAAAGCAGGCTCATGGGGACATGCTTAAAAGCTTAAATCTAATTAAGAAAGCCTCAAGGTCAAGGTTTTGATGGTATTAGAAATGATTTCAAAGGAAATCCTCACAAACTTTACCCTGAAGACATTGAACTTCGCATTACTTAAGCAGGTTAGAGCCTACTGACCAGATTAGAAGCATCACACAGTTTTATTGTGAAGACCACTGCAAAGTATAAAGGAAGGTTACCTGATGAATAAATCAGTATGAATGGATTTTCTTAGGCAAGGTAAGCTCAATGAACTGAAGGCAGAAAACCTTATAAAAGGATAATGCAATGTATAAGATGACAGATGTTGGGCGAGAGTGAAAGCTAACTAGTGTAGCATTCCATGCATGTGATAGCAAACATTGTGCTTACAGGAAATTCACCAATGGGACATGGAATCATGAATACAACTGCATTCTAACTCTTTCATGCCATTCAGTTGGAACAAGGTTATCAAATCATTGTGAGCATTAGAAGCCCCAACATTTCTAGCTGTCAGTTTTAATTAGGACCGTTAGAAGATGGTTTACAATAAGCCAGACTTTGTTTCCGCCTATTGTCCATTTTGAGAATGTGAAATGTGTTAGAAACTTGATTTTGAAATGTATTTCTTTGATATAAGGTAAAAAAAGATTATTGAAGTGACAGACGGCAAATTGGGAAAACCAGGTGAAATGCTAAAGGACTCTGAAACTCACTAGGCATCCTTGGACCCATATATTATTCTCAGCCTGAAATCCAACAGAATTATTTCAGTGAGGATGAAGTGGGCAGGCGAAGGGTCATGATGACTGCCTTGAGCTCAATAAGGGAATGTGGGTTATAAGTGTAAGTAATAAAATTAAGCTGCAGTTGATATACTAATTGGATATTTTTGTTTATCCAAATTTCATTTAAGTAACAAAGGCATGAGAACTAGTATGATAGCATGATGGAGTAAGACTCAGGAGACCAAGGTTCAAATCAATGTTTGGCTGTGAAAGCTCACCAGGGAAAGCATGGTGCTTGTAAAACCACTTCTTTAAATCGCAGTTAACTTGAAAACCCTGTTAGGGTCTCTGTAGGTCAGGTGCAACTTGATCACACACAGCACCAAAGGGATCGATGGATATTTAAAACCCCAGTTTTCACTTGGAATTTTGGAGGATTAATTGGAAGAATATGTGTGGTTAAGAATATGTGTGGTAAAGTCTGGACTCTTGCCTGCAGATGTTGACAGGTCTCTTCCTACTTTGATGTCACCAACAGACACCCTCTCTCAGCCTTCCTCATAGGTTACACATCCTTAAAGGTCTATGGGGAAAATATGGAAAAAAACATAGTATTTATCAGAACACTAAAATATAAGTTAAAAGACAAGCTTTCAAGTTATCTTACTTGCCATTGCATAGCTTAGGTTGCAGGAAGAACAAACTGAAGAGTCCAAACATTATCCTTGCCAGATGTAGAAGCTGCAGGGTTTCATAAATTTAATCTCCAGCTGATATGGCAAGTGCCATCTTTCCGTGTAGTCCTGCTTCTAGCTAGGGTAGGAGGTGGTGGTGATATGTTTGATTTGAAAAATGGAAGGAATAAAACAAATGATTCTACATCCCCTGAGGTGAAATCTGCCACTTCTCCATCTCAAACTGGTTCTTTAAGTTTGCAGTCCCCAAGTTAGAATTTTGGTTTAATTATAGGCCTTCCAGCTTCAGGAACTGGCTGGGAAGATTTTTAGTCTTCTCTGTGTAATTTTCCAATTCAAGCTCTGTCCAGGCTGAAGAATTCCTAAAGTAAACAAAGAAAGGTAGGTGCTAAGGATGTCATATTATAAGTGAAAGCGGTTTGGGTGCAGGAATGTATGTGAGAAATAGAGTTTTGACGATGTGATTTCCTTTTATCCAAAGAGGGCTGGTGGGTTGGTGAGGTTAGTGCAGTGATGGGATGTAACAGGTTCTCACCAGTTCGCCAGAACCGGTAGTAACTTTCCCCAGTCTCCCGGAGAACCGTTAGCAGCTTTTGGGGGGAACACCTTTGGGGCTTACCTTTTCACTAGTTCCCCCACTGCGCATGCGTGCCAAGCATTTGGTGTGCATGCATGCCTACAGTGCTTGGCGCGTATGCACGGCCTCCTTGCTGTCCTCCTTGCTGTCCTTGTGTTGTGGGTGGGTGGGTGGGTTGAGGAGTGTGTGTGTGTGTGTGTGTGTGTGTGTGTGTGTGTGTGTGTGTGTGTGTGTGCACTTATTTTTATTTTATTAGTAGTATTTATTATTATTTTTTCTTTGACTCCACCCACAATGTCATGACATCATGATGTTAGCTCTGCCCACACTGTGATGACATCATGGTGGGGTAGTAAAAAATTTGACATCCCACCACTGGGTTAGTGAGATTGTAGATCATATTTTTCACCTTCATTCTTCTAAAGCTTTTGAATGGTAATAATTAAAACACCAATTTAAAGTAAAAACATTTATCAGAGCAAACATAATTTAATCAGCTTGTCAGGAACTAAATATATTATAGATCTTTCCCAGTAACTTTGCCAACTCTTGTTTTAATTCTGATGGAAAGAATTTAAAAAGAGAAATAGAAACAAATTAATAGAAACAAATTAAAAGGCAGTAATAAAAATGAAGATATGGAATACTTCAATATGTATTTTGCCCATCATGCATCTGGACCTTCTGTTTTGTACAACATGAAGAATCTGTATTGCATACTAAGTCCAGTGGTAGGATTCAGCAGGTTCGCCCCAGTTCACCAGAACCGGTAGCAAAACTTTTGGCTGCCTCCACCCATCTAAGTTTTGAAATAATGCAGGGCTTTCCCTCTGCCCACGCCCACCATAACACACCAACACAGTAGGTAGTAAATTTTTTTGAATCCCACCACTAGTTAAGCCCTTTCCTCCAAAATCTTGATGCTGCCCCATAGCATCTGGTGGTGCCTGAGGCAGCTACTTCACTTTGCCTAGTAGTAGAACCAGTGGTGGGCATCAGCAGGTTCACACCAGTTCACCAGAACTGGTAGCAGAAATTCTGCCTGGCCCTGCCCATCCAAGGTTTAAAATAAAGTACTGTAGTCCTAATTTGGGTGCAATGCAGGGCTTTCCCCCTGGTCATACCCACCATAACATACTCATAGTGTGGCAGTAAATTTTTTTTGGAGCCCAACACTGAGTAGAACCTGCCCTACTATTCTGGTAACAAAACCTGAATAAATTGGGAGAGGGAGAAAGTGGCTGTAGGAGAATTTTCATGCAAAATTTTACCTTATGTTTGACTGGGGTGGAGATGTGGCAGGCATTCTTTATATGTGTGGCTGGTTTCTATCACTCACATAATGTCTGAATAAAGGTTGTGATTCAAATATGTTCCACTTTCGTTGTGAAACTCTGTCTATATGCCTCCACATGTCTGCAAAAGGGCATTTCCCCTTAAATATTTTTTAAAACCCAAGGTTGGTCACCCATGAGCTAGAAGATTTATACCAGGTTGAGGAACATGGAAGCAGAAGAGCCTAGCAATGCAAGAAGCCTGAAATATGCTCATCTGATAGCTGCCCTGATCCAACCAGAAAAATATAGGAGAAATTGATTTGATGTGCAAATGTATACATTTATTTAAATAAATAACCCCATACCTGTCCCGCCAGCCAGGTCTTAACCCCCTTCCTAAAGGGCAGCAACTCCGACTGCAGATGTAGCTCAATTTGCAGGAGGTTCTATAGGGCAAGGGCGGACACAGAGAAGGCCCTCCTCCTAGTACTAGAGAGGTGCGTCTCTCTAGCCCCTTGGTCTGCAAATGTGGCTCTCCAGATGTTCTTGGACTTCAATTCCCAGAAGCCCCAATCAGCAGGAGTGCTGACTTGGGCTCCTGGTAATTCAAGTCCAAGAACATCTGGAGAGCCACATTTGCAGACCACTGCCGATGGTACCACCAGAGAGCCTCCACTCTGGTGGGACGGACAGATGTTCTTAGGGCAATGCAGTCTCTTAGGTATCTTAGGTATACATAACTAGCAATGCAGCCAGCTGTAGCTGCCTTTTATTCCTTTATCCGAAATTCAGGCAGTTGATTCAGACAGTGTAAACCCCAAAGCGGCGAAAATGGGAAATTTAGAAAAGCTAATGCTTGCTAATGCTTCGTGTTAATTAGTGTGGCTGAATATTTCTGCAACACTTCTCTCCTATTAAGGAGGGCTTCAAATGATGGAGATGTTGGTGGCAGACAAATGGAAGCCTGCCCAAGTGATCTGTCTTACAAATGATCCTGCATGTATGGCTATTATTTTAGTCAGACACCGGCAGCTCTGCTATTGTTCATAGCCTTTGTGAAGAATAGTTGCTGTCAAGGGGCCTGGGAGTGTTATGGCTTTTAACAGACCTGTTTGCAGCTTGTCTGAAAGGCTGAGAGATGACACATGGAAAACATACACTAGAATTGAATGCAGGGTTGGAGGTGGCATATTTATTATGTGCTCTTTTTCTAGGCAGCAGCATTGCCAAAGAAAGGTTGCTGTGTCCTTTGAAAAGAAAATCCTATTCAGCATTTGCAGATGATGGAATCATTTTTGCCCTCCAAGGTTAGGATGTTCAGCATTCGTACGGCCATCATAATATAATAAAGAACTTTTGGTACCTCAGTAATGAATAGCTTCACACTGGTTTTAAGTCAAATAAGTTTCAGTTGACATGCGACACTGGTTTTGCGTCAAGTAGATTTTGATTGAGCTCTCTTCAATGAAACAGTTTTTAAGTGACTCCAGGAAATTGCTAGTGTACACGTCCAGCAAAGATGAAATCACAGCCAGTTAGGAGCACAGCTGAAAGCTGCACTACCCTTTTAGCCCATGCCTCACAAACCAAATGCCACAAAGATGGAGGAACCACACTGTTTTGTTTTGCTACATTGTTGCTAGCTTTTCCTTTCTTCTTTGTCCATATCCAGGCCAGACACGAAACTGCCAAAATAAAGGTGCCTTTTTATGTGTTCATTCTGCAGTTCTGTTTTCCTGACGCAGTGTGAGAAAGATTAGTCGGCAATACAAGGTTGCCATTATTAGGGCAGACCTGATTATGATTCAAAAATACCACAATCTTAGAGGAGGCTCTTTCTGTGTACCCCACTTTTTTCTTTACAATACGTCTAATGTGAAGGAACCTAATGGGGGATTCCCCTCCGCCCAGAATCTACTTGTGGTGGTGTGTCCTTTTGTTGTGACAGTATGAGCAAATTTATTTATTTATTTATTTAGTCGTACTTGTTCATCGTCCTCTTCCCCAAAGGGACCCAGGGCGATTTGCAGCATAACATATCAACCACAACACTTTAAAAACGATTAAAAGACTAAAAAATTAAAAGATTAAAAGAAGCTTTAAAAATTAAAAACTAGGCGTTGCAGCTAAAAGGCACTGGGGGTCAAATTATCCAGCTGGCTGGGGATATTGATCCATCCATTCCCCAGACCTGACCTGCCAGCCAGGTTTTTACTCCTTTCCTAAAGGACAGCAGCTCTGTCTGCATGTATAGTTCTATTGGGAGGAGGTTCCATAGGGCAGGGGCAGACACAGAGAAGGCCCTCCTTCTAGTGCCAGAGAGGTGCGCCTCTCTGGCTGATGGCACAACCAGAGAGCCTCTCTGGTCCGCTCTGGTGGGACGGACAGATGTTCTTGGGGTAAAATTGATTGCAGATCCAGGCAATGCTATTATGAAGCAACCTCAGCCCAATCCAACCACAATAAAATAGTATTGAATTTATATTCTGTCTTTTTCTCTCCAGTAAACACAAGGCTGGATGATTCTTCCTCAAATCACAGCACATGAAAAAGGGATGAGGAAACTTTAATGGATGTCTATTCAAATTATCTTTAAATTCCTAATATTCTCCTAAATAAAACTTTGGCCAAAATCCTGTTACATAACCTAAGCAAAGCTGAAAGAGTCATGGTAGGTTTTTAATATAACATGGTGCTAAGATGTCCAGCTTTTAATTTCATAGTAGTGTCCAGAAACTGCTCTAGCTGTGTAGATTGGTTCACGCTAAGATTAACGTTAATATGAACATTACTGAAATTCTAATGGAATTTTCCTCTAATGCTTCCTTTTAATGGGTCCACATCAAAAATTAATCAGTGTATCTCAGGTAGAAGACTAGTTTTGGAGCATAACAGCTAAGAAAGTATTGCTCATGGTCACACATGCTTTGGTCACCTCCAGACTGGACTATTGTAATGCGCTCTACATGGGGCTGCCCTTGGTGACCATTCAGAAACTCCAACTGGTCCAAAATGCGGCGGCCCGGGTAGTGATGGGGCGGGGGCGTTATACTCGTGCCTCACCACTGCTTCGGGAGCTGCACTGGTTACCAGTATGTTTCCGGGTGCAATTCAAGGTGCTGGTTATTACCTTTAAAGCCCTATATGGTAGTGGGCCAGGATACCTAAGAGACCGCGTCACCCCGAGAACATCTGTCCGTCCCACAAGGGCGGATCGGAGAGGCTCCTTTCTTATTCCATCAGCTAGAGAGGCACATCTCTCTAGCACTAGGAGGAGGGCCTTCTCCGTGTCCGCCCCAGCCCTTTGGAACCTCCTACCAATGGAGTTGCGTCTGCAGACAGAGCTCCTGCCCTTTCGGAAGGGCTTAAAAACCTGGCTGGCAGGGCAAGTGTGGGGACCCAGGAACATGGGACCCCAGGTGGGATGGTTGATTTAATGGACTGCCACCCCCACAGCGTCAGCTTATGCGCTGTTTTAATTCTTTTGTGGTTTTAAAGTTTTAAGTTTTAGTTTAAGCATTAGTTTTAACTTTGTGATTTTAACCAATATTGTAAGCCGCTCAGAGTCGGGTTTACCCGATTGGGGCAGGATAGTAAATCTGAGGAAATAAATAAATAAATAATAACTAGGTATATATATACTTGGTGCTGGAGCGCTCAGTGGTGATATTTGGCTGCTGAAAGCCCTGAAAAGTCAGAATTGACTTGATGGCACACAAGTATAATTGTCTGTACTTGGACACCTGGCCTTTGAAAAGATATGCATCAAAGACAAGTCTTCTGTGCTCTTATGATATACTGGAATCTAATCTGCAAGGTCAAAGATCTGCAAATAGAACTGATTTCTTGATGTGGATCAAAATGTATTCCTGGATTTTTGGAATCTTCATAGAGACTTGGGCATTGTCACAATAAAAGCCTTGTCTTCCAAAATTTACCACTACACCACCTGTTCTTGGATCAATCCATGACTATCCTTCTAACTAAGGGACAATCTGAAGATAGGTTAAAAAACTGGAAAAATAAACCACTGCATTAACTGAAAAACAATAAAAAAGAAAGAAACAGAGGGCTTGATCTTTGTGGTGCACAAGAAAAAAACTTGTTATAAAAGTGAAAACTCAACGAATTGGTGTAAACAACAAATGTTGAATCTGTCAAGAAAAAATGAAACTATGTCCCACCCCATCTGTGAATGTTCAAATATTGCACAGACACACTACAACACAAAACACAATAGAGCAGCAGAATTAATACACTGGTTGGTCTGGAAAAAATATAATTTGCCAAGAATTCAATGGATCATCAGGTAGAGTTTATAAATTAAGATTTTGTAGGATCTTCAGATCCAAATTGATGGACACCTTGAGTATAATACACCAGACATAACAGTAACAGAACAAAGAAATGCTTGGATAATTTACATAGCAATTCTAGTTAATGCCAGAATTGAACATAAAGAAGTGGAAACATTAACAAAGACCTAGCAATGGAAATACATAACTTGATTGTAGATAAAACACACTTCAGTAGTCCCTCTAATCTTTGGGGCACTAGGAAGAATGCTGATGGATTTCATAAAATATTATAACTGAATTTACATCTCTGAAATAACTCCATCATAGCTGCAAAAGATGGTGATATTGGGGAAAGCATACTGTATATTGTTCAGCCACAGACTTGAGTCTTTGCGACCCCATGGACCACTGTACACCCGGCTCCTCTGCCATTTGCCATCCTCTGCAGTCCACCCAGATCTATGCCTACTGCGTCAATGATGCCATCTAGCCAGCTCATCCTTTGCTGCCCCTTCTCCTTTTTCCTTCAGTCAGGGCCTTCTCCAGTGAGTTCTTTTTTCTCATTTGGTGGCCAAAGTACTTGAGCTTCAGATTCAGTATTTGTCCTTCCAAGGAGCAGTCCAGGTTTACTTTCTTTAGGATTGACTGATTTGATCTCTTTGTAGTCCAGGGGACTTTCAGGATTCTTCTCCAGCACCATAGTTCAAAGGTGCCTATTCTTCTGCGCTTAGCCTTCCTTATTGTCCAGCTCTCACAGCCATACATCACTTCTGGGAATACCATTGCTTTAACTATGTGGACTTTTGCTGACAGGGTGATGTCTCTACTTTTTATTATGTTGCCTAGGTTTGCCATAGGTTGCCTCCCAAGAAGTGTCTTTTTATTTCATGGCTACAGTCACCATCTGCAGTGATCTTAGATCCCAAGAGGGTAAAGTCTGTCACTGTTTCCATTTCTTCCTCTTCTATATGCCAGGATGGGATGGGGCCAGATACCATGATCTTGGCTTTTTGATATTGAGTTTCAGGGCAGCTTTTGCACTTTCTTCTTTCACGCTCATCAAGAGGGTCTTTAGGTCTTCTTCACTTTCTGCATTAGGGTAGTGTCATCTGAAGATCCCAAGAGCTGCACTTGGGGACATGAAAGGAGCCTCATTTGGGCATCCCCTAAAAATCCTTTCAACCCAGAGTAATCTCTGACACAAAATTATGATTATCTGCATAGCTCAGGTTGTTATTTCTCTCAGCAATCTTAATTCCAGCTTGTGCTTCTTCCAGCCCTGCATGTATGATGTACTCTACATATAAGCTAAGTAAGCAGGGTATATAACTGTTATTTAACTGATACTTAGTGTTTTTTTTTGTTAAAACTTGCATCTGTTATACCAGTCAATGTTTTTATAATATTGACTATGCTTGAATATTTTTTCCTATTACATCAGAGGTTCTCAACCTTTTCCAGACTGGACCACACAGCAGACAGCTGAGCAGGCCAGACATGTGGTTCCTCCCGCCATAAATACCGCCGTAAAATGCATCCGCAGCTGTCGTAAACATGTTTATGATAGCCACAGGTGCACCTACGGTGCATTTTCAGTTGTTTTTGCCACTTCTGACACTTCTGATGGCAGCGGTGGTGGGAGTGAAGGCGGGCCACATGAAATGTTGCTGTGGGCTGGATCCAGACATAGGTTGCGAACCCCTGTGTTAGATTAATACAGATATGAGGGCAATGTTAACTCTCAAATTTGGCAGAGGTTAGGGTTTTGGCATGTTTTAATCTGCCCTTTTCCTGGGTGCAGCATTTTGAAGATAGTTTAACACTACTGAAGGGGCATGAAGTAAATTAGAGAACCCCACACTCCCAGTATGAAGTCCTATGTGTACACCAGTGTCTCTAAGGAAGACCAGACAGTCTGAATGGCTTGTTGTCCTTATTAGCAGCACTGCACTACTTTGCAATTTCAGAGAAGAGGTGCCAGTTGCTCTGACATTAAATAAGGCTGAAACTCTATCTATATCTAGTCTGACTGAACATTTGGTATAGTGTGTTCCTTGTAAAAAAGAAAGGATTTTCTTTTTTGCAGTTCAACAACCAATTAAAAGTAGCTCACATCTTGATGACAAAGATCAGGGTTCCATATACCAGATAGGTATTTATGAGGTGCAAGAGTATTACGTTAGTCCAAGATGAGTTTTATTGGATTATTTCCATCCTAAATTAGTGAGATCATAAAACAGTTTGAGATTTCAATGGGATCAGCAAAATCCAAGGCTCTGAATATCTCCAGAGGCTTCACAAGTGCAGAGATATTGAATAGTCCATCCCCACATGCCCACTGAGTTTTTACTACAGAAGCTTGGAGCACTGCTAATAATAGTGGTGTGAGTAGGTGCGTAATTGTTCTCCTTGCTGCCTCTATTGACCATTGAACTCCTCCTTTCGTTAAGTGAATTGCCCTGATAACAGCCATTAAGCTCCACGACTCCTGCAAATGAGCAGTGTGGGATTTCTTTTAGTTGCAGCCACATTTCAGGCAGATTGCCAGAACAATTCTATGAAGCAAGTGATTACCTGTGAATTGGAAGAGGTGAGTGATGACTGCTTACTATGGGCAGTTAAAGAGAGGCTAAAAAGTGAGAAAATGGAAATGCAGCGTATTAAAAGCACTCTGCAATAAACCTGTTAGGAGCCCTGCTGTCCTATTATTCCAAATCCCCTTTTAAGCCTTTGGCAAAGCTTGACCATGAACAATGAATGTTAACAGGCAATCAGCAAAGCAGATCTCTTTCCTCAATCTCACTTGTCAGCTCACAGGCCCCTTGCACAGTGAATCAACACTAAAATTGGTTCTCCAGGTCTAGAAAATATGGGTGGAAAGAACCTGTGATGAAAGGGAGGGGAAAATAAACAGGTAAAAAGGTGCAGAGCAAATGTTAGTTGTAAATTCCCTGCCCTGGCTTTTGGGCTGATATTCCTGCAAATTAAGCACTCTCTGCCTGTATGCATTTCTATGTATTTCTGTGTCATAGATATCACAGGGAATCATATGACATTCTATGAAAGGTATGTTAAATACCAAGTTTAATGATATCAGAAGTCTTTACAGAACAAACTAGAGAAGGATGATCAGTGACTCTCATCCATTGCCTCAGGCCACCTCATAAAACAAAGGAAGGACTTGGTGCTCCGCCTGGGTCACTCACACCACGGTCAATAGATGCTATGTCTGAAGGGTACTCATTAGCAAATGTGTAATGCCACAATGTTAGTTTTGCATACATCTACTAAACATTTGCAATTCAACAGGGAACTTCACAGCAAATCTGAATACAAATCAGGCATCTTCTGTTATTGCCAGTTGTAAAAAGCCACAATTTGTAAACTTATGTTATGCTAGCCAACCATTGTGTGCCTCTGTGCGCATGTATATAAATTGAAGCCATAAAGTCTCGCTCTTTTGTCTGACGAAGTGGACTTGATCCACAAAAACTAACATTAAAATAAAAAAGGTGCCACATTTGTCTGTTTTGTTTACTCTTATATGCTTTGCACAGACTAACATGGCTACCACTTCAAACATTTCAAGTTTAATGACAGCTCCATGTTGAATAGAGTTGCCATAATTCTCTCCCACAAAGCCGGGACAGAAGTGTACTTTTTAAATGTGTTGTTAACCACCCAGAGTTGGGAAGACTTCCCAGATGGGCAGGGCACAAGTGGGAAAAAAAACCAAACATGGGCAGGTTATTTACAAAATAGCCTTCACCCTAATAATCCCAGCCACCACTATGCTGCTGGTGAGAGCCAAGCTCAAATCCCCGGGATCAAGCCTTGTCAACACTCACTTACACACACACTCTCTCTCCTCCAGGCGTGCACTCAAGGGAAGCAAGGTGCAGGCAAGACCGAGGCGTAGGTGGCTCTTTCTGGCTTGGCGGCATGTTTCTTTTCGTTATCTTCCTCCTCGGGTGCCGCTTTCCCTTCCCAATCCTCAGAGCCACAGCCGAGCGAGTGAGAGCTCAAGACAGGCAGGGACTAAGAGTGAGGCGCTTCCCGCCCTCTCCATCCGTGTGTGTGTGTGGTGCATTGTGGTGCCTTGCAGCACGGATATCGATATTATAATACACAATCAGTAAAATTTTAAAATCCAGAACTTTAACATTATTTTTATTTAACTGGCCAGGACAATTTTTTTGACCTTTTATCCAGGACAATCCCGGGTTTCCGGGATGTATGGCAACCTTAATGTTGAAGGAATTCCTCTTTCAACCATTGGTCTTTAGATTATTGAATTTATTCTGCAAGACTTTTCAGTGTCAGTCTGACACTCTTACATTACTATTATGCCTTTTGTAATTGTTGTTGATAATGTGATAAAACTGTTGCAGTTGAGAAGGCATGGATTGACTGCCAGACTGAAGTTACTTGTGGTCTGCCTAGAATCTAGAGTACTTTCTAGTACTTAAACATGCCACACGCTACATATTATACTATACTTTTTAGGTGCAATCTGCTTTACAGCAAAAAACTAATAAATTTACATTAACACTTTAAAGGAAGCTGAGAAGACCCAAAACATAGCAGCAAGAAAGCAAAACATAAAAGTAAAAAAGGGCAACATTTGTATACTTATTAAAATGTTTATTATGAAAAAACATTATAGTTTTACAGTTTCATATGAACCACACACACAATACTACATACCATAACTTCTAATTTTGCTAGGTTATAATTTGTATGTGGCCAGCATCCCTGTCCAAGAGTACAAATAGCTCTAGACTTGGAAGAACTGTAACAGCCATTTTCTAAATGGGATAAACTGTGACTTGCACTCACAACATTCAGTTAATGTAGTTGAGTGCCATGAACATTTGTAACTAAAGTGCATTCATTCTTCAGGAGGATGGATAGATGGATTCAATAGCACTTCATACTGTGCATGAAGCACATTGCTAAGTATACCTTTTAGTAATGGGAATATTTACAGTCCAGGAGCCGCAATAACTATAAATGCTATGCAAAAAGGCGAGAGTTCAATGATTAGCCTCTTCTCAAATAAACTACACAATTCAATCCATAGATCAATCACTTTCTTTTGTAGGCAACTGTGTCATTTTGGAGTACGTGCCAACACCATAGAAATCATTGTTAAGGCATATGCACATTACATATGAGTTACAAAATCTTCAGTTTATTTCCATATGGATTTCTAGTAGTTAAACAGTTAGGCACTTCAGCCAGCAACAAAATGATCCTACAATGCTGAAAAGCAAACCTTAAAAAATATGTACATGAATGTGTATGCCCATGCATGAGTACACATATGTGCAAGTTCACACATGACTAGATATGCACAGAGAATGTGCATACTGTATATGACTTGCTCACAAGATCCAACCTTGTATCATTTTTTTGGAGGACACACATTACAAAGGCATAGGATGTTGGACCATGTTTTATTCCATCCATGATAAGCACACATATGTGTGGGTGAGGTTACTTCTGCACATAAGTTGAGTGATCTCAAAGCAAGGAATGGTAAACAGAAAGGTCTGAGCACACATGTGCATCCATGGCATTATATCAGGGGTGGCCAACCTTTTCTTGTTGCAAGCCTGACCACACCCCTGGACAGTGTTGTGGGCTGCACCATGTCCCCGGAAGTGGAAGCATTTACAGATGACATAAATGCACCCACTTCCATTCCCGGGTACAGTGGAGGCAGCAGGCCAGATGCGATGGCGTCGGGGAATGGCTCATGAGCTGTAGGTTGGGAACCCCTGCATTATACAATCACTTATGTGTCAACTATAAGGGGGAAATCCCTGTCTGATGGCCCTAAGGCAGTGGTTCCCAACAAGGGGTACACAGCCCACTAGTGGACTTCAATTCCCAGAAGCCTAAGTCAGTACATTGGCTGATCAGTGCTTTGGGAAAATGACTTAGGCTTCTGGGAATCGAAGTCCAAACACCAGCATTTGGGAAACACTGCCCTAATGCAAAATAATCAAAATCAACAGTATATCATTCACTTGACTGGCTTGTCATAAAGTTGCTGGGAAGCAAGACAGGTAAGTGGCCTCCCATAGGTAGCTGTGTGAAAAAGCCTTTGGTGGTGTGTTTTTGTACTTGCTCTTCTTTCCAGATGTGCTTCTATACACTTACTAGGGCTGGAGTTTTCAAAAAAGGATCAGATAAATTTTCTTCTAGAAGCCACAATGAGAACCGTCAGCCCCATCAAATAAAGTAGAAGAGTAGTGTTGTGTGTTAATGATAAAAACTTTTAATGGAAAAAAGTGTTGTCAAGATCAATCCAAGGAGATGGTCCCATTTATTTTAGAATGCCATGAGAAATTTCATTATACCTTTGGAATTTTGAAGAAACAACATTAAGTATTACAATTTTAGCACATTAAAGCAAAACAAACTTTGAAGACCACTTAATCAGAAAGTAAATTCTGACAGTATTCTTACATCAATATGTAACATTTTGCTAGCCACAGAAGGGGATGTTAAGACTGGTCTTACAAATGTCTCAGCCTTACATCTAATAACAAATGGTTTTTGTTGTTTGCAGAATGTTTAAAAAAGATAGTGAGGAAACTGATTCTTTTTACTTTTAGGAAATACAGATTTAAAAATGAAACATTAACCTGAATTACTGTATGCTTTCTGTACACAAATATCTAATTCTAGAATCGTATGCTACAGTTACTTTTATAAGGATATTTTAATACTATAATATTTATCTTGAGTACTAGCCTATCTACTTTTAACTATCTTAAGAACCACCACGTGGCATAGACTCAATTATTGGCGAACACAAAGCAAAACAAACCCCTGCTCCAAAGTACACCTTCCTGTTGCACCAAGTTGATAAAATTACTAAACGTTTGACAGGCAATTTGAAAACAAGCCCTCCATGGAAAAGAAATCAAATTATTCAGCTGAAATGCAAGAAAATGTGCAAAAATAATAATGGCATAACTAAAGAAAACACATTTAAGATTTCTAGGTAAATCAATAAACCAGGATTCTAACAAAATATGGCATATTATGTGCAGTGTCATGTTTTAGCTGATTGTCATATTTGTTATAAATTTTTGCAACCTGAGCCACCCTTCAGATGGAGCTGTGGCTATATGGGAACCCTGTTCCTTGACTCAGTCTAACTTGGTTGTGTATGAATGATGCTTCCCAGTATTGGAGTGCATGTGAGAAAAACAAATGTTTAGTTTTATACACATGGTTGTGACTAAAAGGCACCCCTGACAGACCCTTTAATTCAGAGGTTCTCAACGTATGGCCTGTGGGCCAGATCTGGCTCGTGGCACCAAATAATCCAGCACCTGACCTCACTCTAGCCACTGGCGGTGGAATCAGCCACGGACTCATCTATGGCCATCGTAAATGCATTTACTACAGCCATAAATGAATCTGTGGCCGTCATAAATGCATTTGTGGCAGGGGAACCACCTGTCCAGCCCACTCAGCTGTCTGAGGGGGTATGGTCTGGCCTACGGCTTAAAAAGGCTGAGAACCCCTGCTTTATTTGTTACCATAGATTATTTTTAACACTCAACATTATGAATTCACTACTGGAGTTATCACTATGTGTCTTCTAATTAGCTGCACCATTTAAACCTAGCTACCATACATATTGCTTTGGGAAAGCTGTACAATATTTTTTATAAATGAAAATGCTTCTTTAGTTGAAGATTACTTTCAAAATCTTATGCAGAGGGTGTTACATTAACTGATTTGGTTTTTAAGTACTGAGTGAAATAGAGAAGTCAATTTTTCAAAATACACTTTGGATGAACATTGAAGGAGCATTGTAAAACTATTTTGCTCTGAAAAATGTATGACTGGCAGGCTTATGCTGTTATAGATTTTAAGGCCATGCATGAAGATACTCGGATAGTCCTAAACAATTTCTATTACAGTACCATATAGATTTAATATGCATTTAATCTAAGCAGTTGAATGTCTTTCCTATGCTGATTTAATGTTCTTCTAGATTAAAAGATGATCCTTTTTTTCCTTCTTATCTGTGCAAAACCCAAAAACAAAACCATTATTTCCCTAATACCTCCAAGTGTCTTTGCTTTTCTACTAGACATCCACATCAGAAAAGTAATGAGACTGTCACCCATTATGTAATTAGAAATTTAAACTCTGATTTCCTAAGCTTTCTGGAGCTAAACATTAAAAGTTTCAAAAACAACAGAAAAATCAGATGCACTGAAATTCTGAAACATTCTGGGAATTTACTAGGCTGAGAACACTATATTTTATTGGTGCAGCATGGGGCTAAGCATATATTTTTTGCACAGCTTAGCACATGCTCAATGCCATTAGAAGTCATGATAGAACTGAGTTTCAAATTCATCCCCTGAAAGAAAAGTTAAGGAATAGCAGCCTGGACTTCCCTCTCTGTTATGACCAACACTGATAAGACTGATATCAGGGGTTCCCAACCTATGGTTCATGGGCTGGATCCGGCCTAAGGCGCCAAATCATCAGCACCGACCCCAGAAGCAGAAGTAAAACACACTTGCACACGAACAAAACGCTGCCATAAATGACCCACGGCTGTCGTAAATGCAGCCACAGGTGCATTTATAGCAGCATTTTGCACAAGCATGATTTACTTCTGCTTCCAGTTGGGAGGAACCACGTGACCGGCCAATGGCCCAAAAAGGGTGGGAACCCCTCGATTATATGATCAGTATTTTTTCTTTCAGGTCCATTAATGAAAAGGAAGAACTGACAGAGCTCTAAACCACAAATTCCATGTACCCTTCCTTCCTGTGGTCCTGAAGTTGAAAGGCTTCTGTGCATGTATCAATCTTTCTACATGAGAAGGCATAATTCTATGTAGGAATAAGATATATTTTTGCAGCATAGATATTTTAGTACAAATAGGATTTTTTTTAATCATGGTGGGCTCTAGAATTACTATGGTCATAATGAAAGGAACTACAAAATGCATCCAGGTTTTGATATTCCCTGGACAATAGATATTGATAGACATAACTGGCCCACTCCAACTCAATCTAATGAAATTTAAACATGCTTGACAGTAAAACAGCTGCAGATGTGTTGGGAATGTTTGTGGAATCATTAAGAAGTATAGAAGGATTTTTGTGTGATATGCGGTTAAAACGTTTTTTTTTAAAGAATTAATTTACAAAGGGAAGTTATTTTTCTTGACTTGGCTGCTAAATTCCACATTAGATGTAGAAGAGGTCAGAAATTTAATCATCAGACTTTTCTTAGGATTTCATCTATCAAGTGTAAACTCCTGGTGACATTTTTATACAGTCCATAAAATACATAAAGAAAATGAGAAAACAAAGTCGTTTTGAAAATGTAGTGTTGATAGCAGATGAGATCTCACATTCAGATTTGCACAACTATTCTGGCAATGGCAAACGCAAAATATGTTTACTAAAAACTGAGGAAATGAGAAGCCCAGTTATTTTCCATAGCAAATCATTCTTTTTTGCTTACTGACATGAAGAGCATGAATTGTGTAACTCCAAAAAAAATGGTTCTACAAGACAATTATAAAACAATTTCTTAGATTTTATTTTCATTTGGTAAAGTTTTTTGCAGGCAAATTTATTTCTTCCTGTTTAATAATGGGAGCAGTGGTATGCTGCAGATCAATGCACTTTACTAAGTCCTATGGTCCAGTTCCATGTTAACACCACATCCTATTTTAAATATATTTTGGGTTTTTTTAAATGGTGATGTTGAAGAATGGCTTAGCAATAGAAAAGGAACAAATGCCATTTATTCCTACATATTAATTGAAAAACTGGTTTCACTGAATTGTAGGAAAAAGCAGACATGAGGATGTATCTCCAGTAAAAATGAATGAAGATAGCTTTTCAGTTCCTCCTGGAAGGTTCTCTGTTGTATATATTTTCAGCACTTGTGCTTCATTGCAAGCTAGGGAGAAAAGAGAAAAAAAGATGTGTAAAGACATTCATCTGTGATGGACAAATCTTGAGGAAATGTTGTGCCACCATCCCTCCCCAAAAATGTTCAGTGTTGAAAAATAAATTAAACTCCCCCCCTCGGTGTTAATCTATCCTGCTTACAGTGTTAAGAAACCATCCCATCAATACAGAAAAAACACACTTTCTTTCATTGTCATTTAATATTACTCAATAAAGCTACGACTGAAGATGAATCAAGACAATCCTGTAAATATATATTTTTTAATTATGTAATTGCACTAAATAATATGATTATATTTAAAGATCAACTAGTCTAGAACAGGAGTGGAAAACTATTATTATGATATTGGGAACTGTTACTCCTAGTGTTACTGCTGCCCTAGTGACTTATTAGGCTTTCCAAATCCTGTAGACCACAATCAATCCAATCTCCTACCCCTGGCCCCATGGTTGCATCTCCTGGAAGCTGAAGTCCTAAACATATGAAGGGCTGAAGGTTCCCCCCATCCTGGTAGAGAAATGGCAGAATAAAAGGAAGAAATAAATCATCCCAGAAGCACAGCTTTGTAGTGTGAGTGATTCTTCTAAATCTGGATTGCAAATTAGCATCAAATCATGGAAGGCCTGGTCAAATTGCAGTGTGAAGAACTTGTCCCACAATGGTTGTCTTGGTCATCATCCTTCTCTTCTCTTTTACCCATTCAGGTGTAGAGTGAGAAACAAAGTTCTTGTTCTGAAATTTCTAGTGGCCTCCAGCAGCATTAATTATGTTCTTTCAATGTTTCTTTGATGTTCTCTCTCCACCTTCCTCTGGGTCTGCCTTGTGCTGTTCATCCTTCTCTTCTTTTCACATATGCTTTGCATGGTATGGGATCCCAAGACATTCTTTCCAAGTGGGCAAATCACTTTGTTGTTTCTTTGCATAGTTTAAGAATGGCTGTATTCCTATTCTTTCCCTTATAATCTCATTCCTGATTTTACCCCTTCTAGTCACTCCAGCAGCCTTCCTCAGACATCTCATTTCTGTGGTGACCCACTTTCGTTTATGTTTACTGTGCATTCACAGGGACCACAAAGGAGAACATTAGGTAGGAATGAATATGCTTTGTATGAGGTGTTTCTTTGTGTTGCTTGGTATTGCCTTAAGTTGTAAGAGCAGAGCTAACTGCCCCAATATTTGGTTTGCCTTACTGCACTGTATGTTACACAAGAGTTAATGGCTATATTATAAGTAAGAAAAGAGTGTTGACCAAACAGCCTTGAGAAGTGTCAACTCTGCAACTGGCTGGGAGCGTTGGAAGAAGCTCTCCTCATCTTTTCTGTCCTGGAGACAGTCTTGAGACTTTACTACAGCTGGGGGTGATATAAGACACCTGTGCCGATATGAGCTCACCTCTAGGCAGATTGTAGAGAATTACTCCATGACCCTAATACTCCTAATTCACATTGGCCAAAGGAGGATCAGGTGATGGGGCAATGGGTGATGGCCAGCAATGGCATGGAGTCTGTTTAAGGTTTGGGTTTTCTACATTGATTGCTTGGTTAATCAGCTGCAGAAGGTGGTAAGGTACCACTCTTATGCTCCCTTCAGAATTTGACAGGTTTCCCCTGGATTGAATGGTTGTTTCCAGCTTTTATTTGCCTTGCAATCTGGCCCTTTTACTCCCCACCCCTGAGCCCATGCATGGGTGAAGGTCCTTTTCTTTTGGGGTTGTGTGCCACCATGTTTTTGACTCATTTTCCTGTTCTCTTTTGTTTTTTAAACAATAGAGTTATCTGTGTTAAGCCAATATCAGAGCTGTGATGTTCATGGAGTGTTTTGAGGTGCTAAATCCTATTTCTGGTTCTCAGATATCTGGCTGCAGACAAAGAGCGGCAACTGTTCAGGTCAGCTATCGAAAAAGATGAGTAGGTGTGATTCAGAACTAACCCAAGAGTCCTTTTTTGAAGGAGGTGCTTCTGGCAAGCACTGAAGGGGGTGGTGTTGGTGGGAGCTCTCCCTCTGGCTGGATCATTAGAACAAGCTTGGGTGCCTGGAAGTAGAGGGTCTTCCTAACTAGCCCTGGAATCCATCTCTTCACACATAGTTGTCTGGCTTTCCAACTATGCTTTGATTCTTACAAGGAAAAAAAACAAAGTCCTTATAAGAAAGAGAATGATGATGATGCATGTACAAGATTGTTCTCATGCTTTGGCAACTATTACTGTCTGATTATGTTGCCTTTACTTAACTTTCATTCAGACTTAATTTTTGGCCTCAGGATCAGGCCTGGAACAAGCTCGGAGTAATATATTGAGTGCTATTTTTACAATTATTAAGCTCGAGTTTTACAACCAGAGAAAACTGGTCATCTAGCTTAGTTCTATAGTCATTGATCTGCATTGCCAGATGTCTCTCCCAGCCCAACCTGGAGACTCCATGAAATGAACCTTAGCTCTGTTGCAATCCTTGCAGTGTCTTCTCCTGTTATACTCAAAGCTTTTTCTCTCCGCACCACAAACAATGAGATAGACTGCAAGTGAAAATCTGAAGCTTTCCATTAGCAGCTCTCAGTCCTATCGTCAAGGTTCCCCCCCTTAAAGCTGTGTTTTATTCAGTTTGTACCTTGTGTGCAGTTTCTGCAAACTGCTGAGCACTGTTCTTCATATCCTCTGTCTTTTCTTCTGCTCGACCTAACCTCTCACCACGTTCATTCAATGCTTGACTTGCTTTCTGAACCGCACTGGTCACGCTGTCTGCTGCTGTGTGTAGTATGCTGTTTCCTGCAAAGTACAGAACATAATGCAAAACATATTGAGGAATCTTGAACAAAAAAGTAAATGCAGCACACAATATTCTCTTCACCAGTAGGGCAATAGCAATTAGAGTAATATATTGCCCCAAAGCACTTAGAGCCACTCCGGGCTGTTCACAAGGCAATTAGCATTTTTGCCTCCAACATGCTTCAGAAGGATGGAAGGCAGTCAACCTTGTGCCAGCAAGATTGAACTGAAATTTTGAGCAGGTTCTGACTACAGTACTACAGTCTGATTCTCAGTGGTCAAGGAGGTGGAAGAGGCCATGCCAGAGGGACTGGCTGTGAAAGCGCACCTTGTTAATATCCTCACGGCTGCTGTAGTCATTTGTAGCATGTCTCATTTCATATGTGTTGCAGGAGATGGCTCCGTGATCACAGTGTGTGGGTCACTTCATTACAAGCTGGGATCCACCTTAAACAAATTCATTCCAATGGTATTTTCCCTAGAAAATATACTCGGATGAGTAGCAGAAGGCAATGACTACAGTCTAACACTTTTTCAACACCCCTTCCCATTTTTGTAAGAATTTTTAAGGCTTAGTTCTTTTCTAGTCCTTTGACCAACTTCCTTTTTAAAAAGTCACTTAGACCAGAGCTTGGCCTATCCTAGATCATGAAACCATCCAGCCAAACCTTTCTCCAGATGAGCATAATTTAAGTGTCTGGCAAAAGTTGAGGACATAAAATTCACATTTAGTCCAGTAGTTCAGACTGAGAAGTGTGATGCACTATCTGGTCAGGTTTTATGGGATCAGTTCCAACCTGTGGCCCCTGATGTAGTAGACAAGGTGCATGCACATTGTGGAGCCACAGCCCTAAAAAAAGCTAATTAGTTTGAGGCAAGCAATTCATACTTTACAGCCAAACTTGCTCAATATGACCTTTGCATTCATCCTAGGTGTCTAGTCATGCCTGCCACATGACCACGGAAACATCTGCAGAAGCAGGCAGTGCTGGCTCTTCGGCTTTGAAACAGAGATGAGCACTGAACCCTAGAGTTGGATGCGACTGGCTTTCGAGCAAGGGAAACCTTTACCTTTACAATATAGACGTAGTAACAACCACCTAACAGATGCCAACCATATAAATATAACCTTAATGACTAGAAATTAGGGATCTGTGGCTGCTCTTTGATTCTTCTATAGCTGAAAAAAAAACAGCATACACATTGGGTCCATCTCTCCCTATATTCTTCAGGAGACAATCTAATCTATTCTATGATACTAAATGTTAATTTCCAGATTTACATTTAAAACAAAAACATAGCCACAAATAGAGGAAACAGAAGTCAGGTGGAAGCTATGTAGTACACTAATTGAGCAATAAAAACACTTTCACAATCTGACAAACACTAAGCCAAATAGTGTAATATTATTTCAGTAAAGCTTAGTGAACTGAGCTGAAAGAACAAAGAAAAACAAAATAATGCCCCATAATAATAATAATTTCATGTCAGAAATTATTCTGGGTTGAAAAGATTTTTGTGGGAGAAACTCTGCTCAGGGATCGCCCAAATGAGGCTCCTTTCATGGTCCCAAGATCTTTTCCCACCGAAGTGGTCCTTATTTATCTACCTGCAGTTTCTTGCTTTCAATCTGCTAGGTTGTCAGGAAATGGGACAGAGATGGGCACTCAAACTGTCATGCAGTACCTGGGTCTCGAACTGCCGATTTTCTGGGCTTCCAGCTAACAAGGCAAGCTCCTTAACCACTGAGCCACTGCAGCCCCTACACCAAAATGCAAACAAGCAACAACCATAACAACAACCCCACACAAGAAAACAACTATCTGAACAGTGGTGCAAGTGTTTCTCTTTGCCCCGTAGCTTTGAAAAAAAGCTAGTGGAGGAATAACAAAAGGACAAATATACTGCATAGGAATATCACTCTGAGACCTTCCTTGTGCTTGAGTGGTTGGAGCATCCAAGGAGATCTTGGGCTTTACAGATGGATTCAGTTGTTTTTCTTCTGCCACCAACAGCTGAGTCTACTGGATTATTTTCATTATTACTACAGTAATACCTCGGATAACGTTTACCTTGGATAAAGCTAAAATCGCATAACATGAAGTAATCTGGGAAGGAGAATTGGATCGAATAATGTCAAGGTTCTATGGGATGGATCGGATAACAACTGCTAAAGCCTGTGCGGCTACAATGTATCTCTATGGAGCTTTAACATTATCCGATCCATCCCATAGGATTTTAACATCGATCGGTGTTGCTCCATCCAGGGGTGAATAGTGATCTTGTTTCATTCCATTTTTGCCTTGTAATTGCACAAATTTATACATTTATCTAAAGGAAGTGTATATACCTAACAGAAATAGAAACAAATTGCTTCATTAAGTCTTCCTCTCATCTTCACATTAACTAGGATACTTATGTATACCTTGAAATTCCTCATCCTTGATGAACATCTACCTTTTTTCACATGCGGATGATTTGATTTCATTCTATTAATTATAGTTCAGTGCTTTAAGTAACTGTGTAATCGTTATGAGATTTCCGAAGAAATAGCTATGTTGGTCTATCTCAGGATGTTGGCAAAAGAGAAGAGAGAGAAAAGGCGAAATACTTTACAATATTTTATTCTTTTTTCTTTGCCAGCATCATAGGTGAATTAGAGGTAAACATTTTGCCACACATCTGAAGCTGGATTATGATGAAATTTTACTCATCATCCACACATCTATTCACCCACTCACATGTCTTTCTATCCTTAGAGAATTTCCTTTTTATCAGCCTGTTGGAAACAACATTCCACAAAAGTAAATGTGGTAATATGACAACTATAAATGCCGAAACAGTTGGCTGATTCTTAACAAGTGGTGATAAAACCAAATCAAATTGATTGTTTCCCATGATCAGAGACACAGAACCAATTTATGCATTTTCAAATGGTTCCTCTGATAAGATGGGAAGGTGTAAGGCCCCATTTCTATATACAGTAATACCTCGGATAACGTTTACCTCGGATAACGCTAAAATCGCATAACATTAAGTAATCTGGGGAGGAGAATTGGATCGAATAACGTTAAGGTCCTATGGGATGTATCGGATAACAACCGCTAAAGCCTGTGCGGTTACAATGTATCTCTATGGAGCTTTAACGTTATCTGATACATCCCATAGGATTTTAACATGCATCGGATAACACTAAAAACTGGATAACACCAAGACTTGTGGAACCAAGTCTTAGCGTTATCCGAGGTATTTCTGTATGTAGAAATTTCAAGCCATCCTGTTAAGATACATACCCCATTTTTTAAAAACAATGTTAAAGGATAAACTTGACTAGTTTATAAAGGTCAGGCAACATTCAAAAAGTCTTTGACATGCAGATAGAATACTGCATAAAATCTTTCTTTCAAAGGAACAATTTAGGATATTGAACAAAATGCAAGTTAATAGCTATTATCATAAGCAACTGAAAAGAAACAGTATCTGTACCACAATTTTTTACAGTAGCTTCGCCTCAACAAAGTACAGTGGTCTGGTCTACCGTAATCAAATGTTTCTATCAAATACAGGGAGCTCTGTCTGAAAGACATGGAGGGAGGCAATGTGCTATTTAATCTATATTTTGTATAGCTTGAATCAAAGCCAAGTTTAAAGCAGGCAAACCTGGCTCACTTTCGTTCCAAAAACCCTTGAATGAGAGCTATATCCTTTGTGGGCTTAACAACAAAACCCAAAGACAAACAGTTAAAGCTTTCTCTGCTCTTATCTTCTTTCTTTCACAGCTGAAGACTATAGGACAAGAGAGCTTCAAAGAAGTATGTTTTGTTTCTCTACAAAAGACTGCGGGTCTGGGGTATGCCCAAACTGAGAATCTCTTCCACCAGGGTGCTTGGTGTGGTATATTCTAACACACAAGCAAACATACAAAGCAAGAGTCACACTGAGAGATGACCTTTCTGAAGACAGCAGTTTTGCTCTATGCTACAGATACAGAAGTTAGCAATTGTCTAGGGGGGGAAACCAAACCAAACAAAAAAATAGAACAGAACAAAACAAAATCCAAACAGCTTGTTAAGAAAACTATGATTCTGGACATAGATGATACCATAGAGCTACTATCCAGGGTTATTGTCTGGCCAGACATCCCGCTATGGTAATGTAATGGAGTAGATCAGGGATTCTTAACCTGTGACTCATAGACGGGATGTGGCCCATGGGAACATTTCATGTAGCCCCCACCACCTCCACCACACCAGGAAGTGCCATGTGGTGGAGGAAGGGCAAAAAAGCTATCCAGCCCCCTAAGCTGTCTGAGGGAGCATGACCTGGCCCCCAGCTTTAAAAGGTTGAGAACTCCTGGAGTAGACCATACAGCCAGTGACTCAACGGTGAGTGTGGGTGGTGGTAAATAACCTGACTCTCTAAAGGAGCCAATGACTATGGGCGGATGAGCCCCTTTAGGTGGGGTGATGGTCCCACTCAAGTGGAGGAAATGCCATTGGAAACCATAACATTGGGCCCAACTGCAAAATGAGCGGAGGAGGAATCACTATTTTGATTTCCAATGACCACGGTTGCGGAAGAGGCCATGTGCAGCTGTGAATAAGCACTTTGTCAATATCCTCAAGGCTGTGACAGTCCCCCGATGTCAAATGCTTGTCTCATTTCATACATATCGCAGGAGATGGCTCTGTGATCATAGTGTGTGGGTCACTTCATGGGAAGCTGGGATCCACTTTAAACAAATTCATGCCAATAGCATTTTCCCTGGCACATCCATCATCTGTGAAAACGATTTTCCAGAAAATATGTATACTCGGATATGAGTAACAGCTGCCGTCACCACCGATCCAGGCTGTAGTATTCAAATAGCCATAGTACGTAGGGTGATCAGTGCATGAAGAAAGTTTAAACTGCTGAAGTTTATTAAATGAC
This sequence comes from Furcifer pardalis, assembly GCA_030440675.1. NCBI lineage: Eukaryota > Metazoa > Chordata > Lepidosauria > Squamata > Chamaeleonidae > Furcifer > Furcifer pardalis. The sequence goes on along the minus strand of CP126894.1, from coordinate 45,639,145 downwards.
ACACTATACAGTGCAATGTTTTGTTCACAGTTTGCAGACATATGTAAAACACACTAAAATTCATAAATTTTAGAACATACTACAAATATTACCAAGCACTTAAATATAATTTATCCCTGGAGTACAGATTAGTAATTCTCCCTACAAGTTAAGTTATGATTTTTAAAGCCTCTGTGTAACTTTTTGAGTGCTTGATTTCTGCAGCTGCACTTGAGGAGTTTATGCCAGGATAGGGCCACAGATGCACATTAGCCAACATATAGTTTAAGAACCCTTTAGATAAGATATCAAGCTACCTGGAGTCCTATAATTAGCTAAGATCTTTATACTTGGGGTGAAGAGCTTTTACCCTCCAGATATTTTGGACAACAAACTCCCACAATGCTTTACTACTGGCCACAGTGGATAAGAATTCTGGAATTTCAAGTCCAAATTATCTGGAAGGTAAAAGGCTACTCAGCACTGCTGTACATAATGTGTTATTTTTGCTGTAAAACTTCAGAGGGAATTAACTGGGAGATTTTCTACTGAATGGAAACAAGAACAGTCAAATAGGAGGTTTTCACTATTCGTGGCAATGAAATTTTAGTAATTTGCCTGTCTTACTTTCCTGCCGTGAGCTATTTACTAATTCCTAACCTCATAGGTTTATCTCCCACTCTTTACAAATGTTTTGCAAATCTTTAAGGCAAAACCTAGCAACTGGTTTATTGGATTCTTTACAAAATATTCTATGTCTAAGGATAGAAATAAATTAGGCAAATTATAATTGACTGACCAAAATGGTAGTTTTAAAGACTATAGTGCTTTTATTCCATGGCTGGGCAGGAATTACTGTATTCTTAAAAATTAATAATAATAATAATAATAATAATAATAATAATAATAATAATAATAATAATAATAATAATAATAATAATAATAATAATAATAATCTGCTTGTTTACATACGCTACATTATTTGACAGTATTTTCCTAAGATCCAAAGCCTAATTGTTTGTGGTTGCTTTTATCATACAGATAAGAATAAAACCCTGGGTTACAACTGCCTCGGTTTAAGTTTGTTGCAGTTTACAATGGCAAATCCTAAGGAAATGCCATCCTGATTTACAAATTTTTAATGTATTTTTTTTGTTTTTGTTTACAACAATCAATTCAGGATTGTCTTTTTAATTTTTCAATGCATCCCTATGGGATGTTTCAGTTTATAATATTTTTGGGTTACAACGGAGGCTGTTGGAATGGACCTCCGTTGTAAACCGGGGTTTTACTGGATATACATATGTACACCTATATCTGTATAAACTTATTTATCTTATACAAACACATATGATACACTTATATTTTATTCATTTCACAAACTACACTTAGACCAGATTAGTCGTATGTGCTCAGAAAAATAAATGGAAAATGTATTTTCTGATTGGGATGTTTTAAAAATGCCTACATGTTTTAGTCTTTTGAAAATCATTGTGAATTTTACATCTGTATAGCTTTTCTTTGTTCATGTGATCTATAAAACTAATGACATCATAATGTTGACCAGTAACAGAACACTTCTTCAACCAAATGACTCAATGCAATGTTTAGAGCAGCCAAGAATTCTCTGAAAAGGCAGAACTGGATAATCCTTTCATAATTCCAGTCAGAAGGCCTGAGGGGGGAAAAGCCAATATCCCAGAGCAATCAGCCTTTTGCAGAACCACATCACGTTCCAGCTTCTTTCTCTTGTACCTTTTTGTAAAGAGCCTGTGCACAATATTTGCTGTTCAGTTGCACAGTTGACTATGATCCTTTGTGACCTCATGGACCACCATGCACCAATCTCCTCTGTGATCCACCATCCTCTGGAGTCTGGCCAGATCTATGCCCACTGCATCAACAATGCCATCTAATCCTCTGCCGCCCCTTCTCCTTTTGCCTTCAATCTTTCCTAGCATCAGGGCATTCTCCAGTGAGTCTTCGCATTTGGTGGCCAAAGTTTCAATATTTGTCCTTCCAAGAAGGCAGGGTTGGTTTTCTTCAGGATTGACTGATTTGCTCTCCTTACAGTCCAATGTACTCTCAAATGTCTTCTCCAGCACCACAGTTCAAAAGCATCTATTCTTCTGCGCTCAGCCTTCTTTACTGTGCAGCTCTCACAGCCATACATTACTATTGGGAAGACAATCGCTGTAACTACATGGAATTTTGTTGGCTGGCTGATGTCTCTACTTTTTATTATGCTGCCTAGGTTTGCCATAGCTTGCTTCCCAAGAAGTAAAAATAATAATAATAATTCATGGCTGCAATCACCGACTGCAGTGATCTTAGATCCCAAGAAAGGTGAAATCTGTCACTGCTTTCATTTCTAGCCCTTCCATTTGCCAGCGAGTGATGTGGCCAGATGCCATTACAGTAAAACCTCGCATAAAGAATGCCTCACTTAGAGACTAACTCGCTTAAAGAGCAGGATTTTCTCTTAATGGTTGCCCTCGCTTAACAATTAAAAACAACCAAAAACTTACTTAACAACTAAATCAGGGTTCGCAATCCCCCCCCCCCACCCAGAAGTCATAGTCACAGAAGTCATAGAAGTCATTTATAATGGCAGCAGCGGCGCTTTTTCCAAGGGTTTCGGTTAAAGAGCAATCCTGTGGAACAGATTATGCTCTTTAAGCGAGGTACCACTGTATCTTGATTTTTTTTAATGTTGAATTTCAGGCCAGCTTTTGCACTTTCCTCTTTTACCCTTATCAGCTAGCTCCTTAGATCGTATCTTTTAAAAATGATTGCAGTTCTAAGTTTTGCCTTTAGATGTCAGCAATTCTGCTCTTCAAGAGGTCACAACTACCTTTATGGATATATTACAAATGGAAACGGATCAAAGCTAAAGCAATTTTTGTCATGTCTTAAATCAAAAAAGGCTTTCCCTTTTAAAATGAGCATCAGTCACCAAGGTGGAGGATCACAAAGTGAATGGGTGATTTATTAAACTGTCCCTCTTACACTGTTATTCTAATGAAAATGCCCTCCTCTTCAACTTCAAGTTTTTAGGCAATGTGAAAATAATTCAAAAACTTTAAAGCTGCTCTTCCAAAGGGATATGGTAAGTTTTTATTTGCCTCTAAGTAACAAGTTGGAAAATATGCTTAACAAAGGTCACCCTTGCTCAAAAGCCAGTCGTATCTGACTCTAGGGTTCAGTGCTCATCTCTGTTTCATAGCTGAAAAGCCAGCACTGTCTGATTTGCAGTCGTTTCTGTGGTCATGTGGCCTGCATGACTAGACACCGGAACACACGGAATGCTGTTTACCTTCCCACTGAAGTGGTCCCTATTTATCTACTTGCAATTCAAACTGCTAGGTTGGCAGGAGCTGGGACAAAGACGGAAGCTCATTCTATTCTGCAGTATTCGGATATCAAACTGTGACCTGCTGCCTTCCAGTCAGTGTCTTAGCCACTTGAGCCACTGCACGTTATTTAACAAACAATACTTACTTGTGGAATAATATTCTCTAAAACTACTATACTGAAAGCAGAAATGCTACTTCTTAAGACATACGCTTGGTCAAAAGCATGAAGAAATGGGTGCCCTAGACAGCTTAGGAAAACATTTTTTACTAGAGGAATTTCAATTGAATTACTTTTATGGAAACCATAATAATTTTGCTTCTGAGTTCCAGTCAATTATAAACACAAACTATGAAATCTGTATTTTGATGCTATGAAAAATGTGTTGACTGTGTCTCCTTAACATACAATGCTCGCAGTTTAGTTGTCAATCTGTTCAGGGATTTATGTATCACTACACTCTGTCAAGTGATTTTAAATATCAATCATATCATTTGGTTTTCACACAAAGAGTTATGTTTGGCAAATGATAGCTTTGCCAACACCTCTGTGAAAAATCAATGGGTGTGATGGAATAGGTATGCTGAATCATTTCCAATTTTTTACCCAATGGCAATATATAGGCTTATCAGAATGACCAAACTTGTTTCTGCTTCTTATTTTAAAGTAATACAGCCTCACCAACATGGTAGGTGGTGTCTTCAATAGAATGACAGAATTACAGATTAATTATCTTTTATTTTAAAAACAAAAGAAAATGCCAGTTCTCATCTTTATAAAAGCCTTTGGAGAAAATTATATTGAAATAAAATGAATGATCCAAGGAACTGTACATGTTGGGATTCTATGTTATATTTTGAAAGTGAAAATCTAAATGTAACATTAAAATATTTCTTTTTTTTAAAAAAAAAAGAACTCTGTGATTGTAGTCACAAAATAAAAAGATGATTAATTCTTGGGAGGCAAGCTATGAGAAACCTAGAGAACACAAATAAAAAGTAGTTGGACTCGACTATGCAACTAGACAACAAAAAATAGTAAAATAATTCAGGTTTTGATTAAAAGTGAAATGAAATAGCTATATCACTTTAAGCACTTCATAACAGCTATAACCTTTCACTATATAAAAATTATAAATCTCCTCTAGGTGTTTTAAAAAGTCACTTACCATTTGCTAAATTACACTGGAAGAATAAGATATATGCTATGTTGGAATGTGGCAATCCTAATTTCATGACAGACTTTTCATAAATAATAGGCCCACATTTGCTTTATGAATACAGATGAATTTTCTGCACAGCATGGAAGCGTACTATGCCAAAATCCAAAGTTTCAAAAAGAGGCTTCTTATGGATCAAGGGTGAGGAAACTTTGGTCCTTTAAATGATGCTGGACTACAATGCCCATAATCCATCATCAGCAACTTTCCTAACTGTGACTGGTGGAAGTTATTTTTTTTAAGAATGGGAGTTAGTTTCATGGCAACAAAGCCATGTACTCTCCATGCTGGCTGTAGATTCAGCACTTATCCAAGTCATTTTACTGTCAAGGCAAAGATGTTACTGTTCATTTCAACTTACATCAGTCATTGAATTGGACTGATGGCTGAATCTTACTCAGACAGCATCGGTGGACCAGTAATCTTCACTACATAGGCCAACAATGTGGGCAAAGGGAAGGATCTGTTAAGATACTAATGGGTAATGATGGGAGGGTGCCATCCAAAATTCCAGCATTTGCTCAAGAAGGGGACTGACTTACTCTAACAGAAGGGGTCTGTTTAGGGTCCACAGAAATTAAATTACCCTTAGTAGCTTCATATCTGATTTTGAGAAACCTCTGAGCTAGTTTCAGCTCTTCAATTATTGGCTGGAAATATTGGGGAATTTTTGATTATTTCTCTTAGTTGTATGTGTGCATCTTGATTGCATTTTCAGTGTGTGGCCAGGCATGTGATGGAGACATGCCTATAGCACTTTGGCCATTAGCTGCATCTAGCTGTGGCAAACTGTATAAACTTTATGCAGGCACCAATATGATTCTGGCCATAATTTATAATATAATATCCATTTTATAATAGTTTTGATATTATAATTTTGTGATTATTTTTCTTTTTAATTGTTTTATTGCTAATACTGCTTTTCATAATGCAATGATACATGTTTTGAACTATATAAAATCTGGTGAGTCACTGTGATTTAGCAGAACAAAAAAATCATGTATAAAATTAAATTGACACTCCACTATCCTACCACATCTGCTCCATTCCCCTCACACTACTGAAAAACACAATGAAATCTTAATTTTTCATAAAATATAGCAATATGCAAAAAGATTAAATTGAGAAATAAGCATTAAATCTTATGAGCTGACATCTATATTAGCTTTTATTCTAAGTGTACTGTAACAGGAACAGGGAAGTAACAGCAGACACCAATTAAAGAATTACCAATTGCCAAACAATAATTTCACAACATACATGCTTACATTGTTTTCTTGTATTTGAAGCTCCAGTATGTATCTACATCTATGATCTTGCACTCATTTCTACTACCACCCTTTACAACATCCATAATGCTGGAACATCAATTTTGGCAAAATAAAAAATATTGCAAAAAGGGAAGTAACTTCTATTCAGAAACACCATTCTTACATAAGTCTTTAGATATACTGTACTTGAAAAATTGATGCTTGCTAAATATGAAAAAACAAAATCAATGAAGAAGTTAAGCTTGCATGCTTCTAAATCAATGACATATTTAAGAAACACACACTAAAACACTACTGATTAAAACTATGAAAGAGTAATTATATAAGGGGTTGTGATGGCTCAGCAGTTAAGAACCTTGCATTGTTAGCTAGAAGGCCAGCAAGCAGGCAGTTGGAGATCCGGGTACATGACAGTTTGAGCACTCATCTCTGTCCCAGTTCCTGCCAACCTAGCAGTTAGAAAGCCAGAAATTGCAAGTAGATATATAGGGAACACTTCGGTGGGAAAATATCTTGGGGACATGAAAGAAGCCTCATTCGGGAATCCCCTGAGCAGAGTTTCTCCAGAAAAAATCCTTTTAACCCAGATTAATTTCGGACTCAAAATTATTATTATATTAATTATATAAAAATTCTTCTCCCAAGATAAATTACAGATTTCATCAAGAGATGGTATACAGAATATTGAGAAATGTGGATTCAAGATTCATCCAATGATCTTGAGAAACATTTTATTTAGTTCAAATCATACCATATTACTGAAACACAAGATAAATGGGCATACCCATGCAGAAAAAAACACAATATAAAATGAGTTAAGCCATTCAGATCAAAGCAAATGCACTTACCTCCAATAATTTTAGACTGGCAATTAATAAACTCTGGCATTTTGTCTGTAAGGTACCGCTGACAGGTGTGATGGAGAATTTGAAAAAATGTACATTTTTCAGATGCTGAACTTGCTACCCATTGGTCAAAAGCATTTTCAAACAGTAAGTCAAATTCTGGGGAATCCTAGAAAGAAGAACATTAGAATTGCTAGAGAAATACTCTAATTTTACAAAGCTATACTTACTGCTTTAGATTTCCTTGTTTTTAAAACTTCCTGTGATTTTCTGCCAAAATTCTTACTATTTGTTTTCTTTGGGGAAAAATCATGGTGTACAACTCTACTTGCACAAGGGGATGATGTCATCATCATATCGCCACTGGTTTCACTCTTTGATTATACATGTCTTTACAAAATGAGTTAATGTAAAGTGCATGGAAAAACTGAAAAAAGAAGTTTTTAACCAGGGGCAATTAGCCATAGATGTTGATGGCATTCTTGCTGTACAGGAAGAACCTGCCCAACAGGCTGCTGACCTTTCTTTCTTATACACTGTATAATAACGTAGGGATATTTTATAACTAGGACTGCTACTGAGGGTAAATCAAAAGAATAATTTCTTGTGTATGTTTATGTACGTGTTTTATCCAAACAACCCTCCTTTCCTCCAATGTTACATGAGTGCAGGGTTGGAGAGATCCACAGCAAATCCAGTGGTGTCTGAAACAGAACTTTATCAAGTCGCAGTGATATACTCTATCAGCTGCCCCACTTGGCAAGTGTGGGCAGAAAGCCTTCAGGTAAGAATCCTACTTGAGCTACTAGCACAATGGGTCCCAAGCTTGGAACTTTAGATATTTTGAACTTATTTATTTGTCTTATTTATTTATTTGACTTCTATTTCCACTTTACTTCAACAGCTATTATTCCAGTTGTAGATTATACAAATTGAGGCCCACCATAACCTGGGGAACCAGGATAGGGGGACCATGCACTAAAATGCAATCAGCATACTTATCTCCTGGGCAGGCTTTAACATATTTGTGTGACATGCTGGTAAGACAACACAGTCTCAGACGAGGTATATTTCTAACTCAGAGCACTGTTTTGAGCTATCTGCAGATGTATGAACCATGCATATCTCCAAAATACAAAGATTAGGAGCAAAATTTTGAGTAAATATATATATATACAGTAATACCTCAGATAATGTTTACCTTGAATAACGCTAAAATTGCATAATGTTAAGTAATCTGAGGAGGAGAATTGGATCGAATAACGTTAAGGTCCTATGGGATGTATCGGATAACAACCGCTAAAGCCGGTGCGGTTACAATGTATCTCTATGGAGCTTTAACGTTATCCGATACATCCCATAGGATTTTAACATGCATCAGATAACACTAAAAATCAGATAACACCAAGACTTGTGGAACCAAGTCTTAGCGTTATCTGAGGTATTACTGTATATATATTCACAATGGTGGACTAAACCACTGTTGTTTCTAATATTTATGCTAGTGGTAGTGTTGATTACTGTAGAAGAGAAATGTTTATGCAAGAGGGAAAATTTCCTTGCAGGTTAAAATTACTTTATTCTAAATTGGACAATGGAACAAAATAGGTCACATTATTATAGGATTGTTTGTGGTTTTGAAATTGGAAAGTGGAGCACGGGAAAGTGGAACATAGGAAAAGCTGGGAGACTTCTGGATATTTGGGGCTTCTGATGACATAATTATTATATGAAGTATCTGATAAGGAAGTTAGCAGCAGGAAAAAAAGAACCCTGAAATATACAAGAGATGGGAAAGGTTGCTATAAGAGAAAGGGATAACATAATATTTAATACAGCAAGCGTGAAAAGAAGACAGAAATGAAGTGAAATCTATAAAGGTTTAGAACAGAAATGGGAACTTAGCTAACAAGCTAACTGGCACTTAAAACAACAAATAAATTGTTTGCTTATGAAACAGAAACAAAAGTATGAGCAAGGAGTTCTGATTGAAATACTAACCCCAAACATTATAGGAAAATAAAATAAAACAAAATTGCAGCATTAAACAAAAAGCACTCAACTCACATGAGAATATACTCACCCGATGGGAGTCTATACCATTAACCTGGCGAAGTTGTTCAAGCATCCATTGCGACCTTCGTACAAAAGATGTAGAACCTTCAAACTGTTTGACTTTTGTAATAGATGCCTGTGTAGGTTTCTTGTTTGTCACTGTGAATATAACACAAAGATCACATATAAGCATACAAATGTATTCTCTAACTGTACATAAATACAGAACTGACAATTATCAACTTCAATAAAACTTACTAAACATGATAATTACATTATTACAGTAATAAGAGGATAAGTGAGAGAACGCAGTAGCTAACTGAATGAGTCCAAGATTTTCCCATGACCAATGAACTGTATCCATGGATATTGAAGGAAGTGGATGAAGAGACAGAACCATTTCTATCATTTTTTAAAAATCATGGTGGATAGGTAAAGTGTCAAATGGCTGGAGGAAGGTTAATATTGTCCTTATCTTCAAAAAGGGCAAAAAGAAAGAACTAAGGAACTGCAAACCAGTCAGTCTGACATCGTTCCTAGAGAAAATCCTGGAGCAGGTTATAAAACAGTAACTCTGCAAGCAATTTGAAAACAAGACAAGCCAGCATGGATTTGGCAAAAACAAATATTGACTTCATTTTTGACTGAGTAACTTCCATGGTGAACAGTGGGAATGCTGTAGATATAATATATCTTGACTTCAACAAATCTTTTGACAAAGTGCCATAGCCATAGCCAGGATTCTAGATGTGGGTCACACCCAATTTTTTTTGGGCCCATTTTGTGCTCTCCGCCACCCCGTGGAGAGTCTAGGGACCAAATCCGCACTGTTTCCAGCATCCCCTGGCCTCCACGGGCAGTGCTGCAAGCAAAAACCTGCAGTCGAAGACAGTGGTTTTTTCCCTGCATTTTGACTTGTAGCACTGCCCAGGGAGGTCGGGGGATGCTGGAAACATCATGGATTGGATCCCCCAACTTTCCCAGAGATGGCAGGAGTGGCAGAGAACCTGAAATGGGTGAAGAAACCTCTGTTGTCAGCTTTAGGTTTTGCCTTGCAGCACCACCTGGAGAAGTCAGGGGATGTTGGAAACAGTGCGGATCAGGTCTCCCGACTCTCCCGGAGGCAGCAGGAACAGCAAAGAGCCTAGAATGGGTGAAAAAACCTCTGTTTCCAGTTACAGGTTTTGCCTTGCAGCACCGCCCGGGGAGGTCAGGGGATGCTGGAAACAGTGCGGATCAGATATCTCAACTCTCCTGGAGGCGGCAGGCGCAGCGGACAGCCCAAAATGGGCAAAAAACCCCTCTGTTATGACAGTTTTCCACCAATTTTGGGCTCTCCACCATCCCTGCTGCCTCTGGGAGTTGGGTGACCCAATCCGTGCTGTTTCTAGGCCCCCCCGACCTCCGCAGGTAGTGCTGCAAAGCAAAAACCTACAGCCAATGATGGAGTCCCCCCTCCCTGAATTTTGTCTTGCAGCACCACCCGGGGAGGTTGGAGGACACTGGAAACAGTGCAGATTGGACCCCTGACCCACCCAGAAGCAGCAGGGGCAATGGAGCTTCAGCAGCAGCATGGTTCCCATTCTGGAGAAGCTGCAGCAAAATAAGGCTCCATTTAAATTACATGGTTTTCCAATGCATCCCTATGGGGATGCCTTGATTTATGCAAAAAAATGAGTTACGCAATTTGCTGCAGAATTGACTTTTTGAGTAACTCGGGGTTTTACTGTAACCATTTGTCCATTTCTTTTCGTAAAATTGACACTTTGCATCAATTTTGTTTCTTTTTGTAGGATGTAACAACACTTAAGTTTTAATAACTATCAATTGTGTGTCACCAGCAACAAGATTATTTTGGTTTGATCACTGTTCCAATCCTGCGTCTTAGATTTAAAATATATTCAACATTCATATCGACTCTTAAAGTATTTTCTGTGTACTGTAATTTTTTTAATCTTCATCTGAGATTCAGTTTTTGTGAGGATTGTTGAACATGGACATGTGAATAAATACATTATCATCAAAGGAAAGGTAATTAATGTTGCAAGGAATCATCGTACGTATCCTATTTATCCCATAATGGACATTCCTTGTTTGTCCCTCAACATATTTGAAGATCAGAGATGCATATACCGTAACAACTGACTTTATCTTGCAAAGTCAGCAGGTATCCATTATGTACTCTGTGACAGAGCAATTTAAAATGTGTGAGAGGTAAGCTTCATCTCACTGGAAGAATGTTAAACGTTAGCTACATTGAGGTGACCATACTACTCGGTGGCTGTTTTGGACATCACAACCAGAATTCTGCTTTCTCATCAAGGTACAAGTGTTCTGGTACATGCCGTCGGATGATTTCTGGCTAGCTCCTCTTGTGAACACTAGCAACTAAGTAATTCCTTGTCCTTGTTTTACTGAGTGTAGCATTCAAATTAGAATCTTCTAAAAAGCCAGAGGCACTTGTCAAGAACAAAACTAAGATTGATACACTGGCTTTTTAGGAGGAAACAAGCCAAAGACTCAGAGATGCTAAACAACGATAATCCCCAGTTTATTCAGTCACTCACACTGGGAGAAAAAGCCAAGTGGAATCAATTAAACAATGCGTATCAGCATGTTCGTTCACATTAAATCAGACTTATAAAGAAAACTGCATTGAAAATTCAAGCACAGTTCTATCTTAGGTGAAATCTCAAGTGAAATTTTCAACCACTGTATCGCAATGTAATATAGAAAGTAAATACAGTCAAACCTCGCATAAAGAGCGTTTTGCTTAAAGAGTAACTCGCTTAAAGAGCAGAATTTTCTCTGAATGTTCACTTCGCTTAACAAATAAAACCAACCAAAAACTCGCTTAACAAATAAATTGGGGTTTGCAGTACCCCCAACAATTGGTCATTTACAATGGTGTTTCGCTTAAAGAGCAAACTCGCTTAAAGAGCAATCCTGTGGAACGCATTATGCTCTTTAAGCGAGGCACCACTGTAGATTCTAAAAAAGCTAGCACACGCTGGCAGTCTGAATTGTATACCATTACTAGGATTTCAGAACAGCCCTGTGAAGCGCAGAGAAATATAAGAGTCCAGATGTAGAAAATAATTTTTTTTATCTGTACCTTTTCCATTAAAAACTCTTATGACTTTCATTCAACAATAAACCATACTTTCCTATATGACCAATCTCTGGCATTGTTCACTTTTCTCCATTTTCCTTCTCCTACACTGATGTGGCCCAAGGGAGACCAGGAGTTTTTCCTTCCAGTGTAAAAAAAGCAACAACAGTTTAGTTCTATGTCAGAACCAAGGCAACCATTAGGTTTGAGTATTGCATACTCGTATGAAAGCTGGCCAGTAAAGAAAGCTGACAGGGGAAAATGATTTAGTTGAAACGTGGTGCTGTAGGAGAGCTTTGCAAATACCCTAGACTGCCATAAAGAGGAACAAGTAGGTGATAAACCAAATCAAGTTTGAATATTCTGTGGAAACAAAAATGACAAAACTGAGTCAATCAAATTTTGACATAACATCTCAATGAAAAATACAATCATGCTAGGAAACAATGAGAGCAGCAAGAAAAGAAGAGGACCAAATATGAGATGGACTGATACCTTAAAACAAGAGTTCTCAACCTTTTAAAGCCACGGGCTGGGTCACGCTCCCTCACAGTTGAGCGGGCCAGATTAGTGGTTTCCCCTGCCATAAAATATGGATGTAACTGTTGTAAACATGTTTTTACACATTTACGGCTGTAGTAAATGCATAAAATGCGCTTACAACTGCCATGGACACGTTTACAGATGTTTCCGCTGCCAGGCCACATGAAATGGCACCGTGGGCATGATCTGGCCCAAGGGCTGTAGGTTGAGAACCCCTACCATAAAGGAAACCACAGCCTTGAATTTATAACAGCTGAGTACTGCTGCTGAGGACAAGGCATGCTGGAGTTCACTCATTCATTGGGGCCACCATACGTCAGAGGCAACATGACAGCAGGTAACATCAACATGGTTTACTGGAACAAAACAGAATCAAATCATGTTCTACTCAGCTTCGTTTCAATAAAACATAGTTGCAACTAACACCATTGTCTGGGTTTTGTTGTAATACTAAATTGTGACCAATTAAGCATGGAAGTAAAAGCTCCCAATCTTTTCTCTGGGACCATGCCAGAGAAGAGGGAACAGCACATAAAACAGAGGCTTGTTATTTCAGATACACAATCGCATAATGGCCTCTTTAGCTCTCTTTGTACACTCTTATTGTGTGGAAGAAGGACTAAAGAAGAAATTAACATTTTAAGCAACTATTTCTTACAGCAATAAGGCTAAAACCAATCATAGTCAAACTTACATACCTCTTGCTTTCCCTGAGTCTGTAATGTAAACATAACATCTCTGATGAAGCAAGCAAATATGCACTAACCTTTAATTCCCAGTTTGGCCAGGTTATCCTGCTATGGTAGTAAAACAGACCCTATTGCCAGCGACTCGACGCTAACTGTCAAGCGGCAGTTAACTAACCTGACCACCCTGAAGACTAAATAGCCTTGGGTAGTGAAGTCCATAGGGAAGGGTGATGGTCCCCACATGGATTAAGTGTCACTTGAATCCATTCTGATGGAGGGCAGCTGCTTCATCAATACTGGCCTGGGGCTGATGAGGACTTCATGTGCCAAAAGGGCTCAGGACCAGAAAGTGATTCATGAAACTGGATTAATGGTATGGGTGTCACACCATGATGCAGAAGGCAAATGGAAGACTACTGCATTATATTGTTCCCAGGACAATCTTCATGGCTGATCGCCATGATGATTGCCAATATTCAGAATCCGATATGGCACCTTTAATTGCTGCATCACCAAAATGGGCAAGGAGGGCAAAACCTCATCTCAGGATAACCCCAGTTCTACTTTTCCTGCCAGCCTCCTTACTAAAGGCCAAAGGGATTCTGTGTACATATGTTTATAGGCACACCTACAATATAATGCGAGTTTTGTGAATACAACCACAATATGCAGAGAACCAGCCTAGTTTTACACAGAAATTCCTGAATGTGTTTTAAAAGTGTTAATAATTTATCATTAATCCAACAGTAAAAAAGAGACATGCATTCCCAATTAAAATGTTTAGATGGGATTAAAAAATAAAATAAAACTTTTTGATCTACCCAAAGGCTTGGGTTTTCCTAGCGGGATTTTTGCATTTCCCTCTTTGAACAGCAGTACCATCTTTCCAAATTTCCATCAGTTTCAAGTAAAGTTGACAATTGTTTGTGGCCTGCTCCTTAAGAAAAACAAGTACAAAATGTATTTGGAAGTATGGGACAAGTGACATGATTCTTTGGCTCAAAGCCAACCTAAAAGTTCAAATACAAAGATAGTTGAAAATTTACAGCCAGAAATGTCAACTTTAAAACTCTATTGGTAATCAGAAATCTTTTGACAAATGGCTTGATTGCTTCCCTGGAAAAAGCTTCTATTTATTTATAAACTGCTGAAGGCAACAAAATGTGAGCGGGCACATATAATAAAGTGTTTGATGTTTCAGAGATGTTATAAAAAGGAAATGATTACTATGGTTGTTTACATTTTAGCCACCCAAGGCTTAGGATGAACTGTGAAATCAGGACAACCTCCCCACTGTGTTGTAGCCATATAGTCATCCCTTCACAGCAAGGGATGAAAAATCAAGATTGCTTTGCATACATGGAAAAATGAATATGCACATTACTGCATCCACTCTTCTACTTGGCAGCTAAACATTTTGCAATAGTTTATGAAAGGTTTAAAAACAACAACAACAACAAAGCCAGATACTGTAATTTCTAAATTTTCTGTTGTTTTGTGACAAAAAAAGGTATGTTAAGTACTCTTGTCTAATATTATTGTATGAGTGTATTATGCTTTCTGCCTAGAGACTGTATCAATAGGGAGGTAAAATACGGTCCTTTCTGACAGCCAGAAAGCTGCTGACCATTGCACTGAGAAGGATAATAATGAAAAGCAAGAAGAAGAAATGGCTGTAGAGACTATGAACGGACAGACTCCACAGTGCAACATTTTCTTCCTTTCCATTCTATTTCAAAAGATATATCTGAGTCAAGTTAAAGCTGCCATGGGCATTTGAAGACTAGAGCTCCGTAGCATAGTCAGAAAGTGTGCCAATTTTGATTATAGTTTGCCAAGAGAACAATATTAAGCTGATGCTCAATGCTGAAATCAGGTACTACTAACCCATGCCTGGAGTAGGACATTGAATAAGTGGGGATCTGGTGGGTCAACTGTTCCATAAGCTTTGCTGATTTAATTGGCCAATTCTAGTAGCAACTTACTACTGGACTTCAATATAAAATACTGGATGAGGCTTGCAGATGAGAGGGAACTGACACTGGATAACTGCATATGGGCATCAGTGTTTTAAAATAAAAACATATCTAAATCTCCAACACTGGTACTCCAATGTCAAGCCACTTCAAAAAAACTGAAACAGTAACAGGTTTAACATTTGCAAAGAAACATAAACCAAAGGTGCAATGCCATGTGCCATTAAGCTGGAAGTAATTTATAGTGACTCTAATAGGACTTTCAAGGCATGCAAGATATTTAAAGTGTGGTTTTATTAGTTCCCCACCCCCAGTGAATTCCCATGGCAAGTGAAGGTTTGAACCTAGGCCTCCTGAGTCTCAATGCATCACTCTAACTACACTAGCTATGATTTTATGTCGGATGTTTTAAATTACAAGTAAAGATCAGCTCATAACCTCATTTGACTTGTTTCTCATCTCACTCCTCTATGTCTCTTTTTCCACATGCCTCTTGTGTTGTTGCTTCTCTACACACCAGGGGTTCCCAACCTACAGCCTGTGAACCGGCCCCAACCCACAGCACCATTTCATGTGGCCCGCCACCACACCCAGAAGTGTAAGCGGACACATTTATGTCAGCCATGAAACATGCCTGTGCATGTGTAAACACATCCATGGCTGTTGTAAACACGGAAGTGAGAGCATTTACGACAGCTGTAAATGCACCCGCTTCCACTTCAGGGTGGTGGTGGTCCACCCCACCCAGTTGCATGGAGTGGTGGTAGTGGTCAGGCCTATGGTGTAAAAAGGTTGGTCACCCCTGCACCACACTGACTATCTAAATAACAGGATTTGGCCCTGCAACTGATTACCTCTAGGCTCTAACCAGGTATGGCTAACTCATGCTATTAGAGAGGTCAGACTCTAAAGAGGGAACTGCTGTTTATTCTGTGGACCTAGGTTTTTTTTTAAAGAGAAGTTTACATATGAAAGGAATAAATAATTAAATGAGTAATGATGTGTCCCACCCTATGATTCCACACATATTTTTACATTTGATTCAGGCAAAACAGTTTGACTATGCAACAAATACATTGCATTTAAAACCAGCACACCTCTCCAATATGTTCGAAAGTCGAAAACAACAAAAATGTAGTGAATATTGGAAAAACAGTAAAGTAAAACTAGCAATTATGCTTGATACAAGTTCACATCCACACAGAACAGCAGAGAGGGAAAGACAGAGAGGAAACTAAGAAGCCAAAGTGGGTGGAGGAAAGAGGAAATCCCATTTCCAGATAGAACAACAGATACAGAGATTATCAGACAAAACACCTTAACATTCTTCCTTTCCACATCTCAGTGGTGCCTCTGCGCACAAATACGTCCATCAATGAGTGTGTTTACTGGCAAAACCTAGTGTTCCTGTTATCGATGGTCAGTTTTTAAATTCCCACATCCACAACCTTCAAGGTAAAGTACATTGCAAAAAAATGTATAATCTCCAAGATATGATTTCACTTTGCACACTCTATAAGAGTATATGTACTTTGTTTTTCTGAGCCAGAATTAAGAATGTGCACAGAGAAAATATCCATGTTTTCCTTCAGTTTGGGTTATTTTGGAGATCTCTGAGAACTGCATTTCTTATACACTTGGTCCTTTCATTTCACAGAAAAGGGTCATTTCTTTTTGGGTTCCTAGCATTCCAAATTCCCTTAGAAATCCCAAAATCTCTAAAGAACCCTTTTAAAAAATCCTGTTCAAAAAAGCAGAGGCAGGGCAATAGAGAATCAATGTATCCCCAAAACAGGCAACAATACTTGAGAAAGACAAATAAAAATCCATGAAAATACCCTATTTGCTGGTGTATACAAGATCTGCTCCCCCTTAAAATTCACTGGAAAATGGGGTGCGTCTTATATACTCTATATAGTGGCCTATAGTGGGCTATTTTGGTAATAATGGGGTGTGTCTTATACTCCGATGCGGCTTATATGTCAGCAAATACGGTACGTACTTTATAAACTGAGTAAAAATACAGGAAGTTAACCAAATAATAATTTTTTAAAATCTAATGTAGAAAGCACCCCTTGAACAAAGAAAAATAGCAATAAACAAATCTCTCCCATCATTAACTCATCCCAAAACCAAAAAATCCAAGCAAGCAAATAAAGACAAAAATGCAACCAAAGCTCCTCCACATTTTTTTTAAAGTTGAGATATAGAACAACAATAGATGTCTTTTCTCATCTTCTCTCCTGAGTCCCACAGACAATAGAAAAAATAATCGAAGAAAAGAAAATGGAGAATCCTAAAGAGAGGGAGAAAGATTGCCAAAGAAATCAGGTGGAAAATATATAGAAAACAATAATCTCAAAGGGCTTACTGGCACAGATAAACTGCCTGGCTACAAGAAAAATAATCTAAAAGAAATGGTAAATACCCCCCACCCCCTGCGAAAAGGAAAAAGCAAACAAGGTAATGATCCAAGAAAGAGGTACAGGCAGAGAGGTATCAAAAGCACAGAAAGAGGTAACACAAATAAACAAACACATTCCTCACTGGGTTCCAGAGCCTTTCAAAGATTCAATATCCCCCCACCTGCCATGTTACAGCCAGTTATTACCATCACTTTGTAATGGTCTTCGTGACACCATTGCATGAATAAGGGTAAAATAACTTCAATGATTTCACCTTTCAGGCATTAAAAATTTCCATACCCATTCTGCAAGTCACAATGGTTTTCCCTCAATGAAAAGAATCCCACCAGTGCCTTGGAATCCTTGTTTCTTCCCAAAAAAATCGCCATAGCTAATAATGGCAGTAGCTTTATGGGGTTGTCAGAATTCCATGTGTCTAGTCATGCCTGCCACATGACCACAGAAACATCTGCAGAAGCAGACAGCGCAGGCTCTTTGGCTATGAAACAGAGATGAGCACTGAACCCCAGAGTCGCATATGACTGGCTTTCGAGCAAGGGAAACCTTTACCTTTACCTTACAGAGTTCATAAATTAAAAAGGTATCATGAAATCATTTACTCTGAAACAATGTGTGATGTCTTTTATAGACCTAAACATGTCAGCTAAACCTAGAAATGTGCTGTTTAACCAGGCAGCTAGAAGAAAAGGAAGTTGGAGAAAGGAGGGGCAAGATAATGCGTGCTGGCCAGCGACTGCCCACCCAATTATATGTCGGGGGGGGGGGACACCAGGATTTTAGAAATGCTTAGGTGAGGAATGCCCCCCCCCCCAAAAAAAAAAAGGTTGGGAACCACTGGTCTAAAAGTGCTTTCAAGGTTCTACGCAAATCCATGATTTTGTGATATCTCATAATAATTATACCTAAAGGCAGACTCTCCTAGCTGATATATTTAACTGGAATTTATTTTTATTCCTTTACTTTGATGAAACTAGTACTGTACTTGAGGAATGCAGTTTTTACAGTCAGAAATACATAGCTGGCCTGAAGTTAGAAATACGAATTCAGAGAAAATTCTGCTCTTTAAGCGAGTTACTCTTTATGCGATGTTTGACTGTAAATGCTCTTAGTTTAAACTCACATTTTAAATCTATAAATTAGAACTGTTTCTGTTTATTATTGAATCTATTATAGACTATTATTTAATCTTTTATAAACTATTATGCTATACAATCTGTACTATGTATTATTGTGGTATTTGTTTTAGACAGATGTATATGAATGCATCTGCATTTGAAAATGATCTTTTTTTAAATTAGTGCAACAGTACTGGAGATCTTCTCTTCCTTTTATACAGAAAAGACATTACATCTCTAGCCACCTTACAGGTTTTTAATGTGGAATAAGAAACAGTAAGAAATGTGAAATTGTAATCGTTCAGAGCAAAATGACATCTCAGACTACAGAAATACCTAAACTGATGCAAAATACTCTGAATTTGGATGGGAAATTTGTAGCTCTCCAAGATCCTGTGCAACACCATCATCTCTCAATAATAGCTATGATAGTTCCCCACACAATTGCCCAACTCATGTGGAACCCTTTCAGCTATTAAAGTTAAGGGTTGAGGGTGCCATCTTATTTTCATGTCTGATTCTACTGTACCGGATCTGTGTGAACTTAAATCCCACCTCTTTTCTCATTGCTTAAATCACGTAAAAGCAAAGGGGGGAACTGCTCTATCCATGTGGGGTCTTTGCAAACCAGAACAAGAAAAATCAGGGTTCTAGATCCCATGGAGAGATTACATAGTTGTGACAACCTCTATGTCTTCAGGGAGTATTTTTGCATTATTAAAGCAACATCAGAAAGAGCAGGACAAACACACTTCATTACAAATGTCACATTTTCAGTATACAGTAATACCTCGGATAAGGTTTACCTCGGATAACGCTAAAATCGCATAACGTTAAGTAATCTGGGGAGGAGAATTGGATCGAATAACGTTAAGGTCCTATGGGATGGATCGGATAACAACCGCTAAAGCCTGTGCGGTTACAATGTATCTCTATGGAGCTTTAACGTTATCCAATACATCCCATAGGATTTTAACATGCATCGGATAACACTAAAAATCGGATGACACCAAGACTTGTGGAACCAAGTCTTAGTGTTATCCGAGGTATTACTGTAATTTGATAAGGAAATGGTAAAGAAATTAGATAGTAACCTCCTTTTATTTGGAGCAAATTGGTCTGGATTGCCCTGGAAAGAGTTTTAGGGTGTACAGTACTAATAAAGGTCACCCTAGTTGGCTTGAAAACCAACTCAACATTTACCTTTAAAGAAGTTACCTGAAAGCACTTAGTATCCATTTTTAAATTGTCTCAAACACTTGCTTTATCCACTATGCTAGGCTTTATTTCATTTAGTTCTGACGTTAATAACCCCATTTAGCTGTATTTCTGCATTCCATACTCTTCCTGCTGAAGTGATCCTTACTGCATGGCCTGTGGCAATTTGTATATTATATCTCTGCTGTTGTTTTGCTTGTTTATAATTACTTAACTGCAACTGTTGTAATTGCTGGGAATTAATTCTTTTTTTTATCATTTTTTCTGATGCTTTCTCTAGTTGCTATTTTGTATGAATAGATGATTGATTGTGTTAATTCTTTTAAATTGCTCTTCTTTAGTTTTCATTTGACTCATTTTATTGGCTTAAATTGTTGCAGAATATAATCTGAGGACATTTCTATGTACTGTAAAGAATCTTCAGTGGGCAGATTATGCCTTCCTGAAAAGCTGCAGCCACACTGCTTTGTTTCTTGGTGTCTTATGTCTCAATGAATAAAATAAGCATGGTCACTTTCAGTTATATGAAGTGGTATTATTTAATGGCTTATCAATTTTTTGCCATTAGATACTGTTCTCTTTTATTGACTGTAGTTCCAAGACAGCAACTTTGGTTTACTTCTTAGAAAAAGAGGCATATAACTTGATAGTAGAAGAAAAACATTAGTATGTTATGGATGTGAATTGGTCTCCATGCATAAAACAGGTAATCAGATATAAGGTCAATTATACAATCTAGTTGCTGTTTATGTTGTTGTTCAGTTGCACAGTCGATTCCGACCCTTTGTGACCCCATGGACCACTGTCCGCCAGGCACTTCTGTCCTCCACCATCCTCCTCAACTCGCTCAGCTCTGTGCCCATTGTGTCTACAATACCATCTAGCCATCTCATTTTGGGCTGCTGTACTCTTGCCTAAAATCTTCATCATACATATATTATGTGAAAGGAACTTGTACATGTTAGTAATATTTTCCTAAATATGGGCATCCTAGTTAAAATATCTTCTTAATTACATAAATAGTAAAGGTAAAGGTTTCCCTTGCTCGAAAGCTAGTCGTATCCGACTCTAGGGTCAGTGCTCATCTCTGTTTCTAAGCCGAAGAGCCAGCGCTGTCTGCTTCTGCAGACGTTTCCATGGTCATGTGGCAGGCATGACTAGACACCGGAGCGCATGGAATGCTGTTACCTTCCCACCGAAGTGGTCCCTATTTATCTACTTGCAATTTCTTGCTTTCGAACTGCTAGGTTGGCAGGAGCTGGGATAGAGACAGAAGCTCATTCCGTCCTGCAGTACTCGGGAATCGAACTGCTGACCTTCCGCCTCCCAGTCAGCGTCTTAGTGACTTGAGCCACTGCAGTCCCACAATAAAGCATCCTAATTGGGAATCTTCTATCAACTTGTGTTTTCTCCTTGCCCATATCAGAAGCTAAGAAAGCAATAGCAATTACACGTTCATACCACCCCATAGCGCTTAGTGGGGTGGTTCAAAGGGTAAATGGGATTTTGCCTCCAACATGCTGGGTACTCCTTTTACTGATCTCAAAAGGAAGGAAGGCTTGAGTCCCATCAGGATTTAATTCAGACTGTGAGCAGAGTTTTGGCTGTAGATATAATGATTAAAACACAATTGAACACTGAAGAGTGTGTGTGAGAGAGAACCTACTTTTTAGCTAACATCTCATAAATGAAGCTGGTTTACAGTATAACAAGGCATAATATTTCTCTGGATAGGAAATGTCTCAAAGCAGATTCACTATGGCCTAGCTGTGCTATCGAATAAGATGGCTTCACACTAGAGACAAGCCCTTGGTCCATCTCGCCTTTATACCTATTTCTGCCATCAGCACACTGACTTGCCCAGACATGCCTGGTCACTGTTGGAACATGCATGCCACCAGGGGACGTGATTCAGCTGAGGCGGCAGCAGGCATAGTGGTAGCTGCAACTGTTATAACGTTCCTATGTAAAAATTCATTAAAGGTAAAGGATGCCCTTGCTCAAAATCCACTCGTATCCGACTCTAGGGGTCAGTGCTCATCTCTGTTTATAGCCAAAGAGCCAGCACTGTCGGTGTCTGCAGACGTTTCTGTGGACATGTGACAGGCATGCCTCAACACCGGAGTGCACGGAACACTGTTTACCTTCCCACCGAAGTGGTCCCTATTTATCTACCTGCAACTTCTTGCTTTCGAACTGCTAGGTTGGCAGGAGCTGGGACAGAGCTGGGAGCTCACTCTGTCATGGAGTGCCCAGGAATCGACCTCTGACCTTCTAGTCAGGAAGTTCAGCATCTTAACCACCTAAGCCACTGTAGTCCCATATATATTACCCAAAACTATCTGAACAGTTACAGCACACCCATAACTTAAAATCTGTGCGTGATAGGCAAATTCTGAGTTCAGATTTGGAATCAGCACACTCAATATCATGTAAATCACATGTGTTATTGCCAGTAGCAAAATTGTTGTTGTGCAATTATTACAGCACTCAAACTCATGCAGCAACTTCATGCTCTTTGTTCCTTTGCCCATCTCTAAAAACTGAATAGTATATGTTAAACATCAGTATACAGTATACATTTCACCAGTACAAATTAATTTGTATTGGTAAATATATAGAAGGAAACATATAGATGAAAAAAGTGACAGGTGATTGAGTTAGAAATTGAGTACATCAACTTGTGGCGGATTGCTGTAGATTTGTTCTGCATCACATCACAGAATCCAATTTCATAACAGCAAATTAATATTTCAGTCATTATCTTGTCCCTTTCTATTTGAGAGCTAGATCTGAAGGGGGAAAGTACGTCAACATACATTTCTCTCTCTGTACATGTGTTTTCAACAGTAAGCTGTAAAAATGAAAGTTTTGTGGCATATTAAAGATGAATAAGTAACACCTGAGGAAATAGGCTGCTATCTACCAAAGTTTATGCCAAATGTCATTTGTTAGATCTTTGGGGTTTTTTTTTTCCTGCTGCAATAGAATAGCATGCCTACTCCATGGGAAACTAAATAAATATTTACTTCAGATAATTAAGAGCAAATAAGATTTGAGAAACTATAGAGGCAAAAAAGAGGACTTTGTTGATGTGAGTGCTAATGCTTTACAATCATTATTTTTCCTTAAGTACAATGCCTTAGAGATGTAGTCACAATATTTTATTCAAGAAGCTAAATAAACAGTGTTTTCCAAATGCTGGTGTTTGGACTTCAATTCCCAGAAGCTTAAGTCAATTCCCCAAAGCACTGATCAGTCAATATACTGGCTTAGGCTTCTGGGAACTGAAGTCCAAACACCAGCATTTGGGAAACACTGAATAAGATGTATCAATGGCAATGAAAAATGCTTCTTACACAAAGTTTCCTGTGGCATCTTAAAAACTAATATATTTATTTACTTATATTTTATTAATCACATTTATATCGTACCCTCATCCAAAGACTCAGGGCGGCTTACAAAATTAAAAACACAATTAATAAAAAATGATTACATTAAAACGTTAAAAGAATTAAAACGTTAAAAAGGTAACAGGGAGAAAGAGGGTCAAAAGAGCCAGCTGGTGGGACGGACAGATGTTCTCATGATGACATGGTCTCTTAAGTATCCTGGCCCACTACGGTACCATGTAGGGCTTTAAAGGTAATAACCAGCACCTTGAATTACACTTGGAGGCATACTGGTTGCCAGTACAGCTCTTGCAGTAATGGTGGGTCATCAGCATAACGCCAACACCCCATCACAACCCGAGCAGCTGCATTCTGGACCAGCTGCAGCCTCCAAATGGTCACCAAGGGCAGCCCCATGTAGAGTGCATTACAGTAATCAAATTGTGAGTCCAGGAGGACCTCCAGGTTACGCACTGGGTCTGTTTGGGGCAAAACCGCCCCACCCAGAACCAAGATGGTAGCTCCTGAGATAATGCAGGACCCCTGACCCACAGCCACTCAGTCTTGCCAGGATACGGTTGTAGCCCATTGTCCCCCATCTAGACCCTAACAGCCGCCAGACACCTGGAAAGGACTTCCACTGCAACGCTTGGGTCCACACAGGCCGAGATATATAACTGGGTATCATCTGCATATTGATGATACCTTACCCAGTGGGAACGGATGCTCTCACTTAGTGGTTTCATGTAGAATATTGGAACAAGGATAATTTTTCGGCATGTGGTTTCTGCACCCCACCACAATGAAGATGAAACACTCAAAATGTAAGGAAGCCATGACTGTAATGTTTAATGCAGGGGTGCCCAAACATTTCAAGCCACGGGCCAGTCATGTGGTTCCGTGGGCTGGTCACGTAGTTCCTCCCGCCAGAAGCTGGACACGATTTCAGTGCCTTAAGTAATTCTAACTCGTTTATGTGGCACAATCACTGTTGAGGTGATCAAAACCCATTTATGTACAGGCAATAGATCAGGGAAACATCTGTTGTGAGTAGTAAAGTTGGGGAAAGGGTTCTGAATCGTCGCCCTAGAGCAGTGTTTCCCAAGTTTGGTTTTTGGACTTCAATTCCCAGAAGCCTAAGTCAAATCCCCAAAGCACTGATTAGCCAATGTACTGACTTAGGCTTCTGGGAATTGAAGTCCCCCTGTGGGGCATGGGACCCACATTGGGAAACACTGGCGTAGAGTAAGGTTCTGTTTCAATAGCCATCAGGTTAGTTGTTAGTTTAATTCTGCAGTGATTCTTATGCTGGAGGGTCCTGAAGGGGGTTGAATGAATTCGTACACCATGATTGCAGGGATCTGAGCCTCAAGTGTGCGGCTACATTTAGCACTGAGACTCAGTATGTTGGGCCATTTCTCACTCTTTTTTCTCAGTGTGTGTGAATTCTTCCCTTGTACTGTATATTAAAAAACACATCAGTGGATTATACATAGTTGACAATAGAGTGCTACTGTTGTGGTTAGTGATTCATAACAAATCTCAAGAACATGAAGCACTCCTCTATGTGTTTTGTAGAAGTGAAACAAATATCTATCACAGTTTAAGTTTTGGATTGTATTGCCCAGCCATAAGGTAAAATGATATAATTTGGCACTGGTCAGTTTTCTATGCATTTATGATTTCTCTCTCTACCTCTCACTGATTTACAGAATAAAAACATATACGCATCTCAGTGCATTGCTGACTTCTTCGAACCCACATCAGCATCCCAGCATGCCCCAGTACCCTTCCCTGCCATCACATGGAGCCATCATGCTAGGAGAGGTGACCAGCCAGGCTACCATCATCATACTAGGGACTGCTGCACTGCCAACAACACAGGCCTCAGTAAGTCCAAGACCCAGCTTTCACAAGCTACTTCCTGGAGATGAACAGAATATGGTGCGCGCGCACAGGCACACTTATGTATGGGGGAAAAAATCTGCATATAGCCAAAACTGTGCTGCTCAGATCCATGCAATCCAAAGGAAGAATGTCATATGTGAGAACAGATTCATGGAAACTATTCATCGTATAACAGCTGGAGCATAACTGAACTGGGTTCTGACTTATGTTTTGAATAAGAATATAAATATGACTGCTGCTTTAGACATTTATGGAACTTTGAAGCTTCTCCGATTTCATACTGGCATTAATTCATTGTTACCTATTACAGGTAATTCTAGAAAACCTTTTTTAAGAAATGGATTTTTTAAAATGAAAAATATTAAAAGCAATGCAATTTTTTCACCAGTCACCACTTGTCTGATGTAGAGCTGTATATCAAGGCTGCTATAACTAACACCATCTTTCTTTTAACAATATAGAATGGAGAATTATCAAAAGCAAGTAAAGTGGTTAAGCACATTGGGCACAAATAGAGATGCAAGCCCGTTATTTGTTTATTATACCTATCCATATATAACAATCCTTCCCAGAGGGAAAACAGCTTTTCCAGTTATTCCCCCTTCAAAAACATTACAGTTCAACTGATTGAGTTAAGCTGAAGAAAAATCAATGAGCAAATTTAAGGAGAGTCAAAGCTTCCCTGCTCCCTCTAATTAGCGTACTCAATCCTCCTGATGACAAGGAGCTTAAAATCCACGGAACAATTAACCCGAATGCTGGCTAAAAATAAGGCCTTTTAAAATCTACTTTTGTTCCAGTTTAACATACATTATTTTACATTGAACAAAACCTTCCAAAATATTAAAAAACATTTAAAATTAAATTTAAATCTCTAACCTCTATTAAGAACTTGTGAAAATGTCAAGAGCATATACAAAGCTGTGATTCATAAATTGAAAAGGGCATATGGATATTAGATCTATTGGCTTTAATTGTTCCAGGATAAACAGCATTCTTTATTCTGGCTGTTAGAGCTGTTTGCTTATCTCTGTAGTGATCCTTATACATTCTGCTGGTGGGTCTTGAACTGGCTACCAGAGAAAGACTTCTTTGTTAGTGGCCTCTTGCCATAGATTAGCTCAATACAATGACTTACCTACAAATCTATACCTTGACAAACCATTTTACTGCAATCCTGGTGTGTAACTTGCAGAAGGGTGATGTCCTCTGCAAAGTATGATTTTTCACTCATTTAAATCTGTCCACTTCTGTCCTGTGGCTTTTTTGATTCATGAGTAATGCCCCTCGTCACACAAAAGCCATGAGAGACATAGGATGGAAGGAGAAAGTATTTAATTACCAAAAATCTGTTCCTGCCAGTACATTATTTTGGTGGCGGCAGATTTTCATAAATAAAGACCTTCTCCTTCAGCTCTGCAGTTTCCACATGATGAAAGGGTTTACACAGGAGCTTAAAAAAGGGAGAAAAACAGGAACTTTTAAATCACTGAGAATCATCCCCAGTCAGTGACATCGTAACCCTTTTATAGGTACAGTTACGCAAACAGGACTTCAGCTGGTATTTATTGAAGACTATAAGTATGGACACATACATGGAAGACAGCAGCTCCCTAGCATATTAAATAACATGAGCATGCTCTTTCTACCATGTGCTTCTGTTCCAACAATACTAGCAATAACAATTACACTTATATGCCACCCCATAGTGCTTACTATACTCTGAGTGGTTCACAAAGCAATTAGCATTTTGCCCCCAACATGCTGGGTACTCATTTTACTGACCTCAAGAGGCTGGAAGGCTGAGGCAACCCTGAATATTAGTACTACTACTGTCAATAGAGTTTATGAAGAACGTGCCCCTTAAGGGTTACAGTAAATACTTGAGAGTGGAGACCGAAATGGCCTTGAGGAGCTAAAATTGTAGACTGTGAGCACTGGAAGATCTCCTTAACTCCCTTCCATCCCAGGATCAACCTTGGTACTTCTATTACAGGTGGGGATTGAAAAGGAATATCTCCACTAGGCTGAGCTAACGTTTGTTGGGGTGTATCCAGGGAGAAATTAGTCGTGATCTTTTTTCTTCTGCCATATTCAAATCCGAATATTGGAGATCCTCATGACAATCAGCCATGAAGACTGTCCTGAGAAAATAATGCAGTGGCCTTTCATTTGCCTTCCATATCACAGCGTGAGCCCTGTACCACTCATCCAGTTCCGTGAGTCACTTTCTGGTTCTGAGTCCTTTTGGCACACAAAACCCTCATCGGTCCCAGGTCAGTATTGATGAAGCTGCTGCCCTCCATCAAGATGGATTTCAAGTGGGACTTAATCCACTTGGGGACCATCACCCTTCCTTGTGGTCTTCGGAACCCTGAGTTGGTCCTCAGGGTTGTCACTGGCTGGGGCAAGATCAGTAGATAGAGCGAGGGATATTGTCCCCAGGAACACATGGATCACCTGACCGAAGACGCAGAGGAGCTTTCCACAAGATTTGCCCTGTGAAGTGCAGGAGAACAGCTTCTTAGTCCTTAGGGGAAAGACTGATCTATTAGCCCTGCTAACCAGCCATAAGGTGATTCAAGGTTCCACACTTTTGTTCCTTTCAAATTGGGCAGATTTTTATGTGAACTGAAAGGTTTGTTACACTTATCTTGGCGTGCAATTTGGCAGTTTTATGTTGATCATGGAGAAAATACAAAGGAATATCAGAAACAAGTCTACTTCTATTCCATTGACTACACCAAGACCATTGACTGAGTTGACCAGAACAAAATGTGACAAGTAATTAAAGAGATAGGAATACCAAAACACCTTATATGCCTCATGAGAAATCTGTACATGAGTCAAGAAGCAACAGTTAGGATGGAATACGGAATGACAGAGTGGTTTGGAATAGGAAAAGGAGTAAGACAAGGCTGCATTTTGTCACCCTGCTTATTCAACTTATACACAGAGCACATAATGCGCAATGCAGGGTTGGATGAATCACAAGTTGGGATCAAAATTGCTGGGAGAAACATCAACAACTTGAGATACGCAGATGATACTACCCTAATGACAGAATGTGAGGAAGACCTAAAGAAGCTTCTGGTTAGGATGAAAGAAGAAAGTGCAAAAGCTGGCTTGAGACTCAATATAAAGAAAACAAAGATCATGGCAACAAGCCCTATCAGTCCCTGGAAAATAGATGGGGAAGAAGTAGAAGCAGTGACAGATTTTACTTTCTTAGGATCCAAGATCACTGCAGATAGTGATTGCAGCCATGAAATAAAAAAAAAGCAACTGATGCTTGGGAGACAAGCTATGAGAAACCTGGGGAACATAGTCAAAAGTAGAGACATCACCTTGCAAACAAAAATTTGCATAGTCAAAGCAATGGTATTCCTGGTGGTAATGTATGGTTGTGAGAGCTGGCCATTAGGAAAGCTGAACGCAGAAGAATAGATGCCTTTGAAAAGTGGTGTTGGGAGGAGAGTTTTGAGTACCCTGGACAGTGAGGAGAACTAATAGGTTGATCCTAGAAGAAATCAACCCTGACTGCTCCTTAGAAGGTCAAATAGTAAAGATGAAGATGTAGTTCTTTGGACATCAAATGAGAAGAGAGGATTCACTTGAGAAAGCCATGATGCTGGGAAAGGTGGAAGGCAAAAGAGGAAGGGGGTAGCCAAAGATGAGATGGCTAGATGGTATTGTAGATGCAATGGGCACAGAGATGGGCGGGCTGAGGAAGATAGTGGAGGACAGAGGTGCCTGGTGGGCAGTTGTCCATAGTGTCGCAAAGGGTCGGAATTTAGTGTGCGACTGAACAACAACAAAAAATACCATGTGTGGGTGAAGGTCCTTTTATTTGGGGACTAGGGGTGTGTGTGTGTACGTCACCTGGTTAAGCCTTGTTTTTCCATCCCATTTTGCTTTTGTTTTTAAATAATGTTTCATTTCAAGCCAATTCTGATGCTATTTCCAGTTCCTGTTTCTCAGACATCTGGCTGTAGATGGAGAACGGCAACCATTTGTGCTAATTCTGAAAGACAGGTGTCATAAGTCCTAGCCTGATAGTCCTTCCCTTTTTGGAAGCTGTGCTTCTGGTTTAGAGGAGAAAGGAGTGGAAAAGGTGGAGAGCTTTTTCCTAGCTGGAGCACAAGAGCAGCACAGAGCAATTTTGGGTGCCTGGAAGCAGCGCTGTTGAGAACTAAATAGGATCCTCCTTGCTACTCCAGGATCCATTTCTTTACAGGGTTACTACAAATTTTGGCTTGGCAAGATGGCACACTAAGATTTGATTTGGCTCCAAAGAATGTGCTCGTTTTATATCTGGAATGAGGAAATTAAAAACGTTTTATCAAGTCAGACAGACTTTGTTGTTGTCCAGTCGTACAATCAAGTCTGGCCCTTTGCGACCACATGGACCACAGCATGCTCAGGTTCCTCTGTCATCTGCCATCCTCCTCCTCCATAGTCAGTCCAGATCTATGGCCACTGTGTCAACAATGTCATTTAGCCATCTCATCCTCTGCCGCACCCTTCTCTTTTTGCTTTCCATCTTTCCCAGCATCAGGGCTATCTCCAGTGAATCCACTCTTCTCATAGATAGACTTTAAGTATCTCCATTTTGGATGGACCTCTTAATCAGTGGCAGGCTCAAAAAAAATTTACTACCACACTGTGGGTGTGGTATGGTGGGTATGGCCAGGGGGAAAGCCCTGTGTTGCACCCAAATTAAGACTACTTACTAATTAAGACTACCTGCTCTGGCGAACTGGTGTGAACCTGCTGATGGCCACCACTGCTTTTAATGTAGTAAAGGGGGTTGAGTGTTTCAGTGAAGTTGAGACCAATGCTGTCAGGAGGCCAGACTTCATTTTGAGCCTGGACTCTCACTTGGTCACCCAAGGCAGAATAATAATAGCTGAGACACCAGACAAAGATGCAACCACCCTCTTCATGGCAGCTACTAGCCAGCAGCAGTAGCTAAAGGTGACACTAGCAGAAGTGGCAATTGCAGTGACACTTAAGCTAAATTTTGTCAGGTATGCTCAGAAGGTGGGAATCCATCTTCTGAACCCTGCTGGACTTTCTTTACCATGAAAACTCTATTATGAGACAGTCCAACATGCAACAAAATATGTGTTTTAGCTAGTTGGCAAATATTCTTGAGTGCCACAGGGTGTAAAAACAGGTTATTTCTGTTGTCTGCCTGAGATGTGTCCTTGAATTGTGATACCTCTTGTGTGAGAAAAAAGACAGCAGTAAAGCTGCTTCTTTGTCTGCTTTAAACACTCACAAGGCATGTCCTCCAGAAAAGAATGATAGGTGCTGAAGGTCATGCTTTTAACATACAGTGGGTGACTGTTATGCAAACCGATATGCCTTATTTGTGATAACTCAGTTAGTAAGATAAAGAAATGAAGATAAGCAGAATATGCTTAATATGAAGATGTTATCATAATAGCAATGCAGTGAATAAAAGGAAAACATTTTCACCATAAAAGAATACACTATAGCAGTATGGATGGTGAAAATTTATTTCACAAATTCAAATAAATATTGAGCAATCCCAAGACAAAAAAGCACAATAATGGATTTTTTACTTTTCTGCAACATCTTTCAATATTTCAAGTGGTATACTGCACAACTTCAATATGAACTCATTGTGCTGCAAGCCTAAAAACTAAATATAATCAAGTGCAATATTCTTGAATTCTAGAAACTACATGTATATCAGAGAGTAAACAAAACAACAAAAAGACAAAAAACATTGTGGCACCTTAAAGACTAACTCCTGCAAACTACTTGTAGAAACTAAATAATGCCCATTTGCTCCAGAGACATATATGTAAAACAGCATCACTGTTTCCAACTACAGTACTTACTACTGTGAGCACAGGTCATTTGAAAATTAAGTCTTCTCTAGACCCACCCTTTTGTCTGGATATAGCAAATAACAACATGAAAAGATAGCTGCAAGTGGTGGTAACAATTAACAAAAGTAGATATCCCCAAAGAGGCACTGCTGAAGAAAACAGTCTACAGCAGCTTTGGCTAACCTGTGGCATGCAGAGCTCTTTCTGTTGGCACATACGCCATCATGGGCTAGCCCTGTGCCACCTTGCTGACATCAATGGCAGTGCTGCTTCCCCATCCAATAGGGAGGTAAGGGGGAGGCTGAAATCCCACCTGGAAGGCAGCAGCAGGGACAAGGTGAGGCAACCAGACATCCCTCCCCAACCCTCCTAGGAGGTGGACTGGTCAAGCTGCACACCCAGATTACTTAAATTCTCCCTCAGATGAAGAACTATGTCCCCCAATGTGAGGGAAATCCTCTCAAGCTGAGACCAGTTATTGTGCGCACCCACTCCAACAGGAGGGAAAGCCAATTTGGGGCGCTGCACAGGGAAAGAGACACAAAGTTCGGTAAAAGTATTTCAGGAGTGTCTGAAGAAGTGTAGTCAAGGGAAGCCAGAGTTCATTTTCCAAGAGAGACTTACAAATCTAGAGTCCAAGAGGCAAGGTCAAGTCGAGGAATGAGTCCAGGGCCCGACAGGGAGTTCCATCAAAGTTTTAGGCAGAGGTAGATAAGGATTCTGGCAGAGGGTCACCCAGCAGAAATGTTGAACTGACAATTCGAACTGCCTCCACCCACACTCTGTTTAAGAAGAAAGAGCGTACTCATGGCTAAGGACTTGCAGCTGGTAATTTCCTTTGTAATAGACCTCGCACTGATTTCCGACACAGGTGTAGCCAGTGGTGGGCATCAGCAGGTTTGCACCAGTCTGCCAGAAACAGTAGCAGAAATTCTAGATTGCCCCACCCATCCAAGTTTTGAAATAAAGTAGTCTTAATTCAGGTGCAATGCAGGGGCACTATACCACACCACTCTGGGTGTGGTATAGTGGGACCAGAGACAGTCCAGATACAGACCCCCCAATACCTATCTCAGAAAGCCAATCCAGGAGGACACTGTTGTTGATGGTATCAAGGGCTGCAGAGAGGTCCAAAATAAGATTTATCCCATCAGCCTCTTACAAGGTCATCCAGCAGGGCAACCGTCTTGCTCCCATGAGTGAGACCTAAATACAGGTTCCCTCTCGTATCCATGGGGAATACATTCTGAGATATACTGTGGATACCTGAAATTGCAGATAACAGCAAACCCTATATTTTATACTGCAGACAGTGATCTCTAATCTTCAGCTCTGGTCAACGTAGTCGGCTGCTACTCATGTCCAAGTATGCATTTTCCCCTAAAAATGTTTTCAGGAAAAATGCCATTGGAGTGTATTTGTTTAAGGTGGACCACAGCTTGTCATGAAGTGACCCACACACTATGATAATGAAGCTATCTCCATGAAATGAGACATGCAGAATTTGAGACCGGGACTGCAATGGATTGACAAGATGCACCTTCACAGCCAGTCCATCTGGAATGGCCTCTTCTGCCTCCATGAACATTGGGAATCAGAATAGTGAAGTGGATCTTCCTCCGCTCATTTTGCCATTGGGCCTATTAGGATGGTTTCCAGTGGCATTTCCTCCACTGAAGGTGCCATCACTCCACCTAAAGATGCTAATTTGTTCATAGCCATTGGCTCATTTAAGGAGTCAGGTTATTTAATGCCACCCAGCACTCAGTGTTGAGTTGCTGGCTGTATGGTCTACTCCATTACTATAGCGGGATATCTGGCCAGACAGTTAAAAAAGGGGGTTGGGGTTGGGGTTGGCTGAGCGAATAATACATCTTCTGGTAATAATGCATAATAGTACACATATATTTTGGGATTTTATTAAAAAAATATTTCTATTATGTTATACATCAAATGCACAAGAAAAAAAAACAATTTACATTCCCCAACCCGTACCCCCATGTGCTATACAATTTGAAATCCTATTATTGTACATACTACTCCTTTTACTTTTCCCAAAATTTGTACGCTTCATGACTCAGCTTAACTCCCTTGACATTTGTCAATCCATATACAGTATATCAAAGGGTTTCCATATTTCCCCAAAAGTATTTTTTTTAATCAATCCTTTTTTTATCTTCAATTCTGTTGTTAATTTATCATTTAAGGCTAAACACCAAACACTTCTATACCACCTGTCCTTGCTTATCACAAACTTATTTTTCCTGAAAACCGGGGAAAGCCATTTTCAACATTCTGCCCTGTCTCCTTTCAACACTCTGCATTTCCCTAGTTCTGAAGACACCCATTTTGTTTCCCTAGTTCTGAAGAGCAGTTTCCCAAGGGTAAGTAGGCTAAAGTAGATAAAGAGGAATGTCAAAAGTAGGTATCCTTGTGAGAACAGCTCTTTATTAAGGTAACTAGCAAATACAACTGACTGATATAGATGGCAACATCATGAACAAGCAATAATTCCCCCCCCCCCCATCTCATGCTTTTGAGCTACCAAATCTACAGTTGTTCATAAAGCACTCATTAATCATACAGTATTCATCTTTAATGTGATAAGTAGCCAAATTCACTTCTGGTTCAATCTAATGGTTCATCGCAGTCCACTGACTTCATTTTAATTATAGACAACTAAATCTACCTTGCTATTACAGAATTCCAATTAAACTCATTTTACTGACAGCACAACAAGAAAGTTGTACCAAAAGCAAATGTCCTCTAGAAGAAATTGAATCATTCCATTCCTTTAAAAGTCAATAGGAGAGATACTAGAGAAAAATATATATGAGCAAATGAAACTTCCATAGCGCAGAAGTTGATGTAAGGCTGAAAACAACAACTTTCTTAGGATCATCTCATAAGACTCAAAGGAAGCATTTCCTTGTTCACTCAGCTTAATACTCTTTGCTATTACAGTAATACCTCGGATAACGACTGCATCGTATAACGCTAAAATCAGATAACGATCTGTCAGCGTTATCTGATGCAGTCGTTCGTAGCAGCAGGGTGGCTGGAAAGCTGAACGGGGTTCTCCGTTCAGCTTCCCAGCCACCCTGCAGCTGCAGAGGCAGGGGTGGGGTGGCTGGAAAGCTGATGGGGGGCTTCCCCGTCGGCTTCTCCAGCCACCCTGCAGCTGTGGATCGGATCCCCCAACCTGCCCGGAGCCGGCAGGGGGGGCAGAGAGCCCGAAATGGGTTAAAAAAGTCAATTTTTTACCCATTTTGGGCTCTCTGACCCCCCTGCCGGCTCCGGGCAGGTTGGGGGACCCAATCTAAGCTGTTTCCAAAGTTCCCCCACCTCCCGGGGCTGTGCAGCAAGCCAAAACGTCAGGATTCGAATCCTAACATTTTAGCTTGTTGCAGCCTCCAGGGGAACAAGGCTTTTTTTAAACGTTGTGTGATCAATGCATCGCACGGCATTAAAAACCGGATAATGACGAGACTTGTGGAACCAAGTCTCATCATAATCCAAGGTACTAGTGTACTTTAAATTACTTCTTCATGGAGAAAATGCAGCTCTTTTCTTCAAGTGTTTCTATTCTGTTGCTTTTAGCAAAAATGGCAATCTTTAAAAATAGAAGTTACAGTATCTCTTTTTCATATCTGATGTGCCATAAATGTTTGAATGTGCATTCATCATAGTTCCTAATACATCAGTCTATTGTAATAAACAGCATTTTTCTGTCATCCGAACAGAATAGAAATAGCACTCTTTCCCCCCCTAAAGAACCAATGAGTGAAGCATTTGTCTTCTTCGCCTCAGCTTTCTCATTAGTATTCCTCTTTATTTATCATATGACCAGGGTCAACAGCGGCCAATTTGGGCTGGTTGGGATAGGAAATGCAGGATTAGAGCCATTTATCATCATTTGTCAGATTTTGGCTGAACTACACATTTGTATTACATGCTGCTGCTGTCTGCCGAGGTCGGACTCAGAACTATTTTATTCCGTATCAGAGCACTGCAGCAACAACATGACAATCTTCTAAACCAAGATTAAGAAGAATAAAGACTAGGAGTCTTGGCATTCTTTCTCCACTGTCTAAATAGCCTCCAGTCCAGCACTATTTAACAACCAAGCAACATCAGTAGCCAGTGAAAACCAGAATTTTGTACTTCTCATTACTTACTGCATAAAATTGTACTATGAAACTTGCTTCTTAAAAATACAAAATAGGTTTTCTTAAGATGCAGCACATAGGATGCAATAGCAGGTTTATGAATCTGTACTGTCCTTGGAAAGCTATTGGTGCATCTTGGTGTAGGATGTAAGTGCTCCAAAATCTTTTCAGAAATCTTTTCCGGACACACCTCAGCTGAAAGTACAGAAAGGACAATGAAAAGTAAACGCCTTTACATTCCCACTCTAGAGGATCATACTTAGATCTCCAGAAAAGTGGATACAAACCCAAGGCACATCAGTCCAACATACAAGAATGGGGGAGGGGGGAGGGGAATCAGAATCACAAAAACAAATGTCAGAACACTATACCTAGGGCTTCACAATCATATTAAGCACCATCTAACAGCAACTGAAACAAAAACAACCAGAAAAAAAATTACCATTATACAGCTATCATTTTTAGACTTTGTATTCAGTCAATTTGAACTGATATGGGCAGCTGAAACTGGCTTTAATTGGACTCAATAAAATAGGACATATTGTTATCTATTTGTGGAATTAAAAACCCCACCTATGAGTAATATGTCGATTTGGCCACACAGACCAAGTGAAAAAGATTTTTTGCAACTTTCAAACTTTTACCTGGCTGAACATTGCAAAAGGTGGGGGGAGAAGGAGAGAACAGAAAGGTTTTAAATCCTGAGCATTATTTGACAGTCATAGAAGCTATAGGGAGAGTGAGAAATCCATCCCTAGGCTGCTCCAATATGGGGTGCCTCAGGGCTCGGTGCTCTCACCTCTATTTAACAGCTACATGAAACCGCTGGGTGAAATCATCCATTCCCATGGGGTGAGGTATCATCAATGTGCAGATGATATTCAACTGTATATCTCGGCCCGTGGAGACCCAAGCGATGCGGTGGAGGTCCTTTCCAGGTGCCTGGAGGCTGTGAGGGTCTG
This sequence comes from Furcifer pardalis, assembly GCA_030440675.1. NCBI lineage: Eukaryota > Metazoa > Chordata > Lepidosauria > Squamata > Chamaeleonidae > Furcifer > Furcifer pardalis. The sequence continues at coordinate 45,603,048 of CP126894.1, read as the reverse complement.
GATGGGGGACAACAGGCTACAGTTGAATACTGACAAGACTGAGTGGTTGTGGGTCAGGGGCCCTGCGTTATCTCGGGAGCTACCATCTTTGGTTCTGGATGGGGCAGTGTTGCCCCAAACAGACCCGGTGTGTAATCTGAGGGTCCTCTTGGACTCACAACTACAGCTCGAAGAGCAGGTGGCAGTCGTGGCCAGGAGGGCTTTTGCACAACTTGGTGTAATACGCCAGTTACACCTGCTCCTAGACTGGGACTCCTTGCTCATAATCACACATGCTTTGGTCACGTCCAGACTGGATTATTGTAATGCGGTCTACATGGGGCTGCCCTTGGTGATCATTTGGTCCCCCTCTCTCTGCGTCTTGTTTTAGCTTTTTTTAAAAAAATAATCTTTTAATCTTGGTTTTATATTATGTTTTTATTGTGTTTTAGGTGTTGCGGTTGTGCTAGCCTCCCTGGGTCTTTTTGAGGAGGGCAGCATAAAAGTTTGCGTAAATAAATAAATAAATAAATAAATAAATAAATAAATAAAAGTTCCTATAGCAGATTTGCAATCCACTGAGATGTCAGGGATAGCTCTGTTAATGTGCCTCTATAATAGGGGTGCTCAAACTTTTTGGGCTGTAGGCCAATCCCATGGTTCAGAGAGCCAGTTACTAAGGCCTGGGGGCCGGATGAGGCCCCTGACACCAATTCATCCGGCCCAAAAAGCCCTCATTGCTCCTGGAAACAGAAGTAAAATGCACCTGCACAGACACATTTTACTTCCACTTCCAGGAGTGACGAGGGCTTTGCAGGCCAGATGAATTGGCATTGGGGGCCGCATTCGGCCCCCAGGCCATAGTTTGGGCACCCCTGCTCTATAATCTGAAAAGTAGCACATATCTACAGCTGCATTGAATGGGGAATCTCAAGATTCCCAATATCTGCCACAATCTTTATTTCAACTATCCCCTTTGTCCCCCAACACCCTACATATGAAGCAAAAATATCTGCACAGAGAAGAGTAAGAGTAGCATGAATAGTAGATCATCTCCTTTCATAATACAGTTGTACCTCACTTAAAGAGCATAATATGTTCCACAAGATTGCTCTTTTAAGTGAATTTGCTCTTTAAGCGAAACACCATTGTAAGTGACCAATTTTGACTTCTGGTGGGGGGGGGGGGATTGAGAACCCTGATTTATTTGTTAAGCAAGTTTTTTGTTGGTTTTATTTGTTAAGCGAAACGAACATTCAGAGAAAATTCTGCTCTTTAAGCGAGGCACTCTTATGTAGTAAGAAGCATCTTTATTTACAATCAGTTTCAGCAGTTGCAAACAGAACAAGAAAGCAAAAAGAAAAAACAAAATCTACTTACTTAGAGATACTCTCCATGTACAAAGAAATGAAGCAGAACAAACTAGAAGAGGAATGCTTGTCTTAGATTAGGGAGAAAGGAGAATCCCTCTAAGTCCTAAACACACACCCCTCCCATGCCACATAGTAGTTGTTTTCTCAACAAAAAGAGGAGATAATCAACCTCTCAGAAAAGGTAAAAGTGCCAGTATTTAGAAGAGTTTCTTTTTGTTTTGTACATCAAACAAATAATATAATGCCTAGTTAGGGGACTCTGTGACTTTTAATCCAAAAACAGTAGCTACTCTAAAATTTGCTAACCTGTGACACTTGATTTTAGCCAACAAAGTGCACATGTTGATCTGTTGAGCTCTCCTTTTTTTCTATCCTGCTACAGAGGATAATTAAAACAACTAGTGTTTTCAAACCACACTACCTTACCTACCTTTGGGGGTGTTTTTTTGTCTTTATAATTGGTCAGATTTTATCTAGTTTTAAGACATTTTAATTGCATCTTCACAAAACGTTTTCTACTCTTGTAGGGTGATTTTTCTTAGCATCCATTGGGAAATATAATTATCTCCTTGAGACTTTAGAGCTATTTTTAACATTCACATAGCAGGACATGCTTTAGGAAATGATCGAAGTCATTTGAGTTGATTCTTTCATCCAGGGAGCCAATAAATCTCTCTTAAATATTGCCATGAATTTTACAAGAATGCCATAAAAACCAGTACCGGTAATTTCCAAACAAAAGGAGACAATTTTGTTCTTTGTTGCTGTCATATTCTGAAATATAATTTAGAAGATTTTACTAGTTAGAGGTATGTGATTGTACATTTAAATGCGTTTGCTGTAGCTGTTTCAATTTTAAAGGCCCCAAGCATATAGCTCCTATAGATGAAAGTACTGTACTGCATAATTATATGATGCAGGTTTTCATAGGATTTCAAAGGGAAACTATGGAAATAATTGTTATAGTTTAACTAATGAGGAAATAAAAATTCTACTGCTTGAACTATAATTGGAAACCAATTACTGCATAAGTTCTCATATTTGGAAATTGCAGATTTGCTGTAAGACTCTAATGGCAGGATCCAACTATGCCAATCCACTAGCAGAACAGATTCCTCCTTCCCCTGCAACCCAGCAAAATAATTTTGGAACTAGAACAACCTTGAGACCAGACTGAGAGAGAATGAGGTGCTAGAAGAGGACTCATTCATATTTGCTTATAAAATGGAATCCTAAATGGTTGAAACGTTATGAACTGCAAAATTTATATTAAATTACTATGCAGGTACTATATCTATGGATTGTGGTGGCTTAGTGGTTAAGACAGTAAACTTGATGACTGGAAGGTTGACAGGTCAGCAGTTTGAGACCTGAGTGCTGCATAACAGAGTGAGCTACTGCCTCTGTCCCAGGTCCTGCCGACCTGACAATTCGCAAGCAAGAAATTGCAAGGAGATAAATAGGTACCACTTTGGTGGGAAGGTAAACAGTGTTCCATGCAGTCTGGCATCTAGTCATGCCTGCCACATGTCCACGGAAACATCTGCAGACACAGACATTGCTGGCTCTTGGGCTGTAAAAAGACAAGAGCACTGAAACCTGTGGTGCCGGGGGTAGTCCTCCTGCCTCTGTGGCTGGCGAGGCTGGTAGGACGGACCTGCCAACGATGTTGAGGGCTGGTCCTGTTGGTACCGGCTGGACCCCCGGCGTGGAGCACGGAGCTGTTTTATGGTGGCGTAGTCCCCTTTCAGCTCCCCCAAGGAAGTGTCCGTCTCCTTGGCGAACAGACCCTCGCCATCAAAGGGCAGTTTCTCCACAAGCCGCTTGACGTCGTCCTGCAGGTCGGCCGAGCGAAGCCAGGAGTGCCAGCGAAGTTGGATGGCTGAGGCCAAGTTCTTAGCCTCCGACTCCGTAATGTGCCGCCCGGTCCGGATCTGTTGGAGGGCGAGCTGGTTGCCCTCCAGGCAAACGTTCTCGAACTCCACTTGGCGTTCAGGTGGCAGCAACGACTTAAAGAATTCCACCTTCTCCCATAGGCGGCAATTGTAACCGCCCATGGCCGTCGCATAGTTGGCTGCATGGAAGGACAGGGAGGCATTGGCGTAAAACCTCCTGCCCAGTGCATCCAACTTCTTCCCCTCCTGTGTAGATGGAAGGGGAGTGCTGCTCACCGGGGTCCGGTGTTGGGAACCCTTGACCACGCAGGAGTTCGGCACCGGGTGGACGTGAAGGAAGTTGGAGTTGTCGTCGAGAAGTCTGTACATGGAGTCCACTCTGTTGGACACCGAGTGGGACGACACAGGCTTCTTCCAAACTTCCTTGGCCGCCTTGGCGATCTTCGGGAGGAGGCCCAGGCAGACGGGGACCAACTCCCTCCGATCGGCCATGGCACAAACCACGTCCTCGCACTCCTCCAGGGGAGCCTCCGCCTTGATCCCGAGCGTGGATCCAAGGCGGGTGATCAACGCCGTGTAGGTCCTCTGGTCCTCTGGTTGGGAACCGTGGACCGATCCGATGTTGTTGTCGGGGGACTTGTCGGCGGCAACTGATCCTCCTCCTGGTCCGACGAATCATCGGAGCCTTCCGACTGCTCCGAGACGCTGGGCGGTGGTAGGAAGGCCTCGGGGTCCGAGTCCGTCCGAGTCCGACCAGTACGGCCTGGCGGTCCTCGGGTCACTACCCGGCAAAGGTAGCTGGTACGAAGGGAGAGAGACCTCCGACCGCGCCTGCTCCACGCGGTGCCTCTTCGGAGCCGGGCCCTCCTCACGGAGTGGTGGTGCCTCCGGAGCTGGTTCAGGGGGCAGAGGGTCCTCCACGAAAGCCGGCGGTGGTGGTTGAGGGTCCCGGTACTTGACAACCATCTTCTGCACCATCGCCTCGACAAGCAGGGCGATGAGGCTCAAATGGATCGACGGCTCGGAAGCCGGACCAGGAGCCACAGAAGAGGCTAGAAAAGAGGTGGTCCTCCGCGGCGGTGGTGGCGGAGGAGTCTCCGGTGGAGGCGGTGGGCTGGGAGCCCTCTCCGGCGTGGCGGCACCCGGGGCGTCCATCGACATCCTGCCCAGCGTTGGCGGGGCTGCGACCGGAACAGATGCTAGTGAACGTGGCGGCGAAGAGTGAGCCGGCCTCGGGGTCAACAGAAGAGAAGATTAAGAGCTTCGGCGCTTTTTCTTCTCTTTCTTGTCCTTCTTCTTTTTCTCCTGCTCCTTCTTCCGTTTAAACAGTTCTGCGGCCGATGGCCGCGAAGAAGGAGCGGAGGTCGAAGGAGCTGACGTCGAAGCAGCTGCCTGCTCTGGAGCTAGGGAAGATGGTGGCGCAAGTGCGGCCTCCATCAGGTAGGCTTGAAGACGGTATTGGTGGTTTTTCAGTGCAGTCTTCGAGAAGCCTCTACAAACCGCGCAGGTCTGAACCTGATGGTGTTCCCCCAGGCAGTGGAGGCAACGCACGTGTCCGTCCTTGCTCGGAAACTTTTTCTTGCAGGACGGACACTGCTTAAAGGCTGCTGCTGAGGCCATCCACCGAAGTAGATGGCCTAGTGCAAAAAATTATCCCGGCTGGGAGGCCCCGACACGAGATTGCAACGAAGAAGTTTATTTTTATTTTATTTTTTTGGCGGCTGAGGGCGAGCCCCCAGCCACATGAGGACCAAGGGATTGTGAGTCCCCTGGTCCGAGAAAAATTGTTAGTAAGAAAAAATTGAAGATTTCTGAGGCAATCTCAGATAAGGAAACTCACAGCTTTTTTTCCAGGCTCCTGCTCGCGCAGCGGAAAAAAGCAAACTGAGGAGAAAGCGCGAAATGGCGCCAGAAGGGGTTGGGCATGGTGGGCGGTCCCACATTTAAAACTTTTATCCAATTAGCTTTTCAGCTCCGCTCAGGATTCAGCGCAGGCGCAGAACCCATCAGTCTGCATCCCCAAACAACACGAAGGAGAATATCTTATTATTTTGAATGAGTTCAAATCCTCAGGAATGGATTAACTAACTCCCAGCTAAGGGAGCTGAAATGAGCTAAGAGACGCCGAGAGCGCCGCTGGGTGAAGACCCGGAGCGAGTCCGATCGAACACTGGTTAGAGCTGCTATTAAAGACTACCTAGTGGCGATGGGGTCGGTGAAACGTCAATATTTCACCGCCCTCATTGCCTCCGCAGATAATCGCCCAGCGGCCCTGTTCCGGGTGACCAGGTCCCTCCTTGGCAAGGAGGGGCCGGGCCCTGGTTGGCAGGGGTCTGCTGATGTTTTTGCTGATTATCTAGCAGGGAAAGTCGCTCAGATCCGCTCGAAGTTTAATCCCGGCGTGGAAGGTACTGAACTGGGGTTGACCAAGGCACAGTCTAGCCATGTTATCTGGGATCAGTTCGAGCCAGTTGGCCCTGAGGAAGTGGACAGGCTTCTTGTATCTGTCCGCGCCACGACCTGTGCACTGGACCCATGCCCTGCCTGGTTAATTAAAGCTACCAAGATTGTGGCAGGTGGCTGGGTCGAGGCGATTATTAATGCTTCATTAAAAGAGGGGCATTTTCCAGCACCATTTAAACATGCTTTAGTGCTCCCCCTCTTGAAAAAACCTTCCCTCGACCCTATGGTAATTTCCAACTACCGTCCAGTGTCTAACCTACCTTTTTTAGGTAAGGTCCTGGAAAAAGCTGTGGCGCAGCAGTTACAGGATGTCCTGGATGAAGCGGATTATCTGGACCCGTTTCAGTCAGGATTCAGGCCCGGATATGGTACTGAAACTGCACTCGTCGCTTTGGTGGATGATCTCTGGAGAGAGCGGGATGGAGGGGAGCCGTCTGTCCTTGCTCTCCTCGATCTCTCAGCGGCTTTTGACACTGTCGATCATGGCATCCTTCTGGGAAGGCTCCGGGGTTTGGGGATCCAGGGCACAGTGTTGTCCTGGTTTTCCTCATTCCTGAGGGACAGGACCCAGTCGGTGTGCCTGGAGAAGGAGGAGTCCAGCCCTAGGCCCCTGCAGTATGGGGTGCCTCAGGGCTCGGTACTCTCTCCTCTCCTATTTAACATCTACATGAAGCCGCTGGGTGAGATCATCCGTTCCCACGGGGTACGGTATCATCAGTATGCTGATGATACCCAGTTGTACATCTCAGCCCGTGGGGACCCAAGCGGTGCAGTGGAAGTCCTTTCCAGGTGCCTGGAGGCTGTTGAGGTCTGGATGGGGGGGAAACGGGCTACAGCTGAATCCCGGTAAGACTGAGTGGCTATGGGTAAGGGGCCCCGCGTTGACACGGGAGTTACCAGCTTTGGTTCTGGATGAGGCAGTTCTGTCCCAAACAGACCCGGTGCGTAATCTGGGGGTCCTCCTGGACTCACGGCTACTGTTCAATGAGCAGGTGGCAGCCGTGGCCAGGAGGGCTTTTGCACAACTTCGTGTAATACGCCAGTTACGCCCGCTCCTTGACCGGGACGCCTTGCTTATGGTCACGCACGCTTTGGTCACCTCCAGACTTGACTACTGTAATGCGCTCTACATGGGGCTGCCCTTGGTGACCATTCGGAGACTGCAGCTGGTCCAAAATGCGGCAGCCCGGGTAGTGATGGGGCGCGGGCGTTATGCTCGGGCCTCTCCACTGCTTAGGGAGCTGCATTGGTTGCCAGTTTGTCTCCGGGTGCAATTCAAGGTGCTGGTCATTACCTTTAAAGCCCTATATGGTAGTGGGCCAGGATACCTAAGAGACCGCGTCACCCTAAGAACATCTGTCCGTCCCACCAGGGCGGATCGGAGGGGCTCTCTCGTTGTACCATCGGCTAGGGAGGCTCACCTCGCTAGCACCAGGAAGAGGGCCTTCTCCGTGTTCGCCCCGGCCCTCTGGAACCTCCTCCCAACTGAGCTGCGCATGCAGACAGAGCTCCTGTCCTTCCGGAAGAGCTTAAAGACCTGGCTGGCAGGACATGTGTGGGGTTCCAGGGATGTGGGATCCCATGTGGGGTGGTTAGTCTAAGGATTTTACCCTTCTGACGACACCCCCAGATACTGTTTTAGTCTATGAATTTTTAAATTTTTTATTGATGTGTTTTAACTTGGGTTGTAAGCCGCCCAAAGTCGGGCTTGCCCGATTGGGGCGGGTTAGCAAGTATGAAATATAAATAAATATAAATAAAATAAATTAACTGCATCCAAGGGTATTGAAGGAACTGGCTGAACCAGTTTTACTGAAATCATGGAGGAAGGGTGAAATGCCTGATGACTGAAGGAGAGCTAGCATTGTTCCCATCTTCAAAAATGGTAAAAAAGAAACAGGAAACTGCAGACCAGTCAGCCTGACATCAATCCCAGGGAAATGCTGGAGCAAATTATAAAGCAGTCATTGTTCAGGCACCTTGCAGTAATAACTAGAAACCAACATGGAATTGCCAAGAACAAATTATTCCAGACTAATCTTACCTCATTTTCCAACTGGGTAACTTTCATGTGGTGGGAATGCTGCAGACATAATATACAGTGGAACCTCATACAACAATTGGCCCGTATAGCAACAAAATCGTATAACAATTAGGTTTTGAGGGGAAATGGCATCCCGCATAACAATTTTCCCTATGGAAAAAATCGTACATCAATTTTTCAATGGGAAAAAGCACTTAGCAAAAACAAATCGTTGTATGATGCATTCCACAGGGGAAATTGCTATATGATGCATCCATCATACAGCAATTGTTTCGTACAACAACAAGCCCTATGAAATGGACTGAAATCGTTGTATGAGGTACCACTGTATCCTGATTTCAAAGAGAGACTTCAATAAAGAGCCCATCATATTCTGTTTAGCAAGCTAATTGGGTGTGGGCTAGATAGCACAAGTGTCAGTTGGTTACAGAATCATACTTAGAGTGCTTATCAAAAGCTCCTTCTCAAAGTGGGAGGAGATAACAAGGCGGGTATCACAAGGCTCAATCCTGGGCCTGATGCTCTTCAACATTTTCATTGATGATTTAGATGAGAGAATGCAGAGAATACTTATCAAATTTGCAGATGACACAACATTGGATGGAATAATTAAAACCTTGGCAGACAGAAACAGAATTTGAAATGATCACGATAGGCTTGAACACTAGGCTGAAAACAACAGACTGATTTTTAACTGGGATAAGTGCAAAGTTCTATATTGGGGAAGGGGGAGAAGTTTTGAGGGATACTAGATTGTCCAATGGCATAATGAGTGGAGGAAGAAAAATTCTGATTCCTAATGGTCATGGAAGCAGAAGAGGCCAATGCCAGATGGACTGGCTGTGAAGGTGCACCTTGATAATATCCTCAAGACTGCAACAGTCCATTGCTGTCCCAGTATTAAATCCTGCATGCCTCATTTCATATATGTTGCAGGAGCTGGCTCCGAGATCATAGAGTGTGGGTCACTTCATGGCAAGCTGGGATCCACCTTAAACAAATTCACACCAATGGCATTTTTCCTGCTTCAGGAAAAAAAAACGCATTCTCAGATACGAGCTGTAGCCAACGATGACGACGAATTCTATGAGTGAGAAGGATATTAGAATTGTTGCAGGTCACAAACAGAATATGAATCAACGGTGATGTGGCTAAAAAACTGGCAAATGCTATTTTAGGCTGCATTAACAGAAGTATAATCTCCCAAACCCGTGATATACTAGTCCCTCTCTATTTGGCACTAGTCAGACCATATCTAGACTACTGTGTCCAATTCTGGACATCACTTTAAGAAGGATACCGAGTTCAGATGAGGACAACAATGATGATAAGGGGGCTGGAAAACAAACCCTATGAGGAAAAACTGGAAGAACTAAGCATATTTAGCCTTTAAAAAAGGAGGTGTGTCTGTGATAGCACTTTTCAAATACAGTACAGTAAAACCTAGCATAAAGAATGCCTCACTTAGAGACTAACTTGCTTAAAGAGCAGAATTTTCTCTGAATGGTTGCCTCGCTTAACAACTAAAACCAACCAAAAACTCAGTTAACAACTAAACCAGGGTTCGTAACCCACCACCACCAGAAGTCACAATTGGTTACTTACAATGGTGTCTCACTTAAAGAGCAAACTTTCTTAAAGAGCCATCCCGTGGAACACATTATGCTCTTTAAGCGAAGTACCACTGTTCTTGAAAAATAGTCAACCAGAAGAGGGGCAGGATCTGTTCTCAGTCACCCCAGAGTGCAAGACACGAAATAACTACAAACTATAGGAAACCAGATAAAGGCTAAATATCGGAAAAAATTCACTGTTAGAACACTACAACAATGGAATCAATTACCACAAAAGGTGGTGAGCACTCTAACACTGGAAGCATTCAAGAGGAAATTAGACGATCCTTTGTCAGATTTGCTTTGATTTGGATACCAGTATTGAGGGGGGGGGGGGTTGGACTTCATGGCCTCATAGTCTCCTACCAATTAAATTGTTCTATCATTCTTTGAACAGAGATATAAATATCTGCCCACAAAACAGCAAAGCATCTATTGCTCACCCTCTAGTCAAGGACAGAGTTAAACAGCTCAAAATATGCTGTGGGGAAATTAGAGATACCTTGCCTTTATTAGTCATTTTATAGCCATTTATATAGTCTTATATAGTCACATTTAGCCTTGCTTTAGTAAACCAGCCTTGCCTTAGTTAGCCATTGAGTTCTTGTTGTAGTTAGCTATTGAGTCCTTGTTTGTGCACTACAAGGAAGTGAGCCTGCCCATATTTGGTCAGCAGTGAGTCAGCAATATAGGACATGCCTGGGCTTGCCTGGGCAAGTCCAGGCATGTACACTGACCATGAGGCGGACCACCCTTACTCTGCCCATATAAGGTATTTCCTGTGAGCTATTTCCTGTAACCTGTAACCCCACCTGTAACCCTTCCCCTCACCTGCAGCCTTGACCTTATAAGGTTACAGGTTGAAATGCTTGACTGTGATTGGATATTGTTGACCCCCACCATTTCCTGTATACCTGAACCTAATAAATACATGCTAACCTGAGTGGGGGTATTCCAGACCCTCCCTTCTTTTGCACCAAGATCTCAGACTGCGCAGTCTTTTCTTTCCTTCTCCCTTTGTTACTACTGCACCACGGAGCTGGCCTCCCACATCTGGTGCCCTCTCTGAGGACTTCTTTTTGAAACAACAATGCAGATCGCGTTTTGAAACCACAGCAAGGCAACGCGGGTGAAGAATTGGAGACAATCTGAACGTGCAACGACGCTGCTTCATCGCCCACGACCAGGAAGGTCTGCCTACTCACGACCAGAGGGAGGTCTGCTCACCCACGACCGGAGGAAGGTCCAAGGCGCCGAATTCGTCCTTTTCAGGATTTTTTGGGGTGAGTGAACAAGTCAAGTTAGACACAAGTAGGCTGAAATCATGGGCAGTTCCCTCTCTTCTCCGCAACAGAAATTTCAAAAAGACCTTCTTTTTCTGCTCTCCAAGAACGGTTACATTGCCACCCCAAAGGAAGTGGAAGACTTAATTTTTACCATTGACGATGTGTGGCCCTTCGTTCCAATGGGTGGCAACCTAGACCTAAAGACTTGGGACAAGATAGGCACAGTCTTCCAAGGCCACCCCAGAATCACTGTGCCTGTCCAACACACCTGGTATAAGGTCCGTGTGTGTTTGCAAAGTCTCACCCCAAAGAACATCCTCCTAGACCTAATGCCGCCAGAAGACTTGCCTCAAATTCTTCTGCCCCTGCCCCCTGCAGAACTTCCGGTTGCCTTGCCCACCGCGCCTCCGCCTTACAACGACAGGGAATTCCCGGGTGAGAGGTGGAAGCCCCCAGACCCCCCGGGGCAGGAGCTTAAAAGACTGTATCCAGACCTTACCACCTCACCCCAGGTTGAGCCCACTGGCTTACAGCCCCCTCAGCTTGGAGGGCAGCCTGAACGACGTTCAGCCTTTTTGTCTCCTCTAGCCCAAGTCATGCTGGAAAGTTCCGGCGCTCATGCTATGGCGTCTCCTGTCATCCAGGGCACTCCGGCGGTGGCTGGAGCGACCGCGGTCCCTGATCAATGGGTTCCGCTAGCAAAGGAACTTAAAAATGCTGTTACTGAGTCCAGAACGTACGCGCCTTTTACTAGGGCGGTGATGGATGGCCTGCTCACTTTTAAGATGATTCCAGAGGACTGGCGTATGCTAATCAAGGACTTGATCCCCCCAGCAGAGGCAAATGGGTGCCGTGATCTCACCGCTGCATACCAGATGACCAATCCTTCAGTACCCATGGAGATACTCATGGGTGAGGGCTACTGGCCCATGGGCTAATCGTCATACCAGAAAAGGTTCAGCGGATGCCGTCCTACCAATACCTGGGACACAACCTTTCTGCTATTGCTTCTATTCCAGTCATGCCAGCCATCAAGACCCCTGAAGCCTTCACTTTGGTGCAATTGCAATAGCTACTTGGCACAGCATAGCCATCGTGGACATCTTTCACACACATCACGCAAAAACATTTATTCCCTTCCAGAGGTTGTGTCTGATCTTTTGTGCAGTTTACATAATATGACATTGACTCTGTTTGCTTTCGTCTTTCACAGGAGCAGGTGGTTGTTTTGTACCAGCATTCTGAAACTTTCCAGGTTGCCATCGCTGATTTTTGGGGATTTATCTGCCATAACCCTCCTCTGTCTCTCTCCCCTTCCCTTGCATAATGCAGTGACTCTTTTCACAGATGGATCACCTGAACGTGGGGCCCTAACATGGAAGGACCCCGAAGGCGAGTGGAAAATCCTTTTCACTGATAGGCAGACCTCTGCCCAGCGATCTGAAATTGCTGCTGTAATTCTTGCTTTTCATACTTTTCCTGATACTCAATTTAACCTGATTGTTGACACCCAATATGTTTACAGGCTTCCTTTTTACACTTGCTGAATATTATCTGTCTCCCTTGATGGATTCTTGCCTTGGCTGCCAGGATTGGGTTTGCTTAAGAATATAATAATTGTTGCTATTGCATTCATATGTGTCATGCTATGTTGTTCTCCCAGTCTCATATCCACACTCCATCAGTGTTGCTCTGCTGTTAAACCAGCCTCTGGTCTCACAAAAAAGCAAATTTATCAACTACGCTATCACACACTTGGCCCTGAAGCAGAGGAGCTGACTGGCGAAGAAATGTTGGCCCTGATGCGTTAGTAAATAAAAAATAAAAAAGGATGAGATGTGGGGAAATTAGAGATACCTTGCCTTTATTAGTCATTTTATAGCCATTTATATAGTCTTATATAGTCACATTTAGCCTTGCTTTAGTAAACCAGCCTTGCCTTAGTTAGCCATTGAGTTCTTGTTGTAGTTAGCTATTGAGTCCTTGTTTGTGCACTACAAGGAAGTGAGCCTGCCCATATTTGGTCAGCAGTGAGTCAGCAATATAGGACATGCCTGGGCTTGCCTGGGCAAGTCCAGGCATGTACACTGACCATGAGGCGGACCACCCTTACTCTGCCCATATAAGGTATTTCCTGTGAGCTATTTCCTGTAACCTGTAACCCCACCTGTAACCCTTCCCCTCACCTGCAGCCTTGACCTTATAAGGTTACAGGTTGAAATGCTTGACTGTGATTGGATATTGTTGACCCCCACCATTTCCTGTATACCTGAACCTAATAAATACATGCTAACCTGAGTGGGGGTATTCCAGACCCTCCCTTCTTTTGCACCAAGATCTCAGACTGCGCAGTCTTTTCTTTCCTTCTCCCTTTGTTACTACTGCACCACGGAGCTGGCCTCCCACAATATGCAAATTCATATCAATGACTTTAATTCTACAATAAATTATCACTAATTGTCTGTTCTCTGGAAACTACTATAATTTCAGCACATTCATTAAAACAGGCTCGGAATAATTATGTATTAATGTCATCTCACTGTGTAACCTTTAAATTTGTCTTTGTTTTCACAACAGTTTAGACACATTATGCTGGAATCTGTTTTTTTTCTTCACACTTTATGCAACTAACGTGCCTTAACGTCGATATGAAACATTAACTGTATATCAATGCATTTCATTATTTTGTTTTTTCAAAGCCATTTGCTTTGTTAACAGCACAGCTTTTAAAGGAATGGAAAATGAGACGTTCTTTCCAACTTTCATTACAACTACTAAGAATCTATTTAGCACATGCAAAATATTCAACATTATTAATGACTTTAGCAAACAAACTGACATATTGTCACGGAAGCTTCTGTTGGAGTCTTTGAAGTTAACATCCTGTACATTTCATCTTTAAATATTATGCATGGTGTCATTCACGTTCTTAAGGTTTTACAATTGGTACTAGCCAATGAAGAATCTTCTAAGCTTTCGTTTTTCCTACAAGTATAACAAATTAATGGGAGTCTGGCCCTTTAGATGCTTTGTCATCTACAAACTGATTGGACGTTACATGACAACACCAGCACTTTGAATTATGCAATATACAGTTTATATACAATATTATGCAATATACAGTGTATAGTTTTAGTCGTAGTTTTAATTGGTTTTAACTGTGGGTTTTTGAGAACTTTTAGAATTTTAGCCTTTTTATGTGTTTTAGGATGTGTTAAACTGCCCTGGGTCGCCTTCGGCGAGGAGGGCGGTATAGAAATTTAAATAAATAAATATACTATATACAGTGGTACCTCACTGAAAGAGCATAATGCGTTCCATGGGATTGCTCTTTAAGAGAGTTTGCTCTTTAAATGAAGCACCATTTGTAAAAGCCACATTTGATCAGCCAAGCTGAATTGGACAACCTGGTTCGTGATTTGTCCCTGTCGAAAGAAAATCTGAACTGTTAGGTTCCAGACTGAAGGAGTGGAACTTACTCGCAATGACAAGAATCACTACATAGTAATATATAACATACATAACATTCCGTTACCTGAGGCGTCTGTAACCCGGGGTTTTACTGTACTCTCCGAAAACAAAATGGCATCTACAGCCATGTTTTATTCTAAAGTATGTCCAGCCATAAGTCAGATTTTGAGGGCAATACATGACTCAGCAATTGAAGTTCAAGATACAGTTGTACCTCACTTAAAGAGCATAATGCGTTCCACAGGATTGCTCTTTAAGCAAAAGACCATTATAAATGACCAATTTGGGGGGGGGGGGATTGGGAACCCCGATTTATTTGTTAAGCGAGTTTTGGTTGATTTTATTTATTAAGCGAAGCGAACATTCAGAGAAAATTCTGCTCCTTATCGAGGTGCTCTTTATGCGAGGTTTGACTGTACATTTCTATTAAGTGGCTCCCCACTTTCATTTGTAATGCTTTTTTTTTTTGTTAATGCTTTTGCCTTTACTCTGTAATAGGAAGTTTAGAAAAACACTGAGGTTGTAACACTAGCTACAAGAAACCACAGTGAAATTGCAAAGCTCTCCAGAATGAAGTGGTATTGTTATTACCTGAAGCAAGAGTTGAAAGTCTGAGCCAATTCACTCAAGGGAAATGAAGCAGCAGGATAATTTTAGCACATAATCCACATTTCAGAACAAAAAGATTACTTTGTGTTCCCAGATAGAATGGTATAGTAAACTTATGTGTAGCAGAATACTACACCTTACTAAACTTAACCCTTAACCCTTGAGTGTTTCCAATAAATTTGGCTAATAGAGCATGTTCTCTCTTTTTCAAAAGGACCAATCAGAATATGTTAAACTGCACTTATATATTAGAAGAAAATGTTTAGCAAAACTCAAGCTGGCATTCTCCTCTCTCTAAGAAATTTATGCAAGCTTTTTTTTCTTTTTAAAGTCCCTTCAAATCTGAAGTGTCACTGAATTAAGTGCTGACAGGATGAATTCTAAAAAGACACATTTTCAATTATAGTAAAAGAAACAGAAATCCAGTCTGAAGGCAATAATGACTAACCTGATACTACTGTATGTTAGACACATCAAGAGAGGACAAGATCACTATAAAAGACAACACAGCTGTTAAAAGTAAAAGGCAGCAAGAAAAGAGGAATCTTGAACATGAGATGGACTGACCCAGTAAAAGTAAGTGGAAGATCTGAGTTTATGAGACCTGAATAGCTCTGTTAAGAATAGGAAGGACCCTGTGGAGGATATTAATAAACAGGGTAACCATAAATCAGACATGAATTGATGGCACATAACTACATTTTATTTGGAGTTGATTATAGTGACTGGAAATTCTGTTTACTTCAGGATACAGCTATGCATCTACTAAATTGGAACTGGCTGATGAGAACTTAACAGTGCTGAAACAACTACATGCGTGGCTGCTTTATTTTTTGGCAAAATTCAAGTTCTCTCTGTTCAAACTTTCATCCGGATTATGTCTTGGATGGCCAAAACAACACTTTCTTCTACACAAAGCTGCTCATGTGTAATTGAAGTTTCTTCTTTGACAGTAACCACCTTCAGAAGAGAGATGGATTGGCACTGAACAAAAGGCCATCTCAGTCATGGTGCTCAGCTGTTAGAATGTCCTCCCAGCCATGCTCCCCACTGTGGCCAAATGAAAGTAAAAGCTTCACAGATCAACACCAAAATAATTCCTTTTACATGGGATGGCAAACTAAGTTTGATTTGTTTTTAAAAGTACTCATTCAGAACTGCTCCTCAGCATTTTGGGCAATACATGTTCTTGTTTTGTCCTCTATGTTTTGTCCTTCATTTGGTTCCCTTCCATTCTTTACACCATTCATATCTATTCAGATCATAAAGTTCTCTTTTGTACAGTCTGATTTATCCCCTGTACTCTATCCCCGTGGAAAATTTACTGGAGCACTTGGAAGAATTAGGACAGTATTACAACATCAACCATTTGAAGCATAATCTAAACAAGACTCAAGTGTGTGCTTTTCACCTTCGAAATCGAGAGGCAAGGCTTGGGTTGGATGTTATGTGGCAAGGAAAACTATTACCACATTGTCCAGTAATTTAATTTAATTTATGCAATTTAATAATTTATATACTGCCCTATCCAAAGGACTCTGGGTGGTGTACACAAGTTAAAACCAATATAAAACAATTAAAAAATCCTTAAAAACATAGCAATATTACATCCTGCTGTGCCATTTACTATCTAAAAGCAAATATAAAATCTACAAAACCTCAACATTAAAAAATTGATTGCAGGAGGGGAGAACCTCAGACAAGCCAGAAAGGGGAGCTTATTGACAATCCAGGCCTACAGACCCATTTTGCCAACCACATCTTCAATTCTTTCCTAAATGGTAGCAACTGGGCCTGGAAGCATAGTTCTACCGGGAGGAGGTTCCATAGTGTGGGGTACCAAAATACCTCAGTGTGACACTTGACAGGACACTCTCTTTTAAGCAACACTGCCTGAATACCAAAGTTAAAGTTAGTACAAGGTACAAGATCATCAGGAAACTCATAAACTATTGATGGGAACCTAACCATCCACGCTACATACATCAGCTTTGGCCCTGAGCGTCTCAGCAGCAGAGTATGTTGCTCCAATATGAAACTCATCCACACACACAAAACAAGTTGACACTGCTGTTAATGAAGCCATGTGTACAGTGACAGGATTCCTCAAACCTACATCAGCAGAGAAAATATATCATTTTGTTGGTATCACTCCATTTAAGATAAGGACAGAAGTAGCAGCAGATGCTAGGAACTAAGCATGAGAATGACCCTTGACATCCTCTTAATGGATATGTGCCTTATGTCCGCCAGTTCATATCCAGGAAGAGCTTTATGGCAAGAAAAAACATTCTTTAAGAGTTCGCAAGAGCAAAACCAAATTAAAAGCTGAAAGGAGGAGCTCACTGGACAAGGAATAACATTAAAGGAGTATATGGCTGAGGAACTAAATATAAGATTCACATGCTGAAGTGAGGGCTGCTGGTGGACAACACTATGCTGTGTGAATGTGGCGAGATATAGAACCCGGCTCATTTACTGCTTTGTCAATTACTGTCAAAAACATATACTGATGAGGACTTAAGTTTGGCCAATGACAAAGCTGAGAAAGTGGCTTCATTTTGGAAGGCCAAAGTTTGATCTGGACATGAAAAATGAAGCAGAATTTCATCAAGTACATTTAATAGTACACTAGTACCCCGGATAACATTATGACTTGGTTCCACAAGTCATGTCGTTATCCGGTTTTTAGCGTTGTCCGATGCATACATTGAACAACGCTAAAAAAAAAAAAAAGCCCTGACGTCAGGGACACACCACGCTGAGGCAAGGCAAGGCAAGGCTTGTCCGAAATTCCCCCGCACCCGGGAGGGGGGAGGATTTCGGACAAGCCGAGCCCTGCCTGTTTCCCGCACCACGCTGGCCCCTTACTGCTTGCTAAGGGGCCAGTGTGATGCGGGAAACAGGCAGCGAGCGGCTGCCTTGTCTCGCCACCTGACAGCTAAGGTTCGTGTCGGGTGGCGAGACAAGGTAGTTCGCTAAGAGCACCGGGATCTCCCCATGCTCCCCTCCGATCCAGGCAGGCAGGGCTTCGGTGTGTATCGGTGGGGGAAAAAGAGGCAAGTCAGAAGCTTGCGCTGCATGAGACAACCTGTGGCACCGACCTACTTCTTCTTTTGTGTCCCGGTCAAATCCTGGACTGCCAAAATGAGGCCCCTTTCTCGGCGTTGGTGTTGGCTGAGCGTACGTCCTCCACTTCTGTCCCCAACATTTCCACTCAAAATATAGTTTGTTATATATTTGCCGTATAAGACTACCCCCTCTTCCGCACACCAAATAAAACGTAAAAGAATATCAGATTTGATTTCAACATGTTAATTTATATTCAAATGCTTATGACATGCAGAAAAACTGTCACAAGGCTGTGTGTTATCAAACATGTACAGTAAACATAAAACAGTGCAAGTGCAAAGTGGTACTTATTTATCTACAATATATACATGAATATAAGCCGACCCGAATATAACCCAAGGTACCTAATTTTGACCTTGAAACCCAGGAAAATAGATTGACCTGAGTATAAGCCAAGAGTGGGATATGTAGCAACTGCTAGTGAGTTTCAGTAATTAAAATAGAGTAATATTAATTATTTCATTGATATTTTTTTTTAGGCTCTACATGGTAGTGGGCCAAGATATTTAAGAGACCGCATAACCCCGAGAACACCTGTCCATTCCACCAGAGTGGACCAGAGGGGCTCTCTTACTGTGCCATCTGCTAGAGAGGCTCACCTCTCAAGCACCAGAAGTGGGCCTTCTCTGTGTCTGCTCTGGCCCTATGGAACCTCCTGCCAATTGAGCTTCGACTCCAGATGGAGTTGCTGTCCTTCAGGAAAGAACTAAAAACCTGGCTGGTGAAGCAGGTGTGTGCACTGGTGATTTGGTGACCTCTGCCTGCTGGATGATAAAATAACAGCAACAGCGCTCCCCATTTTAATCCTCTTTCTTTAATCTTCAGTCTTTTAATTTTTGCAGTTTTTAAATTGGGTTTTATGGGTGTTGTTTTAATGTTTTTTGTATTGTTGTATTGTTTGTAATGCTGTGAGCTGCCCTGAGTCATTTTGAGTTGGGCGGCTATACAAACTGGAAATTAAATTAAAATTTTATTTAATACACCAGGAGCATTTTCACCCTGTTAAAAACAAGACCAAAATAAATTTATCACACAAGGGTGCTTTCTTGTTTCCAATCATGTGCCTTAAAACATCTTGTAGAAAGCCAAATCAATGTGCTTTTTAATCTATAAACCTTACATTAACAGTCCTGAAATAGTGTGACTTGTCTTTAGAATTCTGTCAACATCAACACCTTTTCTTCAACAGCAGAATTGCATAAAGACAGACCACAGAGCTGTGAAAAGTTCAAGCAAAGTTCCTTATTTTTACACCTTCCTACATAGCCAGAAAGAGAAGGGTCTGAACTTCACAACTGGCAACAGTACTATTTCTTTTTCTGAGTCTCTGAGCGAGCAAGCTGGCTGACTTGCTTTTAACAGAAGACAAAAGTTTCAGTTTAACAGAAGAAATTTAAGAAACAGCAACATCTTAATATGTGGTATGCCCCTTGGTCTTTAGGAGCAATTGTTTCTGGCTGCAGATAGGACAATCTCAGGAACAAAAATCATATGCAGATGGGAGTTTAGCCCACTCTGTGGTGCTCTCAGGAGTTGGTTCTGGCTCCATGTGTGCGGACATTTAGCACCTAACCTCCTCCCAAGCACTTATTTTTGAATGCACTTCAGGGTGTAGACTTGCAGTGGACACACACACCACAGGGAGACTTCAATTCCCAGAAGCCTAAGTCACTACATTATCTGATCAGTGCTTTGGGGAATTGACTTAGGCTTCTGGGAATTGAAGTCCAAAAACCAAAGGTTGGGAAACACTGGTATAGAGCAAAAACAGAAGACCTTTAAAAATCAACATCCAAGGACTCAGTCATAGTTATTAAAACCTGCTTGAAGAGGTATGTCTTCAATTATTGGCAGAAAGATAAACAGATAAATATGATCATAGTTTTAGCATTTCCTCAAGAAAAAAGACGAGGGATCGTTCTGCACTTCAATTTTAAATGAACTGAGATTGTCTATGTTGATCTTGCACATCAAACCCTATTGTAGTTATATGATATCAAGTGCCATCCAACTTATGCTGATCCTATGAATCAATAACCTCCCGAAAGTAGAACTCAGTATGGGATAGCCTGACAGGAAGATTTCCCTAGACCTGTGATGGCAAACCTTGGCACTTCAGGTGTTCTTGGACTTAAATTCCGAGAAACCCAAGTCAGCCTCCTGTTGATCAGGGCTTCTGGGTAAACGATATAAGTCTAAATAATAAATAAATAAATTGCAATTCAAGCATAGCTGGAGTGCCAAGGTTCAACATAACTGCCCTAGACACAGTATGCTCATCATCGTCGGCTGCAACTCATATCCGAGAATGCATTTTTTTCTTGAAACAGAAAAAATGTCATTGGCATGAATTTGTTTAAGGTGGATCCCAACTTGCCATGAAGTGACCCACTATGATCTCAGAGCCATCCCCTCCAGTACACACAAAATGAGATGTGCAGGATTCAACACTCGGACTGCAATGGACTACCACAGCCTTGAGTATATTGACAAGGTGCACCTTCACAACCAGTCCATCTGGAATGGCCTCTTCCACTTCCATGACCACTGGGAATCAGAGTTCCTCCTCCGCTCATTTGGCCCTTTGGCCCAATATGATGGATTCCAGTGGCATTTATTCCACTGAGGGGCATCATCACCCTACCTAAAGTGAGATCTCCTAAAAATCTCCCACATCAGAAAGGTTTTGGTTATCATGGCTGAATAGCTTGCACAGTCTTTCCTGTCAAGGTCAGTTTCTTGATACAAGTGGATTATGAAAGTAATATTGGTAGTTGCCAAATTTCTAGCAACAAGTCTTGAGAAAAGTTACACCCCACCCCCAAAGGTGACATTCTAGACAGTGGTAAAGGAAACGGACAACCCTAGAATACAGATGAAATGCTCTAATGACCGAATGCAACAACAATATGATTTTCAAGCTAGGCTCATCTCAATTTGTATTTTTATTTTCCAGGTTCCTTTGTAATTTGTTAGATTTATAATTTTTGCAGTACTTCACTCTCTCCTTCTACCTACTATGAGCGACTGGCTCTCTATTTATGTTAGAATACAAATACAGTGGAACCTCGGTTAATGTAATGAATGCATTCTCTGGGACATTTCTTACAGCAAAAATTACTTTAACCGAATCGCCCATAGGAATGCAGTGAATGAAATTTCTCACAGGAATGCATTGAAAACCAATTAATCTGTCCCCCCCCCCCAAAAAAAAAAATCTGTAAACTGAGCCACTATTTTCTATGGATTTCCTTTTGATATGCGATTTTTATGTTAATCGACCTGTTTGTTAACTGAAGTTCCACTGTAGTATAACATTTATCAAAGCAGCGATGGACACATTAAAACCAAAAACTATAAATGCCTATTGGAGTGAAGCTGTAAATGATTTTCAAAACTTGGTGGAGAAAAAGAAAATCATTTGTGTAGGAAGACAAGTTGGTGGAGATGGATTCATCAATGTGATTGATGAGGAAGTGGAAGAACGTATTGAAGAACATTGCAAAGTTCTGTCAAATGAAAATTAGAATACATTTTTAAGCGATCAACAGAGGAAAAGGAGGAAGAATCCGAACCTGAAGCAACAAAATGGATATTAGAAAAATTTGATTAACTGTTGCACAGATTTTAAAGAAAAAACTGTGGACGCAAAACATTGCGTCCTCCTTCTTCCATGTCTAGGCCAGATGTGAAACTGCCAAAATGAAGGTACCTTTTGGTGAATTCATTCTATAGTTCCTTTCACCTGACCTAGCGTGAGAAAGATTAGCTGGCAACATAAGGTTACCATTACCAGGGTATGCCTGATTGTGGTCCAAAAATAACACAATCTTCGAGGAGGCTCTTTCTGTGTACCCCATTATTATCCATACAATCACTGAAGCATTAGAACCTCTCCAGCAATATTTGATGAGGTAAAAATAAACAACTATTTACCATATTTTCTGAAAAGTTGAAATATAAACCATATCTAATAGCTAGGATCCCCCAACCATCAACATAATCTGTTTGCTTCTGGTATGCTTATATAAAAACTACATAGTGAGTTTTAAAATGTTTAATTGCTGCATTTCTCCTTGAGGGTTAAGCTAAAACGTAAGTCTCATTTATTGGAGAGAGCGCATGTTTAATAAAGTTCACTGGATTTTTTAAAAAAATTCATGTTGGTACTTCTTATTGTATGCAATATACTAAACAAATTAATTTTATCAAAGGCATTCTGGCTGATAAACTTTCTTGTAGGCTTCCCAGGTTTTTTAAATGGAAAAGGGAGTGCAATGACACTAAACAAGGCATCCGCAGACAGAATTCCTTAAGAAAGGATGGTTGTTCATGAGTGATATTTCCAGGGGACCCATGAATGATATTTGCTGGCTCAGCAGTTGACTGTTTATTCCAGCTTCTGGGTTGCAATATCAGGTGGGAGTGTTTGCCCCCTCCTAACCTTTATGACTCTAAATATTTATCAAATGGAGTTCACTATTAGCCAAGAAGATCTTTGAACATACTCCCCATGGATACATGAGGCGATCTCTATTTGGCAATAGAGTAATACTTCAGATAATCTTTGCACAACACAACGTTAAAACCATATAATGTTAAGGAATCTGGGGTAAAAATTGCATCGCACGTTAAAATCCTATGAATGCTATATTGCAGTAGCAGAAACCAAAGCACTATTTTTTTTAAAAAAAACCTGATTTTATTCCAATTCTTTTAATTTTGAATGGATGTGCTTTTTAATAATCAAATACATTTTAAGCATTAAAATTTTTCACATGGGTATGTTTTTTAAATAATAAATTTTAACTAGATTCTAAGCATTTAAAATTTAAAACTTTTACCTCTTTACTGTGCTGGTTGTGGATCGTAATAAAGTGATTGAATTGAATTTTCATAATGCATTACTAAAGTTTAAGAGATCATGATACCATTTTTAAAACAAGAGCACAATGTAACTATTGTTACTAGATTAAATCAAATTGTAAGACTATAGTACAAGGTAAACTACTTGTAGATTCGTATTATATGTCTCCATTTCAATCAAAGCCTTATACTTTGTCAACAAATTAAATCAGAAGTCTTCAGCAGATGTGAGAGTTTGTTTAAAGCCACATGTCAACTTAGATTCATTGTAATCTGCATCAGCAGCATGAACTTCTTTCTGTTAGTTAGAAAATCACGATGATTGGAGGATGGTAAATTACATTTCATAGGAAGCAGGAAAAACTGAGTCTTTAAAAATTTCAACACTATGTTAAGGGAAAATTAAAAACAGCATATCTGAACAGTTAGCAAATATCCTGCTGATAATCAGGTGCTAGAATGGATACAGAGATGACTTCAGATGTTTTGGCAAGAGATATCAGTTTTGACTGACATGCCTTTAAGCAGCAGTTAGTCTCTTCCAGCTGTTCCTGTGTCTACAAGCACTGGACTAAAGTCTACTCACAGCATGAAAACTGCTTTTGCTACATTATCTATGACAGGGCTGGAACCAATTAACAAGCTAGAAAACAAACATCTCGATTCCTTACCTAAGGTTATTCATGTGACTTTCAACTTTAAGAATAAAGTCTTGTACCCCTTTCAAAGTTGGCAAATTTTACATGGCATATACTTTCATGGACTGCAATCTATGCAACTGCAACCCGGACACAAAATGAACTTTATTAAGTGTTTATAAGTGCCACAAAACTGCAATGAACTAACATGACTATTCCTTTTAATTGTTGTGGTACTTCTGGCAATGCACACTAAGAATGGGTAGAGCCCCAGCTGAGAAGAGTTAGGCAGATATATAAAGAAAAAAAAAACTTCTGCAAGATTACTTCATCCTTTCCTTCAATCCCTAATTATCATATTCCCTTTGCCATAGTGCAATACCTTTAATATAAAGATGGGACAATCTTCATGAAGGTTTCACCTATTTCCCAGGTCCCAAAGTAGCCATCAGTTTTCTTCTAACGGCCTCGGCTAATGCTCAATATGAGCAGAAAGGAAAGCTTTCCTTATCACTGAGGGAGCCCTTTATTAATGCAGAAAGAGGTATATACAGAGAAGAGTCTGATTAACATTGGAAGTCGAGCCTTTGCTATGCACTTCTTTCACCCTCATTAATTTTGTCATGCAACTTGCAAAGCTTCCCCCAGAAATCAACATACAGTACATTTGGAAAACACATAATTCTTTCTTAAAAGAAAAGGACTGATGAAAGCAAACACGTCTTTAGATGAAACACAAAGGAACTAATTGAGTTAGTTGCCACTATTAGTTACTAACAGTTTAATGACAAAGAATTTTTTAAAGACCAAGGCAGGAATCTCAAAAACTAATACCATATTTAAAAAACAATTTCTAGACTTTCAGAATAAACCTTTACAAAGATGATTAGAGGAAATGCAGGCTTCCCATAGGTCTTAACAATGGAAAAGAATATCAGTCTAAACAAGCCTATAGCACAACTCTGATATATTTCTTAACATAGTTTAGAAATAATGCTATGGGGGTGGGGGAATCTCCCATCACATTTTGATATTAAACAACTTGATAGAAAATAAATTCTGCTAGGAAAAAACATCAAAGGAAGAAAAATCCTAGAAAAAATAGCAGCCTAAACTAATACTCAAGTAAATAATGGCACTCTGAAGCAGTAGCCAGGTTTCCGATGTACATAATGTCCAGCTTGCAAAACCATCTGATAGAATAACAGGATTCACACTAAAGGACATAATGTCCTGGACCTACTACTTCTTATTTACACATACTGAACCTTAATTACACAGCAAATAACAACACATGTAAGTCAGAGCATACTTTACTTCTGGCAAAGCAGATTCTCACAGAAAAGGCAGCTGTAACTCCCTCCCAGTTAGCGAACCAACAGAATGACTTTGGCTAAACAAAACAAGAAAAATAGGTGTGCTTCCTATGTGTGTCTATGGCAGGTTGTCATGGACATCGTTTGGCTGTAATATACACAGTTAGGTCTCAGAAATTTCAGATAATACTAGAACCTTACACTAGATCTGGCAAGAGACAAACATCTGACTAATCAGATTCTAGAATCAGTTGGCTACTACTGGAATAAGAAGTGCTGAACTTCTTGTAACTATAATAGGATCTTACAAAACAATCCTTAATTTCTTAGGAAACATTGGTATATTTCCTAGAGTAGATAATGTTTAAGACCATCAGGAATTTATATAATAGATATAAATTTTACACCATAGATATAAATTTAAAAATGTAAATCTATTTTTCTTCTCCTTTTCCAGCACTTTGTCAGCAAAACCCTGCAATAATTCTGGGATCATCTCCAGTAAAATTCACCAGAACTCCCTGTGAAAATTTGTGGAAGTACATTTGTACAGTATGTTACAACTACTCATACATCCAAGTATTCTAATCCATGAAGATCAAACATGCATTCTCTCACTGTCCATCTACTCACTTGATTAAAATCCATGGTACCATTTTATTTTTAGCAATGGATAGCATCTAATCAGTTATTCAAACTTCAAAGATAAAGTGAAAGGACAGGTAGATGTCAAAATCACTTGTCTTACCTGACAAGCAGATGTAGGTTAAATATTCACCCTGACCTCCAGTTGCCAAGAAAGGTATCTTTTTCTTTGTCCTCCTTTTTACTTGGACTGCTCCCAGCATCCTTTCATCATGAGGAGCGAAAATCTCTTTGCTGATAGCAGATTTGGCACTCATTCTAGATCAAACAAAGGAGACTGGTGATGTTCCTAAAATAAATTTGTATATGAAATGTGCCCCCCCCCCGGGGTCAGACCATGCCCCCTGGACAGCTGAGCGGGGCAGTCACATGGTTCCTCCAGCCATAAACACTGGCATAAAACGTGTCTGCAGCAATCGTAAACACATTTATGATAGTCGCTGGTGAACTTACAGCAGGCATGAGCATGTTTAATGGCTGTCATAAATGTGTCCGCTTCCACTAGTGGCAAGGGCAGCAGCAGACCACATGAAATGGTGCAGTGGGCCGGGTTTGGCCTGTGGGCTGTAGGTTGGCCACCCCGATGTAAAACTTCCATTTCCCCCTCTTTTTCTTCAAGTTGAAGTACACATTCATATACACATAAGATGAAACAAAAGGTAGCATGTTTAGTTTGGGATTGAAAACTAAGAGAATGGTTTATGAAAAGCAAGATCATTATAATGTACTGTTGGGAACGAACTTCACAAAATTCCTTTTCTTTCAGATCCCATGGTTTGTGGTGGGAGATCCATTCTACCTGCTGCAAGGGAGGGGAGGATGAAAAGAAATCTTTTCCCCTGGTCCTCTGGGATTAAGTAACACAATTTAATATCTTCTGAGTCCAAAGCCAAAAAAAACACCCATATATACTCTCCCAGTGATCCAACATTACATATATCTTACACACTTGACCACTTCTCATCCTTTTGGATTTTGAAAGTGCTTCCGCCAACCATAGTACATTCCAAAACCACATTTAAAATCTTGGTCAGAAACTAATTGTTATTCAAATAGCAACAGCAGTTTGGTTCAAACTAGGATATGAGAAACAACAGTATCAACAGCATTCATAATTTCAAAATTGGTTTAGGAATGAGAAATTGTTTTGCAAGAGGAAAAGGCAGAGGCCAAAGATACAACAGGAAAAAGATTTTCTGAATTGGCAAATTACTTTTCTGAAACTGGGCATTATTATATTTGCACTGAAACTAATATTCTGTCCCAAAGTTTATGCAAGGTGTAGTTCAAATTGAACCGGTACAGTAATGCCTCGCATAGCGATCATCTCGTATAGCGAGTAACTCGTTTAACAAGCAGACCTTTCCCCAAAAGGTCTGCTGCGTTGAACGAGCAAAAACTCGCTTAACGAAAAGCATCGCATTTGCAGGGTGTTTCGGAACGCAACGGGAAACTCCCCCGCCGCATTCCAAAATACCCCGCAGACTAGAGCGTCCTGGCTGGGTGTTTTGGAATGCAGCGGGGAGTCCCCCGTCCTCGTTCCCAAACGCCCAGCTGACAGGTGGCTCAGCTATAGGGTGTTTTGGAACGCGGACGGGGGCTCCCCACTGCATTCCAAAACACCCTGCAGACCCACGGTGCATGTCAGCTGGGCGTTTGGGAAGGGTGCGGGGCACTTCCCCGTGCCCTTCCCAACCCCCCCACTGACGTGCGAGCGCCTGCGAGGCGTTTGGGAAGGGTACAAGAAAGATCCCCACACCCTTCGCAAACGCCTTGGTGATGCGATGATGCACATTATGCTCGTTATGCGAGCCATGACTGTACTCGGAATTCAATCTTATCATTCAAATGTTCCAACCACAGAAACAGCACACCAATGACAAAATATCATGTTACCTAATTATGTATAGATTTACATGTTAACTCTGCTAAATGATGATTAGCAGGAACTAAACATTAGTTCTGCTATTGTACTTTCACTTTATACAGTTATACATAACCACTCATCACATTATATGGTTATCTCACATGTCACACCAACACCTCCTTCAAGCCCTAGAATGCCATCACATTTAATATGATGTGATGAAGGTCAAAATTAACCTATCATGCAGAAAATTATGGCAAAGCTATTAAAATTAGCCTTAAACTTCATGCTTGTTATGCGAATTTTGCCATAGGGAAAGTCCAACTCGCATAGTGAAAATTTTCGTTATGTGTGACGGATCACTTTTTGAAAAACTTGCTCCTTATGCGAGTTTTTCGCTAAGCGAGTCGCTCGTTAAGCGAGGTTTGACTGTAACCTAAAAGAAAGGTGTATCAAAACTAAAGTAGAAAAATACCTATGTTCAATTATCCAGACATACCAGTTATAATCCTGAAGCTTCAGATTCTGCATGTATCTGATTGTGGCAGCCTAACCTTTTATTAATTCATGTATGGCCGCCAGCCAAGTTGCTAGTACTAGTCACTGAGAAAGCTTCTATTATCACATGTCCTTATTTAACAAGACTGTCAGTGTGAGGACTGAGCAAGGCCGTAGCATAGCCAGAGGGGGCGAAAACCCTCCTGAGCTAACAGCCCCCACCCACCCACCATGGGCTTCCAATGTGTTTTGTGTGTGTGTGTGTGTGTTTAAGGGCAGGTGGAAATCTTCAAAAGACACTGTGACCCCTTGCTCTGGCTTCACAGTGTGTGGGATTTTTACCCACTAAAACCACCTCCCATTACACCCTGCCACCCCACGGGACCGCCGTCATGCATTACGTCATGGGGGGCAAAAAGGCTATTAAAAACCCTCCTCCAATTTGGCTCCTTGCCCTCCTTCTCCCCTATGTCTCCAGCTGCCCTCTTCGCAGTCTCTCCACACGTCTAAGTTCCAAGATGACCCCGCCTGCATAATTGGACACCGTGACCCAGGTAGTTTCCCTATTCAACATCTCACTGATGATATCTTCTGGAGACAGCTGTTGTTGAAAATGTCTCTGTAGAATTTCCCGTTCTGTATCAAAGCATGGACAATGAAAAAACACGTGCTCTGCATCTTCCTGCACGGGCTGGCAGACGGGGCATGAAGCATCATCATCCAGCCTGAAGCGGTGTTGGTAGGCTCTGAAGCAGCCATGCTCTGTCAACAGCTGTGTGAGGTAGTGGTCCACCTCTCCATGGTGTCTTGTCAACCATGCACTGATGTCTGGGATAAGGCGATGAGTTCACCGTCCCTTGGTCGATTTATCCCAGATCTGCTGCCATTGTGTTATCCTCTCTTTCCTGGCTTCTATAGCAATTGTGCGTTGTTCCTTCTCCTGGTTTTCTCGCCTCTGCTGGTAAACCTCTGCCTGTTCCTCTGCTATCAGATGGATCGGCATCATATCAGCAATGACACACACAGCATCGTACGAAACTGTTCGAAATGCCCGAGCCACCCGCAGGGCACTCCTACGGTAATTTATCTGACGCATGTATGATGTTTCTGCTGTGGCTTCAGACCAAATCGGGGCTGCATACAGCAACACGGAACTAAGAACACTCGAGAGGAGACTTCGGCGAGTGTGTGTGTGTGTGTGTGTGTGTGTGTGTGTGTGTGTGTGTGTGTGTGTGTGTGTGTGTGTGTGTGTGTGTGTGTGTAAAAAACATTGCTCCTCCTGAAAAATCCCTCCATCTAGAATCCTGGCTACAGCCCTGGGACAGAGGGAGTTGGTACAATGATGCCTCTTACTAACATCTCACTTCCTGACATCATGTTCTTCTCAGGAACATCTCCTTGTTGATGTTCAGTAACTTGACCAAAGGATTTTAGTCCTTGTTGTATTCCAACTGGAAAAAATAACAACACTAAACTGGCATTAACTCCATTGGTGTAAATTTCAGCTGTGGATTGTGACAAGAAGCCAATGTAGACACTCACTGTGTCTACACTGATTTTTTTAATTCAGATTTATGATTTGGGAGTTACACTAGCAGGAATAACTAATAGGACAGTGTCTGTTGTTTTAAAATTCTGCATTCTAATTCTGCTATTACTGTATTTTGCTTACACTGCCTGCTATTCAGTAACAAGAAGTAGGTACAGAACAAAATATCAAAGGTTTCAGCACTTAAAATCAAAGAATAATGGCTGAAATCCATGCAACTGTGGTAATATAGGAGGATCAGTTCTGATCAAAGGCTACCATTTGAGGACTGCAGAATGCACATCATTCCACTGCTTATTATCAGCTGTAATTTGCCTTTAAGTAGTGGAGAGTTCTTGCTACCGATGACATCACCACTGTACACATACAACTATGCAACAGGATTTCAGCCACTTAATTTACTTTTATAGCATTAACCACTCTTATATTAAATGTACATAAGTTATTGACAGTCAATGCTACTACAACTTTAAATTTGATTATAAGCAGTAGCTACTATTCCCTAACAAACTTTCATCCAGTATGTCAACCTCACTCAACACAAAAGCTGGACAGGACCTATACAACAAGTTGTTCTGTCTGGTGATATTAGTTTGTTGTTCAGTTGCACAGTCAATTCCGACCCTCTGCGACCCCATGGACCACTGTCCGCCAGGCACTCCTGTCCTCCACCATCCTCCTCAACTCGCTCAGCTCTGTGCCCATTGTCTCCACAATACCATCTAGCCATCTCATCTTGGGCCAGCCCCTTCTTCTTTTGCCCTCGACCTTTCCAAGCATCAAGGCTTTCTCAAGTGAATCCTCTCTTCTCATTTGATGTCCAAAGTACTTTAGCTTCATCTTTATTATTTGACCTTCTAAGGAGCAGTCAGGGTTGATTTCTTCTAAGATTGACCTATTTGTTCTCCTCGCTGTCCAAGGGACTCTCAAAACCTTTCTCCAACACCACATCTCAAAGGCGTCTATTATTCTGTGCTCAGGTTTCCGAATGGTCCAGCTCTCACAACCATACATTGCCACTGGGAATACCACTGCTTTGACTATGCGAAATTTTGTTTGCAATGTGATGTCTCTACTTTTCACTATGCTCCCCAGGTTTCTCCTCGCTTGCCTCCCAAGAATCAGTCGTCTTTTTATTTCATGGCTGCAATCACCATCTGCAGTGAGCTTTGATCCTAGGAAAGTAAAATCTGTCAATGCTTCTACTTCTTCCCCATCTATTTTCCAGGGACTGATAGGGCCTCTTGCCATTATCTTGGTTTTCTTGATATTGAGTCTCAAGCCAGCTTTTTCACTTTCTTCTTTCAACCTAATCAGGAGCTTCTTTAGGTCCTCTTCACTTTCTGCCATTAGGGTGGTATCATCTGCATATCGTAAATTGTTGATGTTTCTTCCAGCAATTTTGATCCCAAATTGTGATTCCTCCATCCCTGCATTGCGCATTATGTGTTCTGTGTATAAGTTGAATAAGCAGGGTGACAAAATGCAGCCTTGTCTTACTCCTTTTCCTATTCCAAACCACTCCGTCATTCCATTTTCTGTCCTAACTATTGCTTCTTGATTCATGTACAGATTTCTCATGAGGCCTATAAGGTGTTCCGGTATTCCCATCTCTTTAATTACTTGCCACATTTTGTTGTGGTTGACACAGTCAAAAGCCTTAGTGTAATCAATGAAACAGAAGTAGACTTGTTTCTGATATTCCTTTGTTTTTTCCATGATCCATCTTATGTTGGCGATGTGGTCTCAATATTAGTATCTGCTTTAATATTTGACTAGCTTGGTTTAACCTACTATATCGCTTTCCTGTTTAATACAGTACTTTTGGTTAGCTCAAGTTCATTGCCTTGTACTGATACTCTGACTACCACTGTTTTCTAGAATTTTCCCTTCTGAACACACATAATTTCTGTAGCTGATCTCTTAAGTAGTTTCATAATAAACCACAGAATTACCTTAGCCATCACCTTCTACTGCTGGTATGAAGTCCTCAAAGTGTTTCCAACCACTTCTGTTCTCTTCTCCTACATGTTTCTGCTCCGACTACTCTCTCTCCATCAGCTACTAACACAATCTCAGGTGTCTTAAACAGTTCTACATTAATCAACTGATTTTATATATTTGCCATCTTGAAACATCTGGCCAATTTGATTCATAGAGCCAAGCTGCAGTATCAGTTCCAATGAGAGCAGGCTTATTAAATCAATGGAATTAAATGGGTCACTTTTCATTCATTCAGTCTAATCTAAATGAAATTAACAAATGGATTTAGTCTACAAATTATAATTTCATGAACCCCCCAAATTTATTCCAAGGACCATTACACATTCAAGGACTACTTATAAAATGCCCAGCCAGACTATACTAATTCTGATATCTTAGAAACAGACAAAACTATACACATAATGGTGAACCTTGGCACTCCAAGTGTTCTTGGATTTCAATTACCAAAAGCATGAGTCAGCACTCCTGCTGATCAGGGCTTCTGGGAATGGAAGTTCAAGAATACTTGGAGTGCCAAGGTTCACCATCACTGCACTATACCAATTCTGATCTCTTATAACATAGAACTATCTAAGAGACACTATGTCTTACTTTTCAAAGTTATATTGAAATATAATAGCAACGTATAGGTAAAGGTCGCCCTTGATTGAAAGCCAGTCATATCTGACTCTAGGGTTCAGTGCTCATCTCGTTACAGCCAAAGAGCTAGAGCTGTCTGCCAACACCACCGGGAGCTCCCCAGGCCAGTCTGGCTGGGGAGAGAAATTCAATGCAGCTGGATGGCCCAGCGAACCTTAAAAGCAACACCAAGGCTGCCGTTGACCCCCCGCCAACACTTCCGGGAGCTCCCCAGGCCAGTCCGGGACTAGGGCTCAAAAGCTGCTATAGCACCAGGACCTTACCGCGCTCCCTGGGATTCCTGTGCAGGCATGACGGGGACCAGATGCCAAGACCTCCACCTGCTCCAGCATCATGGCTTTTGCCCTGGGACCAGGGATCAGAGGGCTGCTGCAACTGCGCACGGCAGCACTTCACCATGGGGTGGAGAGGCTGGGGTATTGTTGTGTTGATGCTCTGTTTATGTATTTTTGAAATGTTTTGTATGATGTATTGATATAGTATTTTGTAAATTTTTTATCTGATATTTTGTTATTTTGTTATATGATATTTGTAGCTGTGATATATTGTTCCATTGTGTAACCATTGTGTTCCATTTTGTAACTTTGATTGGGGATTCCTTGAAATGTTCTTGTTTTTGATACTTTGTTATTTGATATTGTAACTGTGATGTATTGTTTCGGTTGTGAGCTGCCCAGAGTTGCTATAAGCAATTGGGGCAGCATATAATAATAATAATAATAATAATAATAATAATAATAATAATAATAATAATAATAATAATAATAATAATAATAATAACAACAACAACAATAATAATAACAACAATAACAACAACAACAACAATAGCAGCAGCAGCAACAACAACAGCAACAGCAACAACATGCAGATATTTCTGTGGACATGTGGCAGACATGCCTCAACATCTGAGTACACGGAACACTGTTTATGTGTAGTTGGCCTCAAAATAATGAATGCTACAGTCACCATGCAATACACAGGATAGTCAAAGAAAATGGTGGAAACACAGCTGCCATTTGAGAAGCACACCACCATTTTGAAGAATGAAAGTACAACAATTGAGGTGAGATTATACAATAGAACCTCCAAAATGGCATTCAATTTCACGCATTCACGATAAGTTTCAGACACATGGTTCTGTGTGTGATGTTTACAAGGCTCAGTGGTTTAAAAGCTCATCTTGTTAGCTGGAAGGTCAGCAAATCAGAAGTTCAAGACCAGAGTACTGCATGACGGAATGAGCACCTCTCACTGTCCTAGTTCCTGCCAACCTAGCAGTTCAAAAGCAAGAAATTGCAAGTAGATAAATAGGGACCACTTCAGTAGGAAAAGATCCTGGGGACCCTCAATCGGGTATCCCTGGAGCAAAATTCCTCCAGCAAAAATCCTTTCAACCCAGAAAACACCTTCATGTGCTACTGAAACAATTTTTTAAAAAGCGAAGATCCGGTAGGCAAGAAGTCCTGCTTCTTCTGCTACGTTTTTTGGAACAGTTTACATGCTTGCCACAGATGTCTTTTTGGGAATGATCAATTTTCCTTCCAACAAGATGGCGCCACACTGCACTTCCACCGAGACATGAGTTTACCTTGATGGGAATTTGCCAGGACAATGGACAGGATAAAGAGTTACAGTTTAGTTTCTCCCACACTCTTCTGACTTAACATACCTTGACTTCTACCTTAGAAGACGTGGTGTATCATAAAAAACTAGCAATGTTTCAGCAAGAAATTGGAACAGCATGCACAGCAATATAAATGGACAATGTTGCTCAAGCAGTAGTGTCTGGATGCTGATGGTAACAACTTTGAGAACCTCTTATAATTACAAAAGTAAAATGTGACTTGCATTCATCTTTTGTTATCAGTATATATTGAATATAATTTTATATATACAGTAAAACCTCAAGTTACGAACACCTCTACTTACGAAAAACTCGCGATATGAAAGGAAATCTCAGAAAAATAATGCTTTGAAATAAGAACTTTTTTGAGATACAAAAATATTTTTGGGGTCTTCTAATGGTGGCAGGAGGGTGTTCAGAGCATTTCTGCTCTATTTTTTAAATTTTCTGCCGTGTTTTGGCACC
Organism: Furcifer pardalis; assembly: GCA_030440675.1. Taxonomy (NCBI): domain Eukaryota; kingdom Metazoa; phylum Chordata; class Lepidosauria; order Squamata; family Chamaeleonidae; genus Furcifer; species Furcifer pardalis. The sequence goes on along the minus strand of CP126894.1, from coordinate 45,569,072 downwards.
ATCAGAAACAATCCCCGCAACCAGGAAGTGCTGAAAATTCCTCCTTCCCCCCAATAGCTGACTTATCCTGCAATTACCTGAGCTAGCCACTAAAGGGAGCTGTCAGAAATTTGCTGAATATGCATTAGAAACCAAAATAATCATTTCCAGAAGTAAAACAAAAGTCTTTTATTTTATTTATTTATTTATTCAGATTTATATTGCCACCCACTCTCCGAGGCAACTCAGGTCGGCTTACACTCAAAACAGCAACAGTACAGTAAAAATCATAAAATACAACCTCACAAAACAACCAAAGCAGAACACAGACTAACTCCCCTCTGGTCATTGTTGTGGGCCCAGAGGAGGGGGTGAGGTCCTCAGCCACCTGCCAGGCTATGGCGTCTTCTCCCCCAGGCCGTTGTTGTGGGCCCAGAGAAGGGGGGGATGTTCTCAGCCGCCTGCCAGTCCATGGAATCTTCTTCCTCAGGTCGTTGTTGTGGCCCCAGAATGGATTATTGGTTTTCAATGCATCCCTATGGGAAACCACGTTTCAAGATACAAACTTTTCACCATACGAAGACCCCAAGGAACAAATTAATTTTGTATCTCAAGGTACCACTGTATTTGGCATCCTCTGCATAATCAACTTTACATAGGTTATGAAAAAGCCCATTAAACAGATTCCTGACAGCCTGAAGAGACCCTTAATCAACATAAGATGAAACATGCACCATGTTAGAAAAAAAACACCACCCCAATTTCCTCACATTATATGATTTCATTTCAAATCCAAATAGTAACATTTTTGGCCAGTACATGTGCACGCAAATGCAAACACTCACATATACATGCTTTCTTCACAACATCTACAGAAGATGACCTCTGTTAAAACTCTTGAGGAAACTGAACCTTGAAGCACAAATAGGCACTTCACAAAAGTAAAGGGAAATAGTGTTTTGAGGCTAGATGGCTTAAATCACCTGTTTGAGAGGATCTACAAGAATGAAAGTAATTCAAAGTACATAATGATAGCAGTGTGCTTTCAATTCCAACGTATGGCAATCCTTTCCAGGGTTTCCTAGATAAACTTGTTTAACATTTCCTACTTTTAGGATCCTCCTGAGATTGCGCAGCTTGCCCAAAGCCACACATGCTGGCTCTTCGAACTGTGGGTCCACATTCAGATACATACCTTATTGAACTATCTACTCAGGAAGTTTAAAAATATTTTAAAGACATTTTTAAAAGAAGGGAGTATGGGTTGTCTGCAATGTGTCATACTTGCAAAATTGCTCCTCAGAGAAGATTGTTGTTTTCAACACTGAAAAATTGTTCCTCTTAAAAACGGAAATGCCTGTACTAAACTCCAGACATCAAGATTAATCACTCAGGATGTTTCTGACACAAAATATTCATTGAATCATTTGCCATTATTTCAAGATCCATCTCACTAGGTGTGTTCTTTGCTCCCCATTTTTCTTTCTGCTCAAGACAGAATCCAATCCTATTTCCTCATGCTTTCCAAGCAAGAAGACAGGTAGCAAATGCTGCCAAAGCTGACATTTCTTACTATCTTACTTTAATACTGAGGTACACAGAAAGAGCCTCTTTGAAGATTGTAGTATTTTTTAACCACAATCGGGCAGACCCCAGGCAACAGCCAACTTGTGCTGGCTCATCTTTCTCACACCAGGGTGGGCCAAAAGAAACTGCGGAATAAACTCAGCTGTTGGAGGGCCGGTGGCCGATAAAAACAGTACTGCCACTGCCCCTGGACTCCCGCCCCTTGCCCACGTGGTAATTAATTAAGTAGGTAATTATTTTATTTCAGGTGTTGTTCCTTTTGTTCATGTATCAACAACTTTTTTAAACAGAATTTAAAGAATTACCTTTAAGGTCTTGGCAGCAGGATAAATGAAATTTAAATATGTAGTTTGTTTTACTAACTGTATCCAAGATGAAGATTGTTTTTACACTGGAGAAACAAAAGATTTCACACCTGAAGTATGATTTGAACACAAATTGCTCATTCTAAAAACACACCTGAGCCAACTACCTAAAACTCAGCTAACCCATGGTTAAGTATCTCCCGGGCTACCTGCTGATCATTTATATCCACGAGATGAAACTTGGGTGGTCAAATGCAGCTATGGAGATGCTGTAAGACTTCAACATTTGTTGCTACTCCAACATCTGAAAAACAGTTTTTTTAACAGCTAACATTTATAATCAAACTTTCATTTCTAACTCAATAAGCTATACACGTCTTCAAACTATTTTGAAACACATTTCATTTTGTCTTGACCTCAGGGAAGTCTATTTTTTTAAATGCTCATTAGGAGTGAAATAGTAAATGTTCTTAGGCAAATTTTCTGAAAATACAGAAGGTAGTGTTTTTTCATCCATTTCAGGCTCTCTGATTCCCCTTCCAGCTGAGAGGGGAAGGTTGGGGGACCCGATCCGCACTTTTTCCAAAGTTCCCCCACCTCCTTGGAGGCTGCAGCAAGCCAAAACATCCTGACGTTTTGGCTTGCTGCAGCCTCCAGGGGAACAGGGCTTTTTTTAAACATTGTGTGATCAATGCATCGCACAACGTTAAAAACTGGATAACGACGAGACTTGTGGAACCAAGTCTCATCGTTATCCGAAGTACTAGTGTACTGTAAACAAAGATAATAAAGACATTCAATGGCACACAATTACATTTTAAGTGTGAATAAAATAAATAAATGTAGCCTGAATCATTATCAGGTTGGCTGAATTGATCAGTGGTTTAGGTATTTGGCTGTGGAGCCACAGAGTTCAATTCCCCACTGTTTCTCCAGGGACAAAAAACCAGACTGTGTACTCATGGGCAAGTTGCACAGTCCCAGGGCATCTCCCAGTAACTACGTCGGTGCATTTTCTACCTATAAAACTCTGGAAACAGCTGCCTTAAGTCAGAATTGACTTTGTGACATACACACATTAAATTGTTATATGTACCAGAGAACTGTAACTAGAAGCAGTTTTCCACTGAACATGGCAGCTACTATAAATGTTAACTGTAAAATATGCAGAAAGATCTTGGAAAACAACAGTTCACCAGGATTCCTAAGTGAAGGAACATTAAGTTCAAGTTGTTGCACTATACACAACCTGCATACAGTAATACCCCGGGTAACGCGAGTACCGTATAGCGTGAAAACCACATAACATGACAAGATTTTTGGAAAAATCTTGTATCGAATAACGCGATTTTCAGCTGAATAGGCTGAGGGCCAGAGTGCCTAAATGTAAGATCAAAATGCTCAAGTGGGGGCTGCTGGCACACAACAACATGCTGTGTGAATGTGAGGAAATAAAGAATCCAGCTCATTTGTTGGTCTGGCAGTTACTACCGGAAAAATGAACCTAAAAAGATTTAAGTTTGGCCAATGACAAAACCAAGAAGGTGGCTTCATTTTGGCAGTTTAAAGTTTTATCTGGACATGATAGTACAAAAAAAGGAGCAATACCTGTTCCCAAAATGAAAATAATAAATGTATTAAATAAAAGTGAAATGAATATATGGAGTAACTGGAGAATAGTTGGAGCTTAGCAGAGCCTCCCCTCCCCCTTAAAACTTCTTTTGCAGCAAATTACAGTCAAGTTGCCGAAGACTGCCTGAATATGCCAACAGAAAGACAGAAAAAGAGCCAGCCTCACTTAATTTCTTCGGCTATGAAACAGAGATGAGCACTGAACCCTAGAGTCAGATACGACTGGCTTTCAAGCAAGGGTGATCTTTAGAGCTTCAAAGTGGTCATATTACTTGCATTCTCGTTAGGTATGCCTCAATCCCACTAACTCTTTCATTGGCTGCAAGATGTAGCCTTGACCCGTCTACACCTAAACTGAAACACAGTTTATATCATTAGTTGGGTCACTGTAGAATTCAGCACGATCCATTTTACTTTAAATGGCAAGACGGGCTTTTTCTTTCAGACAATTAGAATATAGTCTGATGGTTCCCCTTCAAAAGTTTCTCCACCCCACCCCCCATCACTACTGAAACTACACATTATCTTGAGCTGATGTGGCTGTCAATCCTGAAAAGGATGAATGCCTCTCAATCAGTCTCAGTTTTTAACATTCTGCCTTGAAACTATTCTCCAGACTTTGTATAACAGAGTCAGGCTTCCTGATGGCACCACTCTCAGCATTTGAGACATGCAAATCCCTTCACCATGTTATGGTGTGCATCCAAGAGGGAAGCACTTCAGTTATACTGCAAGCAACTATCAGCAGTTCTGAACACATGAAATATCTCTTCCTCCTGTGTCAGTAACTTTAATTCCTACCTTACAGTGAATAAAAGTTGTGCTTTGATTTTCCAGGTTTGGTAAATTTAGTCAAGCAGCAAATACAAAGAAAGCTGCTAAGAAAGATCCATTTAAGTTTGCAGAGACAATCTCATTTTCTTGGTTTTTAATTTTTTTTACAATTCATGTTAGAATAAAGAGCAGCTGGGGGTATTTTGCTAAGGAAAAATGAAGCACTCATATTCACATATAAACATTTCACTAGATTTTAGCCAATAGCCAGTGTAGTGTAGTGACTAGAGCAGGCTTTCTCAACCATGGTGCTCCAGGTGTTCTTGGACATCAATTACCAGAAGCCCAAGTCATCACACCTGCTGATCAGGGCTTCTGGGAATTGAAGTCCAAAAAACACCTGGAGCACCAAGGCAGGCTACCCCAGGGCTAAGTACTAAACTAAAATACAAGAGACCTGAATTCATATCTCTGATCAGCCCTGGAAATTCACCTTGGATTCATCGGTGAAGGTCACCTTTGCTTGAAAGCCAGTCATATCTGACTCTAGGGTTCAGTGCTCATCTCTGTTTCATAGCCGAAGAGTCAGCATTGTCTGCTTCTGCAGATGTTTCCATAGTCATGTAGCAGGCATGACTAGACACCGGAGCGCACGGAATGCTGTTTACCTTCCCACCAAAGTGGTCCCTATTTATCTACTTGCAATTTCTTGCTTTTGAACTGCTAGGTTGACAGGAGCTAGGACAAAGATGGGAGCTCATTTTGTCCTACAGTATTCGGGTATTGAACTGCTAACCTGGTATCTTCCAGTCAGTGTTTTAGCCACTTGAGCCATTGCAGTCCCTTCAGTGGTGAAAACACTGCATCTCCCCAAGGTTATCTGTCCATCCCACCGGAGCGGACCGGAGAGGTGCCTTAGTTGTACCATCTGCCAGAGAGACTCAACTCTCTGGTATGAGAAAGCGGGCCTTTTCCCTGTTCGCTCCGACTCTATGGAACCGCCTGCCTCTGGAGCTGTGCCACCAGACAAAGTTACTGGCTTTTAGGAAGGGCCTGAAAACCTGGCTGGCAGGAATGGTGTGGGGGTAGTGATGGTTTACAGACACACACACACCCCGCTGGCTTATTTAACTTCCTACATCTACCCTCCTATCCCGACTCCCATTCCCATTCCTTTTATCTGGTTCCTTTTAGGCTAGGGAATGGGAGGTTGTTTTTAATGGGTTTAAATTTGTATTGCTCTTTTAGTGTGTTTGTGGTATACCTTATGCTGGTTGTGCTCCGCCCTGAGTCGCTTGTGCGAGTAGGGCGGAATATAAATTTGATTAATAAATAAATATCTTGCATATGTTGGAAAGCCTACTAAGGCTGCAGTAATTCAGAGTCAACAGTATGTATCATAGAGATCTCTGATCAGCCATATTATCAAAACACATAACACTTCCAGCTGCATAAGGAGTTTTTGCGCTAAAGCCCCTAAGAATCACCAGGAAAAGGAGGCAAGACTCTACTGGCATCTCAATAAGCAAATGGTTGGCTACCAAGTGAACAGAATGCTGGATGAGATGGCTTTGTTCTGACCTAGCATGGCTCTGCTTATGTTCTCATGAATACAACCTGGGATTCTATGGCACTGTGACCAGACTTTTAAGACAACAGGACCTGTGACTCCTCTTGCTTCAAACCTATTTTACATTCCAATGTTGGTCTATGCTGGAAATACATACAATTGAAAAATAAACAGAAGTGAAATGCTACATAGCAGGCTTTCTCAAGGTTTTTGGGTCAAGGGTCTGACCATGCCTCCTGGACTGCTGATTGGACCGGTCATGTGGTTCCTCTCACCCAGAAGTGGAAGTAAAATGTGTGCTGTACATGTGCACATTTTAATTCTGCTTCCAGAATTAGCAAGGGTGTCAGGGGCTGGATGAATTGGCATCAGGGGCCGGGTTTGACCTGCGGGCCGTAGGCTGAGAATGCCTGTGCTATAGAAATATAATCCAGTCTGGGCAAACTGTCTATTCTCAGATGCCCATGAAAATGAGAAAAATAAAGTAAATCAAATTTTATAAAGGAAAATTATTCTATTAAGCCCTAGGGTTTCCTTTTTCCCTTAGGTTTTCCTGAATATGAGTTTCTTGACTCTCCTTGACACTGTGCTGGAAGAAGGTTCATAATATAGAATAACTCTGTTTTTCCTACAACCACGAAAAACTAAGCAATGTTACTTTTTCGTTTTGGTGGCTCCATTAGTTTTGTTGTTCAGTCACACAGTCGATTCTGACCCTTTGCGACCCTATGGACCACTGTTCTCCAGGCACTTCTGTCCTCCACCATCCTCTTCAACTCGCTCAGTTCTGTGCCCATTGTCTCTACAATACCATCTAGCCATCTCATTTTTGGCCGCCCCCTTTTTCTTTTGCCCTCCACCTTTCCCAGCATCAAGGCTTTCTCAAGTGAATCCTCTCTTCTCATTTGATAAAAATATACAGTGGTACCTCGCTTAAAGAGCATAATGCATTCCACAGGATTGCTATTTAAGCGAGTTTGCTCTTTAAGCGAAACACCACTGTAAGTGACCAATTGTGGGGGGGATTGCAAACCCCGATTTATTTGCTAAGCAAGTTTTTGGTTGGTTTTATTTGTTAAGCGAAGCAAACATTCAGAGAAAATTCTACTCTTTAAGCGAGGCGCTCTTTATGTGAGATTTGACTGTACTCAATTTGTTAATTTTTAATCTTTGAATAAGATGTACTTTTAAATTTTTATATGCCCAAGGACAATAATCTAAAGTAAACTTAGTGAAGCTGAAATACTTGTAACATTAAGTAGTATTAAATCTAAAGAGATTGTTCAAAAGCCTACTATACCTACTACTGGTATAGTAGATAGTGTGTTAGGCTGAGACTCAGAAAACATTGGTTCATATTCACCTTTAACCAATGAAATTACTGGAGAGAGGCAATGGTAAGCCACTTCCTAAATATCTTACATATGATGAGAATCCTAACCAAAGTCACTGAAAGTAGTAAGCAACATGATGCCCCATAACAAGAAAATGCTTCTTCTTTTTTTCATTTTCTCCAAGATGTCTTTCATAACTTCAACATTTACTGGTGCATTGAATTTATATTGCTAGCCCCAACAATGTTAAGAGAACAAATGTATAGATCTTAAAACCTAAAACTGTATCTACTATAGACAGTAAGCTATATGAAGAAGTTTCATACAGTCAACATTATTTTTCTGTTGCAAACAGAAGTGCTAACTAATTGCAGTTGTTTCACTTGGTTATAAGTCTTCTTCATCAAACAACAATTTTCTTAATAGAACTGTTATCATGTCTATGTGCATTCTAGCAAACTTTGCAAGGCTCTGAATTCCTGCACTTTTAAACAGTACAGTATCTTGCCACACAGGCTTTAGGCAGTGATAACGATTCTTTTCTTGATAGTAAAAGCTGTACAGTATGTGCATGCTAATTTTTGTACTTCAACTCTGTGGTGGTGCCCCAAGCCATACCAAGCTAGTCTCACCTGCTCCATTTACAAGAAAGTAAGGTTTCAATATTGTTTCTTTCCAGTCTGGCCAGGTTAATCTGCTACGGTAAAAGAGTAGACCAGTAATGATGAACCTTGCCATTCCACTTGTTCTTGAACATCAATTCCCAGAAGCTCTGATCACGAAGAGTGCTGACTTGAGTTTGTATTTGGAAGCATCAAGTGGTTAAGACACTGAACTAAATGACTGGAAGGTCGGATTCAATTCCTGAGTACTGCATGACGGACTGAGCTCCAATCTCTGCCCCAGCTCCTGCCAACCTTGTAGTTCGAAACCAAGAAATTGCAAATAAATAGGGACCACTTTGGTGGGAAGGTAAGCAGTGTTCCGTGCACTCCGGTGTTGAGGCATTCCTGCCATGTGTCCACGGAAACATCTGCAGCTGCAGACAATGCTGGCTCTTTGGCTATAAACAGAGATGAGCACTGAACCCTAGAGTCAGATATGACTGGCTTTCAAGCAAGGGTGACCTTTACCTTTACAGGCAATTCATTTCACTATAGAGGATATTCATTATACAAAGTTCCACTGTATTGTATTTTAACTTATAATTGTATCATTTTAATTGTTGTGAGCCACCTTGCATTTCCATGGAGAGAAAAGCAGCATATACATTTAAAATAATAATAAAATAAAGGCAAGCTGTGCAAGAAAAGATCTGGTTTTTGTTTGTTGTTGTTTAGTCGCACAGTCGATTCCGACCCTTTGCGACCCTATGGACCACTGTCCGCCAGGCACTTCTGTCCTCCACCATCCTCCTCAACTCGCTCAGCTCTGTGCCCATTGTGTCTACAATACTATCTAGCCATCTCATTTATGGCCACCCCTTTCTTCTTTTGGCCTCCACTCTTCCAAGCATCAAGGCTTTCTCAAGTAAATCCTCTCTTCTCAATTGATGTCCAAAGTACTTTAGTTTCATCTTTACTATTTGACCTTCTAAGGAGCAGTCAGGGTTGATTTCTTCTAAAATTGACCTGTAATCTAAGATCTGTAAGCCTACTAAAAGGATGAGTTAAATAAAAGATACAAATACAGTGGAACCTCGGTTAACATAATTAATGCATTCTCCAGGACGTTTCTTATAGTGAAAACTGTTTTAATAGAAATTTTCCATAGGAATGCATTGAATGTAATTTCCCACAGGAATGCATTGAAAACCAAAATACATTAACCAAAATGCAGTTTTCCATAGGAATGCATTGAAAACCAATTAATCCGTTCCGCACAAATTCCGTAAACCAAGCCACTATTTTCTATGGATTTCCTTTTGTTCTGTGATTTTTATGTTAACCAAGCCATTTGTTAACAGAGGTTCCACTGTACAGGGTAATTGTTTACTACATCCATAGAAGTCCATTGTACATATTAAGGATCGATCCTTTAATGGTGAAAGAGCTGTTGTCTCAGTAATGCAGAAATATTCTTGTGGTACTGCAGTGCAAGGTTCTACCCAGTCTTCAGAACTCCAGAATTATATTTGGCTTTTCTTCCAAGCAGGATAACTAGGTTATAAAACAAACATCCTAGTGTCCAGAAATGGCACGAAGACACAGCAATAAGGCATGGGATTGGTGAGCATCTTCATTTATAGCTGAGGGGTGTGCACTCAAGGAAACCCACTGGGAAGGAAAGAAAAACACATCCCTCTACCAGGAAGTTATAGACTTCATATTTGAAAGCAAAGGTAAAGAACAGCTACTTTGCTACCTTCCATACTGTACAAAAATATGTTCACTATGACAGAACCCAACAATCCATTGAGTAGACATTTTCAAAGATAAACAGAGTATGTTGAGATAACTACTACTATTTTCTATGCCGGGGTGGCCAACCTACGGCCTCTGGGCCAAATCCAGCCCCTGGCACCAATTAATTTGGCCAGCAGTGAGGACCCCAGTGCCACTACCGGAAGCAGCAGAAGTGGCAAAATGTGCCAACAATGGGTGCATATCTGTCTGAGGAGGGTGGTCCAGCCCACGGCACAAAAAGGTTGGCCAACCCTGTTCTATGCTGTGAACAAAGTAGGTAGTTTATTCCAGTGACTTACATCTCCAGGATGCAGTTAAATTACCTTGTGGTTGTTCACAGCACAGCATTTTAGTCAAAGTATTGCATAAGCCATGGCTCAACCACATACTTCTTACAGCATATGCTGATGAGGTAACCAATCTGATCTTATCTAGACAGAATGCACCTAGTTATTTGAAGTCACATACAAGTCTGAAGCCAAAAAGTTCAGCATCTTAGACCAGCTGCAGAGCAGGAAGTAGCTAATTATTTGTGCAAATATTGTGGATGGAGACTTATATGTAAGTGACAGAAGCAGTGTGATTAACACACTGTTGCCCAATAAATAAATATATACATACATAAAGCAAACACAAAGCCAAAAGCCTAATTAAAGAACAGGTTCTATTTCTTTTTCTCAGCATGTATGTACCATCACAAACTTGCAACATTTAAAAAACTGTTCAGAAAAACAGAAACAATGACCAAGAAGAGTGCCACAAATGATTAACAATGAATGTGGAATGCAGCTATAAACAAAGCACCTAACAGGGCATTCTCCTGCACAAAATCTCTGTTGGAACAAAGACAGTAGTAATGAGTGGAATGACACAATGACTCTAATGTCTAAATACTATGCATGCATGCACTTATCTGTATGCATGCTCATAACAGCTTATAGACTTACAAGGGTCCTTCTTATATTATTGTCATGAAATTTTAAATTAGCGTGTTTATTGCTTTTTCATATTTTCCCAAGGTTTCCAAAACACATTTTCAAAATAAGGAAGTTAAAATAATAATTTACAATTTGTGAATCTAGAAAAACAGATTTAGAAGGATCTTAGGATGACAGAATTTCATATGCATAAGAGCAGTGCCATTCTTGATAGGACTCCAGCTGGTTTCTAATTCTGGCTGGTTTCGCCTGCATGTGAAACTCTGTACAAATTAATTGCTGTGAAGACTAAAAGAAGAAATTAGAGAATCTCTGGGGTCAGGATAGGCAGAGGCTTCTACAGGACCAAAACTAGATTCTATTACTTTTCTCTCTTGCAGCTCAATTACTTTTTAAAAATGAAGCTAAAAAATGTTTCACTTACACAAGCAACTTCTTAAAGAAACACAACTTTCTAACTCATTTATGCTATGTCACACAAACCTTTCCAGGAAAAATGACAAAAAAAATGGGGGGATGTCTTTAAGTGCCTTTATGACTAACAGACTTGTTTTTGTATTACCATATGTGTATAACAGTCCTTTTCTTCAGATGCAGAGAACAGCATTCAAGCATAGGATATGAGATAAATTAGCAAGAATTGTGGGGTGAGATCACACTGAAATGGAATGAGTCACTAAACCAGGCATTTACATTCTCAACCTATGGAATGTGGGCGAAACCCGGCCCCCAAAGTCTTTTCATCCAGCCCACAGCATATTCCTCATTCCTGCCGCAGCTTGGAAGCACCGCACAACTCATGTGGAAACACGTGATTGGCCTGCACAGCCATTCTGAGGGGAGTGATCCAGCCCATGCCACCCAAAAGGTTGAGAAAACCTGCACTAAACCTTCCTGATGACCCTCCTCCCTTCTCCCAGCCACACCTTTCTCTAGTCTAAGCCAAATCTTTCCACTAAACAAGTCTGCAAGTCCTTGCTTCTCCAGACCTTTTTCTAATTCAAATTTCTGTAGTCAAATTGTAAAATAGATACGTCTTTATGCAATATACAAATATTAAAAGCAAGACTGATTTCTTGGTAGTGCTGGGCAGGGCTACAGTGTCACAATTTTGTGCCATTGTTTAATGTCTGAACCTATGACTGCTTACACATCTTGGATTATGGGAGGCTGACAAACTGAGACATGAATTCACAATTCAAAGGTGCTTTGCATAACATATGCATTTACTAGTGTATTATGCCTTAATTTAAAAACCACTACCATAGGGTCATTGCTGAAGCTGTCCTACTTTGGCCCCTAGCTTAAAAAGGTTGAGGACCCTGTTTTATGGCATGTAGCAAAAGCAACAACTGGTCACTGCTTCACCCCGGGAAACTGCTCACTAGGAGGAGTGAAATTATGAAGTTTAGAGCTAAAAACATGAAAAAAGCAGATCAGCAGGTCTAAGCTAATGCTATGGAATGGCATGGTAGCTGAATTTCATTAATTTAGCAGCCATAAAGATAACAAATCAAATGGGATTGCAGGGTCATCAATGTTTGTTTACACACAAAAAACAGGGAATAAGGTTACATCAAGGGAAAGTGTTCAATACTTTCATGAAGAATACTATCTGCTGAACCTTCAGCAGGCTTAAAATAAGGAAAATAAAAATTAGTGGAAAATCCTGATCATTGTTCTTCTCTAGTTTTTCCCATGTTAGTTTTCTTCTCTCTAATATTCAAGAAAGATTGTTTGGGGTTTTTGCTGTGCTCACAGAAGAAAGACTCCCTGAGCTAAAATAATAATTCAACCCTTGGAAGCAAAGAGCAATCACAGCAATTTCATGATGTCACTCAAGACATCTGCCACAAAGACTACTAAATATATCCTGCATAATATCCAGATGCAAAAGTCTTTAGAGACATTATGAAAAATGGCTACTTCTCAGCTTCACCCTGATCAAAATACTTAGCTCAGGGCCATTACTAGCTTTTCTTTCATTTTCCTCATGCTTTGATAACACATTAAATTCACACTGGAAGTATATCAGAGATACATAACATTTTTTTTAAAAAGACCCAAATACTCACTGAATTGTCCAATAGCCAACAAAGTGGGCTACTTTAAAATCAATGAAATCCTAGAGAGCACTTTAGTTAAAAAATGTATAAAACCCAAGTATAAAGCACTATGTTTAAGGATTTTATTGCTATATAAAATTTGACTGTGTTTAGGCATAAAATTCAAACAATTTAAAAATTTAATTCTCATCCTATCACATGACTCAATTTCCTTTGTACGCCTTAACTGGCTGTTCCATCTATACACGGCAACAGCTGTTTGCCCTTAAAACAGGATGGAAATATTTGTTTGAACATGGTTCATAGAGGAAAAATATGGCTTGAGGTATTTAAATGCAGTTAGAAAAATGATGGTTTACAGAAAAGCTGGGAATTGTATTGGAGTAGAGAATGGCAAATGCAAACAAGCCTGAAATTATGCACACACATTAAGGACCATGGCTTGATGTCCTAAGGCAGCATTCCAATACGCCCATGGTTGGGGTTGAAGAACCGCAGCTCCTGGCGGCAGGAACGCTGCCGCAATCCTGGGCCATGCCCATGGCTGGGGTTGAAGAGCCGCCACTCTGGATGGCAAGAACGCCGCCGTGACCCCGGGCCACACCTGTGGTCGGGGTTGTGCTGTTCTGGTGCCAGGACTTGGCTGTTGGGGTGGGGGCCAGACATCACCCCCTGGCCAGCCAGGCCAGCCTAGCCCCTGGACTGTCTGTGGCCGTTTTTGAACTTTTGTACTTGGACAATTGGTATTTTATTGCGAGTGTTTTTATTGTGATTTTATTGTGTTCTGTTGTGAGCCACCTGGAGTCACATTTGTTGTTTGGGTGGCATATAACAACAACAACAACAACAACAACAACAACAACAACAACAACAACAACAACAACAACTGCAAATGAGAACCTGCCCACAGATTACATTGCATATTCATTTTGACATTAAATTTCAACTCACTTTGTTATAATCATCAATGAGTAGGACTCAAGCAGAACCAGGCTATGGGGAAGGGTTCAAATAATTCTTCAACCACCACTAACTGGAGAAGCTATATTTCTACATACTTTTGCCAAACTATTTAAAGTACACATTAGATCACATTATCCCATTGAAAAACATTTGACTGGTTTATCAGAAGTGAACTACTGTGAGCTCATCAGCATTCCATAAACAGGTAGTTCGTCTCACCTGCTCATCTGAACTGTATGTTCAAGGAACTTCCTGAATTGTGGAACTTGTCATATAATGTTATTGTGTCCATAAAGAGACTGAAGAAATAAGCTGTTCAATTGTTAAGGCAAACACTTCTTTCTCTGTAGACAAGAGGAAGTTGAATGACTTCCTGCATTGGCCAGCAGTGGAATACATTATCCTGCAGAAGAAGCTAATTAACCTTGTTTTCTTTCAACTATTTTTATATGATTTTATATGACTGCATAACCAAACTTGTTTCCAGTCTCCTTGTATTGTTCAAACAGCATGTTAACCAGTGACTGTTTAGTAAGCTGAGTAAGATGCTAGCTTCACAATCAGAAGATAACATTTTTCTTCCAAGAAATAAAATCCTTCAAAGCTGCAATCTCTTTACAATCAACTTGCAAAGGAAGCCCATGCTGATCTCCTGAAGCCCTTTAGAAACCAAGGTAATTTGCAACCTAGGGAGAAAATAAGTAATCTGAAATTTGATGAGTTAAGAAACTGCACCCCCTGCTAAGTGAGAGCATTGTTAGGGTGGCAGGGGCTTGAGCAGTCTAATTAGGGTGTGTTGTCTATCTCTTGTCAATGATGTTGGGCTGGGACTAAAACTCACCAAAGCGTCCTCCATCAGATCCTTTAGGCAAGGTGAAAGCAGGGCACAATGGGTACACGTCATAGTTGGCCTAGCCAGCAGGTGACATGATATCTAAATGGCTAAAAATCCAAATGCAAACGGACTTGATTGCTCAGGTCCATTTGCATGTGCGGAATATCATCATTGAGATGTCTACTGGTGCACGGACTCCTTGCTGAATAATGACTCCAAGGTATCTAAGGTAGGAAACTGCATAGTGAGATAAAAAAAGAACACACCTCCTCTTAAGAGAATTCTATAGCTTTTAATGAAAAACTCAATGTATTGTCTGTTTTAGCAGAGGAAGCCAAGCAGGCATGAGGAGATGCAAGCAACCCAGCATGAAGCCCGACACTATGCCGGGGCCTTGTCTGAAGCCACTGCAGCATTGCTGGCCTTTGGACAAAGGCCCCGCCTCCACCACCACCACCACGGAGAAGCCCAGCGTGGCCTTGTCCAAAGCTCAGCATCGGGCCTCCCATCTCCCAAAAAGCCGCTATGCCGGGCGCCCGAAATGCCAGGAACGCAAATGGAGGGAGAGGCAAGAGAAGTGCCCCTTGCTTTTCTGAGGTGGTGGCTTTTTGGGGGGTCCTGGCATGGCACAGAGGAGCACTTTCTTCCTTCTTTCCCCAGCCACCAGTCTCCCTCCACCAATGGGGATGATGAAATCCCTGCCTGGAGTCACTGCAGAGACTAAGTGAGGCAAAGAGACAACCCCAGACACACCCGTCCAAGGAAGAGAAGCAATGTGTGTGCATGCTGTCTCCTAGGAGGGGGATGTCTGGCCACACCTCCTGGGCAAGATTTCAACCTCCCCTATTGCTAATTAATGGGGACAATGGCAGAGAAAGACAGGTGGCTGGAGAAGTGGCGCTACCATTGGCAGTGCGGGGCGGGGCTTAACCCGGACCTCGCACGTGCCAGCTGAAAGGGTTCTGAATGCCACCTTTGGCACACGTGCCATCGGTTCACCATCACGGGGCTAGGGGGATGTTTTGCAACCATAGAAGACAGCACTGCACAACCAAACAATGCATCTTTTCCACAGAGGACAGATTTCAGGAAAACCATAGGAAATATTAGCAGTTGGTAGAGTAAGAATGAAACATCCATAAATAAGGTCACATCAAGTTTACGAAAATGTGAAGAAGGGCTTATTACAAAGTAGTGAGGCCAACTAACTGATGTCACAGAAACCCATAATACAGTTTTACTGGTCAAAAGGCTCAAAGGAGCCGAGGCCATGGATTCAAACAAAGGCTTTGTCAATTGGGTTAAAACTGCTGAAAAAAACCACTGAAATATCGGTGCTTTCATATCTCAATAAATACAGCTCAAACTTTTCAGAAACTTCATTATAAAAGTTGTAAAAGTTATGAAGATGTAGAATCTTCTAGCCTAGGGGTTCTCAACCTTTTCAACTCAGGTAGTCAGGTCACGCTCCCTCAAACGTTCCCTCGGCCCCACCCCGAGCCGTTTACAGCTGCCATAAATGAGTCTGTGTCCGATTCCAGCGGCAACTAGAGCAAGGGCTGTATTATTTGGTACCGTGGACTAGATGTGTGGGCCATAGGTTGAGAACCCCTGTTCTAGCCTTTCAAGGAAATACTGCTCGCTGATAGATTTTGCAAATTTTTCAAATTTCTTCCATTCATAATGGAAGATCCATTTTGAATGGATCTTTTTCTAGACTCCCTTACTACCCTTCCTATTGAGGCAGAATTCTCCATGCTGTTAGTTTTAATACTGTTGGATGACATCTTTCCATTGTGGCCTGTTACAATATCTGAACTGGCAGGCAGTTTCAGTAGGGTCCCGGACAACAAGACAACAAGTGATGTTGCCACCAAAAGATTATTAGCATTGCATCTGTTCCTTCCTGTTTTGTTTTTCACAATTGTCCAATGAACTGACAGAAAAGGAAGGAACAAATACATTAGGACTTCCAACCAAGTTAGTGCAAGTGCATTTCTCATAGAAGTTTTATAGCAAAGCAATTACACTTCTATACCACCCCATAGTGCTTAGTGCACTCAATCTACCTTCATTTATTTATTTTCTGTACTTTTGGGTAGTAAAAAGGTTTATTTGGGGCAACTCTCACTTAGTGATATAAATTTGCAGATTTTGCCTGACAGCTCCCATTTGTTAGTTTGCATCTAATTTCTCCTAAACACATCTACACTCTTACTTTCTTCATAAAAATGTACATAAACACAAGGCAAACATATCTCTTGATGCATCATTTGCACAGGTAAGTGGTTAGGAATAAGCGAACCACAGAATGAGCTCAGCCCTGTTTGTTTATAATGGATCGTAGTGGTATTGCTCATTATCACCATTATGTACATTATGTACCATTTCCCCCATCATAATGCATTAAAAACTTTTAATCCTTTGATGGCTGTCAGCATTTCTAGTTGATTTTTAAGATAGTTTCTCTCTTGAAGAGATCAAAGTGCAGGAATGTCCTTTCCTTGTCAGCAAGCATCCCAACGTGCTATCACTCACAGCATTAAAATGGGCCAGAAACCATGACGTCAGAGGTTTCATTCTGTGCCTTGCACAGGTTACTAATGCAGTATTTGATTCATTAACTATAGCAGCATCTACATTGTATGTTTCCTAATGTTCTTGTTCCATCGGAACTTTGAGGCTAGTGAAATATTTTTGATCTGTCTTTCTTGGAGAAAATAAGGTCTTCTTTGTTCAAGTCCAAAATTGTACCTATATATTAAATTGTTTTTGTGAATTGTAGATTTGACTTTTTAAAGTCATTTTTTAACCTGAGATCCAACAGAAACTGTAGCCATATGAACATTGTTTTGTAGTTTCACTTTAAGGTTGCCACCACTAACCGGCAGTCTAGATAAGAAAAAAAATATTCTTACCCTGAGAAATGCTGCAACAGATGCACTTTGTAAAAACTCTGGATGCAGATGGACGTCCACATGGGAGGACCCTGAACTTCAATCTTTTCTAGCATCACAGTGCCTTCCAATGAGTTCTCTCTTTTCATTTGGAGCCAAAGTACAGTCAAACCTCGCATAAAGAATGCCTCGCTTAAAGAGCAGAATTTTCTCTGAATGTTCGCTTCGCTTAACAAATAAAACCAACCAAAAACTCACTTAACAAATAAATCGGGGTTCACAATCCCCCCCACCAGAAGTCATAATCGGTCACTTACAATGGTGTTTCGCTTAAAGAGCAAACTCACTTAAAGAGCAGTCTTGTAGAATGCATTATGCTCTTTAAGCGAGGTACAACTGTACAGTACAGTATTTGATATTCAGAATGTATCCTTCCAAGGAGCAGTCAGGCTTGATTTCATTTAGGATTGACTGATTTCCTTTAGTCCAGGGGACTCTCAAGAGTTTTCTCCACCACAACAGTTCAAACACTATTCTTCTGTGCTCACCCTTTCTTATGGTTCAGTTCTTACAGCCATAAATTACTAGTGGGAAGTCTATCGCTTTCACTATCCAGACTCCCGTCGGCAGAGTGATGTCTTTACATTTTATTACGCTGCCTAGGTTTGTCATAGCTTGCTTCCCAAGGAGTAAATGTCTTTTTATTTCATGGCTACAGTCACCATCTGCAGTTATCTTGGATCTCAAGAAGTTAAACAAGCAGCCTCAACATACTCCTTTTCCTATTCTAAACCAATCATTTGTTCCATTTCCAACCCTAACTGTCTCTTCTTGACCTGCATACAAGTTTCTCATAAGACAGGTGAGATGATCTGGTACACCCATCTCTTTAAGGACTTGCTATAGTTGCCATTTCCTTCTCCAGTGGATTGTGTTTAGTATGAGTTCCCCACTATGGCCTGTCTATCTTAGGAGACCCTAAACAACATAGCCCATAGCCTCATCGAACGACACAAGCCCCCTCATCACAGCAAGGCAACAATCCTTGAGGAGGACATCACATGAGAGTAGTGGTTAAATCCAGGTTCTAAATTCTGAATCCAACATTAAGCCATAACTAAATGAACTCACAAACAATGCTATGACTTCCAGCTTTGCTTTCTTTTAATTAACATGCACTAGCCAGAAAAATAATTTGAAGAACTTCCACTTCCACTGATATTCTAATGTTCACATTATACTATTGCAGTTCAACCATTTTTATATTAAAAAGGATGAAATAAGAGGTAAATCAGACCACCTTAATACAGGATGGATAGAATACAAAAACAAGAAGATCCTCACAATAAAGCCCACTGACAGGTTGCCACAATGATCTACAACAGATAACATGAAAAGTAATCCGTTATCAGTTTAGCGTTGTCTATCATTAAGTCACAGAAGGAACATAAATAACATGGGCAGCATTAACTCAAGATTAGTAGCTTGAACAGAATATATAGCTTAGATAGAATTAACACACAGAGTGTGTATTTATATTCTATGGAATAAAAGAGTTTATTACAACAGGCATCTTAACTCAGAAACAAGCACTTGGGAATGGTCAAATTTAAAAACATTCCTCCAAACGGCAACAGCATTAATTTCTTTAAGGTGCATGGCATGACAGACATGAGATGGTGGAACAAAATATGACTGGAGAGAAAAAGAAAGAAGCTATATGAATGTTTGCTTGTACTGTGTTATTTTCTGTCAAGTCACTTCTAATTTATTGTGGCCTTAGTAGGGTTTTCAAGGAATTTGAGATCTTTAAGGGATTGTTTTGCCATTTCCACAACCCCATGAGTTTTCATAGCCAAGCAGGGATTTGAACCCAGGTTTCCTAAGCTCTAGTCAGACACTCTAACCACTAACCACTTAGCTGACCTTAGGAAAACCTAGATCTTACAAAAGCTTCATGGCAATCTACTCAACTTCCAGAACATTTAATGGAGATGGTATTGTTGCCCTATTAAAGTATCCAACTTTAAAACCAATTTGTTAACCAAATGTTTTCCACCCTCATGCTACTTGTGGCATATCAGCAGCAAAGACAAACCAGTGACACAACAGAAGATCCTGACAGCTAATTAAGCTACATGTTACCTAGCAGAGTCAAGCAGAATTCCTGAACTTAAGAACATGCCACTTACCCTGGGCATCAACTACTTTCTAAGTGCTTTCTGTGTCAAAACAAGAAGCAAGAAACATTCATGAGACTATGCCAAAATTTCAGTTGGTGTCCATCCTGAAAGGTAATTTAGAAACTACATCACCTCAAAATGGTCTCAAGTAAATGAAATCAATACATACTGTTTCAGGCTTAGCCACCCATTATGCAAAAATTCAAAATCATTCTATTAAAGAAAGGTCCTTCCCAGTACACTACTGAGAGTGAAGATCTCTGTAGTTAAGTTATTGCCACTTTGCTATAAATGTAGCTTGGATGTGACCACATTAGGGGCTGCAGTAGCTCAGTGGTTAAGAAGCTTGCCTTGTTAGCTGGAAGACTGGTAAGTTAGCAATTCGTGACCCAGGAACTGCATGAGAGTTTTAGCGCCCGTCTCTGTCCTAGCTCTTGGGGACATGAAAGGAGCCTCGGTTCGGATGTCCCCTGAGTGGACTTTCTCCAGCAAAAATCCTTTCAATCCAGAATAATTTCTGACACAAAATAATTATTATAGTGACCACACTGTTATGATGTTCAGGGATTAGTGACTGTATTACATGAGACATTCCAAGTTAAGTAACTTAAAACTAATTAACATTCCTTGCAGTCTTCAAGATGACTGGAAAGCATGAGAACATTCATCCCATAGAATCCTCAACATCACAGTAGAATACTGTATTCCTGATCCTGATTGATTTAACTAGTAATAGGTTTGCTTAATGTAAACAATTTCTTTTTCCTCTTTACATTCCAAGGACATGGAGGTTTATTTAGAATGATAAGGCTTCATCTATATTAGCTTACAGGCATTTCTGTTCAGATTTTCATTATAGACTTGTTAAAGTGCTCTGTATGGTAGAACAGCAGTGCTTTATCTAATTAAGAGCACAACGTATTGGGATAATTTGCTAAAAAGTTACCATTTTCATGAAATGGCTAAAATGGTGACCCACAGTCTAAACTGGTGGGATTAAAACTCTCCTAACCTCAGTGCCTCATTAGCAACATGGAGCTAATACTAGCTTTAGCCTTCATACATTACAGTGTCAGGACTGCAGCACCATAGAATTTCACTTCACCTCCAGGAGTCCACAGAGTTTCCTGAAAACCAGCACCAACCTATCTCTCACTTCTGCTAGATTCTTCAACTGGATCTTACTTCTATTTTTCAGCAAGACAAAACATATAAACTACTCCAAACAAATACCAAGTCTATTTATATACTGTAGTATAGGTTAAACATAAAATAAAATCCTGTCAACTGCAACAAATACAATACTTTCTGTATACTTTGGTATGTCCTATATACAGTAGCCGGTTAACATCTGCACCACCCAATGTTAAAACTGGATAACATCGGGAAATTTGAGGAAAACCTTTGCACGACCCAACCTTAACTTAACATTGAATGGTGCAGTTTTCCTCAAATTTCCCAACGTTGAGCTCAGCTCCAAAGCTGGCAGGGCTGGTCTCCCCCTTAGCAATCCAGGCGGGGGGTTTCTGAAGAGAGGCTGGGAAACAGGTCCCCAGCCTCTCGTCAGAAACACACACACACACACCGCCTGGATTGCTATGGGGCTTAGTGATCCAGGCGGGGGTTCTGAAGAGAGGCTAGGAAAAAGGTCCTCAACCTCTCTTCAGAACCCCCACTGCCCGGATCGCTAAACCCCTTAGCGATCCAGGTGGGGGTTTCTGAAGAAAGGCTAGGGAAAAGTTTCCCCAGCCTCTCTTCAGCGCACACACACCCGCCTGGATCGCTAAGGGGCTTAGTTATCCAGGCGGGGGGTGGTTCTGAAGAGAGGCTTGGAAAAGGGTCCCCAGCCTCCCTTCAGAAACACACACTCCCGCCTGGATCACTAAGCCCCTTAGCAACCCAGGCTGGGGTTTCTGAAAAGAGGCTGGGAAAAAGTTTCCCCAACCTCTCTTTAGACCCTCCCCCCGGCCTGGATTGCTTAAGGGGCTTAGAGCATCGGATCCCCGCAGCCCTTCCCAAACAGACAGGTGGATCGATCCCCAGTTCTTTTTCCTCCTCAGAAAGGGAACCGGGCCTTTTTTTAAACGTTGTACGATAAATGTATCGTGTGTTAAAAACCACATAACATTAAGACTTGTGGAACCAAGTTTCAATGTTATCCAGGGTATTAAAGTAAAACCTCGCATAAAGAGTGCCTCGCTTAGAGAGTAACTTGCTTAAAGAGCATAATTTTCACTGAATGTTTGCTTCGCTTAACAAATAAAACCAACCAAAAACTCGCTTAACAAATAAAACCAACCAAAACCTCACTTAAATAAATCAGGGTTTGCAATCCCCCCCACCAGAAGTCACAATTGGTCACTTACAATGGTATTTCGCTTAAAGAGCAAACTCACTTAAAGAACAATCCTGTGGAACACATTATGCTCTTTAAGCAAGGTACAACTGTACTGCAGTCAGAAACATACTGTAAATTAAAATAAAATATCTAAATTCCAGAAACATCTCATTAAGAAACAAATCTCAATCCATTCAGAGATACAAAGGTGTGTTCACACACCCCCAAAAGATGTAAAGAAAAAAATTCGCCCTTTTCCACCTTCCCTTCCAGATGCCTCTTTCTGCAGGAGCCAAACCGATCCACACACACACATACTTTACCCACTTCAGAGAGAAATGATTATACAGTGATACCTCGAGTTACGAATTTAATGCGTTCCCCAGGATATTTTGTATTACGAAAAATTCATAACTCAAATTTCCCATAAGAATGCATTGAAAACCAATTAATCTGTTCAGAAAAAAATTCATATCTAGAGGCATTATTTTCAATTGATTTTCATTTGTATCATGAAAATTTCATAACACGAGGTGTTCGTAACTCGAGGTACCACTATTGAATTTGGCACCATTGAGCCTACTAACTAAGCAGCAAACTGACCACCAGAAACAAGACTAGAATTTCTGGATATTCAGAGAAATCTCTAGGGGCAATAAAGTATATTTGTTTAAATATTTTTTAAAAACACAGGTATATAAGCACTGAAAAAAAATGGCATAATGGATGGAATATAAGGCTAGGATACAGGAGAGCAGGGTTCAAATCCTTCCTTAGCCACAGAAACTCCAGGGTTTGGGAATACTAAACTATTCCTCAGACATCTCACATATCTGGAAAATCCAATTAGGTTCACCAACAGTCAAAAGCAACTTCACAGCTCACAAGAACTGAGTGTATTCAATGCCAAAGAAGCAATGAATACTGACCTTTAACATAACTTAGAAGAAGAGATAGAACTGGTGACTAGAAAGGTACACATTAGGCCTGACAGTTGCTTCTTTTTCAGGTATTCCCAACCCACATTACTGGAGGGAAATGTTGTTATAATAGATACAGAATTAGTGTGCTAAATTCTAGGGCAGTGATGGTGAACATTGGCACTTTAGGTGTGCTTGGACTTCAATTCTCAGTAGCCTAAGTCTCTGTGAATCAACATGAATGGGTTTACTGCACATAGGTATGGATTCACAGAGACTTGGGCTTCTGGGAATTGAAGTCCAAGCACACCTGGAGTGCCAAGATTCACCATCACTGGTCTATAACCTTTGGCTCTAGATGTTCTTGAACTTCAATTCCCAGAAGTCCTGACCAGCAGGAGTGCTGACTTGGGCTTCTGGGAATTGAATTCCAAGCATACCTGGAGTGCTAAGGTTTGCCATCATGGTTCTAGGGCAACTTGAACAGAAAAAAACATTCACTTAGTCTCACTTACCCCTTAGGAATGTTCCACCATTACAATGGATGTGTCAAGAATTTCCCATTCTGCAAAGATCCTCATGGCTCCCCAAATGTATTATTCTTATATGACCAGACCACCTTGTTGACTTCAGTACTATATAAGGTATGAAGTTCTGATATCAATTAAAATTCCCTAAAAGTCAAAACTTTGACTTTTCATCACTTCAACTGTAAAATGGATGCATGTTCAACTGCACTAGGGTTGTCAAAACTGAAGGATCCGACTTACGAATCATTCCTTTGTGTAATATCGCCATGAAAAACCTATTTTAGAGAAATATTTAACCTTTACCTCCATGGATACTCTCTGTGTGCTAAGAAAAGAGTGCCTAGCCCAGTTGTTCCTAACGTGGGGCCCACACCCCACATTCGGACTTCGATTCCCAGAAGCCTAAGTTAGTACACTGGCTGATCAGTGCTTTGGGGAATTGACTTAGGCTTCTGGGAATTGAGGTCCAAAGACCAAAGGTTAGGAAACACTGGCCTAGACCCTCCTCTTTCCATTATTACTTGTGGAAAACAAAATAAAATAAATAAAATAAAAATAAAATAAAATAAAAAACACTGTAGCACTTTAAAGACTAACTGCTTTATTTTTATTGTTAGCTTTCGTGGATCGAGTCCCCTTCTTCAGACAAAGAGTGAAACTTACAGGCATGGTTTTTATATAGCAAAAAAATCACTTGTGGAAAGTGACACATCTGATGCAGAGACTTTCTTGCTCATATTTGGGGTCTACACATGAACAGAATTACTCACATTTAAAGCCTACACATGAGCAAACACTGTCACTGTAGTCTGTTGCAGAAAGTGACAGAGAAAGGGGGGCCTAGATACTCCTCTGTAAACACAATGAGGGCATATGTCTTCTGCTTTTTATCTGTACGTCGTGAACAACTCAAATACATTTATCATATGATCTTGCATTTCTCAATTAGTTATTTGGACTAATGGACAAATTTATAAACAAATCAACAGTAATTTTAGAATTCTAGTACAACTAAGAAGTCAGACATCAAGGGAAGTACAAGTGGTACCGCGCTTAAAGAGCATAATGTGTTCCACAGAATTGCTCTTTAAGTGAGTTTGCTCTTTAAGCTAAACACCACTGTAAGTGACCAATTGTGACTTCGGGGGGGGGGGATTGTGAAACCCGATTTATTTGTTAAGCGAGTTTTTGGTTGGTTTTATTTGTTAAGCGAGGCAACCATTCAGAGAAAATTCTGCTCTTTAAGTGAGTTACTCTCTAAGCGAGGCACTGTTTATGCGAGGTTTTACTGTAGGTTTTTTATGGAATGGAAAGGGAGCAAGAAGCATGAGATATACTACTGAGGGTATGAATCGCATAACATCAAGGAATCTGGGGGGAAGAATTGCATCAGATAACATTAAGATCGTATGGGATGCTTCAGATAACAACCGCTAAAGCCTGTGTGGTTACAATGTATCTCTATGGATCCCATAGAGGATCAGATAACACTAAAAATCATATAACACCAAGACTTGTGGAACCAGGTTTTAGTGTTATATGAGGTTTTACTGTATTAGATTTCTTACCACAGACCTACTGAGAGCTAAAAAGTAAAACATTATACTCTACTTGTGCTTTAATAGGCATTATCTAGAATGCTTCAGGCTAATTCCTATAATTCATTGTACACTGACCGGTCAAAACAATAAAGTAGAAAATACAGAATTATGGCCAGTTACATGTTAAAGATGTCTTCCATCCAGTGGTGGGCAGCAAAAATTTTCGCTACCACACCATGAGCAGAGCCTACACAGTGGGCGGAGCCTACGTCATGGGCGATCTAGTCATGCCTGCCATTTGGCCATGTATACATCTGCAAACACGGGCAACACTGGCTATTTGGCTGTAAATGGAGATGAGCACTGCACCCTAGAGTCAGATATGACTGTCTTTTGAGCAAGGTAGGCCTTGAACCACTTGCAGGGATAAAACCTGATGTCAAATTTGAATACCAATCAGGGATCTTCTGTTATTAGGTAAAGATTTCCCTTGCTCAAAAGCCAGTAGTTACCAACTCTAGGGTCCAGTGCTCATCTCTGTTTATAGCCAAAGAGCCAGTGGACTTGATCCACAAAAGCTCACATTAAAATACAGCAGTTAGTCTTTAAGATGCCACAACGTTTTTGCCTTTTTGTTTTGTTTACTCTCTGATATGCTTGCACAGAATAAAACTTTTTAAATGGTAGCTGGGTTAGTCTCTGTTTCAAGCATATCAGAGTAAACAAAACAAAAAAAAACCCTCCCTTAGTCTGCTTCAGACCCTCTCCACCTCTAACACACACACAAACCCACACGCACTCCATCCCTCTCCATACTCACCCCCACACACGCCCTCCATCCAAAACCCTCTCCCTTGCAGCATGGCACGTAAGGACAGTGGGAGGGACCCCAGGGGAGGCAGCCACACCAAAGCCAGGCCGCCCCCGCCGCCCCCTCAGCCATCGACTCCACTGTGCAAGGCCACCCGGACTTGGAGGAAGTGAGTAGGGAGGTGGCCATGGCCACCCAATTTCACAATCCCCTGCCCAGAGCACCCAATTTTGCCACCCCCCTCCCGGGGGAGGCTCGAACCTGTTACTGCCCACCACTGCTTCCATCATACAAATATGTTTTCTGAAGATGTGGGTCAACAAAGACCAACAATATGGACCTTCCCAATCTTCTTCTGCCATTTAAGTTAAAAAACAACAACACAGGAACACTTCAGAAAATATAATACAGTATACAGTATTTCAAAATAAAATGCACCTTCCCCTTTTCTCTGAAGTCCATCGCAGACAGGGGGAGAAATTGAGAAAATGACAATTGCCTCCTGCCCACATTTGATTGGTGGAAGACCTTCTGAATGCAGGTAGGGCTAATTAGATCCAATGCCTAACATTCACATCATGAAGTATTGTTTCCCAATAGCTTCTCTTGCTAAAACTGCTGTGCAGTGCTGTTGTACAATGAAAACCCCAGAATAATTATCTCCATATTCTTATTTGTACTGCAATCCATATCTTCCACGAAGGACGGGTAAACTAGTGTAAATAATACTTTCTTGCCAACATTTTTGCTCAGCTTATAATAAACTCCCATTGTGTCAACAATTCATTTCACGGAAAAGAGGCCTTTGCCTGCGCTTTTAGCCGACCTCCTTTGAAGAAGGTGGAAGTTATCTCTCTGTGTTCAAACACATGCTTCATTTTTCCCAGGCAGCGGAAGAACAACTTCAAAAAGCATTTAAAAAATTCCACCCTATGTTTAAAAAATAATCTCACAGTTGAGATGCAAATTCAAAGAGGGGATTTAGATCAAGAAGTAGGAACAAAACTGTGAGTAGGTTAAAAGAGAAAATCTGTTTTACACCCATGAAGAATACAAAACAAAATATGAAAATGAAAGGTAGAGGTTTTTAATCTAATGGAAGTCACTCTGCTGACAGTTTTCCCCTCCTTCTTGCAGCCCTGTTCAGATTTGCTCTTAAGTGTCTACTCCAGAACTGAGTTGGTGTGATGGTGATGCCAAATGAGAGAAGTAGGAAGGACAGAAAACTGGGGTGGGGGCAGTTTGTTTTCTTCTTCCATTGGCAGATGCCTTTCGTCAGCAAGATGACCCTCACTGGACACAAGCCTGTGAGTTGCAAAGCTCAAAAGTGCAGCCTGATAAAAGCTTCCACTTTCTCTTCCACAAACTACCTTTGAACACTTAAATGTGTCTAAGAGGTGGTGATTAAAAGCAATGTGTTTCCATGGCTTCTAGCCACATCCTGATGAAAACACTCAGAATTATGTGTTGATGACCCACTACAATAGGGGTGCCCAAACTTTTTGGGCCGTGGGCCGATCATGTGGTTCAAGGAGCCGGTCACTACGGCCCAGGGGCCGGGTGGGGCCCCCAAGGCCAATTCATCCGGCCCGCAAAGCCCTCGTCGCTCCTGTAAGCGGAAGTAAAACGCGCCCGTACGGGCACGTTTTACTTCCGCCTCAAGGAGCGACGAGGGCTTCACGGGCCGGATGAATTGGCCTCGGGGGCCCCACCCGGCCCCCGGGCCTTAGTTTGGGCACCACTGCACTAGTTTCACCAAGAGACCTAGTCTTCATATTGACCAACAATATGTCAAATATGTGCCAGTTGTGGTTTTGTCACTTCAGCAAGGAGTCTTAACAGTCATAAGAAGTGTTTGCCTGAAAGGAAAAGTAGACTGATTTTCCTGCTGTTTGGGCTCTAAATTCACAACAGCAAACTTAGGTCTCAAAATAAAATATGAAATTAAAAACAAGGCAGGGCAAAGTTAGAAAGAAACACTGCAGATAATAAACTCATTAAGGGAAGAGGATTATGCATTTCCTTGTGATACATTACAGCTTAGTTTTAGAATAATGCAAAAGTCTGTTGTAACAAACATGCTTTATAATATGTACAGTCACAAACTATAGAGGATATAAATCAGAAAAATAAATAAAAAACAAACAAACAAACAAATAAGGGGGTTAACAACAACAAATTACCTTTAAAAAAGCAACTTTCAAAGCAGCCAAAAGAACAAAAACAACTTAGCCACTAAAATGTTGGGTTGCTAGGTGCAGGACTCTTCCATCGCTTGAATCTTGGACCAGTTTCCACAAACTGGTTTCCATATCATACAGCATCTGCCTAGCAATGACTAATCTTTCAGATATGTTTTGGGGTGTGTGAAAACTAATGCTGAAAAAATAAAAATGGAAATAATCTAAGCCAAATGTACAGGCTGTTTTAGCTCACAGTATCATACCAGAATTGACTGATATGGAAGGGGGAAAGAAGGATGTACCCACAGGTGTAAAGGTAAAGCCAGTCATCTCTGGCTCTAGGGGGCGGGGCTAATCTTCATTTACAGCAAACGAGCCAGCACTGTCCATGTTTGCAGACATTACCATGGTCATGTAGACTAGACACCGAAGTGCATGGAATACTGTTACCTTTCTCACTGAAGCAGCACCTATTTATCTACTTGCAATTTCTTGCTTTCGAACCTCTCAGTTGGCAGGAGCCGGGAGGGATGGGAGATCACTCCGCCATGCAGCTCTCAGATTGCGAACTATTAAGATTATCAAACTCAGCGCCTTAACCCCTAAGCCAGTTCTCAAACTTTTTAAGTCAGGGGCCAGGTCACACTCCCTCAGAGAGCTTTGTGGGCGGGACGGCTATTTTGCCCTTCCTCCACCACATGGCACTTTCTGGTGTGGTGGGGGCCACATGAAATGGTGCTGCGGGCTGCATTTGGTCCACAGGTCACAAGTTGAGAATCCCTGCCCTAAGCCACCTTACCCACAGGTGTACACATACACAACCTGTACACCACACCCACACCTTACTGAGGGAAAACTTGGTCAATTCAGATGTTTTGGGCCTTCCACTCTAGGGCCGGATGGCCGGGTGGTGGGGTGTGTGTGTGTGTGTGTCTCAGAAAGCCATCGTCATCATCCCTCTTCAAACAAACCCTACTTCTTTCCAGTGTGTGTGTGTGAGAGAGGGTGGTGGTGGTAGGGGAGAGGATCTGGCCCAGCTGTTAGGGTTGCGTTTCCGCCCCTTCCCAAGGGCAAGGAGAGGAAAGAGCGGCTAATTCCGCCCCATTTTGTTGACTTCACCCTCCCTCGTGGATTTTGCCCCAGCCCTCTACGAACAAGGAGGGGAGTTCGATTCCCGAGTCCTCCCTGTTCCTGAGCTGCTTTTTTTTTTCCTGGTAGCTTAGTGGTTAAGACGCTGAGGCTGACGACTGGAAGGTTGGTAGGTCAGCCGTTGGGGACCCGAGCGCTGCACGACAGAGTGAGCTCCCAGCTCCTGCCAGCCTCGCAGTTCGAAAGCCAGACATTGCAAGTAGGTAAACAGGGACCACTTCGGTGGGAAGGTGAACACAGCGTTATGCCTGCCAGCACGAACACAGAACCCTATAGAGTTGGATACGACACAGTTGGAAGAGGAAGACCTCGAGTCCCTAAATAAAGCTTAGTGGTTAAGACGCTGAGGTTGACGACTGGAATAAATAAAGCCACCGAGTCCTAACGAGGCTCAAGGTTGGCTCAGCCTTCCATCCTTCCGAGGTCGGTCAAAATGAGTACCTAACATGTTGGGGGCAAAAAAATGCTCATTAACTTATGAACTGCCCGGAGAGTGGACTAAGCTGTACGGGGCGGTACGTACAGGTAATTGCTACTGGAGATCTGTCGGATCAACTCTCCTTCGCCCCGGGGGACAGAGCGAGCGACAGCCCAGGGCATCCGTTCCCACCGACGAGCCAGCCCAGTCCCCCAGAAAATCCCGCTTCCCTGCTTTGAATCAGGGCGGGGAGGACGGACACCCAGGCAGGCGACCGCCCCGTCTGGATCCACACCGGGGGAAGGAAAGGAGAAGAGCCTTTTAACCACCCTGAGCCGGCTCTTCGTAAGGAATAATCAAGCGGAGAGGGAGCTGGCAAGTCAGCGCAGCAGCTGCTCGGAGAAGGAGCCGTCGGGGCGCCGCGATCGCAGGGAAAACTGCGCTCCGAGAAAAGTGTTCCTAGTGGACGCCCGGGAATGGAGGGGCACACACACACACACCCAGGGAGCCTACCTTTCCTGCCCGCCTGCCGCCCAGGTCTGAATCCCGCAGGCCCCTTCGAGGATCGCACGCCCGAAGCAGAAGAGAAGCGGCGTCCCGTCGGTCGCGCTGCGAAAGAAGTCTCCGGCTCCTGCCCCGCCGGGCTCCGCGGAGACACTGGGCGGGCTCGGCTCTCCCCCCCTCCTTTCGCAGCAGCAGCAGCAACGACGGCGGGGCCACCCAGCTGTGCGCCAGAGGCGCCAGAGAGGCACGCCACATGCGCGCCGGGAGCCAATGGGCGAAGCCCTTTTTCTGGTTCTGTGGCCTCCTCCTTCTTCCCCCCCTCTCCCTGCTTTCTCACGTGACAATTGCCTTAAGTTTAAGGAGTGTTTAGGAATGGGCTAGACACTGGAAGAAAAGTCGAGATTGGAGCCAAAGTCGAGATTGGAGCCAGGGGCAAAAAGCACGCTTTTCCTTTACTGTCGGGGGGCTAGGAAGGGAAGAAGTTCAAGAAGGAGAACGAAAAGCATGGAGTGAATTTTGAGCACCTGATTAAAACCTAGTGGTGGGATGGAAATAAGGAACTCTTAGCGCATTGCCCCCCCCCCCAGTGATGGGATGTAACAGGTTCGCACCAGTTCGCCAGAACCGGTAGTAACTTTTCCCAGTGTCCCGGAGAACTGGTAGCAGCTTTTGGGAGGAACCACCTTCGGGGCTTACCTTTTCACTGGTTTCCCCACTGCGCATGCGCACCAAGTGCTTGGTGTGCATGCATGCCTACAGTGCTTGGCACGTATGCATGGCCTCCTTGCTGTCCTTGTGTTGTGGGTGGGTGGGTGGGTTGAGGGGTGTGTGTGTGCTTATTTTTATTTTATTATTATTATTATTATTCTCTGGCTCCACCCATGGTGTCATGATGTCATGACATTAGCTCCACCCACACTGTAATGACATCACGGTGGGGTAGTAAATTTTTTGACATCCCACCACTGCCCCCCCCCCGTGTTTTCCTCCTGGTTTTCCTCCATAAACCAGAGGTGCCCAAACTATGGCCCATGGGCCAGATCTGGCCCCAATGCCGTTGCCCCAGCACGGAGCTCGCCCCACCACCTCTGCCCAGTGGCCCAATGGGAGCGCTTCCCTCCTCCTAGCACATAGTTTGCTCCTCCACCCTTCTGGCCAGCAGTCCTATGAGAGGACTTCTTTCTTCCTCCAGAAAAGAGTTCGCTCCGCCCCTCTGCCGATGGCAGCCTGTTGAGTTTGGGCACTCGGTCTCTAAAAGGTTCGCCATCACTGCCTGCCATAAAATGTTCTAGTTCCACACATAGGCTGGGCCTTCCAAGTTTTATGAGACCAGTAAAAACAAAGTGAAAACAAAACAAAGGAAGACGGAAACATGGCACCTTAAAAGCCAACGGCTATATTTTTAAGGGGAGCTTAAGGCAATCATGTCGGAGACACTGGACTTAATCCACAGAAGTCCGTTTTAAAAGGTAGCGGTTACTATGCAAACTGACCCACCACTTTTTACTTTTCTTTTGTACTTTGTGAAGTTCGGCTGTTGTTGCAAAAGATTACAAGAGTTTTATGGTTGTTTTCTTCTTCCGTGTCCTAATCAAACTTGGGATTACCAAAATGAAGCTACTTTCTTGGCTTCGTTTTTGGCCAAAATTAAGTCTTCATCTGCACATGTTTCGAGTACTAATCAGAAGACTAGGAGAATGTCTGGATTGTGTGTGTTGTTTACCAGCAGCTCCCACTTGAGCATATTAGTCTTACATTTAGGCACTCCGATGCTCTCAGCCTATTCAGAGTCCTCCAAGTACTTAAGGAAGGTTGAGTTTGTCATCTATATCCTCCTTTAATGTTATTCCTTGTTAAGTGAGTGCCTTCCTCCATCTTCTATTTTGTTTTGCTAGCAATGGTTACTAACCAGTTGCTTTACTTTCTGTACAGGTTTGTGGGCGCAATTTGACATTCAGGGACATTTCTTTTGTTCTTCAAATGCTATAAGCCAACGGGAATTAAGGGACCAGCTCAGAGAATGGTTTTCATCCTTTCCAATGCTAGTAAATGATTTCCATGGTGATACATATGCCAGAATGGTAGAGCTATAATCAACAGTAAGGTAAAGGTAAATGTCACTTGATAAAGTGGACCTGATCCACGAAAGCCAACAATAAAAATATAGCAGTTAGTCTTCAAAGTGCTACTGTGTTTTTTATTTTGTTTTGTTTTGTTTTGTTTTCTGAGATGCCATAAATGTCACCCTTGCTCGAAAGCCAGTCGTATCCAACTCTAGGGTTCATTGCTCATCTCTGTTTCATAGCCGAAGAGCCA
Source organism: Furcifer pardalis (assembly GCA_030440675.1). Classification (NCBI taxonomy): domain Eukaryota; kingdom Metazoa; phylum Chordata; class Lepidosauria; order Squamata; family Chamaeleonidae; genus Furcifer; species Furcifer pardalis. The sequence continues at coordinate 45,536,894 of CP126894.1, read as the reverse complement.
GCGCTTTCTGCCTCTGCAGACGTTTCTGTGGTCATGTGGCAGGCATGACTAGACACCGGAGCGCTGTTTACCTTCCCACTGAAGTGGTCCCTATTTATCTACTTGCAATTTCTTGTTTTCAAACTGCAGAAGCTGGGACAAAGATGGGAGCTCAATCCATCCTGCAATATTCAGCGTCTTAGCCACTTGAGGCACTGCTTTGCTGGCCTATTGGTTAAGTTTTGATCACATGCTATTGGCATATGCTTAGAGAGGCTATAGCAGGGGTTCATAACCTACAGCCCACAGGCTGGATCTGGGCTCCAGTCCAAATCCATCCAGCCCCTGTCCCAAATTGCCACTGATGCTGGAAGTGCCCTGACATCACTGGAAGTGCCGAAATTGCTGCATTTTTTGCACCAAAACACTGCGAAAACATGGGGGGGGGGGGAGGATAAAAATGGTACAAAATGTTCCTCCCTTGCTCCCTCCTGCAAGGGAAGCAGCAGAGGTGGAAAAAATGCCCAGAAATGCAGTGCAAATTCATGCACTGTCGCCGGCGGGAAGAACCTTGTGACTGGCCCCTCAGCTGACTGAGGTGGTATGGTCAGGCCCCTGGCAGGAAAAGGTTGCGGTTGGAAACCCCTGGGCTATAGGAATCGGAAATAATACTATTGTAAAGAAATTGCAAGTAGATAAATAGGGACCACTTCGGTGGGAAGGTAACAGCGTTCCGTGCACTCCGGTGTCTAGTCATGCCTGCCACATGACCACGGAAACGTCTGCAGAAGCAGACAGCGCTGGCTCTTCGGCTTAGAAACAGAGATGAGCACTGACCCCTAGAGTCGGATACGACTGGCTTTCGAGCATATGAAAATAAAGCAGCCAGAAGCCCACTTCCAGTTTTGCAAAAAATAAAATAAAAATGAGTGTGTTGGAGCGTTTAATAATGCAGAGGCCCTGAATGACCTATTTAAAAGGGAAATTGCTCCCAGATACTTGGGAGCTGCTTCTTAATATTTGTAATGGAAAAATGGGAATCAGGAGAGAACCCCAGAAATAACTTTGGAGGGCTGCATGTGTGCCAGAACAACTGTACTTTTTCCACCTTCAGTTTATATAATTACCATGTTTCATTTGAGCATGAACCAATTAAAACACAATATATAAAAATGTGATATAATATTTGATCTAAGTAAAAGCCTAGAGCAGGTTGGATCCCTTCCTCAGCTAGACTGGCTAAAGCTGAAGGAAAGTGAAATTCAACAAGGTCTGGAGATCCATGGGCTTTCTAGACTCTGTTTTTTTAATTCAGAACATCTGTGCAAACATGCATAAGATTGTAGTCTTGGAAAATTATAACATGTTCACATGGAAATTAGTAAATCCCGTATTGCCCCTTCAATAAGTTTGTATTACTCCCACCCCTTCAGAAGGTTTCTAGAGCAGTGAGGAGGGGATAAAATTAAAGTAAGTGCAAATTAAAGCAGCAAAAATGAAAACACCACCATTTTAAAGAGCAGAAGAAAAGCGGTTTATAGAGAGACAAGAATAGAAAACAGCATAATGGCATTTACTGACAACATGATTTCAAAGCAGTGAGAAAAATAAACAGCTTGGTGCTGAAATGCATCAAGGCAGGTGACAGTCAAGCCTCTATAAGAAAAAGCATTCCACAGTTAAGAGTGCCATCACGGAGCAGTTCTTCTGTCACATGAAAAAAGCAGATGGTAGTTACTTCACTTTCGTCTTGCAAAATGTTTCAGGGTTTGGAAAAATTTATACATATTAGTGTGTAAAAATGTTACACCTATATTTTGTAGTGAACCATTGCCAGCCACCAGTTTTGCATGCTGTCTTTCAAGTAACAAGAAAAGGCAATTGGCTTCCTATTGCACTCTCTCTTTGAATTCTGGCGAGTGTGTTCTATTATAGGCTGTCGTGGCATATTTTACATATACTGTACTGTATTCCTAATAGGGAGAGCAAGTGTAGCACAGAGACTTGTCTTACTTTAGCCCGATTGTTTTCAATGTGGCTTGTGTATATGCAAGGAATTGGACTGTCCTTGTTGATGTAAATATTCCAGCATAATTTATTCTATCATTAGATCTGGTATTTACTCATTACAGTTTAAGATCCAGCTTTACAGTCTCCTCCTGTATTTATACCTGAATGAGTAAGTATACAGTATTTGCAGAGCAAAATACAGATTCTTCTAAAGCCAGTAGTTCAGTGGCGTAGGAAGGCAAGGGCGAGGGGGTTGACTCGCCCCGAGCGGCACATTTTGGGCTATGAGTATTCTTGGACTACAATTCCAAGAAGCCCTAGTGGGAGTGGGCGGCAGCGTCCACCAGGGGGCGGCAAATTTGGCTATTGCCCTGGGCAGCTGAAATTATTGCGGCATTACTGCAGTAGATGGATTTCTGACTGCTGTCAATGAAACCTATATCACTTCACAGAATTTAGTTCCACTGTTCACATTACTACAATCCAGTTCTATGCATATATGTTCAGAGTTTCCATGTATATCTTTGTTTCCATGTTGATATGGTATACACAGAGTCAGCAATGAAGAAAATAAATATCCTTTAATATTCCTAAACTGTACAGTGGCAAAGTATCACTGTACAGTGGATCCTCAGTTAACATAAAAATCGCATAACAAAAGAAAATCCATAAAAAATAGTGACTCAGTTTATTATTATTTTTCCCAGAACAGATTACAGTAAAATCTCTACATATAGTATGAATGTTTTCCATTCCACACGGTTATTTGTATGTCATGAAATTTGTATGTTGAAAACACGTTGCATTACCAGAAGAAGCCACTAGATGTCACCATATAGTGTATATTTTTTGTGTGTCGAATTTTTCCTATTATAAATTTGTATGTTGATTTTTTTTAAGCCAGGATTTCTATTTGTATGATGATTTTTTTGTAAGTTGAACCGTTTGTATGTCAGGGTTCCACTGTATTTGTTTTTCAATGTATTCCTATGGGAAATTGCATTCAATGCATTCCTATGAGAAATTCGGTTACAGTAATTTTTGCTGTAAGAAACATCCCAGAGAACACATTAATTATGTTAAATAAATAATATAAATAAATAAATATGTTAACCAAGGTTCCACTGTACAGGTAAAGACTAAAGTACAGCTCAAGTGATATAATTCTCTTGTGGTTATAAAACAAAAACCATAGTATGATTAAAACAAGAGCTATATTTCTGAAGTAATGTTAGTATCCATATACAGTATTTGAGTGTGGCATCAAAAGGTACTTTAATATGAATTTCACTTTGAAAAATGCAATTATAAGTATAGGATGAGAAAGCAAACTTATTATGATTTTAAAAAATCTGAAATTGATTTTGAAAGGCAATCATTTAGAAATCAGTATGGGGGAAATTATTTTTAACTCAGCATGCTGCAATGAATGATTTGATGTTGTTCAGTTGCACAGTTAAGTCTAACTCTTCGCAACCCCATGGACCACATCACACCAAGCTTCTCTGTCATTCATCATCCTTTGGAGTCTGTCGACTCTACATCCATGCCAACCACATCAATGATACTGTCTGTCTAATACAAGGTTCCCAGCTGGGAGCTGTGTCATGCTCGCTCATTCAGCTTTGAGGGCTGGATGGCCATTTTCCCCCTGCCTGCATGATAGGGGTGACATTTTGTCCCCACAGCTTCAAAGGGGGTGGCCATTTTGTTTCTCGAATGCCCTTGGAGGGATGGGAGACCACATGAAATGGAGCTGTGTGTCACATCCAGCCCGTGGGCCTTAGGTTGGGAACTCCTGGTCTAATGTTTGCTGTGAAAACTCAACTTCAGCTCTGACATAGTTTTTCAGTCAGCTCCTAACTGTTGAAGGGGGTTGGTCACTGGGATCCTGACATTTCCAGGAGGTAGATTCATAAGCAAATGATAGTGCTTCAGAAAGCATAACAATGCTTTGTTGTTCAATTCTCTGTAAAAAATAAATAAATTGCAAATAAGTAGCCATGTAAAACACAACTGATATTCAGTCAAGTGAACCTGGCCTGACAGCATTAAAAACAGAAGCTTCAGTTGATTTCAGTATCAACAAGAATTTCAATATACTGTACCAAGGATATCATTTTTATACATGAATGCTTTCCTCTGAACTAACCACAGAATACACAAGGAAGTGCAATTATAATTCAAGAACATTCTCTATCCATTTATTTGTCCTGTCATGATTAAATAAGATTACCATTTTTTTCTCTCCTTTGTAGCAGGCCTTTTGAGTTTGTAACAGCTGTGGTCAGGAAAGGGAAACCAACAGGTTTAGCTTTTGCTTAGATGAAGACTGAATAATGAGAAAAGCTAGATTTTTTTTTCAACTTTTGCCTGACTTGTCCCCCGTTAAGATATGTGTACAAAATTGGGGGCTAGGGTTGAAATTCAGTAGTAAATCACAAGTAGAGTAGGCCCATTGAATCAGCGAGGATTTGGTAATAATAATTTTGTGTCAGAAATTATTCTGGGTAGAAAGGATTTTTGCTGGTGAAACTCCACTCAGGGGATGCCTGAATGAGGCTCCTTTCATGTCCCCAAGAGCTGGGACAGAGACGGAGGCTCAATCTGTCATGCAGTACCCGGGTCTTGAACTGTTGACTTGCCAGCCTTCAGAGCTAACAAGACGAGCTGCTTAACCACTGACCCATGGCAGCCCCAGTGAGGATTTGGTGAAACAAACCCATAGGTCCCACCATTTCAATGGATCTACTCTAGTTGTGACTTACTACTGGATTTCAGCCTATAGGTGTCAGAAAAACACCCCTCCTTAACCAGGGAGACTGCTGACTGCCAGGTTCAAGACCTCTGTGTCTATGAAAACATTAACCTTAGCTAAGATAATTTTTTGTCTTGTCCAAACATACTTTATCCATTCCAGATAAAACAAATATGCAAGATCAATAAGTGTTTGTTAAGTTATCAGATAGGAATGACTCAAGGCTGTCACCTGGTCTGATATTACTTTACTGTAGTACAGACTTTCTGCATTTCAGGAGCAAATGTTTAAAGGTATTTTCAGTTGAGAGAGATCTAGGGTGGCTATTTAGATATAAAAAGAGAAAAACCTTATCTTAGAAAAGAACAAGAAAAACCATTAGTTTGCACACAATTTGCATGTTATAATTTAATATAGATGTTCACATTAAAGCCTCATTACTTTAACTTGTTAGAGATACAATGTGGATCAGTCTTGCACAGCACGACTCAGTGACCTATATGCCTACTCAGTTTGTTGTTCAGGAGCAAAACTTGAAGAAGTGACAATATCTTGCTTCTTACTCTTCTTGATCTTTAAGCAAATGGAGGGTAAAGCAATCATACTTATATAGTGCCTCATAACACTTAGTGCACACTCTGGATGGTTCACAAGTTAATTAGCATTTGCCCCCAACATGCTGGGTACTCATTTTACCAACCTCAGAAGGATGGAAGGCTACGTCAACCTTGAGTCCTAGTCAGGATCAAACTCACAATATTTTGGTTGCAGTATGGCAGTTTTAACCACTGCATCACCAGGGTTTTTCGAATAAAGTATGTAATCAAAATCAGGACCATCATATATAAAATAGGACACATGGCCAACTTTTTCACATTCTGTCTTTCTATTTTGTGTTTTCCCATATTAGGATGAAATCATTCTCTCAGAAGAAATAGAAAAATTATAGATTTAAGTGATATTAAGAACTTCAAACATATGATGGCTGAAATCCTGTTGCTTAGTGAAGTGAACCACTCTTAAATGACCCATTCTTTCAAATGGGTCTACTCTAGGGTAGGAGCTACATATTTCAGATAACCCATGGTAAGCTTGTTCCTGCAAGTTATCTGAAAACAAGCATGAAACCCACCTGTTTTGCACATCCTGCTTTAATGCAATTCCTCACATGAAAGCATTATGTTGAGCAGCTGCCAACCAGCCAGTGCTTGGGAGGGTTCCCAGCACCATTAACATCACCAGAGTCAAGGCAGCAGATCACCCACTTGACATGCAGAAAAAATGTGCCACTCCTGCTGGCAAGAACAATGTTGCCAGTGCCAAGGCATCTCCTGTAAGGGACAACACACCAACATTACCCCATAGGACTCATTACACCCGCTGGAAACCTGCACCCATTCAGGAAGCACACATAAACATTTGTGTTGCTTCAGAGTACCTGGGGTCTTGAACCAGGCTAGAGAAATCTATTATAGGTTTTAATCACTCACTGTTTATGCTTACAAACTAGCCAGATCAGGTAGTACATGCAGTGTGGATTAGCAAAATGTAGTGTTGCCAATAAAGAAATAAAGGAATTGGAAATCTCTCACCAACTTATGCTCTGTACCAGGGGTCGTCAACCTTTTAAAGTCGGGGTCTGGGTCACACTCCCTCAGACAGTTAAGGGGGCTGGACTGGTGATCCCCCTCCCCCGCCATTTACGACTGCTTTAAACATGTTTACAACAGGCGTAAATGAGTCCATAACTGATTCTGGTGACCCCAGCTGGAGCAAGGACAGGGGCTGGATTATTTGGTGCTGTGGGCCAGATCCAGCCCATGGGCCGTAGGTTACATACGCATACTCTATATAATATGTAGACATCTTTCATATCAAGACAGCTTTTATTCAAAAGAAAAAAAATAGTTTCAAAGTTTAGAATTACAGTGGTGCCTCGCTTAAAGAGCATAATGCGTTCCACAGGATTGTTCTTTAAGCGAGTTTGCTCTTTAAGTGAAACACCATTGCAAGTGACCAATTGTGGGGGCTACTGCAAACTCCAATTTATTTGTTAAGCGAGTTTTTGGTTGGTTTTATTTGTTAAGCGAAGCGAACATTCAGAGAAAATTCTGCTCTTTAAGCGAGTTACTCTTTAAGCGAAACGCTCTTTATGCGAGGTTTGACTGTACTAAAAATTTCAGAATTATTAAAATAGCAGGTACAGAAATAAAAAGGAACATTTTTACTTTTCCCTTTTTCCTGAATAAAACAAGAAAAGCATATCTATATTTCCTGGCCTAGCCAGCTAACACATTTGGTTACATCTTCCTATTGTTTACTCACAAGTAGGTATAAGCACACTCCTTTCTCCTCCTGATAAGCACATGCAACACATGTTTATTTAACACAGTGGTGCCCAAACTGTGATAAAGGAAATTTAATTGCAGCATATTACTTATAGTAACACATTCATAGGAACATAGAAAAGTCATGATGACCCAGAACAGATCGGTGGCATGGCATTAGTTTAAGACACTCAGTATAAAGAGCTGGGAAAACTTCCAAACATTATTAAGAATTCTAGCTGGCCTTCTGAATGATATATCAAGTATTTGGACCTGTTGATGAAAACCTCTGATTAGTACACTCCAAGAAGAAACACTAAAGATAAGAGTAGCCTGAATTTGAACCTTTATTAGGATAAAGAAGTGATGTTTGTAGCTGGGAATAAGAATCATGTGGACTGGGCCAATAGGACTCTCCAAGTGGAATGTAACCTCCTTTAAGGGGGAGGGTTTTTGATTTTACATTTACATGTGTAAGAGGATAAAAAGCCAGCTTAGCTACTGCTAAATCATGCTTTCTTGATAAGACACAATTTACCTTCAGAGTAAAAGAAGGCCTCCAATTATTTTAGACAAGCCTGTTGATAACATTAATCAATATAAAATGCCTATCATTCGTAATTCCGTTCTCACAGTTTTCAGCCTGTTTTGACTATTTTCAAAAGTAAACTAATCAGCATCTAGCTTGAAGGGCATTACCCTGGGTTCCTTTACCCCCTTGCTCAGGGAACAAAGAACTCAAAGAACTACTTTAACTCATGAACGCAAAGGCTCCATTTTAATTCTTTACACCTCCCAGCACTGGTCAGGTAGCAGTGCTTGCCTAAGGGGAAGCTCCAGTGGTTTAATTTTTGCTCTTTGTCAAACCCTGACCCTGGTGCTATCAACAGTTGGAAAGTTTCCAAGCACTGGCCAGCAAGAAACAGAAGCCTTGGTAAGGTTTAAAAATCCCAATGCACACTTTTTATAACCTCATCATGGCTTGTGTTGTATGCAGCGACCACTGTCACTCCAAATTCCCTTTGCAAAGTACTGTGCATGTAGTTTTGGCCTAGTTAGTCACTTTAGCATAGGAAATTGTAAGAAGAGTAGGCCTGTTTGAATAACTGGGTCTTACAAAGCAGTTAACACAGAAAATTCCTACTAATTCTATGGGCCAAGTCATATACAGTACTGTATATATATGGCTTCATTTGTCAATCCATCTCATATTTACTCTTCCTCTTTCCTGCTATCTTCAACATGCCCAACATCCCTGCATTTTCCAGTGAAGGTTTTCCCCCTTATGATGTGTCCAAAGTATGATACCCTTATCATATTTGCTTCTAAAGGCAGTTCAGATTTGATCTAGGAGCCATTTATTTATTTTTTTACTGGTACATGGCATCCTGAAAGATATTTTGAATGAATTGATACTGCCCATCCCTGTAAATGTCCTTCACTATCCAGATATCACATTCATATAATAATTGAGAATTTTATGAACTTGGCTTTGAGTGATGCAGCCTCTCATTGTAGGTGCTTTCCTTATTCTTTCATAACTGTCCTTAGGAGTGTCAGTCTTCTAATGTCTTAGCTGCATTTTCAGTTTGGATCGGTGATTGAACGGAGATATGAAAAACTCTAATACAGTACCTCCAATTTCTTTATTACTACCATTAAAGTTATGTAATTCTTTTATAGTCATGGTTTCCCCTCCTTTCTCCAAATTTTGTCCTTTCAGAAGAAAGGAATGGTAAGCCACTTCTGTGTATTCTCTACCTGAAAAGTGTTGCTACTTATCAGAATTGAATTGACAGCATTATTATTATGTCCTGACAATAATTTCTTGCTTAGAATGTAGGTTACTTATAAGGACAATCATATGCTGTGATGAATTGCTTTTCATCATCCACACAGTCTAAGGCTTTGCTGTAACCTAGAAAATATATACTGGTTTTCTTCTATACTCTGTTTGCTACCATAGCCAACATACATGTGAAATAGGCAATATGATCTTTAGTAGTTCTTTCAGTTTTGAATCTACCTTGAACATTGGGCATTTCTTGTTCCATTGATGGCAAATGTTTTTGTTGCAAGACCTTAAGAATCACTTTGCTTGCACAGAAAATTAGTGCAATGGTATGTGTCAGGAATCATATTTACTCATGAGTAGGACTCCTTGCCCACAGGTGGTTGGTTCCTGCTTCTGAGCTGCCACCCTCCTAGCTTCGCAATCCAGGACCTTGGATTAGTGTAGACATGGTAGCACATAGCCAAGTAAACACTCCAGTCATCTTCAGGCATTTTAAAAGTATATTGCAATCAGAGTAAGTTACAGAAGAAAGTTTATCAAAAGTTCAAAAAGCATATCATAGCAAAGAAAGCTTCTCTAACTGAATTGCGCCCACTCCTTGACAGGGACTCATTGCTCATGATCACCCATGCTCTGGTCACCTCCAGATTAGATTATTATAATGTGTTCTACATGGGGCTGCCCTTGATGACCATTCAGAAGCTGCAGCTGGTCCAGAACGTGGCTGCCCGGGTGGTGTTAGGCTGCAGGCCTTATTCACATGCATCCCCACTGCTCTGAGAGCAGCACTGGTTACCAGTTTGCCTCTGGGTGCAATTCAAGGTGCTGGTTATTACCTTTAAAGCCCTATATGGTAGTGGGCCAGGATACTTAAGAGACCACATCTCCCCACGGTTATCTGTCCATCCCACCAGAGCAGACCAGAGAGGCTCCCTAGTGGTGCCATCTGCCAGAGAAGCACACCTCTCTGGTACTAGAAGGAGAGCCTTCTCCGTGTCCGCTCCGGCACTTTGAAACCGCCTGCCTTTAGAGTTGTGTCTCCAGATGGACCTGTTGGCCTTTAGGAAGGGTGGGAAGACTTGGCTGGTGGGACAGGGGTGGGACAGTGATGATTCATTCACCCCTGCCTGCTGGTTTATCTAACTCCTCATACCCACTCTCTCCCTTTTAATGTCAAGGAATTGTTTTTAGCCTGTTTAATTGCTATTTTAACTGTTTTTTAGATTTTAATCTTGTTTTTATTAATTGTGATTTTTAAAATGTCTTTTCATGACTCTTTGTAATCCGCCCTGAGTCACCTATGTGTGTAGGGCAGAACAGAAATTTGAAGAAATAAATAATAATAATAATAATAATAATAATAATAATAATAATAATAATAATAATAATAATAATAATAATAATAATAATAATAATAATAATAATAATAATAATAATAATAAAATAACATGTTTGCAGTTCACCCTTAGCTCGAAGCATCGGGTCAAGAGAGTGTCTTGGTCCTACCTTCTGGGTTTTATCTCCTTACACATGGTCCACCCCCTTTCCATTCCCCTAAAGGAATCCAGCCAATGATCATTCAGTATAACATGTCCATCACACATTAGGTTTCATTTCTTCCAACCCATGAGGCCAGGATGTTTACAGATTCCAATCCTTCTAAGGTATGTGCTAAAGGTTCTCCCACGCATGGAAATCTCCATCTTGGATGAGGCTGAACCAGTGCACAAATCCTGCCCTGACGGTATGATGGCTACAGTACTCTTTGGTATCTCTGTTTTGGTGATTGGAGTGTGGTCCTTGGGTTGTTTTGTTTTCCATATTTGGTAGCTTGTTTAAAGAGCATGTTGTGTGGGGATATTAACTCAAATTTCCGCAACATTCAAACAGAATGTCTGTTGCTTCATATTTGTTTTGTCTGCTTGTTGCTCCTGCACCATTCCTTCCTTCTAAAACTCAGGTTTAACTTTTAAAATGATGTATCTTTTAAACTTCCCCATATCTTTTAAACTTCTGCTTCCAGGAGCGACAAGGGCTTCACAGGCTGGATGTATTGGCATCCAGGGCCAGATCAGGCCCCCAGGCCGTAGTTTGGGGGGACCTGTTCTAATTTCTTAGCTGCAGTTTCAGTTTGGATTGGTGATTGGACTGAGATATGAAAAACTCTAATACCTCAAATTTCTTTATTATCACCATTAAAGATATGTAATTCTTTTATAGTTGTGATTTTCCCACCTTTTCTTTCTTTTTTGGTATTGCTTTTGTGTTTTTTCTTCTAGGAGGGCTTTTGCCCAGTTGCGTGTCATACACCAGTTATGCCCACTCCTATATCGGGACTCCTTGCTCATGGTCACCCATTTTCTGGTCACCTCCAGACTTGACTACTGCAATGCGTTCTACATGGGGCTGGCCTTGATGACCATTTGGAGGCTACAACTGGCCCAGAATGCGGCTGCTAGAGTGGTGATGGGGTGTGGTCAGTATGTCAGTGCCTTGCTGCACTGGTTGCCAGTATGCCTCCGGGTGCAATTCAAGGTGCTGGTTATTACCTTTAAAGCCCTACATGGTAGTGGGCCAGGATACTTAAGAGACCGCGTCACCCCAAGAACATCTATCTGCCCCACCAGTGTGGACCGGAAAGATTCTCTAACTGTTCCATCTGCTAGAGAGGCACGTCTCTCTAGCACCAGAAAGAGGGCCTTCTCAATGTATGCTCCGGCCCTATGGAACCTCCTGCCAATTGAACTGCATCTACAGACGGAGTTGCTGCCCTTCAGGAAAGGTCTAAAGACCTGGCTGGCAAACCAGGTATAGACCCCCAATGATGGCATGACAACTGCCTGCTGGCTGATTTAAATATTAATAATTATCCCTCCCTCTTTTTAAGTGGTCGGGGTTGGAGTAATCCCCGGTAGCAGTTTTTAATGGTTTTTTTATCTGACGGAATGAATTATACCCTTTGCTTTAACCTAATCCAAGATGGGGAATTTGGGATCTAGGAGTCCCTTCGCACCAGGTCTGGTATGTAACCTATGTGGGCCTCATGGCTGGGATGAAATGAAACCTAATGTGTGATTGACATTGTCATGGTATAAGATCATTGGTTGGAATCCCTAAGGAGGAGAGTCACAAGATGGACCATTTGGGAGGAGATATAAGCCTCTTGGATGCTGTGCTTTTGAACTGCAATCATGTAGCTTATTTAGCCAGAAAGTGGTGGTTGTGGTGGTCATGGTCATGGGCGATCTCTTAAATAAGGAGCTTTCTTTATTTTGAAATGCTTTCTGAGCTTTTGCTGGTCTGTATTCTGTTCTATGCTTGATTTCAATATATTTCTAAAATACCTGAAGAGACTTGGAGTGGTTACTTGGCTCACGTTACCTGAATGTACACTAGTTTCACATGCACCCTTTGTTCACTAGCTGGATTTTGGTCAGGAGTGACCGGGCACACTGATAGGAAAAAGAGAATCAGGCACAATCCCATCACCAGGAGGCTGGAGGATTCCCAAATCCAACCTGGGAGTAAGTGGATTGTCACAGTTTTTTAATTGTAGTTGGTTTTTATCTCTTATAAGCTGCCCAGAGTCCTTGGAGTTGGGCAGCAATATAAATCTTGAAAATAAATAAATGTAGAGTTCACTGATTAGGCACTTATCAAGCATTAGCAATAGCTAACAATACACTTGGGAAAGCCCTTAGAAGCACACATTGACCATAGTAAACAAAAGTGAAGGTTTGTTGGAAGTGTGACATTATTGGGGCCAAACATCTTCAAACTGCACATATAACTCTTAACACTGAAGCGTTTTAGCACTAGACAGTTAACAGTCGGGATTCTTGTCTTGAGAAATCCTGTGATCATCCATCATCACGTGACAGCAAAAAAACAAACAAACCCTAAATAACACATTATCTTAGAAGACCTCTAAAGATGGGCTTTTTGCAATAAAGCGCTTGCTGACAGTAGGGATTTTAATGGGTAAGTGCTGCATTTTTTCTTTCTATATACTTTTAAATTTATTTTAGCTATTTTTGCACAAAATAATTTTTGTATTCTGACCTGTATTAATTTGTAAAAATTTGCCGAGCTGTTATGGAAGAAAGCAGGAGGATATAAATAAAAAAAGAAAAAGAGAGAAAGTTTTCTCTTGCTCAGATGACTTTTTTGATCCCTGACTATAGAAAGCTTTCCTCCCAATAAGATCAACTAGAACCTGGTTTATTTATTTATTTATTTATTATTCACATTTAATACCCCGCCCCACTCGGGAAGACCCAACTCTGGGCGGCTTACAGAATGAATTACCACAATAGGTAATCTAAAAACAGACAATATATAAAACCTTAAAAATTCATAAATTCATAAAAAAAATTTAAAACATTAAAACAGTAAAACAGATAAAACAGTAATAACAGGTACAGGTTTGAAAATTTAAAGCTAGAACAAAGATTTTTTTTAAAAAAATCCCAGGCATTTAAATCCAGCTTGATTCCCCCCCCCCCCCGCTGATTATATTTTTGGGACTTTGAATTTGCTACATCTATGATGATTGTATTTATGTTGCATTTCTAAATTATGTTGATATTAATATTTTTTATGTTGCCTTTATTACAAATTGGGTACATTATAAACTATCTGAAATTTACAATAAAGAAGGTCTCAAATTAAATCCTTTAAATCAGAGGTTCCCATCCTTTTCGCGCAGTGGGCGGGAGCATGCCCCTGGATAGCTGAGTGGGCTGGTCATGTGGTTCCTCCTACCATAAACACTGCTGTGAAACACATTTATGACAGCTGTGGGTGCATTTACAGCAGCGTTTATGGCAGGCGTGGGCGTGTTTATGCAGGCGCGTGTGCATTTTATGGCTGTTGTAAATGCATCCACTTCTGGTAGCAGCAAGGGTGGTGGTGGGCCGCATGAAATGGTACCGCAGACTGGGTCCAGCCCATAGGCCATAAGTTGGCCACCCTTGCTTTAAATAAATGAATGAATATAAGCCATGGCTCAGCTATTCTGACATTGTATACAGATCACCATTTAAGAATAATGCTGCAATAATGCACAGGTTGTACATTTGTGTCTGAAGCTTTCGGCTTGCAGACTTTTCTCTGAAGATTATATCTTTACTTGCCTGTAGAGACTGTCAGATGTCACACAGCAAGACTGATAGAAGTTTGCACCTGGCCCTGAATGACTGATGGTGTAAAATTGGAATCTGATGTTGGGGAAGATTCTATTTTCTTTCTCAGAATTGTTCAGATCACACTTTTCAGAGGAGGAGAGGCAGGAAGCATAATATTCTGCACATTTAAAATCAGAGGAAATTATATAGAACAGCTGAAATGCTGCAGCTGAGTATCAGCTCAGGGTTGAGCAAAAATAATTTAAAGTCATTACAGTTATATGATATCTAGCATCTTACCCTGGGAATGTGGAGGTCTTGTACCTATTATAATTGCAAGATTTATTTCTATTGATACTGGTTTGAGTCCTGGGTGTAGCTATCCTATTAGATTAACAGATGGTTTCCTTAGATTAGGTTCATTTTATATTACATTAGATTCATTTAAAAAGTTTCTTTTCCTGCTGTTTTTCATGACAAAAAGGACAAGTAAAAAGACATTATCTTTCACATCCATTGAGTGTTACAGCAGTGCTCATTAATTCTCCCCCCAGGTTTCTGTCGCCAGGGCAAGAGCTCCCGCTGATAGAAAACGCAAATTAAAGGAGTAATGCTTCTAGGTATTTTTTGCCTTTAAATAATTGGACTCAGGAGCTGTCCTTAGTAGATGCTTCAGCTGTTTTGAAAACGCTACTAGGGGTGGGACTTTTTGATTTCCAAACACAGTATCATAATTCTCAACTCAAAGAGTTCTGCCTGCCTTACAAACACCTTACAAATTCCTGAATGTGATATTTCTGGGAAAAAGACTTATCTTAGAAGACTTTGAGGTTCAGCTGAGCCAAGCTTTGCCCAAGTGTCCTTGTTGTTGTTCAGTCGCACAGTCGATTCCAACCCTTTGTGACCCCATGGACCACTATCCGCCAGGCACTTCTGTCCTCCACCATCCTTCTCAACTCGCTCAGTTCTGCCCATTGTCTCTACAATACCAGCTAGCCATCTCATTTTTGGCCGCCCCCTTTTTCTTTTGCTCTCCACCTTTACCAGCGTCAAGACTTTCTCAAGTAAATCCTCCCTTCTCATTTGATGTCCAAGTGTCCTAGACACAAAGAAATCTTCCTGCCAGCATTAGAGTATGAATCGGTTACTTGGGTGGAGCTTGGCTTAGCCGAGCCTCAAATTGTTCTAAATTAGTCCTTTCTCTGGAGTATCACAGTCAGGTGTTTGCAAAGTGCCTGTGGTTTGTTATTGTTACATGTAGGCAAGTCATCTCTGACTTCTGGTGACCCTAAGAATGAGAGATCTTCAAAATGACCTGTCCTAAACAACATAACTCAGCTCCGGCAAATTATAGTTTGTGGCTTTCCTAGATAATCTATCCATTTTGCTTCTGATCTTCTTCACTTCCTGCTGCCTTTCACCTTTCTCAGTATTAAATTGGGATATACAGAAAGAGCCTTCTCGAAGATTGTGGTATTTTTGAACCACAATTGGGTGTACCCTGAGCAATGGCCACCTTATGCTGGTTAATCTTTCTCACACTAGATCAGCAAAAGGAACTGTGGAATGAATTCACATCTGTCCTAGACATGGAAGAAGCAAAAGCACTACATTCTTTCCCAGAGAGTGTTGCCTTTTCATGATGTGCTCAAAGTAGGTCAGTTTCAATTTCATTATTCTTGCCTCCAGAGACAGTTCAGACTTAACTTTCTCCATGGCCCATTTGTTTGTCTTTTTGGCAGCCCAGGGTATCTTCAAAGCTCTCATCCAGCACTACTTTTTAAATGAATCAGTTTTTCCCCATCAGCTTTCTTTACTGTCCAACTTTCACACCCATACATAGCAATTGGATATACAATAGACTGGATGATCTTGGTGTCCAGTGATATGTTCTTACACTTGATGATCTTTTCTAATTCTTTCATTGATGTGCTGCTGAGTCTCAGTCGTCTTTGGAATTCATGGCTTCAGTCCCTATTTGGATTGATGATTGGGCCTAAGTATACAATATCTTTCAGTATCTCTGTTCATTCATTGTCAGCTTTAAAGTTGACACCCCATCTCCCATTTCTTTCAGAACCACTGATAGCTTCTCATTATTTACACAATCAAATGAATTGCTGTAGTCTATAAAACACAGGCTTATTTACTGAAATTGTTTGGTGTCTTTCAATATTCATTGAATGTTTGCAATGTTATCTCTAGTGCTTCTTCCTTTTCAGAATCCAGCTGGAACATCAGACTTTTTTCACTCTATGTTAGGTGTTGCAGGATCTTTACCATCACCTTGCCTGTGTGGAAAATTAGGGTAATTGTCCTATAGTTGAGTACTTCTTGGCATCTCTTTTCTTGGGGATTAGAATGCTAATTAACTTGTAAACCAGCCAGAGAGTGCACTAATTGCTATTTGGTGGTATATAAGTGTGTTTGCTATATTGAGCATTTCCAGTATGTGGGCCATTGATTTGTTTTCCAGATATGATGGTATATTCCTGTTAAGATTTTAACAAATTCAGTCTCTGGGGCTTGTAATAATTCTATTGCTATCCCATCCACTCCTGGTGATTTATTTCTTCTTAGTATTTTCATAGCATTTTTGGGAGGAAATACTTTGGATTAGTAAGAGACTAGTATAAAACATATGACACTCCTATTGAAATGTCTTATAAAATGCCCTTCAAAAGTAATCAGGAAAGATTACTCATCATACCAATACAATAAACGCATTTCTACCCATTACAGTATTTTCAAAATGTAACTTTGTTGCACCCTTACCTTGGATACCTTGGAGTTGTTTTTTTTTGGTGAGCAGTCTGCACAGAGGTAGACATCTCCTCAATGACATTCCACACATTATTTATTTATTTATTTATTTAGATTTATATGCAAATGGACCTGGGAAAGCAAGTCCATCAGTGTGTTTTTTTAATCCATTCGGCTATCATGTCACCTGCTGGCAAGGTGGATCATGACACGTGTCCTCCACTTTCACCTTGTCCAAGAGATCTGACGAGGACACTTTGGTGAGTCTTAGTCCTGGCCTATCATCATTAACAAATGATGGGCAACACTGTCTAGTTAGACCACTCAAGCCCCCATGCCTTGACAAGGCCCTCACCTAGCTCTCTTATTACCAAAGAGAGAGAGAGAGAGAGTAAAAGGCTATAGGTAATTTTGTTAACTAATAATACATATTATATTATAGAATTGTATCATAAAGATAGCTGAATTATTTCCCATGTGTTATGCTGAATGTGTGACTATTTGTAAGTAATATATGCAGGGAGATGAGGGAGAGATAAGATTCCCCATTAGTTCCAATGAGATGCGCAGACTTCAGAAATAGAAAAAACTGTGAACATGTAGAAAGCCATGAAATTTTTACAATCCTACCAGACTGGGAGCCCATGTCATTATTTTAATGATGATGTTTACCTTTCTCTACACAGCCATTTTTTGACATGATAGGAGATGACAGTTGA
This sequence comes from Furcifer pardalis, assembly GCA_030440675.1. Lineage (NCBI taxonomy): Eukaryota > Metazoa > Chordata > Lepidosauria > Squamata > Chamaeleonidae > Furcifer > Furcifer pardalis. The sequence goes on along the minus strand of CP126894.1, from coordinate 45,519,417 downwards.
GGATTTTTTTTCCAGAGCCAACTTAGCATAGTCATTCCCTAAATTGTTTGAATGCAATTCAAAGCATACTTCTTTTGTTTTAATCAAAATACTTTCAAATAGGTTTTACAGTTTTTATTCTTGCCTGTCTTCTTGCCCGTCAAAGCTGTGTATTTCATTTAAATCTATACAGTAATGCTCATAGAAGCAGATCTTAGTTGATTGAGATATACTTGGGGAAATGATATCTACTGGCCCAGTTCATTCATTCTTGTCAGGCAAACCATATTTGCATTGGAAATCTGTCATGAACTTCTCCATTCTCCTAACTTTCTTTGCTCAGAAGAGCAACTTAAAATAAAGCTTGTTCATTTATTGACCCACTGTAGGTTGCCATGGCTGTAAATGTGGAAATTAGTACAGTGGTACCTCATACAATGATTTTAATCAATTCCATGGGGCTCGTTGTTGTATGAAACAATTGTTATACAATGCATGCATTGTATAGCAATTTTCCCTATGGGATGCATTGTACAATGATTTTTTTTTTTTTGGCTAAGTGGGTTTTCCCATTGAAAAATTGTTGTACGATTTTTCCCATAGGGAAAATTGTTACACGGGATGCCATTTTACCCCAAAAACTTAATTGTTATGTGATTTGGTTGCTATATGGGGCGATTGTTGTATGAGGTTCCACTGTATGAGCATTTCCAGTAAACTAGGATTGCAACTCCTCATTTGACCATCTTTTGTTATCCTGGTTTACAGGAATTCTTCAAACCATAATTTCCCTATAGGTACATCACAAAAAATTGTGGTTTATAAAACAGAAAATGTTATATGAAGACCTACACATAGTAATGGTACTTTGGTGGCTTAGTGGTTAAGATGCTGAACTTGATAAGTGGAAGGTTGGCATTCAGCAGTTTGAGACCTGAGTGCTGCACTATTTAGTGAGCTCCCATCTCTGTCCCAGCTCCTGCCAACCTAGCAGTTTGAAAGCAAGAAATTGTTAGTAGATAAATAGGTACCACTTCGGTAGGAGGGTAAACAGTGTTCCATGGACATGCCTGCCACATGTCCATGGAAACGTCTGCAGACACAGACAGCACTGGCTCTTTGGCTATAAACAGAGATGAGCACTGAACCCTATAGTTGGATACAATTGGCTTTTGAGCATGGGTGACCTTTACATGTAGTAACAATCTCCAAGTGTCTTATTGGACCAAGAGTGTGACTTCTAAACTGGTTACTATCTAATAAGTATCTTTGGAGTGGAGTGGGACACTAACGAGTCTCCACAGATTTTATTCATCTTTTCTTCATTCTGGTTTATCTTCTCTACTGAGGAAAACAAAATAATACATATCAGTCAGCATGGCATGTGAAATTCTAAAAAGTTTGGATGTTCCTAGCCTGTATATGACATTTGAGAATCAGAAGAGAGAGCAGTAGCAGAATTCATAGATGAGGCACTCAGTGATCTTTCTGCATACTGCAAAATGTCATCAGAAACAAAAGAAAATATCCATCAATGGACACATCTTTCTCTTACGCTTGTGAAAATTTATGAGTGCTAAAAAGACTTTTGCCTACAGGACAGCCATCTCTTGAGCAGCCTGCTCACTTGTGACTTGGATCAATGTGTTACAAAGTCTTTCAATGCCTTACAAGTGTTTAGTAGACTTGTATCCTTTCCCTTTCTTTGAAAAAGAATTGAGAGCTAATCTTAGTTTTTTGGGGGGGAGGTAACTACCTTAATTCTAGGAAGAACCAAACTTTGTAGCCATTCTAAAGTCTGAGGTTTAGGTGTTATACCTTTTATCTCGCTGAAAATTTGCATTAAAAGGCTTTATTGCATGTTTCGCAAGCATTTTATATGTACACGAAAGGAAGACAATGATAGGGTAAATATTTATTTTACAAAATTAAAGATTCAATCTCATTGGCTTCAGCAAGAAAGTTGTGCATATTCTTCTCAGCATCCCTCCTGCTGTTAGAGAGAAATATCTGTAGAGTGAAACTAGAGGTATATGCTGCAGACAAGCTATAATGCATCGCTAGCTCATGTGCAGAATGAATACCTGAAGAGGAGGAGTGTTGCACACTATCTCCAACCTCTTTAATTGCAGTCACCTCGAATACAGTAAAACCTTGCATAAAGAGCACCTCGCTTAGAGACTAACTCGCTTAAAGAGTGGAATTTTCTCTGAATGATTGCCTCACTTAACAATTAAAACCAACAAAAAACTCGCTTAACAACTAAATCGGGGTTTGCAATCCCTGCCGCCAGAAGTCACAATTGGTCATTTACAATGGTGTTTCACTTAAAGAGCAAACTCGCTTAAAGAGCAATCCTAGGGGACACATTATGCTCTTTAAGCAAGGTACAGTATATGAATATTAAGCACCTGAGAGGAAGAGTTTTTGTTTTTTGAGTGGGATGGTTGTGTGAATGAATCAGGAGTCAGGACCCTGGATAATCTGGGTTGACTCATTTGTCTAGACCAATGATGGTGAACCTTGGCACTCCAGCTGTTCCTGAACTTCAATTCCCAGAAGACATGATCAGTAGGAGTGCTTACTTGGGATTCTGGTAATTGAGGTCCAAGAACACCTGGAGTGCCAAGGTTCGCCACCATGGGTCTAGATCAAGTACATAGCAAAGTTTCTTCCTCTTTTGACTATTTCTGCCCCTGCAGAAATGAGGTGAGCTAGAGCAGTCTGTTCCCATTTTTTATTTACATTTGAACAAATATCAGATTGAGGTGTTGTAGGAGTATTGTTGCATGAGCTCAACACAACAGCGCCTGGGATCCCAGCATGGAACCAGGAAATCGGCCACGGTCGCTTTCTAGCTGCTGAAGTGCTGTGGGGTAGAGGCAGAAAATTCCCAAACTGGAGCAAAATTGCTCCAAAAAGCCTAAACACCACCCTGGGAAGTGGTGAAGGCTATGCAACAACCCGGAAAAACTGTGCAATTTGCCTGCCACCTTTGCTGCCAAAAATGTAAGTAATGGGCACAGCCACACCTCTGGCCCCTAGCGAGAAGTGTTGGGGGCAAGTCTGGCCCATGGTGGGAAAACATTGGGAACCCTTAAACACAACCTTTTGGAGGAAAAAATGGTATTTAAAAGAGTGTTTTTGTAGAAGAATGCATGCATAGAATTAGATGGCATGTAACTTTTCTTCAACCCTTAAAAAAGTTATATTTTGGGACTACAGCCCCCAGACTTTCCAGATCTTGAGAATTGCAGTTATTTTTTTAAAAAAATCTATCAGAGAGTAAACAAAACAAAAAGACAAAAATAGCCATTGTGGCACTTTAAAGACAAACTGATGTATTTTAATGTTAGATTTCATGGATCAAGTCCACTTCACCAGACATAAGAGTGAAACTTCATGCCATCAATTTATACACATCAGGTACAGAGGTACAGAATGGTTGGTTAGTACTTTTCTTAAATGTACCCTTTTCAAGTTGCTGCTGCTGCTTCTCATAGTACATTTTACAGTTGGAGAACATTCTTTTTTTTGTTTTGTTTCATATTTTAACTTATAAGGATCAGGTCCAGGGGTCGCCAACCTTTTTAAGTTGGGGGCTGGGTCATGCTTCCTCAGGCAGTTAAGGGGACCTAACTGGTGCCCCCGTCTTTTAAGCCTGTTGTAAACACATGCACGGCTGTCATAAATGCACCTGCAGCTGTTGTAAACACATCTGTGGTTGTCGAAAACATTGCGGCAGCTGTAAAATGAGTCCATGGTTGATTTTGGCTGTGGTGGGTGTGCCGGCTGGAGCGAGGGCATGAGCGGGATAATTTGATGCCATGGGCTGGATGATTTGGCACCACAGGCCAGATCCAGGCCATGGGTCATAGGTTGCTGACCCCGATCTAGTATGTGCAGCAAACACAGGCATTTTGTCTTTACCAATCTTTCAACATCTATTGGGTATTTTTAAAAATAGCCTCAAAAGGGGAAAATAGTTTAGAGGTTACTATTTCAGATAGAATCCATAAATCTCTCTTATTAAAAAAAAAGCACAATTACAGTCCCTGCTGAGGAGGACATTCAAAGAGTTACTACATGTGGTTAGTTGCAATGTGCCCTAAGTCATATATTTAAAAAGACCACTATGTCATTTCCTTTGTAGTTCACTACACCATGTATCCATAGCAATTTAAAGTTAATTAGCTAGTCTTTGTTTTAAGAAGAATAGTTCGAGCCTTATACCTCTCCACATGTGACTCACACTCACCAGAAAACTGTTCAGTAAGATATGTAGACTAAAGTATGATCCTTAGTCTTAGGTAGGATGTGCATTTCTTACAGATTTTATTTGAGCCCCTGTGGCAGAATGGTTAGCAGTCAGAACTCAGGAAGCAATATGTAAAACACAAGTCATTCACACCAATTTCTGAAACTTTAAAAGGATTTAACTAGGTTAAATATCTCCTGGTACCTTAAACCAGGACTACGACCCTCTCAATTTTACTGGAGGCTCTAGATTTTGATCCCCAGTCAGAGAACTATAATTGTTTTCACTGATGTCATGCAGATTCACATATGATCACAGTCTATATTAATATGCAATTGCTGTTGCTTATGAAAATGTGGGCATTTTAGGGTCAAAAAATAAATAAGTCTACATTGTAGGGGGAAATGGAACCTTACAGATAGATTTTGAAATTGCTTGTAGATGAGATTGGTACATGCAGATTGAAGCAGTTCATTAGTCAGGAGCCAGGCTTTCTGGTATTTGGCACAAGGTTAAATAAGAATTCAGAAAATACATTTTCATCTAAAGCTAAACAGATTTTTAAAAATAGAATATTTGATTCAGAATGGAATATGGCTTATAGCAAATCAAATGAAGTGTTTTCTATTTGTGAAAACTCATCTGCACATAGCCTGATGCAGCAAGAAAAGTTTTTCTATAAATGGTCTATGTGCATATTATCTTCCATTATGCCCACCCCTTCTGTAAATATAAAAATGTCAGGACTAAACTGAAGATGATGTTCAATACATTTTGGCTTCAAATGTGCAAGCTTTTCAAAATGCAAATTGCATCCGCCTAAGGGGATATTAGCTAACATGAAGAAGAAAATTAACAATTTTTCTCCCCACTGTGGTTCTGGGTGGGGGAGCCCCTATACAGGAGTTATTTTTACTTTGGAGAAGGGGTAGGAAATCCTTGTTGCCACCGTAGGATGACTTCTTCCCAGTATAAATTCTAGTTTTCCTCTCACCATCAGTAGGGAAAGGATTATATCACATCTCAGAACCCACAATGAAGTTACTGTATTTGCCTTTTGAATACTGTACTTGAGACTTAAATGTAAAGATAAACTTAGCAGTATGTATAATTTGGACTTCATTGTATCTTCCAGCTGAGCCAGTCCTAACTTTAGAATCACACATTATGCCAAACTGGAAATGTTTTGAGAGATCATCTAGTCCAGGTGTTCTCAACCTTTTTAAGCTGCAGGCCAGACCATGCCCCCTCAGACAGCTGAGTGGGCCAAACTGGTGGTTCCCCCTGCCATAAATGCTGTCATAAAATGTGGCTGCAGCTGCTGTAAACACGTTTACAACATCAGTGGGCATATTTATTACTTTTGTAAATGTGTCCACTTCCGCTGGCGATGCAGGCCACATGAAATGGTGCTGTGGGCAGCATCCGGTCCATGGGCAATCGGTTGACAACCTCTGATCTAGTCTTATTTCTTTGCTGATGTAGAGCTCCACCATTTTCCAAGGCAGTGTGTTTTATTGTTGAATGGGAAACTTAGGCTAAATTAAGCACTTACATTAAGCATTTAATTCTGGTTGATAGAGAAGTTCCACATTTTTGTCAACTTACTGTTGTAATTCTTGACAGAATATCACTTAGTGATAGAGCAACTACAGATGGGTTATTCCATTTTATTGTTTTGTTCAGTTGGGGTGGGATTATCATTTTTTGTGAACCAACCAGAATCACTTCTTCCAGGTTGGCGGTATTCAATGAATGACTGAACGAATAGATAGATAGATAGATAGATAGATAGATAGATAGATAGATAGATAGATAGATAGATAGATAGATAGATAGATAAAGTTTCTCTGTGAAACAATATTACTTTTAGATACAGTTGGCTGTAATCCTATGCACTCTTCAACTAACTAACCTGAAAGAAAACCTCACTGAACACAACAGAACTTACTTCAAGAAAGCATGCACAAGAATGGTAATGTTGTGTATAATATTGATCTGAAAGGAATGCCACAAATGTATTGTTCCTAATAACTTAATTGAATATTGTGCCATCTGTCTACCTGAATGGAATATGCTTTTTCTTCTTAGTACACACTGGCCATACCTGTACATGTCATGTTGGTATAAGGGGACTGACACCATCTACAGAGGCAGATAGCCACTAAATAAAGAGTTCCTTGCTTCAGTTCCTCGTTGCTTTTACATAATACTGTATCATTACACATACTGTAATTAACTTAGTGATTTTGCACACGATCTGGAAACGAAGCAGGGACTTTAATTAGTGGCAGTCTAATTAATCCAACAATCTGAAAAACAGAATCTTTTATCCCTGCGTCAAGTTTGGGTTGTGTGCGAAGCCACCCAATTTTTGTACAAGAGATTAGACTTCAACAATGAAGAACTGACGCAAGGAACTCTTTAATTCACAACAAACTGTTGCTGCTGGTGACTTCATGTCCCTTATACCAGGGTTACATATTTCAAGAGGATTTTGACCATCAGTGCTTCTATTCACTAAGGCAACAAAAACAGGTTTCACTGAATCTACCAACCTTCCATTAGAGCCCACTGTACCATGATACTTATCAAACCCTCAATAGCAGCTTTTTTCTTGGGGGGGGGGGGGCTGACCAGATTTCTTCCTGATTTTGCCTCTGTTTAATCCCTATCTGAATTGTTAATTTAGCAAGTCACAGATTTATAGATGAATTCTGACTGGAAATTCGAATATCCTTTTGATTTGCTTCCTGAACTTTGATTAACATCTTTCTGGTAAATTGACTCAGCTTGGTTTTAAACTTCTTTTTGACTTTTTCTACAATTGCCTCTTTACTGGCACATTTTCAAAATATTACTGCTGTTGTTGTTCAGCCTGTGGACTTTAGGAGAAGCTGACTCCTAAAGAAAGAAATATCTTGCTTTCTCAATGAAATTTGCTGCCTAGCTGTGTCTTTGGTATTCCAGGACTCTACTGCTGCTGTCTGGTTCAGTTTTGTAGACAGTTAAATGAAAGAGAAAAGGCAATTTATTTACCTGTGCACTACATTTACTTCAATAGTGTTTAACACTCTAGCTTTCCCTTTTTGTCTCATCATGTACCTCTAAAACTGAGATCGTGAAGTTCTGTCTAGATATAAACTTCTCCAGTCCCTCCCCTTGCCCTGTGCATGTGCCCACAGTCATGGAAGAAATGATGGTACCATCCATGGTGAATGTATGTCTGCTTGCACAGTCTTGAGCCATTAAATCTTTTCATATGCAACTTTATACTCTTCCTTTAGAAAGACTACAACACAGCAGCAAAGATATATTCAGTTTCCATGTTTTTTTTAAAAAAAATTAAAGTGAATATAGGGAGCAGGGATGGTAGCAAAGTTTGGAAACATTACATTTTTGGACCTAATCATCTCACAAAAGGTTTCTGAGAGTTGTAACCAACAAAGGAAGTTTTTAAGCTTTAGATGGGAGGAGGGTTGCCATGACTTCAACTTTCAAAGCCAGTAACTTAAACCAGGGGCTGTCCCTTCTGACCTCACGGTAAGGAAATCCTTCTGTAACAGCTGCAAATTGATATCCTTGAATGGGTGTGTATGTGAGAGTGAGCAAATAGTGTGGATTTCTTGAACGATCTCCTAAACATAAAGTAGCATTTAAACCTCCAGCTTGGTTCATAGAATTGGATTAGTAATTTGGTTGATGCATTGGGGAAAACAAAGTTTATCCACATGGGGGAGGGACAGAAAATCCCATTTTTGTCTTTGAGCAAAAGGGATTGACAAAACTCAGAACCACATACAAACTTCCTCTTGTGTGGTAAGCCTGCTGTTTTTGGGCTCTGTATCCAAACACTCCAAGTGACCTTTGCCTGTATGGCAAAGTGGCGGAGGAGCCATTTCTCCTGCTCCTCTGCACAGGGGCGGGGAAAGTTTCCCCCTCCTAACTAATCACCATTTCAATTTTGATTGATGATACAAAGAAAGACAAAATAATTGTTTTTGCCATCCTAACCAATGCAGCACTACAATGACTGGCTAGGAGAGAGGGGAAAATAATTACACTTCCCTTGTTCCTATGAAGAGGAGCAGGGGAAGTGTTCAATTCCAGCATCAGATGTTTTTAGCAGATGTTTACAGTGGAAGTTTTTGATGGCTGCAAGCCTTCCTTATATATCACACCCAGTATCCAGAGGTTCAAAAAGAAGAGTTTCCTGATGAAGGTTTAAAAAGAAGCACGGGGTGGGGGTGATTGGGGCATCTCAACATTCATAAAATGTGAATGCTGGAAATCAGGACTAACCCCTGAGTGCTCCAAAAGCATTTGTTGTTGTTCAGTCACACAGTTGATTCTGACCCTTTGCGACCCTATGGATCATTGCTCTCCAGGCACCCCTGTCCTCCACCATCCTCCTCAACCCACCCAGATCTTTGCCTATTTCATCTACAATACCATCTAGCCATTTCATTTTTGGCCTCCCCCTTCTTCTTTTGCCCTCCACCTTTCCCAGCATCAAGGCTTTCTCAAGTTAATCCTTTCTTCTCATTTGATGTCCAAAGTACTTTAGCTTCATCTTTACTCTCAGACATATTAGTTCAAAGGCTGCCTGTTCCATAAAGACTGTCTCTAAGTATTTTATCAACAATCTGATTTTCCTAGTGATGTTTTCCTCCTTCCTGTTTTCCTGTAGCTGCAGCTATTTATCTGCCAAAAAAATAATTGTCCCTGATCAGTAACAGTCTCAGATTGCTTTAGCAATCTCTTCTTTGAGCAGAAAAAATGTGCACCCATCTTTCTTTGTCTTAAATGCCACAGTTAATAAGTACAAAGTGTCTTGCTGGCCACCAGACTTTATTCTGAGGCATTAGGTACTCTGCTGAAGGGAGGACAAAAAAAAAAAGAGATGATTGTAAACTAGCAGTGTATTAAAAAGGCAGAGTGCACATAAGAGAGAAATTAGCTTCTTGAGTGACATTCTCAGAACAGACTGGAGGCTTGGGTGACAGCCAGGAAACCAGCTGAATCTTGCATTTTCAGCTGTGGTGTCTATATTAAAAACAGATGTGGAAACCCTGCTACTATTGCCAATTTTCGGCAAGCATCTTAGCAGGGTTGAAATCTTCCATACAAGGATCTCCTTGGGAGACGTAACAATTGTGTTCAAGAAAAAATAACCCAGAATCATTTGGAAATAAGAGACCTATATACAGAATACCTTTCTGACCAGGTACAGCTGAAGACTTTTGGGTTGTTGTGGGGAGGGGGAGGTTACAAGTAGCTACTAATGATGTTTGCCCTATGTTACTTCCAGTATCAGAGGCAATAAGCTGTCAATGCCAGTTTTTGGGAAACGTAAGTGGGCAGATGTGCTTGTACTCATAGTTATTTTTTTCCTGGCAAATCTCAGCCATAAACTCTCAGATTTGAAAGATGTTGCTGTCTTGGAACTCTTAAGTTTAATCATTCTTACAAGCCTATTATATTTGAACATGTTCAGAAGTGCCTTTGATTTATACATTCCCTTGGATGTTTTAGAGTAGCTTCAACTATTTTGCTATTTCTTGTCTTACTTTTTGATGCAAGCAATTAAATGATTTTAATTCCTATGAGCAACTTGGCTGAATGATGCTGATGTAACATTTATTTACCAGTTTAAGTGGCTCAAAATAGAACCTGCAGATCTCTCCCAATGAGAGAAATAGCACCTTTATACCAGAGGCCTTCATAATCATACTGTGCCTCTTACTGCAGAATGAACTCATCAAAAGGTGGCTTCATTATGGCAGTTTTTCGTCTCCCCTAGGTAAAGATAAAGGCCTCCCTTGCTTGAAAGCTGGCCGTATCCAAATCTAGGGTTCAGTGCCCATCTCTGTTTATAGCCAAAGAGCCAGCACTGTCTGCATATGCAGTTGTTTCTGTGGATATGTGGCAGGCATGACTAGACACCAGAGTGCACGGAACACTGCTTACCTTCCCACCAAAGTGTTACCTGTTTATTTACTTGCAATTTCTTGCTTTTGAACTGCTAGGTTGGCAGGAGCTAGAACAGAGACAGAAGCTCACTCCATCATGCAGCACTCGGGTCTCAAACTGCTGACCTGCCGATGTTCCAGTTGTCAGTCCCTAGGCATGGAAGAAGAAGACTGTGCCTCTCTCTCAATCTCTCCACCACCACCCCTCAGTATTGATGAAGGGCCCATCACTTGTTCTTAGACTTTGTCCTTGAAATCTCAAGGAAAAGCCTGGATGCTGCTGACTTGGAATGCTACTCATCTTCTGATTGTGGTCCTCTTTTAGACACCAGCTCGGCCTCAATAGTAACAATGTTTGCCCAGATCCAATATAACTGAAGCTCTTATGTGGTCCAAATGAATTAAAATGCATCTTTTTTAAAAAAACAATCTTTTTGCCCAATCATGAGTTGTCTATGCCATGATTTCTCCTACATGTTACCAGTAGTCTTCTTTATTTCACCTCCTTTACATCATACCATGGGTAGCTGGTAGATGTCAGAATGCTTTCAGACATGTACTTTGCTAGGGTAGGGATATCATTCAGTTAATAAGCTGCTAAGATATCCGTTAGTACCAATTTCTAAATGGCATGCAGCTTGTTTCTGTGTATTTATTCCCCTCTCCTTTCCCATTCCAAGCCAGGCAACCACCTCTGCATTTTTGGTCCCAAAGACTAGACAGTTACTTTTAAAGAATAATTCTGAAGTGTGCAGAGATTGGAACATTTCTTTAGACAATAAGCAGAATACAAAGGTTTCAAACAAACATGCGGATGAAATTTTTCAAAAATTAAAGTTGTGGGGTATTTAAAAAATGCTGTCTAATGGCATCTCAAAGATTAACCAATTTTATCTGGTATAATCTTACATGGACTATAGTCCACTTCCAAAAATGTGAGGTATGAAAGTGGTAATTTCTGTGATATTATTTCTCTTACATGCTCCCCACATCAGGCTTGGGTCTGTGTAATTTGTTCCTCGTCCCTTAGGGCACCCTTGCCCAACTGGTGCCTTCAAGATGTATTAGCTGAAATTGCGTAGTGAACTGCAATCAGGTTAATTGAAGCCATGTGGATTTGGTGCCAACCTAGCAGTTCAAAAGCAAGTAGATAAATAGGAACCACCTTGGTGGGAAGGTAAACAGTGTTCCGTGCACTCTGGTGTCTAATCATGCCTGCCACATGACCATGGAAACATCTCCAGAAGCAGACAGCACTGGCTCTTCAGTTATGAAACAGAGGTAAGCACTGAACCCTAGAGTCAGATACAACTGGCTTTTGAGCAAGGGTGACCTTTACCTTTACCTAGATTTGGTGAGTCAACATCCAATTTAAGTTCAGTTAATTCTATGAGCCTGTTTTATTTGTGACCTACTACTGCATTTCAGCCATGGGATGGTATCTCCCATCAGCCACAATCAGTTTGTCCAATGGCATATTTATTACAATGCATTTGGAGAGCGTCAAGTTTCCAAAAGCTGCTTTGGACTGAATGGAATTTAGAAGTTTGTTTCAGTAATATCAATAAAATGGTGATGCTCCTTTTATGAGTCATGGTGGAATAATAAATGCATCTAGTATTGATGTCCATATATAACACAGATCTGCAGTTGCTTGATAAAGTTTATCTGTCCACTAAGTCTATTACATTCCTAAGACCTTTACAATCTAACTTCCAGGCATTTATTCCAATAAGACAACAGATGACTTTGCAAAAGGTCATATATACCAGAAGAAATTGGAACTATCTAATTTGTGTGGTGAAAAAAAAATCAATAGGGATTTTAGCTAAAATAAAAATACATTCATTGATATGTATCTAGATCCTATCATCGGCAAGTAACTTTTGTAATCAAAAACCAAAATTATCACCATTATGAAATTATTGACAGTTTCTATAGAGCCCTAGAGCCATAGGATGTTAGGTTTTCCTTTCTGTAGAGGAAATAGTCAATAGAGGCCTTCTCGTTGTTGGAGCAAAGAAAAAGGGATCGAACTAAACTTGATAAATGGAGGGAATTCCAAAATTCCTCCTACCACTAATACTGCTGACCTTACTGTTACATCCTAGACATTTGCGTGCCAAAATGGATATTGTAGTCTGAGAAATACCTTTTGCAGATTCTTGAATTTGGGTCTGAGCAGTTGCAATTATAGCTAAAACAGTGTTTCCCAACCTGTGGTTTTTGGACTTCAATTCCCAGAAGCCTAAGTTAATTCCCCAAAGCACTGATCAGTAAATGTACTGACTTAGGCTTCTGGGAATTGAAGTCCCCTATGGGGTGTGGGCCTCACATTGGGAACCACTAATAAAGGCTCACATGTAGATTCCAGATTTTTGGGGAGCTTAGGACGTAGGTGAAAGGTGTGCAATATGCAGTGTAGTGCTAGCATGTGCATTTTGTAGCTTTATAATGGTGTTCAGAAAGTGTATCTTTGGTGGAAATTGGTCCAGGCTGAAGTTAGGATGAAAGTTATGGAAATCTCAGTGAAATTTCTCCAGGCTTCTTTTCTATGGGTCCCAATAATGAAAATGTCATGAATGTACCCCTGAGTTAAAAAAAAAGCATTGTTCTATGTCAGCTGTGAATATCTTTTCATGTTATGGTCCCCTACAAGTACCCATGGCAGTTTTAATTACTGAATGGTAATAATGAGAACCAGTCCTGTTATACATAAAACATCTTAGTCCTCAAATAGAGCTGATACGTCTCTGTGTTGTGATCTTTGAAGTTATATTGATATTCTTTCTCAGTGGATTTGAGTCACTTCTCAGTTCACCGTTTGATATCTGCTGCTATAAGACAAGGTACTGCTGTTTTACCATGTATTAATTAATCCTGATGTACATTGCAAATTATTGGTTGTTAGTAGTCAATTTAAGCTTCATTACAATGCACTGCATTGGACAATGATTTACAACCTTAGACATAGCACTAGACAGTAGGAACTCATGAGAGAATCATCCAGAAGAAGCTCAACTCAGATCTTGCGACATGCGTTCCACATCCCCAAAGATCAAAATGATATGAATCCATGGAATATATTACATCAAAACATCGTTGCATAAAAGGAAGTTTGTTCTTTAGTACTCTTCTAAACCAAATATCTTTTCCACAAAATGCTAAAAGTCTTCTTTGCTAGCAGGCACCACCATAAATTGATTTTTAAAAAATTCTTAAATGTAATTCATCAGAATTTAGATAATCTCTAAGACAGAATCATTAAAAAGCAGAAAATATGTTACATAGAATACCTCAAAGGAAATATGTAATGTGTTTTTGTTTCAAAGAATTGATGTCTCTGGATTCTGCTGTCTGATTTGAGTTGCTAAGAATTTTCTTCCTGCAGACATAGACTTCTAAATCTCATTTGGTCTGGATGCTATGGATCAAAGCATGCATATCACTGGGGAATTTAAGAAAAAAAATTTTTTTCTTGGTGCCTAAAATTTTTCAACTGATTTTGGGCATTTTGATTCCGAAAATGCCCTCCATTTTGTTCTAGCAGCTCTAGTTCATGAGATATCAATGATGTCATTATACAGTAATACCTCATATAACATTAGTATCGAATAACACTAAAATCGCATAACATTAAGGAATCTGGGGGGAAGAATTGCATCAGATAACATTAAGATCCTATGGGATGCTTCAGATAACAACCGCTAAAGCCTGTGTGGTTACAATGTATCTCTATGGATCCCATAGGATTTTAACATGCATCAGATAACACTAAAAATCATATAACACCAAGCCTTGTGGAACCAGGTTTTAGTGTTATATGAGGTTTTACTGTACATTGCTCTTATGACTACACTTGTATTTGCCTACACTTGTATTAGGAAGGGGGCAGGGGGGCAAATGCCCCAGGCGGCGTGCTCCAGGGGGTGGCATTTTGAAGTCCCCCCAATTCCCCCCCATTTTTTTCCAAACAAAATTTTTTTTTTGCCTCCAGGCACGCATTGAAGGCTCATGAAGGCGGGAGGGGTGGTGGAAAAATCTTTTGGGGGTGGGAAAATATTTGGGTGGACAAAAAAAGGTTGGGTGGGCAAAAAAAATTTTTGGGGGTGGCAAAATTCTACTCCGCCCCGGGTGGCTTACACCCTTGCTACGCCTCTGGTTATATATGCAACCAGTATGGTTAGGTAAAGGTAAAGGTTTCCCTTGCTCGAAAGCCAGTCGTATCCAACTCTAGGGGTCAGTGCTCATCTCTGTTTCTAAGCCGAAGAGCCAGCGCTGTCTGCTTCTGCAGACGTTTCCATGGTCATGTGGCAGGCATGACTAGACACCGGAGCGCATGGAACGCTGTTACCTTCCTACCGAAGTGGTCCCTATTTATCTACTTGCAATTTCTTGCTTTCGAACCGCTAGGTTGGCAGGAGCTGGGACAGAGACGGGAGCTCATTCTGTCCTGCAGTATTCGGGAATCGAACTGCTGACCTTCCGCCTCCCAGTCAGTGTCTTAGTGACTTGAGCCACTGCTGTGAATAAGCCATATCTAAAAAACTAGAGCTGATGGGGCATAACCAGTGATGGGATGTAACAGGTTCTCACCAGTTCGCCAGAACCGGTAGTAACTTTTCCCAGTGTCCTGGAGAACCGGTAGCAGCTTTTTTTTGGGGGGGGGGACCACCTTCGGGGCTTACCTTTTCACTGGTTCCCCCACTGCACATGCGCACCAAGCACTTGGTGTGCATGCATGCCTACAGTGCTTGGTGCGTATGCACGTCCTCCTTGCTGTCCTCCTTGCTGTCCTTGTGTTGTGGGTGGGTTGAGGGGTGTGTGTGTGCTTATTATTATTTTATTTTATTTATATTTATTTTTTTCTTTGGCTCCGCCCATGATGTTATGACATCATGATGTTAGCTCAACCCACATCGTGATGACATCACGGTAGGGTAGTAGAATTTTTGACATCCCACCACTGGGCATAACTGAAAGCATTTTTGGAATCAGTGAACCAAATATAGCCAGAAATAGGTGAACATTGTGAGGCACCAAAATCACTGTTCCCCAGTGTATTCAAAGACAAGGACAGTGCACAGTTGTGTTGTAACAGCACATGCTACATGCACAAGTTTTCTTCACATAGCACAACGCAATATTGTCCCCTCCCGGCCTATTCCTCCATCATTCCACTTAAATCCCCACCATCCTAACCTCCCTGAAACACATCCATAATGTAAATGGATCAAAAAGGTTATAGGAGAGAGAAGCATTCCATCAAAGATGCTCTTCCCTCGTTTCAAATGGATTTCAAGAAATAACAGTTTTTGCCTGAAGCAATTTCTGGCGGGAGCATGGCAGGGGGAAAGAATTAAATGGCTTCTCTAACTGCTGCAGCCCTTATCAGGATCATTGTGGCGGCTATTTTTGCTGAAAACACCCATCTTAATGTAGCAATGCATTTAATGTAACATAACATCAGCCTGTAGTAGCTAGACTTGGTTTGAAAGTGAGGGGAGGAATGACTCTGTGATTAGGCTTCTCATCAAGCAGCTATCAGAGCTAGGGTGTAACATGTTACAAGTAACAATGTTAATGGTAAAGTAACACTTTTGGAGGTAATGAGGGAATAACAATACTTATGCAGGTCATTTTGAAGCCACCTCCCTTTTCAAGACATCTTTTTACACACAAATAGGAATTAAGAATGACCAAATAGTAAAGTGCAATGAATGTTGGTAATAAGTTTGTATTTAAAATGCAGGAGAAATGAAAAAGATGCCTTTCAAAAAAGTAACATTGCAAGTTACATAGGATTTATAATTTTATTTTATTTGTTTGTTTATTTTACAGACTTCTATGCCGCCCTCCTCAAAGAGACCCAGGGCGGCTAACAAAGGTTTAAAAAGAGACATAAAAACACAATATAAAATCCAGTTAAAATTAATATTAAAATATTAAAACTAAGCAAGTTAAAAGATTAAATTTTTGACATCAACAAAACTTTATTGTGGTCAATGACCAGTACAGTAAAAAGGGTTTAGGTGCATGAAAAACCATCAAAATGCACCCCCGTAAACACATTCATTTTGAATTAAAACAGAATAGAATAAAATCAGTTTTTAAATTTATGCTACATTTGGGACAGGTATCTGGTTTAAAAAGAATAAAACAGCACATAAAACAGCTTAAAAATTATACTTGCAGTTATAAAATAAGGATAAAAATGTCTTTCTAAAAATGCACAAAGTAGATACCAATTGCATTAGTAGGATATAAGCAGAATTACTAGTGCACAATTAAAATCTTTATTGTTGGTTTTTAACCTGTCCCCACTGTAGCAGGTTCTGCACAATGCTATGTACCCTGGTAACCATCCAGGCAAATCTGGCAACAGCGGCAGTCAGGTCAGTGGTTCTATCTGAAAACATGACTCTAAACATGTGGTTATTCAACTCAATCTGATTTATAATTTTTATAATTTTTGACATGGTAGCTGTGTTAGTCTCTGTTTCAAGCATATCAGAAAGTAAACAAAACAGCAACAAAAAACAAAAATCATGCACTATATCACTTACCCTTTATATATTGCCTTGTGTTAGGTCCTGATGGAAACTAAAGCTGTAGGCAAAAAATATTGTTTAATTTCCTTTGCTAATATCCTGAAATTGCTTGCTTATTAAGCCACTAAATGAAACAGGAAATTGACAGTCGAAAGAGCTAGACCAGTGTTTCCCATCCTTTGGCTTTTGAAACAGAAGTCTAAGTTAATTTTCCAAAGCACTGATCAGCCAATGTACTGACCTAGGCTTCTGGGAATTGAAGACCCCCTGTGGGGCATGAGCCCCACATTGGGAACCACTGAGCTAGACTAAATAGAGTCGTGTGAGGTCCATATGCCATTTGGATTGGAGGATTGCACCAAATGGCATATCCCATCTCTACCTGATCTCAGGTGACTCTATTAGACCACACCAGCCCAGTCCCAAAGAATCAATGTAGATGTGCTCAAGATCAGAATTTTTTTTTTATAAAAGGCTGAGTTCCTTGCAGTGTTACCATATTACTCCAATTTTGAGAATGCTGTTGATTTAATTTGCATATCACAGGCTTTAGGAAGATGCTGAATCTATTTTGGTTCAGCCAGATTCAGCCAATACAGAACTTTCACATGATGCCTGCCAATTACAAGATCAAAGAAATGTTTTATGAGATCTGCAAAGCAGGTCTGGATGAGTAAATACAAGCTGCAACTTGTACATCCCCAGGACCATTATTTAAGGGCTGTTCTAGCTGCTTTAAATGGAACCAGAAATGACTGGTGGCCATTTTCTCTTTCTTTCATTCTTTGTCTTAAAAAACAACAACAACACAGTAGGACATCCATTTTTATTTAGAAGAAAAGGTTTTCACTCTAAAGATATGATTTTCCAATGGGGATTTAAAATCTGTGATAATCTGATTTTTTTTTTCTTTGTTTTTGTCAAAAGAGTCTGCAAAAACAAGGCCATGTGACTCTCACTCTTTGGGAAAAGATGTAATAAAGATTTCTGTCCTTAATTACTGCCTCTTTTTGCTCTTTGGGAAATGCCATTAAGTTATAAAGGTACTTTATCTTACTGGACAAATTTATATATAAAAGAATTACAGAGACACAATATATGACGCCAGTCGTTCTTCATTATAAAATATGAAGCTAGTCTCATCGACTCACTGAAGTTGTTTTGCTTGGTAAATCAGTAAGAATTAGAGATTTAAAGAATGAGTCAAGTGTGTACAAAGGCAAATGGCCCTTGATGATAAAATCTAAGTCTGGGCTAATTAAAGTTTGGTTTAACCACAAGTCATCTAACTCTTTCACAAACAAATGACCTTAATAGAAAGTCCATCCTAGTATTTTCTTTTTTGAAATCATGTTTAAACCTATATGATTCTTCTAAAGGCATGGGGAGAATCTAGTAACCTATGCTAGCCCCAATAAAGCTGATGGATGGGGTATTTGAAAGGACCTTCTCTGAGAGGCAAGGAAGAGGATAAGATTTAGGAGAAAGGAGGCTTGGAGATGATATAGCAGAGTCCCTACCTCCCTGATAAGGAGTTACAGTCAAGGACAAGTACCAAATTGTGAGAGAAGAGTTACAGCCAATTAGTGCACTCAATGCCAGCTGAAGCAAAAAAGGGCGATTCTGAATGTAGTTACTTGCTAAAAATGTTACTAGCACCTGGGACATTCTAGTCAACATGATTTGTAATTGAAGGGAAAGATCTAGAAGGAATGTGAAACTGTATTAAAAAGGGGGCTTTTATGGTGAGTGGCATGGAGAGGAATATCTTGAGCAGAGATAAGGAAATTACTGCACTCCAATATATTGCTGAGATCTATTTATGCTCTGAAGATAAGCTGAATAAGTAGGACAAGGCTAGTGCAGGCATTCACAACCTATGGCCTCTAGGCCAGACCTGGCCCCCATCACCAATTCATCCAGCCCCTGATGCCATTGCCACTCCTAGGAGTGGACGTAAAATGTGTTTTACGGATGCGTTTTACTTCCACTTCTGGGTGGGAGGAACCACATGACTGGCCCGATCAGCTGCCCAGGAGGTGTGGTCAGGGCCATGGCCTGAAAACATTGAGAATCACTGGGCTAGTGAATAGTTTATTTATCTTAAGAGGAATGTTTGTTCATATATTTATATATTTGTACTTATGTAGTTTTCTCTTTTCCCCTTCACACTTTTAAAAGGCTTCAAGTTTTGCACAAGAATCTTTTATTTGACAATTAATGAATTGCCTAAACTTTTCCTTAATAATACATTTATAAAAAATTATTTAAACTTTTGGAGAGTTTTATCCAAGGGTTTCGTGGTTCTAAATCTGCTCCTTGACTTGGTACAGCTACTGGGTGAACATTTTTGAGATATAGTGACAGTTTCGCCATGCAGGGTTGATTTACATTTGAGCAACTTGTAGACTATTTTCAGTCTCCTTGGAACACAGTGAATCTTCTGAGCTCACAGTGTGAAGAGGAAAAGGAGCTTTCTAGCCTGCTTGAGTTCCACCCAGCTCTTGTGTAAGAGAGGTAATGTAGCTCAGTGGTTAGATGATGATCCTTCCTGTGTCACTCCTAAACACTAAGTATATAGGGGCTTCTGTCACATCCTCATGAAAGATGAAAAATGAAGTTCATTAATAAAGATTTCTTGCTCTAACCATTGGTTGCCTCTGTCCCTTTTCACAATAAAGTGCACAAGAAGCACACGCACACATGTGTTCACACAAGCAT
Organism: Furcifer pardalis; assembly: GCA_030440675.1. Classification (NCBI taxonomy): domain Eukaryota; kingdom Metazoa; phylum Chordata; class Lepidosauria; order Squamata; family Chamaeleonidae; genus Furcifer; species Furcifer pardalis. The sequence goes on along the minus strand of CP126894.1, from coordinate 45,499,936 downwards.
ACAGGTGTCACCAAATCCACGCTCCAGGCTCCTGGCAACGCAGAGACGCGATCTCTGCTTCCCCCCCTAGAAATGCATGACCGCGAAAATTACCCGCCATTTTGGTTCTCCAAGGTGGGTAAGAGGCAAAACCACCTTGGCATTAGAGTTCCCCGAGCAGTGACCATTGTAAGCAGCAGCTCACAGTGCTGCTTACAAGTCTATTGATCAAAGCAAGAATGCAACAAGTAAAAGTGGAGGTTTCAATTAACGTCAAGTATGCGAGCCAGACGGGGCACTAGCGAAATAAAAATAATGATTAAAAAAATACCTAACTAGTTACTGAAACCACATAGGAAGAGGAGACTGGTCTCATTTGATTGAATAAATGGGGAACTTGCTTCTCGACATATCTGCCATGTGAATGTTGAGCACATAAGGGCAGTATATATTTTAATGCTTTCATATTGTGTTTTTTAATCCAGGAAATGATCATGCATGGTTGCAAGACCCAGAATAAACTACCCTCCCAAAAAGACAAAGGCGACAGGTTGGCAAATCCGCCAGGAATGTCAGTCGGCCATTTGGCCGGCTCAAGATTACCATGGACTAACTAGGGCTCTGGATTAATCCAATTGTCCGAAATGAATTCCGGACAAAGAACATTTGCCACAGCAAACAAAGGACAATGCCTGTTGCATCTTATCAATGGTGTGACATTCCTCGACATGGCCAAACGGGAAGATCACCTATCTCAGGATATTTGCAAGAGGCTCCACACATCAGGGAGCTTTTGGAAAGTCAACACAGACTTCTTATACAGTAATACCTCATATAACATTAGTATCGAATAACACGAAAATCGCATAACATCAAGGAATCTGGGGGGATTAATTGCATCAGATAACATTAAGATCCTATGGGATGCTTCAGATAACAACCGCGAAAGCCTGTGTGGTTACAATGTATCTCTATGGATCCCATAGAGGATCAGATAACACGAAAAATCATATAACACGAAGACTTGTGGAACCAGGTTTTAGTGTTATATGAGGTTTTACTGTATCTTCAATTCTCACAGACTTTTGACCTCCTATGTAATTGTGTACATATATTATATGGATTTTGTAATTGAGTGCATACATAATGTGGATTATGTTTATATGTGCTTATGTAATTGTTCAAACATAGAAATGTTTTGTAACTTTTGTTGTTGGTGATAATTGCTAGATTGTACGGTGTAACTTCTTGCTTCCCCCTACCCACGTGACAAGCTGCAGCTAACCCCTTTTGTACCCTTGTATACTTGTGTATAAACATACCTGGTCTTGAATGGTTCAGGACTGACACCACCACCACCTTTGAGCAGTCCTGTGATGATGTTTTCATTGCATAAATATTCTTGGGCCATGTACAATAAAAACTTTTATCCCCCCCCCCCCACACACACACACACAAACACACACAATTTGTTTTATTGGTCATGATTCCATCTTGGTCAGAGGGCTTTGAATCTAAATAAATTAAATGATACCAAAACATTTTCTTTTAAGGCAACTGACTAACATGTGTTTCCAGGGCTTAGGCACACACCCATTGTGTTGCTCTAGACTTTGGATTTCAGGTAATTCAGGTGAGGGGTGACCCTGCAAAGAGGCACCCCCGGAATTTCAGGTATCACTCACTCCTATGATTTAAATCAAACAGAAATGATAAATGGAAGATTTCTCATGCTGTACTATGCTGGTCTTGGACAGTAGTAAAGATTTGATTTGATACTTGTAAAATTTGAAGAGCTATATTTGCTCTAGAAATGACTGTTTAGCTGGAAGCAATCAATAATGTTGCACCTGTGTAAAGTTATTGAATAATCCATGAGTAACGGTTTGCACTTTTTCTCTAAGTACATCTATCAATAACAGTGATCCTTAAATGTTTTGTGCTAGATGGGAGGATGGAGAAAACACATATCCTTAACTTCTAGTGAACTAATAATCTGCTCAATCTTAGGAAACATCCAGTGATGGCATGTATCAGGTTCACACCAGTTCGCCAGAACTGGTAGTAACTTTCCCCAGTGTCCCGGAGAACCGGTAGCAGCTTTTTTTTTTTTTTTGGGGGGGGGGAACCCACCTTCGGGGCTTACCTTTTCACTGGTTCCCCCACTGTGCATGCACACCAAGCACTTGGTGTGCATGCACGCCTACAGTGCTTGGCGCGTATGCATGGCCTCCTTGCTGTCCTCCCAAGTGGGGAGGAGGAAGAGAAACTGCTAGCCTGAAGCTCCCTATAGCCTGCTCCCCAGGGTAAGTGACTCATCTTTGGATGTGGTGTGTCTGTGTGTATTTTAATGTGTATTTAATACCTTTACCTATATTGACGTACTACCACAGTTCCTAAAAAGGCCTGGCAGCTGGCAGGTCTGGCTTGGGGTTTTTAAGCAAAGTCTTGGAGTTACCTCATCAATAAGCTACACCTGTGCTGTTCCAATTGCTGTTCCAATTGGAGAACCCTTAAGGAGGTACAGCTGTTTTACATTTAAATTAAGACATGTTATCCTAGAGAACTAGTTTGGCAAAAACTTAGTACCTAGCTTCTTTAACTGTTGAAATATTGAAAAGTGCCAAAATGAAGCCATCTTGTGGTGAGTTCATTCTGTAGTTCCTTCATGACCTAGTGTGAGAAAGATTAGCCAGAGTAAGCTTTAAACTCTGGTTTAAAAGCTCTGGTTGATTTGTGTTTGGGGTGGGTGGGTGTATTTTAATGTATTTTTTATTTTATTCATTTATTTAATTTATTTAATTTATTTACGGGTTTGTGTTGTGGGTGGGTGGATTGAGGTGTGTGTGTGTGTGTGCTTATTTTTTTAAAAAATTTTTAATTTGGCCCCACCCACAACATCATGACGTCGGCTCCGCCCTTGATGTCATGACGTTAGCTCCGCCCACACTGTGATGACGTCACGGTCGGGTAGTAAAATTTATGACATCCCACCACTGGAAACATCCATTTCCCCTCATTTCCCATTATAAAGCTATTGTACAACTTTTCTAGACTTATACCCTTAGTTGGAAATTTGAAAGGTACGTAGTTCTTTCACACATTTGGGTTCAAACTACAGCTCACTGTGTGATTATATTAATTATCTAAAATTAATTTTAGTGGTTCAAAAGTTCCAGAGGTCAAAGCATTTAATACTGAACCACACTGTGCAGTAATGGTATTTCTAAGAGAATTAATTAAATCCACCGCCTTTTAGCAACTGTCACGTTCAAGGTTGAATGTAGAGAGAATTGTTCCATAATCAGTCTAGCTACTAAAATAAGTTTGTTCAGAATGTTGTCACTATTCATCCTGATTAAAAAAAAGTCAGGTGGGTGTTTGTTTTACCTGGCAATGGTTTACTTAGACATGTGTTGACTCTTAATGTCACTTCATAATAACATATCAGAAAACAAAACAATAATAATAATAATAAAACAAAAACAAAAACACTGCAGCACTTTAAAGACTAACTGCTATATTTTTACTGTTAGCTTTCATCATGAAAGCTAATACAATATAGCAGTTAGTCTTTAAAGTGCTGCAGTGTTTTTGTTTTATTATTTTTTGTTCTTTTTTTGTTTGTTTTCTGATATGCCTGAACCACAGACTAACACAGCTACTATTCCAAAAAATTCAGAATAACAGAAAATGTGGATCTTTTAATGCAAGTTTTGAAAGTCCAGGACCTGCCCATGATTTTTTGTTTCCGAAGGCAAAGAGCATGATGGTTACACCTTTGAATTCTTTGTACAAGTGAACTAGTGGTTGACCATATTTCAATACAGGCTTTGGTAATAATAATTTCACATCAGAGATTACTCTGGGTTGAAAGGATTTGTAGGGGATGCCCGAATGAGGATCCTTTCATGTCCCCAAGTGCAGCTCTCAGGTACTGAAACCCGACCTTCCAATCTCCAGCTCAGCACCTTAACCACTAAGCCACCTCCACTACACCTGAAAGCAACAGCATGGCCTTGGGTGTTGGCTCCTATCATCTACCATTAGAAGTGACTGCATTGCTATGCATAATGGTATGGCCAGCCCTTGTATTATCTGAGATTTCTAACCCGTTTCACTTAGAGTAAACATTTGATGATGATTGTGTTTGTTAACATTTATATTATCCTCTTCTCCAATGAGCTCAAGGAAGGATACCTGGCTCTTTATCTCCTCCTCATAACAACTTTGTACAGGAGGCTATATAGACAGGCCCAAAGTTACCCTGTGAGTTTCAAGGCTCAGTAAGGATTGGAATCTTAATCTCTCAATCCTGGTCTGGCACTCTAAGTGCTACATCACACAAAGGAAATGACGAATGACATTGTGAATTTTATGTTACATGGTGGTCCTTTAACTTTGTTATGTAGCAATGTGTCTCTTTATTATAGCATCGTTATGCTATAGTTCTCTCTACTAGTAGTAATTCATGATGTAGAGCAGGTGGGATATATATCTTGATCTAGCACAAGATGTGAGTTCTGCACCAAGTTCCTATTTCTATACCTTTGCAGGGGAAAATTCAGCTACTGTATTTACAATGGCTTCCTCTTTATTATGCATAACATGTAGCTCTACTATGATGCTAACAACGAGATAACCTACAATCGCAATGGTGAACCTTGGCACTCTAGGTGATCTTGGACTTCAATTACCAGAAGCCCAAGTCAGCTCTCCTGCTGATCAGGATTTCTGGGAATTGAAGTTCAAGAACAGCTGGAGTGCTAAGTTTTGCTATCACGGCCCTACAACCTCCGACCATCTGCGAACACCATGCTCAAGATGGAACCCTGCACCCCAATTTTTTCTCAAGTCAATGATGAACATGGGCTTCACTGGTGAGTTACTGCCCTCTCTGGAATGGGCTGGTAACAGTTCATTGTAACTGAGTTAATGATAACTGTTTACCAGTTAAGGCTATATCACAGCCCATGAGATATAGCAGCTAGAATATCCAACTAAGGATCAGGTTCAAATGCCTGCTCATTTATGGAAATTCAATAGAAGGTGGTAGTGGTAACCCCATCCTTGAACATTTCACAATAAATAAATAAATAAATAAATAAATAAATAAATAGATTTTAGGTCAGTTTAATTTTCAAGTGTCTTGTTGGAATATAACAAGGTACCTCAATCATATGTGCAGCCAGTTGAGAATTATAGTGATTGTCAGTAACATTCTATCAAACTCTCACACTTCTTAGAAAGTAATCAATGCAATTTTATGATGGTACAGTAATAGCATTTGTGAGTTTCTTCCTGCCAATTAGAAAGTTAGCTAGGATAAAAAGACCTGCAAAGACAAGAAATGCAGAGTTCTTGCTAAAGCTCATCACTAAAGAGGAAAATAGTCTCTAGATATGTTGTTAATAAATAATAGCTGTGGTGTGTGTTATTTTGAACCCCAAATGAAAATCATTATGCCAACTGCAGTCAAATATGGACATTAATTAGAAACTGTGTCTAGTCTATTTTTTTTAAAAGCTGAAAAAAATAAAGTTATTTTTAAAGAAAGGAAGCAGAAGAAAATTATTAAACTAGTTAACTGCATGTGTTTATTTTTCAGATGACAGCTATTCTTCCTGGTAGTTTATAATGCATCTCACCTCTTCTCAAAATTTAGGGTCTGCTTAAACCTGAACCTAGTTGTCAGAAAACATTTGGCATGCTTTATTCCGTAATGGCTGACTACTCATTTAAAGAACAAGAGGAGATCTGATTATTAAAACTCAAAAAGGTAGATGTCATGTTGAGACAAATCATCTCTCTCTCTTTCTCTCTGTGTAAATTTCATAAATGACATACAAACATAGCACATTTCCTAACTAGACATATTAAAAGTAATCCATCAAATCAATGGCTGACATGGTGATACATTAAGATAGTAGATATAAGGGCAACAAATTATGTGAATGGAAGTCAATGAAGGATCAACTCTCTCAAGCTGGGTGTTCTTCATCTCTTAATGAAGCACAAAAACTTCACATGGTTTTGTATGTTCTGCTGCTTGTTTAAATTTAAGAGATAACTAGGATCAAGCATGAGAACAGTTACTTTTCAAATTTGCACCTCTCAAAACCCACTGGACAACAAGTATGAAGCACTAGTCATACCTCACAAAGGAATTAAAAGTGTAACAACCATCACAGGGGCTTGAGAGGCACTGGTTGTGGCAGAGTGCTGTGTGTGTTGCAGTCCACCGTAACTCCCTGATTTACAACTGGAGTGGCACAAAAGAATTTCAGAAGATCAAAACCTTTGACTGTGTGGATCCTGACAAATTCCCACTCTTTGCTGCAATTGAAAAAAGGGTTTTTTACAACTAATCTGAATAGCAACCAGAGATCATCTGCCATTACCAATTGTATAAAGTCATATTGATTTGTATACTTATCTGTTATGCTAACCAATCATTCTGTACCTCTGTACATGATGTGTATAAATTGATGTCATAAAGCAAGGGTTCCCAGCCTATGGTCCATAGGCTGGACCCAGCCCCCAACACCATCCCATCTGGCCCATTGCCACCTCCGCTGCACCTGGAAGTGGAAGCAGGACTGTTTACATCAGCTATAAAATGCACCCACGCTGTGCAAACATGCCCATAGCTGTTGTAAACGTGGGAGTGGGTGCATTTATGACAGCTGTAAATGCGCCTTCTTCTGCTTCCGGGGGGGGGCATAGGGGCTCAGCTGACTGGGGGTGTGGTCAGGCCTGTGATGGAAAAAGGTTGTCCACCCCTGCTATAAAGCCTCACTCCTATGTCTTATGAAGTGGACTTGATCCACGAAAGCTAACATTAAAATATAACAGTCTTCAAAGTGCTACAACATTTTTGCTTTTGCTTTGTTTATGCAAAGCAACGGTATCAGATGTAGATGTATTTGATCTCCTTAATCCAGGGATGGGGAAACTTTTCTCTCCCAAGGGCCATTTAGATATATATAACAACATACAAAGTTATAAACTTAAAATTAGCCTGTTATGTTTGGCCAATCATTTAATTACCTCACCCATAATGTGACGGCTGGAACTGCTTCTCTTTAGTGAGGCATGCGATGTTAGCTGGGTATTGATGGCATTGCTACTCGCACCTACTTTCCAAGGTTTGTGTTGGTCAGTCTGGAGTGGAGTTGATTCTTTGCAATGGTAGTTTTTGAAAAGAACTTGTCACAGTTAGTTGTTCTGAACACAGATACATATTTCAGTGTGTGTCTCCTCAAAGTGGGAAATGTATCATTGCTAATGTAATGTTTAAAGAATTCAAGCAGTGGGAGGTTGTACTTAGGTTTCAGCTCATCATCCCTTTACAACTGAATGATTTTGTGTTGTAAGTTGTCAGGCACATCAGCTGAAAGGTGTAGCAAAGATGTTCAATTCCATTTGTTTACTTTTCACGTACTTGAATCTTTCGTTCAATGCGTCAATTTGTTTTGCACATTTGCTAACATATTCAAGTGTCATACAGTAGAAATCTTTTGTCCTTCCAGAGTGGAAAAATGCACTGTGTTATTCCTTTTGAGTTGCACTTTCCACAGCCTTAATTTAACTTCAGATGATTTCACATTTGAAAGGAGGGAGCTGAGAAGCTGGTTCAGGCCCTGCAGCTTGACATTCAGCTCTGAGAGATACTTGGTAATATCCATCATGAATTTTAGATCACACAACCACTTGCTATCACTGAGTTATCTGATAGGTTTTCCCTTGAATCTCCATGAAATACTTGACTTCATCCTGCAGTTCATAAAACCTCATGAGCATTTTCTCACGACTCAGCCACCACACTTCAGGATAATAAACAAGATGACTGTGCTCCGAAGGGACTGTGGTGTCTCAGTTGTTAAGAAGCTTGTCTTGTTAGCTGGAAGGCTGACAAGTCAGCAGTTCAAGACCTGGGTACTGCATGAAGGATTGAGCACCCGTCTCTGTCCCAGCTCTTGGGGACATGAAAGGAGCCTCATTTGGGTGTTCCCTGAGCAGGGTTTCTTCCACAAAAATCCTTTCAACCCAGAATAATTTCTGACATGAAACTATTCTTGTACTGTACTCAGAGTCAAGGTCATTCAGTAACTCCTTAAACTGGTGGCTGTTATGCCATCTGCTTTTGACAACATTTATGCAGATGGCTGGAATTTGAAATTTTCATTTAAGGAATATCAAACAAGTATTACAGTCAGTGATGGGATGTAACAGGTTCGCACCAGTTTGCTAGAACCAGTAGTAGCTTTCCCCAGTGTCCCAGAGAATCAGTAGCAGCTTTTGGGGGGAACCACCTTCGAGGCTTACCTTTTCACTGGTTCCCCCATTGCGCATGCACGCCAAGCACTTGCTGTGAATGCACACCTACAGTGCTTGGTGTGCATGCACAGCCTCCTTGCTGTCCTCCGAAGCAGGGAGGAGGAAGAGAAGCTTCTAGCCTGAAGCTCCCTATAGCCTGCTCCCCAGGGTAAGTGACTCACCTTTGGATGTAGCGTGTCTGTGTGTATTTTAATGTGTATTTAATACCTTTACCTATATTGACGTACTACCACAGTTCCTAAAAAGGCCTGGTGGCCTGGCTTCGGGTTTTTAAGCAAAGTCTTGGAGTTACCTCATCAATAAGCTACACCTGTGCTGTTCCAATTGCTGTTCCAATTGGAGAACCCTTAAGGAGGTACAGCTGTTTTACATTTACATTAAGGCATATTATCCTAGACCTAGAGAAGTGGTTAGGCAAAGACTTAGTACCTAACTTCTTTAACTGTTGAAAAGTTGAAAAGTGCCAAAATGAAGCCATCTTGTGGTGAGTTCATTCTGTAGTTCCTTCAATCTGACCTAGTGTGAGAGAGATTAGCCAAAATAAGCTTTAAGCTCTGGTTTAAAATCTCTGATTTATTTATGTTTGGGGTGGGTGTATTTTAATGTATTTTTATTTATTTATTTATTTATTTCATTTACGGGTTTGTGTTGTGGGTGGGTTGAGGGGTGTGTGTGTGTGTGTGTGTGTGTGTGTGTGTGTACACGCGTACGCACATGTGTGCTTATTTTTATTTTATTTTATTATTTTTTTTTCTTTGGCCCCGCCCACAACATCATGTCATGATGTCATGATGTTGGCTCTGCCCATGATGTCATGGCAGTATCTCAGAAGGTCTACATTGTAGGTTTACTTTTGCATTCATTCTGCAAGTCAAAAGTACAGCTACCGGACTAAAATGTCCTTTTCAGAGGGTTTTTTTTTTAACAAGAACAAAATGTTCAACAAATCTCAGAAGAAAGATGCTCCTTTGCCTACAGGTGCTAGACAGTAAAATACTGAAATGTGAACTTCTTTGGTTAGTCCTAATTAAAAGTCAGAAAAAGTGAAGAGGGCTTACTTTCCTGCCAGTGGTTTAAAAATCTCAAAGAAACAAGCAAGCAAACAAAAATGTTTTAATGAAAAAAGCAATCACTTAACTTATTTATGATTAGCTGAATAGTACAGTTTCATTCCCATCAGTGCAATAATGTTCAGTTAATGTAAACTAAATGTAATTTATGTTTTCCAACTCAAATATTTTTCCAAAGTGAGTTTACAGACCATTTCCAATTTACTTCTGAAAAATTAGTAAAGATAAAGGTTGCCCTTGCTTGAAAGCCAGTCATATCCGACTCTAGGGTTCAGTGCTCATCTCTGTTTATAGCTAAATAGCCAGCACTGTCTGCACCTGCAGACGTTCCCATGGACATGTGGCAGGCATGCCGCAGGCATGCCGCAGGCATGCCGCAGGCATGCCTCAACATGGAAGTGCATGGAATGCTGTTTACCTTCCCACTGAAGTGGTACCTATTGCAATTTCTACTTGCAATTTCTTGCTTTTAAACTGCTAGGTTGGCAGGAGCTGGGACAGAGATAGGAGCTCACTCTGTCATGCAGTACTTAGAAATCGAACTGCTGACCTTCTAGCCGTTGATTTCAGCATTTTAACTACTTTAGTTTTTAGTCTGTCTACACATTAGTGTTTTCTTAGCTAACAAATTACAAAATTATTTTTTTAAGGAAGGAACATACTCCAAAGGTGAACAGCAAATAGGAGGAACTCCCATGAGAAAGACAGCAATCGCTGGCACAGTTTAGGATCTGGATTTATTCTGTTGCTATGCCAGCAGAGCATCCAGTATATTGTCTCTAAAGCACATTGTTCTTAGGAATGAGAGTCAGGATAGGCATGCAGAAGTAGAAAATATACATAGAATAAAAAATAATAAGTACCATCTCAGTACATTGACCCTGGACATAAATGGTGGCTGGTTATTCCAGTTTTGAGGTGCTGTGAATTGAAATAACAGGTTTTAATGTGAGAGCTATTCAAGGTGCTGAACTCCATCCATAGAACTGGGCAGAGATATTGTAGAATTCTTGTAAAGCACAAAATAAAACCTGGTCACAGCACCTTTGAAACTGGAGTTAACCAGATATCACTGCTGGACAGTTCAGTGGTGCTAGTTGAGGCCTGTGTTGACATATTTGAAACTAAGATCAGTTGTGGGCAAATAACATTGTATTAGCATGAGGTCAAGTAATCAGAAAACAGATCCAGTCGGATCAGTGTTTAATCAAGGATTTATGTTTGCCAATGACAAAGCCAAGAAGGTGGCATCATTTTGGCAGGTTAAAGTCTGACATACACATGAAAGAAGAAGTGTTTAATAAAAAGATCTGGAAAAAGTATTGTGCTAGTGATCGACTCAGATTGTAAACTATTACAAAACTGCTAAAATGGCCTGCATTGGTAGAGGTTTTGACTAGATTATCCTTGTAAGTGTTTTCTATTTCTTTAATTCTAGAACAATTAGTTACTTCATGGAATTCAAGATTGTTAAATTGCCCAAGAGAAAATCATAGAGGAAATCAGTATTTATTTATTTATTTATTTATTTATTTATTTATTGTTCACATTTATTATCCCGCCCCAATCGGGCATACCCGACTCTGGGCGGCTTACAAGACAAAACACAATCACAAACCCAACCCCATCCAATAAATACTAATAATTAAAATTTTAAAACTGTAAAAAGGATCATAAAAACAAGTAGTAAAAACCGGGAACAAACAACCCCGCGGAATAAAACCCACAGCAAGGGAAGCTATCCCTTAAATCAACCACCCTGTGTGGGATCCCACATACCTTGGTCCCCACACTTGTCCCGCCAGCCAGGTTTTTAAGCCCTTCATATGGCCACATGTGAATTGGTTCTACTGGTATTATGGCTTCAAAATTCATATGTTTAAAACCTTTCCAGGTAGTTAAAGGCAAGCCCCAGAAACAATGCTGTCACTCTTATAAGCTCCTGGGAGTTTTTGTCCAAAAAAGAAAGCTTGCCATTTCTTCTAACAAAGTAGTAGTAACAGAACAAATAGGTCAATCTTAGAAGAAATCAACCCTGAAGGTCAAATTGTAAAGATGAAGCTAAAGTACTTTGGACATCAAATGAGAAGAGAAGATTCACTTGAGAAAGCCTTGATGCTGGGAAAGGTGGAGGGCAAAAGAAGGGGGAGGCCAAAAATGAGATGGCTAGATGGTATTGTAGAGACAATGGGCACAGAACTGAGCGAGTTGAGGAGGATGGTGAAGGACAGGAGTGCCTGGTGGACAGTGGTCCATGGGGTCGCGGAGGGTCAGAATCGACTGTGCGACTGAACAACAAACAAACTCACAGAACAAAATATTTATAGAAATGCCTAGTATGACCCTACATCAATGGCTACAAAACTGATATTGTTATAGGCTATCAACACATTTCTGACTTTTGGTGATCCTATAATTTAATGACCTGCAAAAGATCCAATCATTAACAGTACTGCCCAGGTATTGCGAACTCAAAGCTTCCTTGATAGAGCCTGTCTGTCTCTGTTAGGTCATCCTCTTTTTGCTGTTGCCTTCCAATTTTCTTACTTATTTTATTGTCTTCTCCAGTAAGTTTAATCTTTTCCTGAATGGTCCAAAGCACAATAACCTCCATTTAGTCATCTTAATGAGAATGTCTGGAAAATTTGGACCACTTAAGTGGTGAATATTAGCAATTCTGTAGTAAAGCCTGTGCTTTGCATGACCAAGAGCTCCAGGTTCAGCTTCCACATCCTCCAAGGATGGCTGGGAAATGCTGTTAAGACTTTGAACAAGTGCTCATCAAGAATGACCCAATCTAAGTTATTGAAAGATCCATTAGTACAGATTAGTCCTGGCACAACTGATGTTGTACTTTTCTTTGGTTCACATAGCCATTGTGTTTATACACTTAACCCTGGGTGAAAGTGAAGAAATGATTTTCCAGACATTCTCATTAAAAGCTAAGATGACTAAACTGAGGTTATTGTACTTTGGACCAATCAGGAAAAGATAAGGCTCATACACTTTAATTCTAAAGGAAAGGAAGGAAACAAACAAAGGCATGATGCAATGATCTGCTTGCAAGCACGTCTTAATACATCTTTTGATATTCTTTAAGTTTTTCCACTGGTCTCTGAGCAGGAAAAATTTTTCATTTCTATCTGGTGAATCATTCACATCCTATAACCAAAGCTATATTTTCAGTGACATTTGCTAATAGGACTTCACAGAAAATTTTCTTTCAAGTTTATGGGTGGCCTAGCAATTATGCAAATATGGGTCTATTTCTCCCATCAGGTCAGCAATGGCAACATACATTCTGACTTACTAATGTAAGCATTGCATTCTTGCTGCTAATGGTTTGTCCAATTTTTCAGTTACCTTCTCCATCTACCTACCCTGCCTTTTTTCCTACGTCTCATAGACTAATAATTTGAACCAAAAACAACCATCACTGAATGAACAACCACATAAAAAAAAACCCCATAAGATGCCAATAGGTAAGACAAGATTTACAAAGACAATACCAACAAAAAATAGATAGAACTATACATATCAGCAAAGATGGCTCGGAGATGAGCTGAACTAATTTGAAACAAATCCCCAAAAGCTTCCCTAATGAATGCTGTTTCCAGCTATATTTTGTAAATCATTGAAGTAGCTTGGCTAGAAAAGCATTCCAGAGGCAAGATAGTTTCTTTGTGTGTGTGTGTTTGAACTGTATTTGTCTTTGAACTGTGTTATAGGAAGAGCATTATTTTCATGCTATTGTAAATTACAAGCAACACACAGACAAATGAGGCTCCTCTTTTTATAGTTCAGATGACGTAAAGTTGCCAATGAAAATAAAAACTGCTCCATATCTCTCTATATTTAATTTGGTACATCTGACCCAGTAACCTGCATGAAAATGCTCATGTAGATTTCTTTTCATTTTTTTTCTCCATTCTTCATTGCTGCATTTTAACTCCTTAGAGGTTCTTCTACTAAAATCTCATGCTAACTCCCCTTTAGGAGAAAAAGAAAATAAAAAGATTTTAGTGAGTCATGGTTCCAAACACAGCATGTCAATACATACATTGCAATTAGATGAACTGAGGTCTGTATTGTAGAATGGTATTATGGTTGAAGTACTGTATTGGACAAAAAAGGTTCTGATACAAACTGATGTCCCCTCAGAGCTAAGAAATGAACATCTAGTTTGTTGGGAATATATATCTATGGAAGGGCATAAAAGGCAGACATATTGTAGCTTTTATGCAACAGACCATAAAATGTACTTAAATTTCCACAGTGTTTCTCCCTAAGGGGAGATTGCTCAAATGGATACTGCTATGTCACTATAATAGTTTAAATGAATGTAACCTGTGTAATGGAACAGAATTATTTTAACATTACAGATGAATGTCCCCCACTGCAATCAGCATAAGAACTAAGAAACCTCAAATGTGAAGCATTAAGTCTATTTTATATTGATTGAACAAAGGAGTGGTTCTAGTGAATTCCGTGGTGGGATGTCAAAATTTTTACTACCCCACCGTTACATCATCACAGTGTGGGCGGAGCTAATGTCATGATGTAGTGGGCGGGGGCAAATAAAACAAAATAAAAATAAGCACACACACACACATACAACACACACACCTCAACCCACCCACCCACCCACCCACCCACAACACAAACCCGTAAATAAAATAAATAAAATAAAATAAAAATTACATTAAAATACACCCACCCATCCACCACAAACATAAATCAACCCACCCACCCCAAACATAAACCCGTCACCTGTTAGTATAAGTGCCTGGGCAGCACCATGTTGCAAGATGGATATGGTCATCGTACTAGTTCTCTAGGATAATATGCCTTAATGTAAATGTAAAACAGCTGTTCCTCCTTAAGGGTTCTCCAATTGGAACAGCAATTGGAACAGCAATTGGAACAGCACAGGTGTAGCTTATTGACGAGGTAACTCCAAGACTTTGCTTAAAAACCCCAAGCCAGGCTGCCAGGCCTGCCGGCTGCCAGGCCTTTTTAGGAACTGTGGCAGTACATCAATATGGGTAAAGGTATTAAATACACATTAAAATACATACAGACACACCAGGGAGCAGGCTATAGGGAGCTTCAGGCTAGCAGCTTCTCTTCCTCCTCCCCACCTGGGAGGACAGCAGAGAGGCCGTGCATACATGCCAAGCACTGTAGGTGTGCATGCAAACCAAGTGTTTGGCGCACATGCGCAGTGGGGGAACCAGTGAAAAGGTAAGCCCCGAAGGTGGTTCCCCCCAAAAGCTGCTACCGGTTCTCCGGGACACTGGGAAAAGTTACTACCGGTTCTGGAGAACTGGTGAGAACCTGTTACATCCCATCGCTGAGTGAATTGCAAAGTGGGGACAAAAGCAAGAAATGGATTGTAATCCAAAAAACCTCATCCTAAAATGAATCTAGATTTACGGAATCATTGGATTCATTTTGGTCTCTACAGGCCAGGGTTAATGATATATTTTAGTGACTCTGGAAGATGAGGGAATGTGTGTGCGTGTGTGCGTGTGTGTGTGCGTGTGTGTGTGTGTGTGCGCGCGCACACACACACACACACACACAGTCAAACCTCGCATAAAGAGTGCCTCGCTTAAAGAGTAACTCACTTAGAGAGCAGAATTTTCTCTGAATGTTCGCTTCGCTTAACAAATAAAACCAACCAAAAACTCGCTTAACAAATAAATCGGGGTTCGCAATCCCTCTTCCAATTGGTCACTTACAATGGTGTTTCGCTTAAAGAGCAAACTCGCTTAAAGAGCAATCCTGTGGAACACATTATGCTCTTTAAGCGAGGTACAACACACACACACGCACACTCTCACACACACAGTCCATTCACTTTCTTAGGAATGACCAGAGACAGACAAGGCCTAAACGGCTTTTCTTTGGAATTATGGGCAACAATCCATCTGCCAGAAAGTGCTCAGTGTTTTATATTAAATTTCTGTTTCTCACATGGGAAGCAAATGAATTGGATTTTTATTATTTATTTTGTTTGTTTGTTCATATTTGTATTCCCGCCCACTCACCGAGGCGACTCTGGGCGGCTCACAGGTGTAAATATAAAAACATTCCATAACAATAAAATCAAGAAACTTATCTAAAAAATTTTAATGTGATGAAGGTGAAGGCAGGACCTCATAGGAAGGTCTCTGGGCAATGAAAACAAACAACCAAAGAAAAATCAACTGAAAATGCCACTGCCCACAATTAAAAATTTCCATCTCTGTTAGTAGCTGACAGGGAAAAAGTGATTCATTTAAAATATTACCTGAAGCCCAATCAGTACACCTGCTGATCAGGACTTCTGGGAATTGAAGTCCAAGAATATCTGGAGAGCCGAGTTTGTTGAGTCCTGACCTAGACAACTGAGATACAAAAATACAACCATGTTAGGTGAAGCTAAGATACCAGCTTGGGGCACAGAACAGTCTGGCTGGACAGTGTAGAAAGATAAATCCAAAATACTTTGCTGTCGGTTATGTGGGTAATTGTTCCTTCAGGTTTAAAGGGCCTGAGTGGTGTATGAGCCACCTTCGGTGAGAATTAGTAGAAACGTGGGAACATTGCAGAGGTTATTTAATTTGGTTTTTAATTTGGTTTAATTTAATTTATATACCAATCATTTAATGATCCACCATTACCCTGGGTAGTTAGTCATGCATAGTGAGCAGAAAATGAGAGACAAAAAACAAACAAAAAAACATGACTGCTAATCCAAAACACTCACTCTGGAATAAATTTGGTCATCTAAAAGGCACTACAACACTTCTGTTTTGTGTTTGTTTCTGTTGTTTCTCTGAGCTTGGCTATTTTTCTGGGTGCCACAGTAAGGTTGTTTTCTCTAGGTTCTTCCATTGGGAGCAAGCCTTGCTCCACATTTCTGAAGGGGACTTCCTTGTTTAGGCTTCTTTACCTTCCTTCTGTTGATTTCAGCAACTTTTGGTATTATTTGCTGCTTCCACATCCAATGCCTACTTTTCAATAAATTTTATGGCATGCAAATCTTATTGTCCTTCGAGTAAAGTTCAACTCTGAATCCAGTTTGAAAGTTAATATAAAGCCTCTAAACCATTATAGGAATTTAGTGCCATGAAACGCGTTGACAGCCACCAACCTCTGTGGCTTTAAAGGGACTAGACAGATTTACAGAGTTGCCATACATAGCGTCTAGCCTTTGAATCATTATAATGCTTTCAGCATCAGTGCCAAAATATGTTTGAACACCACTTGTAAGAAACAAGGTCAGGAGATGGCTATTGCTCTTATGATTTGCATGTAGGCCTCCCACAGGCATCTGGCTGGTCTTTATGTGAAATAAGATTCTGGAGATATATTCTTTTGGTATGATCCAGCAGGGCTCAAGTCTGTCAATGCAAACATTTTCATAAAATAACCTTTTCAACATGGTTACTAATATAAGTAAGATCTGACAGTCAGCCATCCTGTACACTTGCCAACTGAAGTTACTGTCAACACATTGGCAATATGTGTTCACACATTGCATTAGAAACCTATAAAACTGACAGTTTCACTGACAGGTTGTAGAGATGGTCTTTAGTATCCTACCCATAGGCTATAACTGGTACAGTTGACCTACAAGCCTAAATTTTAAGACTAACTTGTTGTGCTTCCCTTTATCTTAGAACCCGTTGATGCAGTCAGCAAAATCTGAAGTTCAAAAGTTGCTTGGATTGGAACTGAGGAACTGTGTCTTTGCTGCTCATACAGAGAACCAGAGATGCATATTAAGACCCCTGACAGCATATGTATGTTGGAAATATGTGTTTGTCTTTGTTGCATTCTTACTTTACATGCTTGTATGCAGACTTATCTTCTTAAATCAGGGGACGGCACCCTTTTTAAGTCAGGGGTTGGGTCACCCTCCCTCATACAGTTGATGGGGCCAGACTGGTGGTCCCCCCGCTGTAAACACTGCTGTAAACATGTTTATGACAGCTGTAAACATGTCTGCAGCTGCTGTAAACATATCCATGGCTGCTTCTGGTGGAGGCAGTAGTGGTGGTGAATGAGGGTGGGGACCTGGTGATTTGGCGCTACGGGCCGTAGATTGCCAATCCCTGTTTTATGCTATAGAATTCAAGATGTAATGAAAGATTCAGTGATCTGCATTCCTTACAGGACCATTGCAGACCACTACTCTGAACAGCTGAAAATCTGCAGAACTCCCAGATGGGGTAGAAGCATGGGGGTGGAGTTCATTAGTGGCCACACATCATGACTGTGCTTTGAATCCTACACATGTGCCTCTCCTACTATGACTCCTCAAGGCCTCTTCCTATATTCTGACATCTGTATATAATTTATGTATAAACTTCCATTCAAAAAAGACATGACATTCAGTTCTTCAAAACAACAACAACAAAAACCTTCCAGTTTATAAATGCAGGATATTAAATGCCAGAAAATGGTGCACAATATTATGTCCATGTTGCCGGCAGGAAAAAAGGATGTGAAACTTTACATAGCAAAGAACAGCCCGAATATTGTCAAGACCTGGGACAGCAGTCTAGATGGTCTATAGCAGGGGTGGTCAGACTACGGCCCTTGGGCCAGATATGGCCCAAATGCCAATTCATCTGGCCCACACAGCCCTCACTACTCCTGGATGTGGATAGGGACACATCCACCAATGTGCATGTGTGCCCATGCCACACCCAGAAGTAGATGGGGACACACCCACCAATGGGCATGCATGCCCACACTGCACTCAGAAGTGGTTGGGGAGATGCCCATGCATGGACAAATGCACTCATTCCACTCCTGGAAGTGGTTGGGGATGTGCCTGCACATCCGCAAACATGTCCACACCACTCCCAGAAGTAGTTGGGGACATGCATGCACAAGCCCGCCTGCTTCTGGGGGCCTGGTCAGACTCACTCAAGTGTTCCAGGGGTATGGTCAGGTCCATGGCGCAAAATGTTTGAGCACCCCTAGTCTACAGGATACCAAGCAGGGGAAAATCCTAGTACAGTACTTGAGTCCTTTTATTTAAAAAAACAATTTAAGCAATTCTTACTCAAACACAACAAACAGGGCTGTTTTCCAGAAAGTTCTCTATGTTTCTATTTTTTGAAAAACATAATCATCAAGTACCATGATAACATCTTTGCTTTGTGGGTAGACAATTGACACAGATGATAATGACACTCACGAGTGATCTTGCCCTTGAACTGTCTGCAGATGTGTATGGATTTTGAAGATTCAGAGGGTGGAGATCCTTCTGCTTTATTTCCTTTTCTTTGTAGAGGCATAGTAAAAAGGCCGACCTGTTCTTTGTTACTTTACTTGATTTTGTATGTGTATGCTGCCAATGTTTAAAACACAAGATGATGATTCATATATTCTCCTATTAATGAGGAAGCTGAAAAAATAATTGACAATATTTACTACTGCCTTCATCTTGATGCACAATACAGAATACAGAAAGGTTGGGGGTGTTCAATTTGATTTAACATATTTTCAATCCAAGCCAGTCAGACACCCTAATTTAAGCCATTTAATTTATTTTCGAAAGGCTGAAGTCGTTATTGATGTCGGTTGCTATTTGTATCCAAGTATACATTTTTTCCTGAAAATCATTTTTAGGAAAAATGCTTTGGTGTGAATTTGTTTAAGGTGGATCCCAGCTTGCTAAGAAGTGACTCACACACTGTGACCCACACACTGTGCCATCTCCTGCGGCACATATGAAATGAGACATGCAGGATTTAACACAGGGACTGCAATTGACTGCCACAGCCTTGAGGATATTGAAAGGTGCACCTTCACAGCCAGTCCATTTGACATGGCCTCTTCCACCTCCATAAACATTGGGAATCAGAATAATGAAGTTGTTCCTCCTCCGCTCATTTTGCAGTTGTGCCCAATATGATGGTTTCCAGTGGCATTTCCTCCACTAAGGGGACCATCACCCCACCTAGAGGGGCTCATCTGCCCATAACCACTGGCCCCTTTAGGGAAGCAGGTTATTTACAGCCGCCCAACACTCAGTGTTGAGTCGCTGGCTGTATGGTCTACTCCATTACTGTAGCGGGATGCCCAGCCAGACTAAAAAAGACTGAAGTAAATTCACATTAAAAATCATTTTGTATAAAAGACCTACACTGTACATCCTTGAGATTGATTTTAAAATGAGGTTTTGCGGGAAATACCCTTAACCTTCTCTGAAAATCTTGATGTGCTGTGCTCTGCTGTTGAGTATAAAAGAACATTAGCCTTTAAAGAACATGGTTGTGATTTCTTTCCAAGTAGAGATGGTTGGCTGTGTTGTGCACTGGGTTGCATGTAGCAGAAGCACTCCAAATTCATGTAAATTCTTGGGGATTAAAATTCCAATGCCTCCCAGATGCACAGAGGGGTACTTCAGTGCACACAGTTGATCTGAATGAGATTTCTTCTAGGCATTTGAATTATTTTATTTCCCAAGTAATAGATACCTAGAGAACATTAAAAACAGCCCTAGCAATTGCATTGTGTTTGAGTGAGAAGTGGTTAACAGAAGAAAAACTGAGTCAGGTTAGAGGATATTCCCCAATTTAATGTCTCTTTGTGAATGGTAGTGAGCACAAGAGGTTATCTTGTAGACCAACTTGACTTGCTGCTATTGTTGCCATCAATATTCAGGCTACCCTTTGCTATATAAACTTGGTGTTCATTTCCCCATGTGTGCTCAATATTGTGCAGCAATATTTGTGCCGTTTCCTGGCATCTTGAATAGAGAAGCGCAACATCCCACATTCATACACTGGAGGCTTTCTGAAGAAAATTATGTGTGACTCTGCTATTAATCATGCAAAAGAAGATACTGTTCACATTCCAGAGATAATCCTGACAATACATATGCTTCTCCTGATAATGTGCTTTCACAGCTGGAGCCTATTTCATGATTTGAGGGAGAATCCTAGATATGGATTCTTTTTGTCATCTAGCCGCTTGCAGTGTACTTGAATCAGGGCAAAAAAAGTGTCAGTTGGTTGCCTTAGCAACAGGGACTTGTTCCCTTCCTCCCACAACATTCAGCCTCCTCCACACACTTTGCCCATAATCAGTTTTTTGGGACACCTTTCAACAAAGTTAACAACCATTTTTAAAAGTCAAATAATGAAAGGTAAAGGTAACGGTCGCCCTTGCTTGAAAGCCAGTCGTATCTGACTCTAGGGTTCAGTGCTCATCTGTTTATAGCCAAATGTCTGCGTCTGCAGACATTTCCATGGACATGTGGCAGGCGTGCCTCAACACCTGAGTGCACGGGATGCTGTTTACCTTCCCACCAAAGTGGTCCCTATTTATCTACTTGCAATTTTTTGCTTTCAAACTGCTAGGTTGGCAGGAGCTGGGACAGAGGTGGAAGCTCGCTTTGTCATGCAGCACCCAGGAGTCTAATTCTGACATTCCAGTCAGCAAGTTCAACATCTTAACCACTTGAGTCACCGCAGTCCCCAAATAATGAAAACAGTAACAATATATAACCTGAACATAATCCGTACCTACCCTGAATGCACCTGGTCTGGGAGATCAGGCCCATTCAAGTACTTATGTGGAAAACCATCAACAAACACCAGAGATTTTCAGGGAGGGCTTGAAAAGAATCCTGCTTGTATAATGGATAGGCACTGCCAATTAGCATTGACAGCACTGAGTTAGACAGATCAATGGCTTGACTGTCTAGTTATCCAGTGTGGTATAATTGCAGATAGACTGATGGACGAAGACTCAGGAGACATGGATTTGATGCCAAGCCATGGAAACTCATAGGAGGGTCTTCTTCTTCTTTAAAATGAAGCCACCTTTTTGTGACTTCATTTTGCATTTCCTTTTGCTTGCCCTAGTGTGGGAAAGATTAGCCTGCAAAACAAGGTTGCTATTACCAGGGTATGCCCAATTGTGGTTCAAAAATACCATAATATTTTAGGAGGCTCTTTATGTGTACCCATGGCTCTGTTAAAACCACTCTTTAAATATCTCAGTTATCTTGAAAGCCCTATCAGTTGATTCTTACTTGGCATTAGGTAGCACATACACTGACTACGCCAAGACAGCTTCCTCTGATCCTAACCTCAAGACAGATATCAGGCAAACCTCTCTGAGGAAGACATTACAGGTCTGCCTGCTACAAGCATCCTGCATGCCTTTCTCTGTAACTACCCACACACTTTATCTGACAGAGGCACTGCCTGGAGAAGGACTTCGGAATAGGATCCCCAGTGCTGTTTACATCAAGTTCAAGTTTCAACATATGAAGAACTTAGTTTTAGAATATGATCACAAAAATGATACTCATTTGCTGTGGCAACCGTGCAAACAGATGTCAATTATCCCCCTCCCATCCACCCCCACCCCCACCGGCTTAGTGGGTAAGGTAAGGCTTGGAGACTGGGAAGACAGGGTTCGATACCTGAGAGCTGCATGATGGGGGACATGAAAGGAGCCTCATTCAGGCGTTCCCTGCAAAAATCCTTTCAACCCAGAGTGATCTCTGTCACGAAAACACACACATTCTGAACTGAGATGTTTCAAAGCCAGTGAACTCAGCACAATTCAGTGGATGCTTTTCATGATTGAAAAGATCTGTGCTGTGTGATTAGAGACAGAAAAATTATCTCTAGAGCCAATTAAACAACCAATTTGCAGAACCAACCCATGCATTTTCTTGTTCTAATCCTGTAGCAGTTGTCCTAATGATTAAATATTAATCAAGAACCATATTTGTTGCTTGGCTGTGCTTTTTAAATTTAACATAAAATAGATTTTGCCTCTTGGTTTTTCTACCTTAAATAGCTGGGAATGTGGAAAAAGAATGTATATTTTTTTCCCACAAGCGGTGCTGCTCTGAACATGAAATATTTAATGTCACCACTCACATTTAAAATGTTTAAATCATTTTGACTTTAATTTACTAAATGCCACATTTATTTATTTATTACTAAAGGAAAAAAGCCCCATGAACTCTGTTTACCTTTGAAATATTAGCCAAGCCTACCTGTACTTTAGACTGGAAAACTAACAGGTATGACATTGTACTGTAAAATCACAATCTGGAACAGTTGACCTTTGAGTGATAAGAAGCATCCCTAGACAACAGGAATGGATGGATTATTTGAGTTTCCTACCGATTGATATTGATGAATTATAGTAAATAAGGTGACATGGACTTATTTATTTATTTATTTATTTATTTATTTTACTTATACCCCAACCATTTAGGAGGTTTTCCTACTCTGGGCAGCTAACAACACAAAACTCACATATTAAAAACACATTTAAAAAATACAAAAACTTTATTGCTATGGAGAAAGACAGAGTAAAATACCTAATGCTCAGATGTTGGCAAAACATTCTCAAAGGCCATTTAAAAAGAAACTATTTCAGCTGCTTTTTAAACATAGGCAGGGATGGGACCTGGTCAACTGGAAGGGAGTTCCACAAAGTTGGTGCCACCACTGAGACGGCTCTTCTCTGAGTCATGACCTAGTGCAGTGATGGCAAGTCTTTTAGAGACCGAGTGCCCAAACTGTAACCCAAATCCCATTTATTTATCACAAAGTGCCAACATAGCAACAGGGGAGGAAGGAAACACTCCTATTGGGCTGCTGGGCATAGAGGTCGGGTGAACTCTGTGTTGGGGTGACTGCACAAGTGCCCACAGAGATGGTTCTGAGTGCCACTTCTGGCATACGTGCCATAGGTTTGTCACCACTGGTCTGTTGGGATGGGGTAGGTTTCACAGATACAAATTTACTCTCACTAACAAGCATGCTCCACAGACAAGTAAAACATCCCAGGGCAGACCACCCATAGATTTGATTTTAGCATCAAGCAGAAAAGGCTACAGTGAGTAGAAATGTTAATTTACAAGGGTCTCCTGCTGCTTTTACACTTTCCTTTGCAAACCCCTCACACTTCAGTTTGTTGATACACCCTTTTCTTCCTGCACACACAGGTTAGGTATCCTCCTTCCTACTACAGCCTGTTTTCTATGTAAATATGTGCTGTTTGCTCAAAACATGTGGTACATCTTCACATAGATTCAGCAAGATCAGGATGATGGGTTTTGTGTTTTGTTTTTCACAGGTGGACTGTAAAGAGAGGCAGTCTCAAGTAGCAGAAGAGAATCACAGCCAGGGGCATGCTGGTTACCTTGAAAGTGTACTAGACAGGGAGTAATGAGGGCGTCTAACCATAACAAAATATATAGATTCCCACTCACCTTCTAATTTCAACTCCCCTCTGGGGCTTCGAGCCAACAACCTCCTTATTACAGGACAATGGCTCTCCTATAGCATTTAAAATCCTCTTATACCAGGTTTCCAACAATTACACCAGAAATTATATGTTATACATATTCCCACTATCCTTCCTGGGGAATTGAACTCCAATATCCTGCTTACTAGGCAAAATTACAACCTCTAAGCCATGGCAGCTCCACTGTCAAAGGAGCTGCTTTGGTAATTTTATCTTTGGCAGCACAGGAGGAGGAAGGCAAGCAGAGGAACATGGAGCCATGCTCGTTTGCTCAATCATTCCTTGCATCTTAGCTCGGCTCGGTTCTGGCTGCTGCCACTCCTGGAAGGGCCTGTGCAGAGCTGCCTGAGGCTGAGTTGCTTGTGGCCACAAGAAAAGGAGCAAAGGAGCACCAGGTTGACCCTTGGTTTGAATTTTTTTTGTGCCTTTGCTTTGGATTGGCACTCCTGGATGAGTCCCAGGAACCTGATGGGTCAGCCCACCAGCTCACTTCAACCTCAAACATCAGCATCTCCACTGAGCATAACACCATCTATCTGATTAATACTCTTTATACATATTGCCTTATGGGCAATGTCCTTGTGGTATTTTAGAGGTACAATAACAAGAACAATCAATAACTCACATTTGCTATTGAGAAAAACCCACAAAAATAAATCAGCTACAATGGAATCAAGATATTAAAATATTAGTGTGTAAAACTTAAAAATTTAAGAGTCAGCTAAGTATAACTTGAAAGAGTAAAGTGAAAAATAAAAGTCAGCAGCTGCCCAAAAGGGTCTAAACCAGTGTCTAAACTAGTGTCTAAACCAGGGGTGCCCAAACTATGGCCAGTGGCACCAAATCATCTGGCCCATGCCACCCTCACTGCTCCTGGAAGCTGAGTAAAACATGCCCATGCATGAGCAAAACGCTGCTGTAAATGGCCCATGGCTGTCATAAATGTGTTCACAACAGCTGCAAGTGCATTTACAGCAGTGTTTTGTGCATGCATTTTACTTCCACTTCCAATGGGAGGGACCACATGACCAGCTTGCAGCCCAAAAATTTTGGTCTAAACTTTGCCAATGACCCAACCCAACCTCTTTGGGGAAGGCATTCTACACGTGGAGAGCCCACTGCTAGCAAGGCTTTCTTCCCTGGTGACTTCATTTTGGCAGTTTCACATTTGACTTAGACATGGAAGAAGAAGAACCCATTGCACTAAGGCCACAAAAACCCAAAGAAGACCTTCCAAGGATGACTTTAGTAATTTTTTTCTGGGTTCCTTCAGATAGGTTGCCTTCCTACGGCATTTAACTATTTTGAAAGGTAACACAAACAATTTGAATCAGAGTAAAAAATTGACTGGTAACCAGTGCAATTGATGTAGCATGGGGGTGATGGATTCAAAATGATTAGTACCAGTGAATGGCCGGTTTGCTCTATTTCGCCTTAATTGAAGTTTCCAGATCATGTTTTCCAGTAACCTACATAAGATGCACTGGCTGAGATCCTGTTGCTTAGCATAGTTAGTTACCACATCGAATCAGTGGAGACTTGACAAGTCAACTCCTCCTCTGTAAGTTCAATTAATTCAAATGGTTCTACTCTAGTTGCACCTTATTTTAGCATAGTAAGTTGCAATTAGAGTTGGCTGACTTTAATAAATAGAACTTGCAGGGGAGTTAACTCATTAAAACCCCACTGATTCAGTGAACTTATTCGATTTGGGAGCCTATTCCAGTTTAGAGGCTTTTGACACAGGCACATAGCTTGCTCTTTGGAGAAGGTTGGGAATGGGTTGGCCTGATCACATGCACACATCCATTGGACCAATCCACCCCAAACCACTTCATTTGAGATACAATCACAGATTCAAATTTGACAGTTACATTTTATCCTGTCCCCAATGTATATGCACACTGGAGATGGAATAAAACAGATGGGGTGCAATCACTGGCAGCACAGCTGAAGGTGCATCCCAGCTGATAGGAGGGAGCACTCCTACTGATCAGTTGTGAAGTTTGCTAGTGATGGGGCTGTATGGCTAAAGCAGTGCTTCCCAGTTGATTGGGTTAGTGATCCCCCTCAGATGTGAAACAGCTGTCACACTGCAGCAATCACATCTTGTTTCTTTGCAAAACTTCTTTGCAAAATGCTGTTTAGATGCAGGGATCAGACCAAACAACATTTTGCTCCTCTTCCCAATCCCCGGCATCTGTTGAAAATACATTCTACATTAGCCCAGGAGTGCCAGTATAAACAACCTGGTAATATGCCAAGCAACAGAATTTCAGCCATTGGAATTGTCTAAGTGGGCACTTACCAATGACTAAGTACCACATACAGGGTATTGTAAGAATAACATGGCCCCTGATCCTAATATCACAAGACTCATTCCACCTGTCAAAGGCCTACACCCATTTAGAAAACCAGCATAAAACCTTTGCTGTTGGAGTAATTTAGGCTCTGCTCCAGGCTAGGGAAATCTATGATAGGTTTCAATCCCTGGTTGTTTATGCTTACAAACTAGGTAGGACTTAGCAATAGGTAGTGGTTGCAAAAAGGAACTGGAACATTCTCACCAGCTTATGCTTCACATAGAAATCCAAAATGTCTACTGTAAAAAGTCAATAGCTTTATTATATGTAAAAAGATAGATTAAATATCAGGAATTGTTGTTGTTGTTCAGTCGCACGGTCGATTCCGAACCTTTGCGACCCCATGGACCACTGTCCACCAGGCACTTCTGTCCTCCACTATCCTCCTCAACTCGCTTAGCTCTGTGCCCATTGTATCTACAATACCATCTAGTCATCTCATTTTTGGCTGCCACCTTCTTCTTTTGCCCTCCACCCTTCCCAGCATCAAGGCTTTCTCAAGCGAATCCTCTCTTCTCATTTGATGTCCAAAGTACTTTAGCTTCATCTTTACTATTTGACCTTCTAAGGAGCAGGCAGGATTAATTTCTTCTAAGATTGACCTATTTGTTCTCCTCGCTGACCAGGGGACTCTCAAAACTCTCCTCCAATGCCACAACTCAAAGGCACCTATTCTTCTGCCCTCAGCTTTCCTTATGGTCCAGCTCTTACAACCATACATTGCCACCGGAAATACCATTACTTTGACTATATGAATTTTTGTTTGTAATGTGATGTCTCTACTTTTCACTATGTTCCCCAGGTTTCTCATTGATTGTCTCCCAAGAATCAGTTCCCTTTTGATTTCATGGCCGCAATCACCATCTGCAGTGATCTTAGATCCATTATAAAAATAAAAAGGAACATTCTTTGTTTCCCCTTTCCCATTGTTAAATATGAAAGGAGCTTCATTCTGGTGTCCCCTGAGTGGAGTTTCTCCAGCAAAAATCCTTTCAACCCAGAATAATCTCTGACTCAAAATTATTATTGTTGTTAAAACAAGAAAGGCATAAATATCTATATTTCCTAGCCTACTCAGCTAGCACAATAAAGATGACATTTCTCTACTTTTCTACTCACAAGTCTCTTGTAATTTCACTCCAGCTTAAAACTTGGCATTTCCCTGACTATTCTAAGATTAACATAACTCATCTATTCTCTCTTTCTCTTATCCGATAAGCTTCCAACTTCCACAATCAGTCATTTTCCCTTCAGTTCTCATGTTCCCAGATTATTTTGACTATCTTCAGAGGAAAGTTTTTTGCACCCAAGTGCTTCAGTGGCCAATTTCCAACCCTCTGGTATCTCCAGGAATTCAACTCCTCTTAGGAAGGAAAGCAAATGAACAGAATCCATTTTAACTCACAAAGTCAAGGCTCCATTTCAATTTCATTACAGGTAGAGGAATGCTTGGTACATCAACTGAAACATACCAAAAGCTCTCAAAGTAGGTGGCAGGCCACTTGGTTCTCAAGTGGCAAAACTGGATCTGTAACTTACAAACTGAACTTGATTCTTTCAGAGGAGTGCAACTCCATCTATAACAGGATGATCTGTTGGCAACGCACATGAACCATCTTCTAACAACATTTATCTTCTCTGGATTGAGTTGCAGTTAATTGGTCTTCATACAGTCTCATTAATAGATCCAAGTATTGATTTAGGATAGTTAGTGCTTCACTTGGAAATGAAGAAAATGAGATGGTCTGCTTGTTAATGTTACCTAACTCCATCCTTCCTGACAAACTCCTCAAGCACCTTCATGCAGATATTAAAAAGTAAGCATGGCAGAACATAATCCTGAGGGCCGCCATCACAGACTTCCCATGTGGTGGAACAAAAACTCCAACTCCACCTTCTGAAGTAGATCAGTATACAGAAGCAACAGAAGGAGGAGGAGGAGAAAAAGTAGGAGAAGCCAAAGAAGAAGACAGTCTTGCCACCAATTAACCTAGGCATGCTCCTTTATCCTTCATATCATCATAACAATTTTGACAGCTTCTTTGGGTATTTTCAGGCTAAACAGGAAGCCTGGAACCACAAAATTTCATATTGTAATTATGTTATTGTGTCCTTAAATGAACTGAGTCATATTAAAATACCTCAACAGATTCTTCCAGAGGAGACTGTGGTTGGGTTTAGAAGTGTATGGATTTTAATACATGATTAGATGCTACATTTGTGGTGTAGCACATCCGAGAGACCAAAAGTAATTTTGTTCATTTATCAGATTTTCTGACCTAAATGGATGGTTTGACTTTTAATATCTATGGTTGCACATTTGTCTCCAATTATAGTTACAATGAATGCTTTAAGAGCAACTCCTGCTAGCATTGAAGAGAAGGAGAAAATTTCTTATGATTTATGGTAGCTTAATGAGAACATTTCAGAAATTGATAATTATGGGCCACTTCTTTCCAAATATCTGTATATTAAGAACTTCACATCTGATAGAAATGTTAATATAAATAGGGGATTAAACAAATTTGAGAATGTATGGAATTGAGGTAAAAGGAGAATGGCTTTAAAGCAAAATATTGATTCTTCTCTCCAGATAAAGGAATATATAAAATGTAAAGGAATTCAGATAAAAGCCCTAAATAACATGGAATGAATAATAAAAGTTGCCCAGCCAAACAACTGAGTAGATTATATCCTGGCATCAGAGAGCTGTTTGGAGAGTTGGGTTGAAGAAGCTGGGAAATGTCAGACACCGTGTCATCTGGAATAGTAATAGATAAGGTGGAACTCCAGGACAGATTTTGATTTCAAAACTGTTAGGTTGTCCAAGTTACATCTTAGTGAATTCTGAAAATTCCCTCTTCCCTCTGCAGCTTGCTAGAAAGGTAAAAAAAAGCATTAAAACATGATCTGCAGTGCTTGGAGACATTTCTTCCCTGAGAAAATATGATGGCACATGAGATGGTTGCAAACATTGTCTCCCATTCCCACACCTTTGCACCTTTGTAGATCTTCCACTAGACTGAAAGTTTTCTATGAATAGCTGATTGTTACTGTATTGTTGCTGTTTTCAAAAAGCTGAGTTAAGACCTAACCCTTTGATTATTGCTTAGAAGTATATTTGATAAAATTAAAGGAGAGAGGACAACAGTAAAAAAAATGGCATCGAAAAAAGTATGTGATATCATCCAACTAAGGTTAAACACTTTCAGTCCCAAAGCCTTTATCAAAAGAATTAAACATATGTCTAACCTGTCCTATTAAAATAAATAGAACTTAAAATGGCATCACTTTGACTAAATTTTGTTTAGAATAATTATATCTTGTGTAATTAGGGCAGGGGGAATGCTAATAGATTGACACAAAAACATGATGAAGCAGACAGTATTCTTTGAAAAATAATGACATAAGTATGTTGATCTTTATAGTGTCATAGTCTAAATAAATCTGTTAATGTTTTAGGCATATTTTAAAAATTATTTCTGCTTTCTTCTAATGAAGAACATTTTGTTATAATGAAGATACTCATATATTTGTATTTTTATTTGCATTTGTATCTATAGGATTCATTTCTTGATAACCTGGGACAAGATTGTGCAGATAATTTACCTGGAGTGCAGCAGTTCAAAAAACCTTAGTTTTTCAAGAAGAACACAAATCACATACATTCTTAAATGTCTCACACCAAATGAAGGGGCTTAAAAATGCTTAACAATACAATCCTGTGCATTTTTAGATGAAGCCAGTCCAACCAAGGAAATGAGCATAGATATCAAGACAATACTGTTCTGGGGCAAAGAAAAACTTCATCATATCCAATTCTGAATATTGGCTATTGTCATGAAGATCAGCCATGAAGATTGTTCAGGGAACAATATAATTCAGTGACCTTCCATTTGCCTTCTGCATTACAGCGTGACACCTGTACAATTGATACAGTTCTGCAAGTCACTTTCTGGTCCTGAGCCCCTTTGGCACACTAAGTCCTCATCAGCCCCAGATCAGCAATGATGAAGCTGCTGCTCTCCTTCAAAATGGGTTCAAGTGGGAATAATCCACTTGGAAACCATTACCCTTCCCTCTGGACTTTGCCACCCAAGAACGTTAGTCCTCAGGGTTGTCAGGCTAGTTAACCACTGCCTGATGATCAGGCTTGAGTTGCTGTCAGTCTGGTCTACTCTATTGCCATAGCAGGATAACCTGACCAGACTTAAAAGAAACACTACTGCAGATGAATTATCAAATAATTAAACTGTGTCAAATTCATGCTAACAGAGTGGACAATATTTTGGGATGGTGTAGGAAGGTGAATTTTAAATAAAGTGGCACATCCAAGACTGAGAAGTATGATAAGTTGAACACACACACACACCCTCCAAGAATTCCCACTGTTTTGTATTACCACACACAAAAAAGCAAGGACAGCAGAGATATTTGTGTTTGCAGTGGGAAAATACAAAAGACAATGCCATCTGTGGATGTTCTCTTCTTACGAAGAGATAGATCTCCTGGAATATCCTCCTCAAAGACCGTAGGATTGCAGCCTAAAGGGACATGGGGTTTCTTTTTATGTTATTGGTTGCATTCTATTCTCTATTCTATAAATACAAATAAGAAAAATACTTAAAAATGTTAACTAGTTTCAGTGAAACTGTTAGTTAAGGGTAAGAGCATTTGATATATTTATCCCTCTCTTTTTTGTCCATGAAATATTTATGCAAGTTCTGAGACCATTAGATAGCTATTTGTAGAACATTTGTAATTTTGAAGTCAAATTAAGAAGAAAAAAAGAGCCCATTTTGTGCTGTTTTAATGAGCTTAATAAATCTATAAAAGGAATCTGATCATTTACATTCCACAAGGAACATCTAGCCTATACTTTATCATTAGCAGTGCAGATGTGACATCCTTTCTGAACTGGCCTAATGCCAGTTTATTATGTCTCTACCTGCCAGCAATCTGTTCACTTCTGACATATGGAAAAAACATTCTGAACATATATTCATAGGGTTGAGCCAAACAGTTTTTTATTTAAACAAAGAGCTTGTAAAAATAAGCCATATGTATAGCTACAATGTTTTCTAATTAGCATGTTTACTTTACTTGTATGCTAAAGTATTATGTTCACTGCAGCATGGCAAGATATCTCACACAACTCAAAATGCAAATGAGTCAACAATACACAAGAGTAATCATTAAGTTTTTAAAAACACAGCAGTGGTGGCATAAATACCAATCCTTTTAAAGTTTGGTGCTAAGAATTTAAGGGACTATAAAACTGGATGGAGACACAGTGGAAACTAAAGTGAACTGTAGATTTGAGGCATCAGTATCTTAAGATAGTTAATGAAAAGAGTTGCCACAACTCATAAGGACCATTATTCATCAATGGAACATCTAAGACAACATCTCAAGCAGTTTTAAGATGTTGTTATACACATGCAAAGGCACATTGCAAAAATGGCTTTGGGCACTCTTGCTGTAATGTCTCCCACAAAAAACAACCCAACTATTGGTAGTTCCACCATCATATACCATCAATCCTCAAGCTCTGTGTTCCTGAGAACATAAGGACATGTATTAAACCCTGCTATATCATGACACCAACCCACATTCATTTACACGGAAAGTATTTTTAGGCAAGAACCTTTTCCTCCTGGGCCGCAGGAGAGCTCCAAGCTCTGGATAGAGCCATTATGGGGGAGGGAAATATGCAATTCCTGGTTTTCTGATTCTAAATTGCAAGAAGATGTAAATTCCTGTTTGTTCCTGCTGTTTTCCCACTTTCCATCTAAGAATGATGAGCTTGGCTGGACTACACACTCCATGCCACATTAGCCTGAAGAAGTAGTCGTGAACTATGAAAGCTTGCTAAGTTTTGAATTTTTAAAGTGACCTGAAAAAGGTATCATTTCTATTTGAACTTCTGATGGGTCACATGGCTGGAATTTGTTTACTGAACCTTTCCCATCTGTGTCACTTTATTGTCTGTGGTGTGACTTCTAGTCTGTCTTTACTTGAGGAGCAGGGAAATTGCAGTGAAAGTAACTCTGCAAAGTGTGGTACTAGTATGCAAGAGAGGTTAGGAATGAAAGAGATGATCCAAGCCTGAGATGCACAAGGCAAAGGTAAAGGTCACTCTTGCTTGAAAGCCTGTCGTATCTGACTTTAGGGTTCAGTGCTTGTCTCTGTTTATAGCCAAAGAAC
The DNA here is from genome assembly GCA_030440675.1 of Furcifer pardalis. NCBI lineage: Eukaryota > Metazoa > Chordata > Lepidosauria > Squamata > Chamaeleonidae > Furcifer > Furcifer pardalis. The sequence goes on along the minus strand of CP126894.1, from coordinate 45,467,688 downwards.
CAGCATTGTATGCATATGCTTCCATGGACATGTGGTAGGCATGCCTAGACACCAGAGTGCATGGAACGCTGTTTACCTTCCCACCAAAGGGCAATACTTTTTCAACCACAGAGTTGCAACTATGAAATGCTGTTGAAATTGAAATAGATCAGGTACTTGCACTTTCTCCTTTAGCAGAAATGGAAGCTATTTCTATTTTGACAGGTGCTGTATAACACTTAGTTCTATTGCTGCCATTTTAACATATTTTTGATGTTAGGTTTTGTTTCATAGTATTTGGCTGAATTGCATACTTTCTTATTGCTTTTAGATCACATCTATTATAAGAATGTATATTTGATGCTCATAATTCACTCCCCATCAGCGAAAAAAGAGGCAAGACACATTCAACACTGTCAAACCACGCATAAAGAGCGCCTCGCTTAAAGAGCAGAATTTTCTCTGAATGTTCACTTCGCTTAACAAATAAAATCAACCAAAAACTCGCTTAACAAATAAATCAGGGTTTGCAATTCCCCGCCCCCCCGAAGTCACAATTGGTCACTTGTAATGGTGTTTCGCTTAAGGAACAAACTTGCTTAAAGAGCAATCCTGTGGAACACATTATGTTCTTTAAGTGAGGTACAACTGTATATGGTAAAAAGGCTTAGAACACAATTTTGTTTAAAATTCAATAAACCCATAACCTGCGGAGACTGGTAGTGCCATAACTGATACCAGAGCAGGAGAAGCAAATCCACCCCTCTCTGTTCCGGATGGGTGAACCCTTGCCCTTGCACAGTGCTGATCCTTGTCAGCTACTGCCCAGACCAGCTGCTAGTCAGGGAGACACAACTGACTTAGTTTCCAACTCTGTTCACTGGAACCAATGTTGGACGTCCCCCATGGGTGTCACATGGTATCAGTGGTGGGCTGTCAAAAATGTTACTACCCCACCATGACGTCATCACTGTGTGGGCGAAACTAACGTCATGATGTCATGATGTCGTGGGCGGAGCCAAAGAAATAATAATTAAAAAGAAAAATAAGCACACACACACACCTCAAACCCCCCCCCCCGACACAACACAAACCCGTAAATAAAATAAATAAATAAGATAAGAATACATTAAAATACACCCACCCGCCCCCACCTGGAGCTTTTAAACCAGATCTTAAAGCTTATTTTGGCTAATCTTTCTCACACTAGGTCGGATGGAAGGAACTACAGAATGAACTCACCACAAAATGGCTTCATTTTGGCACTTTTCAACTTTTCAACAGTTAAAGAAGTTAGGTACTAAGTCTTTGCCTAACCAGTTCTCTAGGATAATATGCCTTAAAATGTAAATGTAAAACAGCTGTACCTCCTTAAGGGTTCTCCAATTGGAACAGCAATTGGAACAGCACAGGTGTAGCTTATTGATGAGGTAACTCCAAGACTTTGCTTAAAAACCCCAAGCCAGGCCTGCCAGGCCTTTTTAGGAACTGTGGTAGTACGTCAATATAGGTAAAGGTATGAAACACACATTAAAATACACACAGACACACTACATCCAACGGTGAGTCACTTACCCTGGGGAGCAGGCTATAGGGAGCTTCAGGCTAGCAGCTTCTCTTCCTCCTCCCCGCTTGGGAGGACAGCAAGGAGGCTGTGTATACCCACCAAGCACTGTAGGCGTGCATGCACACCAAGTGCTTGGCACGCATGTGCAGTGGGGGAACCAGTGAAAAGGTAAGCCCCGAAGGTGGTTCGCCCCAAAAGCTGCTACCAGTTCTCTGGGACACTGGGAAAAGTTACTACCAGTTCTGGAGAACTGGTGGGAACCTGTTACATCCCATCGCTGCATGGTATGCCCTGTATGTCCAACTGAGTCACACAAATCACACCAGGTAATCAGTGACAGCTTGCCAATAGATGCCATAAAAAGGCTTGGGGTGACACGGTCTCTTAAGTATCCTGGCCCACTACCATGTAGGGCTTTAAAGGTAATGACCAGCACCTTGAATTGCACCCAGAGACATACTGGCAACCAGTGCAGCTCCTGAAGTAGTGGTGAGGCACGAGCATAACGCCTGCACCCCATCACTACCCGAGCAGCTGCACTACCCGAGCAGCTGGAAAAAACCCCTCCTGCAGAGATGAATTTATAATTGCCTTGACCCAACCGCCTGACACAGCTTTAGATGCCTTGACTAGCCAGGCAGCGCATGGATCCAATTCACAGGCAGTGGCATGAACAGATCCAAGAAGCCTGTCCACTTCCTCAGGGCCAACTGGATCGAACTGATCCCAGATAACATGGCCAGACTGTACTCTGGTCAACCCCAGCTCTATCTCTTCCACACTGGGATTAAACTTCATGCGGATCTGAGCGATTTTCTCCACCAGATAATCAGCAAAAACCTCAGCCGATCCCTGCCAACCAGGGCCAGACCCCCCTTTATCAAGGAGGGACTTGGTCACCCGGAACAAGGTCGCTGGGCAATTATCCGCAGAGGCAATAAGGGCCGTAAAATATTGTTGTTTCACCGCCCCCATTGCCACTAAGTAGGCTTTAATGGCAGCTCTAACAAGTGTTCGATCAGACTCACTCCGGGTCTTCACCCAGCGGCACTCTCAGCATCTCTTTGCCCGTTTGAGCTCCCTCAGCTCTTCTGTAAACCAAGGGGATGATCGACGCCCATGGGCACGGAGAGGCCATAGTGGAGCGATCACGTCCAAGGCTGCCATCACTCTCTCGTTCCATGAGTTGACAAGAGCCTCAGACGAATTGCATTGCAGGTCAAGAGGAAAACACCCCAGTTCCCTCTGGAATCTTTCCGGATCCATTAGTCGCCGGGGGCAGGCCAATTTAACTGGTCCTACCTCCCTGTGGTGAAGCCTCGCCCCCAGAAAGTCTAGAGTCACCAGATAGTGATCTGACCATGGCAGAGGGGTAATGTCTAAATTCTGTGGTTTCAGATCACTCTGTCACAGCTCCATTATGAAAATTAAATCCGGGGTGTGGCCACTGCTCCTGGTAGGACCCTGAATTACCTGTGTCAGGCCCACAGCTGCCATGGAAGCCATGAACTCCCGTGCCGCCTCCGAGCCAGTCCCTAATGATGGCAAATTGAAGTACCCCAGAACCATAAGTCTGGGGAGCTCCAACGCCAACATCGAGACCGCCTCAAGGAGCTCAGGCAGGGAATCTGCTACACTGCAGGGAGGCAGGTACAGGAGCAAGATTCCCAACTGACCCATAGGGCCCAAATGCAGGAGCAGGGCCTCACATATGTTAACCCCATATTTAAAAATGCACGCGCGCCCGGAGCGCGTCTCCGGGCGTGCGCTTTGCCTCCCGCCTCGTGGTCGGGCCGGACAAGTGGCGGGTGCTGATTGGATGAGCCCGGCCTATTTAAGGCCGGGGCGGGCTCAGGCGCGGCCTCTTTGCCGGCGCCTGCAACAGAGCTGAGAGCGTTTTTCTCCCCCCCTCCCTCCCTGTTTGTAGTGTGACTGTTTTGGCTGCCTTGTGGGCCGGATGGGAATTTTTGCATACACCATGATTGGCCGTTTGGTGTGTGGAGTTTTCGCCCATCCCACACTGCATTATGGGTTGAGTATTGGGGTTTGGTTTTCTGTTTTGGTGGGTGGGTAGCACGGGTGAGCCATTGCTTAGTCCAGCCATTTCAGGCAAGGAGCGCATTTGACTGACCAAATGTACCAAGGTGAGGTCAGCGCCGGTCGGTTAAATGCGTTCCACGAACAGGGGTAACCAAGTCGGAGGCCTTGGGAGCCCCAATTTATGTTCACCTGAAACATGGGCAGAAGTGTGAACCAGGAGGCCACTTCTGTTATGGATTAACTCAATTAGTACTATAGCTTAATCTTTCAATTGGTTTGCTCACCTGTGCTACTCCCACCACGCAGACAGTTATACCACGTTTTTGGTTGATTTATAATAAAGTGGTCCATTTTAAGCCCAGCGCACTTGTCTGTCTCGTCATTTGGGGTCGGGGGGCAAAGGATCCTAGCAGTGATGCTTTTTCTGTAGACTGCACAACCAGTGTTCTATTTGTTTTCCCTACACATAGATTAGATATATATGTGACTTGTCATAACCACAGATAATTCATCAGCAAATTTGCAGGGCAATGATTCCCATACTTTGGCAGTTTTATCTATGTGATAGTTTTGACAGTCCAGAAGAAAACCAGTGACTCCACTGAGCATCAGTTAACCTTTGGATTATATCACCATTCCTTGTACAGTATTGTAAAAAATAACCTGCTTAAACCAAACCCCTTAAAAACAAAGGTTTTGCCTTTCACTTGAACAGAAAAGCAGAGAGGAAGCTCCTAATAAACAAAGAAGATGGTGGTTCTACCAGGACAATGGTAGCCCTTCCACTTTCAGATCACCATTTCCACCATGTAGATGTGTGAGATCCAAGGCATGTTCTGCCACATCAACAAGGCCAGCTACTTACTGGGACAGGTCCATGGTTGTCCTGAGCTGCTCTTAATTGAGCAACCTCCACACAAATGTTGATGTTCCTCAGAGCAATAAGGCTGGGGTCAATTCAATGTCACACCATAGATTGTCCTAGATAGTTCAGGAAAGCTGGACAGCAGGATGGATGGTACACCAGCAGAATCCTAACACCATCCAGGCCACTTAACCACAGCGACATACAGAGCTGGCTGACTGCTGGATGGAGCATCTGTTTTTTGAGATTTTTTTTATACACTGCAGCACTCTACCTCCATACCTTTCAGCCCTGTCCTGTTGCACCACACACTGTCCTGGTGTACAGATTTGGGTGGGACAGACTCCCCCATCTTCTCTCAGTCAGGTTTTCTGTGACACCAGTGTTCATCCAAAATCATATTCTGGATGACTGAAGATTTTCCTGGTATTGACCTGGCATTAAAAAAATTTTTTAGACTGGAGTGTAGATCTACTTGGGTAGATTTTGACTTGGAAGTAGAGAAGGCATGCCAACAGCCTGCCCTCCTTTCCTTGTAGTGGCCAGATTGGAATATCCAACTGAATCTCCCTGCAACAGTAAAATAAATTTCATGTCAGAAATTACTCTGGGTTGAAAGGATTTTTGCTGAACTCTTCTGAGGGGACGCCCAAATGAGTATCCTTTCATGTCCCCAAGATCTGCTGTGCAACTCTCAGCTATCAAACCCCAACCTTCCAGTCTTCAAGCTCAGCATCTTAACTAGTAAGCCACCACAGTGCTGCCACTTATAATTTGGGATACACAGAAAGAGCTTCCTCAAAGATTGTGGATGCTTTTTACATTTTAGAACCTGGTGGCACAGTGGTTAAACTGCTGTACTGCAGCCACAACATTGTGAGTTCAATCCTGATGGGATCAAGGTGGACTCAGTCTTCCATCCTACTGAGCTTGGTAAAATGAGTACCCAGCATGTTGGGGCAAAATGCTAATTACCTTGTGAACCACACAGAGCGTACACTAAGCACTATGGGGCAGTACATAAGTGAAAAAGCTATTGTTATAGGTTCCATCTCTGTCAGTGGCAATAACAGGAGAAAGAGAGAAGGAAAGGATTTTGGTGATCCTTGGCTGCTCCTAACACAAAATTATGGGAGCAGAGTCTTCTAGTATCTTGCAGGGTCAACCTCTATGGGCACATCTCCTTCTTTGCAGGAAGTCCACCCGTGTAGCAATGTGGTCAAAGGTCCTCCCCTTGGCCTCCCACTCAGGATGCATAGAATTGCTCCCTAAACCTGCTGCTTGTCTAGGTATTGAGATTAATGTATACTACATGCACTGGGACTTGCAACAGAAGCTCAAAGAACAGTCATATGATTTCACTTTCATTCATTATTATGTGTTGTAAAATATGAAGACCAATTTAACATGATTAATGGTATAAATAATTTGGAGAAGAGAAGAAGGCATTATAGAGCTATAGTAATTTATTAGGGAGCTGTATTTATAATTCCTCAATATTTAGAAGCCTTTGAAATGATCTCCTTTCTTATTGTGTCTTACACAAAGCATGAATGCACAGTTGTACTTTAAATAGCCCAGCCTATTGATATCTCTTAAAATGGCCATTCCATTCTTTCAGCCTTTCATTCTGTTTTTGTGCTGATTCCACTGTTCATTGAATTTTAATACGTCTCATTTTTATTGCTGTTCTTATTTTAAATTTGCCTAAGCTGCTCTGGGAGTCTTTGGAATACAAAGTGGGTTATTAAATCTTTATGATAAATAAATAATGGTCTGTATCAAAACAATAATGAGATAAGTCAATGCCACTTTCAGTTTGATTGTGCACATTTCAGTGCAAAAAGGTTCAGCCAAGTGCTTCCAGACTTGTAAATCAGGTGGAAACAAACCACAGGAAAGTGATTGGTGAAGATGTTGCTGATGTCACAATGTGTCCCGTTCTGGCTGAGTAGCCTGATGTATTGGCAATTCTCAGGGGCAAAATAATGCTGTCACCCTATGGCTGAGGAAGAGGGGATGGGTGAATTCTGCAGGCCAACCCTTGCAATATGGGAAAACCACACGAAAGGTATTAATGCTAGTCCTAATGTGCTAAACAATTCTCCTCCTCCTCCTCCTCCTCATTGGAATAGCATGGGTTTCAGCCGCCTGGGGCATAGTGATGACATCACGGTGGGGTAGTAAAATTTTTGACATCCCACCACTGATACCATGTGACACCTATGGGGGACGTCCAACATTGGTTCCAGTGAACAGAGTTGGAAACTAAGTCAGTTGTGTCTCCCTGACTAGCAGCTGGTCTGGGCAGTAGCTGACAAGGATCAGCACTGTGCAAGGGCAAGGGTTCACTCATCCGGAACAGAGAGGGGTGGATTTGCTTCTCCCGCTCTGGTATCAGTTATGGCACTACCAGTCTCCGCAGGTTATGGGTTAAAGGTAATTGAATTTTAAACAAAATTGTGTTCTAAGCCTTTTTACCATATACAGTTGTACCTCGCTTAAAGAGCACCCAGGATGGCGAAGTCCTATTTATTGTGAAATTTTGCCACCCCCCAAAAGTGCCACCCAGCGCAGGCCCTCCCCTGCCCCCATGCTACACCACTTCTCCTCCTCCTCCTCAGTGGAATAGCATGGGTTTCAGCCACCTGGAGCATAGGCCAAATTCTCCGTCACCTGGGCAGCACCCAGGATGGTGAAGACCTATTTATTGTGAAATTTTGCCACCCCCCAAAAGTGCCATCCAGGGCAGGCCTCCCCTGCCCCCCATGCTACACCACTTCTCCTCCTCCTCCTTTTAAAAGCCTTTAAATAGTTCCTGGGGAAGCTGCTTCAGGATCAAGACTGCAGTGTGTGTAAAGATGAGTTAGATCTTCACCTCCCATGGTCCAATCTTGAGAACTGCTTTATTCAAAAAGTAGGAGAATGTCCTCAATATGACCATTCTTTCAACTACACCACACTAGACATTCCAAGGAAAAGGTACTCCCACTAAAAAAAGACTCCTTAACCATTTGTATTTATATCATATAGAATCTGTGCCACACTCAATCTATCAGACACTACAAAATTATTCCACATGTTTTGACATGTTTCTCCCCAGAGCATAACAGTCAGCAGACATCCCATGATACAGTACATATAGAGCAGATTCATCACTATCAGAATCAAACATGTAACCCTTGCTTATAAGGCCACTGCTTAACCTGTTTGCTTCCTTGAAGGGATACAGAGGATGATGTATAAAGGATCCACATGTACCAAATGGAGGTGCGTGGCAACAGTAGGAATTTAACTGAGCAGTCCCTGACTATCAACAATGAACCAACAGCAACGTCACAAGAACAAGAAACAACTACTCCTTCTAGTAGCCAAAGAACAGCCACTGAACACCAAGCCCTGGATTCTTCTTTGCTACCCCAGGTCCCCTTAGGTGAAAATCATTCTGGCGAGAGAGCACAATATTCTGCAAGAGGAGAACCAGCAATACACATTTCTCCACCTGTTCAGGATTCAACACTTGCAACTTGCCAGCAAATCATTGGCCTCCTTGGCCAGATCACAGATCAGCGTGAGTATTTATCAGGATAATTTAATCAGGTATAGCAGCATTTCCTCTCCTTGTTCTTTTCTACTTTCCATGCTATTTGAAAAGTTCCAAAAGTAGCGTATACCAGTAGGAAAGGTCTTGAATCTTCTATTTCTAATTTTTTTGGGGGTGGTTTCAAATGATTTCGCCTGATCTCACTCCATGCATTGATGATTAATTCCCATTCTCATGTTTATTCAAAACACACAACATGATTACATAATGTACTGTTAAATGATTTGTGTTAATTTCTGGGTAAATAAGCATGTTACATGCTGAACAAACTACCAGTTCCACCTCATCCCTACACTTAAAGTCATATTAGGTAATAAAGGAAATATATATTTTCTACAATTAAAACCATTTCCCCTCCCAGAACAGAATTTCACAAAGGATAAGTGCTCAGTAATTCTACTTGCAATGTAGCCCACATTTACCTCCCAATGACTGATCAGTCCACCTGGCTGAAATGAAGCACACTAAATTCAGGATTCAGAAATCAAACTAAATCAGGCATTTCTCACTACTTGATAGAACACCTCTTTAAAAATTCTTCAATGCTTCACCCTTATTTGGCTGCTTGCATTTGTAAACATCTATGCCTGTAAATGGAATGTGGAATAACATGATGGTGGTATGTCAAGTTTTTCCCCTTGATCTTTGCTTTGGTCAGACATATGAATACATCACTGATTCAATAACAGAAAGAACACATTTATTATGTCTATGTTCTTGGCAGAGGATGGCATAATGAGAGAACTACGGGCAATGCGCAGGGAGATGCGGCTTATGAAGGGTGAACAGCGCCGAACCAGTGCCAGGGTGGTTTCTGTGGCACATGATCTTGAAGCCCTCAAGGAATACTTTCATTGGCATTAGAGGCTGATTTCGTTGCTTATCCATAAAGCTACATCTTTTGCCTCCCTTCAAGCATGACTGTTTTTCCAACAAATTTGGCCACCCATGTTCATTAAACTGCTCCTTGCATAAACTTCCACTCTGACCTGTTTGTCTACTGGATACTCAAAAGCCTGGAGTGATGTGGTTTATGATTGTTTCTCTGTCCAACTGTGAATGCTCATCTGGTGGAGCAAGACAAGAGCAAGCACACTTAGGTAAAGGTAAAGGTCATACTTGCTCAAAAGCCAGTTATATCTGACTCTAGGGTTTAGTGCTCATCTCTGTTTATAACCGAAAGAGCTAGGTCTGCAGACATTTCCATGGACATATGGCAGGCATGACTAAACACTGGGTCTCCAACTGCTGACCGCCCAACCTTCCAGCTACTGGATACTAGAACAAAATGAATAATTTCAGAGGACAATGAGTCTATGCTTTATAGAGTCCTGGATGTGTGGATTATGAGAAGTTATGATTTCTCATAGTTGATTTTTAAACCTGCTATTGTTCATAACTGTCCAATACACACGAATTATTGACAACTATTGAAGAGAGTTTGAGCAACTCAAGACAACTTCAGTAATAAACACTCAGGAATTATTGGTGTTATGATTATTAAAATCATAACGCTTCTCCATAGAGTTTATTTGCCAAAGATCCCAAAGATATAATAAGAGGAGAGACGGGGATTAGGCAAAGGTAAAGGTCACCCTTGCTCAAAGGCCAGTTGTATCCGACTCTAGGGGTGGTGCTCATCTCTGTTTACAGCTAAAGAGCCAGGGCTGTCTGCAGATGTTTCTGTGGTCATGTGGCAGGCATGACTAGACACCAGAGTGCCCATAATGCTATTACCTTCCCACTGAAGTGGTACCTATTTATTTACTTGCAATTTCTTGCTTTCAAACTGCTAGTTTGGCAGGAGCTGAGTCAGAGATGGGAGCTCACTCCGTCATGCAGCACTTGGGTCTCAAATTGCTGGCCTCCCAACCTTCCAGTCATCAAGTACAGCCTCTTAACCACGAAGCCACAGCAGTCCCGAGATAGGGAAAATCCCTGCTTAACTCCCTTCTGAATTAAAAAAAAGCTCTGAGTCCACATTGTTAACTTGTACTGTCTTTTTGATGGAATATAATTTTAAAATTGCTTTTAAATTTTGTTCAATTCCCAGTTTCTATAGCAGGCTCAAGAAAAATGGTCATTCTAGCAAATCAAAAGTTTTTAATGCATCTGGTATAATTAAGGCCAAAGTATTGCCATAGAATTTGCAGCAATGTATAATATTACAAATTATCTGCTCAGAATCAACTATTTGTCTACTTAAGACAAGCCCTGCTCGATAAGCATGCAGTGGTGGGCAGCAACAGCTTTGCACACACACCCCGGGAGGCCTCACCCACCTCCCTGCCCTGCCGCATCAGGTTTTGTCCCTGCAAGTGGTTCAAGGTCTCCCTTGCTCAAAAGCCAGTCATTTCCCACTCTAGGGTGCAGTGCTTATCTCCATTTACAGCCAAAGAGTCAGTGCTGCCTGTGGTTGCAGATGTATACATGGCATGACTAGATCTCCCATGACATAGGCTCCGCCCACAACATAGGCTCCCCCCAAGGTGTGGTAGCAAAATTTTTGCTGCCTACCACTGATAATCTGGCAAATAGGGTGCTAAAACAAGCATCTAAGAGCCGTAATTTTTAATGCTCATGGTTGGGAAGAGTGAGGGAGCAATATAACTCAATTGATTCAAGATCATTATCAGGTTTTAATTTTACCACTCTCCTAGTCTCCAGACAGGAATCAGCAATTCTTATCCATCCATACCTTGTTAACTAGTGTGATAAATAGAGTGCAAGTAAGTCTTCAAATGCTAAAAAATATTCTAGAATACCACTAGGTCCTATTTTATGAGATTTAAGTTTAGCATTGACCTGAAACTCTTCCTCATCACTGATTCACTTATTCAAGAACACTCTAAAATCTTCAGGAAAATATTCTAATTTAGTTAAATCTAGAAACGTCTATAAATTTGAGGAGTTTGGATTGGAGGAAGGGTACTAAGGAGGCTCTTAAACATTATACAATGCTTTGGTTTAAACTTAAGTTTGTGTTCCTGGATATTCTGTTATTTGGGATGCCATGAGGACAAAGTACTGCCATTAGCAAAGCCATAAAACTTAAGAGACAAATATCCTCAGTAGTTAACCAGTGAATTATTGTGATCAAGGAGTTGGAAGTGATGTGTAGAGTCTCTCTAATAGGGATACTTTAAAACCAGAAAACCCAACTGCTTTAGGCTAACTAGCCCTTTACAAACCACCCCTAAAAGCAGGAAAGGGTCCCTAACCATAGGCAAGACTGATAGGTATACAGCTGAGATGGCACACATGGTCATTTATACATGGTGATTGAGCCCAGCCTGAAATGTGTGCAGAACAGATTGAGCCTAGCTGGGAATGGAAAGGGATTAAGGAAACACAATGGGTTGTCAATGGGTGTGAGGTTGTTTGAGGGAAAGATGGTGATAGAGTCTAATTGCAGATGTGTCAGCTTCTGTGTTAGCCTGGCGGGGCTGGACAGAAGACAATATGTGACCTCAGGCTGATTGGTCTTGCAAATATTCAATAGCACACCTGCTGGAGAAGATACAGTGTTTCAAGCTTAAACCACATGAAAGGAAATAATGATTGGTTTAGTGTCTGCGCTGGCTGTGAGCTCAGGAATCAATTTACACCTTTCACAGCACTCCCAGTGGTGAGATTTAACCAGGGAGGTGCTGAGAGTGGGAGAGAGAGATTGGGCATCCCCCCCCTGCCTTCTTTACTTCATGGGGTTAATCAAGCAGGATTTTCCTTCTAGTTCATTTTAAAACTTTCCTTTATATCAGGGGTGGTGAATCTTTTTTTTCTCCCGGGGTCTAACCACACTCCCAGACAACTGAGTGGGCCAGACCATGCCCCCCAGAAGTGGAAGCAGGTGCATTTATGGCTGACATAAATGCACCCACTTCTGGATTTATGATAGCCATGGGCACATTTGCGCATACACTGGCATATTTTACAGATGATGTAAATGTGCCTGTTTCCATCTCTAGGTGTGGTGCAGGCAGTGACAGGCCGGATGGAATGGTGTTGGGGGCTGGGGCCAGCTCATGGACCGTAGGTTGTGAGTCCTTGCTTTATATATTAATGAAGTTAAAATCCATTCATTTCTCTTACAATAGATTCTACTGTAGAATATTTAAGCATTTGGAAATAAGAATTCCAAACTACTAAACAAATGTTCTCAGATGCAAGTGTTCCAAAAGAAAGGCTATTTTCATTTAAAAAAACAAGCAGTTATCGGGAGTGAAAGCCCAGAAAGATTGCCTCAGAATTCTCTCACTTGAAAACTTTTCTTCATTAAGAATTAATTACAATTTTACTAGCATATACACTACTGTGCAAAAGTCTTAGGGCATAACTCAGTCCCTAAGCCACCTAAACATACCAAACTTGGGGAGAGACTTCTGCTGGTGAAGTTAGGATGCCTGAGTTATGCCCCCCAATCACGTATTTAATTTTCACCAAACTAGCTGATGGTGCCCTAAGTTGTTTGCACAGCACTGTGCATTCCATTTGTTGGGGTGTGGGGGGTTGAAGTATTAAGAACAGATAGATGACTGAGGAGAAATTCACTATCCATCAGAGATCGTAAAGCTTACTTTTTTGGACTACAACTCCCAAAGGATTTCACCCATGTTTCCCATGAACAACTAATATGACTAATGTAATGAAAACAAAAAATCCCAATCTATGGAATAGAGGATGGTAGGCAGGCAACCAAGGACAAGGGCACTTCTATATAAAATACAATCCTCTTTTTACTGTAAGTGTAGGAAATGTAAGTATAGGAGGGCCTGATTTGAAATTTCACCAAGTACACAGTTTTTCACAATGTTGAACACTCCTGAGTCTCATAGATTATTGCTAGGAAATACCTTTCATTTGCCTTGTTTCCTGATGACCTGCCAGACTTGCTTGCCCTTCTGTTGCTTCTCTATCATCAGCCTTGGTAATTGCCAATTATGTTTTAGGACAATGGATTTTTCTGTTCAGATTGCTGTGTACTTATTGGTAAGAAATGACATAGACTCGAAGGCATTTTAAAAATGCATATCAAAGGAGGACTTGCAGGTAAAGTGGAAGATGCACCATGTAATAGACTATAGAGGCAATAAAATGTCACAGTTGCAGTGAGAATGTTTATGAATCAAGCTGTCCTGGAACTTGCATTGTACTGTCTAGCATGGAGCTACCTCAGAAACTCATGTGTACGTCAAAAAGTTAGAACAAAATAAAATATATTAAAATGAAATAGAAAAATGTTCTTGGATGCTGTCCAGAAGAATATGGGTCCTGTAAGTATGGTTAGCTTTCTTGGGATTACACTATGGCTCCATTTTAAAGATCCACAGCCATGTGTATGGTGAAGAATTTTGTCAGAATGGGCAAAACAAAGGAAACATTGACCTACCCATTTCCTGATTAATTAATATCCCAACTTTTATTTGAACAGTTCAAGATGATGCACATGGCAGTAACGTCGCATGGATTTCAGCTGCCCGGGGCTTAAGCCAAATTTGCCGCCCCCTGGTGGATGCTGGTGCCTGCTCTCGGTAGGGCTTCTGGGAGCTGCAGTCCAAGAATACCCATAGCCCAAAATGTGCCGCTTGGGGCCGCCCGCCCCCCTGGGCCCCCCTATGCAATGCCACTGGCACATGGTCCTCTATCTCACAGTAAACCTGGCAACTAGACAGTAACTAGTCCAAGGTGACCAAATAAGTTTTATGTTTAAGTGATCACAGGTATCTTCAGCCTACCATCCTAGCTGCTATACCATACTGGACTCTCTATCCTTATATTGGGGTACACAGAAAGAGCCTCTTTCAAAGTTTGGGTATTTTTGGACTGCAATCAGGTGTACTCCAGACAACAGCCACCTTGTGCCAGCTAATTTTTCTCATACTAGGTGAGGTGAAAAAAACTGCAGAATGAACTCACCAAAAGGTGGCTTCATTTTGGCAGTTTCATATCTGGCCTAGACACAGAAGAAGAAGAATTTTTATATTAATTCCCAACAATTTATCAGCACTGTGATATAGGTAGGGCTGACTGTTCACTCAGCCCTGAACACACACATCAATCCAGCAATAAACATGTATATACAGTGTTGGAGGCAGGCATGGACCAGATGGCAGGAATTGAACCGCAGCAAGAACAAGTAAAGCACTTGTGTTTCAGTACAGTTCCTTGCACACAACTTCATCTGTCTATGGCTGCCTGTGGATTGTTTGCGAGAACATAATGCTTCCACCTGGTTTTTGTTAAATTAGTCAGTTAAATTATTACACACCAGTGAACAATGAATGCCATAGAAAAATGCAAATGCAGATTAGCATGAAATCAAACAGAGGAGAAAGGCTGGAGCAGATTCCAGAGAGAGGTGATTTAAAAGATGTGTGAATGAAACAAGTCCCAGGTAGCCAAGACAGAGTAAAAATCTATGACAACACCTTTGCAATTAATCTCAACACCCAGATGCACAATTCTGTCTAGAAGAGCAGCCTGTTCTGGGGTATTAAGTGGAATTATCAGGTCTGTGACTAAGATTAATGAACACAATGTGGGACACAGCCTGAAAAAGAGAGAGATTATCACAGCCCTTCATTAGGTGTCTCATTGTTATGACCTTGATTAGCACTGGATTTGATTATATCACTGCTACGAAATGCCTGCCACCATTTAAAGTAGAATATTTCAGGATGATCGTAGAGATGGATTACTGTTTTAGCAGAAACACCGAGTCTTGGAAGGAAATGAGTACATGGTATAAAATGATATTTAATGATTGTGTAAAAAAGGAGTACAGAAGAAAACTCATTATATAAATCCTGGTAAAAATAATAATTCAAATTCTGTATGTGTCACCATATTCTCTTCTCTCATTTATCCAAATGCATTAGCAATGGGCTTTCATGCAATCCTAAAATTACAATAAATTTCAGCAATTGAATTGCAAAGATATGGAGAAGGTAATAAACATTGGTAAAAAGAAATACAATTTACTGTTAAACACAATGAATTTCACAACTAGCTGATTAAAAGCACAACTGAATTTATTTCAAAACTGATGGTTCACATACATAAAGACTCTATTGTGAGGTGTGTTTGTGTCATATTTGTTCTTTCTTTTCTTTTAGCTGTAAACTGCTTGGAATGGTATGTTAACAAGATGGACAGTATACAAGCAAGCAAATGAGTCAATTAACAGCATATATTTGTTGAATATAAAAAATAAGGTGGTAACTATGCTAAGCCTATTTTAGTATATAGCAAACATGAAAACAAAAGGGTTATGCTACTTAAACACTAAAGGTTTTTTGTGTGTATGTATGTTTTCATGGATAACAATTCTCTTCTTCACAATCTGGTAATCTTTATGACACCACAACTCTTTTGCTTAACGAAAAAGATGTCTTTTGATTTCTAACCAGGTCTTGATTTCATAAATGCCTAGAGCAGTGTTTCCCAGCCTTGGCTCTACAAATGTGCTTGGACTTCAATTCCCAGAAGCCCGAATCATCAAGTGTGCTGACTTGGGAAACACTGGCCTAGAGCATTATTTTGAACTGATCTGAACTTAGATGCAGGATTGGTGGTAGACATTTTGTCATCTAAAGCAAATAACAAGATGTCGCGTCTGCCATTTTTAACATTCCATGTAAAAAAAATTGACTGGATTGACAGTTGATATTTATTTCAGCACAGGGAATGAAAAGTTCTCTTTTCTCAAACCTAAGTGCAGCAGGCCAACGGATGGGTTTCTGGACAAACTGTGAGTCACAAGCAGCTCTGTTCTCCAAAAGAGAGGAATGGGCCAGAAGAGGATCAGGAGCCATAGTTAGACTGACAGCCATTAAATACCTGCTTGCCTTACTCATCTGTCACTTGCCACTGCCTAATGTTAGGGGCAGAGCTGCTTGCTTCCAAACATTCTGTTCTAACCACAGATCCTCTGATGATGGTATCACTTACTTGAAAGCAAACTTTTTCAACTGATAGCCATCAAGGTGCCACAAGATTGTTATCTTTAATTCTGCAACATTCATATTGCCATAAAGGCTGGGTTGTGGTTGTTTTCTTGTTACTTTTCTGGGATAGGAATGTTGGCAATGCTGATTTGTGACAGTGGAGGATGTTGGACAAAACAAAATGCTGGATCCCTCTGGAATACAGTATTTTACAATACCATGGCTTGCTTTATGAAGGTCTGCCATTGGTACATGAAGGAGACACATGTGAATTCCTTCTACATGGTCTCAAACTTTGCATTTATGTTCCTATAAATGTGCTGGAAACAAGGCTATTACAGCGGCTCCCTCTCCTGAGCTAATTTTAAAACCCACCTTCATAAGCTGGTTGCCTGAATCATTCTGCCTTATAATGAGTATCATCCTGCCTTATAATGAGTAGCTGTTTTCAACATGACTGCATTTGATCATGTCATACATCTGGGAAAACAAATTGGAGGCATCAAATTCTTCTTGTTACTTGGCAGAATGTTATAGATTAATTACGGTAAGTTGAGACCCATGTGGGAAAAGGCTGTCTGTGACTCATCCTATATAATTGGGTGAAGTCTGGAACCACATTAAAAATCAATATTCATAAGATCCCCACCCCCCCGGAATTTCCTTGAAAGAAATACAGCTGTTGTGGTGGAGTGGGGAAGGACTCAATATATGTTTTATCTGTTGTTGTCACCTCTGACTTGATGATGATGATGATGATGATGATGATGATGATGATGATGATGATGATGATGATGATGATGATGATGATGATGATGATGATGATGATGATTGACTTATATGCCACCCCACTTGCAAAGTGTGACTCTGGGCAGCTCACAAACATATCCTCAACCTCAACAATATACATCAACACAATGAACTACCATAAGATACAATTTACACAATAAAACACAATTTAACACTAAAATAGCAAATAGCAAATAAATAACAAAAAGTCCTTTGCCACTCAATGTCCTCAACAAGGCCTGGGGCTCAATGTCCTCAATGGAGCCCGGGGCTCAACATCCTCTGCAACTTGGGCAGCTTTTAAAGCCTTCCAACTCCGGCTGGTGACGAGGGCTCAGAGCAGGGCATCCGGTGCCTTTGGCCACCTAGGCTCTGGGGGCTTTTAAAGCCCTCCGACTACAGCCAGTGATGAGGGCTCAGAGGAGGACGTCCAGCATCTTCAGCCACCCAGGCTTTGGCAGCTTTGAAAGCCCTCTGACTCTGGCCGGTGACTTACAGTGACCTTCAAAAACTCTTGTCCTTAACAGCCCTGCTCAGATCTTGCAAACTCAAGGCTGGAGTAAATCCATTTTGTATTTCATCTTCCTCTTGTCTTGCTGGCTTCAACTTCTAGCATTATTGTTTTTCCCAATGACCTTCCCCTAATATGCTCAAAGTACGATACCATATATACTTCTAGATGGAGTTCAGGCTTGATTTAATCTGAACTGACTGACCTGCTCTCACCCAGCACCTTATTTTCTTTCTATCTGCCCCAGTCTAATGTTGGAAGATATCAAGATATAGCCTGAGATCCAAAGTTACAACATTCAATCACAAGAGGGAAATGTCGGATGGAGGAACAACAAATCAAATAGCTGCAGATTTGGTTTGTTCCTCCCTCCCATCCCATGCTACACTTTACTCTGCCAAAGAAAGAAGCTGCTTTTGAACCCCAGCAACAGCTGCAGTCAGGGAGTTTTTGGCTGCATTACCAGATTCAGCTGCAATAATTCTTACCTATGAAGCCATATGACAATTTTTGATGCTATTGATGAGGAACCCCTTGACACCCAATGGGGTAAAAGAGGAGGGAGAAGAAGAAGATTGACAAGGAAGTATTCATAAGAAGAAATGAACATTTTAGTATGTAAATTACTGTTTGCTTTACTCTCACAATACCCCTGGAAAATTTTGTTTATAAAGTTTATGCTGATATATGATGTCACCTGAAAAGCAACAGTAAAATGTAAGGATTTTTATTTTACCTCAGCAGGAGTGGAATGTAAATACTGTGATAGAATTTTAGATGGCCAGTTAGTAATGTTTAATGATCTGTAACAGGAAAGGGGATTTCGTTAGTATTGCATTGTCAAATAAGCACAGCAGGAAAAAGATGCAGAAAATCCTTAAAATGGCACAGTTGTATAATTAACACAGAATGATATATGATGATGAGAACTGGAGCCTTACAGTTTCATTCTTATTAATTTTAATGTAGTGCTAAACTTTCTAAACAAGAACTCCAGTCCTGATCGGCAGTACTAAATGTGAAATTAACAACATGATAAAAAAAAGAAAAAGCATTTTTAGGACATTTTGGACAACAAATGAGGAGTTTGTTAAATAATGTATTTTTTTTTTTTTGCTGAAGTTTAGAAAGTTTTGTAGGCTTTTTTGGTTTGGAAAATAAAGCTTCTAGAGTTCCCCAAATAGTATAGTTGGTATCAATCCTTCAATTTTAGCTTTTAGCAAAATTCTATTTTGATTAGTATTAACACATAGTTCTTGGCCAGAATCCTATTTTTTATTCACAGAATGAACTCAAAATTGTGGCATGCGCGATTGTTTCTACCTGGCTGTTTCGTATTCAGGTCATACACTTGGCACAATAAATGGCCAGAAAATTGCCCAAACTGCTTGTACCACACACAAATTCCCTAGCAGCATTTCATAACATGATTTTGACCATTCTTGGCCTTAAATCCAGCATTCACCTCAATTCTCTCACATTCCATGTCCCTTCCTTCACTTCTCTTCCATAATATTTCAGGAACAAGTGTGCATTACACCTCTTAGGAGGGCTGAAACCTACCTTTGTTACACGACTGCACCTTCCAGCTTCCTTCACTAGACTGGCGAGGACTGACAGCATATGAAATCCAAAAATACATGGAAGACTGCAATTTGTACATCCTTTTATTCTAGCAATTTTGAAATCAGACTAGTGCTTTCATAAAAGTCAGAAAAAGGCATCACAATGTCAAAAATAGCTGAGAAATGTTGAGTCATTCTCTGCTGCTTGTTGGCGTGTGCACTAAATTCCTTTCCGACATTTCTGTCAACATATTTAGTTAACAATTTTGCTCAAACCATTGTATGCTTAGCTTCACAGGCTTACATAATTCTACCTTTCATGCATATCTATGTATTTATCTTTTTAATGGTAACAGACACGTCAATGTTATCATTTAGCCACACAATTGTTCCCGTTCATTTCCAAAATTTCACTGATTCCATAATAATCAAGAACCCATATAGCTGTCTGATTATCTGTGCGATATATTTAATCTCTTTTGCCTTTTGAAGAATCTGCTGGTAATGACATAAACATTGTATTATCTGTTTGGATCATTATAGAATAAGGCACTTGCTGAGAAAAAGAACTAGATTAAATATTTTCATGCTGGTGTCATTTAAATAGAAACCGTTAATATACCCTCAATATGCTGGATGTAATAAAAAAGATAGCAATCTGTGATCACCAAGAATTAACATGCATGTTGTAAAAAGGACTGAGCGATGGCGGCAGATTTGAATCATAGCTCCTTGACCAATTGGAGCATAGCTTTAACAATGATAGATTTTTTTCCTCTCCCTTTCAGTGTCTTGCAGGGTAGAAATGGATTTGTGATATTCAGAATTATTCTCTAGAAAACATTGTTTTTATCAACATTCTCTATAAATAGTTGCCTCTTCTGGCTTTGCAGATTATCTGATCACAACACCATGCAAGGAGCTGTCGTCTGTTAATTCAGATCATTGACCCATCTAGTTCAAGTCTATGGCAATTTATAGTGTCTAAAATAGGTGACTAAAATTGCCAGTCTGGACAGGTTATCCTGCTTGGTAATAGAGTAGACCACACTGCCAGCATCTCAATGCCAAGTGTCAGGCAGCAGTTAACTAACTTGACAACCCTGAGAATTAGCAGCCTTGCAAAGTCCACAGGGAAGGGTGATGGTCCCCAAGTGGATTAAATCCTACTTGAATCCATCTTGATGGAGGGCAGCAGTTTCATCAATACTGGCCTGGGGATGAGGAGAACTTTGTGTGTCAAGAGGGCTCAGGACTAGAAAGTAACTCAAGGAGCTGGATCAGTGGTATGGGGGTCACGCTGCAATGCAGAATAAAGGCCATGACATTATATTCTCAGGACAGTCTTCATGGCTGATTACCATGATGATCGCCAATATTCTGAATTGGATATGGCACAAGAACAAGAAGAAAATAGGTGATTAGTTCTGTGCTAACCCTATTGCCTGATCTGACATTGTCAGGACTGAAATAGAGGGATGCAAATTACCACTGAATTTACCAGTTTTCCTCCATGTGAATACAAAAGACTTAAAAAACAAAGGCTATTTAGGAATTTTGTAGTCTGATTTTGCCTGCAGATGAAGACATTGGTTAGACCTATTTTTCACACATAGTGTCTGGAATTCAATTTTCGCATTTTTTTCATGTTGCATTTTTGGTGATTTTTTTGGTTTGTTGTTCTGTTTCTGGTGAACTCTGATGGTGACAATTTCAAGGAAATCTGTTATACTCCCAAGCTTGGAATCAAGAAGTGAGAAGTATTGTATCTATTTTTAAACAGTTACTTTGGGGGGAAGGTGACAACAGTGGAACAAAGAGCAAGAATGAAATTACTTGAGAAGCATTTTGACACATATAGTTCATGTTTTAAGCTGTTTTTAAATCAATCCCAACTTTTTTGTCTCGTGAAAAAGTAATGGCAATAGCTTAGGATTCTATCATTCTACGGTCAGTAGAACGAATACCCAGCATGTTGGAGGCACACTAATTACCTTGTGAACTGCCCAAAGAGTGCACTAAGTTCTATGGGGCAGTATAGAAGTGTAAGTGTTATTGCTATTGTTGGGTCCATCTCCCTCGAGGGGAAAGACATGCAGGATCTGCAGGTCTCCATCCCTTCAAGGTGGCCTTGACTACCCTGCAATGCTTTTTTTAGGAGGCTCAGTAGGAAAACACTGCATCATTATCAATGCTATGAGAGGAGAAGTTCAGATAAAGTCTTCCTCCTGGTACAACACAATGGAGCCATGACATGGGGTCATTGTGGTGGGTCAGTGGTTAAGAAGCTCACCTCATTAGTTGGAAGGTTGGTAAGTTGGCAGTTCAAACCTGGGTACAGCATGACAGATTGAGCGTCCGTCTCTGTCCTAGCTCTTGGGGACATGAAAGGAGCCTCATATGGGCATTCCCTGAGTGGAGTTTCTTCCACAAAAATCCTTTCAACCCAGAATAATTTCAGACACAAAATTATTATGGGGTAGTTCTCTTGTGAGTGTTAGTGAATTAGCTCTCTGTAATGTAAGTACCCTCTGGATCAGGTGCCCAAAGTATGCTCAAAGGTGCAGAATGAAGTCTCATTATGTGGAAATTTCCTGCTGGATCTGGTGATTCATGGCTGACTGTGGCAGTTTTCCAGGAAGGTGTTCTCATTTGAAGGGCTTTGCACCCATGTTTAGACCAAAGCAGGTTGGGTCCCTTGGAAGGGTGATTGTGGAATGTTGCTTCTTTGGCCCTCAGGGGGCATTTCTGGTCTTTTCTGCTCTCTAGGAGTATCGGTAGGGCAGGGGCCCCTGGGAAAAGATTGCTGCTGAGCTTGAAGGATTCATAGCAACCCCATCCTTGTTACTACTCAGGGGCAGGGGTTTGCCTTGCTTGCATCCATCCTTCCCAAGTCATGTCCAGACTTCCTTTACTTTTCTGGGGCTTTCCTGGTTGCTCCATTTGGCCATAGATTAAGCAGTCTGCTCATGCTGCCATCTCCTGCTTCTCGCTGTGATAATCTACTCCACCCCTCATGCTGCTTTCTCTTGCTACTGCCATGGTTTTTATTTGGACTGACTGCCTTTATCCTTCAAATGCTGCTGTTCTCCCTTTGCTGCATCATTAGGTATCTGGCTCCATTTGTGGTAAAGGTAATGCTCAAAAGCCAGTCTTGTTTGAGTCTAGGAGACAGTGCTCGTTTCTGCTTACAGCCAAAGAGCCAGCGTTGTCTGCATCTGTAGACATTTTCATAGTCATGTAGCAGGCATTACTAGACACCAGAGTGCATAGAATGCTGTTACCTTCCCACTGAAATGGGAATCTAGTTGCAATTTCATGCTTTCAAACTGCTAGGTTGGCAGGAGCTGGAACAGAGATGGGCACTCACTGTGTCATGCAGCACTTGGGTCTGGAACTGCTGACCTGCCAACTTTCCAGTTGTCAAATTCAGCATCTTAACCACTAAGCCAACACAGTCCTCCATTTGCGGTACTGCATAACAATTCCATTCTTATTTGGAGAGTAATCACCATGATTACTCTCCAAATCCCACTCCAACTAGTGAGGAAGGGAAGGCTGAAGTGACCCGTGACACCATGGTACATTAATAAAAGACAAACTAGTATATCAAGTAATATAATAAGCTGATTTTCAAAATGGCAGCAAGTAACAACAATGGTTTATTCTTCACTGTATTGAATAACTAGGACAAATTATTTAAAATGACTTCCCAAGTTCTGTTGTATTATATAGAAATCACATGAACAGAAATGCTTGGAAAGGGACATTTGCTTGATGGCTCTTAGCCAGGTAACATTGGCGCATTGCAGAACTACCTTCCTGGATGAAGTTCCATCTTCCAAGGTTGGCTGGACTTGCATAGAATCCAGATGGTGAAACTGGAACATAAAAATATTAGTTGTAGAAAAGAGATTGGAAATAATTTCCATCACATGCAGGGGGGAAGACACACCAGTCTGTTAATTGCACATTAATCTGTGCAATTAGGCCAGGGTACTCTATCAAAGTTATATTCTACTACATTTCAAATTAATTCATTTAGCTCAATTCATTATATCTGTTTCATCTTTAACATATCACCTAAAGGTAATAGATACTGTGTGTGAGTTTTGCAAGTCTGTCCTCCGAAATCTTCACCTGATCTTAGAGGCTGACTGTATGAGGTGTTTAGCCCGCTGTTTAGAGCTCTGCAGGGACAGGCTGGTGCACTCTTAAAATGGGAATCGAATGATATTGTGAAGTGGCTTAATAAGTGAGCCACTTCATGAAACAGTACTGTCAAATTAATCACTGGGAAGGAGAAGTAATTTCCCCCCTGTATATAGTCTATCGCTGATGTGCTACAATACAATATTTTCTTTGCCTTGTCTTAAAGTGACAATCAAGAAGAGTTCTCAGTTGAATCCATGGTGCAACCTCAACTGCAGGCAGTTTCTTGATGAACTATTTAAGGGAAGCTAAAGAAAGGATTGTTTAATTTTTTATAACTGATGCAGCACATCAGCAACAATCTATATACAGAAAAAAAATCTATTCCCAGTGCCCTCTGCTGAGCATGGGAAGTGATTATTTTTCAATATCCTGAAGTAGCTTGCTTATTAAGGCACTTTATGATATTGGCAGGAATCATTTCCGTGTGAAATTATAACTTTCTAACCAAACCCAACTGATCCAAAGTGTCCCCAGTAGTTCATTCCCTGCTGCTGGTGTAGCTGCACCCTCAGTGTTAGGTAAAGGTCACCCTTGCTTGAAAGCCAGTCATATCCAACTCTAGAGTTCAGTTCTAATCTCCGTTTATAGCCAAAAAAGCAGTTCTGTCTGTGTCTGCAGACATTTCCACGGACATATGGCACGAATGACTAAACACCAGAGTGCATGGAACACTGTCTACCTTCCCACTGAAGTGGTACCTATTTATCTACTTGCAATGTTTTGCTTTCGAACTGCTAGGTTGGCAGGAGCTGGGATAGAGATGGCAGCTCACTCCATTGTGCAGCGCTCAAACTGCTGACCTGTTGAACTTCCAGTCATCAAATTCAGCATCTTAACCACTAAGCCACTGCCACTCTCAGTATACACGTATGCAGTGGTAGGGTTCAGCAGGTTTGCAACAGTTCGACCAGTAGCAGAAATTCTGGCTGGCCCCACCCATCCAAGTTTTGAAATAAAGTAGTCCTAATTTGGGTGGAACACAGGACTTTCCCCCTGGCCATGCCCACCATACCACACCATACCCACAGAGTAGGTAGTAAAAAAAAATTGAATGCACTATAACTTGACTGATTTTTTCAAATATCATAAGTTCAAAATTATTTAAAGTTGGTCAATGCACCCAAACCCAGCCCAAAGCCTCTTCTATTCTTTCTGCCAAAAAAAAAGGAGATGTGTAAAGTACACAGTACAATATTCAAGGACATTCTGCTGTCCATAAACATACAGCCACTGATCTACTGGGATTTTGTATTCCTTCCATCTGTATAAACTTATTGCATTATTTGAAAATGAAGAACTAAAAACTTCCTTTGCAATATTATTATACCCTATATTTGCTACATGGTTTTGATCTGATTTGAGATTATGAATCCCTTGCAAAATGAATGAGAATGATTTGTCTTTCCCTGCAATATTGCAAATTTTGACAAGCATAGCTTGGCAAGGAAAGGTGGCATATAAAGTCACTAGCTAACTAGCCAGCTAGCTAACTTTCTACACATTGTAAAAATATAGTATCTGAAAACAATCAGATTTAACAGAACAATTTCACAGAGAAAATGAAATTATTGGATGTACTGCATTTTGCCTTGTATTGGATTTTCTGGAATCTTTTCACCATCAAAAAGGAAATCCACATTCATTTATGCAGCTAGAATGTTAGCCTTTGGTTCTTCATGCAATTCTTTGGTAAAGCTTTGCCTGCATATGCTGCAGTTTTCAGCTGGTTTTGATAAACTGAGAGAAGAGCTTCATAGTAAACAGAGGATTTGAACAAGCACAGAAAGACAAGGGAAAGATTGGCTAGGAAAGGAGGGAGCATGCATGGCATGAGAGAAAGAAGCAGTAAAGAAAGGAAAAGAATGGCAGCTAGTTAGACAAAAACATCTTGTGACTTGAGATTCAGATCTAGGCAAATTGCTATGAGGGGCTGTGGCATGGGTAGCTGGCAAGCAACACAAATGCCAGGACCCAGGACAACCAGGTAACAGGTCAAATATTAACTATATTTCAGTCCAGAGTCCGAGTCCAAGTGAAACCAGAGATGCAGAATTACAGATGACAAACAATGTAATCCAAACAAGTCAGAAATCAGGTGATCAGGAGAACAAGCATGACAGAGATCCCTCAGGGGCTGGGACAAGGCAAGGACAGGCTTCCAGGAGCAAGGATCCAGGCAAAGCAAAACAACAGTCCACAAAACAGAGCAGGGAGGCTTCAGGAGCAGGAATTGGAGCGAGGCAGAGATCTTCAACAGCAGGGACAAGGCAAGAAAATCCAGGAACAAGGCAAGGAAATCAAGAGCCCAGCAATTGCATGCCTACTGACCTCTGTTGCTGAGGCAGCTTCTGGGATGAAGAGTCAGTTCTCATATAGCTGAACCACCCAGAGTCTCCAGGTGGAGCCTATAAAGGTCTCTGGAACCATCCCCAGGGCTCTCAAGTGAGGCTTAGCAGCTGCTAAGGAGGATGAGACTCCAGTTCTCCAGGACTTAGAGCAGCAGCCACAAATCATGACAATTAACTTTTAGATTCCCCCAGTGGTGTCTGCTTCTCCACTGATCCAGTGGCATCAAGTACAGTATGTTGCATGGTGCACATAAACATGCCTGTATTACTATATGTGCATAGCACTGGTGAGTAGCGGAGGGCAATCTGTGCTATCACTGGGTGAATTTCTCTACACTATCTGGCTCCATTTTTCTAAATAATGCTAGCCATAACCCTAAAGTGGAACTGCTGACTAAAGCTATACCTATATGGACACAGTCATATCCTATTAGCACCAGCTGAGCAACATCAGTCAACATCATTGTGACAACTGGATAATACAAGGAAGAACAGTTGTCTTAAATATTGCATGCTCATATCAGGTGGTATTCCCGGTGGCAATGTATGGTTGTGAGAACTGGACCATAAGGAAAACTGAGCACAGAAGAATAGATGCCTTTGAAATGTGGTGTTGGAGGAGAGTTTTGAGAGTCCACTAGACAGCAAGGAAAACAAATAGGTCAGTCTTAGAAGAAGTCAACCCTGACTGCTCCTTAGAAGGTCAAATAGTAAAGATGAAGCTAAAGCTTTGGTCATCAAATGAGAAGAGAGGATTCAATTGAGAAATCCTTGATGCTGGGAAAGGTGGAGGGCAAAAGAAGAAGGGGGCGGCCAAAAATGAGATGGCTAGATGGTATTGTAGACGCAATGGGCACAGAGCTGGGCTGGTTGAGGAGGATGGTGGAGGACAGAGGTTACAACGAACAAGTTGCTTGTAATTAATTTCTATAGGGGATACACAGAAAGATTCTCCTTGAAGACTGTGGTATTTTTGAGCCACAATTTGGTGTACCCCTGGCAACAGCCACCCTGTGTCAGCTAATCTTTTTCACACTAGATCAGGCAAAAGAAACTACAGAATGAACTCTCCAAAAGTGGCTTCATTATGGCAGTTTCATGTCTGGCCTGGACACAGAAGAAGAATTTCTCCAGGTACAAGATTGACATTAGACAAGAAACAAAATTTTAAAAACCAAGCATTTGTGACACCTTTAAGACTAACATCTATGCTGCAACACAGTGATTCCCAATATGGGGTACATGACCCACAGGGTGACGTTAATTCCCAGAAGCCTAAGCCAATACATTGGCTGATCAGTGCTTTGGGGAATTGACTTATACTTCTGGAAATTTAAGTCCAAAACCTAAAGTTTGGGAAACACTGCTTTAAAATGAGCTTTTGTGGATCAAGTCCACTTCCTCAGACTAACACGGCTACCACTTCAAAGATTAACATTAGACTTAAAAAACAAGAATAATGATTCATGTGCTGTCAAGTCAATTCTGATTTACAGTGACACTTTCCAGGGTTTTCTAACTAAATGAGGAATAGCTATATGGTGGAAGAAGGCACCACATGATTCAAATAGGCAGCTTGCAGCAATCCATTTTTTTTCCAGAAACAAACAGACGTAACTACTCTAATTATGTTCAAAAAGTGGAGAAAGGCTACTTTGGCAACAGAAGTGGTACCTATTATTTAGTTTCAATTGCCTGATAAAGTGATTTAGATTTCCTAAGGGTCCTGCCAAGTTTGTCACATCCCTACAGCTACTTCTGCTAATGCTTCCACAACAGTTCCTGGAAAAGCTTCATTGCTAGAATTTATTCAATTTGTATGATTTTGAACTTGGCCCAAATCTTGTAAATAGATTGTTTTAAGGAAATGGTGTAAAGTGGTGCTAAAACATACATAATTCATTGGTAAATTCAGCAGTTTATTCTGTAATTTGTTCTGGTCAAATTCAGTAACACTGATGTATACAATCTGCATCTAATCTTGTTCCTGTCTGCATTACAATTCCATGGCTTTCTTTATAGTACTAACAGTTCAGGAAAAAGAATACATTAAACAAAAGTATATGTAACTAAACAGAGAAAAGAAAACCTACTAAAATAATAATCAGTTATGTGCTCCCTACACCAGGTGTATGTGTGTGTATCTAAATCCAAAATTATTTTCCATTTGTTCGAATCATTTGTCACCATTTCCCTCACTTACAGAAGATACAAAACCAGTAAATAATATTCTAAAGCTTCTTTGAATGAGGGAAAGGATCATTTATTGGGCTTCAACTAGAAATGGATAAAATAATAGAATCACTTCCATTTTATGGTTCACATAAAATGATAAGACCCTGTGTAACTTGCTCATCAGTACAAGCCTTTGAAAAGCATGAATAATAACCTACTCCCGTTAGTTTTTAGACATTTAAACCAAAGGCCTTCACTGTTGAATATATAAAATGAATTATATAACCCCCAACAGCCCACTCACTATGCTAAATTGCTGGTGCATTGCTGAAAATAATGCTATCTTCATTTAACAGGTTTGAAAGCAGTTTTGACAGGGTTCTATCCCACTCCGGTCACAAAAGCTTTTTTTTTTTTGGTTTCTCCCTGAAATTTCAATCTTCTGAATTCACTGTAGAACCAAAAGTTCAGGTGGTCTTCATTACCAGGTTTGAGGTTTCCAGCATTACCTTTAATGGTGCCTTCCTTAATATAACTCATTATCTTGTTAAAATAACTGAAAAAGAAACTCTATGCCAAGAAAACATGTTTTTTTTTAATTAGGGGAAATCTGAGGGGGTAAAAATAAAATAAAAAAGAAGAGCTAGGGTGAGAGTGTGTGTAATGTGAGATGCACACTTGTCTTTTTGAGAATTAAAACCATAGTATTTGAATTCTAAACACAGTTTTTCAGCAACTTACATATAGGAACAAAGAGAATTTCAGCTCAGGCAACACTGGTTGATTGCTCTGTCAGACAAGCAGTAAAAATTGCCATTCTAAATTTATGGAGAGATTACAGGCATGACAATATTGTTACACCTACATAAACTTACTTCAAGGTCAAGTAATGGATCTATGTATCAAACAACTAATCTGCCATCTGAAAGCCATCCTAGAAAAGAAATGCCAGAATGACATTTGTGAAGCTACCTCTTATTGGGCCCCTGCTCCTTTTTGACAAGACTAGTGCTGCCTGTACACTGGACTTGTTCCTGGTTTCATCCAAAATCCCATAAGAGGATCCATACCAAAGTATATAGGAATGTTGTCAAATCAAATCAAATCTTTATTATGGTCAAAGACCAGCATAGTACAGCAAAAGACAGAAGTTAAAATCAGAGTACAGTACTTAAAATATATAGGATAGAGCAAGGAATGTTGTCTCCCCACCCCCACCCCCAAACTGGATCCATGCTCATGTACACTGTTGAAATAAACCAGGAGTTGGTTTGGGGTTTTTGAAATCAATTTCATGTCAGCTTCATGTCACATGGGCTTTGTGTTCATCCTAAAAGGACAACTTTTAATTCAATGGAAATCTATGCAGCGGACAATAGAGAAATCACTGCATTAGTAAACAGTTTGGCAGTTCGGTGGTCCAGGATAGGGAGGTGATGAGTGAAGCTCCTGTTTGCACTTTCCTGTGCCAACAGCACAAGCTACAAATTTATAGCTCTCCTGGCTGAATTTGCTACTTCTGCACTCCTAATCAGTTCCTCGTATCTGGAAGGATATAATCTCAGTTGCTTTTGTAATATTTTTCATACTATTTTTTCCTCTTTTTTTTGTAACTGGCATGGGCCACAGCAGTTGACAAGAGAAACAACGTGTTTGGCTCCCACTTGCAGTTTTCAGTGCCAGCCGTCCAGCTATGGATCCATGGCTCTGCTGCCTGAAATGGTCAGTCCAATGTTCTGTGTAATATTTTCCATAATTATTTTGTAAGAATTTTTTTCCTAAGTGACATAGCGCAACATTGTTGCGCTTAAAATGATTTTTTTAAAAAGATATAAGTTTGGATGGCTGCCTTGATATGCTCCATAGCCTGGGAGAATCTAAGTCTCAGCAAGTCAGTTTGGACTGCAGAGCACCTACAGTCCAAAACCCATTACCTTGATACTGAAGGTCATAATCAGAGACAGAATTTACCCCAACATAGACAATTGCATATGCAAAAACAATAAACAAACAAACCATAACTGGAATCAATTCAAAATAAACAATCCTCAACAAGCTGTTTAAAATAAACTGTTTGCTAAAAGAAAGAAAAGTGCACACTTAGCTATATGTCATGTAGCTCCTGATCTTTAAATTTTTAAAAAAACTGGCAAACCTAATGGAAATACTGTATGAGAATATTTCAGCATGAAGTTGAGCCCTTAGATAGAGTACTTAGGGCTTAGCACTTGTTAAAATACAGTAATAATCAGTGGTAGGCAGCAATAGGTTTGCACCCCCTTGGGAGGGGCTAGCAAAATTGAGTGGCCTCTGGGCAGGGGTGTGTGAAATTGGATGGCCTTTGGGCAGAGGGGTAGTGAAATTGGGTGGCCACATCCACCTCCCTGCCCTACCCCATCAGGTTTGTCCCTGCAAGTGGTTCAAGGTCTCCCTTGCTCAAAAGCCAGTCATATCCGACTCTAGGGTGCAGTGCTCATCTCCATTTACAGCCAAAGAGCCAGTGCTGCCTGTGTTTGCAGATGTATACATGACCATATGGCAGGCATGACTAGATTGCCTATGCCGTGGGCTCTGCCCATGCCGTGGGCTCCGCCCATGACGTAGGCTCTACCCATGATGTAGGCTCCACCCATGATGTAGGCTCCGCCCACGGTGTGGTAGCAAAATTTTTTTGCTGCCCACCACTGCTAATAATAGTTAACATCTTTGTATATTTTATGGCTGGTTGCAACTGGCTGAAGAATGTCACAGGCTTTAATTATAGTGGCAATTAAATTTCGTTGAAACCAAGGAGATTCTTTCACACAAAACAGTTAAAAGATGAATTAAAACCCATTGTTATAAACACAAAGGGAGTATCCAGTGTCTTTGGACAAATGTGCAGAAGCATTTCTGTAACTCTACAACAGCCACAACATGAAGTAAACTCTTCTCTCTACCATATATTTCTGTCTACTAGGCTAGATGAACAACAGCCTGACTTGGTAGTAGACTTTTTTTGTTCTAAAAATGAAATTTCTATACAAATTTGCCTCGAAATTTGTGAGAAATACAGATTTTATATACAGTAATACTTCAGATAACGATTGCATCGGATAACGCTAGAATCTGATAACGATGCAAGTTTTTTGGAAAAAGCTTACATTGGATAACAATTCTGGATAACAATTCTATAGTGTTATTTGAGGCAATCTGGGGTGGGCCGGGCGGGCGGGTTGCATTGGGTAGAACATCTACCCAATCCACGCCCTCTCAAAGATGGATCGGTGTTACTGAACTAGGGTCGGGGAAAAGGCATGTGGGTGCCTGCCTTTCCCCCGACCGTAGTTCAGCCGGAGTGATCGCTGGACAAAGCCTAGTCGCACCCGGGCTAGCTAGCCCGAGTGTCTCTAGGCTTTGAACACAGCCCAGACGGGGCTCAGAAGAAGCTACCTAGCCTGGGCACCGCTAGGCTTCAAACACAGCCCGGATGGGCTGTATTCGATCCATCATTGCGCTTCGTTGACTTCAGGGACAAACCACTTGGTTTGTCCCCGAAGTCAAGCTGACCCTAGGCTAGCTAGCCTAGGATCAGTTTGACTTCAGGGACAAACCAAGTGGTTTGTCCCTGAATTCAGGGCTTTTTTTTAGCGTTGTTCGATGCATGCATCGGACAACGCTAAAAGTCGGATAATGTCATGACTTGTGGAACCAAGTCATAACGTTATCCAATGTTCTACTGTATAAAATGAACAAATATCCTTGTTACATTGTTTCTCCCTATTTAATGAAATTATGCATTTATTTACAAATGTTATGAGCTGTCTTCAATTAAGTCTGTATTTTTTTTTGTTTCTACCTCATCTTTCTCTCAAAACTGAGAGAAAGATGGTCATTACCTTTAAAGCCCTACGTGGTAGTGGACCAGGTTATTTAAAAGACCATGTTACCCCCAAGGACATCCACCTATTCCACCACAGCAGACTGGAGGGACTCCTTAATGATACCAATGGCTAGAGAGGTTCACCTTTCTAGCACTAGAAGAAGGGCCTTTTCGGTATCTGCTCCGGCCCTGTGGAACCTTCTGCTGATCAAACTACACTTCCAGTCAGAGCTATTGACTTTTAGGAAAGACCTTAAACTTGGCTGGCTCAGTGGGTGTGGGGTGCTGTCTGTGACACACACACACACACTCTCTCTCTCTCCCTCTCCTCGTTCATATGAATGGCCATCTGGGTTCTAGCTTTAACCTATGGTGAATGTGGGAGAGGGGAATTTTAATGGCTTTTTAGTGTCTTTATAATTTTAATTGTTGTCGGAATGTTTTAATATCTCAGTGTTTTTATTGGTTGATTTTAAGCCGCCTGGAGTTGCTTCAGTGAGGGGGCAATGATAGAAATCGAATAAAAATAAAAATAAATAAATAAATAAATAAAATTGCATTGAGTCATCTATTTAATGGTAAAACCTGCTCCCAGGATAGGATGAGTTCATGAGATTGTCTACATGGGCATGGAGCTTGCTCTTTGGGACAGGTTGGTCTAATTGTGTGCACAAATTTATTAGGCTGATCTGCTCCAACATGCCCCATTTTGAGACTCTGTCAGGGGTTCAACTAACTTGCTCTGTTGTAACTGTTGTGTCTCCAGAATATGTGAAGTAGATGTGGGAGTAAAGCCACTTTTCAACTGATAGGTGAAGCAATAAACCCATCAGCAGGAAAATGGCTGCTACAGCCTTATCAGAGGAGCAAGATGATGTCTGGATATGGGGATCACACCAAACAGGATTTTGCTTCTCTTCACAACCTTGGTCAGTTTTTTAAAAGCCACTCTACACCGAGCTGGAAAGGCTGGTGTAGGTCAACCCTGTTTCTCCTTTCCTAAAGCCAACTATAGGGACAGCTGTAGCTTAGTGGCTAAGATGCTGAACTTGAAGATTGGATGGTTGACAGGTCAGCAGTTTGAGACCTGAGTGCTGCCTAATGAAGTTTGTACCCGTTGTCTATCCCAGCTCCTGCCAGCCTAGCATTTGAAAGCAAGAAATTGCAAGTAGAAACGTAGGTATTGCTTAGGTGGGAAAAGTAACAGGATTCCATGTGTTCTGGCATCTAGTCATGCCCGCCACATGACCATGGAAATGTCTGTGGACACTGTCTGCAGATAGCATTGGCTCTTTTGCTGAAAACGGGGATGTGCACCGCCCCCTAGAGTTGGATATGTCTGGCTTTCAAGCATGGGAGATCTTTGCTAAAGCCAACTCTT
This sequence comes from Furcifer pardalis, assembly GCA_030440675.1. NCBI lineage: Eukaryota > Metazoa > Chordata > Lepidosauria > Squamata > Chamaeleonidae > Furcifer > Furcifer pardalis. Next base: position 45,434,841 of record CP126894.1, on the reverse strand, counting down.
GTTCAGGGTTTGTTTCACAAAGACCTTTCACATACTTTTTGGCTTGTTTCTGGATCCTCTCATTCATAATCTTTGCTTTCCACATGTGGTTTGCTAAGAGTTTTTACCTGACAAGGTCTTCCAGACTCTGTTTATTCATTCTCTGGATAAGCCTATTGGTTAACTGTCATTTTTATTTTACTATCTGCTCTAACTAGTTCTATAGTTCTCATGGTGCTAAAATTAATAACCAATAGTTCTGCACTGCCACATTGCTTCTAACCTATGGTGACCCTCTCAGGGTCTCCTAGATATGAAGCACCATACTCATATGAGTTTGTATGTCCTTTCTAGTGGTCTTCTGGGGCTATGCAGCCTGTTGAAAGCTGCACAGTTGGCACAGTATGTAACCCAGCCAGCCACATGCACTCCAGTTGAAGGTTATTATAAAAGTGGCCAAAAATCAAGGGTATGCACAGAAAACAATACATTCATATCACAACTCGCTTTGAATCCACTTGCAGATATAACGTCACCTTAGCCCAGTACTTGAGATAGACATTGCTTTTCATCTTGGATCCAGAGCTTAGTTTCTAAATCCTTTGCTGTATCATTAAAAAGAGTCATAGCAATGTGTTATTTTTTAAAAAAAAAACACAGTAAAAATGTTCTGCCTGAGAATTAAATAAACTGCAGTTCTATGCAGAGCTGGGGGCTTTTTAAAATAGCATTTAGAATGGATTCACCATTAATATGTCTTTCCATTTTGAGCCGAATCGAGGAAGAAAAGACCACAGTAGCAGGCATGGCCAAAGCTATTTTTAGAACTCGTGTAGGGCTCATATTAAGTGACACTATACTAAAGCACCACCAGCTGTCACGTACTGAAGAATAATTACAATCAACCTCATGAAACTTTAACACAGAAACCGCTGCATTATTTAAAATGTTAATGTGGTTTCAGGAAAAGTAATTACTGGTTATCTATTGCCAGAGAAACATCATTTGCTGTCTTAACTCCAGAGGTACAGTCTGAACAGGGATCGCGCTGAATATCCCTGAGAGGGCTTGAATCAATGCCCTTCCGTGATCATTTCTTTCTGTTTAATGAGTTCTAATCTGTGGTTTAAAAGAAGTGGCACTTAAAAAGAGAGAGAGAGAGAGACTGAAACTGCAATGCCAGTTTGCACAGTTGTTTTGCTTGGAAGAAAAGATTCCCCAAGGAAGCAGGTGTAAGAGGCAAAGACATGTGGGAAGAGGGAGAGAGATGATCCACTTTAATGTCAGGTTCATACTTTATAATGCATGGCCCTCCCTTTTTTTTTTGTCACGTGGTTTGGTAGACATTAAGGGACTGCGGTCGCTTAGTGGCTAAGATGTTGAACTTGATGACTGAAAGGTTGGCAGGTCAGCAGTTTGATGGTTGCATGATGGAGTGAGCTTCCGTCTCTGCCCCAGCTCCTGCCAAGCTAGTGGTTTGAAAGCAAAAAATTGCAAGTAGATAAATAAGGACCACTTCAATCGGAAGGTAAACAGCATTCCGTACACTCCAGTCTCTAGTCATGCCTGCCACATGTCCATGGAAACATCTGCAGATGCAGACAGAGTCTTTGGCTATAAACAAAGATGAGCTCTGAACCCTAGATTCAGATACGACTGACTTTCGAGCAAGGACGACCTTTACCTCGGTAGACATTACTGTATCTACCTCAATATCTACACTTCCTTGGCATGCATATGCTCAAGTAGTTACAGCAATTCGGAGTGATCTTCAACTAAATCATCAACCAGATCATGTTCTCTGTAAGTACTTTAGAGAATTTTTTGGAATAGTTCCCGTGTTAGTCTGTGGTTCAGGTCACACACACCATCCTTGAAATGTTAACACCTATCAGCTGTAAAGTGGCTTTACCTTCATGCCCACTGCACATATTCTGGAGATGGGACAGTTACAACAGAGCAAGTTAGTCAAACCACTGACAACTCAATATGCCCATATAAAAAGTCATATTGTGCCCTATAGAGCAGGGGTGCCCAAACTATGACCCAATGCCAATTCATCCAGCCCATGAAGCCCTTGTTGCTCCCGGAAGTGAAAGTACAGGTGCATTTTATTTCCACTTCTGGGAGCAACAAGGGCTTTGTGGGCCAGATGAATTGGCATTGGGGCCTAGATTCGGCCCCTGGGTCATAGTGACCAGCCCCCTGAACCACGTGACTGGCCCATGGCCCAAAAAGTTTGGTCACCTGTGCTATAGGGTTCTCAGGGGAAATTGTGCTAAGTCTCCTCCAGGTGAGACTCCATTTAAGACAGAGGTGATCCAAATTTTAGAGAAGGAATAATGAACCAGCAACCCACATCTGGTGTGGTCTTCTTCCTAGGGCCCATTCCCATTTCTTGTTTCCTTTTCTAAGGTTCCTCAGTTCTTCCTTACCAGTCCACTGAGGACTGTTAAGGGAGGGGATGTTTCCATTTCTTTCCCCCTTAGAGCCGGAACTCTTAAAAACATTTAAAGGTAAAGGTCTCCTGTGTTTAAAAGCCAGTTGTGTTCTACTCTAGGGGGCAGTGCTCATCTCCATTTGCCGCCAAAGAACCAGAGCTGACTGCATCTGGAGACATTTCTGTGGTAATGTGGCAGGCATTACTAGGCACCAAAGCATAAAGAACGCCATTACATTTCCAGCCACAGCAGTACCTATTTATCTGCTTACAATGTCTTTCTTATGAACTGCTAGGTTGACGGAGCTGGAACAGAAAATGGAAGCACACTTACAGGGATGATTTTAAAAAATCTCAGAAGTCCCCATGGAGGAAAGACAGAGTGGAATGAGGCTTGCTTGGAAGTAAAAGTGAATAGGACAGCAGTCATACAGCACGAAAGAAGGAATTACTTCATTCAGGTTTCAAACCAGCCATAAATTCATGTCCTCAGAAAAGCTACTATCTCACACATCAGAAAACAAAACAAAATAAACAAAACAAAATAAAAATTAATAAAAACACTGTAGCACTTTAAAGACTAACTGCTATGTTTTTATTGTTAGCTTTCGTGGATCAAGTACATTTCTTCAGACAAAGAGTGAAACTTATTTTATTTTGTTTATTTTGATATGCCTGAACCACAGACTAACATGGCTACTATTCCAAAAAATTCTACTATTTCACAGTTACACCAATCTGTAAGCATCTTGCAGATAATAATTCCAACTCTTGTTCACACGCCATTTAACTCATATTCTTTCAGGAGCATAAAGCTACTAAAACCATGGAAAGATTGGAATGGAACTATGGAACTAAGAAGAATCTTTTATCATGAACTACAAAGAGCTATTCTGGATTAGACCAATGCCTTATTTATTTTTTATTATTATTAGTTCAAATTTATATTGCCGCCCACTCGCTGTGGCGACTCAGGGCGGCTTACAGACAATACATTACATTACAGTACAATATGTTGGGGTGGGCACAGGGGTGGCGGGGGTGGCAAGGTCCTCATTCTGCCCTGGCTTCTTCTTCCTTAGACCTTAGCTGGTCTAACATTCAGGTCACAGAGTGTCTAATATATTGGAAGCTTATAAAGCATGATTACATTTTTATTTCCCCCATTTTTCTCTGGGATGTTTTGATAATGAAAAAGCTGACAGAATCTTGAATCCTGTATTAGCAAGTAATTTTTGTTCAGCTCCCTTGATGATGTTTAGTGATATGCAGAGGACACTTTAAAGCTGCACAGATCAGTGAGAACTAATAATAATGAGAGATGAGATACTTCTTTTTTCTATGTTCCAAAAAGGTACTGTACATTTGAAAATGGTCTAGAATTTAATATAAAGGCAGTGTTGTTAGAAGAGTATATAGATGTCTCCTTCTCAGAAAAGTTGTATCCTGTATTTCAGAGTGCAAGCTCTCCAGCCTGAGAATTTGTGGACTTTTTGGACACCATCACTTCCAGTCAACAAGTGCTTCGTGCAATTTGCAGTTGATCTAGTAAAGTACCACATTGGGAAAAACAACTTTAAAATAACAGAAAGAGCACTTTGCTATTAGAGATCAACAACAACAACAACAATAAAACACATGCATTTTGTGTCCCCCACAGAACTTGTATTTTAATGTTAAAATTAATACTGTTAACCCAACAAAATAACAATTTTTATTCTGAAACATCATCACCAGCCAATTAATCTTCCAGTTTTTAAAATTTTAATGTCAACTATCAATTTTTAAAATTCTGACTAATTGTTCATAAACGGACTCACTGTCTGCATTACCTTTGTCTGTATATTTCTGAATCCAGTCCAGATCTTGAGGTGATATAAGAATCTTAATGGAAGCACATTCATTAAAGAGCTAGTTATTTATGTAATATGTTCAAGTCAATACCCCTACTGCCATATCCATTTTAAGATGCTAATTTAAGTGCTCTTAGTTCTACGCTTTTTAGCTTATTAGTAGTTTGATAAACAGAAGTCCTAAACAATAAAGGTTATGTGTTTAGTAGCTTCCCAATATAGTCAAAATTACTGCAGTTCTGCTTTTGGTTATTTGAAACTAGCTGGATGGCTCAATAGATTACTAATCTGGCTGTAAATTCAGGAATTTGGAGTTGTACTGTATTCTATACCGTTCAAGGGGCTGCAGTGGCTTAATGATTAAGACACTGAACTTGATGACTGGAAAGTCAGCAGGACAGCAGTTCAAGACCAGAGTACTGCATGACAGAGTGAGCTCCCATCACCGTCCCAGCTCCTGCCAACCTAGCAGTTTGAAAGCAAGTAATTGCAAGTAGATAAATAGGCACCACTTTGGTAGGAAGGTAACAGTGTTCTGTGCACTCTAGGCATACCTGCCACATGTCTACAGAAACGTCTGCAGATGTAGACAGCATCTTTGGCTGTAAACAGATATGAGCACCGAACCCTAGAGTCAGATACGACTGGGTTTCAAGCAAGGGTGACCTTTATCCTCTATACAGTGCTTCCTGAGAGAAAATCCAGCTTTTGCATCTTGGGGCAAATCTGGTGCACTCTGAAAACAAGAAAGTTAAACCACATCTGAATATTCTATATCTAGAAAGGCTAGGGAAGGGTCACTGTAAGTAGAAAACAATTTGATGGCATTTAATTATTATTCTTACTGAAAGTGATTTGCAGCTTTTTGTGCTAGCTTTATAAGAATTTTCCATCACTGCTTTTGTAGTGGTAATTAATCTGATCTTGTGCACATAGGCAACCTTTCAAAGCTTTGTTCCAATGTTTCTTAGCATTTTCATGCTTTACATGTCAAGTTTAGTGTCATTAGAGCCACATGCACAGCTGTATTTAAAGTAAGCCCCTGATAGGCATACTTTTGATTTTTAAAAATGCAAAATCCTTCCATAAACTGTCAGATAGGAATAGCTTATATACTCTTAGTATGTGTCAATACACATATTTTTGAAAAGCATACTGCATAAAAAGGTAAGCATTGTAAAGATTCAAAATAATAAAAGTATAAGTATAAGATTCTTAGGATGTGTGCTTCCACACATGCATAAACAGCTGTTTAGACTTACTTGCTCTGACTTATTGGGATAAGGCGTGGGTCTCTCAGTTTTATGTATTTCCATCAGAATTAGTTATTCAAGAAAAAATTGCCATAAATCTTGTCCATGGAAGGAAGTTGCATAAAAGCAGCAGAGGTGATATTTGGAGAAAATGTATAGAAATGGGAAAATATTTTTTAAAAACTGCAACTTCCAGAATACTCCATACACCTTGGTCACTAACCTTGTTGGCCAAAGGATTCTGCATTTTATAGACAAGAGAATAAACTTTCCCCACCTCTGTATTATAAATTCGTGTTATTAAAGAATAAAATGGCAATACTGTTTGAAGATTAGGAGTTTGGGGGCTGGATGACTAAGCGGCCTCCATGATTCCTGTGAAACAATTTTCCATTAGTGTAAGTAACCTGACATAGATCTCCCCTGAACTTGATTATAGTTCTTGCAAAGTGTCTGATCTGGAAAGACACAGACTCACCAAAATGTAAAATATGACAACTTGTCTGTCTGTCTGTCGAGTGATGGCAGTCTGAAAGTCCTGGCTGTACTCTTGGAAAGTTAATACTGTATGAGAAAATTTAGAACATTATAAGATCATCTCACAGTATCTTTAATAGAGCGAAGGAAGTCGTTTTTTTAAACTAAATTTCGTTAGAAAAGGAAAGTTCCTTCATGGACTAAATCCACAGAATTCCCTAGCAATGTGAGCGCTGTGCTATCTGTGTTATTCTGGAAACTGCAGTTTAAACAACAACTTCTCCCATCACTGATATTTAATTCTGGCTTCTGTGTATACTTAATATTTATATTTGTAAATAAACACAAATGTTACATAAACCTCCATCAATCTCACTCCAAAAGGAACTGAAAAGTGGGGCAATTGATATACATCTGGAAATTCTCTCCATTCAAGGAGAATGAGGGAGAGTGAGAGTTCTTTACAAAGAATGAGGGGATTCATTAATCTTTTTATGCAACAACCCTGTACCTACCGCAACTTTTCAGCTATTGTGACTGCTATTAGCACTGAATCAATTTTGTACAGTAAGAACAGGTTGATTTCATATTATAATTTATATTCCAGACACCTCTAAATTGCTAGACATTCCACACCTAACTATGCGTATTGGCTTTATAGTGGTGTAATACAGCTTCATCTATATGGCTGCAAAAATCCTTATTTAAAAGGAAACATCACTGAATGAACGAGCTCTAAGCTTTTGTGTAGGAAAGTAATAAATCAACTCTCCTGGGTAAAAATAAACTCCAGTGTGTGGACCAGATATAATTAAAGCTATGTTGTCTTGTCTGAGTCTGCTAGCAAGCCAACCAAAGCTGCAAAATGTGTTATTAAATGCTGTGAAAAATAAATGGTCCATTGCACTCTTTATCATTTGGGGAAGAAGACCTCACTGTGAGTGTGACAGTTGTGATGCTACTGGCTTTGGTACAGTGATGTTCAGGAATTCGATTCTTCTAGTCCTGCTATTCCTGAATTACCAGACCAAAGTAAAGTTGGTTTGGTTCTCTGGCAACAACGATCAGTTCCAATTCAGATCTGGAAATGAATTTCAATGGAATTATTTTTATTTTATTTTATTTAGCCTGCAGTTCTGTGGACATTTATCAGGGGAAAAGATCTACTGAGCTCAAAAGGGTTTTAATTCTGATTAAACATGTCTAGGATTGCCTCATTTATTTCCAACTGAGCTGGAACTTTCCAAGCTCTGGCAGCAGAGTAAATTGGTCTCAGTTGCTCCACAGGGGTCCAGTGGAACAACTGATGATCTCTGAGATCCAAAGGTCAGAAAGTAGGATTTGTTAGCTAGTAAGTAGCCTGTGATTTAATATCCTTTCTGCAAATAATTTGAAATAACAGATATCACAAACAGATTGTCCTGCTGTTGCTATTCTTTGACTAAGATGGGTGAGGGCAGATTTTTTATTATTATTATTTTATTAAATTAGATTTATATGCCCCTCTACTCACCTCACTGAGGCGACTCAGAGGGGCTCACATAACACAAACATATACAGTATCACAATCTCAAATATAAATACAGCATAATATAAAAATATAACAACAGATGCAGCACAGATAACACAATAAATTTTACATAAAAGAAAAAAAACAATACAATAAAATATAGTGTAAAAATACAATACAGTCAAGAGAGACAGCAAGGTCTTTATGGCTGAGCTAGCTGGTCCACACAGTTGGCCCTCATTCCCCCTCTCCAGCAGGCAGAGAGAGTTCTGTGATGTTCCTGAGGTGGTCATGGAGGCAGCAATAGCAGTAGCAGCAAGGTCTTTATGGCTGAGCTAGCTGGTCCACACAGCTGGCCCTCATTCCCCCTCTCCAGCAGGCAGAGAGAGTTCTGTGATGTTCCTGAGGTGGTCATGGAGGCAGCAATAGCAGTAGCAGCAAGGTCTTTATGGCTGAGCTAGCTGGTCCACACAGCTGGCCCTCATTCCCCCTCTCCAACAGGCAAAGAGAGTTCTGTGATGTTCCTGAGGTGGTCATGGAGGCAGCAATAGCAGTAGCAGCAAGGTCTTTATGGCTGAGCTAGCTGGTCCACACAGCTGGCCCTCATTCCCCCTCTCCAGCAGGCAGAGAGAGTTCTGTGATGTTCCTGAGGTGGTCATGGAGGCAGCAATAGCAGTAGCAGCAAGGTCTTTATGGCTGAGCTAGCTGGTCCACACAGCTGGCCCTCATTCCCCCTCTCCAGCAGGCAGAGAGAGTTCTGTGATGTTCCTGAGGTGGTCATGGAGGCAGCAATAGCAGTAGCAGCAAGGTCTTTATGGCTGAGCTAGCTGGTCCACACAGTTGGCCCTCACTCCCCCTCTCCAGCAGGCAGAGAGAGTTCTGCGATGTTCCTGAGGTGGTCATGGAGGCAGCAATAGCAGTAGCAGCAAGGTCTTTATGGCTGAGCTAGCTGGTCCACACAGTTGGCCCTCACTCCCCCTCTCCAGCAGGCAGAGAGAGTTCTGCGATGCTCCCGAGGTGGTCATGGAGGCAGCAATAGCAGTAGCAGCAAGGTCTTTATGGTTGAGCTAGCTGGTCCACACAGCTGGCCCTCATTCCCCCTCTCCAGCAGGCAAAGAGAGCTCCGCGATGCTCCCAAGGTGGTCATGGAGGCAGCAACAGCAGTAGCAGCAAGGTCTCCACGGCCGAGCTAGCTGGTCCACACAGCTGCCCCCCCCCCTCCAGCAGGCAAAGAGAGTTCTGTGATGTTCCTGAGGTGGTCATGGAGGCAGCAATAGCAGTAGCAGCAAGGTCTTTATGGCTGAGCTAGCTGGTCCACACAGTTGGCCCTCATTCCCCCTCTCCAGCAGGCAGACAGAGTTCTGTGATGTTCCTGAGGTGGTCATGGAGGCAGCAATCTATCATCATCTATCATCATGATAATCTCCTCATAGATCATTACCTTTGACAACTCCACCTCGTGTTGCCAGTTCACCATTGTCTTGTATAAAGAGGCAAACATAAATGTTTACCCACCCAACACTCTAGATAATTGTTACTACCAAGATCTTTGCAGGCCTCCGCTCTGCTACTGTGTATGTATTTAAGATCCTTGACTTACAGCATGTTAAGGTCTACTTTTCTTTAACTATCTTGATATTAGCAATATAATATCATGGTAATCTTCTCATAGATCACCACCTTTCACAACTCCCCTTTGCGTTGCCAGTGTGGATATGATTGATAATTAATACCTCATGTAACATATTATTCACTTCATACCAACTTCTATGTTTTCTTACTATTATAAAGGTATTATCACATCAAATGGCATATCATGGTTGTACCTGACTCAAGTAATGATATTTAGTTTATACCAGCCTGCTCCAAAATTGCTCATACAGGTGAGCTGAAATACTACCCATTTAAATTTTAGCCATCTACCTGCAAATTTTTATCATAGTCTCCAACTCTCTTCCACCATAATTCTTCAACCATCAATCTCATTTTCTGCTACCAGGCCATAATATTGTACAAAAAGCTGAAAATGACTGAGATAAAGGAAAAGTGATAATTGATAAATAAATTGTAAAGATGCAAAAGATGTAGGAAACAGGTGATACCTTTACTGGACTTACTGAATTTACTGGATACCTTTATTGGCTTGCCTAGTGTGTAGCAGATGAGTCAGGTTATTTACTGCCACCCAACATTTGGCATTGAGTTTGTCAGGGATTTTCCTGGCGGTATGTGTGTCAGCGTAGCAGAGTAGCGATTAGGTTGTTGCGCAGCAAAAGGTTCAGGTGCAAAGACACACACACATACAGCTTCAGTGAGTAGTGCAGTTTACTTGTGAGTGAGAGAAAGACAACAAACACAGAACTATTTACATAGGTACCAGTCTGTCTGCAAGCCCCACAGTTGCAACAGAGCTTGGAATCCCCTGATGGCTCCAGTCAAAAGAGCATGTACAGAGTCCTGCTAGCAGAACACTGACTGCAGGTTGCCAAAGTCAGTGTGCTTCTTATCAGTAGTATGAGGTACCTGACAGTTCTCAGAGAAACAGAGCTTCACACAGCACGTCTTTTTCCCTCTCAAGTCAGTGGTCAGTCTGTCACAGTCCTACAGCAGTTCTTCCTTCACAGTAGAATAACCTCCTCAGCAGTTTACCCTCCTCAGTATAACCTTCCCCAGTTGGCCATAGTTATACCGTGCTGTTGCTATTGTTACCCAAAATTTTGGGGCCCAGGTACGTTTCTCTGGCAGAGGTATAGAGACCCTAAGAACTTACAACGAGACAGATAATTCGATCAAAACAAAGTGATTTATTGGGAGCAAAAGCACAGGAAAGCTATCGAGATTATAGTCTGGCCAGACCTACAACTAATAGCTACCTTCCCTCAATCGTTTTGAAGGAAAACCGCTCGTGATCTCAGCCCACGAAATTATGTGAACCAAAGATGCCCACCTCCCACTCTAAAGGGCTTATATCTATTTTCCTAAACTAGCTCTACGTGCCAGGGGGAGGGGACTGAGACTGGGAAGGGGGAAAGGCAATTAACACATTTTAATTACATGTAAACATAAAATACAAAGCAGGGTATGAGGTAAGGGGTTTGAATGTAAAGAAACAGCAGATTACAGCTATTGCTGGTTACAGAGAGTTTACATTGTGTCAAACAGGCATATTTGCGGTTAACAGGTATTTGCGAGGGGAAATGAAGTATCCTTTGTTCTCTGCTGACTGAATCAAAGGCACAGGAGGCGGGAACAGCCAGCGCGTCTTCTCCAATGGGGGATGAGCTAGCAGGACTGACAGCCAATGGCGCTTTGAGGCGGGAAACTGCAGACCCCTCGTGGGCTATCATTCCGGACATGAATGAATTACAGCGTTTTGACTCATTCTTAAGTAGAAAAATAAAGAAAGAAGTTAGAATCATTATGTCTTGATTGTTTAATTAAATGGAGATCTCTGGAGGAGGGAAACCAACTTTTTTAGCCTTTGTTTGCCCTTTTAATCTGTTTGCTGCGTATGTGAGAGATGGGACATCTGCTTGTCCTTTGCAGCCCTGTGCTGTCAGTTTATTGTTGCGCAAGGGCTTTTCTTAGGGTCTTCGCTTGCTTCCCCCCTCCCCTTTTCAAATATGTTGTTTTATGGACCTTGTGTTCTGCACATGATTGTGTTTATGTTGGTTCCCCCCCCCCCATTTCTTCGCTTGGTCAGTGTTATGTTATAGCAATGTTTAATTAAACTTTATTAAGGAGAATCAAACCAGAGGTATGAGTCATTCAGCTTCTTTCCTTTGTTTCCTTTGTGAAGGAATGAAAAGGAATTTCTGCTTGCTATCAGGAAGCTAGTTTTCACACCTTTAGGCAAAGCAAACTTGAGGCTTAGGAGCTAAGAACAATGGAGGCAATCAGTGACGTTATCATTTTTACATTCCTTGCCAGAGTCTTGTGACTATTGGGTAACCCCCTTCCTTCTGGAGAGCGTTCCAATTGTATGGTTTGCTTCTCCCTTATTTCCATGTGTGTATACAGTGGGTTCAATTTTGATGTCTCAAAATTTCTGGTAACACTATGCTATACCACTAAGTGGCTGCAGCTTTGCTGTTGCTGAGGCACGTACGCCAGGTAGACACAGCCGTGTAATCAGTCTGTGCCTCAATCCCAAACACCTGTGTTTAAGGCTCTGCAAGAGTCTTAAAGCTATACGAACACATTGGGCAGGAATCTTTGTACAATACCACTCAAAACGCCCTAACAGAGTTCCTGGCTGTACGGTCTACTCCATTTCCATAGTGGGATGTCCGGCCAGACATTAGCTCAGCAATACATAGCAAGAAAATAACAACAGTCCTAAACACCACATAGTTCTTTCACTCTCACAAACCTTATTCCACCACCACTTTCTCCAACCAATTACACCAAAGGCAAATGGTCTGTCTATCAGGCATCCCACTTGTACTTTTTATACCTACACTTTTCGTACATACCGCTGTCATCCATTGTTGCAGGGGGCGGGGGCGATGTGGTGTGCACAGTGCCATCAGAATTATTTCTGGCAGAATAATTTGCCGTAGTTTCCTGCAATCAGGAAAAAGAGAAGCAGGAGACTGCTCTGGCAATAAAACCAGTGTACCTGAAGAGAAGACAGAGGGTTCAGAGGCGGGGGAAGGACTGAAGCTAGTGAACCACTCAAAATCCATATAGAAATACTGTACTTGCATTTACACATATCTCCCAAGACATTGCACTTCCCACTATACAGACAGACAGACACAGACACAGACACACACACACACACACACACACTCCCCCATAACTGATGCAGATTTTTTCAAGGGGAGGTAGAGTCAATAACAGCCAAATTAACAATACCTTGCCTTTTTACCCCATCTCTCTTGTTTTGCTCATTGGAAATCTACAAATAGTCCTGATTCAGTCCACATTTACACATCTCTCCCAAGACACTGCACATCCTTGCAATGTATGTAATGACAAGCTATGGTTGCAGCATGAGGAATGGAGCCTAATATCTAGGTTCATTATCTGGTTATTGTGTTATTTTTACACAATGAGCAAATAAGAGTAGTTTAATAGTTAACAAATATATTTATTGAGGCACTAATTTTAAGATTATGAAAAGAAATGCTAATTGTGTTCAGAAAAGAATGCAAAATGACTGCCATCTGTTCAGCATTAATTGTCATTACTTGATATTCACAGATTAAAGAAGGAAGAATTAACTGGAAGAGGGAAATAGGTGGATTAAAATCCACCTTGGACTGCTACAAACAAAGTAATGCTCTACAAATAAACAAATGATTTTCCACTGCTCATGGATCTTCCATCCTCATCTTCCAACCAAGAACATGAATGAGAAGTGGGACATCTTTAAAACCATGCATTTCACTTAGTGATCAAAACACTGAACTTGATGACTAGAAGTTCAGAAGGTCATTTTGCCATGCCTTCATGATGGGGGTGGCCATTTTGTCCCAACAGCTTCATTTTGTTTCTTGAATGCCCTTGGAGGGGTTGGGGGGCACATGAAATGGCAGCACATGCTGGATCTAGCCCAAGGGCCTCCATGATTCCTGTGAAACAATTTTCCATTAGTGTAAGTAACCTGACATGGATCTCCCCTGAACTTGATTATAGTTCTTGCAAAGTGTCTGATCTGGAAAGACACAGACTCACCAAAATGTCCTAAAGATTTGGGTTTTGAACCTAAACTTCCTAAGTCCTATCCTAGTCCATCACTCTATCTACTACACCACCTCTAAATAAGATTTAAATAATCTTACGATTGGAATATACAAAGGAATGTGAGTAGAAAAAATAAAAATAGGTCACTTTTTATTTTCATAGGGTTTATCAGTTATGAAATCTAGTTTCATGAAACTAGAAATAGATTATTTTTTTCCAAGGGCTCTTTTTCAAACGTTTTACATTCCTGCACTGAGTCTTGGCCTACAGACTTGAATTTAATACAGTTTTAGTAAATTGTTCTGCTCAGAGAATTGTTACACAGCTTTCAAGCGAGAGCCAGCCACCAAATTGTTCAAGGAGATGACTGCAAACAAAATTGTCTTGAAGTTACTAAACACAGTAGATTTGTGTGTGTGTGTGTGTGTGTGTGTGTGTGCTTCCATCAAAGTTTGAAAGTGCAAAATGAACTCTTTCAAACTCCTATTGCAATGCAGCTCTATTTGTCATACTTCTGAACAGACTGCCAGCTTGGCAAGGTTATTGAGGGTTTCCTGAAATCAAAATCTCTTGACTCTGCAAATCTGTCGGAAGGGAAATAACCGTTGCACTATAATTCATTTTTACGTATGAATGGGGACCATTACTCAGGAATATAATACATATTTTGCAAGCATGGGGTCCTGAGTTCAGCGTTTGGCAGCAGGACATATCAAGAACATGGAGGATGAAGGCTTTTACCTGACAATGTTGAAAGGCACTCCTCATCTTGAAGAGGGATGCCAGGTCCCAGAGTGCACTTTCAAGAAACTGCTATACTTCCTCAGGTCACCAGCAGGAAGACAGATCTCAGGGCCATGACAGAAGAGGAGAGTCTCCGATTCTTCATTGCATGGTGGTTTAAACACCTAAGCACTTACGGTATCAATTTTCCATATTCAACTAGCCTCACTGGCTCAATGTGAAGCTCATCTTAAGTGTCTTGTTGTGAGCGAGTCACCTTGTGCTCCCCCCCAGTGAGCTGTCTGACCCCATCCCATTTCCAGGGAGTCCAGGAGATGATGGCCTCTCCAGCTTCTTGCCAGAGGGAAGGCAGCAACACAGGTAGAAGGAGGGAGCCCCATTGGTATAGGACAGGGGATCCCAACCTTTTCAAGCCGGAGCTTGGGTCATGCCCTCTCAGTTAGCTTTGAAGATCAGATGGCTATTTTGCCCTGCCTGCACAATGGGGATGGCCATTTTGTTCTAATAGCTTCAAATGGGTGGCTATTTTGTTTCTCAAATGCCCTTGGAGGGTAGGGGCACATGAAATGGCACTGGAGGCTGAATCTGGGCTTCAGGCCTTAGGTTGGGAACCCATAGTGTAGGACATGAGGAGGGCACATGAGCAGTGAAAAGAGGATGGGCAGAGGAAGGCCTGGCAGACTCAGCAATGACATCCAATGAGGAGGAGGAGGTTTGGAAAGCAGCAGTCAAGGACTGAGTACCCACATGTTCTGTAGCCCTCGGGAGATGCCAGTGAGGAGGGACTGGCAAATTGGGAGAAGTATCATTTTTGTTCTTATTCATATTTATAACTCATTCAATTTGTTTAATTTTTATTATAAATATTTCTTTAATATGTGGTAGGCTGCCCATTTGCTGGATCATGGAGAAAGCAAGGGAATAACAGAAAAAAGCATCTACTTCTGTTTCATTGACTACACCAAAGCCTTTGATTGTGTCGATCACAATAAACTATGGCAAGTCCTCAAAGAGATGAGAGTAACAGACCATCTCATCTGTATTCCGAGAAATCTGTATGTGAGTCAAGAAGCAACAGTTAGGACAGGATACCGAACTACTGATTGGTTTAGAATTGGAAAAGGGGTACGACAAGGCTGTATATTGTCACCCTGCTTATTTAATTTATATGCAGAGTACATCATGCCTAATGCAGGGCTGGATTAAGCACAAGCTAGAATTCAGATTGCTGAGAGAAATATCAAAAACCTGAGATAAGCTGACACTACTGTAATGGCTGAGAGTGGAAAATACCTAAAAAACATCTTGATGAGGGTGAAAGACGAGAGTGCAAAAGCTGGGCTGAAACTAAACATCAAAACAAAGCTTCAAGATCATGGCATCTTGCCCAGAAGCATAGCGTGCCTTGGCGGGGCCCCGTATAAAAATTTGTTTGGGGGCCCTTAGGAAGGGTAAAGATTTCTCACAAAAGAAAAAAAAATGCATAAAATTAAAAGCCCTGCGATAACCGATGTAGGGTGTTGCCAACTTTTGAACGCACGCTTTACGCGGGAAAAAAAGAAAATGCTTTTTTTGACTTTTGTCATTTGTGAAATAAAAAAAAATTGGGAAGTTTTTATTAATTTTTGCTTACGCACGTTGGGGGCCCCCGTGGCCCGGGGCCCCCCGTATAATTGATACGGCAGATACGGCAGTAGCTACACTCCTGATCTTACCCCATCACATCCTGGTGAAGAAACAGAAGCAGTGACAGACTACCTTCTTGGGATCTAAGGTCACTGCAGATGGTGATTGCAGCCATGAAATAAAAAGACATTTACTTCTTGTGAGGCAAGCTATGAGAAACCTAAGAAGCATAATAAAAAGTAGAGACATCACCCTGCCAACAAAAGTCCACATAGTCAAAGTAATGGTCTTTCCACTAATAATGTAAGGCTGTGAGAGCTGGACCATAAGGAAGGCTGAGCACAGAAGAATAGACGACTTTGAACTGTGGTGCTGGAGAAGACTCTTGAGAGTCCCCTGGACTGCAAGGAGCTCAAATAAATCAATCCTAAAGGAAATCAACCCTGACTGCTTCTTGGAAGGACAAATGCTGAATCTGAAGCTCAACTACTTTGGCCACAAATGAGAAGAGAGGACTCGCTGGAGAAGGCTCTGACACTAGGAAAGATTGAAAGCAAAAGGAGAGGGGGACATCAGAGAATGAGATGGCTAGATGGCATCGTTGACACAGTGGTCATAGATCTGGGCAGATTATAGAGGATAGCAGATGCCAGAGGAACAGAGGATAGCAGATGCCAGAGGTCGCAATGGGTCAGACTTGACTGTGCAACTGAATAACAAGAACAAAAGGCTGCCCAGAGTGGAAAAATATCCCAGGTGGACGGGATATAGCTGTAATGAGTGAGTGAGTAAGTGAGAGTGGAAATGGAGCCAATGCTGGCCACTCTGTCCAATCAACCAGGAGAGTGCCTCTGGGACCTGGGACTCCAACAATGCCTGCCTGCTTGCTCCAGCTTCACCCTAGATGGAGATTCTCCACTACTCCACAGGAGCATACTTTAGCTGTAATTCAACCAGCGTATTCAACTGTGTAAAGCAGATCCGTAGAAACATTTGAGAAGTAGAAAAATTGTGCAGAAACAGTTGCCTGTGGCTGTGTTCATTTTAAAGGCTACCTACATGCACTACTCAATAGTCACTAATTAAATACTAATTCAACATTTTCCTCTTAATTAGTTTGATTGATTTGGAAATCATTGTACAAATTGCACAGACAAACAGCTCTGCCATGATATTGCTTTTCCCAGAGTTAAACACTTACAATAGGATTGTTGTTTGCATTTCATCATCATCATCATCATCATCATCATCATCATCATCATCATCATCATCATCATCATCATCATCATTATTATTATTATTATTATTATTATTATTATTATTATTATTATTATTATTATTATTATTATTATTATTATTATTATTATTTGGGGGGAATCCCATTAATGTGGCAATGCCTAAACATCAGTAAGGGCTGTGGAAATCCATTGGCAACTAATTATTTCACTTTAAATACTCACAAAACTGTGAAATATATTTCAGTTGCCGTTCTTTTAAAAAAAGTGTCATATGTTTCACATATTCTGTTGCTCATGAAGTACAGTGTTGTTTATAGACCACATCAAATCAAAACTGTTATGCACATTTACAAGAACTGTAATATAGAAAAGTTAATACCTATATAACCCCCTAGAGCAATTTGCCTTCTAACCAATTGCTATAGATAGGAATTTAGCCACAGCTAGGGATACAGATCATCCACACCATTGCATACTGTATCTGATTACCATGTTTAGATTCGAAAGCTGGTCAGTAAAGAAACATTGCCCGGGGGAGGGGGGATTTGTTTGAAGTTTGAAATTTATTTATTTGCTTGTTTGTTCACACTTGTATGCAGTCCTACTTGCAGAGCGACTCAGGGCGGCTAACATAGTATCACAGAACAAAATATCAAAAACACAATGATCCCAGTAATAAATTCAACAATAAAACCATGAACAATCCAGCAAAAATTTAAAAGATTTAAAAGAATTAAGAGAGAAGGGGTAATTATCGAATCAGCCAGCACGCCAGGGTTACCGTGTTACTGGCACCCCACACCTGCCTTGCCAGCCAAGTCTTTACACCTTTTCTGAAGGGCAGGAGCTCTGTCTGGAGATGCAACTCAGTTGGTAGGAGATTCCATTGGGCCGGAGCGGACACAGAGAAGGCCCTCCTTCTAGTGCTAGAGAGATGCACCTCTCTAGCCAATGGAACAGTTAAAGAGCATCTCTGGTTCGCTCTGGTGGGACGGACAGATGTTCTCGGGGTGATGCGGTCTCTTAAGTATCCTGGCCCACTCCCATGTAGGGGTTTAAAGGTAATTACCAGCACCTTGAATTGCACCTGGAGGCACACTGGCAACCAGTTCAGCTCCTGAAGCAGTGGTGAGGCACGTGCATAATGTCTGCATTCCATCACTACCCAAGCAGCCGCATTCTGGACTAGTTGCAGCCTCCGAATGGTCATCAAGGGCAGCCCCATGTAGAGCGCATTACAGTAGTCAAGTCTGGAGGTAACCAGAGCGTGTGTGATCATGAGCAAGGAGTCCCGATCTAGGAGCAGGTGTAACTGGCGTATAACACAAAGCTGTGCAAAAGCCCTCCTGGCCACGACTGCAACCTGCTCTTCGAGCAGGAGTCACGAGTCCAGGAGGACCCCCAGTACTGGAGGACAGCTTTGCAGATACTTTAGAAAAGGGGTGCCAAACTATGCCCCATGGGCCAGATCTGCCCATGGTGCCGATTAATCTGGCTCACGCCACCCATGCCACTCCTGGAAGCAGAAGTAAAATGTGCATACATGTGCACATAATGCACCTGTGAATGCACATAATGCTGCTGTAAATGACCCATGGCTGTCAAAAATGCAGTCATAAACATGGACACATTATGCTCATGCATGTTTTGCTTCCACTTCTGGTGGGAGGAGTCACGTGACCACCACGTTCAACCATGTGACTGGCCCTCAGCCCGAAAAATTTGGGCACTCCACCTTAGAATGTTAAAAAGACAAACAAGTACCACCCCATAGCTCTTGATCTACTCTCTGGACAGTTCACAAGTTAATTAACATTTTGCCCCAAACATGTTGGGTACTCATTTTACTGACCTCAAAAGGATGGAAAGCTGAGTCAATCTTGATTCCAGTCAGGATCAAATTCACAACATTTTGGCTGCAGTACAGCCATTTAACCACTGCACCACCATGGCTCTTCTATCCGAAGGGATGAGTCAAATGAATCATTATAATTAAAACCTGAATTGTCTCTGGAGGCAAAAATGATGAAAGCAAGAATGTTCTACTTTGGGCACATCACTAGCCTAAAGATGGCACATCATGAGAAAGCTTCTCTGGAAAAGACAATAATGCTGGGAAAAGTGGAAGCCAGCAGAAAAGCCAAAAGCAAGATGGATTGATTCCCTAAGGTAAGGATGGTGAACCTTGGCACTCCAAGTGTTCTTCAACTTCAATTCCCAGAAGCCCTGATCAGCAGGAGTGCTGACTTGGGCTTCTGGTAATTGAAGTCCAAGAACACCTGGAGTGCTAACGTTCACCATAATTGTCCAAAGGGAAGGCACAAACTATAACTTGTAAGAGTTGAGCAGAGCTGTTGAGGATAGGACATTTTGTAGATCTCTCATTCATAGATTCATCATAAGTGGGAGTTTACTTGGTGACACATAACAACAACACTGCATTTCTAACTGATGAGAAATTAGCAATTGGTTTAAGAAGATTAGCTTGGATTGATCAATAGAGGAACAATTATTGACCAGTAAATTCCGAACAGAAGAATATGTTTCACTGATGTCACTTCTAGGTTGTGACATATATAAACCTTGGCAGATGGAGAAACATCAGTGTTGCATCTACTTCAGAGCTGTACATGTGAAGCATTACAATGAGTCAAAGTAAAGGTCAAGCAGTGTTTAGCAATATTCTGATTAATCAAGCAGGGGGTGACTGAAGTGGGATTTCATAATTCACTTAAAGTTGGATGGGAAATAGCTGATGCCGCTGGAAGGTTTGAGGATCACTTATGAAGAATACCAGTACTGTATATGTTAATTAGTAAGTGTGTGGTGTAGCAAATGGCATGCTAGACAAGGACTGGAGACCTCTACACTTGACCAGAGAAACTGAGGGGAGGGGAGGGGTTTGAGAATGGTAAGCCACTCATTGAACATCTCATGTGCCTTGAAAATCCTATTAGGGTTGCTATAATCCTATTAGGGCCCCTGTCTCTAACACAGTCACCAAGGCCGCCCCGCCCCTTCAAACCCTGCGGTTTCTTCGAGGCTGGGAAAAGAGGAGCGAGGATGCCAGGCACCCCCCACCCACTGGTCAGCTGGAGGAAAGAGCAGGCGGCCAAGGCACAGCCACCAAGGCTGCCCCACCCCTTCAAACCCCACCCCCCCCGTTTCTTCGAGGTGGGAAAGAGAAGCAAGGTTTTCTGGATGAACACTCCAGAGCGAGCAACACAAGAAATCAAAAGAGTGGATAAAATTGTCTATTTGGGGAGTATGTTAAATGAAAATTGTGATCCTGAGATAGAGATTAAAATGTGAATAGAAAAAGCAAGATTCACCTTCATAAAAATGTGACACTCGTTATGCAGTAGAGATCTAACTGTTGCTACAAAGATCCAAATAATTAGATGTTCCGTATTCCCAATGTTGCTATATCAAGTTGAAGTGGACATTGACTAAAGCATCTGAAAAGAGAATTGAAGCTTTTGAAATGTGGATCTACAGATGGCTGCTGAGATCCACTTTCTTCTTCTTCTTCCTCCTAAATTATGTCTAGGCCAGATGTGAAATTGCCAAAATGAAGGCACCTTTTGGCGAGTTCATTCTACAGTTCCTTCTGCCTGAACTGAGGAGTGTTCATCCAGAAAACTGAAGCAGGTGTTCTTTAAGGAAAATAAATTAATTAACATGCTAAATGGGTATGTGAAAAACAAGAAAGAGGTTGGGGGACCCTTTTGAGAGGCTCAGCAGGGCAAAACCTTTGGGGTTACTTAATTAGACTTAACGGGAGAAAGCTGTGTGGGTTTTCTTCTCTGAGTCACGCAGACAAGTTGAAAGGCTTTTTTTAGTTAAGGAGGGAAATGAGCTAGTCAACTCTACACCTATGCAAATCAGAGGAAATTAAAAAATTGTTTCTCTGAAGAGAAGGAGAAGGTAATCTAATGATTTGGAAATCTAATTATGCATTTGTATAGATATCCGAAGGGATAAAATAATAAATTAGCAGGAAGATATTTTTGTTTGTGTTTTTGTCTTGAAGCCTGGCTTCACAGGTCTAGATGATAATTAGTAGACAGCGAGAGGAATGCAAAACACCCCAATGCTTTCTTGTGTTCACAGAGGACAATGAAATATTCAGCTTATCTTCAGCCTTAGACTCTTAGGTTTACAGGGATGGAAGAGATATACCACCGTGAGCAAAAAATACTAAAGGGAGAACTAAGCTAATTTCTTATTGTGAATCCAACTGCCCAAGTTGATTTACGAGAGAACTATGTTTGTTGTTTTGCGCCATCAAGTCACTACCACCCTATGGCAACCTTATAAATTAGTGACCTCCAGAAAGTTCTATCATTCACAGTCCTGCGCAGATCCTGAACAGTCAAAGGTATATCTTCTTTCATTGAGTCA
This sequence comes from Furcifer pardalis, assembly GCA_030440675.1. NCBI lineage: Eukaryota > Metazoa > Chordata > Lepidosauria > Squamata > Chamaeleonidae > Furcifer > Furcifer pardalis. The sequence goes on along the minus strand of CP126894.1, from coordinate 45,413,626 downwards.
ATCCATCTCATACATACTTGGTTTTCCTCTTTTCTTGCTGCCTTCATTTTGTTCCAGCATTATTGCCTTTTCCAATGAATCTTGTCTTGTTATGACATGCCTAAACTACAACACTCTCAGTTTAGTTGGTTTTTTCCCTATATCTACAGAGAGCCCATGCTTGATTTGATATGGCACCCTATTCTACCAGTTCACAGTGTCTGTTATGCCAAGGGTGGCCAACCTTGGTGCCTCAGGTGTTCTTGGACTTCAATTACCAGAAGCCCAAGTAAGCATACTTGCTGATCAGGTCTTTTGGGAATTGAAGTCCAAGAACATCTGGGGCACCAAGATTAGCCACCCCTGTGTTATGCTTTTCTTCAACATCATACTTTGAATGACCCCACTCCACACCCAAACTCCTGGCTTTTCTATTATGGTTGTACCTTTCTTAAAGAGCATAATGCGTTCCACAGGATTGCTCTTTAAACGAAACACCATTGTAAATTACCAAAGGGGGGGGGATTGCAAACCCCGATTTATTTGTTAAGCGAGTTTTTGGTTGGTTTTATTTGTTAAGCGAAGCGAACATTGAGAGAAAATTCCTCACTTTAAGCGAGGTGCTCTTTATGCAAGGTTTGACTGTATTTGGAATCAAGCTATAAGTCTATTAGAAGTGATCTGTAGCTAATGCAATTGCACTGTTGGGAAAAGAGCATATTTTGTCATTGACCCCTGAATTTGGTGTATAAAAACCATGCCTGTAAGTTTCACTCCTTGTCTGAAGAAGTAGAATTGATCCATGAAAGCTAACAATAAAAATATAGCAGTTAGTCTTTAAAGTGCTACAGTGTTTTTTATTTTGTTTTGTTTTCTGTTTTGTCATTAGAATAGTCCTAAATGGGTACAACTATGCTTTAAAGCAGGGGTGCCCAAACTTTTCGGGCCATGGGCCAATCACATGGTTGAGTGTGCTGGTGAAATGGGTCCTCCCACCCGGAAGCAGAAGTAAAACGCGCATGTGCAGGTGGTGAACGCAACTGCGGATAATACTGCAGTAAATGATTTGTGGCCGTTGTAAATGCGTTTATGACAGCTGCGGGTCATTTACAGCAGTATTCTATGCATGCATGTTTTATTTCCACTTCCAGGGGGAATTGGGGCTGTGGGCTGGATCTGGCCCATGGTCTGTAGTTTGGGCACCCCTGTTTTAAAGTACATACATACACACACATCTTCTGAGGAAATACCTGTATACCCAAAGCCATTTCATTTAGTTCAGTTCAAGAGTTCAGTTGAATACTGAAGCTACTGTAATTATGTCTGTATTACCCATGGTGGCTATTTGCCATATAATTGCCATGTCTCTGGTCTTTGGGGTTTGTACTTTGCTCAAGTACTGTATATAGAAATTTCTACTATAGATCTGTTGTGAAGTCCCATGAACTGGATCACTTTAGCGCTCTAGCAGAGCTTTTATAAATCATAGGATCCAATCATTTGAAGCCAGGACAAAGAATATGATATAATAATAATTTCATGCCAGAAATTATTCTGGGTTGAAAGATTTTTGCTGGAGAAACTCTGCTTAGGGGACACTCAAATGAGGCTCCTTTCATGTCCCCAAGATTTTTTTCCCCACCGAAGTGGTCCCTATTTATGTACTTGCAATTTCTTGCTTTCAAACTGCTAGGTTGGCAGGAGCTGGGACAGAGACAGTCACTCATTCCATCATGCAATACCCGGGTCTCAAACTGCTGACTTGCCAGCCTTCCAGCTAGCAAGTTGAGCTTCTTAACTACTGAGCCACTGCAGCCCCTCAAAGAATATGGTATCAAGCTACTATAACTATGTAGTGTGGATAAATACTAGAAGTTCTGGTGCACACAGAAATCTCTTGAGAGGTTGCAAGAATTAGCAAATCCGATCAGTGGAGAAGCTAATTTCATGTGTTCATTTGTCATAGAGAGTCACTCCATCCACTGCAGGGAACAGTTTAACTCAAATGCAGGATTTCCCCATGCACATACAAATGGCATAGCACAAAGGCAATGGAGTAATATAACAAAAAAAAATGGTACTTGAGATATGAGGCTGCTTTCATATATGGGGACAGACTGTGTAAGGCTCACTAAGGTCAGCATTGCCTATAAGGAGTTCACAAGATGGTTGCTTAGTTCATGAAGATACTTTAAATGTTACCCACTCACCCTCTACTGATTTTTTGTTTAATTTTAGCTAGGATGTTCAAAAGCACAGAATTTGGCTTGTAGTCACCTCCCACCTGGATTTTATTTTCAAAAGAATATTTCTGAGCTCAGGATGGAGCCAGAGCTATTCCTAGGGGTTGAAGCTGTAGGTCAGATATTTTGCTTTAGAACACATCGGCCCACTTTCTAATCTATTATCAAGTTCTTGAGAAGATTTTCTCAGTCTCACTAAATTCTCTTTTTGATATGCTTTCTGACTGGCCACAGTCACCACAAGAGCCATTTTGTGAGCAGGCAACCCTTACGCTATTCCTTTTATGATAGTGCCAGTAGCATCTTTTCAAAATGCCAAAGATATTGAATTACTTTTTTGAACTACAAATCTAAAAAAAAAAATGGATTATAGGTGCTCTGGCCTAATCTCTGCAACATTCCAAAAGTATCCATTAACCAAAATGGCTGGGAACCCTTGGTCTCCATAATCTGTTCTTTTTCAGATTTCAGATAGAAATCTTTTCCAGCCTTAACTTCTTCTTGTTGTTGTTCTGCCAGATCCAAATATTGGGGATCATCATGTCAATCAGCCATGAAGACTATCCTGAGAATATAATGCAGTGGCCTTTCATCTGCCTTCTGCATTGGAGCATGACACCCGTACCACTGATCCAGTTCCAGTTAGCTATGTATTTTTAAATTGTGTATGTAAGCCGCCCAGAGTTGGGTTTTTTACCCGATTGGGCGGGATAATAAGTTGAAGGAAATAAATAAATAAATAAATAAATGAGTCATTTACTGGACCTTAGCTCTTTTGACACACAAAGTCTTCCTCAGCTGGGCCAGTGGCCCATCAATGCTTTGGCCAATGGTTTTGTGAGAGTATGTCTATGTGACAAACGAATGAATGAAGCTTTTCACAGTTTAACAAGAGCTCACGGCTGTTTGAGCTAAAGTCTAATGGAGAAATGTTGCAATTATGGGAATGCTTGGTTCTTGTATACTTACCTTAGTCCATAGAAATGAAGCTGGGGAACTCCGGAAGAAATTATTTATCTAGTCAACCTTCTGGGGAGGAAAAAAAAAATCAAAATCCATTTTCTTTTCCACAAGCTTTCAGGAGCATACTACCCTGAGGAAGAGAAGAGTTAGATTTGCTGTGATCTGAATCTTGTGTATAACAGGTAACATCTGCAGTGATTTCTCAACTTAAGGCCTTTAATAGTTAGAGTTATGCTGGTGTAACTAGACAAAAGGATTTGGACCATTTTTCTCTCCCCCCCCCCCCCCCCCGGGTACCAGGAATATACATGACTGTTTTCTTTGGTTCCCTTCTCCCTATTTCATCACAAAAACAACCCTGGAAGATACTGATTTGTCCATTGACACCAAGTAAGTTTCATTACTAAACCTAGATTTGAGGATCACTTCTCCCTTTCTATGTCTGATAGGCGAATCACAACACTAGGTTGGTTCTTGCAAATCATCTGCTGCCATATAGATGGTGCCATGACTGAAAGATATTAGTAGAAAAACAGAAAAACTGCACTAATTTGGCATAATATGCACATACACGTTACATCAATGAGCTCATATAATTTCCATGCATATTAGACCACCTGGATTAGGAATGCTGGAATATGGCAACCTTTGGCACATTGTGCAAATATGGGTATTTAATTCACAAGGTATGCAAACTAGTTTGCAGATTAGACCACCCTGGTTAAGCAAAGTGAAATACTGTATGGCAAGTTTAGGCATGCAAAACTTGCACTCCACTATTAAGTGATGGCCATACCTTAATGTTCTTGAAGTATCTGAGATGTACTTGAGAATAGATGAAAGGCCTGCAGAGGTAAAAGAGACAGGTTTACATTACAGTGTTTTGGTAAAAGAAGCTTTCAGCTTGGAACAAATTTGCATCTTTCGGTCCTAGACATCTTGTTAGTCCCCTTGAATGGAAGTGTATTACAGTTGAGTATACAATGAAAATAATGGAACACATTAACAAATATTGGCTGATTACATAAAAGATCCTGCAGCAGAGCAGATAAGCATGGTCTGCTTCTTTTGATGTGAGTACTTTGAAGTGCTCATCTCCATATGGTTCACAGCTTTTCTGTGTCAAAACAGCAATAATTGGTCCATGCGCAAAGCAATGAACTGAGAATTGTTTGATAGAAAAGGAAGTTTTTTTTTAAAAAAAGAAGAATTAATAGTGTTTAGCATATGAGAGACTAGATGAGATGTGTGTGTTACAGCAAAAAAGCATATTATCTAGATATGATAGAGTCAGGCTGCAAAATCATAAATTAATCTGAGAGTAAATCCTATTGATATCAATGGGGATGACTTCTAAGTAGAGCACCACAAAGCTTGATAATTATTCTCAGGCAATCCCGTCTCTCCCTGTATTTGTGAATAGTACTGGATTTATGTATAGCCTGAGTAAGCTACACTTGAGGGCCATAGGTAGTAAGAATTTGTAACAGAATCATAACAGTGCAACAACAGGCAATATCAAGAATATTTGGGGCAGCTCGCAACACAACTTCCCCTAATACATATTGAACGGCATAAAAGACACTGACATAGCTACGAAGTTTCCTGATCTTCTGCATGCTCACAAAGACTGTACTGGTGTAAATTTTCCATTTTCTTAGGCTCATTTTGGTTCTGCCAAGCCCAACCTGTAGCTTATTGAGTGACTTCCAAGTAACCTAGGAGCATGTCTAGATAACTGCTTAGCATGCTTTATCATGCTGTAATGGTAGAGTCTGGGTCTGATACATCATCAATTTTGTGGGTGCTGGAGCACTCCAAACTACTGAGAGTCTTTGTGTGTGCTGAAGTCTGCAGTAAAATTAGATGGTGTGTGGATTTATGTTGTACTGTAATGAAATACAACACAAGGTTGAAGTTCATGCTGTTGCAACAACCTATGAATGTTTCAGCCCAATTAAAATGAAGTATGGCTGGTAGGCATTTCAGGAACATTTCCTGTTTTTTGTGTAACAGAGTCCTTTACAATTCAGAGGCTACTGTTTCTCAGCATCCCTGCCTGGAAAGTTTTATAACTGCTGTAAAAATCCCACAGCGGGCTCAAAGTAGAAGGTGAAGTGGGGTGAAACTTTTCAATTTGGCAAGAATTGTTTAAGGGACTTCTGATATTCTTCTACTGGAAAGATCACCTTTTGAATGTTTAATTCAGAAAGGGAAAGCAATTTCAACTAGTTTGCCTGCCTTGGTGTTGCCTGATTCACCAACGGAAACAGTTTAGGAATTGAGAAGTGGATAATTTTCTTTAAAGGTGAAAACATTTATGTGCACATTCTTGGAGAAAGCAGACTTATTTTTAACATGATTGCAATCTTTGGAGGTACCTGCTGAGTTTTCTTAATCATCTCCTTAAATGGTTTAGCGATGTTTGTATTTGGGGTATGTTTTAGTACTTCTGTTTCTGGAATTTCATTTAATGTTGGAGTTGTGTATTTACCTTAACTGAACTTGTGATTATATAGATTTTTAAGGACATGATTCAAGCAAGACATATAGACACAAATAATGATTTATAGCTTTAAAGCCCTACATGGTAGTGGACCAGGATACTTAAGAGACGGTGCCACCCTAAGGACATCTGTCTATCCCACCAGAGTGGACCGGAGAGGCTCTCTGGTCATGCTATCGGCTCAAGAGGCACATCTAGGGGAGGGTGGGTGGGTTGAGGTGGGTGGATTTTAAAACACCATATTTTATGTAGTGTGCTTTTATTTCTATTTAATGTCTATTTTAATTTGTATTTTTATGTTTTTAATTTGTATTTTTATGTTTTTAATTTCTATTTAATGTCTATTTTAATTTGTATTTTTATGTTTTTATTTCTATTTAATGTCTATTTTAATTTGTATTTTTATTTTTAATTTCTATTTAATGTCTACTTAATTTGTAATTTTATGTTTTTTATTTCTATTTAATGACTATTTAATTTGTATTTAATTGTATTTAATTGTATTTTTATGTGTTTTTCTATTCTTATGTGTACTGTATTTTTATTTTATGTTTTACTTTGGCTCCGCCCACTTCATTGGCTCCGTCCACAATGTCATGACATCATGACATTGCCTCCGCCCACGATGTCATGACATCATGATGTCATGACGTTGGCTCCGCCCATGACATTGGTTCCGCCCACAGTGTGGTAGTAAAAATTTTGGCTGCCCACCACTGGGTTATATAGACAACTTTTTTGTCATCTTCTATCCAATCAACATTAAAATGATCACTATCCCACAGAATGCTTTTCTCATTCTTTCATAATCCTTCTCAAATCCCTGACTCATCATTTTCTCTTCCTAGGTTCCAGCTCACTAATTGTAAAGCTCCCCTCCAGCATCAGTTTTAATCTTCTTTCTCATTGGTCTTTTTAGCTGTGGTTTAATGTACACTTGCTCTTCAGTAAGTCCTACTGAATTCAATCTGCTGACCTGTGAGTAAAATATGCACAAGGTCAAACTGTGTGATCCAGAAAGCAGGCTTCACATAAGAAAGTGAACTTTTCCTCCAAGATTGCTCTTTCCTCACAGTATCTGCCCACATGTGCTAAAAGCAATTTGGGAACATAATGCTAGAACATGTGCATGCTCATGCTCACACTACTGCAGTAGGAATGTTGCACCTAGTTCTATTTTTAACTGCTCCCCTTCCAAGTTCTCAGACTTCTTTCTAAGCTTAAGAAGGACCTAGATGGTTATGACTGACTGCTGCAAAAAAGTTTGAAAAATATAATTATACAAAATGATATTTATGTACATCTGTTCCTTTGGGTGTGTTTGACTTTTTAACCAGATGATTGTACTCACTGGAGGTAACAAAAATTAAGGGATGGATTTTGCTCTTGGATAATGGAAATTGTTATATTCTGGGCAATTTGAGTCAAAAATACAATATAATTAGCCATTTTATTGTATTACTTTTGCATGTTATAAACAGGTCTAGAGTAAATGACGAATTAATTTTTGAAAATTTAGATATAGGTAACACTGTGGAAAATATTTTTATAGCAAATTATCTAGATGTGCTGTTTGTATGTAATAGGTCTGGCTAGGTTATCCTGCTATGGTAATAGAATAGACCATATTGCCAGCGACTCAAGGCTGAGTGTCAGGTAGTGGTTAACTAACCTGACAACCTTGAGGACTAATGGCCTTGGGTGCCAAAGTCCACAGGAAAGGTTGATGGTTCCCAAGTGGACTAAATCCATCTTGATAGAGGGGAGCAGCTTCATCAATACTGGTTTGAAACTGAGCTGACAAGGATTTTGCATGCCAAAAAGGTTCAGGACCAGAAAGTGAGGCGCAGAACAGGATCAATGGTACTGCTGTCCTCCACGGTATCCTTCAGGGGCGGCTCCAAGTATTGGGGATCCTGGTTTGCCTCTTTTCTGAGTCGGTGTGGTAAGAGGGGGAGAGGTCAAGCCAAAGGCCCCTCCCTTATGGGGTGCCTCAGGGCTCGGTTCTCTCACCTCTCCTATTTAACATCTACATGAAGCCCCTGGGTGAGATCATCCATTCCCACTGGGTGACATACCATCAGTACGCAGATGATACTCAGTTGTACATCTCGGCCTGTGGGAACTCTGGTGATGCAGTCAAAGTCCTATCCAGGTGTCTGGAGGCTTTGAGGATCTGGATGGGGGACAACGGGTTACAACTGAATCCTGGCAAGACTGAGTGGCTGTGGGTGGGGGAATCCCGTGTCAATTACCAGCTTTGATTCTGGATGGGGCTAGCTTGCCCCAAACAGACCCGGTGCATAATCTGGGGGTCCTCCTGGACTCATGACTCCTGCATGATGAACAGGTGGCAGTCGTGGATAGGAAGGCTTTTGCACAGTTGCGTGTAATTTGCCAGTTGTGCCCACTCCTTGACGGGGACTCCTTACTCATGATCACCCATGCTCTGGTCACCTCCAGATTAGATTATTGCAATGCACTCTACATGGGGCTGCCCTTGATGACCATTCGGCGGCTGCAGCTGGTCCACAATGTGGCAGACCGGTTGGTATTGGGATGTGGGCATTATTCCCGTGCATCCCCACTGCTTCGGGAGCTGCACTGGTTACCAGTTTGCCTCCGGGTGCAATTCAAGGTGCTGGTCATTACCTTTAAAGCCCTATATGGTAGTAGGCCAGGATACTTAAGAGATTGCATATCCCCAAGGGTATTTGTCCATCCCACCAGAGCGGACAGGAGAGGCTCCCTAGTTGTGCCATCAGCCAGAGAGGCTTGGCTCTCTGGCACTAGATGGAGGGGCTTCTCCGTGTCCTCTTTGGCCCTGTGGAACCGCCTGCCTCTAGAGCAGGGGTGCCCAAACTTTTCAGGTCATGGGCCAGTCATGTGGTTCATGGGTGCCCAAACTATTCCCTGTGGGCCAGATCCGTGACCTGAAAAGTTTGGGCACCCATGCTGTTAGCTTTTAAAATTGATTCCTGTGCACATGGCTCCATATGGCCACTCTGCATGATGGTAAATGTTGTCATTCATTTTGGGCCTGCTTCTATCTCTCTTAGCTTTTAAAATGGAGTCAGGACATATTGAAAGAGTACAGCACAGTACACAAACTAAAATTTGTTTTCTTCTGCTCACCTAGTTTTTCTGGTGTGCCATGGCATCATTGAAAAAAAATATCTGTCAGCAAAAAGAGGGAGCAGATCTTTTAAAACAGCACTTTATAAAGTTTTCAAAAGTTTAAAAATGCTGTATGGTTTTGTTCCCCTAAAGTCAGGGTGGTTTGTCATGTTTTTGCAATGTAGAGTTGTGTTTTTACCTTTTAAACAAGCACTTTATAAAGTTTAAAAAAGTTTTAAAATGCTGTATGGTTTTGTTCTAAAGCAGTGGTGCCCAAACTAAGGCCCGGGGGCCGGGTGCGGCCCCTGATGCCAATTCATCCAGCCCGTGGAGCCCTCATCGCTCCTGGAAGTGAAAGTAAAACGCCTGTAGGGATGCATTTTACTTCCGCTTCCAGGAGCGACGAGGGCTTCATGGGCTGGATGAATTGGCGTCGGGGGCCGCACCCGGCCCCTGGGCCTTAGTGACCGGCTCCCTGAACCACATGATTGGCCCACAGCCCAAAAAAGTTTGGGCACCCCTGCCCTAAAGTCAGGCTGGTCTGGGCATGTTTTTGTAATGTATTTACCCTTTAGACAATTATTTCTTAAAGTTCTTTAAGGTTCCAGCATGTTTCCTTGACTTTCCCTTGAAGTTTGTGTTGTTTATAATGTATCTCTATGGAGTTAGTGTTATCTGAGTCATCTTCATAGGATTTTAACATTATCTGATGCATGCATCGGATAAGGCTAAAAATCGGATAATGTTAAGTCTTGTGGAACCAAGTCTTAACGTTATCCAAGGTATTACTGTATTCCAATTCAGATACAGCAGCAGAAGAGGAAGAAGATGTAATAGTCTCTGTCAGGTTTCCACTAAGGTTTCTGGTACTCTGCTAGATACTCTAGGTTCCATTGTGAAAGTAGTCGTGCAGTTTATGATAGAAAAAGAGTGAATATAATGTAAAGTCTTTAAAAGCTTCTCTAACATGAAACCTCAAAGCTCCGAGCATGTAGACACCACAGCTTTTTTAGTACATGCATACATATCATTTATGCTTATGTTCTTCTTGTCTGACCTCTCCCTTTATTTGCTTCACCTTCTCTAGACTTGAAACTCCTGTTAATGCTGCTTTGTATGCATAGAAGAACCTTCCAATCAATATCTATCTCCTGCCCTCTTTTATATAAAAATAACACCACTGTCTCTTAACCTATGGAGATTAGTCTGCCCTACTTCCAACTTTGTGTTTCTTCTTCAATCCAGGTGGTAATTTGCACACCCTGTGTACTTTTTAGGCAGGCTCCTTCAGCCTGGTGCCATCAAGAACAGGAAGCCTACCGAAAGAGCCAAAAATCAATGATAGGGTTTGTAGTCAACAGTATCTGGAAAGTGGAGGAGCTAAGGTTTTCAGATGGATGGTTTAACAGTCTCTGGTATGATGTATTGTTGTTGCTGCTACTACATGCCATTAAGTCACCTCTGACTAATAATAATTTCATGTCAGAAATTATTCTGGTTTGAAAAGATTTTAGCTGGAGAAACTCCACTCAGGGGACGCCTGAATGAGGCTCCTTTCATGTCCCCAAGATCTTTTCCCACTAAAGTGGTCCCTATTACCTACATACAATTTCTTGCTTTTGATCTGCTAGGTTGGCAGGAGCTGGAACAGAGACGGGTGCTCAATCTGTAATGCAGTACCCAGGTCTCGAACTGCTGACTTGCCAGCCTTCCAGCTAACAAGCTGTGCTTCTTAACCACTACAGCCCCCACCTCTGACTTATGATAACCCTCTGAATGAGTGGTGTTCAGAATGTCCTGTTCTCAACAGGCCTGCTTAGCTTTTGTAAATTTAAGGTTGTAGCTTCCTATATGGAGCCAATTCTTTCTGTATTTTGTCTTCCTCTTTTCCTTCTTCCATTAATCTTTCCTAGCATTGTCTTTTCTAGAGAATCTTGCTTTCGCATGATGTGCCCAAAATAGGACAGCCTCTGTTTCGTCATTTTTTGCCTCCAGAGATAGTTCAAGCTTGGTTTGATCTAGGACTCACTTCTGATATGTGCACAGCATGAAAGAAATGCTGCTTTTAAAAATAAATGTGCCAAGCTTGTTACCCAAAAGCAACAGATAATTTCAAGATGAAGATATTCTTGCAGTATTTTAGAAAACTATCCTTTGAGCTCCTGTAATTGTACAGGAAGAAATATGACTTTCAAGCCATTAAAAAGAATGATCCCAATGGAAAAGACATCTAATACCAAGGCATGCTTCTGAAGTGAAATAATGGTACAGCCAATTGCTCTGCAGTTCATTTGAACTGTTTCCTCAAATGGAGGATGGTGTGTTCTTTCTGGAATCTATGAAGATCCAAAGGGCTCTCAAGTGGGGGGTTAGCAGCTGCTTCTAGGCTGAGGCTTCGGTTCTACAGCAGTTAGAGAAGCAGCTTTCAAATGCTGACTGTCCACTTGTCATGTCCTCATCTTCTCCTATCCTAGCAGTGGAATATGGGGGATGGCGCAGGGAAGGAGACTGCCATTGGGGTCACTTTCTGCTATGCGTTTGGGTGGGCAACACCTGTTCCTTGGTCATGTTACATCTCACGTAGTTGTGCATACAGGCCAGCAGGATATGTTACATTTCCCATCTGCCTGCTCCTCCCATGCTGCCTCTTCTGGACCCTGGAGAGTCTGTATTTGGGTGTGTGGGTGCCTATCTATTGGATCTGTAACCAAAAGCTTGTTGTACAGAACAAGATCAACCTGTCTGATGCCATTTAGAAATCATTCCTGCTGTTTCCACCCATGTTCGCTCACATCATCTACATGTTTTCTTTTTTCCTTCAAACACAACCTGACCAATTAACCACAAAGAGTGTGTGTGCAAATGAATGCTGCAGCAAAAACAAACAAACAAACACAAAAAAAACACTGAAAAAGAGAAGGAAGAGAGGATTAAAAAGCAGGGTGGGTTGAGGCTGATAAAGGAAAGCTTACTTATACCCTCCTAAAGGCCTATTGTAGCAAACTAGCAATATTTTTTCCACTGTACACAAAAGTTGAGTTTAGGGTTGTTTGGGGGTGGGGGGATTACTGTTCCATTGACTGCTTCTGGCTTCATTCTCTGACTGAGGAAACTGATGTCCCCCCCTCCCACAGGGTCCTTGGGAAATCATCTGCTTTTGACACTAACTCTTTGAGAAACATGGGGGATATTACAGCTACTCTGCATGCAAAGCTTATGTTCACACCAACAGGATTTTAACCTACATTTCCCAGTTAAATTCAGTAAACTAATCTGAGTGAGGGGGAGAAAGCATAGAGAAGTCTGTTCCAGAATGCCCCATTTTGAGGCCACATCAGATGTTGTTGAAGAACATTACAACATAAAGTACAGAATACTACAACTAGCTTTGCCAAGACAGATCCCTAGGAAGAGGGGCCCTGGATGTAGATGGACATCATGGCTGAAGAACCTGAGAGACTGGTGTTGAATGTCCTTGGAAGAACTGTTCTGAGGAGTTAAGAACAGGAAGACTATTGCCATGATGATAGCCAATATCCAGAATTGGTATGGCTCCTGAAGAATAAGAATAAGATGGAAAAAACCTATAGGGCAATGATGGCGAACCTTTTAGAGGCCAAATGCCCAAATGGGGTGGGACAAACTCTGTGCTGGGGGAGGGAGGAAGTGCTCCCATTGGGTTGATTAGCAGAGGGGTGGGGCGAACTCTGTGCTTAGGGAAGGAAGAAGCACTCTCATTGGGCTGCTGTGCAGAAGGGCAGAGTGAACTCTCTGCTGTGACGAAGGTGCGCATGCCAACAGACCTCTGTGGCACACATTCCATAGGTTTGCCACCATGGCCATAAGGTAAAGGTAGGGCAAGGGAAATCCATTGGCAGAATCCAGACCATCTGCTGGTCTGCCAGTTACTATCAGAAACATTTACTGATGAGGACTTAAGTTTGGCCAGTTATGAAGCCAAGACATGAAAGAAGAAGATCCATCAGCCTATTGGTCCAGTTTGTTGGTACACTGTACTCCATGCTGGAGTCACTGTAGAATCTCACAATTTGGTCCAGGCTTCCACATTTATCCAAAGACATTTCACATCCTTATTTGGAGCAAAATAGAGGACAAAAACTTGAAAGAAGGACTGTAGGGCTGGATTCAATTTAATGCACCACCCTACGTGGTGGTGCAAAATAGGTTGTGTGCTGTACACAGGCCTGTCCTTCAACAAAGAAGTGTGCCCTTTCAGAAGGGGTTGAGGAGGAAGAGTTGAGGAGCTGTTTTTCATGCTGCTACTAAATCACCTCACTGTGCTACTTGAGGTGACCACTATATTTAGGGGAAAGATGATCTCTTTTTTTAGGAGAACAACCTCTTACTTTCTCCTTTGCCACCAATGAATCTGAAATTAAAGCAAATAATTTGGCCAAAATAGATTCTGAGGGAATAGCTCCCAAATTTATTTTGCTCATTTTTGAGCTAAGTTGGAAGTCTAGTGCTTGCCAATCATATCTTAAAACCCTCCCTCACCTGCATGAACACAACATAAACTCTACAACAGCACATTATATTCCACAACTTCTTTGCAAATTCATCACTGCATTGAGCTGCCCTGTATTTTGGAACAACAATTGTTCTTTTAACAGTTGCCTGAATCATGCTTGTTTGCCACAAAGACATCTGTTAAAGGTGAAACAGATAAACTGGAAAATGACCTTAACAGTCAAGTCTTACAATAGCTTTGAGGATTGGATTAAAAAACAAACAAACAAAATCCTCCAAAGCTAAAACAAAAGCACAACTCAGGAATAAATTCTTTTCAAGGAAACTAAAGCAGTGTCTGGGAAAGAGCTTTAGCTCTCTCTTGTGGATGAAAAACGTCATAATGTCCTTACTATTTTTAAGAAGGTCAGTCAGACTCCTAAATCTTGAGGCTCCAGGAAAACAAGCAACAAGCTTAAAAACTCTGTTTCAAAAGCCTATTTTAAAAGAATAATATTGAAAGTATTAATGGACCTAAGCAATAAACCTGTTGGCTGTCCTGGCTTTTAACATCAGAAACTGTTCAGAATAATGCATACACACAGAATGAAGCAGGGCAAAGGCTAATAGAGTTCTGCCAAGAGAATGCACTGGTCATAGCAAACACCCTCTTCCAGCAACACAAGAGGAGACTTTACACATGGACATCACCAGATGGCCAACATCGAACCCAGATTGATTACATACTCTGCAGCCAAAGATGGAGAATATCAATTTTTGTTGTTCAGTCGCACAGTCGATTCCGACCCTTTGTGACCCCATGAACCACCATCCGCCAGACACCTTTGTCCTCCACCATCCTCCTCAACTCACTCAGCTCTGTGCCCATTGTGTCTACAATACCATCTAGCCATCTCATTTTTGGCCGCCTCCTTCTTCTTTTGCCCTCAACCTTTCCAAGCATCAAGGATTTCTCAAGTGAATCTTCTCTTCTCATTTGATGTGCAAAGTACTTTAGGTTCATCTTTATTATTTCACCTTCTAAGGAGCAGGCAGGGTTGATTTCTTTTAAGGTTGACCTACCGGTATTTGTTCTCCTCACTGTCCAGGGAACTCTCAAAACTCTCCTCCAACACCACATCTCAAAGGCATCTATTCTTCTGTGCTCAGCTTTCCTAATGATCCAGCTCTCACAACCATACATTGCCACAGGGAATACCATTGCTTTAACTATGCAAATTTTGTTTTCAAGGTGATGTCTCTACTTTTCACTATGTTCCCCAGGTTTCTCATCACTTGCCTCCCAAAAAGCAGTCACCTTTTTATTTCATGGCTGCAATCACCATCTGCAGTGAGCTTTGATCCTAAAAAAGTAAAATCTGTCACTGCTTCTACTACTTCCCCATCCCAGGGACAATCAGCAAAAATGAGACCTGGAGCAGACTGTGGCTCAGATCATAATCTACTGATTGCTAAATTCAGAGTTAGACTAAAGAAAATAAGGAAAACAATTAGGCCAGACAGGTATGACCTAGACAACATCCCTAAGGAACATACAGTGGATGTGTGGAACAGATTCAGTGGTTTGGACTTGATAGACAGAATGCCAGAAGAATTATGGACAGAGATGCGGGACATCATACAGGAGGCAGCAAGGAAAACCATACCAAAAGAAAAGTGGTCCATGGGGTTGCAAAGGGTCAGAATCAACTATGCGACTGAAAGAAATCAAAGTGGTTGTCTAATGAGGCCCTTAAAATAGCAGAGGAAAGAAGGAACACAGAAGGCAAAGGAGAAAGGAAAATTCAATCAATTGAATACAGAATTTCTAAGAAAAGCAAAGAGAGGTAAGGAAAGCTACCTAAATGAGCAGTGCAAAGAAATAGAGAACAACATAAGGGGTAGGACCAGAGATCTTTTCAACCAAATTGGGGGAATCAAGGGAACTTTTAAAGTGAAAATAACCATGATAAGGGGCAAAAATGGCAAAGAGTTACATGATGCAGAAGAGATTAAGAAAAGATGGCAAGAGTTCACAGAGGAACTCCACAAAAAGGACCTCAACACCCCGGATAATCACAATGATGAGAACATTGAACTTATGCCAGACATCCTAGAGAGTGAAGTCAGGAAGGCCCTAAAAAGCACCCCAAATAACAAAGCCAGTGGAGATGATGGTATTCCAACTGAATTTTTCAAAGCCCTAAAAGATGATGGAATCAAATTATTGCATTCTATATGCTAGCAGATTTGGAAAACACAACAATGGCCACAGGATTGGAAACGATCATTATATGTTCCAAGCCCAAAAAAGGGCAATGCCAAAAAATATTCAAATTATCAAACAATTGTGCTCGTCCCACATGCTAGCAAGGTAATGCTCAAGATAATACAGGATAGACTGCAGCAGCACATGGAGAGAGAACTATTAGAGGTGCAGGCTGGTTTCACATTGCCAACATACATTGGATCATGGAGAAAACAAAGGAATATCAGAAACAAGTCTACTTCTGTTTCATTGACTACACCAAGGCCTTTGACAGTGTGGATCACAACAAAATGTGACAAGTAATTAAAGAGATGGGAATACCAGAACACCTTATATGCCTCATGCGAAATCTGTACATGAGTCAAGAAGCAACAGTTAGGACAGAATACGGAATGACGGAGTGGTTTGGAATAGGAAAAGGAGTCAGACAAGGCTGCATTTTGTCACCCTGCTTATTCAACTTCTACACAGAACACATAATATGCAATGCAGGGATGGACGAATCACAATTTGGGATCAAAATTGCTGGGAGAAACATCAACAATTTGAGATATGCAGATGATACAACCCTAATGACAGAAAGTGAGGAAAACCTAAAGAAAATCCTGCTTAGGTTGAAAGAGTAAAGTGCAAAAACTGGTTTAAGACTCAACATCAAGAAAACCAAAATAATGGCAATAGGCCCTATCAGTCCCTGGGAAATAGATGGGGAAGAAGTAGAAACAGTGACAGAC
This sequence comes from Furcifer pardalis, assembly GCA_030440675.1. NCBI lineage: Eukaryota > Metazoa > Chordata > Lepidosauria > Squamata > Chamaeleonidae > Furcifer > Furcifer pardalis. The sequence continues at coordinate 45,397,345 of CP126894.1, read as the reverse complement.
TTTACTTTTCTAGGATCAAAGCTCAGTGCAGATGGTGATTGCAGCCATGAAATAAAACAGAGACTGATTCTAGGGAGACAAGCTATGAGAAACCTGGGGAACATAGTGAAAAGTAGAGATATCATCTTGCAAACAAAGATTCGCATAGTCAAGGCAATGGTATTTCCGGTGGTAATGTATGGTTGTGAGAGCTGGACCATAAGGAAAGCTGAGCGCAGAAGAATATAAGCCTTTGAAATGTGGTGTTGGAGGAGAGTTTTGAGAGTCCCCTGGACAGTGAGGAGAACAAATAGGTCGATCTTAGAAGAAATCAACCTTTTTTACTTTGAAAATAAAACCTGTCTTTTGACTCTCTGTAAGTTTTTGTTGTCCTACATTCTTCACCACCCATGAAGCTTGATGACCAAAAGATTGAGTCGCTAGGTTTGAGACCCAAAGGCTGCATGATGAATTGAGCTCCCGTCAGTGGTGGGATGTCAAAAATTTTACTACCCCACCGTGATGTCATCACAGTGTGGGCGGAGCTAACATTATGATGTCATGTCATGGGCGGGGCCAAAGAAAAAAAATACAAAATAATAAAAATAGGGAGCTTCAGGCTAGCAGCTTATCTTCCTCCTCCCCATTTTGGAGGACAGCAAGGAGGCCGTGCCTATGTGCCAAGCACTAGGCGTGCATGCACACCAAGTGCTTGGCATGCATGCACAGTGGGGGAACCAGTGAAAAGGTAAGCCCCAAAGGTGGTTCCCCTCAAAAGCTGCTACAGGTTCTCTGGGACACTGGGAAAAGTTACTACCGGTTCTGGAGAACTGGTGAGAACCTGTTACATCCCATCACTGGCTCTCGTCAAGGTACCACTTTGGTGGGAAAGGTAACAGTGTTCTATGCACTCCGGTGTCTAATCATGCCTGCCACAATATCATGCAAATGTCTGCAGATGCAGTTAGCACTGGTTCTTTGTAAATGGAGATGAGCACTGCCCCCTAGAGTTGGATACAACTGGCTCTCGAGCAAGGGAGACCTTTACCTTTATTTCTGAATAGGAGGTAAAACAGTTTTACTTTAAAAATAATAATATTCAAAATCTTTTCCCCAAACAACTGAAATATGGCACAGAGTGCAGACAGACTGCCTGTCACAACTGTGCCAAAAAGGTTGCTGACCTAAATTCCAGCTTAAAAGGAATAGGTTTTTGCTTGGGCTGTCCCCATTTTTAGAATTCCCTTATATGCACTGATCAGCCAATATACTGACTGAGGCTTCTAGGAATTGAAATCCACCAGTATTCTGTGACTCATAGTTTGGGAAACGCTGCTCTAGGTGGTGCCACCTCTTACTCGTTATCACTGTTGCCACTGAATCTCATTCACTTGCTTCTTCCTCAGGGTCCAATCGTCTCCACTCTATGGATCAGGGACAAGCAGTGATGGAAAGCAGCTGGTTCGCGCCAGTTCGCCAGCACTGGTAGCAGCTTTCCCCATTGTCCTGGAGAACCGGTAGTGGCTTTTGGGGGGAACTACCTCAGGGGTTTACTTTTTCCCTGGTTCCCTGCACATATGCACCAAGCGCTCGGCGCGGATGCAGCATTTGGCATGCCTACAGTACTTGGTGTGCTTATAGCACTTGGTGCGCTTACAGCGCTTGGCACACATTTGTGCCTATAGCGCTTGGCACACCTACAGCGCTTGGCGTGCATGTACACCTACAGCACTCTGCCTGCCGAGCCAAGCAGCCATTTGCTGCTTGGAGTGTGGCAGCGCAGAGCGTCGGGCAGCCACGCACAGCCATGGAGGAACTGGTGGCTGCTGCTGAGGCTCTTGGCGGCCTCCTTGCCTCCCAAGCAGCGAGGAGGAAGAGCAGCTGCTAGCCTGAAGCTCCCTACAGCCTGCTCCCCAGGGTAAGCTTTTGCTAATCAGTGCAGGCAACAATGAACTAGATACACCAATGGGCTGACTCACTGGAAAGTGGCTTCCTCTCTTTCAGTTTATGCTGTTCCTGTTCTGCACTTAACCCTGGAGGTTGAAAACAGGCAGCAGGGCTGAATCCAGATGAGTTTTGATATGTGTTAAGCCATTGGTATTAAGTTCTGTGCTAAGAGTTGTCAGACACTGACTCATTTCCTCTCCAAATATAATTTCTGTGTTGATAAACAGTGTCCACATGCCACATATGCCACGAGACAATTTCAACACATATGTGTTGATTTTGCTCCAGGTACCATGCCAGGATTTTACAACTACCAACCGCTTCCTGTTCCATGCATGTAAAGCAAAATAAGTGTATGCATAGGTATTCTAGCTAGCCATCTGGTACAGTGTTTGGAAGATCTGGGTTCTAATCACAAGTGAGCTATGACATTCACCAGGTGAGGTTGTGAGTCACCCCAGTGGGCTGGTCCCTCTCTTTCAGGCTGACCAAATTCACAGGATAATTGTGGCTATTTCATGGGCAGGAGAAAAGGCATCAACACTGTTTAAAGTTCATGGGAAAAACCAGGACTATCATTAACTCATGCATAAGTAACAATAAGTATAAGAAATTTTAACTAGTGAACCATTATGTTGGTTCACTAGTCTGGCCGGGTTATACTGCTATGGTAATAGAGTAAACTATACAGCCAGAGACTCAATGCCGAGTGTCAGGCAGTGGCTAACTAACCTGACAACTCTGAAGATTAATAGCCTTGGGTGCCAAAGTCCACAGGGAAGGATGATGGTCCCCAAGTTGATTAAATCCCACATGAATCCATCTTGATGAAGGGCAGCAGCTTCCTCAGTATTGGCCTGGGGCTGAGAAGGACTTTGCATGCCAAAAGGGCTCAGGACTAGAAAGTGACTCATGGAACTGGATCAGTGGTACAAGTGTCACACTGCGACGCAGAAGGCCGATGGAAGGCCACTGTGTTTTATTCTCAGGACAGTCTTCATGGCCAATCGCCATGACGATCGCCAATATTCGGATTTGGATATGGATATGGAGGAAGAAGAAAATCATGATCATGATCATGATGATGGTTCATAGGTAATTGCACTCTCTCACCCCAACTTCTCGGTGCTAACATTGCAAAGAGGCTTAATGTGTTGACATAACTGATTAAAACAATCTAAAATTACACAGACAATTGAAGAAATTCATGTGAAACGCAACACTACATGACATAAAAGACACAACATAGTAGTCAGTAAAACCTCACTCTTTGGTTTTATTTTGATTTATAATCAGCTTCTAATCTGTAACAATCCAGTTCCCAAACAATACCATTGTTACTTGTATTTCAACCTAGACAGATTCTGCATTAGAATCATAGAATAACTGAGATCACCCTTGTTGCCCTACTCTGTACCTGCTCAAATTTGTTTGCATCTTTCTTAAAGTGCAGTGCCCAGAATTGGACACAGTACTATAGATATGGTCTAACTTGGGCAGAATAGAGGGAGACTAGTACCTCATGGGCTTTGGAGACTATACTTCTGTTAACGCAGCCTAAAACAGCATCAGCCTTTTTTGCAGCCACTTTGCGCTGTTGAAACATACTTAGCCTGTGATCTACAGCAGTTCCAAGATCCTTCTCACTTGTAGTATTACTGAGCCAAATATCCCCCATCTTGTAACGGTGCATCTGTTTTTTGTTCCCTAGGTTTAAAACTTTGCACCTAGCATGTGGTGATCCATGAAGGGGCAAAGGGTCAGACTCGACTGTGCAACTCAACAACAACAGCAGTAGCAACAACAACAAGACTTTGTACTCATCCCATTTCAATTTCATTCTGTTGGTTTAAGCCCAGTGTCCAAGCCTATCAAGATATTTTTGAATTCTGCTCCTTTCTTCCAAAGTACAAACTACTCCACCCAGTTTTGTGTCATATGCAGTTCTGATGAGAATTCCCTCCATTTCCCTCATCCAAATCATTTATGAACATGTTGAAGAGCACATGGTCCAGGACAGACCCTTATGGTACTCCACTTGTTATTAGCAGTCGGCAAGTTTAATCAGTTGTCAAGGGTCGCACTGTTATTTTGCTTAGGTCTCTGCCCCAAAGGCCATATTACGGCGAGGCACTCAGCTCTGCAGTTAGCCACTCACCCTGGAAGGGTTTAACCAGCAATGGACCTCATGGACACAGTTGCCAGGCAGGTGGCTGCTCAAAGCCAACTAGTGTCAGGTGGTAATTATTTCCACAAAACAATTTCCTCCTCCTCCTTTATTTCCTCTTTTACCCCTGGTGTCAAAGGAGATACAGTAATACGTCATATAACATTAGTATCGAATAACACTAAAATCGCATAACATTAAGGAATCTGGGGGGAAGAATTGCATCAGATAACATTAAGATCCTATGGGATGCTTCAGATAACAACCGCTAAAGCATGGCTGGTTACAATGTATCTCTATGGATCCCATAGGATTTTAACATGCATCAGATAACACTAAAAATCATATAACAGCAAGACTTGTGGAACCAGGTTTTAGTGTTATATGAGGTTTTACTGGTACAAGGTTTTTGTTCTGACACTTCTAACAAGCCTCCATGGGCATTTTTTTGGTGTTCTTTTAAATACAATGTTATATCTCTCCACCGTCCTCTGAGTGTGCCTCATAGTCTTTGACCTTCTTCTCTTTCCACATATGCCTTGTATGGTATGGAATTCCAAGACATTCTCTCCAAATGGACAAACCACTTAGTTCGTAGTCTTTGTATGTAGTTTAAAATTGGTTCTATCCCAATTCTCTCCACAAAACAATGGCAAGGAAAAAACTGTCCAGAGGAATGGGGTTACAGCAGTGCTCCTAGATCCAGTGCCCTATCAGTGTATCCCAACATGGCATTTTTGTTGTTGTTCAGTCGCACAGTCGATTCCGACCCTCTGTGACCCCATGGACCGCTGTCCGCCAGGCACTCCTGTCCTCCACCATCCCCCTCAACTCGCCCAGCTCCGCCCCCATTGCCTCTACAACACCATCCAGCCATCTCATCTTGGGCCATCCCCTTCTTCTTCTGCCCTCGACCCTTCCAAGCATCAAGGCTTTCTCAAGTGAATCCTCTCTTCTCATTTGATGTCCAAAGTACCTTAGCTTCATCTTTACTATTTGACCCTCCAATGAGCAGTCAGGTTTGATTTCCTCTAAGATTGACCTTTTTGTTCTCCTTGCTTTCCAAGGGACTCTCAAAACTCTCCTCCAACACCACATCTCAAAAGCGTCTATTCTTCTGCGGTCAGCTTTCCTAATGGTCCAGCTCTCACAACCATACATTGCCACAGGGAATACCATTGCTTTGACCACGCGAATTTTTGTTTTCAATGTGATGTCTCTACTTTTCACTATGTTCCCCAGGTTTCTCATTGCTTGCCTCCCAAGAATCAGTCGCCCTTTTATTTCATGGCTGCAATCCCCATCTGCAGTGAGCTTAGATCCTAAGAAAGTAAAATCTGTCACTGCTTCTACTTCTTCCCCATCTATTTTCCACGGACTGATAGGGCCTGTTGCCATTATCTTGGTTTTCTTGATATTGAGTCTCAAGCCAGATTTTTCACTTTCTTCTTTCAACCTAATCAGGAGCTTCTTTAGGTCCTCCTCACTTTCAGCCATTAGGGTGGTATCATCTGCATATCTCAAATTGTTGATGTTTCTTCCAGCAATTTTGATCCCGAATTGTGATTCCTCCATCCCTGCATTGCGCATTATGCGCTCTGTGTATAAGTTGAATAAGCAGGGTGACAAAATGCAGCCTTGTCTTACTCCTTTTCCTATTCCAAACCACTCCGTCATTCCATTTTCTGTCCTAACTGTTGCCTCTTGTTAGTAAAAGTCTATCCTACAGTTTGCAGAATTCCACACAGGTGTGCTGAGTGGAGGACACTAATGTTTCCAAATGACAATAGCTATATAGAGCATTTCCACAGGGAGTAGCTTGTTAGCATTTGGTCTGATGCTGAAGGTTCATTCAGAGCTATCATTGGCCTTAAACACAGTAGCTGTAATGTTAAGAACTCAGTTTAATAAACAACTTTCAGTTTCAAGCAAGGCAGCAATGTAATGTGAATTTAAACAAGGCTGCAAATCTGCCCTCTAGTGGACAACTGGTAGTTTAGAAAGATTTTTCCTTCTATAATTTTAGGTACAGTTAACACAAGCTTCACACCAGCAGTTTTTGCTCCCCTCAACCCTGAGGTGAAGTGCACGTAGAAGACACGGTAGCACTGTTAAATATTTTAGAACAAGGCTTTTGCATTAGACAACAGCAAAAATGAACCATACTGGCCTTCTACCCTGCAAATCTCCTTCTCTGTATATAAGGGAACCTGAGCAAATAAATCTGCAGTACAGGTTGCAATGCTAACATACATAAAGCAGACAAATTTTTCAGTTTAATTTTTTTTAATTAAAATGCTGCTCAAAGAAGCATGCAGAATGCCAGTGTAAAGAATGTCAGTTGAAGCCAGTGTCTCCCAACCTTTGTCAAGTCGCAACCTCCTTTTATCATAGCCAAGTAACCTGCGACCCACTGCCACAGTTGCATAAAAAGGCATTTTAATGGAGTAAAGAAAATACATGAAAATAATTTGTTCCCCAGAAATATAGTTATAACCTAATATAATATGCAGGGATTCTCAACCTGTGGCCCATGAGCCAGATGGGGACCACAGCACCATTTCATGTGGCCCGCTGCTTCCAGCACACCAGGAAGTGTCATGTGGTAGAGGAAGGGCAAAATGGACGTCCGGCCCCTGAAGCTGTCGGAGGGAGTGTGACCTGGGCCCCGGCTTTAAAAGGTTGAGAAATCTTGATTGAGTGCAACAGTTATATTGGTGTCTGGGCTACAAGCTTCAACGTTGGTGACTGAGTCTTTGTTATCACTGCCTCTATGAAAATTCCTAAACAGAAAGCCCTTGCAACCCACAGTTTGGAAACCTATGGTTTAAAACAGGGGTGCCCAAACTTTTCAGGCCATGTGCCGGTCACATGGCTGAACATGCCAGTCACGTGGATCCTCCCACCTGGAAGCGGAAATAAAATGTGCATGCACATGTGCAAAACATGCCTACACATGTGCAAAATGCTGCTGTAAATGACCCACAGCTGTTGTAAATGCATTTATGACACTGCGGGTCATTTACAGCAGCATTCTGAAGATGTGAATCTTACTTCTGCTTCTGGGAGCAGCATGGGCAGTGCTGGCTAGATTAATTGGCACAATGGGCCAGATTCGGCCCATGGGCCATAGTTTGGGCACAGCTGGTTTAAAATTCCTCCTCCCCCACCCCACCCCCAAAAACACACCAGCATCTAAAGTGAAATAAACTTAAGTAATTGAAATTGCTTGTCAATATCATGGACAAACCTATGAAGAGTTTTAGTGGATGCAAAGAACATGGGGGAGGGAGTTTCTTCTATCTTAATATTGGGAGAGAGGGGGTGGAGGTGATTTGTATCTCATAATTTATTTTGAGACTATAACTCCCCACATCTCTCATCATTGGTGATGCTAAGAAGGTCTTCTGGGACTTGCATTAACTTCCATAGGCTTGCATTTTGCCCGTCTCTACCCCAATAAGTAAACAAACTGTTGGTAATAAGCAAAGTTATGTACAAATAAGAGATTGTGGCTCATTTACTTTCCTGAACTTTACTATATATATGTTGCACTGTCAGTATCCTAAGTGCAGGGAAAAGTCCATGCTTGTAGATGCAAAGGGCATATCTATCTTGCACAGTTAATAGCAGTTTGATGCCAGTAAAACAGCCATGGAAATGTTTATCCTGTGGAACCCTGCATCAATTTAAGACTCTTCATACATTTGTTCAAATGATATTGATAAGCAAGTTTACTTACTTAAGTTCATTTCACTTTAGGCAAAGGTAAAGGTTGCCTTTGGTCAAAAGCTAGTCATAGCCAATTCTAGGGTTCAGTGCTCATCGCTGTTAATAGACAAAGAGCCAGCACTGTCTGTGTCTGCAGATATTTCCGTGGACCTGTGGCAGGCATGAATAGACATCAGAATGCTGTTTACCTTCCCACCAAAGTGGTACCTATTTATCTACTTGCAAATTCTTGCTTTCGAACTGCTTGGTTGGCAGGAGCATTTCACTTAGATGCTGTTATTTTGGGATGTTATTTTATCCTGGAAAAGCTTGGTGAAATGGAAAAGGTTTTAGAACATTTACAGAAGATCAATAAAGAGGGAATGGCTCTTATTTCAAGTGGCAGCTAATTCTAGTTTGGGGGCTACACCAACAATGCACAATTTCTAGTGCCAGCTGTCCTAATCATTTTAGGTTTGGCCACCATCAATTTCATCATTTGTGTCCTCTGGGTGTTGTTCTGCAGAAAGAGGTGTTCCCAAAGGTAGCATGGTCCCAAATTGTATAGAGCTTTGTATATTAATATGAAAACCTTAAACCATGCATGGAATTCAATGGGAAGCCAATGCAAGTCAACCAAGACCAGGGTAATATGGTCATAATAAACAATACCCATGATCAGTCTGGCCGCCTCATTTTGCACTCATTGGAGTCTCCATACCAATCTCAAGGGTAGCCCCATATAGAGAGTGTTACAATAGTCAATTCTGAAGATTACCAAGCCATAGGCCAAAGTGAGTAAAAAGCTCCTGTCCAAGAATGGGCAAAGCTGAGCAATGTGCCGCAGATAGAAAAATGCAGACTTGATCATTTGCTGTTCCATAGATGGCATAGGGTTAAGTTGCATACCCAGATTACTTGCAACCTCCTTTATTGGGAAAATGAAGGCCCTTAAATTAAGGGAGATTCTCCTCACCTGAGACTAGTTACTCCCCATCAACATGACCTCCATCTTGTCTGGATTCAATTTCAGACAAATTCCCTCAATCCACTGCATAACTGCCTCCAGCCAGGCAACCCTCCAAGGTATAGACAATATCATCTTCTGAGGTGGAAAATGAGAGTTAGAGCTGCGTATCATCAGCGTACTGATGGAAGCAAACTCCAAATCTCCTGGTGACCTCTCCCAGCAGTCTTACAGAGATGTTGAACAGCATTGGGAAGATCAGCATGCTGGGTACTCATTTTACCAACCTTGGAATGATGGAAAGCTGAGTCAACCATGATCCCCACCAGGATAAAACTCAGACTGAGTATAGTTTTGGCAGTAGTACATCAGTTTAACAACAGTGCCACAAGGGCTTTTTACCAAGCTCAATTAGAGGGCTCAGTTACCAAGGTCAGAGAGATGGTGGCAGCCATGCTTCTCTGATCTTATTAGCCACAACCACTGCAGAACAACATAGCCAAAGTGAGATTTGAATCTCCTCTCCATACTCAACAGCAGTGGCCAAAGCAATAGCAGCCAGGCTACTCAGGCTTTGCCGGGTACAGTACTTCAATGCCAGGTGCCACACTGGCTCTCTCAGGTAGGTCACCAGCACCAGCATGATCAGGGCATTCAGATTCCACCAGGGACAGTGCTGCCATTGTCACGGCATTGCTTTTGACCACTCGAACAGATCCAATTCCTGCCATCTGATGAATATCACCCTTATCCCAACATTGTCACATCCTTATTCATTTTCCCATGGGGAAAATTGCTTCCCTTCTTCTTTTCTGACATTGTGACCCTGGCAATGCAAAGCAGAAGTCTTCACTTCTTTGCCTGTGTGCATGTGTGAATCCCCCCCCCCCCCGTTGTCAATTGCTGTTATGGGAAGCAGCTGGCTTGCCACTGCACCAAGATCAGATCTGAGAGTGGAAACAGCACTCAAAGCTACAAGGTTCCCTTTTACCATTGTTCCCAGCATCCACATTTGCTATGTGTGGAGTAAAAGGGAGCACTCCCCAAAAATAGAAACCCCTTATTCAAAAGTCTCAAAAAAATCTAATGTGTCTGGAGACCAGCTTGCCCCAAAATGCCATGGAGAATGTACTTAATGCCTGTCTGGAAGGTGCTGATTTCTTACCCTTGCCATCCAGACCTCTGCAGCTGAGGGCCAGCTGTTCCTATACCTGTTTCTGGTGTTTCTGGTGTGCTAGGACTCCTATTCAACTGCACATGATTCCTGGACTGTTTGGAACCCATCTATGGATCTCCTGTGTGGATTGTGTCAGATATCGATCTACCTTTTGCTGTGGCTTTGACTCTCCCAGCAGGAGCTATGGGCTTTGATGAACGCTTCAGCCCCTGCTGCCTTGCTTTGCCCTGGGTTTGGGTTTTTTTTTTTTGGCTAGGATCCATTCTCACCTTAAACCCGCACAGACAAGGTGTTGCCAAACTTTTGTAAGGGTGTCTCCAGATGCTGGGGAGATGGAGGCAAGACCCTGCCCCTGTAGTCATGAATTATCCATTATGCTGGGTAGTGATAATGGCATCTGCAGACATACAATAACTCTCTACAGAGTTTATCTATTAAGGTAAACTCCTCATTGTAGTGAGAAGCATTCTAGCTCCAAAGCCCTCCATTATAATTTCTTTCATGCTCATTGAAGATAAAGAGCGTGAAAGCAGAAATCTTTCCTCTGTTCTCCCCAGGGCTCTCTGTGTGGGGAAAGTTATTTATGTGGGCTTCCCAATCTTTCCTGCTCATTGATGCTCTACTTTACATTCCCCCTTGAAGTATTCCAAACATGTGTTTTCAGAAATGGAATGGAAGTTAGGAACCAGTCTGTGCAGGTCTTGCTAAGAAGTCTGATTTTCCTTTTGGAGGAGGAGGTTGGTTCAAGTACAAGACCAAATACTTATCATGATGGATCAAAAATATGGCCAGGCAACTATAGCTTTCCATAAGCCAGCCTATTCAGTCCTGATCAATAAGGGAAAACTCTCCACAACTAATCCTCCTCCATCCATGCTCCTCCTCCACACTCCTATGGAGGGCAATGAGTCTGAAGAGGGAGAGACCAGTTATCTGTGAGGGTTTCCACAACAGTTAGGACCCTGGAAACAAATGCACATATTTGAGGCATGTGTACAGAAACACTGTAGTCTGTGGCTAAATGCCTTAAAATGCATCCACATGAAGTTCATTAACAAAATATGAAGTCCTGCATATTTCCCAAGACAATAATGTTTGTTAATATTCAGGGAGCCTCAGATCCTGGAGGTAACATAATGCCCATCACAATGAGCAGCTACCAATAACTTTACCATCCTTAAATTGTCTAACCCTTTAAAAAGGGTATCTAGGCTGATAGCCTGTGTCACAACCAATGAAAACAAACACCACAGTTAACTATGTGCCATATGAAGTTCTTCCTTTTATCTTTCATTAATCTCCTATCATTCCATTTTGTTGAATGATTTCAAGAACAAATATTAAGTGACACTTGCTCACAAAAGGCATAATTTTATATATGTCTACCATTTCCTCTATTTTACATGACTTTTTAATAGAAATGTAACAGGAAACAAAGTCTGGTATTGAACTGTATGTACGTGTCTGAAAAACAATAAACAGATTCAACCATCATAAAGGCATTTCTCTCGGCATTTATGGCTAATGATTAGTAGAGTATTTCTTCCTCTGAAACATTGAGCTAAACCCTCTTTCAATCCACAAGCTGCGCTGTCTCCTCATCTCCTTTGCTGTGTTTCCAGTTATTACTCTGAAACATTGTTTTTATGATTTTAATTGGCTAGCTACAAGGCCAAGAATTCAGAAGAAGGCTGAGACCTGGGAGGCACCTATGATAGAACTAGAATGAGAAAAAATCCTGACACTGAAGACCTATCACTGAAGACCTATCACTGGAGACCTAGACTAGTAAAAGCAAAGGTAAAAGAGCTGGGTCAGAGACAAGAACTCACTCCATCATGCAGTACTCGGGTCTCAAACGGCTGGCCAGCGAAGGTTGTCAAGTTCAGTGTCTTAACCACTAAGCCACCTCAGTCCCTTGACCTAGACCAGTAGTTATCCCCAATTGCTTTCTCTAAGGATGAGGGAAATTAGCAATGAAGTAACCTGGCAGGTTAAAAAAAGAGACAAAGAAGTACATTCTAGATCACATCAAGCACAAACTTTGTCTGGAAGTGGAAATTACCAATAGAGGTATGCCTAGCTGTGTTTTTGAACTACAACTGCCAGCATCTCCAAGGAATATAGCTACCTGTAGAATTCTGGAAGCTATAGTCCAGTAACACAAAACTATACACTTCTAATGTGCAAACTGTCATATTTTGGGCATAGCACAAGAAAATAAGACCAGAAAAGACAAAAATGCTATGAAAGGGATCAATTCAAACATTCCATGCATTCTCTGACTGAGGGACTCAGCTCTGACATCACCTGATGCTCTGTAGTGTTTCAACACATTCCTTTAATCCTTTCTCGGTTTTCAGGATGGAGTCCATTTGGTAGTGCCAGCTATACCAGATCTATTCAACCAACGGGTTTTGCATACATTTTGACTCATTATTCACCAACTGACTTCACAGGGCCATTCTGGCCAAACCACTAAGTTTAGACCTCAGCCTCCTCTTGTGTCATGCCTTTAATTTCCAGGGTTGGAGTTATTTTGTTTTATCACTCCTCACGGGTCTGTGAGACTAATTTTTAAATTAATTTTGGAAACAATATTATAAATATTCCAACTTTGCGGATACAGGTTGGGTGAATGTAAATTGTTTGTTTTTTCTTGTTGTGCATTTGATGTATAAAATAATAAGAATAAATTACACACACACACACACACACAAACACAGTAAAACCTCACATAAAGAGCACCTCAATTAGAGACTAACTTGCTTAAAGAACAGAATTTTCTCTGAATGGTCGCCTTGCTTAACAACGAAAACCAACCAAAAACTCACTTAACAACTAAAAAAGGGTTTGCAATCCCCCCACCAGAATCAGAATTGGTCACTTACAATGGTGTTTCGCTTAAAGAGCAAAATCTCTTAAAGAGCAATCCTGTGGAACACATTATGCTCTTTAAGTGAGGTACCACTGTGTGTGTGTATCTATCTATCTATCTCTATCTCTGTCTCTATCTCTATCACAAATTAGAAGAACAATTCAAACACAGCTTAGACTGAATAGATTGACACTTATCTCCCTTAATTTCTATGCCTCAGAATGGCACGGTTGCAGGCAGTGGTGGGATGTCAAAAATTTTACTACCCCACCGTGATTTCATCAGTGTGGGCGGAGCGAACATCATGACATCATGATGTTGTGGGCAGGGCCAAAGAAAATAATAATAAATAATAATAATAAAATAAAAATAAGCACACATACACACCTCTCAACCCACCCACCCACAAGACAAACCTGTAAATAAATTAAATAAATAAATAAAAATTACATTAAAATACATCCACCCACCCACCCACCACAGACACACCACATCTAAAGGTGAGTCACTTACCCTGGGGAGCAGGCTATAGGGAACTTCAGGCTAGCAGCTTCTCTTCCTCCTCCCACTTGGGAGGACAGCAAGGAGGCCATGCATACATGCCAAGCACTGTAGGCATGCGCGCATGCACAGTGGGGGAACCAGTGAAAAGGTAAGCCCCAAAGGTGGTTCCCCCCAAAAGCTGCTACCAGTTATTCGGGACATTGAGAAAAGTTACTACCGGTTCTGGCAAACTGGTGAGAACCTGTTACATCCCATCTCTGGTTGCAGGATACCTTGGAGTCGTTATTCAGCAAGGAGTCTGTGCAATGGTAGACATCTATGCAATGACATTCCACACATACGAATGGACCTGGGAAATCAAGTCAATCTGCATTCTTGTTTTTTCTTTTCTTTTCTTTTTTTTTTTTTTTAGCAATTTGGCTATCATGTCACCCACTGGCTAGGCGGACCATGACATGTGCCTTCCGCTTTCACCTTGTACAAGGGATCCGACAGAGAACGCTTTGGTGAGTTTTAGTCCCAGTCTGGCATCTATGACAAGAGATGGGCAACACTGTCTAGTTAGACTGCTCAATCCCCTGTGCCCTGACAAGGCTCTCACCTAGTAGGAGACTGTTGCAAGAACTGATGGGAAAACAGCCTGAAGAGTCTCTGTATTTCTAGAACCCAAATTCAGGTTGCCACCTCACCAATGCTTTGTCTCCTGAACTCCAACAAGGAGGAAAGCTAGCAATGGGGACAGATAGAACGTTATAACCCAAATCAAGGTAATTAAGGCCTATATTGTCACTGTGTCAAAAACAGGGGTCTTCCTTTGTTTCTAGACCAAGATCCCTTCCTTAGGTCTCCTCACGTACTGAGCTCCTGGACAAATTTGTTCTTCTCATCTAGCCAGACAGAATATCATCACAGCTATTGTGGCTTTCACTCACAGTGACTCTGCAGTTAGCTCCCATTTTTTAAACTGCCATTCTCTGTCTAATGCTGCAAGCTAATGAATGGGGTATGCGCTGAACATAAAATGTTGATAAATACCGCAGTGCTGTTGGATGACTGCAGACAAATATTCTGCTGTCATCATTAGATAAATCTACCAGTAAAAACTGACAGTTTGGACTTATTGTATCTTGACCAAAATTAAAATGCCCCAAATACCCCATTTCCTGCCTGGGGAACTGAGACATCTTCCAGGGAATAAAGAATGCTAGATAAACAAAACAAATCATGATAATAGCTTCCACCCCCCTCCGAATAATGACCTTTGAACAATTATTGCAAGTACTAACATGCATCACTGTTGCTATGAGTTATCACACTTGATAGGGGCATTACGGAGCTGCAATAAAATCTCCACACATTTGGTTAATTTGTGTCTGTCAGTAAATTTGAGATTTGCTTGTGTGGTAGACATTCCTGAGAGCTCCCTGTGTGTGATCAGGTGTCATGATTTTGCCACTTGTCACGGCTATCAGACAGTGCAGCAGAATCAATGCCATTTAGCAGAAACTGTTGCTTTTTGCCTATAAATTTACTCTGCCTTTCCAAACAAACAAAAACAGTGAATGGGACCGAACAACTTTGTTATTTATGTTTCTTGGTTTTTCCTTTTCCACCTCCCACTCCTTTTGTTGATGTTTTTGGCAGCTCTTCTTGAATTATGAATAGGTGCAAATGGGAAGAATAAAGGAGATGTCAAAAACAGACACATCCTCCTTTTGCAAGCAAGAAAAGAGAATGAAACAAAGAGTTTTGAAACTGGGTAATTATAGGAGTCAGACAAGGCTGCATTGTGTCACCTTGCTTATTCAATTTCTACACAGAGCACATAATGTACAGTGCAGGGATGGAGGAATCACAATTTGGGATCAAAATTGCTGGGAGAAACATCAACAATTTGAGATATGCAGATGATACTACCCTAATGGCAGAAAGTGAGGAAGACCTAAAGAAGCTCCTGATTAGGTTGAAAGAAGAGAGTGCAAAAGCTGAACTGACACTCAACTTAAAGAAAACCAAGATAATGACAACAGGCCCTATCAGTCCCTGGGAAATAGATGGGGAAAAAGTAGAAGCAGTGACAGACTTTACATTTTTAGGATCAAAGATCACTGCAGATGGTGACTGCAGCCATGAAATAAAAAGGTGACTGATTCTTGGGAGGCAGGTGATGAGAAACCTAGGGAACATACTGAAAAGTACACACATCACCTTGCAAACAAAAATTCGCATAGTCAAAGCAATGGTATTCCTGGTCGTAATGTTCAGATGTGAGAGCTGGACCATTAGGAAAGCTGGCCACAGAAGAATAGATGCCTTTGAGATGTGATATTGGAGGAGAGTTTTGAGAGTCCCCTGGATAGCGAGGAGAACAAATAGGTCAATCTTAGAAGAAATCAACCCTGACTGCTCCTTAGAAGGTCAAATAGTAAAGATGAAGCTAAAGTACTTTGGACATCAAATGAGAAGAGAGGATTCATTTGAGAAAGCCTTGATGCTGGGAAAAGTGGAGGGCAAAAGAAGAAGGGGGCAGCCCAAAATGAAATGTCTAGATGGTATTGTAGATGCAATGGCACAGAGCTTGGCGGGTTGAAGATGATGGTGGAGGATAGAGGTGCCTGGAGGGCGGTGGTCCACAGGATCACAAACGGTTGGAATCGACTGTGCGACTGAACAACAAGAATTATAGGATTTAGAGAGGGTAATGGTTTCCTGTTTCCTACCTGCAGTTTTTCTATTAGGATTCTTCCACTTTCTTTTTGAAGGGCACCCAACTTCATGCTCTCTGCAGGGACTGAGTTGTAAATTAACTCGTCCAAATTGGTTGTGGGTGAGCTGCACTCCTACAGTCTCACTGACCCTCCTCTATTTCTGTTGTCATCTGAGCAACTAATAGTGGGAGATCTAGGCCTGGCAACACATCATTTTTTAAAATCAAGACATTTTTAGTACATTTATCAGGCAACTAAAACACCCCGCAAAAGTAAGCTTAGTCTACAACCACACTTTAATATCCGAACGTTGTTAGTCTTCACAGACCAAGGCCTTGGGCCCAAAATTAAGACCTGCACCAGCAGTTCACCTCCAGGCTACTGAATTAAGGACAATTCCTCACAGATATAGTACTGGGAAAGGTGGAAGGTAGCAAGAAAAGAGGAAGACCAAACATGAGATGGATTGACTCCATAAAGGAATCCACAGGCTTGTGTTTGTAAGAGCTGAGCAGGGTTGTTGAGAATAGGACATTTTGGAGATCTCTCATTCATTGAGTTGATATAGGTCAGAGACAACTTGGGAGCCATAACAACAATAATATATAATATAACACATGTTAGCATTTGTATACTAATTTAATGCTCATTACAGGTGGCTTAGTGGTTAAGATGCTGAACTTGATGACTGAAAGGTTGGCAGGTCAGCAGTTCAAGACTTGAGTGCTTCATGATGCAGTGAGCTCCTGTCTCTATCCCAGCTCCTGCCAACCCAGCAGTTCAAAAGCAAGAAATTGCAAGTAGATGAATATGTGCCACTTCGGTGGGAAGGTAAACAGCATTCTGTGCACTCCAGTGTTTAGTCATGCCTGCCACATGTCCATGGAAATGTCTGCAGACGCAGTCAGCGCTGGCTCTTTGGCTATAAACAGAGATGAGCACTGAACCCTAGGGTCGGATACGATTGGCATTTGTGCAAGGGAGACCTTTACCTTTACTTTACAATTTAATTACCATGTATACCTGAGGAAATGCAATACAAAACGTCTAGTACCTTCTCCAGAAAAAAGTCTCCACTGCTTATAAATCTTCATCGTCCTGGATATTTGCAGTGCTTGAAGTGGGAGAGGAACAGAAAAGTCCTACAGTCATATTGGGTAGATTTTTTAAAAAAATCTTTTTATTACATAGTAACTAGTTGTTGTTCAGTTCCACAGTCGAGTCCAACTCTCATGGACCACTGCACACCAGGTTCCTCTGCCCTCTGCCATCCTCTGCAGCCCGGCCAGATCTATGCCCATCACATCAATGATTTCATCCATGCACCTCATCCTCTTCTGCCCTTCTCCTTTTGCCTTCAACTTTTCCAAGCATCAAGGCCTTCTCAAGTGAGTCCTCTCTTCCTATTTGGTAGTAACTAGAGGCAGGTAGAAATCTCAGGGTGGCACAGGCTTTCCTGGTAAATTTCTCCATTCCAAGTATTTGTTGAAAAGTTTTCTACAACCTTCCATGCTGACTTCAAATATTTAGGCTTCCATCATCCATGAAAACAGATTTTCTGAAAGACAGAGAGGAAGATGAACCTCTGTCAAACAATAATAAGTATAGTGCAACTGATGGAAAGCTTTTGTACCCCAAAATTACTATCAGATCAGACTTAGCTACCACTGTAAGAATACAGAGCAACAAAGTAAGTTTGCCAACACTGGGTGATTGAACAGCTGTAAAAAGGATAGCTAGATATTTGAAACAGACCATGGACCTTAAGTTAAGACTGCCAGAAAGTAAAACCCCAAAGCTTGCAGGGTTCTCCAATACAGGGTGGGTAGAGGATAGCACAGATTGTAAGTCTAGTAAAGGTTTCCTGCAGTAGTGGGCTCCAATTTTTTTTTTACTACCACACTGTGGGTGTGGCCTACTTTCTCCATCAGCTGCATTCTCCTTGGAAATCAACAAAAATCTATGTTTTTCCAATAAACAGCCTATGATTTTTGTGAATTTAAAATCCTTTGTGATGTAGGAGACTTTCTTCAGCAAGGCTGGATGGTTGACTGTATCATAAGCTGAAGTGAGATCTAGAAACACTACACCTGTGATTTCCTTCAGCTCAAAACCATCTTCTATATACAGTACTGTGTTAGGTTAAGAATTTGTGCTGTCTAATCTTTGCTAGGACTGAAACCAGCTTGCTGTGGTATAAGCAGGGATTCTACTATTGGAGACAGTTGGTTCAGGATTAAATATTCATATATCTTATATAGGTGGTTAAGAAGAGATATGGGCCTGTAGCTTTCTGATTCTTCAGGTCGCTTGCCTAGTTTAAGTATAGCTATCACCCAAGACTTTATCTTTACCCATATCTTTGGTATCTGAACTACATTCAAGCAGTTATCGTACAGGCCAAATAACCATTTTTTCATTATTGGTTCAAAATGTTTGATCTGCTCTACCTGCATCTAATCCATGTCAGCTGCTTTACCATTCTTACATTTGCCTATTTTCACTTCCAGCTCTCCTATGGTAAAGGGGATAGTCAGATCACCTGTCTTCCATTCCTCATTCCCTCTTGTTCTCTGTTTGTTTTTTCGTGGATTTTTTTTTGGTGGGTTGGAATCTGGTTTCCCATTAAGTAATAGCTGGTGGGCAATTTGGTTACCTGAGACATTGGCATGTACCAGTCATTTAGTTACATCACTATTAAGATGATTAAGTAGTCTCCATGCTTTTTGACTGCTGTGGCTTGTGTTGATTTCTTTTATGAGCTTAATCCATTTTTCCTTTTTGTGCTCTGAGATGGCTGATGCTACTTGTTGACTGGCTTTAATGGTATCTTCATTGAGTGGATTTGCATAAAAAAGGCTAAAATATTCATTCAGTAAGTCAACAGTTTCATGTGTTAGACCTTGGATGTAGGAATTCCTACATCCTTGAGGGATAGATTCCCTAGAGCATTTCTGGACAGCTTCAATAAACTTATCGTATGATGTGGGGCCTGGATCAATATCTACCACTCTTCCATCCAAGACTGCTGAAAACCTGGGCCAGTCAGCCTTTTAAAACTTATACTTTCTTCGATATGTCACAACTTGTGGCCGAACAGTGGCTGTAATCTCACATAGAATGGGGCAGTATTGAGTATTTGGTAGTGGCTCCCCTACTGACTTTAAACATTCTCACATACAAAAATAAGGTCTGGGTAATAACCTCTCCTTCATCTGCCACATTTAAAAGATGCTGGTAATTTGCTGTCATGGATGAGTGATAGTTGATAGAATCCTGCCCATTCTACAACAGATTCTCCACTTTCATCATTGTCTTAATTGCTGCACAAGTTGTTGTGGCTATTAAAGTCACCTATTATGAACCTTACAGGCTTATTCCAAAGGTTTGGTGGTTCAGTGAAGGAAAATTTTATAGATGGTGGTTTATAGACAGATGTCACTGAGCTCAGGTGTTATTATTTGAACATTATTCTCCTTTGTCACTTCTATAGACAGAATCTGGAGATCTGTTCTGGCAAACACTGTGCTTCCGTATTGTCGATGGCATTGTTTGGCGATTAATCACATTCTCGGAACCCTACGGCGATGTTGTTTTTCATCCCTGTGTGTTTCTTGCATGCATAGTAAATCACATTTATGTTTATTGCAGAATTCCTGAAGCAAGTTTTTTTAACTGAGGATATTCTTTCAATGTTGACCAATATCACTGTCTGTTTGGGCCCTGAGAAGGGCCACTGTTTAAAATATGTATTTGTAGTAATTTCTACTCAAGAAAGTGCTTCTAGATTGAAAGGATTAGCCAGTGATAAATCACTGTTGCCCAGGGGATGCCTGATCACTGAAATAGCAATCTTTGGGAAGGTTCCTTTCATGTCCCCCACTTGTTGAGTGCCAGTTAACAAGATGAAATGGACTCTGGAAAGTATGTAGTGATTTTCTTCTCTGGGTCTCTGCAGTTCTACAGCATAGCTAAAGGTATTTTCCCCAGAATTTCAAAATTCTGCAACAGTATCCAGTCTTGAAAGAATTCACGGAATGTTGCAATTTCTTTTAATTACTTCTTACATATTCAGTTACATTGTTGTTTAATACCGTGTTTCCCCGAAAATAAGATACTGTCTTATATTTTAAAAAACTCCAAAATATTCACAGGGTCTTATTTTTAGGGGATGTCTTCTTTCTCCATGACGAAGAAGAATACAGTACACATTTATTGCTGATACAGCGGTTCGCCAGGACAAGATTTAGGTGAGTGCCTTATATATATATATATACAGTATATATTTTTTTGGGGGGGCTTATATTTCTGAGGTGGGGGAAAATAGGGGGTGCCTTACTATAGGAGGAGGTCCTATTTTCCGGGAAACAGGGTAGGTTAGTAGTTTGACAAAGCCTAGCTTCAGTTTAGAATGTGACATTTCTCGGTGAATGTCATTCCGCATTCCAGAGACCTGACGTTACTAATCTACTGCCTCTAGTAGCTAGACATCAGTTAAAGACCTAGGGACTTGCTCAACCTTGGAAAAGGACCAGAGATAAATTGGAATAACCTTGCTTACTTAGTTTAATTGTCAGTCATTAACCTTTCATGAGATGGGAGGCATATCATAGGAAGGGGAACACTTCACCCAGAGCATAACACTTTGACTGGGACTTCTGAACTTTCAGATCCTGGGAGAAAGGTTAAAGGACACCCAGATAGGGAGGATACACCTGTTGGAAAAACTTTTATGTTTATGGAAAGACACCTGTGAGAGTTGATAATTCCCACATAACTGACATTCTTAAAGGAGGGAGAAGAGTGCCAAAATGGTATAAAAACCCCAGGTTTAGATACTAAAAAAAAAGAGGAACATCTCCCGGATAGCAGGAGCCTTTGATGGACATCTCCAAGAACAGAACTCAAGATATGGGGCCATAAGGCTGTGACTGGGAGATAGCAAAATCTTTCCAGGTGGGCTAGGGACTTTGCTGAAAAGCTAACAATCAGCAAACACTTGGTCTCTGCAATGAAATGCTGTCTTTAACTAGCACTTTGTTATTTTTCAAATACAGTAATACCTCGGATAACGTTGGCATCAGATAACGCTAAAACCGCATAACGTTAAGCAATGGGGGGGGAGAGAATTGCATCGCATAACGTTAAAACCTATGGGATGCATTGGCTAATGTTCACTAAAGCCTGTGCCAGTTACAATGTATCTCTATGGAGTTTTAACATTATCCGATGCATCCCATAGGATTTTAACATTATCCAATGCATGCATCGGATAACATTAAAAATCGGATAACACTAAGACTTGTGGAACCAAGTTTTAGTGTTATCCGAGGTTTTATTGTATTAAAGTTAGAATAGATTAGGTACCCAAATGGGACACTTTGTTATTTTCTTAAGAAAAGTATTTTCAGAGCTAATAGTTAGTCTATTAGTTTGCTTTGTGATATGTATTACAGTAATACCTCATATAACATTAGTATCGAATAACACTAAAATCGCATAACATTAAGGAATCTGGGGGGAAGAATTGCATCAGATAACATTAAGATCCTATGGGATGCTTCAGATAACAACTGCTAAAGCCTGTGTGGTTACAATGTATCTCTATGGATCCCATAGGATTTTAACATGCATCAGATAACACTAAAAATCATATAACACCAAGACTTGTGGAACCAGGTTTTAGTGTTATATGAGGTTTTACTGTATTTCATTGCTTGCATCATTTCTGCAATAAACTTTAAAAAAGATACCATCGCCTCATCTTTGGAGTGAGAAAGGAAGATTTGGGACTGTTTCATCTGCTGAGATAAGATTCTTGGACAGCCAAGGTTTGGCTAAATTTTCACACATATAGATAAAGAGGGAACAGGAGAGGGAAGAGAAGTAGTGAATCTTCACAGAGGAAGAGGCTCGGGATGCAGATAAAGTTGCTAAGGAACTGAAGTGGGAATCTACTCCTCATCCCTAAACAAGAAATGAGAACATCAACTTGCCTGTGCATCCCACGCTAAAGTAAAAATTACATTGAGACAGTTCTCATGGTCAGATTGTACTCAGCCTCTGGCAGCAGGTGGTGGTTCAAAGGACTGTTATCAAGCCATGTCATGCCATACTCACCTGCAACCCTCCTCTCAGGTCCAGTAAACCCCCTCCTTACATATTCAAGCATTTATCATATATTAATGTGGCTCATTTTATTCATGCCTGAGGGAACTGACCAATGTGTAGTTTTGTTTTAATTGGGCATCCAACTCCATAGTGTCATTTCTGTATTGCATCTATATGACCTTCTTGGTGTGTGTTGTTCCCAATTATAGGCCAGAATCCTATTACTGTTTGTGAAAACAGCTAGATAACCCAGGTGCTAGCTGAAAGCCAGCATCTACCATGTACAGCAGGAACTATTGACACTTTCAATTCACATATTGCAATTCAACTGGTATCCTGCAGGGAAGGAACTTCAAAGAAGGTCGGAGAGGCTTAAAGCGTGACTTCAATGGTCAAAGGTTCCATGCCTAGAAGTAGCCAGAGACATGCCAATAAATTACTGCTCTGCGAAAGGAAGAAACCAAATCCTATGCTGCATTTCCCCCCACTTCAAGTTCTGCTAGCTATGAATTCCATTGTTCCTCATATTAAACTTTTCATTAATATGAAAAGACTGCTGGTTTTGTCTTTCTCATCTTTCTTCTGCTCCTCTTCAAAACTGCTTAAGCTTACTGCCTAATCCCTGCCCTAATCCCTTTATAATTTAAAGAGAAAATGAAAGCAATCCCGCAGCCTCCTTTCCGCTAAACCTCTGTTCATGATCACGCAGTCCCCAGCACCAACCTGCTCCCATGATTTTTAAAGTGCTGTTTAATTGCACTGTAAGCATTTTGAAATGGAAATATGAAGCATATTCTCAAACATCATAGCTGAAATAAAAACGACATGGGGACATAAGTGGCCCTGGATAGTATAGTGGCACTTCAGTAAAGGAATGCTAATAAAGAGGCATTAAATTGATAACATTGAGGATAGTAACTTGAGATGGCATGGCTGCAGCTTCCTTCCATCTGACTAACAGTAACAGTTGGTGGTCATTGTGGCAGATGGCGTATACTATGCCTCTGAGATGGGGCAGCACCCTGTTTTGTCCTAATGGATCAGGTTCCACTGTTGACCGGAGTTGTCACCAAGTTCCTACATACTGGCCAGACATCCCGATATGGTAATGGAGCAGACTGTACAGCCAGCAACTCAATTCCAAGTGTTGGGTGGTGGTAAATAACCTGACTTCCTAAAGGGGCCAATGACTATGGGTGGATGATCCCCTTTAGGTGAGGTGATGATCCCCTCAGTGGAGGAAATGCTACTTGAATCCATCATATTGGGCCCAATGGCAAAATGAGCAGAGAAGGAACCACTTCACTATTCTGATTCCCAACAGTCATGGAGATGGAAGAGGCCATACCAGACGGACTGGCTGTGAAGGCGCACCTTGCTGGGGCAGTTAATTGCAGTCCCAATGTTAAATCCTGCATGTCTCATTTCATACATGCCGCAGGAGATGGCTCTGTGATCACAGTGTGTGGGTCACTTCACGGCAAGCTGGGATCCACCTTTAATAAAATCACACCAATGGCATTTTTCTTGTTTGTCATTCTTCTTTCATCCATTAACTGTAAAAATTATTTTCAGGGGGAAAATGTAGACTTGGACTCGAGTAGCAGCTGCCACTGCCTATGTACTGGTTCAGGTTTCAGGTAAACACTGTGACTTCTTTGAATCTCCAGGCAGACAGATATTGGAGAAGATGAACATTTAATTTTGTTTGTTTTGTAAAGTGACTTTAAAGCCTGGGTATCTCTCTCCACCTGTTCCCCTCAGCTTGCTGGCTCTGTGGAAAAATATTTTAATGTGTCTGTTGTATGTGAAATGTCCCAAAAGCCAGGAG
Source organism: Furcifer pardalis (assembly GCA_030440675.1). Taxonomy (NCBI): domain Eukaryota; kingdom Metazoa; phylum Chordata; class Lepidosauria; order Squamata; family Chamaeleonidae; genus Furcifer; species Furcifer pardalis. The sequence continues at coordinate 45,373,365 of CP126894.1, read as the reverse complement.
TGAAGGAAGAGGACTAGTCTGGGGAAGAGAAATGGTAGGTATATCCTTTCAGGCAATTATAAGACTCACAACTTGCGTCTGCTGTAGCCCATGACATCCTGGCTAGTAATTCCGGATTCAATATACAATAGCTACTCTAAGACTCCAATTATCTGCACACCATTCTTTCCTAGAAATCATTAATTAATTAATTAATTCATTAATTCATTCAATTGGTTTCCAAATCTACTTCTCAAGATGTAGAACAGATGTCAAAGTCAGCTAGACCTTAGCAGACAACCCAGCATAACTTCTAATTCAGTTGTTTGCCTCAGACATTTCTCATATTGCTCACATTGTTTTGAAAGGACAGCAGATTTCCATTTCATTTCACAGACCTAATGAAAAGCTTACCGTTTGCCATAAGTCGTTTAAGGCTATGAACGTCCCCTTTACAACATGTTGAAGATAATTCATGGCCCTCCTTGCAATTACTTTACAGTAATTAAATCTGTGGGTTTTGCTGACTTGTATGAACATTGTTTTCCCCTGCTTGAGGTTTATTACAGCAGCTGGATGCTTCAATTCAATTCCAGACTTGTGCTAACCGCTGTCTGCTTTCAATCCTACTAAAGATCTTTCATAAAGAACTGTGTCCAATGTAAGGCACCAGGTTGGCCATTATATTTCTGCAGAACCACAAAGGTGAATTTTGCTTTGACCTCCATGTGTGGCAGAAATTGAATTGTCAGACTCAATACACCAAGCAGTTTCTTGCCCATTGTTCTAGGAAATTCTGGACACATATATGTCGAGAAGAGTTGCTGTGTATGCTTCTGGTCTTAGCCCACAAAAAATGTTGGATCTGGTTCTGCTTCAGACCAGTGTGGGAATGGCTCACTATAGGAGGCAGGGGTGGTCAACAGCAAAGAGTTTGTGGGCTCTATCTATTTCTCTTCTCCCTCCTCCAATTCTTTATACCTCACACCCATATCTTCTTGAGAGATTGGAAGTTCCAAGGTCAGTTACAGATTCCAAAACTGTTTTTTAAATTATATATAATGAGATGCCCCCTGCTAGATGAGAACCTTGTCAGGATGCAGGGGCTTGAGTGGTCTAACTAGATGGTGATGCCCAACTCTCACCAATGATGTTAGGTCGGGGCTAAAAATCACCAAAGTGTTCTCCGTCAGATCCCTTGGGCATGTGAAAGCGGAGGGCATATGTCATGGTCCGCCCAGCCAGTGGGTGACATGATATTCAAATGGCTAAAAATACCACATGCAAATGGGCTTGATTTCTGAAGTCCATTTGCATGCGTGGAATGTCATCGCGGAGACTTCTACCAATGCACAGACTCCTCACTGAATAACGACTCCAAGGTATCCAAGTTAATAATGAGATACAAAGTGAAGTGCTTTATTTTACAGAAGAAGCATGTTTTTCCTGTTTACTCCTGAATATGCTGTTCTTTTGTTTGGGGCATGTGGTTCACAGATTGCAACATTATTACCCCTTGCTATATGCAGCCAGGTTTTCCAACATTGTCTCCTTCATGCTTTTCAAGATTTAGAAGACTAGTAAGAATTCTGTTCTCTTTTCTCGCCCTCCCCTTTCCTTTATTAGAGAACAATTATTAGCCTCACCAGTCCACTATTACATTTGACTGGTAGCCATACATTTCTCTTCAGGTAAAAGTAAAAGTCACCTTTGCTTGAAAGTCAGTTGCATCCAACTCTAGGGTTCAGTGCTCATCTCTTTATACCTGAAGAGCCAGTGCTGTCTGCGTTTGCAGATGTTTCCATGGACATGTGGCAAGCATGCCTAGACACCGAAGTGCATGGAAGACTGTTTACCCTTCCACCGAAGTGGTACCTATTTATTTACAGTACCTGTATTTGCAATTCCTTTTTCCCAAACTGCTAGGTTGGCAGGAGCTGGGACAGAGTTCTGCAGTTAACAATATCCAAACAACAATTATGGATAATAATGTGTGCCATCAAGCCAATTCTGAATGCTGACAATTCTCTCATGAACTTAAGGAAGTTCCATTTTATTAAGTTACTTTATGTGTTTAAAAGGTTGAGAAACAGTCTGTGTTTTGTCTGAAGCACAGCTTTTCTGAGCGCATTCCTAAGACATTCCAGAGGGATGACATCATTGAGCTAGTGCTCCTTTTTTGTTGTTCAGTCGCACAGTCGATTCCGACCCTCTGCGACGACCCCATGGACCACTGTCCGCCAGGCACTCCTGTCCTCCACCATCCCCCTCAACTCGCTCAGCTCTGTGCCCATTGTCTCTACAATACCATCTAGCCATCTCATCTTGGGTCGTCCCCTTCCTCTTTTGCCCTCGACCCTTCCAAGCATCAAGGTTTTCTCAAGTGAATCCTCTCTTCTCATTTGATGTCCAAAGTACTTTAGCTTCATCTTTATTATTTGACCTTCTAAGGAGCAGTCAGGGTTGATTTCTTCTAAGATTGACCTATTTGTTCTCCTCGCTGTCCAGGGGACTCTCAAAACCCTTCTCCAACACCACATCTCAAAGGCATCTATTCTTCTGCGCTCAGCTTTCTTAATGGTTCAGCTCTCACAACCATACATTGCCACAGGGAATACCATTGCTTTGACTATGCGAATCTTTGTTTGCAATGTGATGTCTCTACTTTTCACTATGCTCCCCAGGTTTCTCATTGCTTGCCTCCCAAGAATCAGTCGCCTTTTTATTTCATGGCTGCAATCACCATCTGCAGCAAGCTTTGATCCTAGGAAAGTAAAATCTGTCACTGCTTCTACTTCTTCCCCATCTATTTTCCAGGGACTGATAGGGCCTGTTGCCATGATCTTTGTTTTCTTGATATTAAGTCTCAAGCCAGCTTTTTCACTTTCTTCTTTCAACCTAATCAGGAGCTTCTTTAGGTCCTCCTTACTTTCTGCCATTAGGGTGGTATCATCTGCATATCTCAAATTGTTGATGTTTCTTCCAAGGACAATAAACTCTTGAGACAGAGCCAAGGGGATAGTCAAACTTTAATTGACCAAGGGTAACCCTTGCCTTCAAGTTCAGTAACTTTTAATAACCAGTCATTCACCTTGCCAAGGAGTTGGGAAGGGTCCCCAGTAAGGGAACCAACTTGACCCAGACCCAGCCTCCATAGATGACATCTGAACTCTCAGATCTGGAGAAAGAGGATGATAGGAGGCCCAGATCGATATAAAACAAAAAACCCAGTGAAAGCGAAAAACCCCTGACAATGCAGTACTCAGGTTTTTAACTCCAGACCTTCCACCTCCCAGTCAGAATCATAACACTTGAGCCACTGCAGTCCCCTGTACATTTCTTTTCAAGTTAATGCTTAATGTTCTGCATTTAACAATACCCAAACAACAATTATGGATAATAATTTGTGCCATCAAGTCCATTCTAAATGCTGACCATTCTGACTAATGGAGATCTTTCCAGGGTTTTTGAAGTTATTTATTTATTTGTTGGATTTATATAACCGCCTTTTTTTCGCCAAGGCGACCCAAGGTGGCTCACAACATCATCTAAAACCCATACCCGGAGTACTCACATCTGCTTTACTGTTCCCTTCTTCTGATGGTGTTCAGATATCATGCAACTTGACCAGGGCTACACAGGTTATCTCTTTTGAGAGGCACAGTGGAAAATCAAATTCCCAACCAGATACCAAACCTGTTGAGCTATTTAGTGAGACCATGTTAGGATGTCTTTAACAAGAATGGTTGAGTGACATTTTAGTAGATGTATGCAGTGAGAGGCCTGGCAATATAGGCCTCTGTTATATTTCCTTTGTTTTCCTTTGCTGCTTTGTGTGTATGTATAACAATTTCTTCATTCACACTGTTTCTATATGCTGATCAAACATCAATCCAGTAAAACTATATAAAGTTGCCTCCTCTGAACAGTCCTGAAAAGATCCTGCAATTCAGAGACTGGAAAAGTTACTTTTTGTACACGGGATATTAAGAGGTAGGAGTATTGTGGGCAAATAGTGTTAAACTATCTGCTATAAAGAAAAAAAAAAGGTGAGCATGAGGCAGATGGCAGGTAAAATATAGGTGTCTGGGGTTCCCCCACCCTATTTCCAACAGATGTTTCAAAGTATTATATTAAGAGAGTTGATTGGTGCAGAAGAGTAGATATAGGACACACTTCTCACCTAGTTAAACAATTCAAAATGTTCACATTAATTTACTTTGAGAAAAAAATAAACACATTACACAAAATGCACATTTTAAAACCTGCTAAAATGTTCATTCTGGAAGGATATACATAAACGCATAAATGGACTGGAATTATAGTTGGAATATGCAAGAGCCTTGTGAACTTGAAGCAAACAGGCTCACCCATCCTGAACTATTGCTGATCAGAGCTGTGAAGAGAACTGCAATGGAGATATGCTACATATCAGATTCTGGAGACACAGCATATGTGTAGGAGAATTGTAGCTATGTCCTGTGTAATTATTCTGAGCAACTCTAGAAATTTCCTCAAAAAGTGTGTTTTATTTTACATTATGTTATTGCTGAAGAAATGTTCATAAAAAATCAGCTAGTAAAGGTAAAGGTCGCCCTTGTTCGAAAGCCATTCATAGCCGACCCTAGGGTTCAGTGTTCATCTCTGTTTATAGCCAAAGAGCCAGTACTGTCTGCATTTGTAGACATTTCCGTGTACATGTGGCAGGCATGACTAAACACCGGAGTGCACGGAACACTGTTTACCTTCCCACTGAAATGGTACCTATTTATCTACTTGCAATTTCTTGCTTTCGAACAGCTAAGTTGGCAGGAGGTGGGACAGACACGGGCGCTCACTCCATCGTACAGTACTCAGGCTTCAAACTGATGACCCGCTGAGCTTCCAGTCATCAGGTTAAGTGGCTTAACCACTAAGCCACCACAGTTCCTAAAAAAGTCAGCTAGACCATGTTAAAGACCTTTCCATACAGATGAGTTTGAACAGAATGAAAAGAAATAATATACATAAATGATTTAATTCCTTTATTTAATAACCTGCAAAAAAATAGTAATGCATTTAGTTCCTCATGAAGCCTGCCCATGGATGTATACTCCCTGGTGTGTAGTAGTAGTAGTAGTGGTGGTGGTGGTGGTGGTGGTGGTAGTAGTAGTAGTGGTGGTAGTAATAGTAGTGGTGGTGGTGGTGGTGGTGGTGGTGGTGGTGGTGGTAGTAGTAGTAGTAGTAGTACACACCACCAAGTTATTTAGTCACACACACACCTCTGTTCAATGAATGCTTTATGGGTTTACAGTAATAACACCAAAATATAATAAACAGTTATAAAAACCAAAACCAAAGCCAAAACTGGCAAGCACATGCAGTGAAGGCTATGATATATTCAACATAAATGTAGTTTTTTTAAAAAAAATGTTTTTAAAAATTTGAGCTTCTTTTAATCTTTTAATTTTAATCTTTTAATTTTTTAGTCTTTTAATCAATTTTAAATTGTTGTGGTTGATATGATATGTTGTAAATTGCCCTGGGTCCCTTCGGGGAGGAGGGCGATGAACAAATATGACTAAATAAATAAAATAAAAATAAATAAAATATACACTACAAAACAATTCTTGATATTTTCCAGAGGAATATCTATTAAAGATTTTTTTCACCAATGAAAAAACCCACACAGAACTTTAGAAGAGAGTTTGTGAAAAATTTAAGCAACAAGCAGTAATGAATGAGAAGCAATGCACTTGGTCAGTGTAGAAATTACTTTTTTGCCTATAGAAATAAGGGCAAATATGACTTTTGTGCAATTGCATTTTTTTTTTAAGATTTATTATCCCGCCCCAATCAGGGGAACCCGACTCTAGGCGGCTTACAACATGAGTGCAAAACAACTAAACAATGCAAAATCCCAAATGAGTTAAAAACAAGTGTTTCCCAAATGCTGGTTTTTGGACTTCAATTCCCAGAAGCCTAAGTCATTTCCCCAAAGCACTGATCAGCCAATGTACTGACTGAGGCTTCTGGGAATTGACGTCCACTAGTGGGCTGTGTACCCCTTGTTGGGAAAACCACTTCAATCCCACTATACCCCTACAAATTCAGCAATATGGTTTAAAATTAATTTTAAAAAAAATAAAACTGTAATTTACAAAATACTAAAAAGATTTAAAAATTTTAAAAGTTTAAAAAGTTTAAAACAGCGAGAGGGGTGGCTGTCCCATCAGATCATATTGAGTAGTGTTAACTTCTGGTAAGCAAAAAATGGGTTTTCAGTGGTAGATTCCTGATCCTCAGGTACTTCACATTTTCAAAATATCATTGTAAGCTTTAGACCAGGGGTTCTCGATGTTTTCCCACTGTGGGCCAGACCACACACCCTCAGACAACTGAGCAGGCGGGACGTGTGGTTCCCCTGCTGTAAACGCTGCTGTAAAACACATCTGCAGCTGTTGTAAACAGGTTTATGACAGCCACGGGTGCATTTATGGTGCATTTTTGCTTTAGAACAGGGATTCTCAACCTGTGGCCTGTGGGCCGGATGTGGCCTCTGAAGCCACTTCATCTGGGGCCCCCACTGCCTCCACCACCAGGAAGTGCCATGTGGTGGAGAAAGGGCAAAATGGCCATCGGGTCCCTGAAGCTGTCTGAGGGAGCATAAACTGGCCCCTGGCTTAAAAAGGTTAAAAACACATGCTTTAGACCTCCATAAAATATTTAGGAATAGACATCACGAAGAACTTACAAGATTTGAAAGCAATTAATTATAATAGGTTAAAAGATGAGATAAAGAGAAATACAGAAAGCTATAAAAATTAAGACTATCCTGGTTTGGAAGAATATCTATATGTAAAATGAAAATATTACCGAAAATAAATTTTCTATATGGAATGCTACCAGTAACATTAACTGAATTAGAATTAAAGAAGTCAGCCTTAGCGCACCAAGGGGCTCTCCTAGTGCCGCGGATTTTGAAATGGAGAAGCCTCTGAAAATTTTCCCAACACAGCGATCCATGTTGCCAAAGGCTGCTGCAGCAACAGGACCAAGCCAGAGGCTGATCGGAGCAGCAGGGCCAAAACGTGGCCGCCGCCGCCGCCGCCGCCGCCGCCGCCGCCGCCGCCGCCGCCGCCGCCGCCACTGCCACTGCTGATGTCAAAACAGTCAACAGAGGGAGCAGCCCACCTCTGGCCCCCACAGCTGTGTGTCGGGGGTGGGACTGTCCCACAGCAAAAAATAGGTTTGGGCACCAATGAGCTAGTGGCTTCCATTCTGATGGTGACTGACAGCATAAGATACTGTACAACACTGTGCACATTTCCCTTTTAAATTCTATGTGAAGAAAATAAACTAAACCATTCAAGGCAATAGTAAGAGTAGCAGAGGTTGAAGAAGCCACTAGCTTCGTCTTGTGCTAATGTGCAAGACATATGCATGGATTTACAGCAGGGGTGGACAATCCTCATCCATATTCCCATTGGTGAGACTGTTTCCATTTGGCATACATGGGGCCCTCTGGGATATGCACAGAGTTACAGAAAGAAAAATTTTAAAAGATGAAAAGAAAGGGAAAAAATATTTCTGGCATTTGAAGTCCTACAGTCCTCAAACGTATGCCACACAACATTTGATTCCACTGCAACTCATCTAGATTACATACAGAAGATAAATTCTGTCACTTTATTTTTTTCCCCATAAAAAGTAAAACCTTAGCAGGACTAATAATGCTTTATTCTCACTTCCATATGCTTTGGTCCAAAATAGTGATATCAGGCAGCAGTCACTAGTGAGAACTTATTTTTCTTCAGCAAGCATTTCAGCATTCGCACCTTTTTTTTAAAAATCTGTTTCTGTGAGTGGAAAATCACAGCTCAGAATCAATATGCGAAGAGCCAACATCTTTAGCTCTCCTCACAGAGAGATATTGTCATAAAAGTATCCCCAATGAGCACTTAATTAGCAGATGTAGCTAAAAGGTCAGATGAAAAGTTACCCGCTGTTTCAGCATTTTTGCAACAAAACATTAAGACATACAGATAATGAGGTACAGGGAGCTTACCAGACACTCCACTATCCTCCAAAAACTAGTGAGCAGATATTTTCTTCTCGGTACTGCAGAATACTGTACATTGAAAGGCCATGAAAAATAAACAGAACCTGAAAAATACAGACACAATCAGTTTATAAATGTTCAGTAATATTGGGGGGGGGGGAGAACTACACACAGGAAAGAAATTACTTCTATACAGGGGCCATCTGGTTTGCATTTTATTTTTTGCACTCCGAATCCCATTACTCTGCATTCAGAGATATCCAGCTATCAGACATACACCTGAGAATAGGAACAGCAATTACAGTACTGTACACTTATATACTGCCCCATAGCACTTAGTAATTAGCATTTTGCCCCCCAACATGCTGGGTATTCATTTTACTGACCCTGTGAATCTCAAGAGACTAATCTGGTGACAACAGCATTTCAGCCTGTGTATAATAGCATTGTAGCTGGCTGGATAGCTCAGTAGGCCAGAAGTTGTGAATTCAATTACTCACTGTTGCTATCAGAGTCCAGGATGTGGACAAGTAGTTCACAACCTTTTTTTGGCCATGATCCACCTAAGTATCTCTAAAGGATGAAAGGCTGAGTCAACCTTGATCCCTGTCCGGATGAAACTCACGTGGTCAGTAGTTTGGCCTTCAGCACAGCAATTTAACCACTGTACCACAAGGGCTCTAATTTTCTGCTGAATACATGCACCTCCTGCAGCTGAGGGGAACTGTGTGAGGAGAAAAGGTGATTAAAACAATAGTGTATGACATGCAACTCTTCTAGAAAACCCAACCTCCTCCAGACCCCCCTGGTGTTTTTTTAAGAAAGTGCTTATTTATCACTTGCTTTTTTTTTTACAAGTATAAAAGAAAATGTGAAAAGCAGAGAGCAGCTAATTAACAAAGTGCAAGTTGTATGCCTGGTTTTATAGCCAGCATGTAACCAATGAGCAAGAGACTTCTTGTTAAGTAGCTTCAGTTACCTGTTTTGTTTATGCACATATAAAAAAAATAACAGGGATCTGTCTCTTCAGTTTTCTGTCTATAAAGCGATTTCAAAAGCAATGCTTCTGGACAAGAAATTTATGTGTGTACATAGATGCTGGTCAACCCTTTCAGAAGCCATCTCATTACTTGTCTAATGAGCAGATAAGTTGCTGTCCGTGTCTAGGATGTAGACAGGTGGTTCACAACCATTTTTTTGGCCATGCCCCAGCTAACCATCTTGAAAATCCTGATGCCCCCTGACATATAATTTTTATTATTAAAAAACTGAATTGCTATTTATGTGGAAGAAGCCTAAAATGCCATTAACTTTTAATAATTCATTCTCAAATTGCTCCCCTTAGAAATCCCACATTGGGAACCATGGATATAGACTGTGAGCTAGCAGGGTAGGCATCAGGATCTGGGGAAGATGAAGATCAAAGGCAAACCTAATCCAAGTCCAAGGTCAAACTCAGGAGCAGACAGGGGAACACTGATATTCCTGTAGACAAGAAGTAATCAAAAGAAGCAACCAAAACATGATACGTTAGGGCTGGCCTGGAGCAAGAGGTTCACATGAAGTACCAGAACAAATCTAGAAACCTTTGTTAGAGAAGCTGCTTCTAGGGAGAGAGGCCAGTTCTTATATAGCTCTTTCCCCAGGGCTCTTCAGGTGGAACTCATCAGGGTCTCAGCAGGCACAGCAGGTTATGAGTCTAACCAGAGCTAGTTTCCTAGCAGTTGGGGCCTCAAAACTGTCCCAGAACCTGACAGTTGTATAATATACAAATATGGCTGCTTCGGTTTGGCAAGCTGATATTCATATATATTTTAAAAATCTAAAACCAAATGCAACTATGTTGACAAAAGCTGCAAGAAATGCTATGGGATTGGGACAGACTGATTTACACTTTTTACATTGAATACATAACGTAAAAGCCAATGCAAATCAGCCCACAGTCAACCACCCGTCAAAGTTTATCCTTGTGCTAGCCAGCCCCTGCAGTGAATGTCACTTCATAGCGCTGCACTGGTAGAGGGAGATAGAGACCAGGCAAAAGTCTTTCAAAGGGAGAGTCTGAGAGAAGTGTGATCAGGAGCAGTCAGAGTTCTAGTTCCAACAAAGCCAGAGTGAAGTCCAAGAGCAAAGTCAGGCCTGGTTTCAAAGTCTGAGGTTCAGCAGGGAAGTCCAACAGAGGTTCAAGCAAGGGATCCAGCATGGGGTCGCCAACACACATGTTGTCCTGATGGTTGGAACTGCCTTGGCGTGCTGTTTAAATAGGCAGTAGAACACTTTAGACTAGGTAGTTTTAGCTGGCAGCTTCCTCCAGCGCAGCTTCAACTTCTACACAGGTGCTTCCTGAAATGCTGGGACATTGAAAGTTGAGCTTCAGGCCCAGACAAGCTGTCAGACTGAGAATTCACGATCACCGGCTTGGTCACTGTCACTTCTGACAGCTCGGCATCCGAAGCAGGTTGCTCAAGTTCTGAGCAGGTCTCACCCTGCACTTTCTTAATGGAACTTTCTTAGTCTGTGAAGGGGGCCATGACACTCCTTTTGCCATTGGGAATTATCCTCTCCCCCCCCCCTTCTTGGATCTATTTACGTTGGTTCAGAGTGATTCCTTGAACCAATGCTCTCTTCTGTTCCTTTCTGGGAAAATGTACCATTATTGTATTACTGAAACTATGTCATGTATATGTAACTGGAATTGTACTTTGTAACCTTATTTTGCAGTGTGGTTTTGTTTTATTGCACTGCTGTACTGTATTGTTATATTTATTGCATTATACTGTATGACCTTTGATTATGTTATATTACTTTTGATTGTCTTATATATATGGTTTCTGTAAACCGCCCTGAGTCGGTTGCACCACGTAGGGCGGTATACAAATTGAATAAATGAAATGAAAATGAATTTTTTTCTTTATTAAAAACAACAACAACAACTCAGCTTGATGCCAGTGCTGGTACACTAGGGCACCTAGACAGGAGAGAGAGAATAAAAGGAAGAAAGAGAACAGAAAAAGGAAAGGGAAGGAGGAAACTGCTACATGGCCTGTGTTTACAGCTTGTTAAGTTGTTTCCTGTAATTGCACCTCCTTCAGGTCTACAAGACAGCTACATGAACAAGCTGCAATCAATGTTTCGCTCCTCTCTCTCTCTCTCTCTCTCTCTCTCTCCATGTGGCCAGTTAACTTGAACAAAACTAGAGAAGCCCAAATTTTCCCTGATCAACTTCATAGCAAGCCGAGTCACATTTCTCTTAATAGATATTTGCACTCTGAATGAACAAGTGACTGAGATTCCCGGGTTACGTTAAGGGAGGGAAGACAAAAGAAGAGAAGGCACGGGAGCAGAGGCATAGAAAGACCAGCAGTTGAGAAAAACTGTGTGTGAGGAAGAAAGTGAAACAGAGTAGGATGGAGGCGAGAGATGCTGCTGTTCTGGGCTAAATGAGTATGGAGGGGTCCATCAGGAGGGGTCGCCGGGGGGTGGTAAACCCCCGGGCGACCGGTTCGGTCACCTCTCCAGCCCCCTCAAGAAATGTATTTCCGGGCAGCCAAAATGGCTGCCCGGAACTGCGCATGCGTCAAACCTCTGTTTGACTCATGTGCAGTTCTATTTTTTAGTGCGCATGTGTCAAATAGAGGTTTGATGCATGCACACTAAAAAAAGAACTGCACATGCATCAAACGGAGGTTTGACGCATGCGTAGACATTTTTAATTTTTTAAATTATTTTTTGCTCCGCCCATGACGTCATGATGTCGGCTAAGCCCATTATGTCCATGACATCATGGTGGGGTAGCGGAATTTTTGACAACCCACCACTGGGTTCAGGCATATCAGAAAACAAAAACAAAATAAAAACAAAAACACTTCAGAGTGTTTTCATAGAAGGTCATTCTTATGGATCAAGTCCAGTGTAATATACAAAGAAAGACAATTCACTGTTGTGGCTCCATTCTGTGATATTCTGGGATTGATAGAGTGGTGTGGCACTTAGAATTCCCTGCCAGAGTCCTAGTACAATGTGTGTGTGTGTGGGGGGGGGGGGGTTCAAGCAGACAATTGAGGATAGCCCTCTAGTCTGCAACTTCCATGAGAGTTGCAGTATTATGATGTTGCTATGTATCACCAGTACACTGTCAATGTGGCTTCTCTGTAGTCATAGCCATGAAAAGACCATGAAAACCTGCATTGTACAGCACTTCAGTGTTAAGTACTGTACTCCTTTCTGTTTGCTCATGTATAGAGAAAGAGCTATAAGTACATTAGTTAGTATCATTATAATAGAACAGCTTTAATAGTTAACATAGACCCTTTTGTTCTTTTCTCTGCTTCCTCTACTTTCCAAAATTTAGCTTTCTGTGTCTAGGAAAAGACTTCCCACTTTCTGTCAAATCCTCAAAAGTCTTTCTCGCCTCTGCAGAAGCTGCTTCTTCCACAAAACTTTCTGAGAGTCAACTGAGGTTCACCTTTCCTCACTGTCTGGAAACAAATAGTCTTCTCTTGCCCCATCTCACCCATTCCACTTTGAATTTGAGCCCCTCTCTCTTCACCTTTGTCCTGTTTTATTGGCAGTATAAGCCTTCTGCTTAGGGCAATGAACCATTCCCCCTTTCTGAAAATGTTGTTTGAAAGAGGTTTCTAGGCGCCACATGTTTGGGAAGTCATTTCAATTTCTGTGCCATCAACATTCTGTTGCAAATACACCCGAGAAATTAATTTGAAATACATTTTCCGGTCTGTGGATAGAAAAGGTAAAATAAGTGACATTCCTCATATAAATTGATTTCTTTGTATTATGAACATATCATACATCTGTCTTATGCAGCTCTGTTGTGTTCTGGCTGCAGACCTGTAATAACTGCCTTTCAGCATTTGAATCTTAGGTTGCTGAGGGAAAAAGAAAGTCATTCGGTACAGGGAAAGATTGAGCCTTGGCATGCTGAAGATAACTGCTTAATGTCTCAGATTTGTACAGTTACCTCCATTGCCAGGGCAACAGGGACATTCTTTGGGGAATACAATATTTGGCCAAGCGCCTCCGCTCTCAACATAGTAGACAGCCTGAGAGAATTAAAATGAGATTCCATTGCTTTATCCCCAGTCATCACTGAAAATATGAAACACGTTAAGGGCATTGTTTCCAAATGAAAGGAATTCCAATAAAACTAGTAAATGGCTGGCAATCAGTTTTCAGAACGACTGTATTAAGCTGGAGAATTTTCGCTCTCGCTTTTTCACTTAGAAAGTTCCCAGTGGGCAATGAATGCCCGTTGGATTCCTTGGTCCATCTCACAGACCTTTGCTTTCAGAAATCATTTCGACACCCATTGTCTGGATATTTAGATGAAATTCTCGAAAGAGGCTTACACTTCAAAGAGTGGAGGAAGCTGACTTAAGCCTTAAAATAAATACCCAAATCTCTTATCTTTTCATATTTGTCATTTGCTGTAATCCTGCAGAGTGGCCTCTGCAGTAATGGGAAGAAAAACCAGCAAGATTGACTTCACGGTGCAACAAAAGCATTAGATGTAAATGCTGGTTAGGAGGAAATTATGAGGCATTTAAGCTTTTGGAGTGATAAATGCTCATCTAAATTAAAATGTACAGGAATTTATAGTGGGGATATATCATCAGTGGGAAAAGGATTTTCTTTGGGGCCACTGGCCCAACTATTTTTCTCTCTAGCCAAAAGATTTTCTTCAGACTCTTCAAGTTCAAAGTAGGACACTCTCATCTTTTCTGCCTGATTATTTTATGTCACAATGGTCCCAGGTGTTTTCTTTCATACAGAGAGCAATTTAACTCTCAGAACTCCAAGCATTTGTCACAAAACTGGATCCATGAGGCTCTAATGTAAATTATTTTTGATCCATGTCCCTTTATGCTAAACATAAACACTTCAAATACTCCTTCCAACCTGATTTCACCCTCAAATTTATTTGAAAGCTTGATGTAATTAGCTCTGTATTCTAGTGAAAGACCCATCAAAATGTTTTTCTTTAATTTAAAAAAAGATTTGGGGAAATCATTAATTTGATGTCCCAAGGAAGTGGCAAATAAGGTGGGACTAACTTTAAGGTGTGTGAGCACAGCAGTGCCATCATGATACTATAGCATAACAAGAAAAAAGAAAGAAAGAGAGAGAGAGAGAGAGAGAGAGAGAGAGAGAGAGAGAGAAAATAATAGAATAGAATAGAGCAGAATTAATCCCTTGCTACCCTTATTGCTTTATCTGATTCGCCAAATATTTAAAATATGTATATCTGCATACATTATATATTATCCCATATCTCATATTTTACATATCAATATTTTTCTGTTTATAAAATATGAGATACAATTTTTAAAACCTCATCTCCAGAAAGAGGTTGTATGGGGGAATTGAGTAGGGTCTCAAAAATGGTTTGAGTGATCTACATACAGTTGTACCTCGCTTAAAGAGCATAATGCGTTCCACAGGATTGCTCTTTAAGCAAGTTTGCTCTTTAAGCAAAACACCATTGTAAATGACCAATTTTTTTGGGGGGGATTGCGAACCCCGATTTATTTGATAAGCGAGTTTTTGGTTGGTTTTATTTGTTAAGCGAAGCGAACATTCAGAGAAAATTCTGCTCTTTAAGCAAGTTGCTCTTTAAGCGAGGCACTCTTTATGCTAGGTTTGACTGTATACTACACCACACCAATGGTCACAAATCAAAACATTATTGTAGTGATCAAAATGGTCAATGTGTCACCTTAACCTGTTTTCTTATGTCTTGAAGATACATAGTAAACACATTGTCATTACATTTGGAGTTGATCAGGTTCAGAAGTCTCTTGCCCTCCTGTGATTTTGGTGATGAAATGTCTAAGTGGCAGACTAAACGTGGATTCTATCCCAATGTATCAGTTTCACAAGATAACCCTCAATAATCCATTGTAGAAGAAGGAGATGGACATGTTATGGATAAGGAAAAAAAGCACATTTTAATGTGACATGGTGGTAATGATGACGACAATGACGTTAATGACGATGGTGATGACAACAACAAAGATATCTGCCCGTCCCACCAGAGTGGACTGGTGGGGGTCCCTAATGGTACCAATGGCTAGAGAGGCTCACCTCTCTAGCACTTGAAGGAGGGCCTTTTCAGTATCTGCTCCAGCCCTGTGGAACCTCCTGCCGACCAAACTACGCCTACAGTCAGAGTTATTAGCTTTAGAAAAGGCCTCAAAACTTGGCTGGCCCAATAAGTGTGGGGTGCTGCCTGTCAAGCATATCCCCCCCCCTTCTCTGGTTCATATGAATGGCCATCTGGGTTTAGTCTTTAACTGTTGTGAACATGGAGGGGTATTTTAATGGTTTTAATGCTTTTATTATTTTAATTGTAATTGTGGGGATGTCTTTATATTTTAGTATTCTTATTAATTAGACTGTAAGCCTCCCAGAGTCATCTTGGCAAGAGGGTGGCAATAAAAGTCAAACTACACCAGGGGTGCTTCATGGAAATATTGAACCACCCTGATCAAGCTGTTAAACAGAACAGTCATTCACCCCTTCCCTTCCCTGGGGAAATGCTGCTTCAGAGTGAGCAACCCTATGGTACTCTAGGCAACGTAGTATAATGGTCAGAGCTTTGGATTCCACAACAGGCACTTGAGGCAGATTTTTGACCTGGGATTAGGAAACTCCACAGTAAAGTCCCCACTGAGCTACTCACCTGGGTCACCTTGAGGCAGACATATTTCTCAGCCTGTCAGGAAGATAAAGCAGGGAGGAGAGGTGCCACATATATTGTCTTGAGAGGTGGAATATAAATATAAAAGCCCACCATTAAAATTCAGAGTCAAAGAGATTTTCTGAATGAGCATGGAATCACTCTGCCTCTAGGCTGGGCTAAAAAATTCAGAATGGGTCCAGCTGTTTGCATGGATATGCCTGCAGGCTGCCAATTGGGCATCCCTGGCATGTATGTTGATCCCATCACACTCATGACACAGCCTGTATCTCATCTCCAGGGAAACCTGCACAGACTGGTGGAGGTCCAATAATTGCAACAACATGCCTCCAAACCTGCTGGAAGAGGCCCATGAAGATGTGTTCATCAATTCTATTAACCTTGACCATCCAAACCAAAATAGCAAGAAAACATTCACTGCAGGGAAACTGTTTCATACCTTCCTTCTCTCCATTTATTAAGTAACGTTTTACATTTTATTTTTTAAAAGCAAATAATTTGTTTGGGAGCCTTATTTCCGCTTCCTTTGGTTTCAAAAGAGCCAATATTGTATTCCAAAACAGGATGGTGGGGGGGGGGGAACTCTACCTTTTCATCTTTTCAGAATAAACAGAGTAGCTCAGCAAGAGGCCACAGAGAGGTGCTCTTAACCTACTATAACATCTCCGAGCTTCTGTCACAGAGACCAGATGGAGCTTCTCTGAGCGTTTCTCAAGTCCGGATGCCTGCTGACTTTTGTACACTTCCTTTTATTTCCCTAATATCTCTCCTAGCACTCATCATGCCCCAGCATGGGTTCAGCAGCCTGAACTTAAAATAATGAGATTGGCAGCTGACAGTAACATGTCAGGGGAGATTTACTTTACAAAATGCTGTCAGACAGAACATTTGAATGCTGATCAACCCCCCTTCCTTTTCTCGCTAAAGTAAATAACATAATAGTTTTAATCAAAAAGCACTGACTGGACTTGGTCCCTCTGAATCTGCTTTACAGAGGCCAAAGTTACCCCCAGACTTTTTTTTTGCCTGAAGCAAATTACAAGAGTTTTCCCTGATGTAAGCAGAGGGCATTCTCCAGCTCTTCGATGTGAAATCAGAGCACCAGTTCACATGGAGAACGCCCAAAGGTAGCAGAGACTACCAACATCCACTCATTCTGAGCAGCAGAAATTACAAGAGAGTGGGTGGGATTCTCCACCACCTTTACTGTGTGGTGATTATACCCACATGTCAACAACCGAATAAGGCTAAGATGACACTTCCTCCCATCCTGCTTGAAGATTGGACCGGATGGGCTGATAAATCCTCTTTCAGTACTAAGGATACTGCTATTACAATTTGCACAGTGCTGGTGAAGAATGGTGTAGATCAGCATTTCCCAAACTATGTTCTGTGGAACACTGGTGGACTTCAATTCCCAGAAACCTCAGTCAGTACATTGGCTGATCAGTGCTTTGGGGAATTAACTTAGGCTTCTGGGATTTGAAGTCTAAAAAATAATAATCAAAATTTGGGAAACACTGGTGTAGATTATGGGGGATAGGGCAGATTCTGTGATGCATACTGATGCATACTGTTCTGTTCTCAGGAACTTCATCATTGTTTTGTGCCTCTTCTAGATTTTTCTGCCTATGGAAATTACCTTATTCTACCTCAGGGTTTCTCAACCTAAGGTCTGTGGGCCACATCTGCCCCAGGGCACCATTTCATGTGGACTCCCACCCCTCCAAGGGCATTTGAGAAACACAATGACCATCCCTTTGAAGCTGTTGGGGCACAATGGCCACCCCCATTATGCAGGCAGGGCAAAATGGCTGTCCAGCCCTCAAAACTGACTGAGTGAGCATGACCCCCGCTTGAAAAGGTTGGGAACCCCTGTTCTACCTTATGACAGAGCCAGTATTCTGACAGACCTGCAGCCATACAAAAGGTTACGTGTTTCCTGATTGTATCACCCATCCATGGATTTAACAACAGTAATACTATTTGTCACTATTGCCACACACAATTTTTCTAAAGGGCAAATGGGAATTGTTACAAGGATCAATAGGTTATGAGCAAATCATACTTCAGTGACAACCTGTGTGTGAACTTTAGTTTTAAATACATAGCCTGGTGTTAAATATAGACACAGAAAAACCTATCAGTTTCAGGTTCCCTCAATACATTTTTGAGAACTTTTCCAATTGTAAGTTCTTTCCATGTTTGAGAGTTTGATTTTTTTAAAAGTGATTGAAAGTATGTGTGCAGTTTTGTATGCTTTCCCCCTTATAAATGCATTTTAAAAACAATTTGCTTCCAAAATTTTGCAAGCAATATTCCAACTATAATGCATTTTCAAAATAATGTACTTTTGAGTTTCATTTTCTCTAGAATGCTGATATTTGTAATAACATTTCCTTAATACACACATTTTGTTTTACTGGACAATTGCACTGGAAAATCTGAAGTAATGAGAATTTAAAGGGATAATTGGATTTCAGTTTGTATGCATGCACACAAAATACATGAATGTAGTTGCAAACTTGTTAAAATATGAAGCAAACAAATTTCTCCTTTGTTCCTATTGAATAGTGGCATTATTTAATTCAGGCTCTTGGTGACTTGGAAATCGAGGTGACTTTACAGATGTACACTAGAAAAGGTGAGGGGATGTTTATTAGAGACCATATGCAGCTAGATGAGAAAGAAAGGAGTGAGACCGCTTGAATGTAAAGCTCCATCTTCCTCCTGAGTTCTTGAGTGATCACCTGAGAAACCACATAGGCTGACTTTGTCACCATGACTACAAAGACTGAGCAAACCTAGATTGACAAGTTACTTGGAAGATTTTTTTATTTGCTTTGCTCACATCATACTGACCTATAGCAGAGATGTCTATATAAATACTGCAATAATCACAAACTGATGATGACAATGATGGTTATGATAATGGTGATGATAAAGATGACACTCTCAATGGCCATGGATGGCTGAATCAGGATGGGCTCAATGAAAAGAAAAGAAAATTTAATAGAAGCATATTTGGAGATAGAAGGGGGCTTCCATAGATGCCTCTATGCAGGACCTCCACTTGAAAATTGCCCAATCCACATGTAAGGGAATAGAGTGGGGGGCTTTTCATTTACAGAGTAAAGTAGATTTTTAATTTCTTGATTTCCAGTGGCAGAGAAAGAATTTAACTTTCAGAGCAGGTTTACTGTACTTGTTGTCATAACAGACTTAGGACTGTGGGAACTGAACTAGTTTGATGGGCATTGTATGCTGTGCTGTAATTGATTGAAACCCTGGAGAAGGAGGGATGAGTGAGAAAAATGTGTTTTGATATGGGAAGAAGACAAGGGGGAGAGAAGAATTTTGTCATGCTTTTGGAGGCTTTAAGATTGCTTGCCTCTTTGGGTAGCTTGTGAGTAAAAGCTACCAAAATGTAGTAATTATGTTAATAGGCTAGTCTAGGCCAGGCAAGCAGCTAGTAGTGCTTTTATTGTTTTAATATTGGAATGGTATTACCAACCATGTTCCTTTGTTTAAATCTTCTGCAACTTATTAACTATGCTTTAAATAAAATATGATTGTACCCAGAACAATTGTCCCTGGTTCTTATAGAGCTAAGCTGACTGGAGGAGGTCTGGTGTCTTTGTTGGCAATGCTACTTTAAGTTAATGTACACTGCATGTCCTACCTGATCTGGCTGATTTGTAAGCACAGTGAGCCAATGGCTGAAACCCATCATAATTTATCTAGCCTGAAGCTGGGCCATAGGTACCCAGAAGTGGCACCAAGGGATTGTGGGTTTCACAAAGGGGTACAGGCCATTGAAGGTAAACAGAGTTATGTGATAGGTTGAGGTAAAAGCAAGGGGTCTGAAATCCATGCACCCAGTGATGGGATGTTACAGGTTTGCACCAGTTTGCCAGAACCGGTAGTAACGTATCCCAGTGTCCAGGAGAACCGGTAGCGGCTTTTGGAGGAAACCACCTCGGGGGCTTACCTTTTCTCCAGTTCCCCCACTGCACATGCACGCCAAGTGCTTGGTGTGCATGCACGGCTACAGCACTTGGCGCACATGTGCAGCCTCCTTGCTGTCTCCCCAAGCAGGGAGGAGGAAGAGAAGCTGCTAGCTGCTATTTATTAATTATTTATTACTTTGAATTTTTTTAAAAAAGTCAGATGACCAACTTTGGCCCCGCCCACCAGGTCACATGGCTCCACCCATGACACTGGTGCCACCCACAAATTAGGCTCCACCCACATAATTGGCTCCACTCACAAATTAGGCTCCGCCCACGGAGTGGTAGTAAAAAAATTTTACATCCCGCCACTGCATGCACCCTTACACCACCTATGTAAAATTTGGGGGGAAACATTTTTCTTTTCATTTCCTTTTTGGCACGATTGCTTCTAGGATTCATTAGCCTGGGTGACCACTTTTTTGAACTCTGTGTCTGGCATGGTCATGATACAATCAGACCATCTTTCAGTGTTTGACCACTGATGGGATATGAGGAAGAGAACTAGCTTTAGACCCTGAGTTATTATGGCTGACTCAGAAACTGCTAATGAAAAAAATGGACTAAAATCCCCACCACCACCACCCTTTTCCTGACAGGTGAGAATCACTAGAGAGAGAGTTGTTCCTTGAGATAATTGGATAAATGTTGGTGATTTGTGGGATGTTAAAGCCTGACATTTTGGTACCTTGTCATTTAAGAGATGTGGTAATATACTACCTGTATGCTTTTTTTAACAACTGTATTTGTTGACATACTGACACTTTTAATGTGGTAAAGGTTAAATTCACCCTTACTCAAAAGCCAGTCATATCTAGGGTTCAGTGCTCATCTCTGTTTACAGCCAAAGAGCCAGCGCTGTCTGGATCTGCAGATGTTTCCGTGGACATGTGGCAGGGATGCCTCAACACCAGAGTGCACAGAATGCTGTTTACCTTCCTACCAAAGTGGTCCCTATTTATCTACTTGCAATTTCTTGCTTTTGAACTGCTAGGTTGGCAGGAGCTGGAACAGAGGCGGGAGCTCACTTTGTCATGTTGTACTCGGGAATCAGATTATGTTGTTCCAGCTGTCGAGTTCAGCATCTTAACCACTTGAGCTGCAACAGTCCCTTTAATGTTGTACATCGTTGCAAAAGACAGAATGGACTGTTACTGGAGTGACATCCCTTCTGGGGCAAATGGATTTGGTCATGATGCTACGTAGAGCCAAAGTAAATGGAGTTCTCTGAAATGTTATCTCATCTGTAGGTGACACTGGATGGCGGAAGACAAGTAACAACTTCAGCTTCAATGTATGACTTGCACTGTAAAAAAGATGAAGATGTGAAGGAAGGCTATTGACGCTATTCCTAATCTTGTTCAAGAGCTACGTGCTTTTAAAAGAATCTTACAGAGCTGAGATACCCAATCATGGTTCTCTGATACTTTGTTCAGTTTGATCTGTAGAAACTTCTGACATTTAGATTTTGTCACTGTGGTATGTGAGGTGAGCAAGTAATTTTTAAAGAAATGTGCAAGAAAGAAAATTCTCTGTAATAAAATGACACACCAAGGCAAGTTAGAGATCCATTAATTCCCTTTCACAAGATCAGATCTGTAGAGGTGTTTTTCTTTTCAGGGCAGGGAGGGGGGCATTAAAATGCTAACTTCTATATGCAATCTGAAGTTTTATAACCCAGAATCCCGCCACTTTGGTCTACTGCTAGATTCTGTATCATGTGGATCATGGCTCAGTGCTAGAGGCCGCAGTGTTTTGGCATGGTTGAAATGCAGCAGTTCATAGACTAGATGTGCCTCACTCCAAAATTTCAGGAGAGAGCTCCCACTCCCACCCGATTACAAGCTGTCTCTGCTCAGATGTGTGTGGTCTTAATTCCCACTTCCTCTGTTGACCTATTCTAGCTGTGTGTGATGCCACAACAGTACTGATGGTAATATGGGTATCCCATTGTAGAGACATCTTTTCATCCCACTGATGTTCCTGGTATGCTTGTGATGCCAGCCAGGCACCAAAGGGCACCCGTGGCATTGTGAGAAGGGGCTGGTCACAGGCCCGTGCTGGCCATTTGGGACACAGGGACAAGTCCCGGTGCACCCCAGTGATTGACGCTCACCCCCCAGAGGTGGGCAGAAGTATGGACCTGGCAGCTACAATCCATGATGCCATGCAGTATCCCCTATAGGCACCGCCCCCTCCCTCCCTCCCTGTCCAGCGCCCTTTAGCATAGCCATGCACCCTTATACCACCTATGTGGCTAGTTACATGAACCCTGCTAAAATGTGATTTTTGAAGCAACACTTCTGAAACAACCATGTGTGCATTGAGTAAATGTGTGTGGTAGAGAACGTAACAGGGAAAGAGCAAGTGAGCATGCGTCCGGATACAGGTGTGTGTATATACTGTATATATATGATTATTTTTGGTGTAATGCTATATATTTGTCTTAGAAAAGAGATCTCTTGAATTTAGTAGCATTTACTCACAGGCTAGATCCATGAAAACTCACACTGAGCTGTATGAGGCAGTGGGCTTTGATCTATGAAAGCTCATGCTGAAGCAAATCAATCTTTAAGGTGGCACCTTAATTTGTCTCCTGTTTCTCTCCCCTCCCACCAGGTTAATGTTGTTAACATCCAGCATTTATCATATAGAAAAGCAGCCTAGGAAACATATTAAAAGATTATAAAGATTAATAAAATTCGAGAGTATCTGCACACTTGCACTTTGAAGGAAACAATAAGGGGGGAAGCAGCCATTGAAAGTATCAGTAGTAAGAAAAATTGACATGGTATTTGAAGATAACACAGTTTGTGATAATAAACTAATAAATTTGGAAGAATGAAGATATCATTATTGAGAAGTAGAAATGAATTTTCTGTGAGGCATTTTGCTGAATCTTTTGCTTTCTGTGAGGCATTTTGTGATCTTTTGCTTTCAATCGCCACCCAGGGCTGTAGCCAGGATTCTTGGGGGGGAGGGATTTTCAGGAGGGGCAAAAAAATTTCCAGGAGGGGCACCAATGTCACACTCACATATATAAGATTGGCATCCTGAGTTGGTTTGGGGGGTGGGTTGGCTGTCAGCTCAGGCTATGGCCCTGTCACTACCCCTTCCCAAGTCACCATTTCATAGCTTCTGGTTGGTAAAGGCAGTGGTGGGATGTCAAAAATATGGGCAGAGCTAACGTCATGACATCATGATGTCATGGGTGGGACCAAAGGAAAAAATAAAATAATAATAAAATAAAATACAAATAAGCATACACACCCCTCAACCCACCTACCCACCCACAACACAAACCCATAAATTAATTAAATAAATAAATAAAATAAAAATTACATTAAAATACACCCACCCACCCCAAACATAAATCAACCCACCTACCCACCCCAAACACAAAACCGTTACTTACCTGTTAGCATAAGTGCCTGGGCAGCACCATGTTGCAAGATGGATATGGTCATCGTACTGGTTCTCTAGGATAACATGCCTTAATGTAAATGTAAAACAGCTGTACCTCCTTAAGGATTCTCCAATTGGAAAAGCAATTGGAACAGCACAGGTGTAGCTTATTGATGAGGTAACTCCAAGACTTTGTTTAAAAACCCCAAGCCAGGCTGCCAGGCCTTTTTAGGAACTGTGGTAGTACGTCAATATAGGTAAAGGTATTCAATACACATTAAAGTACACACAGACACACCACATACAAAGGTGAGACACTTACCCTGGGGAGCAGGCTATAGGGAGCTTTAGGCTAGTAGCTTCTCTTCCTCCTCCCCGCTTGGGAGGACAGCAAGGAGGGCATGCATACACACCAAGCACTGTAGGCGTGCATGCACACCAAGTGCTTGGCGCGCATGAGCAGTGGGGGAACCAGTGAAAAGGTAAGCCCCGAAGGTGGTTCCCCACAAAAGCTGCTACTGGTTCTCTGGGACACTGGGAAAAGTTACTACTGGTTCTGGCGAACTGGTGCAAACCTGTTACATCCCATCACTGGGTAAAGGTAAAGGTAAAGGTCGCCGTTGCTCAAAAACCGGTCATGTCTAACCCTAGGGTGTGACACTCATCTCCATTTACAGTCAAAAATCCAGCATTGTCTGTGTTTGCAAATGTTTCTGTGGTCACATGGTAGGCATGACTAGATGCCAGAGTGGAGAGAATGCTGTTACTTTTCCTGCCAAAGTGGTACCTATTTATCTACTTGGAATTTCTTCCTTTAGAACTGCTCGGTTAGCAGGAGCTGGGACAGAGGCATCGTGCAGCACTCGCGTCTCAAACTGTTGACCTGCCAATCTTCAGGTTCTCAGGTTCAGCGTCTTAACCACTAAGCCACTGCAATTCCTTATACCCTCTGGTTGATATCAAGTCTAGTAAAAGAGAGAGCAAGAGAGCGAGAAAGGGGGAAGAAAAGGATATACCAAGCCTAAAACTGCCAATTTCTTGTTTATAGGGAGAAGCTTGGTCCATATTTTAGACGTTCATGACAGCAGAGAAATGGATGGTGAGAGAGATGAAGAAGCACTATGCTTCTTACTAAAGCTTTCAGACTTTTAAGGCTCCTTCTATGACAGTACATTGTGTGAAGCTTTTATAATGTCATTCTGGTTGGCCTTGCATTACCCTAATCATGTCTTATCACCTATTCGCTTCAGCTGTGTCTCATATGCCTGACTTTTTAAAAAAAACCTCCTATGACTTCATTCGAATGAGAAGCGAGTGCTCAACTGATATGAGAAGTTATGGTTTGCCTAAGGTTGCAGTGGAGAGACATCTCATCAGCATTCAGTAGCAGTATCATAGCACAAAGGAAAGAAAGGGAGAGAGAGAGAGAGAGGGAGAAGAGAGAGAAAAAGAAGGGGGAGGAATAATACCCAGAGAAGCAGTGTAAGAGAAGATAAAAGGACACCAGACTTTTGGAGGGGAGGGGGACCTTCTCAGCCTGGACCATCAGCTCTCTTCTTAATGGATCTTCATCCAACCAACACGGAAACTAGCATGTGATGCATTTGACAAATAGATCAGGAATGTCATGTTGAAAATAGCACATCTTGACGATACAGGGTTTTAGGGACAATCAGTAACCAGGCTACTAGAGGAGGAGTGCTGCAGACAGAGGATGCATTATATATCATGTGGCAGCAATTACAGGTTCTTCTTTTTTTTAAGAGGTGTGGGGAAAACCCTATGCCTGGCAGTACTGCTTAACTCACTCATCCCTGAAACATACCACACATACTACATACACTCCCACACACCCCTCGTCTGCCCGGAGTTGGTCACTGTCATATTCATTGTCTTTCCCCCTTTGCCTGACAGTCATCCAGTTGGTTTCAGTTGATTTGGAGACCTTTATAGCTGTAAGCAAAGATTAACAACAACGGTAAGGAGCTTTATCAAATTATGTGCAGGGGGGAGAAATAGAGGGTGAAAGTCAGCAGAGCTCATAGAGAGAAGAATTCAATGCTATTGATTGGACTGGGCTGCTACATGAATGGCCATTTCTCTCTCCCTTTCTCTCTCCTTTTCTCTTTCTTTTGTTTGTTTCCCCATACAATGACTAGAGCCTGTGAAAAATGCAGAGACATTTCTCCAGCCTGACTAGAACGGACAGAATGTAAAAGGGAATTTATAGTTTGGCTGCACTTTACAGATCTCAAACACAGGAATAATATTTTGCCATTCCTTTGATGTCCCCAAGGGAAGGCTTTGGATTTTTTTTCACTGTCAAAAGAGAGGATTCAAATTTTGGCCATGCTCCTGTTGTGACAAACTCTGCCACATACACTTATGTGTAAATGCCAACCCATTCTTCTAGGCGGCTGTATGTCAGCTGTCCAGGTCCAGTTTAAAGGAGAAAAGCTGTTCACATGTCCCATTAATATTGGTCTGTGTCTCTCTGTGCAATTATTGGCATACTGAAGCTAAGCACCAGAAGTGGCTTCATTTTGCATTACATGATCTTTCAAATCTAACTAGTACCACTCTTCTTGATTTGATTAGAGATCAAATAGCATAGTACTGTGCAGAACATAAAATAGAAGCCCAGTTAACTTTTTCTGTACAGAAGGCTACCTGAAAATCATAAGTCTATATTTCGTTATCAAGGCTCATTAGTAATTCTAGAAGAAATCCTTTTCCTTCCTGGTGATCTTTTGTAGCTCTTGGAAAAGTCATTTTCATGAACTACACCAGGAGTTCCCAACCTACAACCCATGGGCCAGCCCTGCCCCACGGTGCCATTTCAAGTGACCCGCACCACAGTAATAGCACCCAGATGTGGAAGCAGATGCATTTACATCAGCCGTAAAGCACACCTGTGAATGCATAAATGCACCTGTGACTGCTATAAATGCAGAAGTGGCCGCATTTAGGACAGCGCTCAATGCACCTGCTTATGCTTCTGGTGAGTGTGGTCCAGACAAGTCAACAGTCCGGGGGCGTGGTCAGGTCTATGACATAAAAAGGTTGGGAACCCCTGGACTACACTGTCTCTCAGCCATTGTGGTCACTGGCCCAGCCTGTCTTGGGAGATGTGGTTAACTATAGTTTTAAAGAATATATGCATTTCCACTTTCTTGTTGCACCTGGAGGAAAAGTACAGTTGTACCTCGCTTAAAGAGCATAATGTGTTCCACAGGATTGCTCTTTAAGTGAGTTTGCTCTTTAAGTGAGACACCATTGTAAGTGACCAATTATGACTTCTGGTGGGGGGGATTGTGAACCCGGATTTATTTGTTAAGCGAGTTTTTGGTTGGTTTTATTTGTTAAGCGAAGCGAACATTCAGAGAAAATTCTGCTTTTTAAGCAAGTTACTCTTTAAGCGAGGCACTCTTTATGTGAGGTTTGACTGTATACCCGTCAGGCTGTCAGAATTGACAATGATGAGATGGTTCTGGTTATTTTTTAATATTATTTTTACCCTGCAGAAGGCAAAACAAAAATGTAATCTTGTTACTTTGTTCCTCCTGGATGGCCAGATCTGCACAGAGCTAACACTCCTGTTTCTAGTTACTCCAGTCTGGATTAGATCTAGTCATGAGCCAAAACCCAGTGTGAACAATCAAGGCTTCCTTCAACATGCCACCATCTCTCTGTGGTGTAGATCATACCAGAAACCTATAAAGTCACAGTCTCCTAGTCTCCCTGGTTCAAAGCCATCTACCTGCTTTTCCAAAATTTCTGCCTCCAGATCAGGGGTAGGAATTATGCAGCCATGAGCTTCACTTTACCCATCTGCCAAAGTGGTCTTATGGCTGTCCAGGTCCAAAGGCAACGTCTGCCTTGCTACATGTTATTTTAGGGAAATGTCTAGTTTTTAAGAAAACACAAGTGGCTGGGTTTTTTAAAAGTAGAACTGACCATCTTATATGCCATTCTCCTTTTGAAAGTCTGGTATGACTTCTGAAGGTTTAGGAAATATTTTAAAAAATCCCCTGGGCTTGCCACCCATGCTTTGATGATGACTTAGTTCCCATACTCAAGTTACGCTTCTCTAAAGAAGGACAAGGTATATAAAGCTAATGAAACCACCACCACCACCACCAGTATTAGTGAGCCATCCTTGAACCAAAGAACTCCAGGTTATATATTTATTTTTTGCCATTCAGTCACAAAGCTGAGTCTGACCCTTTGCAACCCCATGGACCACTGCATGCCAGGCTCTGTCATCTGCCATTCTCCACAGCCCGATCAGATCTATGCCCATTGCATCAATGATTCCATCCATCCACCTCATCCTCTGCAACCCCCTTCTCCTTTTGCCTTCGATCTTTCCCAGCATCAAGGCCTTCTCAAGTGAGTCCTCTCTTCTCATCTGGTGGCCAAAATACTTGAGCTTCAGCTTCAGTATTTGTCCTTCCACCGAGCAGTCAGTGTTGATTTCCTTCAGGATTGACTGATTTGATCTCCTTGCAGTCCCGGGTACTCTCAAGAGTCTCCTCCAGCACCACCGTTCAAAGGTGTCTATTCTTCTGCGCTCAGCTTTCCTTATAGTCCAGCTCTCACAGCCATACATCGCTACTGGAAAGACCATTGCTTTAACTATGTGGACTTTTGTTAGCAGGTTGATGTCTCTACTTTTTATTATGCTGCTTAGGTTTGTCATAGAAGTAAGTGTCTTTTTATTTCATGGCTGCTGTCACCATAAGCAGTGATCTTAGATCACAAGAAGGTAAAGTCTGTCACTGTTATCAATTTCTTCCCCTTCTATTTGCCATGGAGTGATGGGTTCAGATGCCATGATCTTGGTTTCTTTGATGTTAAGTTTCAGGCATTCATTTATTGTTTTAATTTCGTTATTGTTATACTATCCAATGCCCAAAACATTGTTAATAGAACCAGAATAGTCATTTCTTAGATTTATGAAAACCATTCACTATTGCAGATTTACATAAGAGATTTGTTATTGTTGTTTTTTACAGATCTGTTCTTGCCTTCTGGTATTCAACAAATATTAACTTCACATCTACTAATACGTTTAGCAATAATACACATGTTCTTATTGGCAACCTCTTTTTCCATAATTAGGAAGGCAGATCTGAGCATCTACAATTATCTGTTTATCACAAACATCATTGATAAAATCAACTCTCACTTGCAAAAATGTACCAGACATGGAAAAAATGCCTTTATCACCTACATAATAACTGCAGCTGTGTTGTTAGCTTTTATAACTCTCATATGGTTCCCATGGAGATAAGTGCCATTGCAATATTTATTTATTTATTGTACTCTTCAGTCAGAAAAATCTTCTGTTGGAGATTAATAATAGGACTTGTCCTCAGGTTTGCAAAGGAACAGACACAACACTCCTAACAAATCAATTCATGCCCTTCTTATAAGATACTGTTTCAAGAACTTCCCAAGAAAGCAAATGACAGTACAGTACTTTAGTTGGGCCACAACATGACCAAAACTAAAACCAAATAAACAAAAACCAATCAATCTGGTTACATCTCAATCATAGAATCATAGGACAATTGAGTTGGAAGGGGCCTATGAGACCATCAAGTCCAATTCCTTGTTCAATGTAGGAAGCCAAATCAAACCAGATATGACATATGGTTTGTTCAAATTTCTCTGGAATGTCTCCAGCATTGGAACACTCACCATCCCTCAAGGTAATTGGTTCCATTGTTCTACAGCAGGGATTGTCAACATGCAGCCTGTGGCACCATTTCATATCGTCCCCCCGCCCCCGCCCCCACCACACCTAGGGTTGCCATACATACTGGAAAACCAGGATTGTTCCAGATTCAAGGTCAGAAAAATTGTCCTGGCCAGTTCAATAAAAATCATGTTAAAGTCCTGGATTTTTTAAGACTTACTGATTGTGCATTATAACTGTGAGAGGATATGTTGCACTCTCTCTCTTTCCAAAGAGGGAATAAAGGTAAGTGGAAGTGTCTTTTTCAAGACTTAGATACAATACAACAGGCTCGCAACAAAATCTAGATTTTGGGGTGGGGTTGGGAGATGTTTTCAAAGACCCTCCAGCCAAGGGCAGGGATCAATCTTGCACCCTTTGGTGGGGAAGCTTTCTCTACCTTATGTAACTGGTTACTCAAAGAAAGTCATAGCAAAGAAAGAGCTGGATTGAGACTCTGGAGCTGAGCCCCAGAGCCGAGGGAATTGAAAGCCCCGCTTTGGGTGCAGGTAGGAAATGGATCGTGGGTTAGGGTTTTGAAAACCTACCAAAACAAGGTTTCAATGTGAGTTTAGCTGTACTTGGAGCGCAGCTTTAGTCATGAAGGGATTTCCAGGTGATGCTTGACCAGAGGCGATTGAGATTGTTGCCTGTCGCCGACATCCTATTAGGGGCATCTTATGAATGGGGAAACAAGACTTCCAGAATGTGGGGGCCAATGGGAACAGGGGGGACGGGGAGAGAATAGGCATTGTTGCTGACAATTATATTATATTGCTATTAATTAAATTAGCCACCAACTTATCCATATTATGTTTGCTTAAAAAAGGCTATTTTCAATTCAAATTCAAATTCAAATTTATTTTTATACCCCGCCTTGCTCAGGCGAACCTGACTCAAGGCGGCTTCCATGGAACATAAAACAACAGTATACAAACAACATAGAATAAAACAACACGGAGGGGCGCGGCGGCGGCGGCAGCGTTCCCGCGCTCAGCGGCCGCGGCGTCCTTCAGGCCCCCCTTGGCCAGGGGCTCCTTTTCACTTCCCGGCCGATGACGGTGGCCGGGAGGGGCTCAGCGGCGGCGGCGGCGTTCCCACGCTCAGTGGCCGCGGCGTCCTTCAGGCCCCCTCGGCCAGGGGCTCCTTTTCACCTCCTGGCCGGTGACGGTGGCCGGGAGGGGCGCGGCGGCGGCGGCGGCGTTCCCGTGCTCAGCAGCTGCGGCGTCCTTCAGGCCCCCTCGGCCAGGGGCTCCTTTTCACCTCCCGGCCGATGACGGTGGCCGGGAGGGGCGCGGCGGCGGCGGCGGCGTTCCCGCGCTCAGCGGCTGCGGCGTCCTTCAGGCCCCCTCGGCCAGGGGCTCCTTTTCACCTCCCGGCCGATGACGGTGGCCGGGAGGGGCGCGGCGGCGGCGGCGTTCCCGCGCTCAGCGGCTGCGGCGTCCTTCAGGCCCCCTCGGCCAGGGGCTCCTTTTCACCTCCCGGCCGGTGACGGTGGCCGGGAGGGGCGCGGCGGCAGCGGCGGCGTTCCCGCGCTCAGCGGCTGCGGCGTCCTTCAGGCCCCCTCGGCCAGGGGCTCCTTTTCACCTCCCGGCCGATGACGGTGGCCGGGAGGGGCGCGGCGGCGGCGGCGGCGTTCCCGCGCTCAGCGGCTGCGGCGTCCTTCAGGCCCCCTCGGCCAGGGGCTCCTTTTCACCTCCCGGCCGATGACGGTGGCCGGGAGGGGCGCGGCGGTGGCGGCGGCGTTCCCGCGCTCAGCGGCTGCGGCGTCCTTCAGGCCCCCTCGGCCAGGGGCTCCTTTTCACCTCCCGGCCGGTGACGGTGGCCGGGAGGGGCGCGGCGTCAGCGGCGGCGTTCCCGCGCTCAGCGGCTGCGGCGTCCTTCAGGCCCCCTCGGCCAGGGGCTCCTTTTCACCTCCTGGCCGATGACGGTGGCCGGGAGGGGCGCGGCGGCGGCGGCGGCGTTCCCGCGCTCAGCGGCTGCGGCGTCCTTCAGGCCCCCTTGGCCAGGGGCTCCTTTTCACCTCCCGGCCGGTGACGGTGGCCGTGAGGGGCACGGCGGCGGCGGCGGCGTTCCCACGCTCAGCGGCTGCGCCGTCCTTCAGGCCCCCTCGGCCAGGGGCTCCTTTTCACCTCCCGGCCGGTGACGGTGGCCGGGAGGGGCGCGGCGGCGGCGGCGTTCCCGCGCTCAGCGGCTGCGGCGTCTTTCCTTATTTTGTAGATAACCCACCCATTTTTGTCAAGTATACTTCTGTCCCAGTTTTGTGGGAGAGAATTATTGCAACTCTAACCACACTGGGATATGCCATGTGGTGGAGGAAGGCCAAAATGGCCATCTGGCCCCTGAAACTGTCTGAGGGAGCATGACCAAGTCCCCAGCTTAAAAAAGTTGAGAACTCCTGTTCTACAGCTCTAAGTCCCCCCCCCCTTTGGACTTCCTGTAGTTTCAGCCTATTATATGTGGCCAGCACTCTGGGATGATCAATAACAGATCCTACTCTTCCTCTTTATGGCTATCTTTTAAGTGTCTGAAAACTATTCATATTCCCTCTCAGTTTCCTTTCCCCCCCAAGTATAAACTCGCCCAGTTCTTTCAGTATTTCCTCATTGGGTTTAGTTTCCAGTCCTGTGATCATTTTTGTGGCCCTCCTCTGAATTTGTTCCAGTTTGTTGGTATTTTTCTTAAATTGTAGTGTTCAGAACTGGGCACATTTCTCTAGATCTGTCTTTCCCAACCTTTGGTTTTTGGACTTCAATTCCCAGAAGCCTAAGCAGTGGTGGGTATCAAAAAAAAAAAAATCCTACCACACTGTGGGCATGGCCATGTGACTGGGTGGGTGTGGCCTGTTGGCCATATGGCTGCTCCTCGCTATAAAGCTATGAAAATAGAAGCCATTTCCCCCTTTGTCCAAGGCTTTTCTGGGGCTCCTTTTCAGCCCGAAGTGCTTCTCCAGCCACTCTAGAGTGGCTGGGAAGGTGTTTCTGGTTGAAACAGAGCCCCAGAAAAGCCTTAGATGAAGGGGAAAATGGAGCGGTTCACCTCCAAGGAAGAGGAGGAGGTGGTGGTAGTGGGTGGGGTGGGGAGGTGGGCATAGCCAGTTGGTTTTACTACCAGTTCGGTTCGTGCAATCCAGTCCGAACCAGCTGGTGCTCATCACTGAGCCTAAGTCAATTCCCCAAAGCACTGATCAGCCAAAGTACTGACTTTTCGCAGCCACATCACAATGCTGACTCATATTTAGCTTATGATTTACACCAGTTCCAAGAGCTTTCTCACTCACAGTATTACTGAGCCAGGTATCCTCCTTCTTGTATCTGTATGTTTGATTCCCCCCACCAGATGGAAAACATTGCAGTACCTTGCTAAAATTCATTCTGTTATTTTCAGCTAGTACTCAGGCCTATCAAGATCTTTTTGAACTTTGTTCTTGTCCTCCAAGGTATTAGCTATTCCACCCAGTTTTGTGTCATCTGCAAATTTGCTAAGCATTTCCTGCACCCCCTCATCCAAGTCATTAATAAAAATATTGGAAAGCATCAGGCTCAGAATGGTGCCTTGTGGAACCTGACTTTTTACCTCCTTCTAATAAGCAAGCTCTGAGTACGAGTCTGTAACCAACTACAGTATGTACCCATCAAAAACTTGTGCTATGTAGGTCACACCTAGTTAGCTTGCTAATTAGAATATCATGGGGCACTTTGTCAAAGGCTCAAGTCAAGATACAGTACATTATGTCCACAACATTCCCATCATCTACCAAAAAGTTATGTGATCAGGAAATGATGTAAGATTAATCTGGTACAATTTGTTCTTCACATATTAGCTTCTGATTATTACTGCATTGTTTTCAAGGTGATCACTTTATAATCTGCTGTAGAATTTTCCATGGGATAGATGTAAGTGTGACTGATCTGTGGTTCCCCAGTTCCTCATTTTTGCCCTTTCTGAAATATGGACATTAACTCTCTTCCCATCATCTGGCACCTAACCTATCCTCTGTAATTTCAAGAAAATGGTATACAGTGTTTCTCAGATCTCGTCAGCCACTCCTGGGTATTCATCTAGCAAAAGATACAATAAGGCCATGCATGTTCACTT
Source organism: Furcifer pardalis (assembly GCA_030440675.1). Taxonomy (NCBI): domain Eukaryota; kingdom Metazoa; phylum Chordata; class Lepidosauria; order Squamata; family Chamaeleonidae; genus Furcifer; species Furcifer pardalis. The sequence continues at coordinate 45,340,372 of CP126894.1, read as the reverse complement.
CCTGCTCTTTGCAAACATGGCTACCACATTCCATAAACAATGTTCCCTTGATATTTCTGGAAGAAGTTCTCAACATGTAGAGATATATGTGCATATATATTTTTTCAAAACATGTCAAGTGGATGGTTTTGGACTAAAATACTGTCGGACATTGTGGTAATAAGCCACCTAAACATCCCTTCCCATGTCTGGAAGGAGTGTACTCCCACTGCAGTTTCATTAAACATAAAAAGTTTACCAGTCATATAGAAACAATTTAAGAGAGTTTACCTTTGGTCCTAAACTTACAGATTAGGCTGGTGATGCAACACAGAAGTAGACACTTCTTCTTCTTTTTTTAAAAAATACACCATGTTTTTTGTCTGTTCTTCTTTTTCTAATGACCAGCTAGGAACGAGTGAGAGGGAAAAGGCCTGTGTGAGCAGAGTGATCTGTGACAAGAAACTCCAGGAGCAGCCTTACATGAAATGGGGAGCAATAAGGGTAATGGAAACTGCTCAGGGATGAAGAACTTGTTTCAACTAGACCTGAGTTTATTGTAAGACACTTACTGAATAGGCAATGCATCAGTCTTTAAATTTGATTCTTTGAACCTTTTGAACTCCCCGCACTTTTAGCAAGCCCATGCTGACTTCCACCCATATCAGCATGCAGGGAGACACTACATGCTCCCTTTTTGGTCTCTATTCATTCTGAACATATGTACACCCATATTTTTGCAACTCAACATGAATAAACACTATTTTGTTGAAACTGTTGGGGTTATCCTCAGCCTACTGTTTGTGAAAGTCTAAATTAACCACACATTATCACACATGCTTTGTTTTTCACCTCATGGTCATCTATTTTGAACAACAGACCTATGCAAAATCAATGCAACCTGGGAAGGAGGCACTTTAGCAGTGAACACTTTTGGCCTTTTAGTAGTAGTAGTAGTAGTAGTAGTAGTAGTAGTAGTAGTAGTAGTAGTAGAAGAAGAAGAAGAAGAAGAAGAAGAAGAAGAAGAAGAAGAAGAAGAAGAAGAAGAAGAAGAAGAAGAAGAAGAAGAAGAAGAAGAAGAAAGCAATAAATCAGAAGAGCTGTTGCGGGCTGTCAGTAAATAACAATGTTTTAATGCAAAGTGATAACCCAAACAGGAATGATGTATGCGTAGGCAGCTACCTGTAGTTGGAGGGACTTTTCTGAGGCGGAGTGACTGTCTATCTCTCTAACACTAACAAATAATTCCTTCCTGTCCATTTCTGTGCTCTCAGCTGTTTCCCTCTCTTTGTCAGCTGCTCTCAGTTGTTCTGTTGCTTCTGGATGGATGATAAAATGCAGTGGTAAAGAAAGCTGCATGCACATGTTTGTAATTCCAAGCAACTGTAAGAAAGGAAACTTTTTTTTGTTCTTTCTGCTCCAAATGTCTCAGAGTGACTCACCGAGACTTTGAGTCCAGTTAATGAGAAAGGGGTGGCATCTGGGAGGCTTACAGCTATTCTCCTCTGAGGGTCTCTGCATGTCTACTGTGTGCATAAGGGAATTTTATCCGAAATTCAAAACTCTGCAACAGCATTTGATCAGAATATTAAATGCCTCAAACAGGAGGTGTCTATGTACATCTTACATATAATTTGTAAGTTGTCACTATGAGCACTTCTATTCCAAAAGACTAGATCACAGGGAGTATAGAAAACTACTGGGACTATAGGTTGTGACAGGTTTACTAAGGAGATAACTCCCTGCTTGTGACAGTGATATAAGAAATTGACATATTTCTTCATAAAACAAGGGGGTGGGGAGCCTGGGATGTTGGCAATCAAATGGGAGAGAAACTAACAGATTGACTCATTTGGGAAAAGATCTCTGAGTTCTACAAAGGGATTGACCACACTGGTCTTTTTGGTGTAGGCTGGTGTTATCTAAATTGGGTCTTGTGAGGTTGGGGAAGAAATGATATGGCATTTAATGTGATCCTTACATCCCAATGGCATACTGATTTCAAGTGACACGACTTCTGGCATCATGAAGTGATTTAATAAATGAGCCAGTTCAGGACATTGGCAAATAGAACACATACTCTGCTCTTTGTGGAGTGGAAGGGAAATATATTTTTCATTTTACTCTGTTAGACCATATGTACTGGATCACTTTGATTAAATTGAAAAAAATATATTCCATGCCTTATATGTAGTACTGATTAAGGAACTGTCTGCAATCATGATTTCAATCAAAAAGTTCTCACAAAAGGGAAATAACATTTTAAAAAAGAAATTTAAAATGAATGATTCAGTGCATCAGCAATAGTTTAAGAGTCAACAAATTTAATTTCACTTCCAGACTGAAAGTCAAGCAGGTAAGTATTCAGTTTACCAATATCCAAAGAAACAGGGGAAGCATTCAGTTTACCAGTATCCTTGAAGTAGCTCCTAATTCAGGGAACGTCATGATAACGGAATTTTTTTTGAACAGTAGCTATGTTAGTCTGCGGTTCAGGCATATCAGAAAACAGAAATAAAAAAAGTAATATAACAAAAATACTGTAGCACTTTAAAGACTAACTGCTATATTTTATTGTTAGCTTTCATGAATCAAGTCCACTTCTTCAAACAAGGAGTAAAACTTACAGGCATGGTTTATATACACCAAATGCAGGGGTTAAAGGAAGAAGGGTTTGCTGAAGCAGAATGACAGACAAGCGAGCATAACAATACAGCTTCCTACAGCTGTAGGATTCAGATTAGTTTTAAATGTCTCCCTTTCAATCTCAAAGGTATGAAGTAACACCCTGTCTGGTTTCTGATTTAACCTCTGACTTGTTTGCTGCCACCTGGCAATTTCCTGTTCTGCTCAAGTTGTAAAAGAGAATTGGCAGGATAAACAATATATATATATAATATCTATCAGCATATAGCAATATGTGTATCAAATTTGATAATGTCCCAGAAACCCTTGGCTAATATTTAAGCCTCTGTGATGGGTGTCCAACAGATGGATATATTTTATTTCTGCTGTCTCTCTTTTGATCCTAGTCTTGTAATTTCCCTGTTCCAGAATTGTAACTTTCAGGTCTTGGATAGAGTGTCCAGGAAGATTGAAATGGTTTGAGACAGGTTTCTCTGTGTTGCCATTCGCCATTCCGGATGTCTGATTTGTGTTCATTAATTCTTTTGCATAAAGATTGTCCTGTTTGTCCTACATAAATCACAGAAGGACATTTTTGGCAAGAGATGGCATAAATCACATTGGCAAAAGCACAAGCAAAACTGCCTTTAATGTTGTGTGTGGTGACGTTTGGTCCAGTAATACTGTTTCCAGAGCGAATGTGGAGGCATAGTTGACATCTGGGTTTGCAGCAGGGTTTAGTTCCCATCTCTGTTTCACTTTTATGTAGTCTGTTGTTTGTCAATAGTTGTTTGAGATTGGAGGGTTGTCTATAAGGAAATAGGGGTCTGTCACCAAGGGCTTTGGAGAGCAAAGCACTCTTGTCCAAAATGGGTTGGAGATCCCCCATTATGCGTGTGAGGGGTTTAAGTTGAGGACTGAAGGTGACAACCAGTGGTGTGTGATTGCTTTTCCTTCTGGACCTGTCTTGTAGTAGATCACTCCTGGGTATTCATCTAGCCCGGTTGATTTGTTCTTTAACCATATTGGATGGGTATTGTTGTTTGAGAAATGCATTTTGTAAGTCCTTGAGCTTGGCATCCCTGTTGTGTGGGTCTGAGCAGATGCAATTTTATCTGTGGGCTTGGCTGAAGACAATGGATTTTGTTGTGTGTTCTGGATGGAAGGTGGAGGAATGCAGGTAGATACATCTGTCTGTGGGTTTGTGATATAGTGTGGTACTAAGATGTCCATTTTTGTAGTTTCACAGTGGTGTCCAGGAAATTTACTTGTTGTGTAGACTGGTCCAAACTGAGTTTGATATTGGGATGAAAATTATTGAAGTCTTGGTGGAATTTCTCTAGTGTAATGTAAACCATGCCTGTAAGTTTTACTCCTTGTCTGAAGAAGTGGACTTAATCCACAAAAGCTAACAATAAAAATATAGCAGTTACTCTTTAAAGTGCTACAGTGTTTTTGTTTTATTACTTTTTTGTTTTCGTTTTCTGATATTCATAATACTGGAAATCGACACCAGAAGGAGCCTTGGCAGCTTTGACAGTTATAAGGCTCAATACTCTGTTCCCAGCAAAGCACCAGAAATTGATTAAATGAAAACACACCTACCCACACCCAACAAGTAGAAGCCCATGACAAGACTCAAAAAGATGTGTGCAGGAGCAATCTGGGGCAGATTGGTCCACTCTAGCAATCAGGTTGTCTGATCTTCATGAAAAGAGTTAATGCACCAAATGGTGGAACAAATACCCAGCTGATTGAGCTCCAAAATCTGTCTTTGAATCCCTTTTGTATTCAACCATGTTTGTCATGCTGAATGCTTTCACATTTAACAGCATCATGGCAGGTGGGTACAAATACTCCCCCCCCCCTTGTAGTGGAATATCTTTATCTGCTGAATTTATCTGATGATGGGTAGGAAACTTGTGGCCTTCTAGAACTGGAGGTTCTTACATTTCCCTCCTTTTAGGTTCAAGTGATCTGTCCCACCATGGCAGCCCAACATGTAGGGAGAAAGAAGAGAAGGCAGGAAGTTTTGTGACTGGGTGTGGAACAGAAAACGGAGCTGGCAAAAAAGAAAGGAAAGGAAGTAGTCTCATCTACATTAGGTTTTGAAGACACCATGGACATCTCTTCCTCCTAACACTCTATGTAGGAAGGTGGTCCTCAAGAGCAACAAAAAGGGTTATTTTAATCACGGCTAAGACTTGATGACTGTAAGGTTGGCAGGTCAGCAGTTTGAGACCCAAGTACTGCATGATGGAGTGTGCTCCCCGCTCCATTCCAGCTCCTGCCAACCTAACAGTTTAAAAGCAAGAAATTGCAAGTAGATAAATAGGTACCACTTCAGTGAGAAGGTAAACAGCATTCCGTGCACTCCGGTGTTTAGTCATGCCTGTCACATGTCCACGGAAATGTCTGCAGACACAGACACCGCTGGCTCTTTGGCTATAAACAGAGATGAACACTGAACCCTAGAGTTGGATACAACAGGCCTTCAAGCAAGGGCAACCTTTACCTAATCCCCATTATTCATGAATTTGCTTCTTTTAAAAATACCCTTGGCTGTATTCTACATAGCTGTTAAACTTGGTCAGGCTTCCATGCATGCATACACAAGCTGTGAAAAGGCAAAAATTCAGTGTCTACTTGCTCAGAAGCACTCCCTGTTTATATTCAGTACAATTCACTCCCTCATAAGCATGCATGGACTGTAATCCTGTACATCTTGACTTCTTGGTAATCAAGATATGATTAGGCTGTAACTATTTGTTCTTTAGGCCTACACATTTTCCTGTAGGGATAAAGTACAAACCTAAGGAGGTTTTTTTTTTTTTTTAGAGAGAGGGACAGAATTCTATTTCACTTAGACCAATATTCTTTCTCCTGAGCAAACACTGACAAAGTTTTCTCATTTTGTCAGAATCATGGGCGATGTTTGGGCACCAAGTGAATCAAACGTTATAAATAATTCACTCCTGAAGCTGAACAGTCACACATAAACAACTCAGATTGCACTGCCAGAGTTTATTATCTTGGCAGGATTCATAGTGTAAGTTTTGACTTGATGAGGAGGTAGCCTATGCAATTTCGAGATATAGATGTACCAGAGTGAATTATTTACTGTGTTCCCAGTTTGGTTTCTGTGCCTCACCTCTCCTACTGAATTTCTCTGTGCCCATCTCCTTGCATGCATGACAAAGCATCAGTCCATTTCCTGAATTTTGATGTGATATTGCCTGAATGTACATTAATTACCATTTATTAGTTACATGCATACCTCACCTCTGCTCCATTGAAATCTATGCAGCACACCTCACTGTCTTCCTAAGTTTATCCACAACTCTCTATGAAAGATCTGGTAGAACAGGGGTGCCCAAATTATGGCCATGGGCCAGACTGGCCTTCGGGTGCCTAATAATCTGGCCTGCACTGCCCTTGCTGCTCCTGGAAGTGGAAGTAAAATGCACCTGCACATATGCAAAATGCTGCAGTAAATGCACCCGCAGCTGTCATAAGTGTGTTTACAAGAGCCACAGGTGCTTTACGGCAGTGTTTTGCACATGCACGGGTATGTTTTACTTCCACTTCTGGTGGGAGGAACCATGTGACTAGTCTGCTCAACCCGTGACTGGCCCACAGCCCAAAAAGTTTGGGCACCCCTGCGGTAGAGAGCAACCACCTACATCACACCAGGAAGTACCATGTGGTGGAGGGGTGGAGGAAGGGCAAAATGGCCGACGGGCCCCCTAAGTTATCTGAGGGAGTGTGACCAGGCCTCTGGCTTGAAAAGGTTGAGATCTCGTGCTTTAAACTGCTGCAGCATTTTTTATTTTTTGCTTTCTGCTATGCCTAAAATAGAACAGTTAGTCTTTAAGGTGCCGCAAAGATTTGGTATTTTGTTTTGTTTACTTTCTGATATGCTTGCACAGACTAACAATGCTACCACTTCAAAAACTTCATTCATGTGAATGTGCATCTCAAATGCTTTAAAATGTCTTTCACACACAACATTCAAAAGCAGAAAACATGACATAAGTAAACAACCTTACTCATTACAAGCAAGTGGGAATCCATTTTAGTAGAACACTACATACATGGGGGGGGGGGTCATGCCATGAAGCCCCAACTTAAAAAAATAGATTTGAGGAGCCTGCAATTCGAAGACCAAACTCCTGCATCGATGTATGAGTCTCCTTTGAAACCAGTGGGAACTGACAGACTTGCCCAGGATTGTACACATCAAAATTTATCCTCCCCTCCTGCACAAAATTATTTCACCAGGTTTCCAGACATGCATTTATTGAGGCAGGGTATCCTTTAGGCTGTTATAAATGTAAGCATGCAACAAACACAAATGTACCTTTTTTGCAGAAAAACTGCATAATCATATAAAACCCAGTTAATTTGCATGACTCATAAATGTATTTACTATGGAGGTTTTTCAACCTTTACAAACAAGACATTTTACTTGATAGAAATTCTAAAGAGTTTTTTTAAAAGGATTGTTGATTTATTCCCTCCACAGATCAAAGGAATTTTCAAATATAGAACCACCAGAATCAATGGATTATGCTCTGGAGGCGACTAGGAGAAATGTTAATGAGACTTATGAATATCAAGTCTAACTTCATTTAAGTAGGTGAAAGGGAAATGTAAGTCCCTGCGGACTTTGGTGAATGGAAATACAGTACAGTACTACTGCTAAGTTACTGATGGGCCCAGATATATGGAAACAGAATGCAGTTTGTTGCCACCAGCAATGTGGAGTGATTCCTGGGTGTAGTTCAAAGCACTTACCGTTATTTGAAGGCAGTATATCTCATGACAGATTTAGTGATAGGTATTAGAATTTCAATATGGACTGCAGTAGCTTAGTGGGGAAGATGTTGAACTTGATGACTGGAAGGTCGGCATGTCAGCAGCTCAAGACCCAAGTACTGCATGATGGAGTGAGCTCCTGTTTCTGTTCTAGGTCCTGCCAAAACTAGCAGTTCAAAACAAGAAATTGCAAATAGTGTACAGTAGACAAATATGTACCACTTCGGTGAGAAGGTAAACAGTGGTCCATGCATTCTGGTATCTAGTCATGTTTGCCACATGTCCACGGAAACATCTGCAGACACAGACAGCGCTGGCTTTTTGGCTGTAAACGGAGATGAGCACCAAACCCTAGAGTCGGCTACGACTGGCTTTCGAGCAAGGGCAACCTTTACTTTTACCTATTAGAATTTTTTTCATAGCACTTTAGGAGTTGCATTAAGGATCAAGTTGGATTGTCAAACAATACTTATAAGGTAAGAAGGTTCCTTGAGAATATCTCCTTAAAATCCATTTAAGTAGAACACATTGCTGTTTTGTCATTTCAGCATTGTTAGTAGTTAATTTTTAAAAAATAGGTTTTACATAAATTGCTACAAACGATGGAAATAAGAAATACATTTACAACAAACAAATTATAAAATCCAAGTTTGGGTTTGGGCTGCAGTACAGCAATTGAGCCGCCTTGATTTCAAGGAAACAATGTTATAGTGTTCAAACATTTTCTGCACTGACAATGCTCCTCTTCCCACCATATTGAACTTGGATGCTTTATCTGAAGCTCAGTTCAGGTTATTTAACAACATATTGAAAATCTTGCCATCCAGCAGTGAATTCAAAGAAAGTTGGGATCAGTGACAGATGCTCTCAGCATGTCTGCCTTAAGCATCAGAAAGACAGGAAACAATTAGTTAAATGCAACTGCAATCCCAAGGTCTCTCCAGCATCTACATCTATCCAGCACCTAACAAAAGAGGATTGAATGGAAGAAAACGTGCCAGCATTTTTAAAATTAGGCTGAAATTTGCTTGCCAGATTATCCTTTGCTCTACTCCCAACTCTTGCCTCTCTTGAACATCAATAGCTGGTTTGTTTCTGGCAAGCCATCCTGGAGTCTCATGAGACAATAGAACACATTAAATTGGGTCTTTTAGCCAAAAGGAACTATCAAGTTTAACACATGAATCTGTTAGTTGGGGTGAAATCCAGAACTGAAGCCTAATTTATACATGCAGTGGAGAGTCAAAACTTTACAACTTCCTATTGATACATAGGGGATTAATTTACTATTGTGATAAATATGTATCAACTTTAGATGGTCTCTTCAGTATGCCTTCTTTTCTCAAGTTTTAATTAGACAACTTGTATTTAATTATTTTTCTCCTCTAGGTAATATTAAAATCATTCAGAGTTTACTAAAACAGGGAGAGCTTGCTTGCCTAGGAGGAATAGACTACGTAGAATGAAAATCTGTGCAGGTTTACCGAAACATCTACTGAAATCTACAAAAGAATGAATCTTATTGGCTTGATTGGGACTTTCTCCCAAATTATTGTGCTAAGGATTGCAGATTTAATTGCTGCTACCATATTTCTGGAGTGTCTCTTACAAACATATTGAATTCACTCAGGGCCAAACTACACGTTATGGACAACCCATCATTACAGCCGAATCCATATTAGCATTCAAGGGACATGATGGAGAAAACAAACTTTCAAAGGGAGAATGTGTTTATCTCTGGAAGAAAACTAGCAAAACAAAGCAAATGTGCAACTGTACTGAAAAACTCCCAGAGATACATGGAATTATCCTAAAGTAGGAATATGTCAACTTGATTTAAGGGAAAGGTCTCACATTTAGAGTTGAAAGTGATCAGATCTGTCATTTAAACCAACAATCCTGCTGAGCCAAAGGCAATCAACAGTTAAACAACTGGTTGCAAATATGTTTAAACACATCAAACTTTTCATAGGATGGTTGGATTTATGTTGGTCTCAATACATAGCATTGAGATTTTGAAAGCCTTCTCTCCTTTGTGGAAAAATAAAGGGTTCGAAGAGGGCTCTTGTATGTGATTTTCCCCCTAGGAAGGAATTGCATGTTGGGTGGGTTCTGAGGCTCCAAGATTGCACTTTGAGCAAATAATTTTCTCCTGGACCAGCAAATTTGTCCACTCACCTTAGAACACATACAAAAATCATCCTTGTTTTTACTAGCCACTGCAAGCTGCTTTTAGACCAGTGTAAACTGCATCCCTGTTAAAAAAAAACATTAAGCACACACTGAGAATCGTTATGTTTGATAAGTGTTTTAATCTCATTTAGTATCATGAATAATTGCATATTGCCAACTTGCTGTTTGGTGAACCCTTTCAGAAGACTCAGAAATGGTTTGCCATCCCCATCTCCTGGTGGCACCCATGTACCTGAATGTGGCACAAAGTTCTTGGGGACGGAAAGGAGCCTAATTCAGGCATCCCCTGAGCAGAGTTTCTCCAGCAAAAATCTTTTCAACCCAGAGTACCGTAATTTCTGACATGAAATTTATTTTTATAAGGACTTTGCTGGAAAATGGGTAGGTTAATGAAGAAGAAAACTACTGAGCTCAGGAGAATTTGTCAAAAATATTTGTTTCCATGTGCTTATAATTCTGATGCGTTGAATATATGGCATGCTTAAAAGGTCACTGTCAGAAGGGTCAGACTAAATAACACATTTAACATATATTTAGAAGCAGTGCTTACACAGTTTGTGAATTACATCAATTTTTAAAAACATATTTATTTCCTTATTTCGTATCAAGCATCAGGATGTTTTCTTTTCTGATTTGTCCTAATGGCACAGTGGCTAAACTACAGTACAGGTCTGAAACTCTGCTCACAATCTGAGTTTGATTCCAATGGACTTAAGGTTGTCACATCCTTTTATCTTTCCAAGGCTGGTAAAATAAGTACAAAGAGTGTCAGGGGCAACATGCTAATTACCTTGTAAACTGTCCAAAGAGTGTTATATACCACTATAGGGTGGTAGATAAATGTAATTGCTATTGCTATGTTGTTGGAAGATAAAAAACAGGCTTAACTTACAAGTCTTGATTGCCAGGATCTATACTCAAAGTAAGTTTGATTGCTGAAGCATGTGGGGGGAGACATTGGGACAATCGTATGCATTCATTTTAATGTCTAACACAATCCACAAAGATAATAGAATCATAGGCAGTACACAGAAAGAACCTCCTCAAAGATTGTGTTATTTTTGAGCCATAGTCGAGCATACCCAGTGCAACTTGTTGTGCCAAGCTAATCTTTCTCATCCTAGGTCAGGCAAAAGGAACTATGGAATGCGTTCACCAAAACGTGGCTTCATTTTGGCAGTTTAAGTCTGACCTAGACTTGATTTCCACCCATTGCTTATCCTTGTAGCCCACCTCTGAACTTGTTTTATGTTGTCTGCATCCTTCTTAAAGTGGATTGAGACTTTATTGTTTGACACAACCAGGGGTGGGCACCAGCAAGTTCACACTAGTTCACCAGAACTGGTAGCAGAAATTCTGGCTGGCCCCACCCATCCAAATTTTGAAATAAAGTTGTCCTAATTCGGGTGCAACACAGGTCTTTCCCTCTGGCCACGCCTACCATACCACGTCCACAGTATGGTAGTAAAACATTTTTGGAGCCCACCACTGGACACAACCAACCTCTGTCCTGCTCAGAGAACTCTCTAACATACAATTTCTGGAAAACTACAGGTTGGAGATGCAGAAAAGGAAGAATTAACCTAGTTTTCTTCTTCAGACCCCTACTCAAGTGACAGTAATGGGGGAAGAAGACATAGTTCCAATGCTGGTATGCTTATTTTTGTGGCTTGCTGCTTGCTATGTCAAATAGGAGAATCTATGCCAAAAAAAAGGAACCACATTCTGTTGGGATGGTGGGGGAATTTCCAAGAGCTTTCTGTTCATGGATATTACCAGTCTTGTTGAGGCCCCTATTTCACCCACTGATTGAATGACTTTTTGTTCTTGGAGACTGGTGGAGAAGCAGAAAACTTTCATCAATAACTCCTTCCAAACACCAGCATTGTGGGTTTGGATGTCCATTTTAGCTGCTTTTCCTAAAGAAAATCAGTTCAAATAAGTTTTTGTGAAAAATTATGGCCAGAATTCTGATGGTGTTTCTGTTAGTTTGGTGCAACTGCTGTTGCTAATTGTGACTAACTGATAGGTTGCTGGGTCATGTCTTGGTGCTGTGCCTGGTCACATGCCAATTGCACGACTGAGTTGCTAATTGTACCCTGTCAATTAGCTGTGGCAATTTACGCAAATCTTATGCAATCACTCACAAAATTTGGACATTGACTTAGTAAGTTCCCCTTTCTGTTTCATTTAACTCTTAGTTTCATTATCCATTCATTTATTTCATTCAGAAGCTAAGAATAATATTATTCCCTACCTTATTTACTTATTTATTTTGTGAAAATATGCCCCATTTCTTCTAAGGAGTTTAAATGCAATATTCATTTGGTTTCCAATAGCACTTGTCAACTTTTATTAATATGCATTAATTTAGATGAAATATATCTATCCCTTTATCTTTTTATCTATTTAGGTGTCTACATGCACTCACATATATGCATATTTTTCCTTTAAATATTTCTGTAGCATTTATATTTTCCTTTGCTTATTACTTCCACTTTTTCTTATTTTTTCATTAAACTTTTTATTACTACTAATTTTTTCTTTATTTTTCATTAAAGCTTTGCATTTTAGTGTAACCTTTTGTAAAGCTTGTATTAATGAACAACTTTTAAAGAAGTCCTCTACCCCTGCCAAAACTTTTAAAAACACTGGCTCTTTGATAAATCAAGTCCATTTGCATGAGGCTTTTTAGCCATTTGGATAGCATGTCACCTGCTGGCTAGGCAGAACATGACATGTGCCCTCCACTTTCAGCTTTGCCAAGGGATCCAATGGACGATGCTTTGGTGAGTCTTAGTCCCGGCCTAACATCATTGACAAATGATGAGCAACACTGCCTGGATAGACTGCTGAAGCCCCCACACCCCAACAAGGCTCTCACCTAGCAGGGGTTTTCTGAACCACAACTCTCATATTTTGAACTCTCATATTAGATGTGGGATTCTTTTCCACCTTTGCAAGGAAGACTCTCATTCATTGTTGTTCTTCCACTTTTTCATTCCATCTCCTTTGTAATTATGTCAGGATGGTATCCTTTCTCAGTGTATTGGGAGCATAGTCAGAGACTGAAAGGACTTCAGATCTAGTCTATCTCAAGTATCAGATCCTACTGATTTCCTTCTGCCTGACACTGCAGGTCTAGCTTTAAAGATGGAACGGGCACAGTGCTTTGTATCAGGATGGTGACAGGATATCCAGGATCAAATCCCTGGGTTTGGAGATCTGTTACCTTCTTTGAAAAGGCAAAGTGAACTGGGTCCCATAAAATTGAGCTGTAATTCACATCAAGCAGATGGGGTATAGTCATCCCAATCCAATTGAATGACCAGTTTGAGGCTTATGAATGTATCTCAGTTTGGTGTGAGACCATTTGTGCCCAGTGGTTTGCATAGGAAAACCAACAAGACTTCCTAACCTTTCTCTTATGCAAATAATGTACTGTATATGGCATTTGGAGATAGGCTAGAACTTGAAAAGGGGGATAAACCTGTTCAATTTCAGCTAGCAAGCTTCAGAGTTTTAGCTACTTATCATCTTTACATTTGCTATTTTTGAAGAAGAAGAAATCTGTAGCCCATCAGATTCTATTTAAGCTTTAGGCAAGAGCTACTACACAATTTGATTTGCTTAACCCCTGAACAGAATCTGGTCACTCCACACCAATCTAGACCTCATACAATTAAGTTTGGTTCAGAGTTTTGGATTTGACTGAATCTGGTACCTAGCTTTGCTTTATTTATCTTTTAAAAACCCTGAGTCTTCAATTATGTATACCTTTAACTGTCAGCAAACCCCATTAAACTCAGTGCCAGAATTCTAACAGTTAGTTATATTGGTGTGGGTGCAATGGCATAGACTGTAATAGAGAACACTTGTGGGGTGATTTATAAATTGTGTGATTCACCAGTCAGCTGGGATTGTGCACAACAAAGAATATGAATGACAATTTATTAACTTATGGCAATTTGCAGTTGCAATTTATGCCTCAACATCTATACTGGCATAATTAACCAATTGGATTCTGATCTCTAGAACTTCTTTCTCAGTATATGTATATAGGACTATATTATGTTGCTGTTAATTAATTCAAACTGTTGATTTTTGATACTTGTGGGTTACTTTTGAATTTCAATTCTTTTCTACTCTTTCCTTTCTTTTCCATATGCCATGCCTTTTTCCTTTCTCTGTTTATTTCTCAAATGCCATTTTTAGATTGCTACAATTTGGTGTAATATATTTTGTTTTGGTTATTTTATAAAGTGGGACACTACCTTTTTCTATACAGTTTTGCTTGCTAAACGTTTTCATTATTCCCAATTAATTTAAATCACTGCAAATTGTTCTGAAAAACAAAGAGACTGACCTAAGGATCATTGACTATACAGTACTTAGATGTCCATAAAAAGGATAATAATAACCTTTATCCATGCTTCTCTAATAATCTCTGCAATCTTTTGCATTATTGGTTGGAATTATATCCTAATGAAGAATAAATACATTACAACATATTTCCAGGTAAGGATGAAAACAACTGAATTTCCTAGATGTTTGCACATAAATTAAAAACTTCTGGGTGTTTTTATTACTAATTGACATGATCCTTCCAGTAATAATTATAATATTGAATTTGTCTTTGGTTTATAAAATCTTCCTCTTTTTAATTTTTTCTTCCTTTACTTGCTTTATTTTGCCTCCAAACACTATCCTATGGAGGATTCCTCTACTCAGAAATAGGCCTCCTTGACCTTAGCAGGACTTTCTTCTAGCTAATATATATAGAATTACAGCCTCATTTGTCAGTCCTACACTCCCTTAGCCCCATTAAGACTATCCATCTTATTTATGAACTTTCCTGAGTCAAAAGAGTGGAGTTACCTACAGCAGCATTATTTGCAGGGATCTGCTAAACTACAGTTTCTTGGAAGTAAACCTTGATGAACGCAGTACAACTTACTTTTAATTAACTACACATAGATTTGCACTTCATGTTATTAGGCAGTTTAATATAAAGCAGATTAATGAGGCTTTGAATAATCAAGCAGAGTTATATCATGTCCTGCTTTTCACTCACTGCCCCTGATCATCGGAATGCAGCCCATGTGTCAGTCAGAAGGACATGTGACATCATCACAGCCCATTTTAGAAACAAGATCTTGGCCATCCATGAGTTAGTCAGATTTGGATGTCTGGTGCTCTGATGGCCTCTTGCATTGGGTTGGTTTAATTCTGTCATTGGAGGTTGACAAGGCACTTGCACATTATAGAGCTATCTCCTCTTTGCTTGACCCATATCCAGCTTGTCTTTTAAAAGCTGCCAAATCAGCTATAGTTGAATAGACCACTTCCATCATTAAAGCTACCTTAGAGAGAGGTTGTTTACCTCCAAAGTTAAAGGAAATTATTAGACAATTTTTTGGGGGTGGGTGGGAGACTTAGCTTGTTGGCAACATCCCTTTCATGTGCAAGTTGATTGAGAGGATGGTTTATGGGCAAGACCAATGCCCTTGATCCTTTCCAGTCTGAGTTTATACATGGCATAGAAACAGCATCAAGCAAGATGGCCTGTTGAGAGACGCCAATTGGGAAAATGTTACCCTTTTGGTCCTCCTTGATCTCTCAGTGGCCTTTGATACCATTGACCATGGTGTCCTCCCTGACAGGCTGATGGGATTATGCATTGGGGTTTAGCATTGTGCTGGCTCCAGCCCTTTCTCATTGGCTGGTCATAGATGGGGCAGCTTGAGGTGGCCATGTTGGCTCCATGGTCTCTGTACTGTGGGGTTCCACAGGAATCAATTATCTCCCCATTGCTGTTTAACATCTACTTGAGGCTGCTGGGTGAGGTCATCAGGTGATCTGGGATGAAATGTCATCAGTATGCTGATGTCATTAGTATACTGGTGACTATCTCTCTTTTAAACCTCTTGCACGGGATGCTGTTAAGGAACTTGAATGCTGCCTGGCCTTGGTCTTGGACTGGATGAGAATGAACAGGGTAAAATGAACCTGGATATATCTGAGATCATGCTCTTAAATGTTTTATCTATCTACCTGTTGTGAGTCATTCCCTTTTTGGATGGAGTTGCTCTTCCCATTAAGGAATGGGAATTTGGGCATTTTGCTGGAGCCAGCACAATCAATGGAATATCAGATAGCTGCTATGGTCCACTCAGCCCTCTTCTATCTGCTATGATCCATTCAGCCCTCTTCTATCTACGTCGTATCACCTAGCTTTGACTTTTTCTAAATGGCAGGTTCCTAATAACATTGGTCCATGCACTGGTAAACTCAAGGACTGACTACTGCAATGATCTCTATGTAGGTCTTCCCTTGAGGGCTGCTGTAGAGACTTCAACAGGTCCAGAATGCAGTGACCAGATTGATTACAGGTGTCAACAGGAATTTTCACATCTCTGACCACTTTACAATGGTTACCTGTCAGTTACTGCATCAGATTCAAGGTTTTGACTTTAACATTAAAGCTTCCACAGTTTGTGACATTGCTACATGATACAGTACTCTATTCGATTACATCAAATCAGATCCTCTGAGTCTTTGTGTTAGGAGTGCCTATTCTAAGACAGGCCGATAAATCTGTAACAAGAAATTGGCCTTTTTGCCAATAGCACCCTGAGAAACCTTTGGGGAGAATCAGTGATGGGATGTCCCCGGTTCCATACGGTTCCCTGGAACCGGTAAGAACAATCCCGGAGGGTTCTCCGAGAGGGGAGTCCACTTTTGAGGCGTCTGGTTCCAGACGCCTCACCAAAAGGAAAAAAAAATTAAAATTGGAGCTAAAATGGCTCCGATTTACTGCGCATGCGCAGAAACTCAATCTGCCACATTGCGTATGCGTCAGATTGAGTTTCTGCGCATGCGCAATAAAATTGGAGCAATTTTTACTCCAATTTTACTGCGCATGCGCAGAAACTCAATCTGACGCATGCGCAATGCGGCAGATTGAGTTTCTGCGCATGCGCAGTAAATCAGAGCCATTTTAGCTCCAATTTTTAAAAAAAATCGGCAACACCGGCAGTCCTCAAGAACAAGATAGTGGCGGCGGTGGCGCTGACGGCGGCGGCAACACAGGCAGCGGTGGCACTGACGGGAGCGGCGATGACGGCGCCAGCAGCAGCTACGATAACGGTGGCGGCAGAGATTGCAGCAACGGTGACTTTGGTGGCGCCGTGGGCAGGCGGCACCAGCCCTCAGAGGAGGGCACCTCCCCCGGGGCCGCAAAGCCCCCACAGGCAAGTTCAGGCCTGCCCTGCCCTGGCCGTCCGCCCCTGCCGAGCCCTCCCAGGGGTAAGTGAGGGGTTTGTGTTTGGGGTTGTATTTTTATTTAATTTTAATTTTATTTATTTATTTAATTTATTTACTGGTTTGTGTGGTGGGTGGGTGGGTTGGGTTGAGGGTGTGTGTGTGTATTTATTTTATTTTATTTTATTTTTTATTTTAAGGCCCCGCCCACAACGTCATGACGTCATGACGTCAGCTCCGCCCATGACGTCATGACATCATGACATTGGCCACGCCCATGACGTCGTGACGTCATGGAGTGGTGGTAACAAATTTGTCATCCCATCACTGGGGAGAATCCTTCTAATCCCATTGATGCAGTAGAAGTCCTATCCAGGTGCCTGGAGGCTGTCAGGGTCTGGATGGGGGACAACGGGCTACAACTGAATCCCGGCAAGACTGGGTAAGGGGTATGGGTAAGGGGTCCTGGGTATGGGTAAGGGGGTCCTGGGTATGGGTAAGGGGTCTTGCACTATCTCGGGAGTTGCCATCTTTGGTTCTGGATGGGGCAGTTTTGCCCCAAACAGACCCGGTGCGTAATCTGGGGGTCCTCTTGGACTCACGACTACTGCTCAAAAATCAGGTGGCAGTCGTGGCCACGAGGGCTTTTGCACAACTTCGTGTAATACGCCAGTTACACCCGCTCCTAGATCAGGACTCCTTGCTCATGATCACACATGCTTTGGTCACCTCCAGACTTGATTATTGTAATGCGCTCTACATGGGGCTGCCCTTGGTGACCATTCAGAGGCTGCAGCTGGTCCAAAATGCAGCTGCTTGTGCCTCACCACTACTTCGGGAGCTGCACTGGTTGCCAGTATGTCTCCAGGTGGAATTCAAGGTGCTGGTCATTACCTTTAAAGCCCTACATGGTAGTGGGCCAGGATACTTAAGAGACCGCGTCACCTCAAGAACATCTGTCCGTCCCACCAGGGCGGATCGGAGAGGCTCTCTTATCATTCCATCAGCTAGAGAGGCGCATCTCTCTAGCACCAGAAGGAGGGCCTTCTCCGTGTCCGCCCTGGCCCTTTGGAACCTCCTGCCAACTGAGTTACGTCTACAGACAGAGCTACTGCCCTTTCAGAAGGGCCTAAAAACTTGGCTGGCAGGGCAGGTATGGGGCTCTAGTAATATGGGGTCCCACATTGGGTGGGTAATCTGATGGGATAGCCACCCCTCTCTCCCTCTTTTAAACATTTTTAATCTTTTAAACTTTTAAATCTTTGAGGGGTTATTTTTGTAAATATATAGTTTATTTTTTTTGAAGTTGATTTGGTTTCTGGGTTTGTGGGGTACTGGTTTGTAAGTGGGATATTTTTTTAAAGTTCTGAAATGTTTTGTACATTATGCTAATTTAAATGTAACTATATTTTGTATTCTTTTTGTATTGTTGTTAGCCACCCAGAGTTGCTTGGGCAAGTGGGGCGGCATAAAAATTGAACAATTAAATTAAATTAAATTGAAGGGAATATATCACCACCTGCTGTACTGCTCTATTTGTAGTGTCTATTTTTCTTCAGTTGTGTTGTTCCATATGTTTTAAACCATGAAAACTGCCCAGAGTAGCTATCATGTTAGATGGGTGATATAGAAGTCAAATTAATTAATTAATCCCACGGTCACCAGTAGATGTTCTCCATGTATTCAGCAGGGCTGCAAAAGAATTATGGAATATTAAACCTTCAGAGTCTACTTAAATACAAGTCCCAGTGACCTTTGTCAGCCCAACAACTTTTATTAATGTGATAGGTGGTCTATTCATTTCAATAATACTTCAATTATGCAAAATACTTGAGAAGCACTTCCATTCTTCGCACATGAATGCTGCCAGTGAGATCAGCATGATTCTGTTTTAAGTAAATCAGCCTGTGGCTTAGTGACTGATCTCCAATTTGCAGGACAATTTCTGTAGAGAACCACAGGTCTAACTGCACTATTAAGCTGTATCTTGGGCATGTTTTGTACATTCCAGAATAGTAGATGGAAAGAGTTCCTGCCATCTCCCTCAGTAGAAATAATTTCTCCCTTAATGCAATTATAGCAAAAAGCACAAAACACATAATATGTTTTTATTTACCACTTCAATTCATAACTATAAAAGAACTCCATGTTTTGTATTTAAGGCCCATTGATATAATAAATGGAACTTTCATATCCTTAATTCTGTGCAAGGATTCTAACTCAGCCCTCTTCAGTGAACTGTGATAATCTGAACAGTTAAATGTTATAATCTGAATGGGGGAGGAGGCCTAATTCATACAAAATTAGGCTCTTTCAGTTTACTGAGTTACATGAAGAGAACATACAAAGGGGCATAAAAAGCTGCCTCATATTGAATCAAATTACTAGTCCATCTAGACCAGCGTTGTTTACACTTACTGGTAGTGACTGTTCAAGGCTTCAAGCTCTGTCTGGAGATACCTGGCATTTCTTGATGGTTTCTGATGCCAAGATTTCAAAATCAGATGAGACTAATGAGATCAATGGTATTTCGGTATGACATTATGGGACTTTTAAATTTAGTGGGATCACATCCTTGTTTTCTAAAAACAAATCAATACAACACCAGTGATAGCAGTCAGAAAGGTCTATATAGGCTACCCACTGTGTTCACTGCACAAAGCAACTGTCATTGTTGTTTTTCAACACTTCCTCTTGGTATTAATTTCTTGAGGAACAAAGCAATCCAAGTATCTGGAAGATCAACTGTGTGCACTGAAGTACTTTGTACATCTGAAATATACTGAAGTATCAATCCTTATAGAATTAATATGAATTTCAAGAGCATCTACCCCCCCCATGGTTCCCAATGTGGGGCACATGCCTCACAGGTGGGCAATTTGACTTTTAAGGGGAGCCATTCCAGAATGAGTTAGACCAAGTTAATAGCCTTTTAGTTTCTTCCACGTGAATAGAAGTTAACTTTTTGAATAATAAGAATTATAAATTGGAGGAAATCAGGGATTTAGAGATGCTAAGGTGGGGCATGGCCAAAAAAAGGTTGGGAGCCACTAAACTACCCCATACAACCCAGTGCACAGCACCGCAAACCACCTGTGTTGAAGAAAAAGTCTCTGCTTTTTTGTGCTATTCAGGGCCATCATTCTTTTATGTTCAACAAGGGAGCACAGCACATCCAAATTTATATACAAGGCTAAAGAAAAGGTATAAATATATATTGCAAAACATGCTTTTATACAGTAGTGAGATTTTAAAAAATTACTACCTACTCTGTGGGTGTGGTACGGTGGACGTGGCCAGGGGAAAGCCCTGCATTGCACCCAAATTAGGACTACTTTATTTCAAAACTTGGATTGGCGGGGCCAGCCAGCATTTCTGCTACTGGTTCTGGTGAACTGGGGCAAACCTGCTGATGCCCACTGGTTTTATATCACTCTAAGTTGTTTGCAGTGTGGGTCTTTGCAAAATGGTGTTTATTGGGGATTTACTTGAATCTCTAGAAAGGAAGTGAAATGGCTTTGAATTAGGACATCTATTTGTTGGTGTCTTATGGACAGAGTTAACAACTTTTTCTATTTGCTAATTTGCTGCTGAGCGGGTTGAAGAGGATGGTGGAGGACACAGGTGCCTAGCAGGCAATGGTCCATGGGGTCGCAAAGGGTCAGAATTGACTGTGCGACTGAACAACAACAACAACAACAAACACTAAGCTGAATAGAGTTGTAAATAATGTCAACTATTTTCTTAACCTCTTCCTTAATACTAGAATTTATGAGTGTATGTTTATCTTTGATACACTGACAGCATCTCATCATCAGAACTGAGAGCAATAGGAAACATGAAGTTCAACTGGTACCATGCTTTTTCAAAAAGAAGGAAGATTCTTAACGCAGATGAGAAGAAGGAGAAGATTTCAATTTCTTGAATTTGCAGAAATCTGGTATCTGAAATGTGAACTCTAACTCACTCCTCTTCATACACAGTGACAATAGTTAAGTATGATTGATAACCTGGATCAATAAACTCCTATGAATTGGTCCCCATAGCAGAAGTTTCACCACAGATGTTGATAATCATCTATATTTTCCAAACAATTGATACCTAAAGAACTTGTCAAAAAATAGCCATGGCCGTGTTTGGAAAAGAAATGATTAACTGATTAAAAAACTGCTGGGATTTTTTTCCTTGCTTGTTCTCTGTGAATGGTAGTGAACACAAGAGGTTATCCTGTAGAGACCATTTTGACTGCTGCCATGGGTGGCGTCAACATTAAGACTGGCCTTTGCTAAGTAAAGCATGCCATCTTTTTTTCCTGCTGCCAACAAGGGCATGTTATTGTGTGACAATGTTCAGCCATTTCCCAATGTTTTAAATCATGGCTACAGAAGCAAAATATCCTACACTCATAAACCATTTTTGAAGAACTGAACATTTAATAAGGCCAACACTTTTGTAAAATTATTGAATACTTTTTGTTCCTTTCTCTAAAATGCATTTTTTCAATTTATGAAAGCTACTTTCTTGCCACTTCAGAGAAGAATTGGCAATCAGTACCTAAAATCTCATTATTGCACAATTGTTCCCTCATGATTTCTTTGTTTGCATATTGTAATTATGGATAGCATTAATTGTTCACCAAACTACTTTTCCTAATTATATTTATTTTCCTATATTTCAAATGTCTATTACATATTTTCCATTTAGGGAATATAATCTTATTTCACTGTAGCATCTCAATGGGTTCATTATATTTTTGTTTTCATGCTGCAGAATATATACATAAAATTCTTTGCAGGGGTGTACAATTGTATGGGGAGAAGTGAAACTTAATATGGATTATTAGTAATGTGAGCATAAAATAATATTTTAATATAGTTATGATATATATTGCAATCAGCCAAAGCATATGATATCCTTTTCCAGTGTATTGCTAAGGAATCTAGATATAAATGGGTTTTTGACACCTCCCAGAGATGTCATCAAAAACCACAAACCTGCTTGCCTCTATAGGAGGGTTTTTATTATACCTAGAAGAGTATCGGGTGAGAGATAGGATGCTGTGGACCTCCTTTTCCATCTACAAGCTGAGAGATTTCAAGATGAAGATGGATGCCCCCTTTAGGAGAGTTTCCTGGTTTGGCAGCCTTACCATAGTTAGAACAGCCATGAACAAGAGAAGAAATGTAAGGTATGAATGTATAACGACCAAGGCGAAAGGTTGGTTCCACATGTCCACCATTGAGCCTGGGTGAAGTCTTTTTGTCTACCCCTCACAGGGGGAGATAGACAGCCTGGTATGCCAGTTGGTGTGACCCAGGCACAGTGGCTTATGGTGGGAACAGTACACCTTATAAGGCACTCACCCTCAATTCGGCCCCTTTTTAGAGTTGAATGGTGCTGAGAGTAGCTGTCCGATCCATTGTCAATTAGCCTGATGATGAAGTGAAACAGTCTTGGAGATATAGACAGTAGAAGCCAGATTAGAAGAGTTTAAGCTTTGCAGGCAAGTGGCAAGCATACTATGATACCTACTGTGACAACATCAGATGAAGTGGCAATGCATTGGTTTTGTTGCCTAGAAAGGGTTCAACAGTTGAGGGAGCATTGGGTGACTAGATAGTGTTGTGGATTGAACAGGAATGGTAGATTCAGCCCAGGATATCAGACGGTAACACTATCAGTCACTGTTTCCCTCTCCTTCCCTTGGGAAGCCTAGTGGGGCCTGGACAGGCTTGCCGGCATAATTTTTGACCACAGCCTAGGGGACTGATGGCTTGGGACTTCACCCTCACTTTATGGGGGCTAAGAAAGGGATGGACAACAGTCAGCGCTAGCACCCTGAGAACTGCAAGGATTCTTGCCAGTCACCCCTAGGAATATCTTGTTTGTTGGAGGGCAAGGATCTCCCAGACTTTATTGCCATTGTAGCTAGGCTTAAGGCCCTAGAAATAGGGCCTGAGCTAGGCAGGCAACTGAGATCTTTTCCCAGCCTAGGTATGAGAAATCAAGGAGCAGAGGGCAATGCAACTGTGCCAGCTGGGTGCTGAACGAATGTTACATATTTTGGCTTTAGAAGGTGAGCATCCAGGGGCTTTGAATGAGCCAGCAGTGGAGATGAGGTCTACAAGTAAGTTGGCTGAAATTCAGACACATCAAATGATTATTGAGACTCAGATTCCACAGGTGGTGGTCCCAGCGTAGCTGCAGAATCTATGGAGAAAAATCCATGTCATCTTTGTCTGTTGCTGCTGTTGTTACATGTCTCCAGTATGTTGTGGAGTTGAGTTGATCCTATATCCTGGTTACCTTTTCTGGCCATTATTTATACCCTTATTTCCTCTTCATTAGCTACCAACAATCCTTTCTTTCAATCCTAGAGGTAAAGGAGACAGGAGCACCAACAGAAATTTTATAATAGGTATCTCTATTGCTCTTTCATTTTATTAAATACAAGGCTTTTAGCTCAGAACCTGTTACTATGTTACTATGACAGTAGGCATTATGCTGACATATGCAGAGTCTGAAAGAATAAAAGAATGTAAAATAAAGTATCCAGTACAATAATATGCTATGAAACAGGAGTTCTCAATGTTTTTCAGTCATGAGTTGGGCCATGCTCCCTCAGACAGCTGAGTGGGCCAGACTGGTGTTTCCCTCCGATAAATGCTGCCGTAAAATGCATCAGCAGCTGTTATAAATGCATTTATGATTGCCGTGGACTCATTTATGGTTGTAGTAAACACATTTACATGGCTGTAAATGAGTCCATGCCCATTTCCGATGGCAGCAATGGCAAGAGTGAGGTTGGGGGCAGTGGTGACCTGCTGCCAGTGCGGATGGGTCCGGATGTACCAGTAGCAGAAATTTCCCCAGGCCACGCCCACTTGGACAGTCAAGCCCACTTAGACAGCCACACCCACTTACCATCTCTTGCGATGTTGGGGCATCGCAAGAGTAGAGCAACTCTCACGATGCCCGAACATTGCTAAAGTTGTTGCTGCGTGACCTGGTCTGGGGGAAGGGGAGACCCCTACCCTACCCCCAGCTACACACACTGCCACCTCCACCATCATCTGAGTGGCACGCAGGAGGAGGAGGAAAAAGAGGATATGATGATGACGCCAGGGTAAGTGATTTGCTTCTCTGTGTGTGAGAGAGACAGAGGGGGTGATGGGGGTGAGAGGGTCTGGAGCAGGATAAGGGGGTTTCTTTTTATTTTGTTTACTTTCTGATATGCTTGAAACACAGACTAACACAGCTACCATTTCAAATGTTTTATTCTGTGCAAGCGTATCAGAGAGTAAACAAAACAAAAAGACAAAAATGTTGTGGCACCTTAAAGACTAACTGCTGTATTTTAATGTGAGCTTTTGTGGATCAAGTCCACTGGCTCTTTGGCTATAAACAGAGATGAGCACTGAACCCTAGAGTTGGTAACGACTGGCTTTCAAGCAAGGGCAACATTTACCTTTAAGGTTTTGGTAATGGTTAGTTGTAAGTGGTTAGTAAAGTTAAAGGTCGCTCATGCTCAAAAGCCAGTCATATCTGACTCTAGGACTGCAGTGCTCATCTCCATTTACTGCCAAAGAGCCAGTGCTTCCTGTGTTTGCAGATGTATACATGGCCATATGGCAGGCATGACATAGGCTCCGCCCATGATGTAGGCTCTGCCCATGACGTAGGCTTCGCCCACGGTGTGGTAGCAAAATTTTTGGGTGCCCACCACTGGTTGGGAGCCAGGTTGTGAACCCCTGCTCTAAAACCAGGATATAGTAGGTACAGAAAGTGAAAGTTATAGGACCTGCAAAAATAATCTCCAGTCATGCTAACACATTTTAACATTTCCCAGTTATTTTGATACACTTTCAATTCTCTCTTGCAGATTGATTGTTAGCCATGAAAGGAATTATTTTGTAAGGCAATAGTATTGTACAGCCACCTTACTTTTTGGACTTAGGTGGAACTACTTAATTGTTTTTTTAGTGATGCTTTGTAAATCTTATTTTTAAAATAAAATAAATATTCAAGGTTGCTTTAGAAAATGCCTTAATTATTTTAACACTCCTCTTACACTACATTTTCACATCTTGACAACATTTGAACTGAAAACATGATGACAAAAATGTACCAGGAATGAGTTTTACATTGGGACGGCATTTTGTATTGTACATTGTTAAATCGATTACTGTATAATTTTTATGTAATTTTATTTATTTTATTTTTTGTATTGTGTATGGATTGTATTGTGAGTACTGTATATTGTTTATTGTCCATTCGGTACTGAATATTCTTTATGGACTGTTTTCTGATTATATTGTGTTTATATTTATTTTGTTACACTGTATTTTTGATACAGTACTATGATATTGTATTATTGAACTGTTATATTGTATTCGATTGTATGTTGTGAGCCGACCTGAGTTGGTTTTCACCAAGTAGGGCAGCATATAAATTGAAATAATAATAATAATAATAATAATAATAATAATAATAATAATAATAATAATAATAATAATAATAATAATAATAATAATAATAATAATAATAATAATAATAATAATAATAACTGGATATAGATTGAAAGCTATATTAAAGGTAGAACAAACATTAATAATAAACAACTGGCTGAAGAACGAGAGAGCAAGAGAGAGAGAGAGAGAGAACATTATTCCTCTTACCTGTAAATAAGTGCTGTGTTACAAAACTGAAAGTTCCTGCTTTGTGAAAAAGGATATAATTGATACAGACTTTGAGTTTAAAATCTATTCCACAACTGCAAAGAGTTCACCTTTAAATCAGTTTTATAATACTTCTCACTGAGATGAAGATTAAGCCACATAATATGTTATTAGCTCTTCCTATGTCACATCACAGCAAAGTATGTTGCTCCAGTAGGGAACGCATCTAGACATGCAAAAGAAGTTGGCATTGCTGTTAATGAAGCCATGCAGATAGTGACAGGATGCCTGAAACCTACACCAGTTGAGAAAATATACCCTCTGGTTGGTATTGCTCCACCTAAGACAAGAGGAGAAGTAGCAGCAGATGCTGAGCGAACTAAACAAGAGAATGACCCTCGACATCATGTGAAGTGATATGAACCTCAAATCCACCAGCTCACATCCAGGAAGAGCTTTATGGCAAGAACAAACATTCTTGAGGGTACACAAGAGCGAAACCAAATTAGAAGAGGGAGGTGCTCAATGGAAAAGGAATATCATTAATAGCTGAAGATCTCAATCTCTCCTATGTTACCTGGAGGACCCTGAATAGGCTTAGTCCCCAAATGCAAGACCAACTTGCTGATTCTCAACAACACATGGTGTGAATGTGGAGAGACACGAAGTCCAGCCTATTTGCTAGTCTGCCAATTGCTGCCAGAAACATGCACTGATGAGGACTTGCATTTGGGTAATGACAAAGCAAAGAAAGTGGCTTCATTTTGGCAGTCCAGTGTCATAAAAGAAAGAAAAGAGGTAAAATACATGTATGGATCAATTAATCTTAAACAAACAAATGCTTGATGTTATCTAGTTCCAGGAAGGAAGGAAAGTGTGTGTGTCCTTCTAGATGTTTGGGGACCTGGGAACGTGGGTTCCCACACCAAGTGGCTTACATAAGAACTGCCTCCCTGGGTTGGAATATGGGAATACTGATGTGTAGTCCTGCGTTGTCTTAAATCTGTGATGATTTTTTAATTCTGATGTTTTTAATTCTGATGTTTTTAGTGATATTGAGTTGGGTTTTATTTCTGTTTTTATTGGGATGTAAGCCGCCCAGAGTCGGGTCCCCCCGATTGGGGCGGGGTATTAAATTTAATAAATAATAATAATAATAATGTTATGAGACTGCTGTTTTCAAGATAGCTAGCATTACTGAGTAGGGCTGATGACATTTGCAGTGAAATAATATCTGGAGGGAGACACATTCACCACCCCCAGATTAGGTGCAAACACTAGCATTGTTCTTATGGAGAGATGTTTGTGACTTGAACTGCCTTTAGAAGCCAAGGTCATGTTACATTAACAAGACCAGTAAAGACAAAATGAAAAAGGGACATGAGAAAATGACATTGTGAAGCCTTCATAGCATTCTCTTTCTACCTGTTTGCTCTCCTACTACAGCTTGTGAAATGTCTTAATGCTCCATTGATAACAGGTCCTAAGACAAGGAAACTAGATTTTG
Source organism: Furcifer pardalis (assembly GCA_030440675.1). Classification (NCBI taxonomy): domain Eukaryota; kingdom Metazoa; phylum Chordata; class Lepidosauria; order Squamata; family Chamaeleonidae; genus Furcifer; species Furcifer pardalis. Next base: position 45,313,309 of record CP126894.1, on the reverse strand, counting down.
TTAGGTCCTAAGTTTCTACATAGGCTGTTGGGTAGCATATTATACCTTGCTCACTATTCCTTTAAGAGCTCTGTATGTATGTTATAGCAGCTTTACTGTATTAGCTAATTAGCCATGCAAAATGTGCTTAAAGCCAAGGCTTCTTCGACTGTTTGAGACGTCCTGTTTGGAGAACTTTTGCTCTTGACTTCTGCAAAAGAGGAGCACAATACATCACTGGATTTTCTGCACATTCAACTACTGGTCTTTGCTTACTGGTTTTGATACCAGAACTCTGCCAGCCAAAGGAACACTAAGGACTCAAAAGAAAACTGCATACTGGACTCCGTTAATTATACTGAAAAGAACTATTGTTTGCAAGTTACCTTGGCAAGTTTGCAAGACTGGTATCTTTGATTACTTGCTCAAAGAACTGTGTTGCATATGAACTGTACTTGACTTGTAAATAGTTGATTAATACCAACTACAGAACAGAGAAGTTATCCAATTTGTTTTGTTGTAAATATCTTCGAAACTGTGAACTCTATTTTTTTTTGTGCCTTCAGTAAAAAACCTCTGCACCAAAGTCATTTGTGTTCTCTTGTGTGTACTCAGGCTTTTGCTGCCACCTTCTGCACGAAGGTCACTCTGCCAAAATCCCTAACAGATTTAGATCAGATCCCAGGAATCTTGAAGATGTTGTTAGAAACCAGTTCCCATCCTCCCTGCCAGAATAGCCAATGACTGGAGGAGTAGTTTGTCCATATCTGAAGAGCCACATATTCTCCACTAGTTTATGGTGAGCTGGAGGATGGTGAGTTCACTTGGATTCATGCTCTTTGCCCGGATTCACTTTGGCTTGATAAAGTAATCCATGAACTATTGGAAAGTACCATGTAAGAAAGATAAAGGCAGAATATGAAATACCAACAGCATGGTCAAAAGCTGCCATCAGGTGTCAATACTGCAAGTTATGAATTTTTTTAAAAAAATCCTGCTATTTTGGATGTCACTCATTAATTAATGATATCACATATTCCTCAATTGACCAGACTATCGGGGAATGAGTTCTTGTTGGTTGCAACTCGCTTTCCATTCCTTTCACTGCTACACTCTTCTTCAGGTTCGACCAAAACTTTTCACGAGTAGGTCTTCCCATCTTTTTGGGGCCCTGTCAAGGGGTCTTTTTACTCCTCTGAGATACCAGATATATAACATTAAAATGTGTGCAGAAGGACCTTGAAGCAAAAGTTATGGAAGCTGGGCAGTAGAATTTATTTCCGCCTACTTTATACATGATCTGAACTGAAACTTTGTCTTGCAGAAACTGATATAACACTGTGAAAACAAGGTGATGAAATGTAGAAGTGTATGATACAATCAGTTTCCCTGAAACAAATTAATATAGGTTGTATGCATACTATTTCCCCTCAGAATCATTCAACTTGATAAATCTAATGAGCTACTGGCCTTTTCTTCTTTACTAGACTTCCAGGCCAGTTTATGATTTAAAAACAAAAAGCAAACAAACACAAGCTATTCTTTCAAGGGGTATTAATTCTCTGCATGGCCTCGTGTAAAATAATAACCAAGGACAATGCAAATAAAATTATTTTGTCTGGTAATCCCCCCTAATTTGATAAATTCTTTATACTCTTTCTTCTGAAACTCTAATTCTGTTCTTCACATCATTTATTTAGCTTTTTATCAGTTTCCTCTTGCTATGCAGTTAATGGTGTATATGAACCAACCTGCTTTCCATTTAATACATACATTTTGCTATAAATTGTCAAAATAATTAAATACTTTGTATAAATTTGGGCACTTAAAATGACAAAAATGATGCTGATAATAATAATAATGGAAGAAACAGAAAAACGGAAAAATTGCAAGGGTAATTCAGACCGATTCATCTGTAAATAATGAGGATTTAATGAGGTTGATATTCAAAGACTTTCTCATTTCTTAGGGTATAAAACATTAATTTTTCACATTAATTGTCTTCCTGGTAGAGGTCTTACAGCACTGTGGAGATAGAAAATGTTACAAACTTTTCTGTACAAAGTGTACAGACAAGAGACCTTCAAATGAAGTTCTCATATTATAATACCCACAAAGGAAAGAGTCTTTTTGTTTGCTGATAGGATCTCAGGAGAGCCTTATAAAGGAACTTTGATCTTGAAAACATACCATTGCTTCTCAACCAAAGAGAAGGAGAGCAAAGAAATGACATACTGAAGCACCAAAGAGATGTTAAACCCAGAGAGGGAAAGGAGGGAGAAGAAAATAAACTCAGCATAGCATGTAGTATCTTTCCCTTGAGTAAACATTCACCAAATCCCCCACATCCTGGCAAATAGACTCTTCCAAAGCTCGCAAGATTTATATCATTGAAATGAAAGCTTCACAGCCTTTGTTGCAACTCTGAATATGCCCAGAAGGCTTGTAATGTGGGGAAAGCTTGCAGAATATTACAAGGAAGAAATATGTGAAGACACTGGAAATAACAAGACAGAGGGCTAGAGTAGCAAAAGAGAACTCGTTTTTTAAAAACAAAAATATTATTTACAAATCCTATGAGTTTGCATGTTGATTCCAAGGGAATCCATGTAAGTGGGTGTACTGTAGCAATGGAAGAAGTGAACTCCAAAGCAAGACATCATTGCTAAAATTTCTCCTCCACCACAAACCCACTTGGTGATCATAAATAAACACATGAATTTCCTGTAGCAAGATGGCCAAGGGCAGTGGTGTGTTGGCCCACAGGGGTACAGGCAATGGTGGGCTGTCAATTTTTTTACTACCCCACCGTGATGTCATGGGCAGGGCCAACATCATGATGTCATGACATTGTGGATGGAGCCAAAAAATAAAAATAAAAAATTTCAATAAAAAATACATAAAAATACATATTAACATTAAAATAATCAACCCACCCACCCCAAACACAAAACCATCACTTACCTAGGCAGGCAGCAGGCAGGAACCACGGTGGCACGGCAACAAGCTGCTGCTGTAGCAAACCGGCGTGGTGGCTTGGCAGGACGGCGCGGCAAGGAAAGGCCACCACCGCTTCTAGAGGTGCTCCCTGCACCCCTCCTTTCCTGGCAGTCAAAATGGCTGCCTGGAACTGCACATGCGTCAAACCTGCATTTGACACATGCACAGTTCTATTTTTTAGTACGCATGTGTCAAATAGAGGTTTGACGCATGCGCAGTTCCGGGCAGCCATTTTGGCTGCCCGGAAATACACTTCCGGAGAGGGCCCAGAGAGGCAACTGAACCGGTCGCCTGGGGGTTTACCATCCCCAGTGACCCCCTCGTGATGGACGCTACCGGTTCAGGCAAACCGGTCTGAACTGGTAACAACCCATCACTGGGTACAGGGATTCATCCCAGTGTGCCCCAGTGACTGGCGCCCCCTAGAAGCAGGCATGATTACATCACTGGGTGACATAATTCACCTGGGCACAAGAATTGTTCCTAATTAAATGTGAGATATAACGCTTGCCTAACTTGTACTTAAATTCTTGCCTACTGTCTCTATTTAGTGAGTCCCCACATCAGTCAGGGAGGATTGGGGTGGTGGAGCTGGAGGTAGCAGGAATGTATGGAATTTCTCCCCCAACCCCCAATAGGCTCCTTGTCCACTGCCCTCCCAAGGTGCCCAGCACACTCCTGGCTAAGGGCCAGCTTCTTCATAACACATCACTTCAATAAAAAGTGGAGTAACTTTGCTGGTCCCAGGCACTCCATCTAACCTGAAAGAGGTGTGTAGAGCATACATTGTAAGAAAGAACAATTCATGACATTATTGTTATCAACTCATATCCAAGAATGTATTCTCCCCCCAAAACAGGAAAAATGCCATTGGCATCATGACATTGTAAGGTAAAGGTAAAGGTCTCCCTTACTAGAAAAACAGTCATGTTCAACTCAACAGGTGCAGTGCTCATCTCTGTTCACAGCCAAAGACCTTCTGTCTGCATCTGCAGATATTTCCTTTGTCATGGGGCAGGCATGATTAGGTGCCGGAGTGCATGGAACACTGTTACTTTTCCCACCAAAGCAGTACCTATCTATCTACTTACAATTTCTTGCCTGCAAACTGCTGGTTTGGCAGGAGCTGGGACAGAAATGGGAGCTCACTACGTCATCCAGCAGTCAGGTCTCGAACTGCTGACCTTCTGGTTGTCAAGTTTAGTGTCCTAACTACTGAGCCACTGCAGTCCCCTTCGTAATGCCTGTTGATCAATTATGAAGTCATAACTTTGTATAATTTCCTAATTGATCAATGGGCACATCTGTTAATTCATTACCATTCACTTTAAGATATTTTTAAAATGGTGATGCTTCAACCATGCCTTAGAGCATGTGCCTTTGTTCATCAGGACATGCCGCCTCTGACCCAGCCCCCCCCCGGCTGGGTTGAAAAGAGTCTCAGCGGCCTGGCAGGAGGCAGGACACTCAACTTCTGACCCAGCCCCATCAGCGGCTGGGTTGAAAAGAGCCTCCAAGGCCCAGTGGGAGGAAGGACACATCACCATTGACACCCCCCCCCCCAATGGCTGGGGCAATGAGGAGCTGTGGAGATCCCCTAGAAGCATGGGATCTTACAATTGCTGATTATGTATACACTTAGCTACGCCAAGCATAGCAAACATTACCTGAACTTCACTCACTGCCATGTATTAGTTAATGAATAGTTTTGTCCTCTGCCGGACCTTAGATGCCTCAGTAGATGTGCTATGACAGGGGACAGGCGAAGTCCAGCTTTGCTCGAGATAATAAGTTACGCATACAAGATAACGGAAAGTTCCATGCATACTCATATGAACCCTGTTATATGACTGTACCAAAAGGTTATTAACTGCGCATTTCCTGTTATTCTATAACTAGCATATGTCAATCTATCGCTTGCGTAAAGGAACGAAAGGCAGAACGGCTAAACCATATAAGGAAATCATGACCTTTATGTAAGATGATCGGGTGCTTGCCAATGTACTTTTTGCTTACGTACTGCATCATGTGATATGACAATTTGGGTTATCAATAAAAGGTGACTGGCTAAGGGGCAGTCAGTCAGTCAGTCGCAGTTCTGTCCTCAGGGTCAGGACTAGATTGATGTAAAGCCTCAGATATCAGACTGCGCAGTCTCCCCTTCTTCCTGCACTACCCGACGGAGCTGGACTCCAACAAGTGGCGCCCGGAACAGGGACTCGAATAAGGCCCTCCAGTCAGCGGCAAACGCTCCCAGACGACAGCGGTGATCGCTCCCTGACGACAGCTTCTCTCGCCCACCGACCTGAACGGTCAAGAGCGCTCCTTCCGCATTCCAGACACGGAATCCCGGGTGAGTCGAACTGTCAAGTCAGAACACTTAGGACACACTACATGCAGACATGGGGAATTCCCTCTCTGCTCCGCAACTAAAGTTCTGCAACGACCTCCTCTTTTTGCTTACCAAAAACGGCCACAAGGCCACTCAAGCAGAGGTCGAAGACTTGGTCCGGACTATTAATGATCTTTGTTGCTGGTTTCCGGAGCACGGATCTTTGGACCTAAAAGCATGGGATAAGATAGGGACAACCTTCCAGGACCATCCCAGGGTGCCCGTCCCAGTGCAACACACTTGGTGTAAAGTCCGTGTGTGTCTCCAGAGTCTCACCCCGAAGAACATCCTGTTGGCTCAGACCTCCATCCCTGGACTGCCACAGGTTCTCCCTCCAGCTGCTACGACGGTGGTCGCTACTGCGCCACCGCCATATACGGAGGACGACGGGGCGACTCCCAGAGAACCGCCAGACCCCCCGGACTGTAACTCCTTGTACCCTGATCTAAAGACGGTCAAACAGCCGCTTAGCCTCGTGCAACAGAACACCAAACCGGAGAAGGAGCGTAGCCATTCGGCGTTCTCCTCGGTTCTGGCTGAGGTTATGTTAGAGGGCCCGGGAACCGGCACCATGGCCTTCCCAGTTGTCCGCGGTAGGCCCGCCACTCAAGATGATCCCGGCACTCCTGATGAATATGTGTCCTTAGCTTTCAAAATCCTAAAGGAACTAAAGATCAGTGTTGCTCAATACGGGCCGGAGGCACCGTTCACTCGAGCCATGTTAGAAGCAATTAGAGTACATAGACTTCTACCCCAGGATTGGCGGCAGCTTATCAGGGCTCTCTTGCCCCCGGCTGAAGCCCTTATCTGCCTCCAGGAGTGGCGAGAATTAGCCTTACTACATCAAAGGAACCACCCTGGGACGACAGTGGAGATGCTGATGGGCGAGGGCCAGTTTGCTGCTACAACTCGGCAAATTACTCTCACAGATGGTCAACTTACCACACTGGCAGATATAGTAGTACAAGCTTGGTCCAGGGTGCCGGCGCGAGGCAGTGCCTCCATAGCTGGGTTTGCGGCAATTCGTCAGGGGGCGAAAGAGCAGTACACTGAGTTTGTAAATCGCCTAATTGTGGCACTAACCCGACAAATAGAAAATGCCGCTGCCAGAGAGATGTTGCTCAAGCAATTGGCGTTCGAAAACGCCAACGAGGACTGCAAAAGTGCCCTCACCGCCATTTACACCCGACCAGAAACAAATCTAGCCGACATGTTAAGAGTTTGTCAAAATGTAGGCACCCACAGCCATAAGGCTCAATTGCTGGCTGCAGCTGTGCAGGTCCACAATAATCCGGCTCAAGGAAAAAAGTGCTTTGGTTGCGGAAAGGAGGGACATTTTAAAGCCCAGTGCCGTTCTACCCCAAAGCAAGAATCCCGCCCCTCCAAGAAATGTCCCCTATGCCACAAAGGGTACCATTGGGCCAACCAGTGTCGTTCGGCGGCGGCGGGTCGGGATAACGGGGGTGAAGACAAGCAACAGTCGGGAAACTGGTTTCCGGGCCGCGCCCAGGCCCGGGACAAACAATAGGGCAGGGCGATCCACCTACCGGCTCACCGCTTTTCACAGCGGAGGACGTAGACTACAAAGTCCCCTGGTCCACAATGCCCATAGAGACGTCCTGCCAAGGCCCTTTCCCTCCCTTCATGATGGGTCTTGTACTGCCGCGACAGGATCTTTTGCCATCAACAATTCACATTATGGCCGGCATTTACCCATTAGAACTGGACCCCGGCGAGCCTCTGGTTTTGCTAGCTGATGTCGCTGCACCGACCAAGCTGCTGAAAGGCCAAGAGGTGGCACGTCTCTTCCTAATACCAGACAAATGCATTCCCCTTGATTATGACCTGCCGGACTATCTTGCTATGGCCGTCATCAGGGTCTCGCCCGACCGCCCCCAGATGACATTACAGATGGGCGGGCGCCCCATCACGGGAATGGTGGACACTGGTGCGGACGTGACGGTAATCGCGGCCAAAGTCTGGCCCCCACAATGGCCCACCAGAGCAACCCATGATGTGCTGGGGGTGGGAGGATATGAGCCAGCCCGACAAAGTGTGCACCCTATCATCTTTGAGTCAGCTTCCGGGACTGTGGTTTCCACTCATCCGCTTGTTCTCAACCTTCCGATAACTCTGTGGGGGAGGGATATCCTGTCTCAGGCAGGCTGCACCATACAGACAAATTTTTAGTAAGGGCCTCTCCGGCAGCGCCACTGTACGCTCTCCCTCTCAAATGGAGGGAGGGTCCTCCGGTTTGGGTGGATCAGTGGCCGCTGGTGAAAGAAAAGCTCCGCGCGGCGGAGGCCCTAGTTCAGGAGCAATTGGAAGCAGGGCATATAGAACCTACTACCAGCCCATGGAACTCTCCTATATTTGTTATCAAAAGGAAGTCTGGCAAGTGGAGACTATTGCATGACCTGCGAAAGGTCAATGAACAGATTTACCCTATGGGTCCCTTGCAATGTGGTCTCCCTAACGCCAACATGATACCCCGAGATCATCAGGTGATGGTCATAGACTTAAAGGATTGCTTTTACACCATACCCTTGGCCCTGCAGGACCGGGAAAAGTTCGCCTTTACCCTACCAGTGTACAATAACAATCGCCCCACGCGGCGTTTCGCTTGGAAAGTCCTCCCTCAAGGAATGGCAAACTCCCCCACGCTTTGCCAGGTGTTTGTGGACCAGGCACTCCAGCCCTTTCGGGAAAAATACCCCTCAATCACTGCGTATCACTATATGGATGATATCCTTCTGCATGATAAACAACTGTCCAACGACCACCTTACGGCCCTGGCCACCATCTTACAAACATATGGGCTCATAATTGCCCCGGAAAAGGTTCAATGTATGCCACCATACAAATACCTGGGACATAAATTGTCAACTACGGCGTCTATTCCGGTCATGCCAGTCCTGAAAACCCCAGAAAAATTCACCCTGGTGCAGTTACAACAACTTCTAGGAAACATTAACTGGGCTAGACCTTTTTTGGCACTTAGTACTGCAGATCTGTCACCTTTGTTTTCAGCCTTGGTGGGTTGTACGGCACCCGCGGATGTCATCCCCTGCACTCCAGAGATGAAAGCAACTATAAGCCTTATCAACGACCGCTTACGTCAAGTCTCCGTCGACCGGATGCCTCCAGGAGTACACAGTCTAGCCTGTGCCATTTTAGCCACCCCAAAGGTCCCAACGGCTGTCCTCTTTGTTCCACAGGACAAACAGCGTATCGCCATTGTAGGGTGGCTTCACCTGTCGCATACCCCTCACAAAAATATTTACTCATTCCCGGAGGCAGTATCAGACTTACTTTTGAAATGCAGGGGTAGGGCAGTACAACTTTCAGGGTTTGACATTGACTATCTTTGCCTTCCTTTCTCTCAAGAGCAGGTTGTGGCCCTGTATCAACATTCGGAAGCCTTTCAGGTCGCCATGGCGGACTTCCAGGGCCCCATCCGCCACAACCCACCGAAAGACAAGAGGATTACTCTACTGAAGCAAATCTCTTATACTCTCTCCACAGCTTTGTCCACCATACCCTTGCATAACGCTCTCACTTTATTCACAGATGGGTCTCCAGAGCGCGGTGTTCTGACCTGGCAGGAGGTAGGGGGTGAATGGAAGGTTCTTTTTACGGATGACCAAACCTCTGCACAAAGGTCGGAATTGGCTGCAGTCATACTTGCCTTCCATACCTTCCCGGAAACACCATTCAATTTAATTGTGGATACGCAGTATGTATATCGCCTGCTTTTTACCCTCTCTGATGCCTATCTGTCCCCCTCCTTGGACTCAGCCTTATTTACACTGTTCCAGCAGCTCCAGACAGCATTGGTGTCTCGCCGCGCCAGGTTTTTTGTTGCCCACCTTCGCTCACATTCTAATCTCCCTGGCTACCTAGTGGAAGGGAATGCCAGGGCAGATGCTGCACTAAAGACAAATAAGGAGTCCTTTCCATTATTTGATGACCCTGTGGCCAGTCATCAGGCCTTTCACCAATCCGCGAAAAATCTACATAAACAATTTTCTATTCCTATGTCTCAGGCTCGGGATATTATTTCCAGCTGCCCCTCCTGCACGAGGTCCCCAATACATTTCCCCTTCGACGCCGTCAACCCTCGAGGGACGGAAGCCAACCAGCTGTGGCAAATGGATGTCACGCAAGTACCCCTGCTTTCCCCCCTCCCCAAACTACATGTTTGTGTGGACACCTTCTCAGGGTTTATCTGGGCTACGCCAATGCGGGGGGAAACAGCCAAACATGTTATCCAGCACTGCATCCGGACATTTGCCGTCATGGGAAGGCCGCAGGCCATAAAAACGGACAATGGCCCAGCCTATTGCTCAAGCTCATTCAAAGATTTTTGTAAACAGTGGAATGTTAAGCATAAACAAGGCATACCGTACAACTCAACAGGACAGGCCATCGTTGAAAGAGCTCATCTGACTTTTAAAACGCTTCTTACCAAACAGCTTGCCGACTCCAGGGTTCCTGCAGCGGAAGTCCCCATGGTTGTAGCTAAAGTGTTATTCTCTCTTAACTTTCTGTTTATTCCTCACAATAGGGCGCACCCTCCTGTTGACTTGCATTTCAGGAGAGAAGAGCATCTGGCTCGGCCACTGGTCACCTATAGACAACTACCCGATCCGGCTTGGAAGGGACCGGCTCCTCTTCTCTCTTGGGGGCGTGGCTACGCAGCTGTTGCCTGCGACGATGGCGTCATCTGGGTTCCGGCGCGCTGTGTCCGTCCATACCGAGCTGGATCGGCAGGGAAGACCGTGGATGATGATGCTGTTCTTCGGCTGCCTTTGCCTGAGCATGATTGAGAGTCAACCCCAGGCCGTGTGGTACCTTAATCATCTCTGCCAATGCCCTCGGCATATACCGGTGATCACGCGTATCCGCTGGTCCAACATCGGAAAGGTCGAGTACCGCAACCAGAGTACTGGGTGCTCTTGTGAAGAACTCATCGTACGGCTTAAATCCCCTGGTAACTCGAGGTCCGGGCCGATCAGGGCACTCTGCATAAACCTTTCCAGCGCCCTCGGACGACGACTAATGGCAAGCGTGCACCTCAAGGCCGCTGTTAATACTACAGAGAACTTTTCCGATGAGACTCTTTTTGCAGATAACCTGTCTCAACGCCTTGACTACAACATCTGGTATCGTCTCGCCAAAGCCATCAACCAAACAGACTTCTGCTTAAAGGACAGTATACATTCTTATCATTTGCTCAGTACATGTTTGCTTCCTGTATGTTATACTCCCGATGCTCAATCTCCCGGGGAGGGGCCACCTCTTTTTGGGTTTAACTCAGCCACACCCTATCGTTCTAGCTCCAAATGGGGTCGAGCAGTCCAAAAGCTCCCGGTAGACGCGGTCTCATTATACACTCCACTCACAGCGGCCGGTAATACCACAAAATGTGCTAGAATTGTTAATTGTAACCAGCCCAGATGCTCCAGAATCAACTCAGACGATTTCCAGTGTTCGGCCAATGGGACCGAAATGGTGTCTTACAACAAGGCTCACATTCTCTTGCCGACTGGATGGTTTTGGTCGTGCGGCGACCGAACCTTTAATTATATTCCCGCTAATCTGTCCGACGTCACCTGCTGCCTTAGCCGCCTGACTGCAGTGTTGCCCAAACGCTCTGTTCTTGAGTCGTCTGTGGCTAATCCCGGCCCCTCCCGTAAGCGACGGGACATCCCGAATCTAATGCTCCCAGCAGATTGTGACAGTGACGTTAGCCTCCAGTCTGTTGCGGAAGCAGTGGCGCTTGGGGTCAGTCTTTTCGGGGTCCCGGGGCTGGCAGTGGGGAATAGCAAACAAATGGGGAAACTTGCCTGTGCTTTTGTAAAGGCTATTAATCACACATCAAAAGCTATTAGCTTGCTTAACCGGGAACAGATCGAACTACGACACGCGGTTCTTGACAACCGTTCGGCAATCGATTATTTGCTTCTACTGCACCATCAGGGTTGTGAAAGTGTGCGCAATATGTGTTGTTTTAATTTGACGGACAATTCCAACAAGATTCAAAACCAGCTGGATGCATTGCAGGATATAGTTAAACACATTCAACAGGATCCCCTTCCCTCTTGGTGGAAGGCATTGTGGTCCTGGTTTCCAGACTTAGGTTGGCTTAGAACTATGTGTATAAGTGCAGTTGCATTTCTCGTCTTATGCATTTTGATCTGCTGTCTCCTCCAATGTGCCCCCAGCCTCATGGCTATCTGCAGGCCAGGCCATTGCCTGCCCCGTCAGTCTGAAGGACAGACCAGACGGCAGATTTATCAGCTACAGTACCAGCCTCCTTCACTTGCAGAGGAGTCAGAGTACCAGTCTATACCACTTGTTGAGCCAGAGTACGAGACTATACCACTTGCTGTGGACTCTGACTTTGAAGACGAGGTGTACCTAAGGCAAGGGACTGTATACAGGTGGCGCGATCTCACTCAAAGTATTAAATAAAAAGAGTTGAGATGTGGAGATCCCCTAGAAGCATGGGATCTTACAATTGCTGATTATGTATACACTTAGCTACGCCAAGCATAGCAAACATTACCTGAACTTCACTCACTGCCATGTATTAGTTAATGAATAGCTTTGTCCTCTGCCGGACCTTAGATGCCTCAGTAGATGTGCTATGACAGGGGACAGGCGAAGTCCAGCTTTGCTCGAGATAATAAGTTACGCATACAAGATAACGGAAAGTTCCATGCATACTCATATGAACCCTGTTATATGACTGTACCAAAAGGTTATTAACTGCGCATTTCCTGTTATTCTATAACTAGCATATGTCAATCTATCGCTTGCGTAAAGGAACGAAAGGCAGAACGGCTAAACCATATAAGGAAATCATGACCTTTATGTAAGATGATCGGGTGCTTGCCAATGTACTTTTTGCTTACGTACTGCATCATGTGATATGACAATTTGGGTTATCAATAAAAGGTGACTGGCTAAGGGGCAGTCAGTCAGTCAGTCGCAGTTCTGTCCTCAGGGTCAGGACTAGATTGATGTAAAGCCTCAGATATCAGACTGCGCAGTCTCCCCTTCTTCCTGCACTACCCGACGGAGCTGGACTCCAACAAGGAGCCACCGAGGTTACCAATGATTTTGGTGTGGGCTGTGATGCGAGCTATGTTATGATTATTATGTATGCTGTTATGGACTTTTGAATAATTTTCTTTTTTCTATGTTTTTGATGTTTTATAATGATTGTAAGTTTGATGTGGTGATTTATTGTTGTGAGCCCTGAGTCTTATGGTTGATTGGGCAGCATACAAATGTAAATATGAAATGAAATGAAAAAATCAGTCTGGGGATTGCTAATTTTCAGGTAATGTGAGGATGGTGGATGATCTAATCATGTCTAACTGATTCCTCCTGTCTGAAATCACAAGCAACCTTTGCAAAGGAGCAAGGAAAGTGCAATTATATTTTCCTCTCCTAGCTGATCATTATATATATGCCTGTTAGGAGAGTAAAACATTTTTTCTTTGTTTTCCCCTGTAGCAATGATTAAAAATATGGCTCTGAGGAGTTTCTCAACTGGTGCTATAAGGAAAAACAAAGAAAAGATTCTTTTTATTTTTACTCTTCTAACTGATGCAGTAATACAATGAACAGCTGAACATATAAAGTGAGAAGTAGGGAATTTTGAAATGTAAATCAGTAGAATCTTTGAAGTAGAAATTTGAATTTAAAAATAAAATGGATAATAGAGAAATTTAAGGACTAATGGGAGGAAAAATAGAAAAATAAAGAATACATAAAATAGTGAGAATTATCCAAATCTATCTGAAATAAAATTGAAGATTCAAAATAAAATGGTGTTTTGAACAATGTTCACAAATAGTAAACAGAGAAAACTCATGACTCCATTAATTTAAATAAAACGATCAATAAAGTAACAGGCATATTTTTTAAAAAAAAACAGTGCAGATTACTAAGGGATAGTAGTATTTCTGTGATAAATTATGTTCAAGGAAGAATCGTGTAGCCAAGTGAATACATTGCAGTGCTGTCTGAAGATGATAAATCAAGAGAATTTATTATAACAGATACCAATGCTGGTCTGGAAATATAAAACTCTAAATGCAATATAGGTAACAAAAATGACAAATCTACTTGTTCCTATGTTTTGAAAGAAGTATTAAAGCTGATGAAAGATAACAAATTAATTGTTTTAGTAAATCTTTTCAATCAAACCTACACAAAAGAAATCATTCTTGGAACTTAGCTTACAGTATTCTTCTATACGGAAAAAGTGTGGTAAAATTATAAATAAATATATAAAGTCACTACACTATCCAAAAAGGAAATTGACAACATTAGGAGTGATGAGATAACTATTATTTCTAACTTGTTATCAGAGCAATGTGCAATTTAAAATTATGGCTATATATATATGAAATATAGATAAAATCTGCCCAAATTAAAATGTTAAAAATGTAATGTTAAAATAACTATTTAAAAATGTTAAAAATAATTAGAAATAAACAGAATAAATAAACAGAAATTGGTTACTGTACTTCATCAGTGTGATCTCAGTTGTATACTAGATCTTATTTTGTAAGTATGATAGGGGATAAATTTCCTGCCTCATTGATTTAATGTCTTCACATTCACAGAATTTTTGTTCTGTACCCAAGTCACCACATTTTAGTTGATTATTCTTTGATCCTCCTACTTTGTTTTGAAGCCTACTGAGTGACTTTCAGAAAGTCCAGATAGAATCTTGCCCTGGTTCTTCTTTTGTGTCTAGGATGATTGAAGCCACATTATTGGCTTTGTCATTGGCTGAATTTAAGTCTTCATTGGTAGATTTTTCCAGTAGTAACCGGCAGACGATTTTTTTTCTGTATCTCTCCACAGCAATGAAGTAATTGTAGTCATGCAAGCAATCAGCAAACAGGGAGTAAATACCAAATTTTAATTTAATTCAATTTAATTGTTTGATTTTTATGCTGCCCCACTTGCCTAAGCAACTCTGGGTGGCTAACAACAATACAAAAAGAATACAAAATATACAGTTACAATTAAATTAGCATAATGCACAAACATTTCAGAACTTAAAAAAAAATCCTACTTACAAACCAGTACCCCACATACATCAAGCTGCTCAAGGAAGCAAACTTGAACTACTCTACTACTACTATCACCTTAAGAATACTGGTGGAGAAAGGTGTCAAGCAGGGAGATACAATCTCACTAAAGCTTTTCAATGCATGCCAAAAAAAAAGTTATGCGAAGATTAAACTGGAAAGATTGTATCAAGATGAATGGAGAGAAGATAAACTATCTCAGGTTTGCAGAAGATATAGTACTGATTTCCAGAAATGCTCAAAGACCCCCAAAAATGCTGTGCGAGCTTGATGCAGAAAGTAGGATAGTTGGCCTAAAATGAGTGAAATGAAGACAAAATATATGCTATCAAGCAATCAATGGAAATGCCAAATAAAAATCCAGAATGAACCCATTGAGCAGGTCGACCACTACGTTTATCTCGGCTGTCTGATTGAGATGAACTACAATTAGAGAGAAGAACTAGCAGGAAAAAATAAAGTGGGGTGGGCGGCATTTAATTCCATCAAAGAAATCTTGCTAAATGAGAAAATTGTCAAGAAACAATGCACCAACCCTTTTAATTCGACAGTACCACCTGCGGTCCTTTATGGGAGTGAAAGATGGTCATTAACGAAGGCCGAGGAAGAAGAACTATCAAGAGTCATAAGAGCCATGGAAAGATCACTGCTAAAGGTATCCTTGAAGGCTTCATGACCACATCCCCAACACCTAGATAAGAGAACAAAGTGGAATCAACAAAGCTGTTGCTGAATATCACAAATGGAAATTGCACTGGGCTGGACATGTCTCTCAAATGACAGACAGGCATTGGACAGCAGCAGTCACTGAGTGGTATCCCAGAGGAGTAAAAAGACCCCTTGGCAGCCCCCCCGCCCCAGAGATGGGAGGACCCAATTGTGAAAAGTTTTGGTTGAACCTGGAAAAGAGCATGGCAGTGAAATGAATGGAAAATGAGTTGCGACCAGCAGGAACTTATCCCTTGATAGTCTGGTCAATCAAGAAATTAAGGAATTTTCTGGCACCTCTTGATGGACATCCAGATGGGCAAAGCCAGCCAAATAATAACAGTAGCAATGACACTTATATATCTCCCCATAGTACTTAAGAGTTCTCTGTAGATGGTTCAAAACGTAATTAACATTTTGCCCTAAACAAGTTGAATACACATTCTACTGATTCTGGAGCATGCTTACAATTATAAACTGAATTTGGTTGCATAGAAAATGGGATCATAGTCTTGTAATGAAAGTCAGAGTAGCAATGACCCAGATCAGCTTCCTTAAGATGAATAATGCAACATGGAACAGAACCTTAAAACTGGCTTTGGGGATGCACATTGACTGTTCAATGTACAGTATTCTTGATTTCACTGTATGACATGGATTCATGGACACAGGAAGCCATTAAAAAGGTGGATTTATCAAACGCAGAAGTGTCTAAAATGATGATTCAGCACATGATGCTATGAATTTCTTGGGTCAAAAGGATGATAAATAAAAAAGTACTAAAATGACTTAATAAATAGGAGAAAAGATGTAAAACAAAATGCAGAAAGCTTGATTATGATGACCACACAATGAGAAATTATAATTGTTGCAGCTGATGATCCAAAATTAAATAAATGGGGGAAAATAGGATAGAGGAGAGCTTACTGACTGATTAGGTCAGTACAACCTCCTTGTTTAGAGCTGCTGCATCGAAGTGCATGCCATCATGATATGCAGCTTTTGCTAGGAAAGGGACAAGAAGGACAATTAGCTGAAACAGTGAAAGATTACCAATGCAATCAAGGCAGAATATTATGAGATAATTATATTCTGATGCCTCATTTGTACTGGAAAGGTTCTTTTTCCTTTCTGCATCTATGTAGAGGACATTTCGCACTTCTACTGAACATCAGATATAGCCTTTACAAGTCATGCTGGATCTTATACTGGATTTTCAGCCATTTTGTTGTTTTGGAGGAGAATTGTATTAATTCTGGGCAGTTAATTAACTATTGGGGAACCCACTGTGGTATTGTGGACAAAGTTTGTTTTGAATCATGTCAGAAGTACACAAAGGTGCTTTCTGGGTTGAAAGGATTTTTGCTGGAGGAACTCCACTCAGGGCACACCCAAATGAGTCTCCTTTCATGTCCCCAAGATCTTTTCCCACCGAAGTGGTTCCCTATTTATCTACTTACATTTTCTTGATTTCAAACTGCTAGGCTAGCAGAAGCTGGGACACAGATGGGCACTCATTCTATCATGCAGTACTTGGGTCTTGAAATGCCAATTTGCCGACCTTCCAGCTAACAAGGAGAGCTTTTTAATCACTGAGTCACCACTGTCCTGCTGTGGACAAAGTAATGGACTAAGACTGTGGAGACCAAGGTTCAAAGTACCACTTGGGCATGGAAACATTGTGGAGAGGGGTAAACTATTAAAACTATTTTTAAAATCTCATTTACCTTGAAAACTCTATTAGGGTTACTACTTGAGGACATATACGTAACTCACTAGCTGACTGACTGACTGATTTACTACTATTTTAAAAATGTGTAGGAATTTTCACTAGGATATATATGATTATCTGAGCTGATTAGTATGAGCCAACAGAGCTTGTCTTCCAAGCCAAAGGGATTACAAAAAATGGTAGTCACCATAGTTTTCATCTCTTTTGTCAGTACCATTCATAAAACACACATTTCAGTCCCAGGATGTTGCTAACCTTTCTCTAGTTTCTTGGTCCTGTATTCTCAAGTGTGAGGATATAAAATACTATCTGATATTATTCCATCTGTCTTCATAGTGAGAACTGGGATCATGACACTGGAGAACACATCTTAGATTTTTGGCTCTTGAACCTTTTGCTATGCCAGCACCTTCCTAAAATTCTAGTGCTCTATGTTAGTGCCACATTATGATTTGGATTGTGTGGGTTTCACCCACTAGCTCAGATCCAGGAAGAGCTTTATGGCAAGAACAAACATTCTTGAGGGTACACAAGAGCAAAACCAAATTAGAAGATGGAGGAAGGAGCTCACTGGGAAAAGAACATCATCAAAGTTGTATATAGTTGAAGATCTCAATATCCCCTATGTCACCTGGAGGACCGTGAATAGGCTGAAGGTTGGAGCCCCTAAATGCAAGACCAACATGCTCAAGTGGAGACTGCTGGTGGATAACAATACACGGTGTGAATGTGGAGAGACATAAGTGTCTGGCCCATTTGCTGGTCTGCCAATTGCTGCCAGAGACATGCACCAATGAGGACTTGTATTTAGGTAATGACAAAGTAAAGAAAGTGGCTTCATTTGGCAGTCCAGGGTTTGATCAGGACACAAAAAAGAAAAAAAGGCCAAGCATGGAGGCAAATGATCAATGAATAAGTCCTGCTCTTGAGACTAGATGAATTTTGGCTCTTTTCAACCAGGTTGCTTGATGATTCAAAGATTTTTCTTCATGATATTAGAGTCACCTTTAATCTGCTGAAAGTGAGACTCACCAGACAGGCTCAATTTCTGCCAGATAATAATAATTTCAACTTCATTGAGATATTAAGACCAATTTAATTTTACAGCCTAATTTTCAGATTCATTCACTGAAGATCTCCTCCAGTATCAGTTATTTATATTAGTGATATGATAGTCATTCCTATTTCATATACAGTGGGCAGTGGTGTGTGAACTATAGGGGTATATTTTCAGGTATGGGGACAGTTTCCAGTAGGAAGGCTCATTTCAAGGTTCATTAAGCATTTATTTTGATTGTTGCACATTAGTCAACAGCTTCCTCTTCTTGGGCATTAGCAGAAGCTTTGAACCAGCAAGTAATATGCAGTTTTGGCAGGTGGAGAGTCAGAGGGAAATTTTATTAGAGCCATCGATGCGCAGAGCTACTGAATTACATTTCAGCCACTATTTTAACCCTGTCTTTTCCTTTCTTAATGCCTATTACCCCAAAAGAAGGATCAATGCAGCTAGATTCAAAATTACTTGGAAATAAACATGTCACTTATTGCAACATCATGTAGTATTTACTTGTGAGAAGGTAGTTGATGACCATTCTCACAAGATCAGAGCCATTTCCTTTCATGCAATCCTTGTCCATGAATTGTTGACTAAAAAAAAATCCACCTTTTTATACTTTCTTTCACATTTTCTTTGACTAGATACAGATATTATATTTCCTGATCCTGTACAAAAGGGCAGGCAATGTATAACCTATGGGCTGAATACAGATATAAAACTTATCTTAAATCTCCGTAGCAACTTCTAGTGTCCCTCAGTGCTTCCTAGTAAAATTATTTTTAAAAAATAGATCATGGGTTGCCACTGAAACTTTCCATAAAACTATATAGGAACTTCTGTTGGTAAGTATGATACAAGATGGGCATTTAGCCAGATGTTTGGTCCACTGCAAAGATGAATTTGTTCACTCTCTCCCCCAGTGATCAAATTCACTGGAGGAATCTGTCATTTCCCAGAACATTCCTACCACACTTTCCTGGGTCTCTGTCATTGCCTTGTATTTTATCTTGTGCCAGGAGTCCATGTAGACAAGCCCTTAGCAAGGGTTTGTGTCATCATGGTCACGGTCACAGTCACGGTCACGGTCACGGTCACGGTCACAGTCACCGTTATTATTATTATTATTATTATTATTATTATTATTATTATTATTATTATTATTATTATTATTATTATTATTATTATTATTATTATTATTATTATTATTATTATTATTATATCAGGGATTTCCCTTAGGGATATGTGTGTCAGGGTAGCAGAGTAGCACTTTAAGCTGTCGCGCAGCAAAAGCTTCAGGTGCAATGACACACACACACATACAGCTTCACTGAACGGTGCAGTTTACTTGTGAGTGAGGGGAAGACAGCATAAACAGAACTATATACTGTACAAAGGTACCAGTCTCTCTCCAAGCCCCACAGTTGCAACAGAGCTTGGATTCCGCTGATGGCTCCAGCCCAAAGAGCATGTACAGAGTCCTGATAGCAAACACTGACTGCAGGCTGGCAAAGTCAGTGTGCTACTTCTCAGTGGTTTAAGGTACCTGTCAGTTCTCAGAGAAACAGAGCTTCACGCAGCACGTCTTCTTCCTCCAAGAGTCAGTGGTCAGTCTGTCAGCAGTTCTTCCTTCTCAGTAGAATACTCTCCTCAGCAGCACAACCAGAAGTTCCACCCTCCTTCAATAGCTTAACCCTCCTCAGTATAACCTTCCCCAGTTGGCCATAGTTATACTGTGGTGTTGCTATGCTATTCCTCTAATCAGCCACAGCTGTGCTGTTGCTGAGGCACGTACACCAGGTAGACACAGCCGTGGAATCAGTCTGTGCCTCAATCCTAAACACCTGTGTTTAAGGCTCTTACAGGGCCTTAAAGCTGTACTAACTCACTGGGCAGAAATCTTTGTACAATACCACACAAAATGCCCTAACAATTGTGATGATGATGATGATGATGATGATGATGATGATGATGATGATGATGATGATGATGATGATTATGATTATGATTATGATTATGATTATCATCATTGTGTTCAATTTATATGCCGCCCCACTCACAAAGTGCGACTCTGGGCGGCTCACAACCATGTCATCACATAATATACATCAACATAATAAAATCATAAAATACAGTATACAGTACATAGTAAAATACCATTTAAGACTAACATAGCACATCACAATTAAGATACAAAAAATCCATTCGACACTCAACCTCCTTCAATCAATGAAGAGGACTTACAAAATAACAACAATGTTCCTAAAGTCTTTCTCCCTCTTCCCAGCAGGTTGAGGCAGGCATCTGGGGCTCACGGAGGCGAGATTTTGTGGCCTATAAACCATAGTTTAATTACCCTTTTCCCAACTGTGTCTCAATTCTTGGAAATAATTATCCAAAGCGGACTTAAATGGATCATTCTTGGAAACTGGCCGTTTTAGAAGAGTGATGAAAAGATCTTGGAATGTTTCTAAGACATGTGTTCCCCCCTCCCCAAACATTTTGGCCCAAAAGATGCCCTCAGCATTTTGTTGTTGTTGTTGTTCAGTCGCACAATCGATTCCGACCCTTTGCGACCCCATGGACCACTGTCCGCCAGGCACTTCTATCCTCCACCATTCTCCTCAACTTGCTCAGCTTTGTGCTAATTGTGTCTACAATACCATCTAGCCATTTCATTTTGTTGTTACTTCAAATCCTTACAATTCAGCTGCTTTCTTGCCAGCTCTGTAGACTGTTATGAAGGAGGGTAGTGTTGATGTCCAGTTCTAGGTAGAAGGTAGAAGGTACTGCTGTGGTATACTTTATTCTCCCAAGTTCCTCAAGTTATATTTCCCCATTAAAGAGGCTTATTCTGTCTGTCTGTCTGTCCATCCTTTAGATTTATTTTGTCCTTTAGATTTATTTGGGTTATATTTTTGAGTCTATAATATTTCATGGTACTTAGCAAATGACATTGTGGATTCTGTCAGCTAAACAACAAAGACTGCATAGTAAAGCTGTCTAAAAGGGAGCAGTAAGAAGTGGTGGAGAGTTCATGTAGCTCAGTGGGCTGGAATATTTGGTCAGAGATTTAAATCCTCAAAGGGACAAGCCAACATCAAGTGGAGCATGTGTGATTGATGAGGCTACACACCTTCCTACCTGCCACCTTAGACAAACTGCACCATCTCAGAGCAACACCAGAAGGAACAGCTGGTAAAACATTTTTCAATTTTTTATATCTAGAACACCATGGGGAAATTGCCATAATTTGGAATCAACTTGAGACTAAATAAACTGCCAAGGAACGGGAAAAGGTATTGTATTTTCGACTTATATGCCGCCCCACTCGCATAGCGACTCTGGGTGGCTTACAGAAGAAACAGTTACAGTACATAGCACATTCCATAGCATAAAAAACAATTTCAGATATCACATAGTAAATTACAAATATCACATATACAGTATATATATCTCCAATAACAATTGCAATTACAAAACATCAGGACATCCTAAGAAATAAATAACAGATACAGTACTATAATGAATCAATACAGCATCAAAATCCAAAAGCAGCAGTATCAAGCAACAGTCAAAAATCCCAAATACCAGTCCAGTTTACACAAAAATTACAAAAGCAGAAAACTGCACACAAACAGTTATTAAATCCCGCATAAGTGACAAACCGGTCCACCCAGCCGCGGGAGCGTTGCCTCACCACCTGCAGCTGTTTCAGCATCTCCTCTGGCAAGATGGTGAGTCCAGAGGGGGGTGGGAGCATCCTCACTCCACTGCCGCTGCCAACAAACTTTTATCCGCTGTCGAGCCAAGATGACGAAGTACTACCAGTTCGAAAGAGAAGTCCGATGGTGTTTGAGGCAGTGGGAGTGAGGTTTTATGCCTCCCGGCCGCCCTGCAACAGCTGTCGCGCATGGCCCCAATCCGCACTCAGGCGAGGTGAGTGTTCACTGGATTCAAGTTGAGGTGAGTGTTCACTGGATTCAAGTTGAGAGTTTATTTATTGAGGTGATATATGTCATCTCCCATTGGATGTTGGCAGGCAAGTGTGGGTATAGAGATTGATTGAGATGGAAGAACAGAATGGTTGGGGGAGGGCCTGGATGTACAGAAAAATCTGGAATGTAGAGAATTATTCTGAGGAACAATGGAATTGGGCCATCATGGGCAACTCCATGGTTTCCAGCAGGATTATGGAATATAACATAAAGAAAGTAAAGGGTCCATACATATCAGAAAACAAAAACAAGTAATAAAACAAAAACACTGTATCACTTTAAAGACGAGTGCTATATTTTATTGTTAGCTTTGTTCCAGTTAGTCTTTAAAGTGCTACAGTGTTTTTGTTTTATTACTTTTTTGTTTTTGTTTTCTGATATGTCTGAACCACAGACTAACATGACCAATATTCCAAAAAATTAAAGGGTCCATATTGTATATTGACCAATACTTGTCTTGCATGCAATGACATAAGAAGAAGAAAAGCTATTTTATTCTGAAATTACTCTATGATGACAAGAAGTTATTTATAATAGATTGGCTGGTATTTCAATGAACTGGTCCAAAACAGGATCAGAATCACTTAGCCACAGATGGGCTGACATAGTAATTTGGAAATCACAGCTGGCAAGAAAGAAGGCTGGGAAATGCTGACCAAAGCATTATCAGAAGAGTATTAGAAGAGGAGAGCAATAGAGTGAAGAAGAGGACATAAGGGCACTATACCCAGGGATTCAAGGAAACCAAATCAGTAAATGTCCAAACACATAGATGGCTTACAAAGTCTAACCAGTTAAGCATCTCCCCTGGAGATTATACCTGTTTTAATACCAAAAATATCTCCCTCTTAGGTGGAACCACAGGCAAAAAAGTCAGAAGTCACCAAAGGTTGCTGATGACTGACATCTGTCAATTAGGGGGGTGGCATTACTTTAGAACTTTCATTTAAAAAGTTAATTATTGCTACAGCTATGTAACCTCCATTCCATAATTCCTGTCACAATGGTATGAAAGCATGGTTTGAAAGTGGGGTTGTTAAATACAGTTGGAAGCAATTCATAATATATTACAGTAAAACCTCATATAACACTAAAACCTGGTTCCACAAGTCTTCGTGTTATATGATTTTTCGTGTTATCTGATCCTCTATGGGATCCATAGAGATACATTGTAACCACACAGGCTTTCGCGGTTGTTATCTGAAGCATCCCATAGGATCTTAATGTTATCTGATGCAATTCTTCCCCCCAGATTCCTTGATGTTATGCGATTTTCGTGTTATTCGATACTAATGTTATATGAGGTATTACTGTATAAGAGTAAGAAATCATGGGAAATAAATGGGTATACAAACTAGCAATGTGATAGAGAGAAGGAAAGAGGAGACATGCACAATTGAGATTGACTCCTGAGCCTTGGTTTAGAGGACAGGGAAAATGTGAATAGAACTAAGTAATTGATTTCTTTCATGTGGGTCACTATGCAAGCTTTTTTAGAATTTTAAAATACATTGTTGAGTCTAGCCTATAGTTT
Source organism: Furcifer pardalis (assembly GCA_030440675.1). Taxonomy (NCBI): domain Eukaryota; kingdom Metazoa; phylum Chordata; class Lepidosauria; order Squamata; family Chamaeleonidae; genus Furcifer; species Furcifer pardalis. The sequence continues at coordinate 45,289,793 of CP126894.1, read as the reverse complement.
TTTGTGTTCCGTCATTCAAATTTAGGTCATAAACATTCTGTTAATCTATATGATATATTGCAATTTTTACAATAATTTGTGCATTTCCCACTTGTATCTTCTGTTCCCTCTTCTCTATAAATCAGTTTTTATAAATTCTGCAACTAGGCCAGATGTTCAAACTGCTGTATATCAAAACACCAAATCTCCTAAAACGTCTACTCTGCATGTATTCCAGATAACTGGGCAGATAACGCTAGAATCTTACCCAGCACTGATAAGAGTTCATAGTGTTTTTCTTGTTGTGGTCTCTGGCAGTCTCTGAAGAGTGTTTGAAATGAGAAGGTGACATATCAAGCGATTACATCCTATGGTGTTATTACAGGCAATCTACTGCTATCTGTGTTGGAAACAGTTTTGATTTGCCCAATTTAGTTTTTAAGGTTGAGATATTTGATTATTTTTGAATGTATTCTGCTGTGGAAGGAAATAATATGTTGACGATATCCTGAAATGGAAATAACTTCTTTTTGAGCTGTTGGAATAAAAATGGAACACATTGCAATGTCTTACACCAGTTAATCTTATCTGAGTTTAGCAGTGGATAGGAGCAAGACAACCCAGATGCTTTGGGACCCTTTCCAGTTCACACAGCAGACCAGGACCATTGTGAACCCAGCATAAATAACAAACTTTCTCCTTATGTATAGCTGACCCCCGGGCCCCTCCCATGACTGGGGAGAGAAAAGCCGCTGGAGTGTCACGGGCAGCTGGACTCACTGCCACAGCTGACCAGTGGTATAACATGGGGGACAGGGCCCCCCGTCCCACGTGGCACTTTACAGGGGCCAGCAAAATGTCCCAGTGGGAGGCGAGGCCATGAGGACACTCCTTCCTGGGTCTGCAAAGATGGTGTCGTTGTGGCACCGGCCTTGGTTCTGGGATGGCTGGGAGGAGCCAGAGCCTGAAGAACTGGGCTGAACGGAGGGGGAAGGAGAGTGGACTGGAAGGTAGAGGAGTGCCAAGCCGGGGCACCCGGGACTAGCTCTGCCCGTGCAAAAGGAGTTGAGCTCCTCCTGCGTCCGCACCTCCTCCCCCTGCCTCTCCCCCCTGCCTTGCAGCGCCTCTGGGTATGTGTGGGCCTCCCGGTCGTTCCCACCTTGGCTTTCCCTCACCTGGACGGATCTCTGTCACCACCCTATCCTGTAGCTAAAGAGCCCCCCCCCCCCGCAATTCTAGAGAAGAGATGGATGGTGTTGGCACCTTGCACAGAACAACCAAACAGCAAGGTGGGAAACATGGGGAGGGATTGGCATCCCCCTTGGGCATCCAACAGCAGCTCATTCTCTTCCTCATCAGCCCCGGAGATGTGGTCCAGCCTGCACGTGATCCAGCTCACCTTGTTAACTGCCAAGCCTGCAAGTTGGCACTTGAGACCCGGCTGCTGCATGACGGATTGAGCTCCCATCATCTGTCCCAGCTCCTGCCAACCTAGCATTTTGAAGGCAAGAAATTGCAAGTCGATAAATAGGAAGCCATGGGAGGGGGGAGCCTAGAGGGGGGGAAGCCACCCTAGAGGGGCGGAGGCGAGTTTGGCCTGCATCCTGGGCAGCTGAAACCCATGCTACACCACTGCAGCTGACCCTGGGCCCCTCCCATGGCCAAGGAGAGAAAAGTTGCTGGAGTGTCATGGGAGGCAGGAGTCACCGCCCTGGCTGACCCCGGGCCCCTCCGACAGCCAGGGAGGACAGGGAGCTGTCACCAACCACTGGACCCCTATAAACATTTGGATGGTGCTATGCCAAACTGTTGGGACTTTTATTTTTATTTTTATTGTTGCTAATATTGGATCTTTAAATCTTTAAATGAATGATTTTCTTTTTCTCTACTGTAATGATTGTTATGCTATTGTATTCCATTGTGTTATGCTCTTTTGTTTTTGTTAGCCATCCTGAGTCATGCTGTCGAGTGGGCGGCATACAATTTAAAAATCATGATGATGATGATGATGATGATGATGATGATGATGATGATGATGATGATGATACTGATACATAACTTGTTTAGTAGCTCAGACTCTAACTATTTTCCAAGTTTAGCCATGTTATTGTGCTGCAGCAAAAGAAACAAAGAGTCTTATGGCAAGAAATAAATGAATACATTTCACAATGGCATATGCTGTACTAATGTGGACAATAATCTACTGCATCAGAAGTATAAAGTGTTACCTCTGTTGGTGGATCTTTATACACATGCTTTAAGCAGTGTTTCCCAAATGCTGGTGTTTGGACTTCAATTCCCAGAAGCTTAAATCAATTCCCCAAAGCACTGATCAGTCAATATACTGGCTTAGGCTTCTGGGAACTGAAGTCCAAACACCAGCATATGGGAAGCACTGCTTTAAGGGATGAATAAGTTGACAGGAGAGGCTGTGAAGGTAAAGAGAACTGAAAATACAATGCCAGACAATGATCATTACTAAACAATAGTTTGATAGTCATTCAGATACCCTCTCCCTGATGAGACAATGGACCTACTCAAGCCAAAAACTTCTTACTTAAGTAGGTCACCCTTGCTCGAAAGCCTGTCGTATCCAACTCTAGGATTCAGTGCTCATCTCTATTTATAGCCAAAGGTCTAGTGTCATCTATGTCTGTGGACGTTTCCATGGACATGTGGCAGGCATGGCTGAACACCAGTGAGCATGGAATACTGTTTACATTCCAAGCAAAGTGGTTCCTATTTATCTACTTGCAATTTCTTGTTTTCAAACTGCTAGGTTGGCAGGAGCTGGGACAGAGACAGGAGCTCACTCTGTCATGCAGTATGCATGAATCGAACCTTCCAGTCAGCGAGTTTAGCACCTTAGCCAGTTGAGCCACTGCAGTCCCATTACTTAAGTACACTGGCTTTAAGGGCAGTAGATTGTAGCAGTAGATTACCAGTAGAAAGGAAGCTGATGCTAGTATTCTTCATCACACACACAGTCACATGACTTGGCTTTTTTTTTTTTGTTCAGTCGCACAGTTGATTCTGACCCTCTGCGACCCCATGGACCACTGTCCGCCGGGCACTCCTGTCCTCCACCATCCCCCTCAACTTGCTCAGCTCTGTGCCCATTAGCTCTACAATACCATTCTAGCCATCTCATCTTGGGCTGTCTCCTTCTTCTTTTGCCCTCGACCCTTCCAAGCATCAAGGCTTTTTCAAGTGAATCCTCTCTTCTCATTTGATGTCCAAAGTACTTTAGCTTCATCTTTACTATTTGACCTTCTAAGTAGCAGTCAGGGTTGATTTCTTCTAAGATTGACCTATTTGTTCTCCTCACTGTCCAGGGGACTCTCAAAACCCTTCTCCAACACCACATCTCAAAGGCATCTATTTTTTTGTGCTCTGCTTCCCTAATGGTCCAGCTCTCACAACCATACATTGCCACAGGGAATACCATTGCTCTGACTATGCGAATCTTTGTTTGCAATTTAATGTCTCTACTTTTCACTATGCTCCCCAGGTTTCTCATTGCTTGCCTCCTAAGAATCAGTCTCCATTTTATTTCATGGCTGCAATCAACATCTGCAGTGAGCTTTGATCCTAGGAAAGTAAAATCTTTCACTGCTTCTACTTTTTCCCCATCTATTTTCCAGGGACTGATAGGGCCTGTTGTCATTATCTTGGTTTTCTTGATATTGAGTCTCAAGCCAGCTTTTGCACTTTCTTCTTTCAACCTAATCAGGAGCTTCTTTAGGTCCTCCTCACTTTCTGCCATTAGGGTGATTCATGTACAGATTTCTCATGAGGCATATAAGGTGATCTGGTATTCCCATTTCTTTAATTACTTGCCACATTTTGTTGTGGTCTACACAGTCAAAGGCCTTAGTGTAATCAATGAAACAGAAGTAGACTTGTTTCTGATGTTCCTTTGTTTTTTCCATGATCCATCTTATGTTGGTGATGTGGTCTCTAGTTCCCCTGCCTCTTCTGAAACCCAACTGCACTTCTGGTAATTCTCTCTCCACATACTGTTGCAGTCTATCCTGTATTATCTTGAGCATCACCTTGCTAGCATGAGGGATGAGCGCAATTGTTCGATAATTTGAACATTCTTTGGCATTACCCTTTTTGGGTAGTGGGACATATACAGATCTTTTCCAATCCTGTGGCCATTGTTGTGTTTTCCAAATCTGCTGGCATATAGAATGCAATAATTTGAGAGAAATATGATCTTTGACTTCTTATTTAGCAACACTTTGCCACTGCAAGTTATGCCATTACATTTACACCAGTTTACATAACTGTGTCTGATCAGTATATGATATGAAGCCTGAGACCACAGGAGATAAAGTGGAACCTGAGTCCATTTATTCCATGTTACATACTATTGATATTTCCATTAGCATCTGTGAACATGCCTATCTGGACTCTATTTTTGTAAAAATAATAATAATTCAACAATTCATCCCTGAACTATTCACAAACTTCCTTATAATTACTACTGCATCATATAATGCAGATAAAACCTTCAAAAGTGCTGATAAAATTAATCTCTTCATAAAGATGCCTTGTCGTTTTACTGGATGGTCTTTGGTCATGTCTCTCTTGCTTTAACTGTCCATTTTTCAGCACTTTAATGATGCAGCACAGCATGCTAATAAAAAGCTACAATTTAAAAAGAGCCATTTTAGGTATCTGTGACTAAGCAGGGTGTTGTGGCTTTGCTTTTGGAACACTGTTTGAAAACCTGCACTACAGGCTCATAGAGAAGGTAAATGTGCATAGACAAACAATTTTTATTTGTACAGATTTTGTTTGGATGAATGTATTTGGCTTTTGTTCTGACCAGAATGGATACCGGAAAATGTGCAAAAGTCTTGGCAGGGCCTAGAATGGTTGCTTGCTCACCCAAGGCAAAATGATAAAGTCTCCATATACCTGAGTTGGCAGTTATTCCTCTTCCACTCAACCCATCAATGTGGCTTTTTACAATTGATAATATCTGTTATTCAGATTAGTTGTGAAGCTTCACCCTGCTGAATTGCAAATGGTTATTAAATGGACGCAAGACAAACATTGTGGCATTACATATTTGCTAAGAGTTTACCCTTCAGGCCTAACATCTATTGTGTGAGCGGACTAGGCTAAGCACCAAGTTCTTCTCTTGTTCTGATAGGTAGCCCAAGACTGTGGATGATAATTCTACTGAAGTAGTTTCTGTAAAAATGGTATAATATAACAACATAAAACATACAACATATATAGCAGCATATAACAATAATTGTGGTGTGTCAAAAGTGATAATGTTCCAGAAATCGTCGACTAATATTCAAACATTTGAGATGGGTGTACCACATATATATGTACTTTATCTCTGCTCTCTCTCTCTGGATCCTTGTATTTTTTCTGTTCCAGAATGGCAACTTTCATGTTTTGTGCACAGTGTCCCGGTAGATTGAAATGGTCTGAAACAGGGATCTGTGCATTGCCATTCCTGATGTCTGATTTATGTCCATTAGGTCTCCTGGTTTAGGAGAGTGGCCTAAAATGTGCCATTTTTTGTATTGAGAAGGAAGCCCTTCTTATTTGTTAATTACATTTCTATTTTACACTTCATCCATAGTTAGTTAGTTGTTGTCCAAAAGGTCCTATCCTTAATAGTTTTGCTTGGATCTTGCAAACTCAAGGCCATGGTTTCCTTTATTGAGTCAACCCATCTCGAGTTAGGTTTTATTCTTCACTTGTTGCCTACAGCAATATTCAGTGATTCTTGCCTTATGATCTTCTCAAAGCATGATAGCTTCTGTTTAGTTAGTTTTGCTTCTAGGAAGAATTCAAGCTCAATTTGTTGTAGCACCTACTTGTTCATCTTCCTGATGGTTCATGGTAGCCTCTAAATCAGGGCTTCCCAACCTTTTCAAGCCAGGGGCCGGGTCACACTCTCTCAGTCAGCTTTGAGGGCCAGAGGGCTATTTTGCCCTGCCTGCATGATGGTGGTGGCTATTTTGACCAACAGTTTCAAAGGGATGACCATTTTGTTTCTCAAAATGCCCAGGGGGGCATAAAATGACACCATGGGCAGGATCCAGCCCATGGGCCTTAGGTTGGGAATGCCTGCTCTAAATCTTTCTTCCAACACCACACATGCAAGGAATTCTTATTTTTCTTCTTCTCAATTTTCTTTGTCAAAGAGCTTTCCCATCCATATATGCTTAATCAAGACATCACACTATATATATTTGTTCTAGGTAACTGGGGAGACCGGTTACCTAGAATATTCATGTGTAGAATACTGTACTATGTATAGAATATTCCTCTATTGTATGCAGCTGTACCCATCTTTTCAATGTGGTCACTCTTGTTACCATCTTATATGTAGAGAACAAAGAATCTGAAGAGAGCTAGCTTATGTTACCTGATGGGATCTTGACTTATGTAGTGAGTGACCACAGGTAGTGGAGTTTGTCCACATCCCCCTTGATGTGTAGGAGAGCAATGGAACCAGGAAAGAGGGGGAAGGAGCTAAACCATTCCCTTCTACCTATGAATGTGCTACACGCTTTCTAAATTCTAAATAGAACCTAAAAGGACCATAATTACTGTGCATACATTCAAGGATGTTATGTCTACAGGTTTGCACAAAATCTGAAGGAGAAATGTGCAATTTGAACGTGATCTCTCTGTTTTGTAACACTCCAAAATAACTTCTGCATAGACCAGAAAAATGGGCAAATGGTGGTCAGTGCCACATCTGAACTGCATGCCACCAGCTGACAATCACTGGCCTACCTAACTGGCAAAGAGCTGAACCAGATTGTTCCGGTTAGCATCAGTTATTAAAAAATTATGAACACAGAATAATAGCAAGGAACTGCTACCATTTAATTAATCTTACCACCTCTATGAGCAATTTGGGAAATGGGAAAAGAGGGAATACAAAGCAAGCAAACATATAGATGTGGCAAATCATTTCTTCCTACTTGAAAGTTTTGCTCTTCGGCCCTACAGCTGTTTAATTCACCTACGGAGTACAGTGTGCATTGTTTACTCAAGTAATCAAAGAGGCTACAATCAGTTAGTTAACCTGAATAATCTGTGACCAATTATACTGGTCTTCCTAGTCACTGATAAATATACGATTTTTTAAAAAAATCAGAAGAAAGAAAGCTTTAGCTGCCGATTGAATTGACAGCTCAAAGCATAAATTTTGGATATCAGGCTGCAGCACATAAAAGGGCAAACATATATCTCATTTCACGCTGTTGCTTTTGGATTTTCTGGCACTCTCTTGTTATCCTTGGGGAGCCACTTTGAATATAAGCAACAACTGCTACAATGGCTAGGAAGAATTAATCAGCAGTTACAAGCAAAGTGATCAAATGGTAAATAAAATCACCATTGAGGGCTATTTTAACAGTATGTGTTTACGGTTGCCCGGAATGGTTGCATCGGAACACAAGTGTTTTAAGAGTGAGCTGGGGTTTCAAATACATCGTTTCAAAGTGAACTGAGAAAAACCTAATCAATTGGTTCTGAAAACCTTTCTCCTGAGGATGACAACAAGGATCAAAATGAAATTGCTTTGATTTAGTTCTCTCTCTCTCTTTTTTTTTTTTTGTTGGGGGGTGGGGAGAAATCTAATTCAAAACTATTTTGTAGTTCAATGCAACAAGGAATATGCTGGAAAGAAAATTAACTCTCTCTGGTTGAAGGCAAAGGGTCTGGAAAAAGATGGGGGATATTTCAGGAAATGGCTTCAGTTCGTCAAACATAACATATAATAATGGATTCAGTTCATTTATTTTTGCCAAAGCAGAGCTTGGACAATCCCCCCCCCCCCACAACTCTTAGAATCCCCTAGGCAGCATGGCTTAAGTATATATGTAAGCAAGCGAGAGCGCTGAGGAAACTACTTACGTTAGCAATGAATTGTTCCTTTTGCATAAGAAATGGGCAATAAAATAATATTGCAGAAGTGACAAGTACTTACAAAGTTACTTTTTGATGTCACATGTAACCTTTTCTGATAATTTTCTGAAGTACAGTATTTGTAAGGGCATTTCGAGGCAGTTTAAAGAAAATGTTGGAATTATTTTGACAGGATTTTACACATTGAATGCCATTCTCTCGCAACCCTAAATGGCAAGAGGAGAACTATTTATTTATTTATTTAACAGATGCTGCTCTATTAGTGCAAGCACTACTCTGGACAGTTTAAAAGTTAAACTTAAAAATCCCACAACTCCATCTTGATAATACATACAGCAATACAATAAAGAAAAAGAAAGGACAAAAGACAAAATAAGAAGTTGATATTAACAGCATGAGGGAGGAGTCAATTGTTAAAGGCAGCTGTGTTTTCAACAAAGCCTAAACTTGAAGATGGAGGGAGCTTGGAGTATCTCCATTGGCAACTTGTTCTGGAGAATGGGGGCCACCACTGAGAAGGCCTGATTCCTCATCTTTCTTTCCTCTCTCAGTGTGGGCACCAGTCATTTTTACTACTGGTATGCGCGTACTGGTGCAAACCTCCTGATGCCTACCACTGGTGGGCACTTGTACTTTTCTGGATTGAGAAGAAAGGGTGAACTGGGTAGCATACTTCTAGGAGAGACCTTCTAACAAGAATCAAGCTCATAAAATAAATAAGGGCTTTAAAGTAAATACCCAGAAAAACTGTTAACAATAATAGGTCACAAGAAGGAAAATGATTTGTTCTTGTGTTTTTCTAACATATTAGTAAGAGCAACACAATACGTTAACAACGTGCAGCTCAACAGATTACGCAGAGCAACAGTTACAATAATTGACACATGTCTGTCTCAAAATAACAATTAAAGCTAAGATTTCTTTCTGGGGAAAATGTTTCGTGCTCTGAGGTGTTTAGTATAGACAGAATCAATCTATGATAGAAACTCTGAAAAATTAGAGGTTCCTCACTCAAGTTCTGGGAGGAGAGGGTTATGAATATAGTACATGTTCCTGTATCCCTACCATGATTAGGTTTCTTGAATGCCTGAAGAGATGTCCTGTGAATCTAAGAAGTATGACATTCAAATGAGAATGTGGTGTTGCCTGATATACTTATCTGATTGTTAACGATTGCTCAGATTGCTCAAATAATAGGAGCCTGTTATGAAAATTGGAAAACTCCTACATACATGGGGAAAGCTGAATAGACCTATCCAGTGTATAGTATTTTATATATCCCAAGCCTGGTGTCTTTGTTTATAATGCAACTATCCAAGAAGAAAGTGTTTGCATGTATAACACTATGAGCAAAAGCCTCCATAGAAGGTAGAAACCTGTATCATTGCAGTTCTGCTTCTGTATTCATGAAGGCATATTCTCTGCTATTGTTGGGCAATGTACCTGTGGATGTTAGAGAGGGAACCTGTAATGCAAGCATAATTTAACAGGTGACTTTTCAGCCCTACATCGTAGCCCTAGCTATTTTTGTGTTTGCAGGCACCCTTAATCTTTTGTTAAAACATAGAGGATTGTGTGTGAGATTAAATTAGAAATATTAATTCTCTTTTAAATCAAGGCATGCAGCATCTGTTGAAAAATATTTTTTCCTAGAAGAGGAGATGGACTTCCATCCACTTATACCTCAGGGAAGAAGAGGTGTAGGTCTAGAGTATGGGAAAATATGTCACAGACCTTCCAAAATTATCTGGTAACATTGGTCATACAGCCGGTTCATATAGTTATTGCAGTTCATTTGGGATCTAATTAATTGTTTATTTCTTTTCCTGTCCCAGCCTTCCTTTCTAACAGCTTAGACTGCATCATAATATTACACAATAAAACATATGAAGAGGAATTGATTATTGTGTTTCATGTTACATTAAGTGCTATAAATGCATTTTCATTCATATAGGCTGCCACTGGGAAATTTGGTATGTTTTGAGAATGCAGAAAGCAATACAGTAAAACCTCATATAACACTAAAACCTGGTTCCACAAGTCTTGGTGTTATATGATTTTTAGTGTTATCTGATGCATGTTAAAATCCTATGGGATCCATAGAGATACATTGTAACCACACAGGCTTTAGCGGTTGTTATCTGAAGCATCCCATAGGATCTTAATGTTATCTGATGCAATTCTTCCCCCCCAGATTCCTTAATGTTATGCGATTTTAGTGTAATTCGATACTAATGTTATATGAGGTATTAGTTAATTCTTGCCTCCACTTATAGCTCATCTGCATGAATGGAAAAGTTAAAAAAAATGTTCCTTTGTCTTGGAATCTCTCTCTCTCTCTCTCTCTCTCTCACACACACACACAGACACATGAAGTAGCTCTTCTAGCAGGGTTACAAATGAGAACACAGACAAGTTTTTGCTAGATGAATCACTCTATTTCCCTTCTGCCTCCCTATTGTTTTATTGATTTACTGAGCAGAAAGCCTAATCCAAATGTACATGGCATCTTTGCCTTCTGATCTCTCAGGAATGCTCTCGCCCTCCCCAACAGATGAAACCAACCAATTTTGTCTTTGAATCCAGAAGCCACTGTGACAGTCAAGTAAGCATCAACTAATCAATTTTCCTGCAAAACTGATTTTTTTTATTTGCTTTAAACAAACACCACCACTTTTTGTTGACACAATTAAATGATTTCTGTGATGCTGCCTATCTAGCTCACACACCCCAGGGAGCAGGTGAAAGCTACAGTGAGAAACAAAATCATCACAGCACATGTGCTCCTGCATCAATTTAAATATTTTTCTCCTTAATCCCACCACCAACAGCTGTTAGGTACTGTGGCATGATGCACATGGCCTAAATAATTAGGCAGACTAAAGCAGTTCAAATGCCTCAACTGAATGTTGAAATCCAGCCTCCCTCTCTCCAAGGACACTGACTTATGTGCTGTTGAAAGGAATCCACTTCATGCAAATGAATTGCTTCAGGAAGAAAAACAGCATTTCAAAGCAGGCTCCCCCTCCCCTCTCCTAATGCTTGGGAAAAACCAAAAGCAAGATTCTGTGCAGGCAAGCTAAATAGGGATTTTCAGGGGGAATGTTTTTTCCTCCGATCCATGCTATCCCCCTCCTCCCCACTGGGTCCAATTAATCTTTGGAAACAAGCAAGAATACTTTACTTTCCCCACCCCTCTCCATTCTACCCTTGCATTTAACTTTATCACTCATCCCATCACTGTAAGTACCTTTTAATGGAAGTTTTTGACAAATAAATAAAGATGAAGGAATGGAAAGTTAAAACACTACATCTACATTTCTTCATAAGTGGATGCTCTGAAAATGTGATGATAAATTTTAACAGACACATCATTCTATGTTTTGTTTCCCATCTGTAGAAGAAAGGGCTTCTTGGCCCCCTTTCCTGGACAGTAGCAAAGTTTACAGATCATTTCAGCTTAGAGTGAAGGTCCAGCTTTCTTTTGTTTGGGGCAAGTATCTCATTCCATCCATTTATATGTGGAAAAAGGCAAAGGCATTCAGTAGCATTCCGTTCTGACACTGCCACTCCAAAGATTTCTTTTCTTTACTTGAATGATCAAAACAGATTAAAAGGACTTCTAAAACACCAATTAACATAATTTAGTAAAAAAAATAACTACATGTTTTATAAACCTGCCCATTAAAATAACAAAACAGATTCTTTCACTAAAGCAGTGTGATTCATCTTTTCCTCATTGTAACAGAAGCTGACTGCCTTCATTATGAATGGTGGAATTGCAATTTGATTTGCAAAACATGTGATTGTTCTCAAAGAGGCTCCTTGAAAGGGGAGACGAGAGAAGACTGCTGGAATGATTCATGCCCTGCTTGGTTACTATTAATTAGAAATTATAACCATGGGCACTAAAACTTATTATCTTATTATCTTAGCCATTGTTAGGGCACCTTGAGCTCTGTGGATACGTGACAGAGCAGTACATGTTCTTCTGCTTGAAAAAGGATGACAAAAGCATGTACTGTACCAGTTTTCTAACTGGCAAGAATGATTTACAGATTTGGGTTCAGTCTCTCTGCAAGATTACATTTTCCCCATCCAAGTTTGCCTGGAAATGGGGAGCTTCATAAAAGTCTGTTCCCTCAGACCTGTCACTTTCACAGTGTGGTGAGGACACAAGAGAAAACCTTTGTGGTTGTAGCTCCACAATGCAGAACTTCGCTCAAAGAGAGGTTAAACTGGTCCTTCTATTGTTCTTCCAACAGCAGGCAAATACCTTTTGAGTCAGGTGGATTTTTGGCTATTGACTGGTTGAAGAGAAGAGGGAGTTTCACAGTTGCTCTCTTTTGTTTTTATTAACCAATGTGCTTTTTAAAATGGATTTTCAGTGATTTGAATTTTTTTTAACTTATTAAATGTTAAAATACAATTAAATAGTATATTCAATTATATTTTAATATTATAACTCTTTATGTTCTTACATGTACCTCTTTTTTATCCTGTTGTGAACTTCTCTAAGTCTCAGTTTTGGATAAATAAATATATGTCAGGATTACTCTGGGTTGAAAGGATTTTTGCTGGTGAAATTCTGCTCAGGGGGATGCCTGAATGAGACTCCTTTCATGTCCCCAAGATCCGTCAAGCAGCTGTCGGGTATCGAGTCCTGACCTTCCAGTTTTCAAGCTCAGTGTCTTAACCACTAAGCCACTGCAGTGCTGCTTCAGTTCATCCAGTTTTGGATAAAAAGAGGAATATAGATGACATGAAAATTTTCGAATTTTACTGCCATAGGCTGCTAGCTTTTAAACCACCTCATAAACAGAAATCAAAGTATGTACTCCCTTATTGCTGTTTATCCTGGGATGTGTCTTCCCAGAGACTTCACCTGGTACCAGAGCCCTGCAAACCCTAATCTGCCTTGGGAACTGTTGGGCCTTTTCTTCTTTTTTTATTTCTGGCTCCTATCATTCATTCTTACAATAGCAGGAAAAAACACTGCACCATTTGTTGTTTTCATTGCAATCTTTGTCCCATACAAGTGAGGCAGCTGAATGTTAATGCCGCATATCCTCTTTGAAAGATGGTTGCGTGTTCTCCATTGCTGTGACCTTTTCAGTGTTCTGTATTTCCATTACATGTGGAAGTTGGTGATTAATGATAATTACAATAATTACAAGGAAAGGCTTGAATTATAAATTGTCATACATTCAAAAGTAGCAGCAGAAAATACTGAATGTTTAAAAAAAACAGAGGAGAGAAAAAATAGAGATCATTTCTCATGTTCACATTCTTTTCTCCACATCTATCAATTAATCCTAGTTGGTTCAAAGTAGGGAGGCCATAGTTCTAAACCTGCCTGAGCCATGAGAAAGGCATTGTTTCAAAATCTGGACTATATTGTTTGATCCAAGCTATAACAAAAGCACAGATGAGGTTCCAGAACGACTGCCAATACGGTGATTTGTGAACCGTGCTTTAGTTATTAAAAAAAAAAATCAATTTTAAAATCAATAGTATGCGCTTATGCCCAAACGGCTTTGCTTAACAATGAGTGAGCATTCCATAAAACAAGGCTTGGGCTTGGATTCAGATCATTAAGTATGATTCCCATTATGCTGTATGTGCTACAGGGAAGGGATATTTACTCGTCTGTTCTGGCTTTCGTTTACTACCTTGCATTTTTTGGAAACTGAAACATCCTGGAAATTAGCTACCAAGTTGGTTGACTGGTTAACAGGTGTGTGTTCACTGATCCAAAATATCAAATGAGGGGGAAATGGTTTACAGCATCATATTTACTGGAAACCATGGTATAATATGCAAAGATACGAATACTTTCACAGAAACAAAAGAGAATTCTGATTTGTACAACACTGGGATTGTTAAAATGGTATTTTCATTTCTCAGTTGTGCAGCATGCAGCAATAAAGAAATATCATTCTTGCCAATAATTCTATAGAAGCAAGTAGCAGAATTTTAAGAGGCTGTTTAATACAAAGTCATGGACAGATCTGTACCTCTAGTGACTATGAGTGTTAGAAAGGAAAGGCCAAATCCTGATTAAAAGTCTCACTTATTTGATAGCTAAAATGTCTACATTTTCATCCATGTTAGAGTGTTGGTTATGCCTTTCGAGTCCTATGCCAGGGATGCCCAAACTATGGCCCTGGGGCCAGATCCAGCCCCTGACACCAATTCATCTGGCCTGCAAAACCCTTGTCGCTCCTGGGAGTGGAAGTAAAATGTGGCAGTACAGGCACATTTTACTTCCACTCCTGGGAGCGACAAGGGCTTAGAGGACTGGATGAATTGGCATCGGAGGCTGAATCTGGCCCCCAGGCCATAGTGACCAGCTCCCTGAACCACGTGACCAGCCCATGGTCCAAAAAGTTTGAGAACCACTGTTCTATGCCACTGTTCCTCTTCTGAGTGTGAGTCCCATGGTCTGTCCACTATGTTGCCATTTTGTCTCTAATAGCAAGTCCTGGTGTTGGTGTTACCTGCCAGATGCCCATTCCCCAGACTCTTGACAGAGGTTTGCAGTGATGAAACTGGCAACCGTTTATTGTAAATAGTTGATATGTTCCAAGAGCACCCAGTTTTGTATTAAAAAGTTAAATTATACTACCAGTGGTGGTAGTAAAAATTACCACACTGTGGGCATGGTATGGTGGGCGTGGCCAGGGGGAAAGTCCTGTGTTGCACCTGAATTAGGACTACTTTGTTTCAAAACTTGGATGGGCGCGGCCAGCCAGAATTTCTGCTACTGGTTCTGGTGAACTGGTGCGAGCCTGCTGATGCCCCCCACTGTGTACTACCCTAAATAATTGAATTGTAGAACTATAGAATGACTAAGTTGGAAGGGACCTATGAGACCATCAAGTCCAACCCCCTGCTCAATGCAGGAATCCAGATCAAAGCAGATCTGATAAATAGTTGTCCAGTTTTCTCTTGAATGACTCCAGCATTGGAGCAGTCACCATCTTCCAAAGTAATTGGTTCCATTGTTGTACTGCTCTAAACAGATTTTTTTTTTCTGATATTCAGCCTATATCTAATTTTCTGTATGTTCAGCGCCTTGTCACATGTTTCATGCCAGGACTGGTTTATGGAGTCATCAGAGACACATCCATCAGCTGAGAAAATGACTTCTCAAGAATAATTCCTTCAGTCTCTCCTCACAGGGCTTGGTTTCCAGTCTCCTGATCATCCTTGTGGCCCTCCTCTGAACTTGTTCCAGTTTGTTGGCATTCTTTTTTTTTTAATCAAACTTTTATGCCACCCTCCTCAAAAAGACCCAGGGTGACTAACACACTTTAAAAACACTTAAAACACAATAAAACATGGTATAAAATCAGGATTAAAAAGAGATTAAGCAAGACATGCAGAGAGAGGGAGGGGTCAGATGAGCCAACAGACTGGGGCAATCATCTGGCCCATACCCTACACATGCCCCACCAGCCATGTCTTAACCCCCTTCCTAAAGGACAGCAGCTCTGTCTGGAGACGCAACTCACTTGGCAGGCGGTTCCATAGGGCCGGAGCAGACATTGTGAAGGCTCTCCTTCTAGTGCTAGAGAGGTGTGCCTCTCTAGCCGATGGTACAATTAGAGAACCTTTCTGGTCCACTCTGGTAGGACGAACAGATGTTCTTAGGGCAACACGGTCTCTTAAGTATCCTGGCCCACTACTGTGTAGGGCTTTAAATGTAATAACCGGCACCTTGAATTGTACCCAGAGGCATACTGGCAACCAATGTAGCTCCTGCAGCAATGGTGAGGTGTGAGCATAACATCCGCACCCCATTATGACCCAGGCAGCTGCATTCTGGACCAGTTGCAGCCTCCAAATTGTCACCAAGGACAGCCCCATGTAGAGTGCATTACAATAATCCAGTCTGGAGGTGACCAAAGTGTGCGTGATAATGAGCAAGGAGTCCCGGTCTAGGAGCGGGCATAATTGGCGTATTACACGAAGTTGTGCAAAAGCCCTCCTGGCCACAACTGCCACCTGCTCTTCCAGCAGAAGTCGTGAGTCCAAGATGACCCCCAGGTTATGCACTGGGTCTGTTTGGGGCAAAAGTGCCCCATCCAGAATCAAAGATGGTAACACCCGAGTTAATGCAGTGTAGTATCCAGAAAGACATAGAAGTTGTGATTTCAATATGGAGGAAAGAAGGTGAGCTACAGATGATATTTGCAATTTTTTAAATATTTCTCACAAAGATTATATGGGAGAGTTATAATGCTTTGACAAATGTTTCACTGGGAATGCATAGCTCTCATGCTGGAAAAATACAACCTTGCATTCTTCTCCTTCTGGAGCTCTGAATCTGCCTCTGAATTTTTTACATGTGTTAGAATGTTAGGCATTGCCTCTTCCTTCTTCTTACTTCCATTGTTAGCTACCTTTCCTCTCTCCTGTATTTTTTGCTCTTTAAAGACAGATGTGTAAAGATCTTGCACCACACTCTACATATATAAAAGAACAAGTCATGAACTGTTCATTAAAATGTTCCCTCTCCCTTTAACCAAGAATCATCCAGAGTCCAGGGGTGCCCAAACTACAGCCCTCAGGCCAGATCTGGCCCCCAATGCTAATTCATCCAGGCTGTGCCACCCTCGTCACTCTTGGAAGTTACGAGGGCAGTGTGGGCCAGATGAATTGGTGTTGGGGCCCAGATCTGGCCCATGGGTCGTAGTTTAGGCACCCCTGATCCAGACTGATCATGTCTCCTTTTCCCAAGGGAAAGGTGTGGCTAGATAGACATCTCCATGTTTTTAGAAAGAGAACAATCAAATTCCAAATCCTTCTGACATACCCAAACTTTTCCGATGTGTAGTTTTTATTGCTCTGGCATTTCTCCCAATGAATCCATTAACTACAGAGGTTGTGCTGTGATAGCAATGGAGATGGGTAACTTTCCATAAAATTAATCAATAATCCATGTCCTAATAGATCTTCATCTCCCAAACTTATAAATTGTTCTTGCTTATATCCTAACTGCATCTATGCGACGGATTCATTTCACATGCAACTGCGAAATAAAAATATGTTTTAATTTAGATTTGTGTAAACAAACCATCTCTAAAAATAATTGCAGTGATTGAGTAATTAGTAATTAAATGAAGAACTACTCATTAAAGCAACAGAGAGAATGAGGCAGCTGCTGTATTTGTGAATGCCTCTGCAAGGAGAATTTCTAGTTTTATTTATTTATGCACCCATAAGCCATCCCCTTTAGTGACAATGCAGCACTGGCAGGGAATCTTCTTGGTGTCTGTGTGTATTGATAAGACTGAAAATCTCCAAACTAGCTTGCATTTTCTTTTCGTTATGTGGTGTATCGTCCACTTGATATGCATAATGAAAAAAATTCATAGCGAAGAGCTCTGTGGAATGGAGCTTTTTCATTATGCGGGGTTCTATTGTAATCTGAAGAACATGTGTTACCAGTTGTAAGAAAAAACCCACATTGATTTGTATACAATAGTATTCCGTATAACGATTTTAATCCATGCCACAGAGCTCATAGCCATGCGATTTTCCCTATGGGAAAAATCGTACAATGATTTTTGGCGCCAAGTGGTTTTTCCCATTGAAAAATCATTGTACGGATTTTTTCCATAGGGACAATCGCTATGCAGAATGCCTCCCCCCCCCCCAAGCCTAATCGCTATGCAATTTCATCACTGTATTGGGCGATCGTTATATGGAGTTCTACTGTATTTATTTATTTATTATTCATACTTATCAACTGCCCTCCTCAAGGAGGTGACCCAGGGTGGCTCACAATTAATAAAAAACCACAATAAAACACTCTTTAAAACATTCTTTAAAAACCCTAAATTTAAAACCTTAAAATCAAAATCTAAAAACTGGCGCCCTACAAGGCGTGCAAGCGGGTCCCTTTCCCCCCCACGCTACTGGACCCTTAGCGCTTGCTAAGGGTCCAGTAATGTGGGGGAAAGAGGCACAGCCCGGAGAGGGTTCAGAATAAGCCTAGCGCAGCCCAGCTGGGCTGCTCTAGGCTTCTTTCGAACCCCATCCAGGCTGTGAATGACTTCAGGGACAAACCGCTTGGTTTGCCCCCGAAGTCAAGCTGACCCTAGGCTAGCAAACTGCATGGTTTGTCCCTGACGTCAGGGCTTTTTTTTTTTTTAGAGTTGTTCAATGCATGCATCAGACAATGCTAAAAACCAGATAACGACATGACTTGTGGAACCAAGTCATAACATTATCTGGGGTATTACTGTATTACTTTTCCATCCTATGCTGAAGTTTAAAGTACTGTACAGTTATTTCTCTGAACTTAGGTCTGGGATTTCTTGTATTTTGTTTGTCCTTCTCATTTAAATTCTAGAGTAGTTTTAAATAACTGCTGTTACTTTGACCTACAGTGGCATTTCAAAGTCTGAACAATAATTAGTGAAATAAAAGCCACATAATTACTTTCTAACACCCACCCACACTATTTTTTTCCAGTTATCGGACAGAACACTTCATGATTTTAAATGATTGAGGAGGAAAATAAAACTCACTAACAGACATTTCTTAAATAAATAACATTATCAGAATTTTAGCAGACAGAAGTGTCACTTAGCTAGATGAACCGCTATTAATCTGTTCAACACAACCTGACATTTTAGAATCAAGGCTCTCTGAAACTAAAAGAAAAACAAGGTGAAAGAGAACCTTTTATGGGGCCTTATAAATAAGCATGTGAAGAATATTTGTTAATTTCCTTGTTCTTTTCAAGCTGACACTACAAGAGACCTACATGAGAAAACTCTACATGGCTTGGTAGACCTGATTGTTGCAGTTTTCAATCCTGTCTGCCAGCAGAATATAAAGGAAGCATTGCTCTTTGCCAATCTTAAAGTGGATTTCACCTACTCACCCTTTCCTTTAATGTAGGGTTTCCCAACCTACAGCCCACGAGCTGGATCCTTCCCATAGCACCAAGCAATCCACCCCAACCTTGTTCCAGCTTCTGCCACCACCAGAACCAGCCATGGACTTATTTACAGCTGTGAAAAAGTGCTTACGACAGCCGTAAATGAGTCTGTGGCCATCAAAAATGCATTTACTGCAGCTGTAAATTAGCCCACGGTCATCATAAATGTGTTTATGACAGCTGCAAACACATTTTATGGCACCAGTCTGGGCCGCTCCGCTGTCTGAGGGGTGTGGTCCAGCCCGTGGTTCAAAAACATTGAGAACCCCTGCTTTAATGAATGGGTCTGCTTGTGTAATTTCAGGGGGAGAGAAGGTTAGAGGTTAGTAGGAACTGCTAAATGTACATCTCTGCTTTATTGGTGGCAGCAGAAGGGGAACGTTTTGAACATAGAAGCAGATCTTTGGGTAAGGAGTAGGATATTTAGCCCAATCCCAGGCAAATCCTATCCCATCTCACAAGAATCTTTATCCTCTGAATGAGAACAAGATACACAGTACTGTACTTCTTTTCTTCATTACAATTTGTGCAAAATGATTTTGAGATGTTCTGCATAAACCTAGCATCTTTACCTTTAAGAAATAAAGTATGTGTACATAGGAAGCTGGGAAGGGTTGGTCGAATGTTTTAAAAAGGCACAAAGTACAATATGTGCCTTTTGATTGTAGCTTCAAGTAATTTCTGCAAAGTTACAAAATGTAAAGTAATTTCTGTACAAGCTACAGGATTGTACAAGATGCACATTTTGTGCCATATATACAGTTTATAGAAAAATAATTTTTAGCACCTGAAAAACATCTCGTGGGGGTGGGGAAGGACTGTAGTTCTTTCTCCTCACCTAAGAGGATTTACATTCTCACTTATAGAGTGTGCAAAGTATGTTGCCCTCATTCAGTCAATACTTATACATCAGAGGCAGGATGCGCAGCTGGGGTCCAAGTGACAGTGCTCTTTACTCCAAATTTTTGGGATAAGGTTATACCCCACTCAGAGCAGCTGCTGCTGATATCAGATATTTGCCATTCAAATCCTACAATTCCTTCCATTCACCATGATGAGTGGTGCTAATTGAGCTCTAGGCCAGTGTTCCCCAATCTTTGGTTTTTGGACTTCAGTTCCCAGAAGTCTAAGTTAATTCCCCAAAGCACTGATCAGCCAATGTAATGACTTAGGCTTCTGGGAATTGAATTCCCCTTGTGGGATGTGCTCCACGTTAGGAACCATTGCTCTACGCCCAACCATCTGGAGATCTAAAAACTTCACCTTCCTAATCCTGAGCCTTCTACTGTCAGCATAGTGAACATGTGCATAAGCTTGACATCAGCAGCTGAGATTCTGGAAAGCTATTCCTAGCACCCTAAAGTTTAATACAAGCCTTGAATCTAGACCAGTGTTTCCCAACCTTTGGTTTTTGGACTTCAATTCTCAGAAGCCTAAGGCCATTCCCCAAAGCACTGATCAGCCAATGTACTGACTGAGGCTTCCGAAAAATGAAGTCCAGAAACCAAAGGTTGGAAAACACTTATCTAGACTCTTGGACTGGGAAGCACTGGACTTGCAACTGACTCTTGTTAAATGCATATCAAAATGCCAGTCAAGACATTTTAAAACTTTAACTGGTTTTGGATTTAGAAGATTTAAATGACCCATCTTTTCCATCACAGTGTTTTCCCATTACGGAGAACACACTTCAAAATAAACAAATTAATCCAGTCAATACAGGTGAAAGAAAACAAGCTCACCCACTAGAAACTTTGAAGGGTTGATCTGTAGATGGAAATTGCTACTGGATAATTTCTCCTCTTATAAAACCGTAGAACAACTGAGCTGGGGCCTTTTAGACCAACAAGTCCAACCAGTGGTGTAGCGTGATGCAGGCAGCGGCGGAAAAATGTCACTTGGGCATATGGGTGTTCTTGGACTTCAATTCCCAGAAGCCCTAGAGGCTGCTGTGGGGATGGTCACTGGCATCTTGGGCCCGACCTAGGGGGCGGCAAATTTGACTTATGCCCCGGGCAGCTGCAACCCACATCCTGAACCCTGGGAGGCTGAAACCCACGCTATGCCACTGAGTCCAACCCCCTGCTCAATGCAGAAAGGCATGTGGAAGCAGACCCTCTTAATGCATGAATGTGTGCATTTTTGGTACCTCAAATGTAAAGTAACATTATAGTCTGTTTTATGGAAAATCTGCATAAAAACAAGTAGATGTCATGTAATTGGATGCTGACAATGAATCTGCAGCCTGATAAAGCTGGTGCAAGAGCTGGGATTTCTCCTGTTTCCAGAGCTAAAATAATAGAACTGCTAGACAGCTCAGTGGTTTAGATACATGGCTATGGAGCCAGAGGTTTGGAGTGTGATCTGATGATCCATAGTGTTGCTTCCATCTTTGCAATTCTAAGATCATCATTATTATTTCTTCATTCATTGAATAAGCATCTCTCTAATTTGCATGCTTTACCTAACAGTAATCCAGCTAGTGTATTGTAAGAATGTCATGACAACTTTAAATCATGAAAAAATAAGCACAGAAATATGAGTGTAAATGAAATAAAATAAAATAACATAACATATGAGAAGTAAAATGAAAGTCAGAGAGCAATAGAAAATATCATTAAAGGCTTGGTGGTCTTTTTTCTTTTGAAGGATACTATGCCACCCTGTGGATGAGCTCATACGTGCATCTGCCTGCCACCTCCTTTGCCCTTATTCTCTTAGCTTCTGTGGTAGTGATGGTTAGTATGGGGATAAAAAACTACTGCAACTGTTGGAAAGAAGAGAAGAGAATGACTACTAGACATATGCATTCAAGCACTGGGAGGTTTCAGTAGCATATGATGCTTAAAACATCCTTCCAGGTGAAGTTATGTCATTCTACCTTAGGGTTGCCATATGTCCCAGAAAACCGAGATTGTCCCAGATTCAAGGTCGGAAAAATTGTCCTGGCCAGTTCAATAAAAATCATGTTAATGTCTTGAATTTTAAAAACTTACTGATTATATATTATAACACACCATTAAAATAAATTTGAACTCTCACCATCTAACAAGCAATGTCCTGCCACATTGGAGTTGGAGTATACATGGAGACAAATCTTAATGTCCTTGCCTCACACCACCACCCAATAAGTGTGACGAGTGTGTTTCCTGGAACTGTGGATGTTAAGAGTTGACTGCAACGTGACTTCTCAGAAGAACAACAGATTATAGTAAGAATTAACTGTTGTAAATAAATTCATTTATGTATTGATATATTTAATGTGAAAGTGTTTTATAGATATCATTATATTATGTATATTTTTAAAAAGGCTATTTTGTAGATAATCCACCCATTTTTGTCAAGTATACTTCTGTCCCAGTTTTGTGGGAGAGAATTATGGCAACTCTATTCTACCTACAGTAGTCTATGGTCTTCTTTTGTGTCTAGGTCAGACTTTAAACTGCCAAAATGAAGCCACCTTTTGGTGAATCCATTCTGTAGTTCTTTTTGTGGGATCTAGTATAAGAAAGATTAGCTGGCACAAGGTTGCCATTGCCTGGGTTACACCCAATTGTGGTTCAAAAATATGACAATTTTCGAGAAGGCTGTTTCTTTGTACCTCAGTCTATTGTCAAAGCAAGCACATATATCTGTCCCTCTTGTTTCTTTATATCAGCAATATTTGGAGTACAATAATACCTCATATAACATTAGTATCGAATAACACTAAAATCGCATAACATTAAGGAATCTGGGGGGAAGAATTGCATCGGATAACATTAAGATCCTATGGGATGCTTCAGATAACAACCGCTAAAGCCTGTGTGGTTACAATGTATCTCTATGGATCCCATAGGATTTTAACATGCATCAGATAACACTAAAAATCGTATAACACCAAGACTTGTGGAACCAGGTTTTAGTGTTATATGAGGTTTTACTGTAGTTAGAAAGCAGAGACAGGCAAGGATGGTACGAGGACAGTATAAAATAAGGCTGAAGTCCCATGTGACCTCAGATTTCACCCTCTCTGTTTAATGAGCAATTCAAAAGATATGGTAATGGGATGAAAAAGATAGTGTTTGTAGTCAAGAGTTGGGAACAGAAGCCAGTATGACAGTTCAGTCACAGCAGTTGGTGCCGGACTAAGAAGAAGATGCAATCAGATGAAGCTGAAACATTCATTCAAGCAAAATGAACCACTGAGAAGTAAGGAATGGCTTATAGCTGGAGGTAAACCTGGCAGGAACACCTACTTCAAAAGCAGGTCAGGACACTGGCAGACTGTTTTTCTAGGAAAGGATGAGCGTTTACTTGGAAACATGTTAAGGATTATCAGTCAAGAGGACCTTGTGGAAGGCTTGGTGAGGCAAGTTGATATGAGAAAACACAACTTCTGGTAGTGTGAGGATCTAGAAGTCCCAGTGGTTTGCCTCTATGGGAAAATAGATACCTGCTGGGGTTGATAGTTCAGCATGAAAAGCTCCCCTCTTAATAGGCACCAACTGCCATGAATATGAAAGGTTGAGAGGGCTCCTTTACACATAGTAAATGGTGAAACCTTCTTGTTGTAATATTTAAAAAGGAACTTTCTGGATGTTACCAAAGAGAAAGCTTTCCTCACTCCTGGCTAGAGTTTTAGTAGATAAAGAAAGAAACTAGTATTACTAGTTGATATTACTGATGATATTGTCCGTTTACAACTTCTCACATCTGCAGGGCATAAAAGGGCATGATTTTCACTTATAGGACATGTAAAATATTTTGTCCTCATCCAAGCAATACTTATTCATCAGAGGAATATACGTGACATCAAGCAAAAAAAAAAACCTACCACACTGTGGGTGTGGCCTAATCTGTGGACATGGTCAGGTGAGGGTGGGCATGACCATGTGACTCTGTGGGCATGGCCAGATGTTGGCCATGTGACCTGCTGGGTGTGGCCATGTGACTGGGTGGATGATCTAGTCATGTCTGCCACATGACCATGAAAACATCTGCAAACACAGACAACACTGGTTCTTTGGATGTAAATGGAGATGAACACTGCACCCTAGGGTCAGATACGACTGACTTTTGAGCAAGGGCAACCTTTACTAACCACTTGCAAGTAAACAGGGCCAAACTTCACAACAAATTTTAATGCCAATCAGGGATCTTTTGTTATTAGGTAAAGTTTTCCCTTGCTTGAAAGCCAGTCATATCCAACTCTAGGGTTCAGTGCTCATCTCTGTTTATAGCCAAAGAGCCAGTGCTGTTTTCTGTGGTCATGTGGCAGGCATGACTAGACATGGAGCGCATGGAACACTGTTTACCTTCCCACCGAAGTGGTCCCTATTTATCCAATTGTAATTTCTTGCTTTCGAACTGCTAGGTTGGCAAGAGCTGTGACAGACAACAAGAGCTCACACCACGGTGCAGCATTCAGGTCTCAAACTGCTGAGGATCTGAACCTAGGTGAGCACCTTAACCACCCCAACATCACTTGGAGGACCCTGAATAGGCTGAGTTCCTAAATGCAAGACCAACAGGCTCAAGTGAGGGCTGGTGGAAGACAACAACACATGGTGTGAATATGGAGAGATACAGAATTTGGCTTATTTACTGGTCTGCCAATTACTGCCAGACACATGCACTGCTGAGGACTTAAGTTTGCATTGCAGGTGCATGGGTGGCTGAAGGTACGCAAGGGCATTATCGACTTCTGCCAAGGACTCTACTTGTTCGCCACCGCGCAGGAGCTCCATCTCCGGGTCGGCGTAGCTCTGGCCAAGGGTCAATCAGAGCCATCGCCAGCTAGCAGACGGACCAATTACCTCTGCTGGATGGCAGGAAGGGCTGAAGGCAGTGACCAGAGGCAGTGGCATGCCCTGGAGAGGAGTGGCATGCCCTGGAGGCCAAACATGGGCAATTCTTTCAGTTTTTCATCATAGGGTTTGGAGGTTTACAGTCTCCTGATCATCCTTGTTGTCCTTCTCTGAACTTGTTGCAGTTTGTTAGTATCCTTCTTAAAGTCTAATATCTTGAACTGGAGTAATATATTTCCAAACAGTGGTGGGATGTCAAAAATTTTACTACCCCACCGTGATGTCATCACAGTGTGGGCGGAGCTAACATAATGAAACCATGATGTTGTGGGCGGGGCCAAATAAAATAATAATAATAATAATAATAATAATAATAATAATAATAATAATAATAATAATAATAATAATAATAATAATAATAATAAGCACACACACCTTAGCCCACCCACCCACAACACAAACCCGTAAATAAATAAATAAAATAAATAAATAAAATAAAAATTACATTAAAATACACATAAATCAGCCCATCCACCAAACACAAACCCGTCACTTACCTGTTAGTATAAGTGCCTGGGCAGCACCATGTTGCAAGATGGATATGGTCATCGTACTGGTTCTCTAGGATAATATGCTTTGCAGTGGTTCCCAACAAGGGGTACACAGCCCACAGGTGGACTTCAATTCCCAGAAGCCTAAGTCAGTACATTGGCTGATCAGTGCTTTGGGGAAATGACTTAGGCTTCTGGGAATTGAAGTCCAAACACCAGCATTTGGGAAACACTGCTTAATGTAAATGTAAAACAGCTGCACCTCCTTAAGGGTTCTCCACTTGGAACAGCAATTGGAACAGCACAGGTGTAGCTTATTGATGAGACTTTGCGTAAAAACCCAAGCCAGGCCGCTAGGCCTGCCAGCTGCCAGACCTTTTTAGGAACTGTGGTAGTACGTCAATATAGGTAAAGGTATTAAATACACATTAAAATACACACAGACACACCACATCCAAAGGTGAGTCACTTACCCTGGGGAGCAGGCTATAGGGACCATCAGGCTAGCAGCTTCTCTTCCTCCTCTCCGCTTGGGAGGACAAGGAGGCTGTGCATACATGCCAAGCACTGTAGGTGTGCATGCACACCAAGTGTTTGGAGTGCATGCACGGTGGGGGAACCACTGAAAAGGTAAGCCCTGAAGGTTGTTCCTCCCCAAAAGCTGCTACTGGTTCTCCGGGACACTGGGAAACGTTACTACCGGTTCTGGTGAACTGGTGCGAACCTGTTATATCCCATCACTGTTTCCAAAGTACTTAACTAAAATTGTCTCTGTTGTTCAAAAAGATCCTTCCATTTAAAATGAATCCAAAAGTTCCATAAGGGGAAAGCATTGAAGTCCACAAAGCTCAAAAACTCTTTTTCATATTTGTTACAATGCTGTATTGACCTTATGTTGTCCTAGATATAGCACTGCTTTGCAGTATTTTAATCATGTTGGTTGGCATTCAGGTAGCAAATTTCCGAGTCTTAGCTGTACTAAATGTAGTCATTTACCCCACTGCTGGGATAAGAAGTCGTCCACAGGTCAGTGGAAAAATAGAATCACTATGCATTTCACAATCTAATTCAGCTAATCCTGTCCCTTGACCTTTATGGAGAACAGAGAAGCAAGCACATCACGGTTTGCCTTCTGAGTGCAAAAGTGAAATGACATTCTGTGATTTTAAAAAGGAGTATCAGGTATTTAACAGCTAAAGAATGAACTACAATAAAACATAAATGTTCGCACTACACTTTTCTGCTCTAGCTTTAAAGTGGAAAGAAAGAGGCCTGCTCAGTCATGTGTATATTAAACCTAAGATGGCTTCCTCTGCCTGGATCTCCTTACAGAACTTTGTAGCTTTACAGAAGCTGCTAATTTATACATTCCACTACTTAACCAACATATGCTGCTGACATGATAAAACTAATAAACAGGAGTGCCTTACTTAATAGGAACTGACCAGTATTTTGTATGTTTCCTAGTAATCTGCAGGGTTATTAATCTATGATGTAACTTTGACTGGATGTGTGTCTTTCATGCACCTACTACTTATATTTCTGTATCAGGCACCAAGCTCTTATGGAACACAAAGCAAAGATCTCTCTCAGCCATGGTTTTAGTTCTATTTTGATTCTATTTTGCTAAGACAGGGTCTCTTGTCAGTCCAATAATGTGACCCAGAAACTAGAATATTTATTTAAAAAATACATGTGATTTTTACAATGCACATTAGGTAGTTTAGTTCCTTGTAATTTACTCAATAGGAGACAATAGAGATAAGGTTCCCCAGAAAATTAAATTTCCCATGAAAGTAAACAAAAAGCACTTTGCGGCTCTCCCAGAGAAGGAAAAACCAAGGGGATAGAGAAGCTAAAACAAGCCAAAAAAGAAAATGTTTTGATTCTTCTAAACCAGGGTTCCTCAAATTTGGCTCTCCAAATTTTCTTGGACTTCAATTCCCAGAAGCCTTGATCAGCAGGTGTACTGACTTGGGCTTCTGGTAATTGAAGTCCAAGAACACCTGGAGAGCCAAGTTCGAGAGTTTTTTTAGTGTAATTCATCAGAACCAAGTTCTCACATTTTTTCTTTACTTGTAAATATTGAATTTGATAATTTTTACTAGTTTTAAGGAAGAGATACAGTAATACCTCAGTTAGTGTTTGCATCGCATAACGCTAACATCGGATAATGTCGGGGAATTTGAAGCAAAAATGTGCATCACACAATGTTAACATAATGTTGTGCGATGCAAATGTTTGTCTCAAATTCCCGGACATTGATCTCTGCCCCAAAGCCTGCAGGGCTGAAGCCAAGATCTGCAGGCTTTGGGGCAGAGATCTCCGTTCAGATCGGCGGTTTGGTTGGGGGGAGAAGGGCTACGCGCCCGCTCTCCCACCAACCTGACCAGCAATCTGATCACACACTGGGACTGCCAGGGTGTTGGGGGAGAAACCGTGCACACGCACAACCTCTCCCCCAACACCCCAGCTGTCCTAGACAATCGCTGGGACTGCTGGGGTGTTGGGGGAGAGATCATGCTTGCGCACGATCTCTCCCCCAACACCCCAGCTTTTCCTGGGCAATTGCTTGGGACAGCTGGGGTTTTGGGGGAGATATTCCCCCCCACACCTGGCTTGCTAAGGGGCTTAGCTATCCAGGTGGGGGGCTTCTTAAGAGAGGCTGGGGAAAGGGTCCCAAGCCTCTCTTAAGAAGACCCCACCCTCCGCCTGGATTGCTAAGGCCTTTAGCAATCTAGACGGAGGTTTCTGAAAAGAAGGTAGGAAAAGGTTTTCCTTCCTTCTTTTCAGAAACACCCTGGGCGGCCAACCATCCCGCATTCTGCGCGGCAATCCCATTTAGGGAGGGGAAATTTCGACTTACCCTTGTTTCGAAAATGGTACCGGACCTCCCCCGTTGCGTCACGGAAGCACCGGTTTCCACTCCGACCGGCAGGCAGTTAAAGAGAAACGGAGCCGAAATGACTCCAATAAACTGCGCCTGCGGAGAAACCCAGTTTGGCGCAGTTTATTGGAGCCTTTTCGGCTCCGTTTCTCTTTAACTGCCTGCCGGTCGGAGAGGAAACCGGTGCTTCCGTGACGCAACAGGGGAGGTCCAGTACCATTTTCAAAACAAGGGTAAGTCGAAATTCCCCCTCCCTAAATGGGATTGCCGCGCAGAATGCGGGACGGTTGGCCGCCGTGAGAAACACACACACCCACCCACCGAGCTTGCTAAGCAAACCAGATCGCCCCCCTGTTCCCTTTCCTCTTCGGAAGGCCACCAGGCCTTTGACAACCTTTCCTCTGTTCAGGCCTTTGGTCTTTTTTTTGGGGGGGGGGGGCTTTTGAAAAAGAGGGTTTACGCCCCCAAAGTTCCCAGCCTCCCCAGGTGTATAATTCATATTCTTTAAGAATTTTTCATGCTCTGCCATTTTGTCAGCTAAAACAAAAATGGATACACTGGTGTAGGGTAAATCATTTTATTGGTAAAAAATAAAAGCAGGGCGGGGAGGCTTAGTACTCAGGACTGGTGGATGTGCAAGAAATGCAAGAAAGGGAATATGTCTTTGAATTGCTAATGTGAAGATTTTCAGCAAGATCCCTGTGAAGGACATACTCCTGTGTAAAAAAATGAAATAGAAGAACATTTTAGTAAACTTTTCTATCTCTTTCTGCCTCCCCTACTCATCTCTCTCTCATACACGCATGAATGCTTTCTCAAGAAAAACACACTGAGAAATAAAATTCTTACTTGCATGGCTTCTATGCCCTCTTCAGTTTCCAGAGTTTCATTTAAAGTTGCCTTATCTTCATCTTTCTTTTCTTCCTCTTCCAAAAGGCCATCAAAGAATAACCGGGATGGAGACCAGGTAGGTCCAATTTCTTCCTGCCTTGTTTTCTCACCACTTGGTTTGGTGGCTTTGAAAAGTATCCCCACCATCCACAACATCTACAGGTTTTGGAAAACCCTCAGCAGTTGAAGATCTTATGGTGTGCAGTTTTTCGAACAGCCCTTTTAGAT
This sequence comes from Furcifer pardalis, assembly GCA_030440675.1. Taxonomy (NCBI): domain Eukaryota; kingdom Metazoa; phylum Chordata; class Lepidosauria; order Squamata; family Chamaeleonidae; genus Furcifer; species Furcifer pardalis. The sequence goes on along the minus strand of CP126894.1, from coordinate 45,260,591 downwards.
CGCACTCATGGCTACAGTAGGTCCACCAATCACTACATTCAAAACAGCATTTTGTTGGGGTGGTGGTTTCAGGATCCGAGTCTTGACCAGCTGCTAATATGGTAAGCTCTCTGCTGCAGAAAAAGCTCTCTGCTGCAGAAAAAAAAGTTTCTTTCTTGCCTTCTGAGAAGCTGTAGAAGAATCCAAGTCTAATGAGTTGGTTTTCAGACTCAAGGGTGGAAACGAAAAAAACCATAGGCTACAGGATAGACTTTTTCATCTTTTTGGTTTTTTTCTTCAAGGGTGCATGGGGTAGGGGCATGCCAACAGCACCCACATCTGCTTCATGTAATGGGATACTTACATGTTTTGCCTAAATCCTCTTCCTCCGTTGTATTTTCGGCATTTTATGTGGTAAAGAAAGGTCTGTGGTCTTCGGTGGCCTGCTTGTCATCTTTACGTCCACTCCTCAGAACTTGTCTGGGCACGCAAAAGGTGAAGCCTGTTTCAAAAGGGCCTTCTCTGGGAAGGTCACATAGGTTATAGTGGGTATCACATGTCCCTACACAGCCAGTCTGCACTAGGGTTGTCCTGCCCTCATTCCCGGGGCGGCAAGCCACACATTCCCAGTCTGGGGTATACCTGAGGGTGGCCATTTCTGCTTCGGGGTGTCCTTTCCTACTCCGTCACATTCACTGTACTGCTTTCCGGTCATGGAGGCTACAGATGAAGGTCATTTCCTATCACGTGGGTAAACAGGGCTCATTGCTACTACATCATTTCTGGCGCACATGGCCGTGATGCCATTTCCAACCATGCGGGTAAACAAACATGGTGCTGCTGACGTCACTTCCGGTCACGTGGGTAAACAAAAGTACATGGTGTGACATCACTTCTGGTCACATGTGTAAACAAAAGCACATGGCGATGACGTCACTTCCGGCATCCAATTTTTACAGCAAGTAGGTGCATTAAATTACTGATGTTGTCCGGATTATACCCCTCCTCCATTTACCACTGTTAAAGAATGCAGATAGTTTCATATCATGGATAAGTTGGAGGTCACTGGCATCTGCCTAAGATACAAGTTGTGCTCCATTCTCATTGGTCTGGTTATAGCCACAAGCCTCACTGTGACAACTAAAATCTCGAATAACAAAATTTATTTAGTCATAAGTAAAATTGTCCAGTTCATTAAAACTAAAATTTGCTTCTGACAGCTTATAGACAGAGGTACAGAGAATTGTGGGGTTCAGATGGTGAGAATTTCAATGTTTTTTTGTTTGTTTTTTTGTTTTTTTTTTTTGTTTTTGTCAGTGCAGCTGATATTATACTGAGGCCAGGTCTAACAAAAACTACAGTCCCATACCGGTCATGCATTGTCTCAATCACTAGTTTCATTCCAGTCACTTTGGGCCTGTACCTTGCTGTCCCCAGATGTGTTTCCTGTAGCAGATGTATGTTACATTTGTATTTCCTGCACATGTCCACTAGGAGGACAGACCTATTACTCAAAAGTCCCTTAATATTTATTGAGATTATTGTTATGGTTGATCTTGACAAAGACGTTTCTGGTGCATTCATTCTTCAGTTCCTTTGGTTTGATCTGATGTTAGAAAGATTAGCCAGCAGGGTTGCCACCCAGGGTAAACCTGATTGTATTCACAATCTTTGAGGAGGCTCTTTCTGTGTACCCCAGTAGAGTGTTCAAGGTAAATGAGGTTATATAATGAGTGGTTTTGCCAATTTTGCCACCTACTGAGTTTCTATCGCATGGTTGGGGAATGAAACCCAGATCTTCCAAGTCCCATTACTCTATTCACTTTATCATACTGGATGCCTTTCTTCATGCTAATATAGACAAGACAAGACAAGACTATGCTGTGTTGTGTTATATTAGGTTAATGTTTGTTCACTATGTTAATACTCTTCATTATAGCTTAATTGCCCTCTAGTCCCAAGGAAATACTATCCAGGAGTGCCAGTACTTTTCAGAGAAAAGCACTGATTTGAAGGGAAAGGAAGGACATAAAAGCCCTGGTGGACAACTACAAGGCTGGTGAAAAGGAGAGGGAGAAAAAGAAATAGAGGAGTTTTGGCTACATATTAAAAGGTCTATAAAGTCAGCGAAAAAGAGATATTTTATGGCCACAACAAGCCTTTGGAGACTGTACAGTAGTTGCTAGATTAGGAGCTGCAGAGTTTGGAATTGTTTGGTGTCTTGACAATAGAATTATTTTGAAATCACAATATGTCAGGGATTTCTAAGGCTGCTACAGTCTGGAGGTCAACCTCTGCAACACATTTTGCAGCTCAGTAGAAACCAATAGTACACTTTCCCTCTAGGGGTGTAATTCAAACTCTATGTCTGAGCAATCAGCTTGCAAACGAAGCCCATGCTTACCTAGCAATGACAAATCACAAAACAAAAACAAGTTAATTTGCAATATGGAGAGTTGTGGGAACCTCCTGCTGGGATATACAGATGTCTTTAATATCCAAAGGAAACTCTGCTTTTAATGACTTTTTATCTGCATTATATAGTTTGATTCTCCAAAAACAAAAATTGCTATGGTAACCTGGAAGAAATTTTTGGGAGAAGAAAAGAAAAGGCATTTCTCCCCCCCCCCTCTGAACAAAAGGAGGGAGCTTTGCTCTTGAATGGATATATTACTTTTCAGGATAATAACATCATAACTAACCTATACTCAAATGATAAGCCAGCCCTCATGGTGCAGTGGCTAAACTGCTGCAAAATGTTGTGAGTTCAATCCTGATGGGATTCTGGGTTGACTCAGCCTAACATCTTTCCAAGGTCAGTAAAATGAGTACCCAGCATGTTGGGGACAAAATGCTAATTACCTTGTGAATTTCCCAGAGAGTGCAACAAGCGCTATGAGGCAGTATATAAGTGTAATTACTATTACTGTACTATTAAATTGCTATAGTAAAATGTTGTTTTGGAATCGACTGTGCGACTGAACAGATAACTAGTTATAGAAGCAATTAGATTGTCAAGATAACAGAGAAAGGGGGTTAGGCTGGCAAGATTGCTCAGTGGTTAACGTAACTAACTGTGGAGTCAGAGGTTGGGAGTTCAATTCGCCATTGTGCCTCCTGCTAGAAGAATCAATTTGTGTGGCAAGGTGTACGATACCAGGGTGCAACAGAAGAAGGGAACGGTAAACCATGTATTTCCTATTTAAAAGCCCTGGAAAATGTTACTTTAAATCAGAAGTGACTTAATGGCACTTCTTCTTCATCATCATCAGCAGCAGCAGCAGGAGTAAGGAGGATAAGAATGTTGGAGAGAAGCTAAAGGACTTATTTTCATCTATTTTCTAATCTAGGCAGAAGATGGAGGGCCAATAACTACCTGTATCTGAACTAATACTTTTTGAAAGTGAATTAAGTGAAATAGAGGTGACAACATGAATCTATCATCAAGCTGATATCTAACAAATAACCAATTCCAGATGGTATCCATCCATTTATTTGCAAATAGCTCTAATGTGTAACTGCTGATCTTTTAATAAAAATTTGTAACATGTCCCTAAGATCATCTTCCACATCACTGGAAAGTGGCAAATATAATGTCAATTTCTGAAAGGGGATCTGGCCAGGGGCATCCAGGCAATTCTAGATTGATTAACTTAACATCTGTTCTTGGTAAATTGGTGGAAAGTATTATTAAAATTATAACTGTATGTGGCAGGGAGCCAGGTTTTACATATGCCTGTGCCATGCTAATACAGTAATGCCAGGTAGGGCAGTATCACAGTCTTGAGTAATCTTGCTTCAAAACAACTTGCCAGGAAAGCCATTAGCACCATTTATTATGCTGACTGAAAGCAGGAGAGGAAAGGGAGGGGGGGAAATCCTCAATACCCTAGGCTCTATTTTTCTTTGTGATTCAATCCTGCCTCTTATGATCTTCCCTGCTAAAGCTGCAAAAACAACCCAAGTGTATATTATTTTGTTCATTTATTACTTCTTACACCGCTATTGTATTCTACCCAATTTTCTCCCTTTTCACATAGAGTGAAAAAGAATGCTTCTGACCTGACAAAACCCATTTCCTTTAATCTAATTTTTGTTGTTGTTTTATGCTTCATGGCTTCGTTTCTCTATTTCATAGTGGATCTCAGTACTGTAAATTAGATAAGAGCACATCCTGATTCTACTTCAGTTCAAGGTCTACCCTCTTATTCATACTTAGCTGAAATCCCCTTAATGGGTTTTTCCCTTTTGCTCTTCAGAATCTTTTTGTACTGCATCTCAAATTGTATTCATCATTATTTCTCAAACCTTACTGTTTTACAATAATCCAGGAAACAGGGACTCTTTGCAGAAAACCATATGCATTTCTCATTTAGTACAGTCAGCAACTGAATACACAGAACGTTTGAATGGCCTTATTCTGATTTTGCAGTCTTTCTTCTTTAAAATGTTTCCTTTTCTATGGGATTACATATGTTTGTATGCTGAATGTCCTTTAAATGTGAATTTGAATAAGTTTATTTCAATGCTTTCTGTGATGGCTTATAACATAAACATAAATATAGCAATTATAGATTGCAAAAGAGTGGCCACAAAATGTCGTGACAAATCATCACACTGTGTGCTAACTTCATGTGTTCTCTTAAGAATGGTTCATATTAAAACCATCACCATCATCATTGCCACCCAGACATATAGACCTGCACACATGCTAAGGAACTGGATGAAGGAATTACAGGGCATTGTGGACTATTCTGTTCTTTGCTGATGTTCACAGCAGGAAGTTCTCTCTACCATAGGTCTATCTGGACAGCTTGGGAAAGGGGTCTCCATGTATGCAAGCATGTACATTTTGGAGGCCATACATAGGGCTACCAAATGTTGTAAGTGATTTGATGTTGGTAACAATAAGAACATACAAGGAAGCACCCCATGCCACTTACTGTTGTTTCTCCTACAGAGAAGCTTTATAACATGTACCACATCATATATGGAGAAGCCTCTTTCCACACCATCATATATGGCAGGAAGTATTTCTGTCATGAGCCTTGGTCATGTGTTCCCCTCACTCATTCTTGCAATGCATAAAAGAGTAACCCATCATTTTATATAATGAAATGAATGCCACCTTCTCATATCATGGGAAACATGTCGTAAGGCTTATTTGAACAGTGACATGGTGATACATTCAATGATTTTGTTTCTAACACCATTATGTCCAGCTTTGTTCTTTAATACAGTCAGTCCAAAATTCTAAAGGCAACTTTTAAGCATGGTTGAAAAAAGCACTTAGAAGCCTCCAAATGCCTTGAGTTGTTAGGGTTCTTCTTTGGTGGAAGCCTTTTACACATGCTCCATTGAACTTCCATAATAAACATGCACATGTCAGGAAAGGAGAGGACACAGACTGTGTGCATGGTACATGTAATGAAGCTTTTGGATCCTGTTCAGGATCCAGGTGTGAATGTTGTGAGTGCAGCTTGAGAAGTATACAAAATCTAGGTATCATGAAAAAGACTGAAAACACTATGATACCCTTTCAGAGTGTAACTTTTCTTTGTATTAGTTAAACAGAGGACATGTGTAATTAGTGTAGATCAAGGTTCCTCAAACTTGGCTCTCCAGATGTTCTTGGACTTCAATTCCCAGAAGCCCTGATCAGAAGGTGTGCTAACTTGGGCTTTGGTAATTGAAGTCCAAGAACACCTGGAGACCCAAGTTTTAGGAACCCTGGTATAGACCAAAGGATGAGGCAGAGTGATCTCTACAGTTCATTCCAACCATCCACATAGTCTCTAATGCAGTGTTTCCCAACCTTTGGTTTTTGGACTTCAATTCCCAGAAACCTCAGTACATTGGCTAATCAGTGTTTTTTGGAATTGACTTAGGCTTCTAGGAATTGAGGTTGGGAAACATTGGTCTATGTGTGCATGTGGCTTTTGAGGATATAAATTGCTTTTTAGTCTGGGATAGGTATTGGAATGGGGCTGGTAGTCCCAGTTAGATAGCAATTGAAGTGTTGTTTGAGCAGGATTTCACAGGACCAAGGACTTCAAACCATAGATTGGGTAGATAGGCTTTTGTTGCAGCTGTGAACCCAACAGCAGTTCTATGCTGCTGCATTGCCATTGAAGAAAGATGAGTAGTGTAATGGCTAGAGCACATTAACAGGGTTGCAGAATGCTAGCTTCAAATCTATCAGGGATTCCCTTGGCGATATGTGTGGCTGGATGGCAGAGTAGCACTTTTAAGCTCTTACGCAGCGAAAGACTTAGTGCAATAACACACACACATATGCCTTCAGTGGAAAGGTGCGCTTTACTTACAGTGAGGGGAAGACAGACATACATAGGACTATATACAACAGTCTCTCTCTCTCTCCAAGCCCCACAGTAGGTAGACAGCTTGGAGTCCTCTGTTGGCTCCAACTCCAGGAGCACTCAAAAAGAGTCCTGGTGATCCTTTAGCAGTTCTTTCTTCTCAGTTGAAGAAAAGCTCTCAACAGCATCACCTCCTTCAGTGTCTCAGTCCTTCTCAGTATATAGACTCCTTCAGAATAGACAACCTCCTCCAGAATGAATAGCCTCCTCCGAATGACAACCTCCTCCATAGACCCTTCCCAGAGGGCCACAGTTATAACCTAGTGTTGCTGGGCAGATTCTCTAATCAGCCACAGCTGGGCTGGTACATGAGCACGTGGACCAGGCATGCACAGCCTGGCAATCAGTTTGAGGCTCTATTATGTACACCTGTGTTCAAAACACATGGAGGGCCTTAAAGTTGTACTATTCTACTGGGCAGCAATCTTTGTACAATACCCCCAAATGAAAAATGTCCTAACAAAATCCTTTGATTTTCCTTGCTGACCTTGACCAAATCACTCTCAGAAAAACATACCTTACAGCACTGGCGTAAGCAGTTTATGAGACAAGCCCACAGACACAATCTCAAACTCTTTCAAAGAAGTGCAAGTTACAGATAGGATGGATGACTAAGTTAATACAGGAAATCCTCTACAAAGTTCTACTGTGACACCTCTTCACTCTATGGAAGACATGCTGGGCTCTCAAAAGCAATGCCAATGAAGGGCTCTGGTAGAGTCCTCCAGGGTGATAGGATTTCATGCTTGACATTGAGGTAGACCACATGTCTGCCATCCAAAGACTGAAGTAAGTTCACATGTATTGAATGGCATATCACTAGAGGATTGACCAGCAATGTTAAATTAGAGAACATAACTAAATACAGTGACTGCGTAAAACAGTTTGATTGATATCCCTGAAAAGATTATCTACATGGAAGAAACTTACAGGCAAGTGCAAGAAGTATGGCTAGAACCTAGAGAATTGCTATGTACTTGTGGTGACCGACCCCACACAGGAGAGCAGACTGGCTGGCAGCCACTGCACAAGGACTACAGTCTGAAGTTGTTAGTCAGAAAGAGCTGAGTTCAGAAGCTGGTCATTAGAGAACTGAGACAGAAGGTTGATCCAGAAGAGTAGTTGAGTTCCCAACCCACAGGAACAAGGTCCAGGGTCAGTAATTAGGCAAGAGGTACAGGTCCGAGTGGTGTGGGGTTGGCACGAACACAGATTGTTCTGACAAGGTTTATGCTGGCATGTGTGTCTACTTAAGAAGGTCCAGGCTCAGGACTTACAGCTGGAAGTAGTCTTTGCAAACAAGCCCTTGCCTTTCACATTTGCCCATGTAGCTGATTCTGCAGTTGCATCCTGCACCTATCTGAAGTGCTGGGCTCTGCCTCCTCTTCACTGACACTTGGTGCCTCAGCAGGTGCTGGCTGTGTTCCTGTCAAGCCCCAATCAACTTGATCAACAGGAGGCAGTTCCATGCTGACCATGAGCTGAGATACAGGCAACAAGTTTTCCTCATCGGACCGGGGTTCCAGGGTCATGAAGTCTTCCTCATCGGAACCAGGCTACAGGGCCACAACAGTACTGAATTCTATTCTTTCAGATTTGCCTTTGGTATAAAAATACATGAGCCAGAATCCAGGTGGTTGGACTTGGTGTACAAAAGGAAAGAAGTAGTTTGCCCCAGTGGTGGGCATCAGCAGGTTCACACCAGTTTACCCGAACCGGTAGCAGAAATTCTGGCTGGCTGTGCCCATCCAAGTTTTGAAATAAAGTAGTCCTAATTTGGGTGCAATGCAGGGCTTTCCTCCTGGCCACGCCCACCATACCACGCCCACAGTGTGCTAGAAATTTTTTTTGGAGCCCACCACTGGTTTCCCCACTATTCAAAAACTCATGCTCAGCAAATTGGTACATATTTTGGGCCATTTGCATCTGTGTCCAATATTAATGTATCTCTTTATTTAATGTCAAGAAAATAAACTCTTTATGGATAGATACATATTTAAAAACCCTAATTCAAAGTAGTTTATTTCCATGAATGTGAAACTTTAATCCACCTAAGAATAAGAAACTGCTATTTAATAAACCTGATTTTAAATTAAAAACTGAAAGATAGGTTTTGCATAAATTGAAGTACAGTACATGACTAAATACATACTGAGCTTTTGATTAATATGAGATTTAATCATCAGAATAATTTGCTCAGTTTTCCCTGTAAAATTGTTCCAAATTTCAATATTTTAGGATTAAGGATTGCCCAAATATGCTATTTAATGTTGCATTCTGAACAAAAGTCTGTTGAATTTTGTACTGTATCAAAAAATAACATACCAGATACTGAAAGAAACATTCTGAAATTGAAAATTGACATAGCACCAATTATGTGTTATTTGTTGCACATAATTTTGTGACTGGTCCTACTAATTTACACCCCGTGACTACAGCATGAGGTGACACTGTGAGATCACAAGTGGCAGAAACATATATTGACTCTCAGTGCAATGGTATATTGCTAACCTAATTCAGTGGCGTCCTGCAGAAAATATTGTTTGTTAAATAATAATAATAACCTCTTTCCAGTTGCTTCTTACTACTCATTGTGGGAAACAATTTGATGGCATTTTTGCTCAGAAGATTCATTATGTCAGATTTGACTCACTTGGAAGGGAAAATTCTGTTTTAACATCGCTGCTCAAGTAACGTGTGGAATCTAGAGAGAGTCACATAAATGCCTCTTCCACACGTTTATTATTTATTTTATTTATTACATTTATGTCATACCCATCTGAGATCTTTTCCCATTCTGGGTGGCTTACAAGATATTAAAAAACTCTTTACAATAGAAAACATAGGGTAGGTTACAAGTTAAAAACAAGTGCAGTGTAGTCAAGTCCAGCTTGGAAGTTGCAGGTTCTAGTCCTCCCTGTACTGCTCACTGGGCAATCTTGGGTCCGTCACTCCATTTCAGTGTGGTGCACTTTCAAGGGTTATTGTGAAGAGAAAATGGGGAGATGAGTTCAATCTCTTTCAGGTAATTGGATGAAAAGTGGGGTATGCATTTATATTATGTATACTAATATGTATAAATTGTTCATCTAACTCATATGCAGTCCTACCAACTTAATTGTATCAGAGTATGGTGGTGGTGGTGGGTGGAATTTAGTTGTACAAGTCAGATAGCAAGAAGATTGCAGAAAATTGCTTGTGAAATTTTCCCTGCACATACAGTAATACACAGTAAGAATCTAGCCATTATTTAAATAAATATGCAATAAACCTCTACAGGCCTGTCTTCATGTATTTCAGGACATGAAAGAGAGATGCAATGAAAATGACATGCAGGAGTTATAATGATACTTTACAGATTTTTTAAAGTATAAGATGCTAAGAAACAAAATGTCTCTCCTCCAGAAAGACCCAGTATGAAACTGAATTCTCAGCCTCTGCTTCTTTAGCCACGTACCCAATTGATCAACCGATGAAGCTAGGCTGAGAGGATAGGGATATTGTTAATATAAGACGTGGTCTACTTCATATTGTGATGCCTTTGTCTGTAGTGATTAACATTACTTTACAGTAAGGACTAAAGCCATTTGGGCAAGTCTAGCACACTGTCCCTGAACCTCCCCAATCTATCTGGAAAAAAGAAGGGGAAGGGAAGGAGCAGAGAAGAGGAAGGACCAATGGAACAGTGATAGAACAAGGAACGTTTTGTACAGTTTGCAGAAAGTACACTCTGAGTTTCTTTGTCTTCTCTCATGGTCATGAGGTCTAAAAAATGGGGTGCCCAAACTTTTCACACTGGGGGCCTGACCACACCCCTGGAACAGGGCATGTTTGTGCATGTGCATCCGGAACCACTTCCAGGAGTGGTGTGGACACGTTTTTGCATGTGCGGGGAAGTCCAGAGCCACTTCCAGGAGTGGCGCAGATGCATTTGCACATGCATGGGGACATCTGGAACCACTTCCAGGAATGGTGCAGATGCCCCGTGCCACTCCTGAAAGTGGTTCTGGATGTCACTGCATGTGCAAACATGTCTGTGCCACTCTCAGAAGTGGTTCTAAATGTGCATTGGTGGATGCATCCCCATCCATGTCTGGGAGTGGTGAGGGCACCACAAGTTGGATGAATTGGCATTGGGGCCATATCCAGCCCTCTGGCCATATTTTAGTCACCACTGGTCTAAAATAACATGAAAAATAACAAAACAACAACATATATAGAAGTGGGACATAGGAAGCTATCTAATTTGTTTAAATTGTCTGTACTGACTGGCTGCAGCTGTCTAGATTTCTCAGAAGAAGGTGTCTGACATTAATTTCCTACCTATACCTTAGACATGCCATAGAAACTAAACAACATGTACAAAACAGTCCTTGCCAGACCGGAATTGCATCACAGCCCAATTCAAAGTGCAGATACGAATTCTTACATTCTTTAAAGGGTTCATGTCCAGCAAACTGAAGAACTGCCTTTTCATTTAGGTGCCTAGGTTAAGGTAAAGGTCACCCTTGCTCAAAAGCCAGTTGTATCTGACTCTAGGATTCAGTGCTCATCTTTGTTTATAGCCAAAGAGCCAGCGTTGTCTGCATCTGCAGACATTTCCATGGACAAGTGGCAGCCATACCTCAACACCAGAGGCCAAGTGGTACCAATTTATCTACTTGCAATTTCTTGCTTTCGAACTGCTAGGTTGGCAGGAGCTGGGACAGAGATGGAAGCTCATTCCATTGAAATGACTCGGGTCTCAAACTGCTGACCCGCCAACCTTCCAGTCATCAAGTTCAGGTTTTTAACCACTTGAGTCATTGCAGTCCCCTGCAGTGCCTAATTGGACCTTAGCAGTATCTTCTAAAGCAGGGGTGCACAAACTTTTTGGGCTGTGGGCCGGTCACATTGTTCAGGGGTGTCCAAACTATGGTCTGGGGGCCAGATCTGCCCCCTATGCTAACTCATCCAGCCCACATCACCCTCTTTGCTCCCAGAAATGGAAGTAAAACGGGTCCATACAGCCAAGTGTCAGGAGCCAGATCTGGCCCTCAGGCCATAGTTTGGACACCCCTGTTCTAAAGGCCCTGATCTTCATGTTCCTCATTGAAATAATATATCATTGGTAGCTCGTGATGAAAGCATATTTTTCATTGTCATCAACTGCAACTCTTATCTGAAAACGCATTTTTTTCCTGAAGCAGGAAAAATGTCATTGGCATGAATTTGTTTAAGGTGGATCCCATCTTGCCATGGTGATGGCTCCGAGATCATAGTGTACGGGCATATTTTTAATAGCAATACATAAGCAATACATAAGAATCGACTGTGCGACTGAACAACAACAAAGTAAAGGAATGTCTCTACAGAAAGGCAAGCTTGGCTCCAGGGTTGTAGTCTTTTCTGGACAGATAGGTTTTTCAATATTAAATTATTTTACGATGTCTGGTCAGGTTTTCCTGCTATGGTAATAGAGTAGACCATTCTGCCAATGACTCAATGCCAAGTGTCAGATGGTGGTTAACTAACCTGACAACCCTAAGGACTAACGGCCTTGGGTGCTGAAGTCTATAGGAAGGGCAATGGTCCCCAAGTGGATTAAATCCCACTTGAATCCATCTTGATGGAGGGCAGCAGCTTCATCAATACTGTCCTGGTGCTGAGGAGGACTTTGTGTGCCAAAAGGGCTCAGGACCAGAAAGTGACTCGCAGAACTGGATCAGTGGTAGACGGCTCATGCTTTGATGTGAAAGGCAGATGAAAGCCCACTGCGTTATATTCTCAGGACAGTCTTCGTCACTGATTGCCATGAGGATTGCCAGTATTTTGATGTCTTGGACTTGTATGCAGTCCTGTTTCAGCTTATTTCAGTGTTGTACTTTGGTCAAATTCATTCCATTTTAGTGCTTAAAGTTGTGTTGTATTTCTTCTTCCGAGAAGAAGAGAATTTGGTTGTCAGGCAACATGTAAGTATTAAAACACATAACGAGTTAGCAAATTTAGAAAGCATTTTTATCTATGTTAAGGACTGCAGTGGCTCAAGTGACTAAGACACTGACTGGAAAGTGGCAGGTCAGCAGTTCAATACCTGAATACTGCAGGGCGGAATGAGCTCCCGTCTTTGTCCCAGCTCCTGCCAACCTAGCAGTTTGAAAACAAGACATTGCAAGTAGATAAATAGGGACCACTTTGGTGGGAAGATAAACAATGTCCCATGCACTCCGGTGTCTAGGCCTGCCTGCCACATGACCACGGAGACATCTGCAGAAGCAGACAGCACTGGCTCTTCGACTAGGAAACAAAGATGAGCACTGAACCCTAGAGTCAGATACGACTGGCTTTCGAGCACGGGTGACCTTTACCTTACCTCTGATGCATTCAAACACAACGTATGAAACATGACACAGTGCCTTTGTATACAGCCAGGATTCCCTTCTCCTTGCCCTCAGACTAAAGCCTATTAATGTGTTAGAATAACCAGTTTCCTTCTCATAGCTAGAGAGCAATACATAGCACTATTCCTTTGGTCATTGCTGGCATATGAGATGTACATTCTGGGCCATAGCCGGGGGGCCTGGGGTGGTGGTGAAAACCCTCCTGAGCCAACAGCCTGCCCTCCCACCCCACTCCATGATACCAATGTTATATATGTGAGTGTGACATTGTTGCCCCTCCTGGAAATTTTTTTGCCCCTCCTGAAAAAATGTTCAAACCCCCCCCCCCCAAAAAATAATAATAATAATAATCAAGAATTCTGGCTATGGCTCTGTGCACATTTGAGTGAAAACCTCAGTAAATCTGGAGGTTTGCTCACATGTGCAGGAAATTCTCATTTTCATCCATTCCCATTAGTCTGTGAACAATGCAATAACAGCTGGGGCAGGGACTCCCCTCCAATTACTGTGAGGTAAGGCTTCTGAGAAGAGCTGTGCCATGACCTGCTTTAGAAGCGGTGCTTTTTGTTTTGTTGTTCAGTCACACAGTCAATTCTGACCCTTTGCGACCCTATAGGCCATTGCCTGCCAGGCACCTCTGTATTCCATCCTCCTCCTCAGCTCGCTCAGCTCTGTGCCCATTACATCTACAATACCATCTAGCCATCTCATTTTTGGCCTCTCCCTTCTTCTTTTGCCCTCCACCTTTCCCAGCATCAGGGCTTTCTCAAGTGAATCTTCTCATCTCATTTGATGTCCAAAGTACTTTAGCTTCATCTTTACAATTTCACCTTCTAATGAGCAGGCAGATCAACCTATTAGTTCTCCTCACTGTCCACGGTACATTCAAAACTCTCTTCCAACACCACATCTCAAAGACATCTATTCTTCTGCGCTCAGCTTTCCTAATGGTCCAGCTCTCACAACCATACATTACCACCGGGAATACCATTACTTTGACTGTGAATTTCTGTTTGCAAGGGAACTGTGGCTAGGTCTTTCTAAAAGAACCGATTATGTCACTAATAGCTTCATGGTGTCAAAGTAAGTAATCAAGGCTCAGCAGACATCATGAAGAGACAGCACAGGTTTCTTCAGTTATATGAGGTAAAATCCTGTATTTAACAACAAGGTCTGGGACCTGAAATCATTCTTTGCTTTCCAGTGTCTCTTGCATCTTTTTATTTACCCGTAGAATGCTGATAGAAAGCCAAACACTATAATTTGCAGCATGAAGTCAGTCCTATCATTTTCTCTACCCCCATCTGCCCTTTATAGCTTTGGAGAGCTAGCAAAGCATATTGAAGAACAGCTAGAGTTGCTTTGAAGTCAGCAGTGAAATTGCATTTGGCTATAGATTTGCACATGGTTGTTGTCATTGTATCCCCTCCCCAACTCATGCTTTTGTTTATTTCAAGGGGCTTTCTGACAAAATGAAATAACATTGCAGGTTACTAGTGTGGCAAATAAGAATCTCGGCATTGTGTTTCCACTCAGAGCTGCCTCAACATACATTTTAATTAGGCTCTCAACAGGATTCAGCTCTCCTGCCCTCTTTCACATTAGCTTCCAAAGTGTACTGGCGGAGAAAAGGCAAGATTTTTATCCTGAGATGAATCAGGCATCATATCGCCTGATGCCAGGCTCTTGATTAGATACATATTTGTTTTAATTATCCACCTGCTTTCAATTAAGTACCAGGAAATCCACCCTATTAGCAACACAAGCTAATTACCTTGGTACATGGAATAGAGTCCTTCTTTTTCTCTGGGCACTTTTGTGGGGCACCAGCTTTAAAGTGTTCCAAATATATTTTCCGTTTTCAACTGTACCACCTCCGAGGTTAACAGCAGTTACAAAACATCTGCTGTGGAGGCTGTGAATTGAGGGGCTATTTGGAAGGGGAAATTGTCAAGACACATATTACGATGGGGGTCAGTTGACAGAGGTCCTTCAAGGGCATTATAGTTTCTACTTCTAAAGAACTAAGGAGTCAGAACGTGCAGAAATCTTTGAAAGCAGGGATTTATGGGCTTTGATTGCACATGGCTTTGAAAAGGTATCCTTAATAATAACAGAAATCAGCTGTTCAAGACAGGTGTGAGAGTAGCAAGTGCCTCATAGGCTCCAGATGGGTAGTAAGATGGCCAGCATTTTAAAACGTCTGAATTCCATGTTTTAAAATGGGAAGAAAAGGGAAAAAAAATCAAAGACATCTAACAGAACAGCTGAGCAAATGCAGGAAGCTGTGCAAAGGCTGCATTAATGATAAGGATTTTGAAGCAAGATAGGAGAAGAATAAAGAGAAGTGGATGGTGTGGGCTTGTGTATTGTGTGGAGCAGATCATGGGAAAAGGCACAGAAAGGAAGAAGGAAGTAAATATTTCTGTGAATCTTAAGGGAAAAATACTTAGTGAATGAGTCATCTCTCTATTGCTGGAAAGTGTTATAAAATTCTCATGTTTCGTCAGTGGTGTAGCGTGGGGGGCAGGGGGGGTGGATGCCCCAGGCAGCGCTTTTCAGGGGGCGGCAAAATTTCCCCACCACTTTGGCCTCCCTCTGCCTGGGCTTAGGGAGCAGGACTTCCCAGGCAGAAGGCGGCCCTTTTGCTGCGCCGGCGGCCAGGCTGCCCCCTCTTTGCCTCCCGCCAGCCGTGGCTGCCCTTGCTCTGCCTCCTCCGCCACCTACCCCTGACGAGTGCCCTGCGCGCGTGCGTGCTGCTCACCTCCGCCCGCCCACCCACATTGTGTGTGTGTGTGTGTGTGTGTGTGTGTGCGTGCGCGTGATGTCTCCTGTATAAGGGAAGCCACAGCCCCCTTTTCTCTACCTCTTTCTTTCCTTCCTTCCTTCTCTGTCACTCCTTCCCTCCCTTTCCTTCCTTCCTTCTTCCTTTCCTATCACTCCTTCCGTCCCCCTTTTCTTCCTTCCTTCCTTTTTCCATCACTCCTTTCCTCTTTTCCTCCTTCCTTCCTTCTCTATCACTCCTTCCCTCTTTTCTTCCTTCCTTCCTTCTCTATCACTCTCTGGGTCTCCCCCAACTCCATTTTGACTCCGTTTTGACACCCCACCTTCAATCCAGAGTCCTCCCTCGTCTCTTCACACACACCCATGATAAAAAAGAGAGAATTAAAAAAAGGGGGGATCCTGATGAATCAATCACTTTGAAATCAGGAAGAAGGGGGCAAAAAGAGGGGGAAGGTTAGAGAAAGAGAGAAACGGGTTGGTAGGCTCCCGGGTCCTGCCGTACCCCCTCCATATATTTTACTTTCCCCCCTCCTTATTTTTGGTTTTGTTTTCATTTTTATTTCCCGATCGGAGTTTTTTTCAGGGGTCCCCTCCCCAAACCCCCCGATCTCCCTTTAAACCTGTCCAAAATAGACATTCTTCTCGTTCCCACCCATTTTGGCAACTTTTTCTGACCCCCCCTCCCCAATTTCCTCATTTAGGAACCCCACATTACATTTTGCTGGTCAGCCTCTTCCTTATATTATTTTTCCCCGCAGAACGTAAAAGAGCCCTGAAATTTGACTCTCTGATATTTTCTTTCTTTCTTTCTTTCTTTCTCCCCCTTAATTGCATTCTTTCTCTCTCTCTCTTCCTCTCTGTTAAAATTTTCTCTTTTCCTCTGATTATTTCCTTTAAAAAGTTATGCAATCCTCCGCCAAGCTCCCCTCTCGGTGGCCCCCACTGAGTCTCTGGATTATTATTTTTTTCCGAAGGGCTGGCGAGCTAAAATCCTTCTCTCTCCCCCCCTTCCACCCAGCCACCCCCCCTTTTAAAAAAGTCACATCCAAGGTTTCCCATCAAATCATCATTTTGGAGGAGGTAGGGGGAAAAGAAAGGAAGAAGAAAAATCTCCAAGCCAAACCAGAAAGGGTTGATTTGGATCCTCCAAAAGGGGGGTTGGGGTGGAAATTAAAATTAAAATAAATAAACAGATGAAATTGAAAAGAAAAAGAGGAAAGGGATAAGGGGAAAGGTTCCATTCAAAAGCACGAAGTTCAAAATGTGGCGCATAGCTGATCTTTCTATATGGACACTCAGAGGTATAATAAATAAGTATATATTGCATGGAAAAACCTTCAATTTCTTACTCTGTCTGGGAGCATATTGACCCATGTTTAAGTACCACCTCCTGGGGTTTTTGCCCCAGGTAAGGTTTCCCCCACCTTTTCTTGGTCTGTTTCTGAGCTGCACAAATTCTCCCTCCCTCTCAGCCTGTATATACAATACCTTCCCAAGCATGGACATAAATGTTTCGGTCTTGAAAGTTCTCAAACGCTTCCCCTGACGGCGGCAAGGAGGTGATATGAAAGAAAACCTGAATCAAAACACCCAAGCAAGGGGGGGAGGGAAAGGAACAGAAGTTGGCTTCTCATCCAGGTTGTGACTATGATTTCCATTCAGAAGACATGCGGGGGCAGACCTAGCAGATCCTGTTCATCCAAAGATTCAAAATTGGGCATGGCCAGCGCGTGGCGCGCTGCTCACCTCCGCCTGCCCACCCACCCACCCAGCTAGCCGTCAGGGCCTCACCCTGCCCTACCCAGGCAATTGGTGGCGGAGGAGGCAGAGCAAGGGCAGCCACGGCTGGCGGGAGGCAAAGAGGGGGCAGCCTGGCCGCCGGCGCAATAAAAGGGCCGCTTTCTGCCTGGGTCCTGTGGGGGGCGGGGGTGGGGGGCGGCGGCAGCGGCGAGCCGGGGGGGGGAACAAGTTTGTTCTTCGCCCTAGGCGACTGAAGTCTACGCAACGCCACTGTGTTTTGTTCTTTTAATTAGGGATATTTGGGGGTGTTGTATTTATTTACACACACACACACACACAGAGTGAGTCCCATTGAAGAACAAAAAGCCTTCATTCTGAGCTGCTTGCAACATTAAAAATCAAATACAACAAACATAAATCAATACAAGTAAAACATTAAAAACAATAATCCCCCAGAGGCAATGACTGTAACAAATAAATGAAATCTTTGGTCCAGAACAAAACAAATCAATTAAATGGGGAAAAAAGATCACTGAAAGACTCCTCAAATAAAGTTGTTTTCAAGGATTTCTTAACTGTTTCTACAGAAGGAGCTTACTACGTTGCCACTGGACTTGGATGTATGTATGGATGCAAAAGAAACCTCCAGTTAGTTTAGTTAGGAAGTAGATGCTTCTGATCAGTGATGGGCTGCCACCGGTTCGGAACAGTTCGCCTGAACTGGTAGCAGCTTTCTGGAGGGGATCGCTGGGGTGTGTGTGTAGAGAACCCCTGGGTGACCGGTTTGGTCGCCTCTCCGGCCACCCTCCAGAAGTGTATTTCCGGGCAGCCAAAATGCCTGCCTGGAACTGCGCATGCGTCAAACCTCCATTTGATGCATGTGCACTAAAAATAGAAGTGTGCATTCGTTAAATGGAGGTTTTACACATGCGCAGTTCCGGGCAGCCATTTTGGCTGCCCAGAAAGGATGCAGGCAGTACCTGGAGAAGTGGCAGTGGTGGTGGCGGCTTTTCCTCACCAGGCCATGCCACGCCGCCAGGCCGCTGCAGCGGTTTGCCACTGCGGCAGTTTGCCACTGTGGTGGTTTGTCGCCATGCTGCCGTGCCGCCATGCTTCCTGCCTGCCTGACTGCCTAGTGCCTCCCTGTCTAGTGCTTGCCTGCCTAGTGCCTGCCTGCCTGCCTGCCTGCCTGCCTGCCTGCCTGCTCTCTGACCCCAGGGCAGTTAAGTGGCAGGTTTGTGTTTGGGGGTGGGTGGGTGGGTTGATTTGTGTTTGAGGTGGGTGGGTGGGTTGGTTGATTATTTTAATGTTAATGTGTACTGTTATTTAATTTTTATTGATTTTTATTTTATTTATTTATTTATTTACTTATTTTCTTTGGCTCTGCCCACAATGTCATGACCAGTGATGGGATGTAACAGGTTCTCACCAGTTCGCCAGAACCAGTAGTAACTTTTCCCAGTGTCCCAGAGAACCGGTAGCAGCTTTGGGGGAACCACCTTCAGGGCTTGCCTTTTCACTGGTTTCCCCCACTGTGCATGAGAGCCAAGCACTTGGTGTGCATGCATGCCTACAGTGTTTGGCACGTATGCACAGCCTCCTTGCTGTCCTCCCAAGCAGGGAGGAGGAAGAGAAGCTGCTAGCCTGAAGCTCCCTATAGCCTGCTCCCCAGAGTAAGATACTCACCTTTGGAAGTGAAGCCCACTTCAAGAAGTGAAGCCCACTATTGCAAGGGGAACTTTCAGGGGAAGGACCTGAGAAAACCAAGGAACTGCAAAAGTGCCCCTGAGGACCCCCATCTAATCTGAAGTTGCGCTTTGCTGGCCCTTGGTGTCACCTTTACACTTGGTAACACCATTTTATTCAATAGGCTTTCATAAAATCAGATAATCCACATTCTAAAATGACACTATGGTCCTTAAACCTCTGATTTACTTCCTGTATTTATATGGAAGTAGGACATTACTTATCAGTGTATGAAAGGACGTGGTAATCAGCAAAGTACAAAGCAAGGAGGACGCGGAACAACTCTGCTTTTAAATTCATAGTGCTGGCAGCATTTTTTTAAAAATGTGTAGCTCAGGCTTACATAAATGTAGGTCTGAATGTTGATCATCCTGGAAAAAAAAACACCCTGCAGTTTGTTTTCCACTTGGCAAAAATGATTTCAAGCACATGGCAGTTTCCTTTGATTCATTTTCTGCATTCATGGGATAATAGAAAGGATGACGACATGCAAGGAGAGAGATATTTCACCTGATAACTGTTACGTACCGGATTCAGGGAAGCAGCGGCTCCATGTCATAAGATCTAATTATCAAGAATTGCCTTTTCTGCCCCAAAGCAACCATTTGGATGACAGTATTCTGCGCACTGTAATACAAAATGGGAATCCAGTGCTATATAAACTGGCTCACCGCTTTTTGCCACTTCTTCTGATATCTGCCTCCCCATCTCATTTATTTTCCACACATTAATGGTAGCAGTCACCTTGAGCTGGCGATGCAGAGTAATTTCCACAGAAACCTTGATCAGAAACCATAAATCAGCCTGATGTGCTTTTATGGTCTAATAACATTCTGTCTGCTCCTACAAGCCCTTATGTAAAACTGCATTGCAGAGAAGCCCTTGGATTAGATTGTATTGCAGATATTCTAGCACACTGTATATCCCAATCTGCAATACACACAGTAAGTCTAACAGACCAAAGTTCCCATATTGTTATTGTGTTGAAAAATCAGCTGAAATGCATACATGGATGAAAAAGGGGGAGGCAGAGACATACTGTAAATCTTGCTATTTAGCTTTTGCTATTATTGCAGTTGAGATGGCCACCATAAAATGACACTAAAGGGGGATACAGATAGATCCCAGCACAAGGGGTCACCTCTCTTTATTTCAACTGAAGATGAGAAGCATGAAAAGGAGGAGGAAGACAATAGGTGCAGTCTGATAGCCAAGCCTTACAAGTGTAGCAGGGCTGGCTTACTACACAATGTAGCCACCTCAGGTGGCAGATTACAGTAGGTGGAAGTGGCAACATCAAGATTCATCCTCCATTTTGTTTAGCTATTTATATGGAAAAGTTAGCTCTCCTTTGTCATAGGCTAGTCCTGAAGCTATCATGTCATTTTTGCAATCCACTGTATAAATGGAGAAGGGAATCTGGTATAAACTATAGGAGTAAAATTGAATCAACCTTTTTCGACTACTGTGAATAAAAATGTGTCATTTCCATAGTGGCACTTATACAACCCACAAGACATAGACATATAATACACATACACACATACATGCACATATACTGATTCTTGAGCTAATGTTACCTGATCCTTTGATGTGTGGCTATGTGAGCTATTTAAATAAACTAATTAATAAAAATAAGCTGAACGCTATTATTCCAACACAGCTGTGCAAATCTAATTATGGAAGATGCTGTGCATATAGGGTGCCAAATGCTTCTGCATCCTTTCAGCTAAATGTGCCATTTTACACCTCCAGTCCCTAATCATGTATTCTTCAGTTGAGTTTATGGTATTTGACAACAGCGACGATAATTTAATTTCCCCATTTCTGGCAGTCATTTTCTGTGGTGTTCATGAATCTCCTTTTCAAAGGGAGTGAGTAGCAGGGAGCTGCAATCGACGCCGCCAATGCACAGAATGTCTTTTTATGTTTGGGCTTATTCAAGAGCTTCCAGCGAGTCTCCTGGGCAAATTCACAGTTGAGAAATAGATTCTATGTTTGAGGGCCTGGAACTGCCAAGGCAGAGCATACCAAAGAAGCAATCCTCCAGTTTTCATAATCTCCCCTGCTGTCTAATCCTCCAGCTGACATTTGTTGTCTGCTTGAGGAAGTTGTTTTCAAACCCTCCTGCTTGGGAACAATGCACACAAGATGGTAAGGAAAGAGCAATGAAGGGAAATGAAGTAGAGAACACATCCCTTTCAGATTTGCTGATTCACAGCAGTGCCTATCGCCGTCGCAGCCATAAAGCAGAGGATAATTCTGCCCTGGTGCTGGCAGTTAGCTGCAAAGCTTTTTACCAAAGATAAGGTTCAGTAATGTTGACTTCTCGTAGCACTACTTAAAAAACAAAACAAAATAAAACAAAAAGCAGGTCTTAATAATTATGGAGTAGAGGAATGGTACTGAGAACCACAGTCTTGATGTTTGTAAAAGAAAATGTTTGGACTACAGTTCCTAGAACCCCCCCCCCCCAGGCAGCATGAACATATGCATGTTTGGAAGGGTGAGCCTTTCCTTTGATCAGAACAGGTGTTTTCCTGTTTACAGCTCTTGTTGATGTTGAAGTCCCTCCCAAGAATAAACAACAATGCTCTAGTTAGCTAAATCAACCCTGACTGCTCTTTAGAAGATCAAATAATAAAGATGAAGCTAAAGAGAGGATTCACTTGAGAAAGCCTTGATGTTGGGAAAGGTGGAGGGCAAAAGAAGAAGGGGCAGCCAAAAACTAGATGGCTAGATGGTATTGTTGATGCAATGGGCACAGAGCTGGGCAGGTTGAGGAGGATGAAAGACAGAGGTGCCTGGCGGGCAATGGTCCATAGTAGGGTCACAATGGGTCAGAGTCGACTGCCGACTGAACAACAAAAGCTAACCAGCTTTCCTTTCTGTAGGAATCAGTCTTCAGGGCTTTGGCTCTTTTACCAGCCTTTCTCTGGGAAGTAACTCTTGCAAAGGTCTGTCTGGATAGTTCAATGAGCTGGTTACCTGGCTTAGAGGCAGAAGATGGGAATCTGATTCCCCATTGTGCCTCCTTACAGAAGAGCCACCTTATGTAGTCTTGGCCTTATACACAAGGGAATGGGAAATCACTTCTTTGCATTCTTTATTTTGAAAAACCCTGGAAAGGGCCCATATAAGCCAGACGTTCTCAACCTTTATAAGCTGGGGGCTGGGACACACTCCCTCAGACAGCTTTGGGGGCCCGGATGACCATTTTGCCCTTCCTCCACCACATGGCACTTCCTGGTGTGGTGAAGGTGGTTGGGGGCCACATGTAATGGTAAACACAGGCCACAGGTTGAGAATTCCTGATATAAGCTGTAATCAACTTGATAGCATTTAATGACTATAATTATTGAATGTCTTACACACTATAGCAGAGGATTTGAAACCTACGGACTGTGGGCTGCCCCTACCCCCAACACTATTCCATCTGACCTGTGGCAATGACCCCGGAAGCGGATGTGCCAACACATGCACAAACACGCTCACACATGTGCAGATGTGCCTGTTGCCATTGTGTCTGGCCAGATCAGCTGTCTGAGGTTGAGTAGTCTGACCAGTGGCATGAAAACCTTGAGAAACCCTGCACTATAGTGATGAATAATGCAGCATTAGTCTACATAGTGCATTTATATAGGTGCTTTTACAAAACAAAGAAAGAAATATATTTGCTATTTAAGGCTTGCAGAGTGATAATGGGAGGAGGTCTTGTCTCACGGTTTTGGGACAAGGTACCCCTCTGCTCAGGGACCACAGTGGCTTAGTGGTTAAGGCAGTAAGTTATGACTGGCAGGTCGGCAGGCCAGCAGTTTGAGACCCGAGTGCTGCATGATGGATTGAGCTCCCGTCATCTGCCCCAGCTCCTGCCAACCTAGCAGTTCAAAAGCAAGAAATTGCAAATAGATAAATAGGTACCACTTTGGTGAGAAAGGTAACAACATTCCATGCGCTCCTGCATCTAGTCGTAACCATGAAAATGTCTGCAAATGACTAAACAGAGATTAGCGCCGCCCCTAGAGTTGGATACGACTGGCTTTCAAACAAGGGAGATCATTACCTTTATACCTCTCCTCATACTATAGGCACAAATTAAGCAGATTACTTCCCATTAGCTTTTCCTTTAATTGTGCTCTTATAAGCATCACTTACTATAATGCACTAGGTGGCAGATTTTTAACAACTACTATAATCTGCTGCAAAATATGCCAGTTGGCTAGCACTGATAGAATATTCAAATTGCTTTCTCCCAAATTTTGATCTCACTTCTCCAATTGTCTTTGCTTTTACATTTCCATTTTACATTAAAGAAACTGCTGAGCATCAATTCCTTCACTGTCATTTTCTCCAGACTGTCCAGGGTTTTTGTTTATGCATAGATCCTACATGTAAACCAAAATCCCTTCAGACAAGCAGTGTCCTTTAAGTGTGTTGAGGATTTTGGATAGAATAGCACCTGAATAGGGCTTCTCTTTTCTGCTTATTTGAATTCATAGTGATGGGACTTTCAAGGAGAAATCAGCCTTAACAGAATGAATAAATGACTGGTCTGGGAGAAAATATATTAGCCCTGTGCATTCAGCATAACATGAAAACTTCTTATTGTGCTGTTCGATCCAATACAGATATTGTGGGTGAATCTGCCCTTCCTATCTTTGAATCCCAGTATTTTCTTAATGATTATATTCTACAGTTGTCCATGTATGCAGTGAGATCTACATTAAAGTCTCTGTGCTAGTTCTCTTAAACATAGGCAGGTGGCACTCAGGTAGACAACTTTTACAGAATAGCTCCTCGCCCAGGAAGGATTTTCCATAGCTTTTCTTACAAATGCTAACCTTTATAGTTCTTATTTCTTTTAAGTAGCTCTGAGGTTTTGTTCACCAATTTTTCTTCTGCGCTGTGTTTCAATTTTAGATGTTTTATTGGGGGACATGGAAGGAACTGCCCAGAAAAATGTGAGGGCTATGAACACATACAGGCATCTCCTGGACAATGACACCATCTTGTCAACTGATCTTTCCACTCCAAGAGTACATTTGGATTGTTTCTGACACAGACAATCATTTTGAAAGCCCTTCTCCACACCAGGAATGCTAGCTGGACTTTCAAAAGTTGGACATACATTTCAGAAGCATGTACATATGTGTCTGTTCATACATCTTGCAGTTGTAGAACTAAGAAGAAGAATCCTTGCTCTTCGCTTTTGAATTTTTGGCTAAAATCCAGGAGTAAGTGGCAGCAGAAGTAGGCCCATTGAATCAGTAGGAATTTGTTAAGCCAACTCCTGTATAAATTCCAGCCATTATGCTGTTGTTGAGCATTCATCTAAAAATTGGACAAGAAATAGAATGCCAACACAGTCACTCAAGTAAACTGTCAGACTAGTCAGCGTGATCCATCTCAGCTATCATTTTTCTTTCCCCCACTCTTCTATCAACATTTATTGGCAAAAGTTCTTCACCTTCACTGAGCAGGTCAAAGTCTAATTAGCCCAGCTACAAAATGTATATATTTCAGAAAGGTCAAGGGGATCTCATTTGGTAGTCATATGGAAGGAGGAAAAATATTAAATTAAAGAGTATTGTTTTTAGTGATTAGAAAAAAGATACCTTTCTTGACTGGTAAAAGATGTTGTTGGTTTTTTTGGCTAAATATAAAATATATGCCTGTATGGGTATAGATTGCTTTGAGTGCTTATGTGTGTGCGAACGAACAGATAGTAGTCTTGCAGAAAAAGAATCATTGCATTCCTTCTTTAGGAGGGGAAAAGTTACATTAATTTCTCATTGCCCTGTTTTCTGACCTATGCTCCTTTAAAAAAATATGGCTGTAATTGTAGGCTTTTGAAATGTTCTAAAACTTGCACTGCATGAGATTTTCAGCAAATGTTTGGGAGGGTTCTTTGTTTTTACTCATTAGGGTCAGATGTTATGTGTATGTGTAGCTGCAGATTTTAAACCTCTCCACCTTTTAAGTCAGTGCAGCATTTCCTCCTCTGTATTCACAATTGTTTTTCAAACACTTTGGGAGGTCTCGGAAGTTTAGCAGGATTCCGTAAGGTGAAGATTAATACTGGAGGACAAAATTGTGTGTTGTGTGTTGTTGTTGTTGTTGTTTTGTGGGGGACACACTAGTGGTTCAAATGAGGCAATAGTAATCCAGAAGGGCTTGGATGGAGTATCTTCAGTAATTGGTGCCCAGCCAAGGCAGATTCCAGCCATATGCAGTGGAACCCCCGACATACAAATGGTTCGACTTACAAAAAATCCTCGACATACAAGCAGAAATCCTGACTAAAAACATTCGACATACTGTACAAGTTTTTAATAGGAAAAATTTGACATACAAAAAAATAAATAAAAATATGGCGACATCTAGTGGGCTCTTCTGGTAATGCAATGTGTTTTCGATATACAGATTTTTCGACACACACATAACCTCATGGAATGGGGGGGGGGGGATCGTAAGTAGAGGTTTTACTGTAATAGTATTCCTCTGTAGATGAGTTGGTGTGGAAGGGTCTCCATTAAAAGCGACGTAGAAATTCATCCTCAACTCATTCCCCCTGAATGATAGGAAAAATGAAAAGCCATTATGCGTTAGTGTAACATCTAATGGTATCATAGTAAATGCAATTTGTTATGTATCAACATTTTGCTTTTGACTCATGACAACCCTAGTAGTATTTTCTAGGTACATGAGATGATCAAGGAGTGGGTTATCACTGCCAACACACATTTAACAGAGTTTCTGTGGTCTATCAGAGATTTTTAACTCAAGTCAACTGAGTCCTAGTCTGATGCTTTGTCAACTTCATCACACTTCCTTTCAGTGACACAACACTCTTAAGCTGATACAACTTCACTGGATTGGTTTGCTTTGTAACATAGTCAGAGCAACAACAGCTCACCTTTGATCATAGCAGTGTTTCTAAGCTCTTGGTTTGACAAACATGAGTAATTGTGGAATACTGTTTCTGGCTTAATAAGCCTTGATTTAGCAGCCAGGAACAATCATTAGGCTCACATGCTCTTCACTTGCACCTGATCTGTTTCCTACCTACACCAGCCTCAATAGTGCAATCCTGTTTGGTTTAGATAAAACTATCGGAAAAGTTATTTGAAATGGCTAATCTAAAGCAGGGGGAGCTGATCACTATAGCCTGGGGGCTGGATGTGGCCCCCAACATCAATTCATCCAGCTGGCTAAGCCCTTGTTGCTCCTGGAAGTGGAAGTAAAACACATCCATACGGGGTGTGTGTGCTACTTCTGCTTCTAGGAGCACTGAGGGCTTTGTGGGCCAGATGAATTGGTGTTGGGGGCTGGATCCGGCCCCCAGGCCATAGTTTGGGCACCCCTGATCTAAATTGTCCAATCTTAATTGACAGAAACTGACCTTCACGTTTAAAGGATACTCAACCCCAAATGCTACCAACCTATCATTTGTGTTACCTTGTGGAAGTTCTGCTGTTGTAATAATTAAACTGAATTCTGTTTGCCAAAGCAAGACTAGAAGCAGATTGTGGTGTCGATCACAAACTGCTAACATTGAACATTAGAGTAAAGTTGAAAAAGAACTTTAAAAGAATTGTAATGCTAAAATATAAGAATCCAAAATGACAATTCCTGTACTAAAAAGAAAAGAAAAATCTGGATAACAGAACAAACACTTAAAATTGCAAAGGAAATGCAAGAAACAAAAGCAAACAGTAACGAAAATAGGATCAGAACTGAAAATGCAGTCATTCAGCAACTGACATTTGATAGCAAATGGAACTATTACATCAACTAGTGCAAAGAATAGAAGAGAATAACAAACAAACAAAAGGGAAAATACCAAGAGAACTTTTCCATAAGATCCAAGAATTGAAGGGAAATTTAAGCCTTGGGTAGAAATGCTGAATGATTCACAGGGAAGCACACTCTTTGATCAGGAGAAAATAAAAAGAATGTGAAAACAGTATACTGAAGACCTATACAAAAGAGATAAAAGGATTAACAGGATCTTTTCAAGAAGAATCCTAAGATGAAGAAACTGGAGTTCTATCAAGTGAAGTGAAAGCTACTTTGAAAGAATTAGGAAGAAATAAATCACCAGGGGCAGATGACATACTGATAGAATTATTTCAAGCCACAGAAGATACATCTGTCAAAATCCTAACAAGTACAGTTGTACCTTGCTTAAAGAGCATAATGCATTCCAAGGGATTGCTCTTTAAGAGAGTTTGCTCTTTAAGAGAAACACCATTGTAAATGACCAATTGTGACTTCTGGGGAGTGGGGAATGCGAACCCTGATTTATTTGCTAAGCGAGTTTTTGGTTGGTTTCAGAGAAAATTCTGCTCTTTAAGTTAGTTACTCTTTAAGCGAGGCACTCTTTATGGGAGGTTTGACAGTATATGCCTACACATCTGGAAAACAAAACAACAGCCCACAGACTTGAAATAGTCAATATACATGCCAATCCCAAATAAAGAAGACACTAAGGAGTGCAGTCACTATAGGACAATTGCTTTAATTTTAATTGTAATTTAATTTTAATTTTAATTTCTCATGCAAGCAAGGTGATGTTCAAGGTTCTAAAACAAAGACCATATATGGAATTAAAAAACTGGATTCCAAAATGGAGTAAAGGTAAAGGTTTCCCTTGCTCGAAAGCCAGTCGTATCCGACTCTAGGAGTCAGTGCTCATCTCTGTTTCTAAGCCGAAGAGCTAGCGCTGTCTGCTTCTGCAGACGCTTCCATGGTCATGTGTCAGGCATGACTAGACAGCGGAGCGCATGGAACGCTGTTACCTTCCCACCAAAGTGGTCCCTATTTATCTACTTGCAATTTCTTGCTTTCAAACTGCTAGGTTGGCAGGAGCTGGGACAGAGATGGGAGCATATTCCGTCCTGCAGTACTCAGGAATCGAACTGCTGACATTCTGCCTCCCAGTCAGCATCTTAGTCACTTGAGCCACTGCAGTCTCCTGTGGACACTGCAGTCCAAAATGGAGAAGGACCCAAAATCATATTGCAACTATGCATTGGATAATAGAGTGCACCAAAGAATTTCAGAAGTAGATCAGTCTGTGCTTTATAAATTACAACAGAGTATTTACCGTAACTGTGGATCATGAGAAGCTATGGAGTTGTCCTGAAAGAAATGGGAGTACCTCAGCTCTTAATTGTCCTGATGCATAATGTATACTGTGGACAAGAAGTTACCATTAAGACACAGACTAGGGAGAGAGAGAATCACTTCCTACAAGTAGAGGATGTATTTTATCCTCTTATCTGTTCAATCTCATTGTGGAATATATAAGATGGAAAGCTGACATAGATTCAGATGGAGGAATGAAAATTGTTGGAATAAACATCTCTAATTTAAGATATGTAGATGACACCATCTTGCTAGCAGAAAAAAAGAATGACTTTTAATGGAATTGGAAGAAGAAAGTGCCAAAGCAGGATTGCAGCTGAACATCAAAAAATATCACTACATAAGAACTGAGGGGCAGGACCCAGTCAGTGTGCCTGGAGAAGGAGAAGTCCAGCCCTAGGCCCCTGCAATACGGGGTGCCTCAGGGTTCGGTACTTTCTCCTCTCCTGTTTAACATCTATATGAAGCCGCTGGGCGAGATCATCCGTTCCCATGGGGTAAGGTATCATCAATATGCAGATGATACCCAGTTATACATCTCCGCCCGTGGGGACCCAAGCGGTGCGGTGGAAGTCCTTTCCAGGTGTCTGGAGGCTGTTAAGGTCTGGATGGGGGACAACGGGCTACAGCTGAATCCCGGCAAGACTGAGTGGCTGTGGGTAAGGGGTCCCGTGTTAGCCCAGGAGCTGCCATCTTTGGTGCTGGATGGGGCAGTTCTGCCCCAAACAGACCCAGTGCGTAATCTGGGGGTCCTCCTGGACTCACGGCTACTGTTCGAAGAGCAGGTGGCAGCCGTGGCCAGGAGGGCCTTTGCACAACTTCGTGTAATACGCCAGTTACGCCCACTCCTGGACCGGGACGCTCTGCTTATGGTCACACATGCGTTGGTCACCTCCAGACTTGATTACTGCAATGCGCTCTACATGGGGCTGTCCCTGATGACCATCCGGAGACTCCAGCTGGTCCAAAATGCGGCGGCCCGGGTAGTGGTGGGGTGTGGGCGTTATGCTCATGCTTCACCGCTGCTCTGGGAGCTGCATTGGTTGCCAGTATGTCTCCGGGTGCAATTCAAGGTGCTGGTTATTACCTTTAAAGCCCTATATGGTAGTGGGCCAGGATACCTAAGAGACCGCGTCACCCCAAGAACATCTGTCCGTCCCACCAGGGCGGATCGGAGAGGCTCCCTCGTTCCTTCGGCGAGAATGGCGCATCTCGCCTGTACCAGGAGGAGAGCCTTCTCCGTGACCACCCCGGCCCTCTGGAACCTCCTGCCCACCGAACTGCGCCTTCAGACAGAGCTCCTGCCCTTCCGGAAGGGCTTGAAAACCTGGCTGGCAGGTCAGGTTTGGGGACCCGGGAATACGAGTTCCCTTACCAGGTGGCTTATTTAAAGGACTGCCACCCTGGGTCTGGAAGTGGGACTGTGTATTGTTTTTAATTTTTGTGGTAAATTTTTGATGACTTTTTAACTTTGATGCTTTTATTGGTGTAAATTGTTCTTATGTTTTTACTTTTATTTTTAGTGTCTTGTAAGCCGCTCAGAGTCGGGTTCTCCCGATTGGGGCGGGGTATCAAGTGTAATAAATAATAATAATAATAACAATAATAATAATAACTAAATAACTTTAGTAAAGGTAAATGTTTCCCTTGCTCGAAAGCCAGTCGTATCTGACTATAGGGTTCAGTCCTCATCTCTGTTTCAAAGCCGAAGAGCCAGTGCTATCTGCTTCTGCAGACGTTTCCATGGTCATGTAGCAGGCATGACTAGACATCAGAGTGCACAGAATGCTGTTACCTTCCCACCGAAGTGGTCCCTATTTATCTACTTGCAATTTCTTGCTTTCGAACTGCTAGGTTGGCAGGAGCTGGGACAAAGACGGGATTTGAGAAAATTGGTTGAGTTGAAATATGATGCCGGAGGAGAGCTCTACAGAAACCCTGGACTGCCAGAAAGATGAATTAGTGGGCCCTAGATGAAATCAAGCCTGAACTTTCTCTCTGGAGTCAAAAATGGAGAAGGTGATGCTATCCTACTGTGGGTGCATTGTCAGCAAAAAGTCAATAATGCTTGGAAACATGAAAGGCAACAGGAAAAGAGGAAAACCAAACATGAAATGGATTGATCCCATGAGGGAATCATAGACTAGAGTTTGCAATAGCTGAGCAGGGTTGTTGAGGGTTGGGCATTTGGGAGATCAAAGATGATTTGATGGCACCTAACAACAACAATGATTAAACAACAAAGGCAAAACTAACCTCTATTTTTATAATCTTTGTGAAGATACCATTATTCCTTCCTTCACTAGCAGAAACTGATACTGAGTGTTCAAATCTCCTTCTTGAGCAATGACTGATGCTGGAAGAAGAAAATGAGCAAAAGATGATGACAGGAAAGGTAAAGGAAGAAGCAGGTGCTGAAGCCAGTGGTGAGAAGTCTATTGAGTTATGGTCCTTAATCCAGAAGTAAATAAGAAGTGCCTTTAAAACTAAAGGTCTATCTAGCATCTGTTTCTCTCCACCTACAACCAGATGCTTCCAAGGCACTGAAAAGAAATTTCATATAACTGTCCTGATCATGTTCTCCATTAACTGGAACTGAGCAATTTACTACTCTAATACTGAAAGGATTTATAGCAAATGTGACTAGTAGGGTTATGAACCAACCACATAATTCAAGTTGGGCCTTGATTTGACAATACATAAATCAGCCAGTTTGACTGGGATATGAAACAGGAATTTGAATCTTGATACCTCATTGGCTGTATTTGGAAATTAACAAATGGCTACAACTTTATAGGGTCAGAACCCTGAATGCAGTTTTTCAGGGACTTTCACATAGTGACAAAGAAAATTATTATGACAGCCAATGCAAAGAAACAGAAGAGAATGAAAACTGGAAAGGGGGAATCTCTTCCAGAAAATCTGAAAATTAAAGGGAAATTGTTGCCTAGATTAGGAATGCAGAATGACCAACAGTGAAGCAGATTATCCAACCAAAAGGAAATAATGAGAAGATAGAAACCAGAAAAGACCTTTTGAAGAGAAATCCTGTGATGAAGAATCTGCAGTTCTAGAAACTGAATTGAAAGCTGTTCTGAAACCAATAGGAAGGAGGGGGGATCACCAGGAATAAATGACATACCTATAATGTTATTTCAATCCACAGAGATTAAATATGTCAAACTCCTAAAAAGAATATGCCAACAAATATGAAAATACAACAACAATGGCATACCGACTGACAATATTCAATTTACATTTCAATTTACAGGAGATGCCGAGGAATGCAGTAACTCTAGGATCATTGCTTTAATTTCCATGGAAATAAAACAATGTTTAAGGTGTTGCAACAAAAGTTTATAGCTCATATGGAACAAGAAATGCCTGCTGTTTAATTTGGATTCTGAAAAGCAAGAGGTAGTAGAAATCATATTTCAAATGTTTGCTGGCTACTGGAGTTCAGTAAGGAACTTCAGCAAAAGATCCCTAATCTCTCAGGAGGAGAGTATGTTTGCTAAATATGAGACAAATTTGTGATGCGTGATTGTACTAGATGCTTGTTAAGATTGATTTTTATCTATGTTTTTAAATGGAAAATGTCTATAGCTTTTACATGGTTTGTATTGTATCACACTTCAGGGATAGTTTGTAGATGAGTAGAGTTTGTCTGCCTTTCTTGTTTTCTTCGAAGACCTGATCATCCATCAGTTTCCACTCAGTTGCCAATGCTACACCTTGTGAGGTCCCAGTGACTCCAGTGCTTTGTGCAACTCTGTACACTCCTCTGTACACATTCCAGGTGATAATTCCAGACCCAAAATTATAGCCAATCCCTCCTGGACATTTCACTTTTTAAAAACAAAATAGAAACTGATTGGCCTCTTTAAATATTGGAAAGACTATAAAGATGTATTTGAAAAAAACATTTTCATACCAGCCTAGCAAACACAGCAAGAACACATGGGTGTGAATTGTATATATAGATTTTTTAAAAGTGTCCTGTGATCAGGACCAAGAATGGTCTTGGTTTGTCTGCATGACAAAGAAAAGATTTTTAGATGGTGAATTCAAATGTTCCATTCTGACATTTGCTTTTAATTTGAATGGCACTGGTTACATATCATTTCTATTTATAAGGCTAAGGTGCTGAACAAATATAGGTGAGGAAAGCTCTGAATAATGCAGTCATGTAGGGTGAATATCATGGAATGTAAAGCTAGCTTGCCCATTCCTTTCCTACTTGTTAACTGGCCAAAATTTGCACCACTTATAAAACTATGAAATTAAAGTCAGCTGCCCTTCTCGTATAACAGTGGCATGCAGGGAATATATTGCGCAATGCTATGACACCAGATGCCTATTTCCAAGACTTTCCAATCTCTCTGTGAAAGGAGTTGTATCCTGTCCATTTGTCCTTCCCACTCTCTAGACTCACTTGCACCCAAAATTTCTTTTGTGTGTAAAATTCTTGGAGTTATGTTGCCAAAGATTGGAATGTTCTCCTTAATGGGATGAAAGTGAAAAGTAATTTTATGATATGAGAGAGTAAGCATGCATGGGACAGGGAGGAAAGGAAAGAGTTTAGAGGATAGCTGAGGAGGGCAAGGTATGACCCTGAAAGGCAACTCTCTCCAAAATTAAAAATTAATCCCAATAATGGTAAAACGTGGCCTCAGAAACAAGTGTGGAGTATGGTGGAATGTTTAAACACAAGAGAAGTTAACTGAATATGTTCCCTTTGATTATTCTTGGACTGGGCAACTTTCTTCTCCCTCCATGAACACCATCCATAAGAATGACATATCTGGTGTCTAGAATCATTTTGTCCATAATTACCAATGAACATCACTTGATTGCTGAAGAAATCTAAACAGCCCTAAAAGTGATGGCAAAGCTATCTTCCTCTCTCTTTTCAAAGGAGAAATCCTTAGCCATGCCTTCTGTTGACCCAGCGATGATGACTAGGCAGAAGGAGGGGTGAGTCCATGGGCAGCCTTCAGTGTGGATGGACAGCAGCATTGCGGCCAGACTTCTGTCCAGCCTGGTGGTGATGTGCACCCGGTGGAAGCATATCAGAGAGTAAACAAAAAGACAAAAATGTTGTGGCACCTTAAAAACTAACTACTGTATTTTAATGTGAGTGTTTGTGGATCAAGTCCACTGGCTCTTTGGGTATAAACAGAGATGAGCACTGAACCCTAGAGTTGGTAACTACTGGCTTTCGAGCAAGGGCAACGTTTACCTAATGACAGAAGATTGGTATTCAAATTTGATGTCAGGTTTTGTCCCTGCAAGTGTTTCAAGATCTCCCTTGCTCAAAAGCCCATCATATCCAACTCTAAGGTGCAGTGCTCATCTCCATTTACAGCACAAGAGCCAGTGCTGCCTGTGTTTGCAGATGTATACATGGCCATATGGCAGGCATGACTAGATCGCCCACAAAAGTAGGCTCTGCCCGTGACGTAGGCTCCGCCTACGGTGTGGTAGCGAATTTTTTTTGCTGCCCACCACTGATAGGACACCAAAAACTTTTATCCAAACAAGTGGAATAAATTCATATGAAAAAAAAATGTAAATTTCTTTTCCATCTTTTGTCTATGGAGAAAAAGGCCTTCCTGCTGATGACCATTTGATCTCTCTAGGGAGATGTGGTGTTTCAGTTTCGGGTTTTAAGTTCACCTCAGATTTTGTTTTCTGTTCAGGTTTAATAACACAGAATATCTTACTGCTTTTTTGTATTACAATTTAATGTATCTGTGTTACTTTGTTGTATTTTAATTTTACATTTTGTACGTTGCCCTGGAAACCTGTTGAAGAGTGTGATATAAGTCAGACATATAGAAATCTGCTAAGATTAATTTCCCACTGGATTTTACTTTTCCCCTTCCTTTCACTCACTTCCATGTGTATATTTCACCCCTTGCTATTTCCTCAACCTTTTCTGAGATCAGCACTATCTTAAATGCATCCTTGTAGAGGCATGAAGATCTAGTCCCATTTCTTCTGCAGATGATTCTTAACAAGAATAACTCATTCTCCTCTTCTACCTGCCTATCCAGCACCAGAGTTAAAGCAAGTATTTGTATTTTCTGATGCTGCACGGCGTGGTCTTTCTGATCTCCTGTATTCCTCCATAACATTTCTTTTGTAAAAAATAATAATACAGCAAGCCTGTTTAGGTAACCATGGGTGACTGTGTTTCAAAGAAGAAAAGAGCTCAGTGGGTGCTCTTTCCTACAGTTCCTTTTCATCTTGAAGCAGATTGAAGATGTGACATTTTACCTTTCTGCTTCTCTGAACAAATAAAGAAAAAAATTAACATTCCTTGCTTGGATCTTGCTCTTATCATTATGGCTTATTTTCAGTCCCATCAATTAATTTATTCACACAAATCAACTTTCACTTTCCTTTTGGCTCATCCATTGCAAAGGGGGACCTTCACAGGGTAAATTCCTATTGAAGTGAATGGGAGGTGAGTAGCTTATTTGTGTACCAAATTGTTAGTCTGGCTGGACCTTCCACTATGGTAATGGAGTAGATTGTACAGCCAATGACTCAATGCCGAGTGTTGGGTGGCAGTAAATAACCTGACTGTCTAAAGGGAGCAATGGCTATGGGCGGATGAGCCCCTTTAGGTGGGGTAATTGCCCCCTCAGTGGAGGAAATGCCACTGGAAACCATCATATTGGGCCCAATGGCAAAATGAGTGGAAGAGGAACCATTTCATTATTTTGATTCCCAATGGTAATGGAGGCGGAAGAGGCCATGCCAGATGGACTGGCTGTAAAGGCGCACCTTGCTAATATCTTCAAGGCTTCGGCAGTCCATTGCAGTCCTGGTGTTAAATCCTGAATGTCTCATTTCATATGTACGAGATCACAGTGTGAGGGTCACTTCATGGCAAGCTGAGATCCATCTTAAATAAAGTCATAGCAGTGGCATTTTACCTGCTCGCACCAGGGAAAAAAATGTATACTCAGATATGAGTAACAGCCCACAAAGAAGTTTACCAACTTTCTTCCAAAATATCTAAAGTTTTGTCTGTACACCTAACCCTTAAAACCTTTTGCTGAGGAAAGATGAACCCTTTAAACAATGACACTCCTTTCTGGGCTTTCCTATTTCTAATGTAAACCTTGTCTACATGTCTTATTTTGGGGGGATATCTCTGTTGGAGGCACAGACACAATTCAATGCACAGCTAAGCACACATAAATCCTGGTACTTAACTGTTGACTGGATAGCTTCCACTAGATTTTAAAGTGAGTTCTTTGGGGTAGACTCACTTAGATCTAAGAGATAAAAGTTGTGGTCTCAACAGGTTAACTGTGGAAGCTGGGGAAAATATAATGACTGGGAAAAAGCAAGTTGGCATTCATGCAGCTTACTGACAAACAAGAGAGCAACTTGTTATTTTCTCATTCTGTGCAACGGATTACCAGCACTGAACATTTATATCAGAACTCATAAAATGCAGTTTTAAACAAAGGTTATTGCAAGGATCTGAATGCTATTGCTGTGCACAAATTGCTTCTCAAAATTCTCCATGCTCTTTGCGGCCATTTGTAAATAGCAGCAGTGAGAGTCTGGCCATTATTTTTGCATCCTCTGCAGTTGCCTCCATTTTTGTCATTCTAAGGCAGTGATGGTGAACCTTTTAGAAACCAAGTCCCCAAACTGCAAGCCAAACCTACTTATTTATCACAAAGCACCAACATGGCGGGGTGAACTTTGTCCTCAGGAGAGGGATGAAACATTCCCATTGGGCTGCTGGGCAGATGGGCAGGTGAACTCTGTGATGGGGAGAGGGAAGAAGCACTCCCATTGGGCTGCTGGGCACAGGGCCAGGTAAAACTCTGTGCTGGGGGGAGGGAGGAAGCGCTCCCATTGGGCTGCTGGGCAGAGGGGCAGGGAAAACTCTGTGCTGTGGCAATGGCATGTTGTGCCCACAGAGGGCTCTGAGTGCCCTTTCTGGCACACATGCCATAGGTTCACCACCACTGTTCATTGGGATGATTATGCTGTGGAGGCAGCCTCACAAAAAACCCCTGCTAAATAGTTTTCATTTTCAATTATGTAATGCATTTTGAGAAATGTTGGCTTTATGCTAATTGCCATTCTTCAAGGATTGCTACCTTCCTCAGGACCCCTTCAGCTGTCACATTTCCATGGGGTCTTTCTAGATACATCTTGTGCTATCCTACATAGCATGTTTGTCATTCTAATTACCAATGTATATTTCACCTTTTTCATGAGATATATATGAAGTTACCAGATTTACATTTAATAAATGTACTTTGTGCTAGAGGATCTTACTCTTGCATGGCCATGGATTGGGCTTCAGAAATATCCTGTCTAGAAAGTCAAAAAAGTAGATGGTTCCCTTACTTGACACTCTCTGCTTGCTAAACATGCTCTTTATGCTTTTAGCCTTTTTGTTCCTGCCACAAAGGGTTAAGGAGAAAAGAAGACACCAATCTCCACAAATGTCAACCTGGAGCTTGCTTTTTGTAATTTCCTGAATTGGAGGATTGAAAGAACGGAAGGAATAGGAATGATGGTGACAGTTTATTTCCTTGGTGCTTAAGGGTCTATTTTCTTCCTTAACCCTTTGCAGCAGAAAGGTGCACATTGGTTTAGCAGACAGAAGCAGAAAGCAAACAGAAATTGGCCCCAGCTGAGTTCCTGGTGGTTCTTTGCTTCTTACTGTTCTTTTAGTAACTAAGTTACATAGGGATATGTATTTACAGAGTGTCCTACATGGAAATTAATTTATTGAAGTAAAAAAAAAGTCTCCGGGGAATAAAAAGGCCTGGTGGTGCAGTGGTTAAACTACTGTACTGCAGCCAAAAGACCGTAGTGGTGTCTTGTGTAGGGGAGCAGATCTTTGGTGAGGGAGATGGGCTTGCTGCTCTGTTACAAGAAAGTTAATCTCCTCCCCACTGATGTCAGCTGGGGGACAAGGTAAGGTGAGGAACTAAGGGTGGCATGTATCACTCAAGACATCTGCCACCAGTTCCCCACAAAGAAAACCAAGGGGTCTTTCCCCATCCTAGAGGATTCATGCAGGGAAGAGGGGGTCCTTGATGGTTCCGGCCACATGGTTAACTCAGTGTTGTGCTTGGATGGATAGTGGAGATCAGATGGCAGGCAGGTCATCCAGTCTATGGATCTTCTCCCTATGCTACGCCAACACTTTGCTGCTACAGTCAATCCAGACCGTGGCTTCTTTTTCCCCATTACCAATTTCTTCTATTAAAATTGACAATAATTACAATATGTATGCATCAAGTTTTTGGAGGATGTGGGCCAGAGGGTGTTCTAACTTATCTTGCCTGATCTTCATTGAGATCTATAGTCATTTAAAACAGGAACAAAAAATTCAGGTTACCTGAAAAAAAGGTATTCACATGTCCCTTCCTCAACCCCTTGGGTCATTTCCTGAATTAATTTGATTTGAGAAAGTCAACCATTTTTCCATTCCTGATCAGTACATTCATTGCCCAAAGGGACTGACTCAGATCTTGTAAAACTTAATTACAAGACATTTGGCCATCCCAGTTTACTCTCTCTCTCTCTCTCTCTCTCTTTGAGTCCCTTAATGTGAGAAAGTCAGGATTGGAATAAAGTAAAAAAAGGTTTTCTAGGTAGAGAATACAGAGAAGTAGTTCATGATTCCTTTCTTCTCGTACTATGCAGCTTGTCCAAGACCATACAGGCTGATTCTTCTCCTATGAGGCACAGTGGGAGATTTTATTTAAAGTAAAATAAAATAATTAAGTTTTGAAAGGAGTAGGAGAGTTAATACCTTCACAGTGTGTTTCTTTTTAGCTATCTGACTATGGAGCCAGTGGTTGGGAGTTTGATTCCCCACAGTGCCTCCTGGGAGAAGAGGCACTCTGTTTAGCCCCAGGCAAGCTGCCCAGTCCTAGGATTCTCCCAGAAAAAAAGGAATGGTAAAACACTCCTGAGTATTCTCTACCTAGAAAACCCTGGAAAGAGTCACCATAACTTGGAATTGACTTGACAGCACACAGTTTTTAATTAGGGAGAAGTTAAGAAAATTCCAACACATATCTAAGTACTTACTGCTGGAACATATGTATCGATCTGGTTCTGTTCACAGTAGCTATAATGTTATCTAGGATCAGCTAATGTGAACAAATTAGCTACTGAAAAATCTTGGCTGGTTTCTTTTTGCTTTCTGTGTTTCCTTGAAATTGTAGTTCAGAGCTTGAAAAGTTACGGGCTACCCCAGGGCCAAGACATCTAAAGGGCCTTCTTACACATGCCATTGTTGCAGGGTCGTAGTCAGGATTCTAGATTGGGGGGGGGGGGGAGGCAAACATTTTTCCAAGAGCGGCAACAATGTCACACACACACATATAACATTGGCATCCTGGGGTAGGTTGGGGGATGGGTTGTTAGCTCAGGAGGGGTTCCCCCCCCCCCCTGCCTCCCTCTGGCTACAGCCCTGCACTGTTGCCCATTTGTTGTATTATGCTGTCAATTTACTTTTGACTAATGCTGAGCCTATGAATGAGTGATCTTTGGAAATTCCTGCCATTAACAGACCTGCTCATGTCTTGGAAACAAAAGTTCATGGCTCCCTAAACTGAATCTACAGTATCTTGATATACCAAAGGCTTCTCTATATGTCTCTTATTCTGTTTGTTTGTTTGTTTGCTTTTAGAGTAAGTGAAGGAGATTCTGGACATGAAAGGATAAACTTAATATGGAAATGAAAATTTGGTCCTTAATTTTGTTGTTATAAATCTGGCCCTCAGCATGATTTAACTTTGTTGTATTTATTTAGATTCCAGTTCCTATAAAGAGACACTCTGTGGATACTATGTTAGAAATGCAGGCGAGGAAAATTCAAATAAGCTTGTGTTCTTTATTCATGAGGTCAAGTTTAAAGGTAATTGTTTCTGTGTATTTGAATGTAGCCTGATGAATAAAATAAATTTAGGAAAGGGGAGAATCATAGACTAGAAATATAGACCACTAAAAATTCCAGTAAGGTTAGAACAAATACTTTAATTACACTGGATAAGTATAAATCATAGGGGCATAGCATCTGGATGCTTTGAAAATGTAAATGCAGCCTAATCTAAGGAAGTAGAATGAAGATAGAAAAGGTGTAAATCACCATATCTACTGGAGAAAAATGCATGGGGTTACACCAGTCACTTGGACATTTTTATATAGCACTTAGCAATACTTTATGGTTTATATAGGTGCCTGTGGCAAGGACATAATTCTCATTTTAATAATACAATAGTATTGAAAAATAATAGCAGTCTCTATAACTGTCTTTCTCCAACTGAAGTGTCCAACCCATATAGATGTACATACTATGCTATTCTTCTGGTTTAACAACTGAAATGGTGCACACAACAGATACATTTTGAAATTACATTCATGTCACAAGAGCCATTGTTTCTTCTGTTTCCAGTTTTCAGGGATGAATCTCAGTGTTTATGATAGCCAACCCCTCAACCTCCTCCCCCCATCTACATACAGATGGATTTGCAGAAACCCAAGAGTATCTAGAACTGAGTCAGGCCTCACTGGGAACATGGTGTCTCTGTGTAGGCTCCACAATTTAGAAAGGATGTTGAGAAGCTGGCACATGTCCAGATTAAGATGGTGATGGGTCTGGAAATGAAGCCTGAGGAGGAATGCTTGAGGAAACAGGATATGTTTAACCTACAAAAGAGGAAAGGTGATGTGATAGGGACCTTCAAATATTTAAATGGCTCTCACCTAGAAGAGGGAATATGCTTATCTTCAGCCTCTTCACAGGGTAGGACCAAAACCAGTGGATTCAAATTACAAGAAAGGAAATTTCGACTAAGCTTTAGGGAGAATCTTGTAACTGTAAGAATTGTTCACCCATGAAACAGACTGTCCTGGAAAGGATCCCATTCCCCTTTGGAGCTCTATTAAAAACACATATGTGTGGGACTCTGCAAAACACATTCTCAATGGCCACAGGATGTATTTGTAGACTATCATTTGTGAAGGGGAAACACAAAATGGTGATAGAGAAATGGAATGGAATATCTTGGGACAAGATACAGGTGAGTAATACAGACACTAGAGAGGAGCTTTTTACACTCCCAACCTTTTTTTTTTTTGGTCAGTTATCATTTTCTCTTTTGTGTGTGTGGATTCTAACAGATCATTCCCTATTATCTTACTTTGTTTGATGAGTAATTATTTATTTCATTCAGTTTTGTGCAATGAAACTTTTCCCCATTTACAAAGTAGGACATGGCCAAAATGGACATGATGCCAGATTCCACATCTGTTCTATTGACACCTATATTTCCAAGATATCAGATTGTTTCTCAATGTCTTTGGATTATTTTTTGTTCTAAAATATTCAACCCAAACTGCATGCCAAAAACGTTCTTACCAAAAGATGTTGAACTCTACATTTCCACATCATCATTCAGTACCAAAGAAAATTGCACATTTAGGGAAATGTGCTTCTCAAGTGTCTAGGTCTAAGCAGAATACGGTGAAAATAGTTATTGAAGCAGGGTAATTATGTTAAAAGTGTGGCAAGAGAATCACAGCCTTTCATGAAAACTAATCAGCACCTTGGATGTGTGTCTATGGATACAGAATGGTCAAGAACAATCTGCTGAACTACTGGCCCTAAATTATCATTAACTCTGCCTTGTTCCTGAACTATGCAGTGTTTCCAGTATAGATACCTCATATTATCTGCATTATTAATTTCAGAACTGAACTGTACTGAATTATTATGTTGGCACAGTTCCATGCATGCAAAGCATGCATGTTACCAGCTGTGGCCTTTTATCACTAGTTAAAAGTTTCTGATTCCCCCTCCAACAGTTTTTTTTTTTTATGTTAAAGGTTTTCCCCTGTCCTAAAGTTGCTTGTAGTTTTTCCATATGAAAATGGATCCCTAGGGAACCTTGGAATCTGAAGAGAGGAATAGAAACCCTTTAATGAAGACAAAAGGCCATGGCTTTTGACATTATCAGCTTTATATGCACACAGAGTCACACCAGCAGAATTCTAACCATCAGGAAGACACATCTGGTGTTATTCAGACCTGACTTTGGACCATTTTCTCCAAGACCTTGGGGAATT
Source organism: Furcifer pardalis (assembly GCA_030440675.1). Classification (NCBI taxonomy): domain Eukaryota; kingdom Metazoa; phylum Chordata; class Lepidosauria; order Squamata; family Chamaeleonidae; genus Furcifer; species Furcifer pardalis. Next base: position 45,219,301 of record CP126894.1, on the reverse strand, counting down.
TAGCTTTTGGAGTCCAATTCTCATTACCTGTCAAACAGAAAAATACAAGTACATTTCAACTGTTGTCCACTTTGCCAAAGATTGGGGAATTTTTTTTGGAAACAACTCCAGAACCCCCTAATAATTAGAGTTACTCACCTGACTTGTGATACCTACTGATCAAGTTCTGTTTTCTTTTCTGTTTACATGAGATGGGTGCCTTCTCCTGTTTTAGTTTCTGATGTTCTGTCAAGATGGGCATTAAGCAGATGAGTGGAGTTTGTTATCAGGTATCTGTGCCCATTATGCATTAGGATGAAGCAAAAACAGATCAATTATTTCAGGAGTTTGCAACCTATGGCCTGTGGGCTGGATCCGGACCATGGCACCAAATAATCTAGCCCCCAACCTCGCTCCAGCTGCCCACCATCACTCCCACCCCCAGAATTGGCTGCGGACTCATTTATGGCGGTAGTAAATGAATCTGTGGCCATCGTAAACGTGTGCACTATAGCTATAAATGAGTCCATGGCCATTGTAAATGCATTTACAACAGCTGTGGATGCATTTTACAGCAGTATTTATGGTGGGGGAAACCACCAGTCTGCCCTGCTCAGTTGAGGAGGTGTGTTCTGCCCCGTAGCTGAAAAACATTGAGAACCCCTGAATTATTTTGTTTTCTGAGTCTTCTTGTGTACTCATTTAGAAGATAGATGTTGGATTAACTAGGACCACAACTTCATTTACATGTTTGTAACAAGAGATCAAATAAGGCAAATCTGCTAGGCAGTTTTGAAAGAAGCACAGATCATGCTTTGGCATCTTCTCCATTACAGAATTCTGTAATATAATTAATGGGTCAATCACAAAGGTGTCATATACTAATATTAAGAGTGAGCCCATCAATTCCCTTGGTGTAAGCTGAATGTCTCTGGCTTTTGTCCATATAATTTAGCCCAGTCACATCTTACTGCGAGAAATGGGATCCTGGCATACCATCCTCTTGAGTCCCGTGATTTTGAGTCTGTTTTCCAGGAGGGTCTCACATGAGTTCTTTCTCTTTATATTGAAGATTGCAGTTTAACATACAAGTCCAGAATGCTTCCCCCCCCCCCCCCATAAAGACACCAAAGTAAGGAAACCCAAGAGTATCTAGAACTGAGTCAGGCTTCACTTGGAATATGGTTTCTCTGTGTAGGCACCACAGTTTAGGAAGGATGTTGAGAAGCTGGCACATGTCCAGACTAAGATGGTGAAGGGTCTGGAAATGAAACCCTAGGAGGAATGCTTGAGGAAACAGGATGTATTTAACCTACAAAAGAGGAAGGGTGATGTGATAGTGGCCTTCAAACATTTAAATGGCTCTCACCTATAAAAAGGATTCTTGTGTGTTAGGATAGCTTTAAGAAGCTATCCATATGCTATGCTTGTTATCATTTAGAAACATTATCATTATGCTGTCAGTGAGTTAACTATATTTAATAAATTATCAGCTTCAGGCTTTTCTTTTTGTTTATTTATCCTGAATTTCCACGCTGTTGTCCCCAAAGTTCCTGCATTGTATTGAGTCTTGTTATTCATTAGCTGCCTTTTGCAAATGTTCTTACTACTGCCCCAAGTAGGAAAAGCCTGAAGGGCAAGCAGAGGCTACTACATTTCTCGAGTAAATATTGCTAGAAATCAAATACTACAACAAAGTTTTAAAAGATGAGATATGGCAACTTGCACCTTCAGCTACAGTAAAAACGATTGCATTGGATAACGCTAGAATCGGATAACGATGCAAGTTTTTTGGAAAACACTTGCATCAGATAATGATCCTTTAGCGTTATCCGATTCAATCATCTGGGGGGTGGGGGTGGATTGGGTAGAACATCTACCCAATCCACCCCGACCCACAAGCAGGCATTTCCCCCGACCCTACTGTGCTTGCAGCAGTAGGGTCGGGGGAAATGCACGTTCACAAGCATCTTTCCTCCTGACCCTACTGCGCTTGCGTAGGTTCGGGAGGAAGGGCGCTTGTGAGTGAGCATTCCCCTGACCCTACTGCACTTGCAAGAATTCTTGTGAGCGTAGTAGGGTCAGGAGGAAGGGCACTCGTGAGAGCGCATTCCCCCGACTCTACTACGCTTGCAAGAATTCTTGCAAGCTCAGTAGGGTGGGGGAAATGCACACTCACAAGCGCATTTCCCCAACAGGCTCAGCTTTGGCTACAATCCTCCCCCCGTGCGGGGGGATCCAAGCCAAACCAAGCTGCGGCTAGGGATCGCCAACTGCAACTCAGTTCGGCTTGGGTGACAACCCTCCCTCACGCGGGGGGAGGATTGTCACCAAAGTCGATCCTTACCCAGGTGGGCGATAGCGCGCCCTGGCATGGGGTGCCTTGGCCGAAATCCTCACACCCTGCGTGGGGGGAATTTTGGCCAAGGCATCTCTTTCAGGAGGAAGGGTGCTCATGAGCGCGCATTCCCCCCCAACCCTTCTGCGCTTGCAAGAATTCTTGTGAGCGGAGTAGGGTGGGGGAAATGCACGCTCACAAGCGCATTTCCCCAACAGGCTCGGCTTTGGCTACAATCCTCCCCCTGCGCGGGGGGAGGATTGTCACCCAAGCCGAACCGAGCTGCGGCTAGGGATCGCCAGCCGCAACTCGGTTTGCCTTGGGTGACAACCCTCTCTCGCGCAGGGGGAGGATTGTTGCCAAAGCCAATCCTTACCCAGGTGGGCGATAGCGCGCCCGGGTAAGGGGTGCCTTGGCCGAAATCCTCACCCCCTGCACAGGGGGAATTTTGGCCAAGGCACCTCTTTCCCGGGTGCACTATCGCTACCGGGTGCACGCCAAGGCAAGGGATCAAAGCGGGGGTGCCACCACCCCGGTTTTGATCCCTTGCTTTGGCGTGCTACCCCCAAGCAATAGCGTGCCCGAGAAAGAAGTGCCTTGGCTGAAATCTTCACCCCCTGCGCGGGGGGAATTTTGGGCAAGGCACCTCTTTCCCGGACACACTATCGCTAAGAGTCCAGTGGGGTCTCTGAATTCAGGGCTTTTTTTTAGCGTTGTTCGATGCATGCATCGGACAACGTTAAAAAATGGATAACGTCATGACTTGTGGAACCAAGTCATAACGTTATCTGGTGTATTACTGTATATTGTTTTGCTCCACTTTTATTACTTTGTGACTATTTTCAAATATTTTTCACTGTCTTATTAATCAGTTTTTTAAAGTAAGCAATTGCATTTGGATATGATTTACAGTTACTGTACTGACATTAGGGTCCTTCTTAACCAAAATATCCTTAAAATGTTTAGGGCTGAACATGTAAAAAATAACCCTATTAAGAAAAGCAGAATCACACAAATGGTAATCAAGTGACCATTAGAAAACCAGATAAATAAGCAAATAAAACTGTAAATATCAGTAATATTTTTATTTTTTATTTTGTGAATATAGAATTAAAATAGATGTTATAAATCCAGAACTTACTAGAAATCTAACATTCTTGGAAGAATGTGATCACCAAATTCTAAAGCCCTTTATACTTCAGTCAAACTTTCATGCATGAGGGCATGACTGCACTGTGATTAGTCTTTTTGTTGTGCTTCTTCTTCTTTCATGTCCTGTCCAAACATTAAACGGCCAAAATGAAGCCACCTTCTTGGCTTTATTTGGCCAAACTTAAATCTTCATTGGTACAGTAATACCTCGGATAACGCTAAGACTTGGTTCCACAAGTCTTGGGGTTATCCAATTTTTAGTGTTATCCGATGCATGTTAAAATCCTATGGGATGGATCGGATAACATTAAAGCTACATAGAGATACATTGTAACTGCACAGGCTTTAGCGGTTGTTATCCGATCCATCCCATAGGACCTTAACGTTATTCGATCCAATTCTCCTCCCCAGATTACTTAACGTTATGCGATTTTAGCGTTATCAGAGGTAAACGTTATCCGAGGTATTACTGTACTTGTTTCCCATAGTAATCTGCATACCACCAAATGAGCCGGATTCTCTCCACAGACACACAGTGTAGTGTTATCTGCCCCACTTAAGCATGCTGTTCTCACATTTAGGGATGACTCCAACCCTCAGCCTATTCAGAGTCCTCTAAGTGAGCTAGGGAAAGTTGAGTTTCTCACCAATGTCCTCCTTTAATGTCATTCCTTGTCCAATGAGCTCAATGTTGAACTGAAGTTGTTACAGTAAAGTTTTACGTGCTTTCTGTTGAGTACATGACATGCAGCTAATTGAAAAGAAGCCAATTCTTTTTTCATTGGTATTTGCTGAATTTTGTTGGGGAGGGGGGCTTTGGTGACAATTTTGCTCCCATTGCTTTCTGCATGTGTATCAGTCCAAAGAGACTAGCTGAGGAAAGGGGAGAAAGAAAGAGGAGGAGGGGGGGGGGATTGCTGGCATGGAGATGGGGAAGAAAACACACCTGAAATTCTAGGACATTATTTTTTAAGGTAGCACTCTCAATCTTTTTTTTTAAAAAAATCAAAATGTAAAAGACCCTGAAACTCTGCAAGCCAACATCAACATCTTGTTAATATCTGGAAATGAAGAGGGGAGGTTTGGAATTTCTTTTGTGGGGAGTTGTGAATACACATGACAAGATTCTTACATCGACTTGCGCTCTCCATATTTCTCTCTTTGCACTGGAAATTCCTGGTTTGAACTGGACGATGTCCAAAGAGGGACATCTATTATCCTCTTGTTTGTGTTTGTGTAGGCAAGAAGACAAACTTTTCTCACTTTCTCTCTCCTTCTCCCTTCCTTCCACAGAAAAAGGCAATCGGGAAGAGGCACATGGAAGAAGTTAAGGATGAAGATATGGAAGAGACTGGTAATGTGCCAAAAAGAAGAGTTGGAGGCTAACTCAAGAGGAATGTTCCCCTCCAAACATTCTGGCTCAGGAGGAAAACAGTGCTGACCGGGGTGAGTTCTACTCTGTGGAAGGGTGGCATGTTGTCATTTCAAGTCAGTTCTATATCATCTGTAAGATTTTGAAAAGAAAAGGGAGAGGTCAAAGTAATAGACAAGAGTGGAGAAGAGAGCAGTGGCAATCTGTGTTCCAGGTGATAATTAGAATGACTTCACATGCAGCGTGGACTTTTGCAGCACACCGACTGGAGATTGTTTTGTGTGAATGCCAACAGTAATTTCATCAATGGAAACTGCGGAGACACGGTATAAAGCCAGACTCTGAAGTGATGGCAGGACAGTTTTCCTGGGTCGTCAAGCCCTTACTCATGTGTGTCCTACAAAGTTTCAGGTTGGTTTCAAGACCAATTCAATGTATTGCCTTAGCCTTTAATGCACTCCCTATGGAACCGCAATCATTTTTCACTCTCGCTGGTTTTCAGAAAGTGTAAATATGTATCTTTTTTCCAATGTGGCTTCTAAATACATGTACTGTAGTTTTCTTTGTTGTCATTATTTAAATGGTGTTTACAAATCTAATGCTTTTTTAAAAAGAAAATTTTTATATTAGCCATCTTAAGCACTGCTTTACAAGAAATAAATAAAGAAAGAAAGAAAGAAAGAAAAAGAAAATTTAATAATATGTTTTTTTGTAAATGGCACATTGTCCGAAGTAATTCATTTCCTTCCTTCCTTCATTATTGGATGGGGTGTGGGGGAGAGCAGGAGTCCATGATGAACATTTATTTTAATGTTTAGATCTTTTTTATATATTATGCAGTAAGTGGAGTAGAAGAATCTGTACATTTTGCTATCTTAACTATTTCAAATTTTAAAACTCCAGTCTATCTCCTTCCAGTCTATCTGCCTTAGCTGCAAATGTTGGTCAATTTTTCAAAAACAAATTCAAATGAAATTCTGTCCAGTCTGCAACAAATAAATTCACTACATACAACTCCTCCCAGCATTGACAAAACCATGATATACTTGTTTGGTGTCTAGTTGTCAAAGATGAGAAGGCTATGTTTTTGAAAAAAAAGTGATTCTCTTTTAATATGAGGGGCTGTACACAATTTTTTTCTGATTCTGCTTACAGTTTATGTTGTGGAACTCATTGTTGCACCCTTCCAGTTGAATTAGAAAATTGTCCCCATGGAACCCTTTGTATTCTGAGACTAAACAACTACTAGCTAAATATAATAAGGTCTCCATGGTGTCCTGAACCCAGGATCACCACTTTATCTACCATACTGCAATGGGTTTCTATCTATAATAAAGCCAGTTATGTCCAATTCTAGGGGGCTGTGCTCATCTCCAATTACAGCCAAAGAATTAGCACTGTCTGCATCTGCAGACCTTTCTGTAGTCATGTGACAGGAATGACTAGATGCCAAAGCACATAGGGCACTGTTACTTTTCCTGCCAAAGTGGTACCTGTTTATCTACTGTACTTGTAATTTTTTTGCTTTCAAACATGAGACAGAGGATGGGAGCTCATTTCGTTGTGCAGCATTTGAATCTTGAACTGCTGATCTGCCTTGTTGTTAAGCTCAGCATCTTAACCACTAAGCCACTGCAGCCCCTCACATCGAAAAACATTGAAAGATGGGCCAGTACAGTTTGGCAGTTTCCATGTGGTAACTTTGTCTTCTCCTGCTTCTAGGACACCCAATCACAGGAGAAGCATATTCCTCCTCTGAGGTATGCTATCACAGATTAAACTGTCCCTGAGGAAAGCTTTTAGCAACTTCATGGGCAATCAGAATGAACTGCTGCCACTCATCTTAATTACCTTAATTATTCCTAATCCACTTTGAGGTTTTACCAGAACAAAAGTCAGTTTCCTCCATCCTCACAATCCTTCTCCCAATCTGCATATGGCTTGGAGGCAGGAAATGGTCTTGTTTCATGTTGCCAGTCTAACCTCAGGAACCCCTTTGAAATGCAACATACATGAAAGAGTCCTTTTTAAAATGTAACATCCAATGAACCATGAAAGAGTCCTTTTAGGCTGTCTTTTGCTGAAAAGTAACATAAGAGTGTTATGTCCTTTTGGTTACCTTCAAAGACACAGACAGAAGAGTAAGATGTAAAAAAAAGTCTTTTCTCATTCTTGACTATTTTTTTTCTTGAGGTTAACATCCCATGGTCAATGGAACATCAAAAAAGTCCCATCATTATAATCCATGGTTTTGATAATTTATTACATTTATATACCACCCATCTGGGTTATTTTCCCACTCTGGGCAGTGTACAACATATATTTATTTTACCAATATAACAAGACACAGAAAATAGAAATAAGTCTAGTTCATGCTGGATGCTGGCCCCTTACCTACTTGGCCAGAGGAAGGAGGAACCGCTTGGGAGGACTGGTTGCTGATTCAGGAGATGATGGTCCCTTTCCCACAGTTATCAATGTATGTGTTGGTCTTTTATGTTTTATTGCACTATTATCTTTTATTGTATTGTTATATTTTATTGCATTGTTATTTTTATTGCATTGTTACATTTTATTGTATTGTTTTATTTTATTGTACTGTGATGTTTGATATGTTGTGATTTTTGTGAGCCGCCCTTAGTCAGCGTATGCTGAGTGGGCAGTGTACAAATTGAATAAATCAATCAATCATTAATTTTTGAACAACACTCACCCTCTTCAGGAGTAGCAGTGACATCAGCAGAAGAGTTCAGAAAGTTCTAGTGGTGATGTTGATGGAGAAACACTGTTGGAAGATCTTTCACAGACAATGAAAATGTCACTCAAACTAAGTTTTGTGAGTACTGCATAGATGAAGGGAAAGGGAAACCACTGATGAACCTTTCTTACTTTAACCACCTATAAGGAGACAGTGTTTTATTGTACCTGTTTTAATAATTTGTTAACTGCCTTGGGTCCCTATACCAAGAGGAAAGGTGGTAGAGAACTGATATATAATATAATACATACATAGGCTTCTGGTATTCTGCACTTTTCTGCCTGCAGACACTGAACTTTGGGGGTAGGTCGCTAAAGCCCAAGGTAGTTTAGACAAGGACTACATCTCCCCCATGAGTTTTCTTGGGTTTTTAGATTTTTAGGGGAGTTATTTTTCTTGAGCCTGCCAGCCTGAGAAAGAGAAGATGTTGAAGACTGCTCACTGGCTAGGAGGACCCTTTCCCTGTTGTCCTATATTGGGACAAACAAGTTACCAGAGATAAAATGGTTGCTTTTAGCAAGGCAGGTATTCTACTTCTGAATAAGCAAGAAAGAAAAAAGTATTTTATAGAAGTGGGAGTTCTATCAACAGACAACCTAATAAGCACAAAAACTGCAAAGTACTAACTGATCTTCTTCAAGTGTCATATTTGTACCAAACTTTGGCTATCGACATGTCAAAAATCTTCCTGTTCTTAACTCACCAGAAAAGTTCTTCCAAGGACATTCCCCATTGGTCTCTCAGGTTCTTCAGCTACAAGGGCCATCTACATCAAGGACCTCTCTTCCCAAGGATCTTCCCTTGTATAATGAGTTGGAGTATTCTATACTTTATGTCATTCCTCCTTATATGCCCATGGTATTGTCCTGCTATCGCAGTGATGGCAAACCTTTTAGAGACCGAGTGCCCAAACAGAGGGACGGGCGAACTCTGTACTGGGGGGAGTGAGGAAGCATTCCCATTAACCTGCTGGGCAAAGGGGTGGGGTGAACTCTGTGCTGAAGGTAGGGAGGAAGTGCTCCCATAGGGCTGCTGGGCAGAGGGAATGGTGAACTCTGTGCTGGGTGGAGGGAGGAAGCACTTCCATTGGGCTGCTGGGCAGAGGGGCGGGGTGAACTCTGTGCTTGGTGAGGGAAGAAGTGTTCCCATTGAGCTGCTGGGTAGAGGGGCAGGGTGAACTCTGTGCTGGGTGGAGGGAGGAAGCACTTCCATTTGGGCTGCTGGGCAGAGGGGTGGGGTGAACTCTGTGCTTCGTGAGGGAGGAAGTGCTCCCATTGAGCTGCTGGGTAGAGGGGCAGGGTGAACTCTGTGTTGGAGTGAGGGAAGAAGTGATCCCAGTGGGCTACTGGACACAGGGGTGGGATGAACTCTGTGCTGGGACGTCTGCGTCCCCCTCCTGGCATGCATGCTATAGGTTCACCACCACTATGGTATAGTAACTTTGTTGACTATACTGCCAGTGACTCATTGCTGATTGTCAGGTGGCAGATAACTATCCTGACAACCCTGAGGACTTAAGGCCTTGGGTGGAGAAGTTGACAGGGAAAAGTGATAGACTCCAAGTGGATTAAATCCCATTTGAATTGATCTTGATGGAGGGCAGTAGCTTCATCAATATTGGCTCGAGGCTTTGTGTCTCAAAAGGGCTCAGGACCCGAAAGTGACTCACATAACTGGATCAGTGGTAAGGGTGTCATGCTGCGATGCAGAAAGCAAATGGAAGACTACTGCATTGTATTGTTCGCAGGACAATCTTAATGGCTGAATGTCAAATAAACCAACCAATAAGGCAAGAAATGAAAAGAATATGGTAACAAGATCAGATATTCCTCCTTTCCATAATAAATTCATCACCCAAAATCACTCCAAAATTTTAGCTATTTAAAATGATTGCTAAGAATAGCTGATTTGTATCCTGAAATTCGTAAGTCAATTATTTTACATATCATTTTATCTGAAAATCTTTGTCCATTCTTCTTGCAGCTACAAATAAGGAGGTCCACTGTTTCTTTTGCTTCTTTTACCCAATCAGCATTTGCTGTCATAGGATTACTCAACTCAGGTTCTAATTGCATTTGTGTATAGTTTTTGCTCTTGTGCTGCAGAGACAAGCCCTTCAGTTTCTTTCATGAAAGTTCTTTTCTCCACCATTGCCATGTGTTTGCACCCTCCACCTTTAGCCAGATGTTTTTAAGGTACAGTGGTACCTTGCTTAAAGAGCATAATGCGTTCCACAGGATTGCTCTTTAAGCGAGTTTGCTCTTTAAGCGAAACACCATTGTAAATGATCAATTGTGGGGGGGGGGGATTGTGAACCCCAATTTATTTGTTAAGCGAATTTTTGGTTGGTTTTATTTGTTAAGCGAAGCGGCCATTCAGAGAAAATTCTGCTCTTTAAGTGAGTTACTCTTTAAGCGAAACGCTCTTTATGTGAGGTTTGACTGTATTATTATTTTTCTTGTTATTGGTTGATTAATGATTTTGCAATCATACGATCTTGCCCACAAATTTGTAGGTCAATTCCTCATTTTTAGGCTTGATCCTTCGATCTGCCCCCCAACCATCAGTAATGCTTAGTTGGCGGCGGCATCGACGTCGTTGGCATTGGTGGCATTGGCGTCACCAATCACGGTGCTGTTAACAAAGTTATAAAGCAATCCATAGTTATCAGTGCATGGTCTTAGGACAAATTGATGACAGCAGCTCTGACACTGCACTAAGCCATTTTATGAGTTACTGCCTCAACTATGCTGAGAAAGCAATTCATAGACTCCAGTCACAGTGCTGGCACTAAGGCATAACTGACCTAAATGGTGGCACAGATACAGCTGTCATGCTGTGCCAGTTTAGACTGTCCTGAAACAACCTCAGCCACATCCATTCATTTCTAACTGTTCTCAAAAGTGCCTTGCACTCTGTCACAAATTTTAGAAGTACTTCTCAGGAATCATCTCCTTTCTTACAAGTATCCTTCTAGGCTTAGGTGGGGAATGAATTCAGACCTAGCAATGCTAGGTCTGAATTCCACATCCATCAGATGGAGCTACCGGTATTTCTGCAGGAAAGAGAGGATTAATCTATTTTATCAAAAAGAACAAAGAGTATTATTTGCCATAAGACTTTGTAGGCCACAGATCCCTCATTTGTGCATCTGATAAAGTAGGATACAATCCATGCAAGATTATAACCAGCTAAAATTTGACAGTCTTTTAAGAGTCCAAAGACTCTGTTTTGGTGAATCAAATGTCCAGTGGCAAAGTGAGAAACCTCAGGTCTCATGGTAACATTAAAATAACATCAGACACCACAAAGCTGCAACATAGTTTACTTCATAAAAAGATGCTCCATCCTTCAAAATTTTGTTTCTTCTCTTTCCCTCAGCACCTCTCTCAGGCAGTCCCCTCTCTCTGCCTAATGCTGGGGCCAGTTATGGATTGTACACATTGTGTACACCCTGAAACCATCAAAGAAATCCTCCAAGTAGTGATGATTTCCTGCTGATGATGACATCATTCCCATTGAACAGGTGGAGTATAGAACAGGATGTGAGCCACTGTTTAGTATACCATGTATGATTACTGTGAGCTGATAGTTACCATTGAAGATTAAACATTGACAAAATCATAAGCACCCCAGAATTTCCAAAGGAAGCCACAATTCCGAAGTGATTTCCCACTGTTCTTGATATCATTCCCACAGCCACAGTGGAGCTACATAGTGGGACTCCACCCATTGTAAATATAAAGATAAGGATCCCTTGCTCGAAAGCCAATCATATCTGGCTCTATAGTGTGGTGCTCATCTTCATTTACAGCCAAAGATCCAGTGCTGTCTGTGTCTGCAGACATTTCCGTGGTCATGTGGCATGCATGCCTGGATGATGGAGCACATGGAACACTGTTACCTTTCCTGCCAAAGCAGTACCTATTTATCTACTTGCAATTTCTTGCTTTTGAACTGCTACGTTGGCAGGACCTGGGACAGAGATGGGAGCTCACTTAGTAGTGCAGCACTCGGCTCTCAACCTTCTGGTCATCAAGTCCCATTGTAAACAAAGATGGGTGCTATTATGTGTTTGGGTGCTATTATATGCTTATTTAAATAATGTACATCTAATGGCAACAACAAAAAAATCCATAACAGACAATATACACTTAATGAATAGAACAGTTCTTGACTTTGGGCTTAAAAGAGAAAAGATAAAACACAACAGAAAAGGAGTCTAAGAAGAAAAAGAAACTGATATGGCTGAAATGGAAGTAATTGATTGAGAGGAGGGAACTTGGTAGAACTGGTTTTCCAGCTGGGTTGATGGAATGCCTTCCTTTCTGATCTTCCCTTGCTAGAGTCTGATAAAATACATCAGCCTGCTGCTTGTGTGACATTTGAAATGTTGGAACCTGGAGGTATGAATACTAATTTTTTCCAGAGGGACAGACAAGATGTTAAGGTGATGTTTCTTCCAGCTCCATGCTATAGTACTGTTTTCTTTCATCTTCACAAGTTTTTGTAATTAATATAACTGACAATTGTTCAGTAGGAAACATGTTTCTTTGCAAAAACTCCAGGGACAAGAAAGGTAGGTAAAGTGCTCAGCTAAAATAATCTTCCCTGAAAGATCCCTGAGCAGAGTTAATTATCTTTAAAGCTGAGTTTTGAAAGTTTATTGGACTTCTTTGAAACTGTGAAGATTGAACACCAGCAGACCATCAAGCTGGGCCTGCAGTTTTAAACACATTTAATGCCTGGCTTTGATCTCTTACTTGATGAGCTCAGTGATATTGATCCAAAACAAAATAGAGAAAAGGAAAATCAATAGCAAATATTAGCCATTAGATTTGATCTGCAAAGGATTTATTATATACAATAATCCATTTGATATTTCTGTTCAGGTGGTGGAAAGTCTACAATATTTCTGAATGTTAGAATGGTGGGAGAACCAGTGGTGGGGAAAATTGCACCAGACAAGATCCACTGAAGAGTTATCGTTTTCCTGGAATTTTAAAATTGCTAGCACATGCACCAGCAGACAGTCTTGTAGGGTGTAGAACTAATTAACATGTCTGGGTGCAAGCATGAGGAAGATTGTTTAGACCAGGGGTTCCCAACCTACGGCCCTTAGGCTGGACCCAGCTCACGGCACCATTTCATGTGGGCGACCACCACACCTGGAAGTGGAAGTGGACAAATTTACGTCAGCCGTAAAACATGCCCACGCGGGTCAGCTGTAAATGCACCCATGGATGTCGTAAATGTGGAAGTGGGTGCATTTACTTCTGCTTACATTGGTATGGTCCGGCCTACAGCGTAAAAATGTTAGGAACCCCTGGTTTAGACAGCTAGTGTGGTTTTGCAGTAAGATGATTGTTAGAAATTAGGAGGATTGGGTTCAGATTCCCACTCAGCCATCAAATCCACTTTCTGACCTTAGGCTAGTCATACACTTTCATCTTGACCTACTTCAAAGGGCTGTTGAGAGCAAAGAGAGGGGTGACTGAGAGACACATATGCCACCTTCAGATATAACAGGATTAGAAAGGTAGGAGATGAGTGCAACAAATTGACTGATTGATTGAGCTTTCGTACAGCCCATCTGGCATGATGGCTACCTTTGAAACAGAAGCAAAAAAAAAAAAAAAAAGAGACTGAGGCATTTCTTTCTAAGTTATCTGTTCTGCTCAGCTAAGTGCTTTGCTAAGTGATCTTTTTGTCCTTCTAGGAATTCTCACAACTAAGTAAATTTCTATTTTGCCACATCTTTAGTTTGGGCCGGGTAATTCAGCATCTCTTGCTAGAATTTAATTTCATTCAGTGTGATTCTATAAAAGAATTCCAGGTGGAAATGAAGAACATCTAGAGTCAAAATAAAATTTAACCCTTGGATTCTACTTTCAAATATGAACCATTACTTTTCTGTACACTGCAGAGTAGAAAATTACCCAGATGGTTGGTATATAGATGTAATGAATAAATGAAAGCTAAATGGCTGAAGAATTATCTGCTGGATATCACAGTTGTTTGCCCTAAACAGCTAGGGTTCCTGGGTCTCAGAGCACTGGTTTTAATCTCAAGGCACCAGTTAGAGCAGGAGTGCCCAAACTTGGTCCATGGGCTGGTTGTGTGGTTACTCCCGCTGAAAGCGGAAGTAAAATGTGCCTTGCAATCTGTTTCACAACAGGAAGAGATAGATTTTAAGCTGCCATTTTGTAAGCCACCCTGAGTTGCTATGGTGAGTATAAATCTGAACAAATAAACAAACAAACAAATAAATAATTTTCTCTGCTTAAACCAGGGGTTCCCAAACTATGGTCTGTAGACTGTATTTGGCCCCCAACATCAATTCATCTGGTGTGTTTTACTTCCACTTCCAGGAGTGACGAGGACAGCATGGGCTGGATGAATTGGTGTCAGGGGCTGGATCTTGCCCACAGGCCATAGTTTGGGCACCCTTGAGTTAGAGTCTCAAGGATATCTTATACATCTCGGTTTCCAGAAGGGAAGCCAAAATGTCCAAATGAGTGCTGCTAGAAGATAAGAAGATTGAAAAGGGGACATTTACAACTAATCCGAATAACAGTCAGAGATCATCTGGTACTGTCAGTTGTAAAAAGCCATTTTGATTTATATACTTATCTGTCATTCTGACCAATCACTTTGGGCCTCTGTATAAATCGATGCCATGAAGTCCCACTCCCATGTCTCACAAAGTAGACTTGATCCATGAAAGCTCACATTACAATTTAACAGTTAGTCTTCAAGGTGCTACAACATTTTTTGTTTAGTTTATTCTCTGATATGCTTGAAACACAGATTTACATGGTTACTATTCCAAAAAATTCAACCAGAAGATTAGAGTTTTAGTTTTTGAGAAGACCTTAAATCAAAAGCGCCCTTCTCCACTCATTTCAGGACTCACTGCCCTATCATTAAAATATTTGCATGTTAGACACTGATGCACCAGAAAGCTAAAAGTAAAAAGAGGGAATTGGATGGAGAGGCAAAAGATGTACTGTAAATACTGGGCTCATTATTCAACTAGGAGCAAGGTAAGGAGTGCAGTGCAAGCTTTGTTATTCATGAGCTTTCTTATTTCCCAGTTCCTAGTAGCAGAGTATAGAAACTACCTCCCTGAAGGCTGGCTATGAGTCTTTCACAGGCCCAAGCCGCAATGTAGATCTTGGAAAAACTCTGCCTGCATCTTGTCTACTGTGGGTAAGCTCTTACTACATGTGACTCCAAGGAAGAATGGGATGCAGTTTTGAGCCTGCCATTGCAAATGATGTGTCCTCTTCCACCCCATTCTAGGCTTTGAGTTGCCATATCACTTGGTCAGCCAGGTTTTGTTTGGATTCTGAACCCATTTCCCTAGGTTTCCCTCATGTTCTTCTTTGTAATCAGTCTCTATTTTTTACCTGTCCTGCTTCTGTGGTATCACAAAGACTAAAATCTCCTGACATGAGTGGGCCATATGATATTTCAAGGAGCCAGGCCCTAAATCTTAAGGAAAGTAACACATCTGAACTGACAAGTCCAACAACAAACATGGGATTTGAAGAGACCTATGTGTACCTCATAAGGGACTGCACTAACTTAGTGGTTAAAATGCTGAATTTGAGGGCTGGAAGGTCGGCAGGTCAGCAATTTGCGATCCGAGTACTCCATGACAGAGTGAGCTCCCATCTCTGTCCCAGCTCCTGCCAACCTAGCAGTTCAAAAGCAAGAAATTGCAAGTAGATAAATAGGTACCACTTTGGTGGGAAGGTAAACAGCATTCTGAGCACTACAGTGGCTAGTCACGCCTGCCACATGTCCACGGAAAGGTCTGCAAATGCAGACAGTGCTGGCTCTGTGGCTATAGACAGAGATGAGTCATCCTCCGGACCTTACAAGAGTGCTCCATTATCCAGAGCAGAATGCTTAACGTCACCCATGCTATACTCGTATTCATTTTTAAACAGTGCCAGTTTCTGGGTTAATTCTCCAGGACTTAGGGTAGGACCAAGCCATTTTCCTTCCTAAGCAATATTTCATGCAATTCAAATTAGGGAGTACACAAGGCCAGCCATTTTTTTTGAACATGCAGCAGAAAATGTATTTACTTGTTTATTTGTTTTATTTATAGGCCACCTTTCTCCCCATGGGGGATCCAAGGTGACTCACAAAAATTAAAAAGTTCAAATTAAAATACAATATTTATACAATTAAAAAAAGTAAAATTGAATGATAGTGTTTTGTTGTTGTTCAGTTGCACAATCGATTCTGACCCTCTGCGACCCCATGGACCACTGTCCGCCAGGCACATCTGTCCTCCATCCTCCTCCTCAACTCGCTCAGCTCTGTGCCCATTGCGTCCACAATACCATCTAGCCATCTCATTTTTGGCCACCCCTTCTTCTTTTGCCTTCCACCCTTCCCAGTATCAAGGCCTTCTCAAGTGAATATTCTCTTCTCATTTGACGTCCAAAGTACTTGAGCTTCATCTTTACTATTTGACCTTCTAGGGAGCAGTCAGGTTTGATTTCTTCTAAGATTGACCTATTTGTTCTCCTCGCTGTCCAGGGGACTCTCAAAACTCTCCTCCAACACCACATCTCAAATGCATCTATTCTTCTGTGCTCAGCTTTCCTAATGGTCCAGCTCTCACAACCATACATTACCACAGGGAATACATTGCTTTGGCTATGCAAATTTTTGTTTGCAATGTGATGTCTCTACTTTTCACTATGCGCCCCAGGTTTCTCATCGCTTGCCTCCCAAGAATCAGTTGCCTTTTTATTTCATGGCTGCAATCACCATCTGCAGTGAGCTTTGATCCTAAGAAAGTAAAATCTGTCACTGCTTCTACTTCTTCCCCATCAATTTTCCAGGGACTGATAGGGCCTGTTGCCATGATCTTGGTTTTCTTTATACTGAGTCTCAAGCCAGGTTTTTCACTCTCTTCTTTCAACCTAATCAGGAGCTTCTTTAGGTCCTCCTCACTTTCTGCCATTAGGGTGGTATCATCTGCATATCTCAAATTGTTAATGTTTCTTCCAGCAATTTTGATCCCAAATTGTGATTCCTCCTCCCTGCATTGCGCATTATGTGCTCTGTGTATAAGTTGAATAAGCAGAGTGACAAAATGCAGCCTTGTCTTATTCCTTTTCCTATTCCAAACCACTCCGTCATTCCATATTCAGTCCTAACTGTTGCTTCTTGATTCATGTACAGATTTCTCATGAGGCATAGAAGGTGTTCTGGTATTCCCATATCTTTAATTACTTGCCACATTTTGTTGTGGTCCACACAGTCAAAGGCCTTAGTGTAATCAATGAAACAGAAGTAGACTTGTTTCTGATATTCCTTTGTTTTTTCCATGATCTATCTTATGTTGGCGATGTGGTCTCTAGTCCCCCTGCCTCTTCTGAACCCCGCCTGCACTTCTGGTAATTCTCTCTCCACATGCTGTTGCAGTCTATCCTGTATTATCTTGAACATCACCTTGCTAGCATGTGGGTTGAGCGCAATTGGTCGATAATTTGAACATTCTTTGGCATTTCCCTTTTTGGGGATTGGAACATATACTGATTTTTTCCAATCCTGATAGTTAAAATACATTAAATAATTAAAACAAATTTAGAACATTAAAAAAATTAAAAATGGACAAACCAAACCTACAATAACATAGATAAAAAAGAGCATCCAGGGACTCAGTTATAATTATGAAAAGCCTACCTGAAGAGATGAGTCTTCAGTCATCAGCAGAAGGATAAAAGGGAAGGGGACCTCTCCCTTAATTTAGCAATAAATTACTAAAATAGGGAATTAAATATCTGTTTCCTGCCCTTGCAGAATACAGTACTGTGTTAATAATTCATAATTATGAAATTAAGATTTTCAATTTTTTTAAAAAAGGTTTTTAAAATTGTTTTTAATTGTGATGATATTTTAAATATATAGTTTAGTATTGTATTTTATGGTTTTAATTTTTGTGAGCTGCCTTGGGTCTTCATGGTATCAGTTTATACACATCCGTTACATAAGTACACAATAATGCTAGGTCTGAAGGGTAAACTCATTAGCAAATGTGCAATGTTTGTTTTGCATCCATCTACTAACAATTTTCAACTCAACAGGGCCAAACTTCACAGCAAGTTTGAATACAAATCATGTATCTTCTGTTATTGCCAGTTGTAAAAAGCTACACTGATCTGTAAACTTATCCGTTATGCTGCCCAAGTATTGTATGCTTCTCTACCTGATGTGTATAAATTGATGCCATGAAATCTCACTCTTATGTCTGAAGAAGTGGGCTTGATCCACAAAAAGCTAACATTAAAATATAACATTGTTGCTAATGGTTGTGTAAAGCTGTATTGTTGTGCTTGCTTGTCTGTCATCTTACTTGACCACACCCATCTCCCTTTGACCCCCTGAATTTGGTGTATAAAAACCATACCTGTAAGTTTCACTCTTTGTCTGAAGAAGTGGACTTGATCCACGAAAGCTAACAATAAAAATAAAGCAGTTAGTCTTTAAAGTGCTACAGTGTTTTTTATTTTATTTTTATTTTATGTTGTTTTCTGATATGCCTAAAATATAACAGTTAGTCTCTAAGGTGCCACAACATATTTGTCTTTTTCTTTTGTTTGCTCTCTGATATGATATTTTGGGATGCTGTGATTTTGTATTGTTGATCTGTTATATTGTACTATATTCAATTTTATGTTGTGAGCCACCCTGAGTTGGTTTTCACCAAGTAGGGTGGCATATAAATCGAAATAATAATAACGACAACGACAACGACAACGACAACGACAACGACAACGACAACGACAACGACAACGACAATAATAATAATAATAATAATAATAATAATAATAATAATAATAATAATAATAATAATAATAATAATAATAATAATAATAATAATAATAATAATAATAATAATAATAATAATAATAATAATAATAATGGTTGCACAGACTAACACAGCTACCACTTCAAACACCTGAAAGAAAACTTTCTCCCTTTCCAAACAAAGCATAATGAAATGCAATAGCCCTGTTATTTTCAACAGGTCTATTTTAACAATAGTCCACCATTCACTAGTGTTGTCATGATTCAAGATGTCAGAGGGAAGTACCTCTTAACTCCCTGGATCTCCAGCTGAGGAGACTAATCTTAAATGAGGAGTGCTGGAATAGGAAAATGTTTGGTTTTTATGTGGGAGGGGGCCTTAAAACCTGGACACTCATCTCCATCTTTCCCTATGTCACCAAAGCTTATTAGTGCATCATAAAGGGAGCTCTCTCTGTGTTGGTTCCTTTTGTACAATGGTGGTAGATAAGAAAAGAAAGAAACAGGAGCAAGAGCAAGAGAGTTGGCAGATGCATAAACGGGAACTTGCCTTGTCATTTGGGGCAAGATAGTGTGTGGAGCACCAGTGGCACAATTAATAAGCCTTTTGTTTTGTTGCCCAAATCCTAGCAAGGGCATCAACAGCAAAACATCTTATGGAGAACCACTTTTTTTATCATGTCAGAAGCCCACAAAGGTGCTTTCTGGGTTGAAAGGATTTTTGCTGGAGAAACTCCACTCAGGGGACGCCCAGATGTGGCTTCTTTCATGTCCCCAAAATCTTTTCCCACTGAAGTGGTCCCTATTTATCTACTTGCAATTTCTTGCTTTCAAACTGCTAGTTTGGCAGGAGCTGGGACAGAGACGGGCAGTCATTCCATATGCAGTACTTGGGTCTTGAATTGCCGACTTGTTGGCCTTCCAGCTAATAAGGCAAGCTTCTTAACTACTGAGCCACTGCAGGCCCAAATTCCTACTGCTGGGGATGAGTTTCCTGTAAGTCTTAGGACCTGCATAGACCAGGGACTAGGAAAAAATCCCCATAGGTACTACTGTACAGTATATGCTTTATGCCAGTGATGGCGAACCTTTTAGAGACCAAGTGCCCAAACTGCAACCCAAAACCCACTTATTTATCCCAAAGTGCCAACACAGCAACAGGAGAGGAAGGAAATGCTCCCATTGGGCTGTTGGGCAAGGGGCAGGGGAAAACTCCATGCTGGGATGAGGGAGGGAGTGCTCCCACTGGGCTGCTGGGTAGGGTGGGTGGGGGTGAACTCTGTTCTGGGGTGACTGCACACGTGCCCACAGAGGGGGTTCCAAATGCAACCTCTGGCACACGTGCCATAGGTTTGCCACCACTGCTGTATGCAATTATGCTTTTAATGCTGCTATTTGCACCTTATCATCTTCCCAAATGCCAAAAATATTTCCCCTCCTCATAGCTCTGAGTCACCATATTTACTTGGCTAACTGGGGTTTACATAAATTCTGGGCCACTTTGATTGGATTCCTCTTCTTCTCATTTCCACAGTCACCTAGTGCAGAAGTAATGCTGTTTCCTTCCCAACATCTGTCTTCCCCACCTCTGTGATTTCACCAAGATCCACTTCTCTGACATCACAACAACCTGCCCCAGTCTCAAGTTTGGCTTATTTACTTCTGGAGCAGAGGAACCAGATTAGCTGTTTTTGTGTAAGACCATCATGCTCAAGTGGGGGCTGCTGGCAGACAACAATACATGCTGTGAATGTGGAGAGATACAGAATCTGGCCCATTTGTTAGTCTGCTGATTACTACAGAAACCTGTATCGATGAGAACTTAAGTCAAGGGTTTGATCTGGACATGGAGGAAGAGGAGGAGAAGGAGAAGCTGTTTTTGTGTCATCCTAATAAGATACACACTGGGATGATCTGGTGTGATGTAGTGGGTAAAAGGACAGACTAGGACTCTGGAGACCTGATTCCTTTCTTGGCTTTGGAAACTCACAGGGGAGGAGGGGAGGGGGGCACTGATAAAACATTCTTTTAGCACCTCACATACCATAAAAAGCCCTACTAAGATTGCTGTAAGTCATTTTCAGTTTGACAGCGCATGACATAAAATATCAGAAAATGTGACAGGTCATTATCACACACTCACAATATTATTTGCATCTGTAGTCCTATAATATCAAATCTTGATCCCATGTTTTCAAAATCACTTGTACCAGGTTACTTCAGAGGTAAACAATTGTGCCTCATCAAATATTTTGGTCCTATCTTCCCATCTGTCCAAGAGAGCAGAGCAAATGGTGAGGGATTTGGGGAGTTAAAGGCTCAAAAAAAATCAGAAGAGGCACATATTGTCCGTGCCTATTCTACCTGTTTGCTCACTTATTTCACATTGCAGGGAAGAAAAATGATACACAGTGTTCATTGAGGCTTTACGTTCAAGTCGATACACATAGGATTTTAACCGTCCTAAAATAAAAATAAATATTGATTTATGCTGGATGTTGCAAACTGACTTTGGAGTAAGCTCATCAGGTTTCTTGGGAATGATGTCTGAGTAAACTTGCACAAGATCAATTGCATAGCTGACTTTAGCTGATGGGGATTAAAACCTATATTAATATTGTACTTTTCACACACGCAGCATATGCTGTACATTATAGCGTGGAATTTTCAGTTATGGAAATAAAAGCAGAGGACAGCAAGTTCACCAGGACATAAGGAGGAAAATGTATGTATCTATGGTGCTCAGACACACGGCCTGAATATCATATCAGTAATTTCACATACATCAAAAGAATACTTACAGAAAACAGTTTTTATATTGTGGACAGTCTTAGAACCATCCTCTCCATTAAAATAAGTGTATAGCCTTTTAACTTGAGAAATGTTAGACAATCCAGCCACAAGTCATTGTATCCATGGGTCATTGAAGATTAAATGAGAAGTTAGCATCACCAGGTATTATTTATTTATTATATATGGACCAGGGCTGTAGCCAGGATTCTAGATTTTTTTTTTTTTGGGGGGGGGGAGGATTTTTCAGGAGGGGCAACAATGTCACACACACATATAACATTGGCATCATGGGGTGGGGTGGGGGGCTGTTAGCTCAGGAGGGTTTTCACACACACACACACATGGCCCCCGTGGCTACGGCCCTGATATGGGCTGATTTGATTGATGCCCCAGCTTTCTCCCAAAACTCAGACACAAAGTGGTTAACAACAAGATTCTAAAGAGGCACAGGCAATGGACTATAATGGACTTGATAGGTCAACACTTATATATGTCCCATTGTTTCAACAGTTATATTATGTTTGGGACTAATAACTGGATTTAGATCAAAGCACAAAGGATTGCAGTAGCTCAATTGGTTAAGACACTGAACTTGAAGACTGGAAGGTCGCAGTTTGATACCCGAGTACTGCATGATGGAGTGAGCTCCTGTCTCTGTCCCAGCTCCTGCTAACCTAGCAGTTCAAAAGCAAGAAATTGCAAGAAGATGAATAGGGACCACTTTGGTGGGAAGGTAAACAGTGTTCTGTGCACTCCAGTGTCTCAGCATGCCTGCCACAGAATTGTCTGCAGATGCAGACAGCTCTGGCTCTTTGACTATAAACAGAGATGAGCACTGAACCCTAGAGTCAGATATGACTGGTTTTCGAGCAAGGGCAACCTTTACCTTTACCTACAAAGAATTACACAAACAAATCATGATATTGAAAACACATATTGAATTTTTTAAAAGAGCAATTTTAAAACATAACAAAAAATTAGTATCCACCCATTAAACATACCTTTTTTTAGCAACCAGTAAATGCTAAAAAGCAGGTTGTGTTATCCAAATAATTTCTTAATTACTAAATACAGCATCAGAGTAAGCCTCATCATTTATTTCTAGTAATCATGAGTGCAGGGCCATAGCCAGAGGGGGGCCGTGGGGGCGGCGGTGGCGGCAGAAAAAACCCTCCGGAACTAACAGCCCCCCAAACACACCCTGGGATGCCAATGTTATATGTGTGTGTGTGACATTGTTGCTGCTCCTGAAAAATTGTTCTCCCCCTCCCAAATTTAGAATCCTGCATGAGCGACTCACAAGAACCATGAATTGTTATTTATTTAAATTTGGGGCCCGGGGGGGGAGGGGTTAGGAGAAAAGGAATAATATTGTTCATCATGCTTGAGCAAACCTAGTTATTTGCCTTTCAAGAAAAGTCTTAGTGTAGTTATTTGCTGCTGTAACATAAGGGCTGAAATAACGAGCTACAAAGGAGAAAGTCTTCTGCTTTGCGCCTTGGCTATTAACTCTCAAAATGATCTTAAGCAAGTCACTCTTTCTCTGCTTCTCAGCTGCAGTAAAAGAATTGCAACTTTTGAAAATAATAAAAATGTCCCAAAATTTGGCCTCAGTACATGATAAAAAGGTCTTTCTAAATGTAATTCTAAAAAGGCCAAAAAACACCACACACACAAGTAGCCATGTAGGTGTAGTAAGTAGAAAACATGCTTTACTTATTTATCCAAAGCACTAAAATTTAAACCTAACATATTTTTTAAAAAATACTAATCATCTAAAACTGTATGTGTACGTAAACTATCTACAGTATTTACATATTTACCCTCTACTTTTCCAATATTCAGCAGTTTGGATAGCCCTGTCATTGCCTTCAAACAAATCCTCACTATCTCATGGTTCAGACAAGTTGCCACAGATCAGCAGATGTTCGAAATCTTGTCTCTCAATACATCCATATTGTTCACCATTGTCAATGTGGTCCCACCTCTTTAGGTTTGTTTTGCATCGTGTCACCCCAATTTCCAGCCTTTCCAACATCTTCCATGTCTTATATTGGAGATGGTAACCAGTTGCTGGCTTCAACTTCAACCCTCCAGGTAATATAATAGCTTGGAGAAGCTCTTTATATTGTTTATTCAGAGTAGGGATCAATTTCCAAAAACCATTCATAATTATTGAGAAGAACCTTCGAGCCCTTATCCAATCCAGGTATATAAGATGTTCTACACCCCACCCCACCCCGCTAGAATGTATCTACAAGATATGATCTTCACCAAAATCTCCATAATTTTCTAGGCAAGCAAAATCGTCCCATTGGACTTCCTTAAAGTTGAATGTTCTTTCAAATGAAACTATATCTGCATCTGTGGCATATATAAAAGCTCTGAGTTGTTTTCTTGGGAATGATTCCACAACATTCTTCTTGGCTTGACAAGCAATTTGATCACTGTCAAAAATATTATCTGGGTTATATCCTTGCCTCCATTACCACTATTAAAGGATGGGGGCACCTTGGAACATGTATTAATTTTTATCCTATACAGTACATTCAGTCCAATTTTCAAGCTCCCCCCCCCCCAATTAATGACTGTCTCTTTTTGTATCCCAAAGAAGTTCAAAGACAATTAAAATCAGGTGGCATATAAACAGGTATGATTGTGCAAGATTGAACTTCGATTGTCAGAATTTCAATATCATCTACATTGAGCATATCAGCAGATAATATATTGATGTTCAATTTAGTAAAAATTGCACTCCCTTATTGTTCATTTATAAAACAAGTTTCATTCCATTTATCTTTGGTTGTGGATTGTTTAGTCCTCTGTGAGTTACCTGAGCAAGCAGTATATTGCAATTATGTTGCATGCAAATGTCAGGTGACAGTACTTCCTTTTTTACGAAATATCTTCAAAATTAATAGAGATTACCACTAGGGCTGGCTTTGAAAAATGCTGTTCTGACTGAAACATTATGGCACATATATATGCTGTTCAGGCAGGGGTGTTCTGGGCACCTTGGGAGGGTGGTGGACAGGAAGTGATGGGGGCACCTAGTTTGGGGTGGGGGTGGGGGGGAGAAATCCCATACATTCCCATTACCTCTGCCTGCTTCAGTGTGTGTGTGTGTGCCAGTCCCTGGGTTGCACCGGGATGAGTCCCTGTATCCCTGTGGACCAGCACACCACTGTGTTCAGGTTTCCTTCAATGTTGCCCGGGGTACTATTAATCATGGTCTTTGAGGAGGTATCTTCCAGGTATCCCAACCATGGTAAAAGTATACAGAGTAAGAAAAAAAGTCTTGTAGCACATTAAAAATGAGCATATTTTGTTTGGAATAAGCTTTCAAGGGCCGCCTAGAGTCAGGCTTGCCTGAGTGGGGTGGGGCATAAATTTGAAATAATAAATAATAATAAATAATTGCAGCTACTTTTTCAGATGCAAGTCCATGAAAGCCCATTGACCAGGAGGTTGGACTCAATGGCCTCATAGGCCCCTTCCAACTCAAATATTCTATGATTCTACGAAGGTTTTTGCTAAGTTAAGCTATGATATCTATTGCTGTTTTTGATGCAAAGAATTAACACATCTGGAAACCCAGTTGCAATAAAATACTGTACTAAGTATGATATCCAGCTCTCTTCATCTAAGCAGGATGTTATAAAAACAGGGAAGTGGGAGAAAAAACATAGGAATTGTGTGAATTCTCTCCAGGCTTGCAATTTATGTTAGTGTTGAGTGGGAATACAAAATGATCCCATAATTGTCCTTTTGCTATTGTTGTACATTTAGTGATTCATGGATCTTATGTTGATATCATGCACAACATCAGGAGAAATCCGATATTACACTAAATGATTTTATGTGCTGTCAAATTACTTCTGACTTACAATTATGTTAACAGTATACAGTATGTGAGTTGTTCAAGGGATTGTAACCATTGCTACCCCCAGTCTTGAAGTAAGTTTCCATGGCTGAGGAGGGATTTGAACCCAGGTCTCCTGAGTCCTAGTCTGACAATCTATCCATTATACTACACTAGATCTCCAAAAATTGCATTTGCAGACGTTCTCTAATGCAGATTAGACTCTCCTCCCTGGACCACATTTTTTTGTGCCACTTGAAGTTTGCTAGCCTTTTGGAGAAACTTGGAAGGTATATGGGGTGGAGGTGAAATGTGCCTTTCCTGGTTCTGCTAACACAGATAATTTCATCAACACAACTCCTTTGATGTTGGCCTATATACTGATATTATGATCAATATTTTTACAATCAATATTCTCTTAAGATTACATTTTTGGCTTTGTCTTACTTGTCTAGCCAGGTTGCAAAAAAAGAAAAGAAAACAAAATCCAAACATATTTCTTTCTGATTCAACAACAGAATTGCTATTTGAGGATATCACAGCCATAGCCATTTAAAAGGCACATCTTTTCAAATATTTGGCATGTAAAAGTCTAAAAGGACAGGTCCCTAAATCATGATCTAGCTTTGCAAGATCCATTTTTATCCCTCTTGTGAAACAGTGTTTCTCAAAATAATGTTTCCAGTTGGGTCACATCACATGAGAACATATTATTGACAAATGTGTCCTACATTATTCAGTTACAATGGAAAGCTTTGCCCTTTGCCCGAATCACAGGACTGAAATATTTGGTCTGCATTATGCAAATGTTCTTTACAACTTTGGTGTGCCATTACTCTCTGCTTGAAATCTGTAAGTGAGAAAATTTGGCTTCACTAATGTAACAGTTGAATGAATAAGCTGCAGGGTAGAATCACAATGGCTTTTGAAGACACAGTTGAGAGGAGTTCTGTCTTGCTGGAGTTAGCATTTTCTTTTTTAGCTCTTCAATTGGTGTCTGCTGAAATGAGATTCAGATTGTATCAGGCCTCTTGGCATTTCTAAGTTTTCTGTTTCATAAGGTGCCTGAAAATCAACTCTAGAAAACAAAGGATAATGCCTGGAAATTAAACAGTGGTAATGAAGCAAACGGGTGGGGAGAAATCCTTTGTAGCTGTCCTTGAAAAATACCACAGCCTTACATTTTGGGGAGAAGGAGTTGATGGCAATAATTATATGCAAACAGTGATTCAATAGGGCATAATCAGGATCTTGAACATTTATGAAATAAACAATAACAGAGTTATGGTTCCCACTCCTGACTGCAGTAACATATCATGACAGATCAGTTGGAGAGCAATGGTAGTAGAGCAACATTAATTTGTCAGTGCAGCCCTTTGAGACTTGAAATAATTACCTAAACTCACTTTCCCTTCTGCAAAGGAATCACGTCTACACTTCTTTCTCAGAAAGTAAGAAAGTTTGTGTTTATTTGAGGAATAGACTTGGCATAGCACAAGTAGTGTAAGTCCTAATTCTAGCTGAGGGTGCAACTCCCATGACTTGATTCAGAGCCTGTATTACGTTTGAAACCACAATCAATGCTCAGACTGAGGTTGCAGATTGATTATGGAAGTCACTGTTCATGTGGGATGTGATGCAAGAAATGTGTCAGCCCACATCGCCCCCTTCTTTCTTTCGTTCCTTCCTGTGGTCCCACCTCTGCCAATCCTTTTACGGTTTGCTGTCTTGCCAAATTTGGGCTAATCTAATTAAAACTACAAAAGAGAATCTCCTTAACAATCTTACAAATAGCAACTAAGGATAGAAGAAAAACAGTTGGGCTTTTGGAATATGCACGCACGCACACATGCACTCAGGAACTCACTCATTCACACATGCACTCAGGCACTCACGCACGCACGCACGCACGCACGCACGCACGCACGCACGCCGCATGCACTATTTGTAGAATGAGCTCCTTGGGCCTCTCTGTTGAAGGTACTGCTAAATGTTCAGCCCTGTTCCCCTTTCCCTCCATCATCTTATGATTTTCTGTTTTTTAAAGATTTCTTATACAGTACTATGCAAAAGTCTTAGGCCACTACTAGCTGGTTTGGGGAAAATTCTATGAGTGATTTGGGGTGGGGTGGGGAAATAATTCAGAAAACTGAACTCCAACGTTCACCAAACTTAGAGAGGGTTGAGAGGAAAGTCACCAAAAGATTATCACCAATTTTGGTATGTCTCAGGAGCTGATTTATGTCCCCCCCCCCCCATCACTCACTGAATTTCCCCCAAAGCAGCTAATGGTGGCCTAAGACGTTTATGTATTACTGTATACAAAAATAAAGTTTACTTTTTCCATTTGCCTCCTATTCTGAAAGACATATGGCTTGGTGAAACACTCCATTTCCCAACTTGTCTTCCTGTAGTAATACATATGCTTTATTTTGCCCTGCCGGCTTTCAGAGACTACCTGGGGATAGGGGGTGGGTGGCAGTTGTGTTGGGGGGGATGTGGATGGGTAGTGGGACGGGGTTTTGTACTGTACATTACTGAATTGATCATTGTATGGTTATTCTCTTTGTATTAGATATGAACTGTATTGTGATTATGGACTGTATTTTGATTATATTGTGTTTACATTTATGTTGTTGCACTATGCTGTGATTTTGTATTGTTGATCTGTTATATTGTATTGTATTCGATTTCATGATGTAAGCCGCCCGGAGTTGGTTTTCACCAAGTGGGGCGGCATATAAGTCGAAATAATAATAATAATAATAATAATAATAATAATAATAATAATAATAATAATAATAATAATAATAATAATAATAATAATAATAATAATAATAATAATAATAATAATAATAATAATAATAATAATAATTTCTGACAGCAAGTTGAATTTAAAAATCTCAGTTTACTGTTTTTATTAAACTGGGGGAAAATAATCCATTTAAATAGAGCAATGCAGTTTCAAGTTTCATTGGTTAACTTTATAACTTTTCCCTTCCTCTTCCCCTTGCTTCCCCTTTCTATCTTTCTAACACACAAGTCCTGATTCCCACTTCTATCCCTCCTCCAAACAATTCCATTTTTACAGTTGACATCCAAGGAAGCAACTTTTTGTCCCTAGAAATCTCACCTACAGAGGGCTCAGCTTCGAACATCCTAACCTTAAAATAGCAATAGGAAGTTCAAAAAAAGGTCACCACAGGTCAGAGCAGATAAGGGACATCAAAGAAACCTAATGAGATTCTCTTTCTCTGCTCCTTTCCATGCAAAGGAACTCATCTTTTTCAGTGTAAGCTGACTCTTACCCAGACTCCTCCAACAAGATCAAAAATCTATCACCAAGTCAAGGTTCTTGAATCTTAGCTGAAAAACAAAGTTCAATATGCAACAGCAATCCCTCATAGCTTCTATTCATACCCCAAGCCAGTTTCAGATGGAACAAAGTGCTGCGGGGTTGGGGCAGGGGAATTCTTCCATGCTAATGGGCATCTGATAGTATGACTTTGTACAGAGGCCAATCAGATTTGACTGATGAAATTATTAATATGGCTTGTGTGACCCAAGCTCAGGCTGGAATATATTGTTTTACATATATTCTTCCCACTTCCTGTTCTAATTTTGATTGCTGTTGTATGATACTGAAATAAAACAAAGACCTGGATGGTATTTAGATATGAGTGATCCTTACACTTTTGACACAAACTTTTGATGCCATGGAAAATGTTCAATTCAACTACGGAAAACAAAGTAAAAATCTTATCTCAATCAAAGTAGAATTGCAGTGAAACAATTAATCTGGCTGCAAAATAACTCTAGTGAACATAATCTTGGCTTTTTGTATAATATTTATAGCCTACTGAAAAGTTTTTAATGAAGCAAATAGAATAGGAAATGTCTGACTCAAAAAGCATTTTTGCTGCAACAGATATCCTTGGGCTGGCTCATCAGTCCTTCTGTTTTGAAACTCCACAAACTTTAAGGCATAAAGCAAGTGAGACATTTAAATACCATTTAGGCATCATTTAAGCTGGTGCTGTGAACATACTTAGAGGGAAGCAACAGACATATTTTCCCCCTTGACATTATTTATGGTTTCAGTATGTTTGAAAAATAAACAGGAGAAGCAGGGAAGAAGGCAAAATACTGTGACACTTCTAAAACAGATTTATTCCAATATGAGTTCTTATGGATTGAAATCCACTTCTTCAAATACAAGAAGTGCAAATATATCATCCTCTATATTTAACCATGCCCCTACATCAACAGGTAATGATACAAATAATAGAGAAAATGATAAGAGTTCATTAACACAGATGTCTACCTTTTTGAATTTTAAAGTCCTACAGAATCTTAATGATCTCACTCATTTTCCAAAAATTTCTCCACTTGATGTTCCCAATAATTTTTACCTCATTCAAATCCAAGCTTCAGAAAAAGTTTCCAATGAATAATTTTTGCAACTCTGTCATCAAGTTGCAAATAATCAGTCTGTGAAATTTTGCTGCATCAACTGATCAGATGATCTACTGTTTCATCCTTTTCATTACAATACCGGCATTTGTTATTGTTGGATATATGCTGTATTTTAATCTTCATGCAATTAATTGGCAAAACTTTGAATGGTTCAAAGTGCTGGCTATGGCTACAGTTCTTCTGAGTGATGGGCAGCAACAGGTTCACACCAGTTCACCAGAACCTGTAGTAGCTTTTCCCAGTGTCCCGGAGAACTGGTAGTGGCTTTTGGGGGGAACCACCTTGGGGGCTTACCTTTTAGCCAGTTCCCCCACTGCGCATGTGCACCTAGTGCTTGGCACGCATGCACGCCTACAGCGCTTGGCACGCATGCATGCCTACAGCACTTGGCATGCCTACAGCACTTGGTGTGCCTACAGCACTTGGTGCACATTCGAGCCTATAGCCTTGGCACACCTACAGCGCTCTGCCTGCTGAGCCAGGCAGCCATTTGCTGCTTGGAGTGTGGCAGCGCAGAGCATTGGGTGGCCATGCACAGCCATGGAGAAACCAGTGGTTGCTGCTGAGGCCCTTGGCAGCCTCCTTGCTGTCCTCCCAAGTGGGAAGGAAGAAGAGCAGCTGCTAGCCTGAAGCTCCCTACAGCCTGCTCTCCAGGGTAAGTGACTCGCCTTTGGGTGTTTGGGTATGTGGGTGTATTTTAATGTGTATTTAATTCGTATTTATTTTTAATGTGTATTTTTATGTGTTTTATGTATATTTAATTTATATTTTTATGTTTTTATGTCTATTTAATGTGTATTTATTTTTAATGTGTACTTTTATTTGTTTTATGTGTATTTAATTTATATTTTATGTGTTTTATGTCTATTTAATGTGTATTTAATGTGTATTTATTTTAATGTGTTTTTATGTATATTTTTATGTCTATTTAATTTGAATTTGTATGTGTACTTATTTTTATGGTGTGTTTTTTTTACTTTGGCTCCATCCACGACGTTGGCTCTGCCCACGACATCAGGACGTTGGCTCCGTCCATGACCTCATGATGTTGGCTCCACCTATGATGCCAGCTCTGCCCTTGACGCTGGCTCCGCTCACAGTGTGGTAGTAAACAAATTTGGCTGCCCACCACTGGTTCTTCCCACATGAACCTGCTAAAATCTTCAGGGGTGGTTGTTCTCATTGTCTTCACATGTGTATTTGATGAAGAAATGAGATAAGGTCTTCTCAGTGACTCCTCCCAGGCTCCTCAAATAGAGGCTTGTTGTAGTTCCCCCAGTCCTTCCTCCACCAGGTAAAGACAATTATATCTACACAGCACTTGACTACTGACCATCTATGAAGGAAGGTGGGTGCTGTAGTCCTTCATGCTGGATACTCCTCCCCTTTTTGGTTACATTTTAAATTGTTTTAAAATGCATTGATTCTTTTGTTGGTTTCATTAAATATTTCTTTAAAAACATTAAGTTTGTGTACATGTGTGTTGGCCTTATATGTTTTAAAATTCATGTTGTAGGCTGCCTTGGGTTCTACAAGAGAGAAAAGCTGAATGTAAATCAAATAAATACAGTAAATACATCTTTTTTTTAGTGGCTGGAATGCTGAAATATTAAATAATAGTATTCTGATAAAGTACGTTAATCTTTGGAAACAATAGGTGGAAAAATTATTCATATGGCAAGGTGTCCAATGTTTCGGTTCACATAAACTCCCCCTATACTTTGCAGGTTTTCCCTATCATGTTGTCTGGAATGAAGAAGGCTTTTGTGTAGATTAGGTCCTGCGAGTACATGTAGAGGACAAAAAGAAAACAGAATCTGAGATGTGTACAGTACTGATGTCCTCATCCCATCCCCATAGCTCAATAAGATTCAACGCAGGCCTTTGATACAGCAGTGCTTTTAGTTATGAAAGAATGACTGATTGATTTCAGTGGGATTCGCTGAATGAGGTAAAAGCTGCAAGACTGGGACTCTTCTAAAATCAATATATTATACAGCAGAAAGAATGCACTGTATCTTTTATTAAACATGCAATTGAATTTGGTTATGGCTTTTGGAGAATTGCGAACGTTTGGCAAATTTCCCAGATCTTGTTATAACTATATTTAAACAATCAGCATTGCAAGGATGTTTGAATGTAACATCATTAACTTTGACTGTCCAGTAAGTTTTATTTATGGTATTCATTTAATTTTTTCCAATTCTGGGAATAGAATGGTGCTACCCATATAAATATAAAGTTATATAGCTGCTATGCTGATCTGTCTTGCATTCAACTTTCCTTTCCTTAATAATTTCAGATTGCTAGAGAGGCTAATAGCATCTGAGATGGAGCCTTCCTTTCAGTGCTGAAGAATGGAAAACCTGTAATTTAGTTATATGCATTGCCTAGAAATGTTTTCCTTTATTGACCCATTCCATTGTCAGTATCCATTGGAAACAGAGAATTTCAAGAACAGAGTATAGCACTAAGGCAAGCCATTTGGGTTGCTTTATATATGAAAAATCTAGAACAAAGTCTTCTTAAGAGGCCAGGTTCTTCTTTCTGTGCTTGGGTGCTGATTCATTAAAAAAAGCCCATTCCTCATGAGTACATGGATGTTAGTGCCTAGATATGAACTTAGGAATGGGCCTAGAGATAGGGGGTAATGGAAAAGAGGTTACCAAAGGTAACACCTATAAGCTATTATAACATATATTTTATAATAGGAAGTGTATTGGGTAAGCTGAAAATCTTGAAGGGTTAGAGCAAAAAAGGTATCACCTCTTATAGGCGATATCTTTTTATAACTTAAGTTGAATTACTGTCAGGAGATCTGTTCCACAACCATTTTTATTTATAAATTAAGTTTTATTTGTATCTCACTTTTATTTCAATGAGCTGAAGGTAGCCTGACTATCTTCCTCCCCACTCGATCCTAACAAGTCTATGAAAGAAGATTAAGCAAAGAGCAAATGTCTGGCCTAAGGTCAATCAGAGAATTTAACAAATGAGGGCTTGAACCCTGACCATCAAATCTCAGTCCAACACTTTGCAAAATTGTGAGCTCTGCAGATAAATTATATTCTGCTTTCCGACTAATATAGCCATAGTCTGGATTGTATTGGAGAATTCTGTTATTATCTACTCATGGTATATATCAGGAAATTCATCCCCAGAACCTAGGCCCATTCCTAATGTTTATATCTTGGCCAGTCCTTAGTTGAGATGAGGAGGTGACCACAAGTAGTGGAATATTAGGGTGTTGGCTGTCTGCTGACATCGTCCAAGTGATGCAGACTGAGCTAGCCTCTCTCTTCTAATGGCTCCCTGCCTCCCTCCATACAGTGGTTCCTTCTCAGCTAGCTATATGAATACTGCCTGGCTCTGAGGATGAAATGCATATTCTGTGTTTCATTTCCCAGTCCATTTAATCTCATATGACCTAATGTTTATCCTCTAAACCAGGGGTCGGCAACCTTTTTAAAGTCAGGGTTTGGGTCAAGCTCCTTCAGACAGCTGAGGGGTGCTGGACTGGTGCCCTCCCCATCATAAACACTGCTGTAAACACATTTGCAGACATTTCCAGCAGTGGTGTTGGTGGTGGCATCAGCACCTGGAGAGAAGGCATGGACTGGATTATTTGGCACCATGGGCCGGATTCGGTCCATCAGCCGAAGGTTGCTGGCCCCTGCTCTAAACTTTCAAGATTTTCAGCTGACCCAATACACTTCCTCTCCTTTTCTTACATCACAGAGGATGGTAGTAAAAGTAAAATAAGAAGACTAGGATATAAATCTAGAAACTACATCACCTTTCAAGCATATTCTATAATAATCTGCTCTATCTGTTTCACTTTGAGGTTTTTGTTTGTTAGCTACTAAATGACAAGGATCTTATCACATTCATTGTTGGCCCACTCTTTCAGCCATTGACATTCAAGAACTGCCAACTTTCTGATGAAAAGTAAAAGGTAAAACATGACAAGTTAACAACACTTATTATTCAAGATGCTTTCATGACTTGAAAAACATCCAAGTAGAGTATGAATGTCACTGAAATTCCCATTGATTGAATAATAATGCCAATGAGAAATACATTTATGATATTATTTGATTACTTTGGTATATTAACTTAACATTAATAATGATAATCCACAGAGATAAGTTGGTTAGTGTGCTTTTCAAAATTGCAAGAGTACTAAAGCTAAAAAAATTTCTAGTTTGCCTATGCACCTTGATTAAACTGTCCTAGAAATGAATTTTAACCATTTTACATTTGTATTACATTATTTGCTAATCTCCATAAAGTTTAAGGAAATCCAATTTCTCATAAAAGATAGATCTTGCAATAATAATGTTGTTGTCAGAGACTATCAAGTCATTTTCTCCTTATGACAACCCTAGAAGTGTCTCCAAGAGATGTGAGATGTTTAAGGAATGGTTCTAATAGTTCTATCCCCTTCCCCAAGAGTTGCAAAGGCTAAACTTGGATTTGAGCCCAGCCTTTTTAGTCCTAGTCCATCATTCTGTCTGTTACATTGCACTGGCTGTCCTTGATAGTAACACTTGCCTGTTTTTTTAAAGTGACTTTCTCACTATGTTTGTGAAATGGCAGTCTTTCCTGTCAACAAAACATTGGCTTGCAGTGAGTCTAACCTGTTCTAAAGGGTATGTCAAAAGTATTTGACACAACCAAGAATTAAAGTAAATTTTGCAGCAAACTCATTTTGTTATAAAAGTCTCCTTAAAGAAATAGTGCCTGTTATATGATTTTACAAGACCACTTACAAAGTCCCCATGTACAAAGGGTAGAGAATTCATCAAGAAATAGTCCACACAAGGGTTAGAATACAAAAATTGATCTCAAAGGCATTTATAAGCATGAAGCTAAGATAAAGATTTTGTTGCCAGTGCTTTTTAGACCTAAGTTGTCTCTTATGATTTGGTGTTATTCATGATGAAACAAATGTGTGATTATGCAAAAATTCCTCTATGTTAACTTCCATGTTTTCTGAGGGGATTCCAATGAAAGACTGAAATATCTTTAAATATCTCACTTTCCTTAAAATTCTGTTAGGATCAATATAAGCTGTATGTAACTTGATAGCACATAGTGCATACAAGTCCCATTGCATTTAGTGGGGTGTATTTCTAAAAGGACACATATTTAAGATTACGGTCTGCTACTATGAGAATGATGCATTCCACTAACTCAGAGAATGTGCCCACTGTACATCTGGCTGCTATGCAGCCTGAAAGAATTGGGGATGTTATCAACCTTCATCAATGAGAGGGCAGGTGAGACCAAGGGATGTCCTAGCATCTCTGCTCATTGGTCTGGGGTGGGGCGATAGGTCAGTTTATAGGCCTGGCCTGGCCTGTAACAGGCCTCTTTTCAGAAAAGTGGTGGCCCTCCCTCCCTTGTGGCCAGAATGTTCAGGTCATTTTGGGGGGTTGGACAGGAATTTTTCAGCCCATCTTTCCGATTGTCACATATAGGTGGATGGGTAATTCTTCGCCTATCCCATTCTAGCACATTGGAATTTTGAAGCTTACGCAGGGCAGTCATTAAATAGGTCACATTTAGGCAGGAAGTGCTCGGTTAGGGTGGTAGCGGTGAATACCTCCAGTTTTTGTTAGATGAGATGAAACCTAGGTGCCAGGCAGCTCTGCGGTAGTTCAACATCTGTTCCCATGAATAGAGTTGGAAATGCCCACAGAGGTACCTCCCCAAATTAGCCAGCCTGGGTAGTAGCTGTTGAAGATATAGCACTGCTTGGGGGTAAGGGATTCACCCATCTGTTCTGGAGAGGGGACAAGGAATGTTCTTCTCTGTTATCAGGTTTAGCACTACCAGCCCCTCCACAGGTCATGGGATTAAATTTACTAAATGTGGCCCAATGCCTTTCACCACAAATCTGTCTCCTGCCTCATATTTGACAGGTAGGGGGGGATAATAAACAGCAGCCTACTTGTACCCTCATTTACTAATAGTAAAGACTCTTAGAATACCAAAGTCTTATAGCAGGCCAATCATTTTATTTTTAATAATATATCTTAATATCAGAGACTCTGAAGAAAACAATTGTAAAACCTAAATATATTTTCTTTCAAGCAGTTGCTTTTAAAATTATGGAAGAGAAAAACTGAACAGTAATAAAACATGATGAAATTAAAAACATATCCTACATTTCCATTCTACAAATCTTTTAATCTTTTATCCTTTCATAGGCTTTCAGCACACAAAATTCTAAAAGGCTGTAAAGTTTTGTTTGCTCATTTAGATGACTGGTTTTGAATACTAAGAATGGAAAGCTAAGTTCTACATGCACCAGACATTGCTTGGTTTTGTTTTTCTGCTTCTACTTCTTTTGAACAGCTTTCTCTTCCCATCAGGTCACATGGGAAACTGTACTTGGAGATGGGAGGTTTCAGAACTCTTTTGTGATATGCCTCAGAGGTCAACTGTTCCAACAATAAAAACTACTCATTCCTGCCTATTAAAATCCTCCATGAGCACTTGGGATAGGACAGGTTAACTCTCTGTATCAGTTGAATAAATGTCTTAAAATAATGCACTCCACATTTTCATTGGGGTTTTGATGTTTCTGTAACTATATTGATATCATCTATATCATACTCATATAGATATAGATTGGCCATACATCTTTATTTTTGAGGATGGATAGAACAAAGAACTTCTTAAAAAAAAAACACCGAGCAAGACTAATGGAATCATTTTACAGACCTTCCATTGAGCTGAACAACTATGTTTCTGCTGATCTCTTACTATGGCTGACCTTTGAATCTGACAGAACATTCAACACTGATGCTTCTTTAAAAGGCATCTATCTTGCTTGAGCACTCAAAAAAGAGGAGAGAGAAAGCCAGACATTCAAGACTGAAGTATATGTGAATCAAACTGTCATTTTTGTTCTGCTAGTGTCTGCTATCACATCTGGACAAGCAATCATTCTCTGGGTTAATGCCATACAACCTTGAATTTTTCAGAAAGTCCTTGAGAACTATTGCATTTGCTTTATATAGCAATAGTGCCAGAGAGTTGGAACACTATTCCAAAATCTTGGCAGTGAGGGTTGCTAATAAACATTTAATTTACAACCTATACCATTCTTTTAGCTTAGCAAAGTGCTTCTCACATCCATCTGTTTCTTCTGATTTATTAAAATCCCTATTTAGCTCCTCATTGTTGTGGAGGAGGGAGCAGGAAGCCCCATCATGGGTGAGACAGTGCTAAGGTATAAAATATGTTCATGATGCAGCAGCGACAACTCTGAATTTCCATTCTATTCCTGTTCTAGCATTACAGATTGATTTAGTAAGCAGATGGAGAAATAATGTGGAATTCTTGCCTTCTTCCAATTTATTTATTGCACCATTTTAAATAAGAAGGAAGAACTCATTACATCACTATGCATAGGAAATTATAGACCAAGGGTGCCCAAACTACAGCCTCTGGGCCAACACCGGCCTACATCACCATTCCATGTGGCCCACCATTCCATGCGGTACCACCCTCACCATGCTCAGAAATGGAAACAGTTGGGTTTACATCAGATGTAAAACATGCCTCTGCATGTCATAAACATGAAAGTGGGCGCATTTATGGCTGATGTAAACATGTAGCCAAAAGGCTAGTTCTGAGGCCAACCAGCATTGATGCTGAAGTGTCATTGAGGAGCCTTGCCTCCCACTGATGGAAGAAGAGAAAGCTTCCTCTCCTTCCAAGTTGCATGGCAACTGAATTATGAGAGGAGGCATTCTTTCTATTTTTGAATAGCCTGGATAGCTCAGACTACAGTGTTGTACAGAAATACAATAAACAAACAAATATGGCTTTGTGCTCCTGCTACTGCTTTAAGTCTAAGTAATACACTTCCTAGTGATTAGAATGTTAAAAACTCAGGAGACCTGATCTACCTCTCAAGGTACTTCATGCCCAGTGGTGGGATTCAGCCAGAACACACCAGTACGCCTGTACCAGTAGTAGAAATCCCCTCCCCCAACACACACCAATCTTCTCTGCCATCTTTCGGGACAGGAAGAAAATGATGAACCCGAAGGAACACTTTTTGAAAAGGGACAATTTCCTGTTCCACACCCTCATCTGGTCTCATTTCCTTCTAGGAATCATCAACTCTGCACCCTTAACTCCTTCTGTGCCTGGTAGAATCTCTTTTAAGCCTCCTGGTGGTCTTCCTTCTTCCCCCTCCAAGACCCTCACATTTGAAAAATCACTCTGAAAGAAGAGAAGCAAGTCACATGGCCACCTGGCCATGCCCACCTTGCCATGCCCACAGAATAGGTAGTAAAAAAAATGAATCCCACCACTGCTCATGCCTTTGAACTGTGGTGCTGGAGAAGACTTTTGTGAGTCCACTGAACTGCAAGGAGGTCAAATCAGTCTGTCCTGAACGAAATCAACCCTAACTGCTCCTTGGAGGGACAAATACTGAAGCTGAAGCTCAAGTACTTTGGCCACTAAATGATGACAAATGACTCACTGGAGAAGGCCCTAATGGTAGGAAATGTTGAATGCAAAAAGAGAAAAAGGTGACAGAGGATGAGATGGTTGGACAGCATCGTTGATGCAGTGGGCGTAGGTCTTGGTGGACTATGGAGGATGACAGAGGAGTCTGGCATGTACTCAACTGTGACTGAACAACAACAACAACAACAACAACAACAACAACAACAACAACAACAACAACAACAACAACAACAACAACAACAACAACAACAACAACAACAACAATCTCATAAGTTTCTTTGGGGATAAATTGTGGAGGAAAGAGAAATTTATGTTAACTTTGAACTCACCAAAGGAAAGGTGGGACATAAATGCAACTAGAGAAATAAATAAATAATCAAAAACTTACTCTGACATTTGACACTTGTTCTAGTAAAATTCAAAAAAGTGGATTTGAGGGAAATGTGGGGAGCGGGGAAACTATAATCTGATGTTTTATTTCAATTAGCTTTAAATAAAACCCTAGAATTAAATCCCTCTTGAAAATATTCTTCCCTGCAACAATAGAGTCTGGTTTTCTACTGATGGGGACAAGGGACACAGAGATGTTTTCTGACATGCTAGGTGTTGGCTGCCATCTCCCTTACTTATTCTTCTGAAGCTGTTAGTCTTTTAACTTTGCCTTTTCTAGCTGACAGAAGATTTGTTACATAGCTCCTCACTGTTTGCAGATCCTGGAACACCCTGAGAGCAAAATGACAAGAAACTTCCCATCAAGTGTCATTGTTCACAAAATAGATCACCCACAGGTAGATGGCAAGAAAACTAGGCACTCCAGTGATTGGTGCAGCTTAGTTTTTTGAAAGATAAAAAAGCATTTACAAAGTAAATTCAGAACCCATGGGCTACTTGCAAGGTTGAATATATTGAGCAGCAATATAGCTTCATTTTACCTCCTTTCAACCAATTAATGGTTTAAAAAGAAATGTTTGGTTGTTTTTGCCTTGCTTTGTAATGAGAATGGATTTCCATGCAAAAAATTGTGTTATTTAATGCTGCAGTTGATGTACTCCAAGGGAGTCACACATTTAAATGCAATACTTATGCACATGGGAGAACAGATTGCATTAGGAATGTCATTCTTGTTTCCGAGAGATCACAAACTTCAAATGTTCAGCGTGCATATATATGGCACACATGAACCGTGACATGCAGGATTTAACACTGGGATTGCAATGGACCGCTGCAGCCTTAAGGATATGGATAAGGTGCACCTTCACAGCCAGTCCATCTGGCATGGCCTTTTCCACCTCCCATGACTGTTGGGAATCAGAGTTCCCCCTCAGCTCATTTGCTATTGGGCCCAATGACACTGTGCAATGATCCAGAAAAAGAATGATTAATACTTACATGTTTTTTTTTTCTAATTCAAATGCCTGTGTGAGTTTCTGGTGTTAGTGGGGAAAGGATCCCCAATGAAGAGTAAAACATGCATGTTTGCATACTGAAGAGAGTGATGCTTGAAAAGTTGCAATAAACTAAATGTACGCAAGAACAGATACTAAGTTACCTTCAAATTTTGTAGCAACCCTGACTGCTTAGATCCCACTGATATCAAGGGCTTGTGTGCACAAGTATAGCCTTGGGTTTCAACAATAGAGAGCAAGCATTTCATTTTTTTTATCACTGGGAATGGATTGGACACCTTGGTGTGACCAATGTACATGGCATTTTGCAAATTAAGATCTTCTGCAGCTTGGGAGGTCGCTCAGTGGAGGAAACTTCAGCTCCTGCTTGTCCAGTAATACATGCCAATTTTGTAAACCTGAGGCTTGGGTGTGACTTTGTGATCTGCCTGGCTTCCTTTATTTTTAAATATACTGCACATTATACAATTGAGCTGAACTCTCAGTGTTCCTCTAAATTACAGCAGAAAGGGAAAAACAGTTTAGATTGCTATCAAAGAACAAAAGGATGTAATTTCATCTCTTAATCATTGAATAGCAGTTATGTTATTAATATTCAATAAGCTGTTCATAGAGTTCTTATCTGAGATGTCCCTAGCAGAGGTGACACGTGTCTTTGTTGCATCCCACTTGGACTCTTCTGGGACTGGAATTGGAAGTAGCTTTGAAAACATCATCTAGTCCAAAATGTTGTGGTCAGAATATCTACTGGATCTAATTACAAGCAGCATGCAACACCTTTGTTATGATAGCTTCGCTGGCTACTGATCTGTTAGGAGACAAAAGCCAAAGTGCAGGTTATGATCTGCACAATGCTATATAGCCTGTGTCGATGTAATCTGAAAGACTGTATTCCTCCCTGTACCATGGCTCTGATATCTGCTTGCTGATGGGCATAATCTTGGGTGTAAATGGAACTACTGTTATTGTTACATGGTATCCTGGTTGGATTTTCAAAGTACAGTAAAACCTCGCATAAAGAGTGCCTTGCTTAAAGAGTAACTCGCTTAAAGAGCAGAATTTTCTCTGAATGTTCGCTTCGCTTAACAAATAAAACCAACCAAAGACTCGCTTAACAAATAAATCGGGGTTCGCAATCCCCCCCACTAGAAGTCACAATTGGTCACTTAAAATGGTGTTTCGCTTAAAGAGCAAACTTGCTTAAAGAGCAATTCTGTGGAACGCATTATGCTCTTTAAGTGAGGTACAACTGTATTGTGAAATGTTCCCCAGATAGTTTACCATGATCACCTCCCAATAGTTTCACTGGCTGATTTAAATCCAAATCCTAGTCTTCTGTTGTATCTGCTACAAGTCAGTTATGTCCAACTCACTGGGTTGGTGCTCATCTCCATTTGCACTCAAACAGCCAGTGCTGTCTGCATCTGCAGATGTCTCCATGGTCTTCTGGCAGACATGACTAGATGACAGAGTGTACAGAACACTATTACCTTTCCCACCGAAGCAATACCTATTTATCTACAAGCAATTTTTTTGCTTTTGAACTGCTTGGTTGGCAGGAGCTGGGACAGATGATGGGAGATCACTCTGTCATGCAGCACTCAGGTCTTGAACTATTTACTTGCTGACTTTCCAGTTGTCAAGTTTAGTGTCTTAATCACCAAGCAACCACAGCCTCTGTAAACCATAATGGTCCCTATGCAACATCATAGTGAGTCTCAAATGGCCACTAACCTGACACAGTTTCCACATTTTTCCTTCGTGTTATTTATTATTTATTTTTATCTTGCATTTTCACAATAAATTACAGTAAGAGAGCTTTTGGAACATGTTACCAGCCCCACATATACAACATTGTATAAGAGCCCTGGTGGTGCAGTGGTTAAACTGCTGTACTGCAACAAAATGTGTGGTCGATCCTGAGCAGGGCTTAAGATTGACTTAGCCTTCCATTTTTCTGAGGTAGGTAAAATGAGTACCCAGAATGTTGGAGAGGAAAATGTTAATTAACTTGTGAACTGCCCAGAGAGTTCACTAAGTTCTACAGGGGCAGTATATAAGTGTGATTGCTTTGCTTTGCATTGCTTCACTGGGGAGATTACATTGAAATTATTTGCTAATATAGCAAACATAACACTGTCTATAAAGCAGGGGTTCCCAACATTTTCCCACCAGAGGGCAGTTCCCACCACCTTGCTCAGCTGTGGGGGCCAGAGGTGTGGCTGCATCCACTGCTTACTTTTTCATCGTCATTACTTCCATTGTTAGCGGCAGAAGCAGGGATAATCACACCATTTTAATGGCATTTTGCACAGCCTCCACTGCTTCCCAGGTTGGTGGGAAGCTTTTCAGAGCATGTTCACTCGATTTTGGGAATTTTTTACTCCACTTCTCCGCTGCGCTGTGGCAGCTAAAGCACGCTAGGAATCCAGCACTGACGTAAGCTCCGCCTGGCACTGGAAGTCACCAACCACTGCAGTTTGGCAGCCGAAGTGCAACAGAGAAGTAGTGCAAAAAATCCCAAAATGGAGTGAACATGCTCCAAAAAGTCTTCTGCCACCCAGTGAAGCGGTGGAGGCTGTGCAAAAAGATGCAAAAATGGCATGATTCCTGCTACCACAGCTGCCACAGTAAGTGATGTGACTTCTGGTGGTGGTGGGCAGTTCTAGAGGTGCTGGGGTTCCCACCACGGGCCATATTAATGAGTTCCATGGGCTGGATTAGGCCTGCAGGCCATAGGTTAAGAACCCCTGATATAAAGGATTTGGATATGGGACTGCAGACTTGTGTTCCCACACACTTCCAGAGGCGATAAGGTGGAAGCTGCCCTGTTTGCAATTCAAATGGGTTCCAATGGGATCTGGAAAAGGCATCCGATCTCCAAAGTGGATGACTTCAGCCATCTAGAATGTTTCAGATGTTTGGGAGTGGGGGGGGGGGCAGAGAAAAGTACGGCTCTGGATGCCAGACAGCTTTTTTCTTTACGATGGGCTCATGCTGACAAGAAACAGCAGGGTGCAAAGATGAAGGGGACATATCATTCTGCATTGCCTGTGAAAGAAATAAACTACATTTGGCATAAAATACAAGTACAATAAACATAAAAACAGCTGGTTTCTTCCCACTAATTAGAGCTAAACAAATAATTCACAAGGAATAATTTATTCAATAAATTTCCTCCTGTCCTTTTTCACAGCTGTTCTGCAAACAGTGTCTATTTTAGACACTTTATGCATAATTCATAATTAACGATCAGGGGAGAGAGAGGGTTTGTCCTATATTTTGACTAAATGATCTGTACAACACCAGGGGTTTTAATCCAAGAACTACATTCTTTCCTCTTTTTTTAGCTAATGAGAAAATGAAGTGCAGCTATTCATTTGCTTTTATTAACTTAGTTGTGTAATATCTTCAGACCTTCAGTTGGCTACAGGTGAGAGTGTGCACTAATTTTGGAGGCAAGGGGTCCAAATGAAGTGAAGCAGGGATATTTTTAGGGTACCAAAGAAGACTGCAAGATTGTTTAAGATCTCTTCAGTCACACGTGGGTCGGTTAGGGTGCTCCCATCAATCACAGTACACAGAAAGAGCCTCCTTGAAGATTGTGGTAGTTTTGAATCACAATCGGGCATACCCTGGGAATGGCAACCTTGTGTTGCCAGCTAATCTTTCTCACACTAAGTCAGGTGAAAGGAACTGCAGAATGAACCAGCCAAAAGGTGCCTTCATTTG
This sequence comes from Furcifer pardalis, assembly GCA_030440675.1. Lineage (NCBI taxonomy): Eukaryota > Metazoa > Chordata > Lepidosauria > Squamata > Chamaeleonidae > Furcifer > Furcifer pardalis. The sequence continues at coordinate 45,176,098 of CP126894.1, read as the reverse complement.
GACAGTTTCATGTCTGGCATAGACACAGAAGAAGAAGAATAAATCACGGAAGTTTACTCTCGCATTTGGGGGCTAAAAATGTTGCAGTCTCCAGAACCTAATCTTGGCATGACAAGGTAAGTGGTAAGGTGAAGGTCGCCCTTGGTCAAAAGCCAGTCATATCTGACTCTAGAGTTTAGTGTTCATCTGTTTATAGCCAGAGACAATGCTGTCTGTGCCTACAGACATTTCCGTGGACATGTGGCAGGCATGACTAGACACCAGAGCTCATGGAATGCTGTTTACCTTCCCACCAAAGTGGTACCTATTTATCTACTTGCAATTTCTTGCTTTTGAACTGCTTGTTTCAAAAGGCCATGCTCATCCAATCATGCAGTACTAATGTCTCAGACTGCTGACCTTCCAGTTGTCAAGTTCAGTGTCTTAACCAATAAGCCACTGAAGCCCCTTAAGGGGCACTGGTACATCTCTTCTTTTACTGGCTGACATCCTATTCTTTTTCTTTTAGGTGCCTCCATTGAGTCTTCTTTATACTTCATTATGTCTGCATGAATGTGGGATAGGAAACCAGACCAACTGGATAGAAACACTAGTGCTTACCGTAAATATTCATTTGATTTTTTCTGGGATAAAGTATCTGAAAGGCCATGCATGAGCTTAGACATGTATCTATTTCTTGCCTGATTCCTCCCCTTTTTTCCCCCAGCTAATGGCTATGCCTCCTTCACCCTTTTCCATCAGAATCTTTAAAGCTACTCTAGTGTTGCACAGAAGCTGCTAGGAAAAGCGATCAAAGGCACATGCCACATCGACAGTGCAACTCATCAGCCCCATGGTGGATTTCAGAGAAGGAACTGTCTGCCCTTGTCATCTATAGACTAGCCTTTAATACATTTCAAAACAATTTCATGAGAGTTAAGAGATGTGGAATACTTTGTTCAATTTGCGCTTGCCATATAGAGAGCTGACACTTCAAAAACCAATGGGGGAATCATCGGACTGCTTCATATTCCTCCAATAAAAAGTGCTTTCATTAATAAAATTATCTTTCTTGTTGGGAAAGCTTTCTTTTTTTTAAAACTTGGTATGCAGTAAAGACATTTTGATTTTTGTGCATAAGACACAGCCTCTTGAATTCATTGAATTCTTTTTAGCTCTAGCAACCTTTTCCTGATTTTCTGTGTGGATTTTTTAAAATTTAAAACAGCTACATACACTGTAGACTAAACTCAGTGGGTATGATTTTTCTTCCTACAATTACAACCTCCTTTTGTTTCTCCAGGCCAGCTTTTGGACTGGCATCATCCATGAGTAATGTGTCTTCATTGCAGGAGAGCTCTAGATGAGGTAGAATTCATAGAGGAAAACCTCATGTAAGACCCTGGAACCTTGGGAGTACAGGACATGATATCTTCAAAAGTGGAAAAATCAAATTAGGATCTAGGGCAGTGATGGCACCTAGATCAGTAGATCAGCCCTAGATCAGTGATGGCGAACCTTGGCACTCCAGCTGTTCTTGAACTTCAATTTGCAGAAACCCTGATCAGCTGGAGTGCTGTTCATGTCTTCTGGGAATTAAAGTTCAAGAACAGCTGGACTGCCAAGGTTCACCATCATTGATCTAAGGCCTTTCTGCAATCTTTGAGAACTGAAAAGAATAAAGGCCCAGGCCAGGCATATGACAATAAGCCACTAGCAGGTACGATTAATACAAAGGTTTATGTAAGTTTAATTCTAAGAACAAAGAGAAATTATATTTAGTTCAAAAGGATGTAAAATGTTAAGCAGAAATAAGAGCAAGATTCTGTGAAGAAAATAACATCCACAAAGATCAAACAAATTGTTACATGCAAGAATTTTCCCATGCAAAGTCGACTATGATTCCGTGTTTACTAAAGCTGTCTAAACAGATAGAATCCTAAACAAATCACATTTACCCTTTAAATAAAATCAAGATTTATGACATGAGCAGCTGCTTAGCACATGCTAAATTCTCTCCAGCACTGATTTTCAGAAGCAGGCCGAAAAGTGGTGGTAGCTGCTGCTGCTGCTGCTGCTGCTGCTGCTGCTGCTGCTGCTGCTGCTGCTGCTGCTGCTGCTGCTGCTTCTTCTTCTTCTTCTTCTTCTTCTTCTTCTTCTTCTTCTTCTTCTTCTTCTTCTTCTTCTTCTTCTTCTTCTTCTTCTTCTTCTTCTTCTTCTTCTTCTTCTTCTTCTTCTTCTTCTTCTTCTTCTTCTTCTTCTTCTTCTTCTTCTTCTTCTTCTTCTTCTTCTTCTTCTTCTTCTTCTTCTTCTTCTTCTTCTTCTTCTTCTTCTTCTTCTTCTTCTTCTTCTTCTTCTTCTTCTTCTTCTTCTTCTTCTTCTTCTTCTTCTCTCTTCCTCTTCCTCTTCCTCTTCCTCTTCCTCTTCCTCTTCCTCTTGTGTCAAGGAAGATACTTGTTCTGGCACTTTTAGCAACCTCTGTTGGCATTATTTGGTGTTCTTGTAAAGTTTTCTTTGATGTTATCTGTCCACTTTCCTCTGGCTCTGCCTTGTGCTCTTTGTCCTTCTCCTCTTTCTACTATGCTTTGTATGGCATGGAATTCCAAGATATTCTCCCCACATGGGCAAACTAATTTATTTGTAGTTTCTGTATATAGTTTAAAATTGGTTCTATTCCAATTATTTCCCTTATCCCTTCTAGTTTAAGACCATTAAGGTAAAGGTAAAGGTCACCCTTGATCAAAACACAGTCATATCTGACTCTAGGGTTCAGTGCTCATCTCTGTTTATAGGCAAAAAGCAAGTATTGTCTGTGTCTACAGATATTTCCATGGACATGTGGCAGGCATGCCTCTACACCAGAGTGCATGGAATGCTGTTTACCTTCCTACCGAAGTAGTCCCTATTTATCTACTTGCAATTTCTTGCTTTCAAACTGCTAGGTTGGCAGGAATTGGACAGGAGCTCATTCCATCATGCAGTACCCAAGACTCAAACTCTGACCTTCCAGTCAGCGAGTTCAGCATCTTAACCACTTGAGCCACCATTAAATTAGACCATTAAACTGTTTAAGATCATTAGACAAGGAAGCACATGAGATACTGCATGAAAGCATAAAGAAAGATACTGCATGATGTGTAAAATACTCAAACTCAATCCTCAAGGGAAGATCCCTGGGAAGCGAGAGGCCCTGGACGTAGACAGACTTTGTGCCTAAAGAACCTGAGAGCCTGGTGTGGAATGTCCTCGGAAGAACTGTTCCAAAGAATTAAGAACAGGAAGATTAGCACCATGATGATAGCCAATGTTCAGAACCGATACAACACTTGAAAAAGAAGAATAACTTCTAGTCACTCCAGCAGTCTTCCTGAGACATCTTATTTCTGTGGTGACCAACTTTTGTTATGTGGCACCAAAGCTGACACATTCAAATGGGATTAAAACAGAAACTAAAATCATATATCTTCATAACCAGATGCAAAGTTGCAGAAGGCTTGGTCTTATAGGTCTGGCTGTATAGGTTCAGCACAGCCTCCTCCTAGATCAGTAGGAGGGTAGGTGGTGTGCTGTGGTAGCTCAGTGGTTAAGAAGCTTGCCTTATTAGCTGGAAGGGTGGCAAGTTGGCAGTTCGAAACCTGGGTACTGCATGATGGATTGAGCGCCCGTCTCTGTCCCAGCTCATGGATACATGAAAGAAGCCTCATTTGGGCCTTCCCTAAGTGGAGTTTCTTCTGCAAAAAATCTTGTCAACTCAGAATAATTTCTGACAGGAAATATTATTAGTAGGAGGGTTGGTAGAGATAAGGATGGGTGAGGGAGAGGGAAACTCCTTCCTTTGAAAGGGAAAGGATTATCTCCTTCCCCCTTTTCCCTAGTTTGTTCCCTGTTGAATCCCGTGTTCCTGACATTTTGATGTCTTCAGGATAGGGCCTGGGTAACAGCTGAGAATGATGTGGACTGTTTATTATTGTGCTTTGGGTTTCTCCCTTAAGGAGAGATATTATCCTCCTTGCCTAATTCCTGTAGAATGTTGACCTTGGCCTGAATACTCTTGTTTGAAACAATAACACAAATAGCATTTTATTGTCTTTCTTCTCAGAATTTACCCAACTGCTTTCTCCCAACAGAAGCATACTTAATGTACTATTCAAATATCCCCTGGGAAGGCGGCTGCTGAGAAGCATGAAAATGGGCTGTTTTGAGAGATGTATCAGGAGAATGGAAGGCTTAAGTTCAAGGGAAAGAGGGGTTCACATTTAGCTTTTACCTCTGGCATAAGATTGCTAGAGGAGGAACACTGATAGTTGCTGAGGGAGAAAGCTGTCAGTTTTAATTTTCCCACATTCACTTTTTAGAATCTTTACATCAGTTCTGTGCTGAACATGTAGAAAATTGCAAATTTTGGTAAATTCTTAACAAACAACTGACAGACTATCTTTTCTACATGCACAGACCAATGTTACCACATACAGCTATGAGCAGGCCTGGTGAGGACTGTACTGTATTTATTTGCTACAGGGGTATTGAAAATGAGTAGCGTCTTGGGGAAAAATGGAAAGTTAACTTAGCATCAGCATAACTGAACACACAAGAGATTAAAATCTAGTATTTGAAGACATAAGCACTCCAGCTCCCATGCCTGGACATGCCTGGACAAATGTGCCAGTTTTTTTCACATTCAAAATATTTAAACGCCATGCTCTTTCAACCTTCTTTTTCTGCCGTATCCAAATCCAAATATTGGTGATCATCATGATGATTAGCCATGAAGACTGTCCTAAGAATATAATGCAGTGGCCTTTCATCTCCTTCTACATTGCAGCATGACTCCTGTACCATTGATCCAGTTCCGCGAGTCACTTTCCGGTCATGAACCTTTTTGGTGCACAAAGTCCTCCTCAGCCCCAGACCAGTATTGTTGAAGCTGCTGCCCTCCATCAAGATGGGTTCAAGTGGGATTTAATCCACTTGGGGATCATCACCCTTCCCTGTGGACTTCGGCACCCAAGGTTGTTGGTCCTTAGGGTTGTTAGGTTAGTGCCACCTGACACTGGAGGTTGAGTCTCTGGCAGTATGGTCTACCATAGCAAGATAACCTGACCAGACTAAATCGGAAGAAATAATCAAATTGTGATTTATAAAAAGTTTCTCAAAAATGAATTGCAACAGCATTGTCTCCCACCCCTACCAAGTGCAATGGGGACTTCCCATCACTACACTGAGATGAGCTCCATGGGTAGTTGTGTTGTCCACCACAAGACTTCCCTCTTTGGTTGCCAAAACTCTGCAGAAAGTTGGGGGAATTGCTATGCTTCCCTGGAGAGACAAACCTCTGCAGAACTGGAGACAAATCTCAGCTTGAGGAATACTGGAGGATGTTTTAATGCAGGGATGGCCAAACTACAGGGACTGGATCTGGCCTCTGACACCAATTCATCCGGCCCACGCCCTCCTTGCCACTCCTGGAAGTAGTAGTAAAATGTTTTACTTCCGCTTCCAGGAGCAGCAAGGGCAGTGTGGGCTGGATGAACTGGTGTTGGGGACCGGATCCAGCCCCCAGGCTGTAGCTTGGGCACCTCTGGTTTAAGCAGAGAAAATGGCAGCCTAAAAATCTCACCCTGTTGCAAAACACATCTATTGCAAAACAGATTGGAAGTTGTGTTTTACTTCTGCTTCCAGTGGGAGGAACCACATGACCAGCCCACAGCCTGAAAAGTTTGGGCACCCCTGTTTTAATGCATGAACATCCTTCTTATTCCCACAACCAACTTGTGCCAGAAGTCACTAGTTCACCCTGAAAATATGTGTGGTTGTCTTGCAGATATAGGCCAGCCTCCTATAACTAGTCCCAATCAGAACAGACTCAATGGCTCAATGGGATACAATCATTTATTCAATGTGTCTATGCTGGTTTGACTCAGCAATAGGATACAGCCTACAAGTTTATTTAGTAGGTAGTATGGGGACAGTTCTGTTTCACTTTCTCTCTCACTCACATAGACGTGTTATTATGCTGATATTACACATCTAAACATAAAATACAGACATTAAAGTATACTTCCACTTCATATTAATATCAGTAAGCATTGAAAGTGTCTTCAACTCATTAAGAAAAGGGAAGAGTAACATTTCACAGGTTGAGGAAATGCAGTGTTTTGTGTAAAACAATAAAATAAACCACATCTACTTTTTAGGCAAAGTACAGAAAACAATCTTATTAATGAATATGTGATCTATTAGTTCCTATGGAGATTAAAAAGACTGTATGTGTTCTACATAAACATGAGATATTAGTTTTGAAGACTTGAAACTTAATACAGAAATGGGAGAGAACAGAATAGAGTTATGAAGGGGGGGAGTGAGAGTCATAAGCATGAAGTATACCAGTAATGGTGTACCTTGGCACTCCAGGTGTTCTTGGACTTCAATTACCAGAAGCCCAAGTCAGCACTCCTGCTGATAAGGGCTTCTGAAAATTGAAGTTCAAGAACATCTGGAGTGCTAAGGTTCGCCATCACTGAAGCAGACTGACCCATCAGTCCCTAAAAAGTAATGTGATTTATCTAGCAAGTAAGTTGCAAACCTGCTATGCATTAAAATAAATATTTTAGGGTAAGTGAAGGCTGATCCATCTACTTTGCCACAACTTTGTTTACAGGAAAGATATATGTGGAAACAATTCAGGTACTTTCAATGAGGGAAATAAAATTTTCTGTGAGGGTAAAGTACTTGCTCTGGCTGGATAGGTCAGTGAGTTTGGTATCTGGAGTCAGGAGTTAGGGCAGGCTTTCTCAACATTTTAATGCCAGGGGCTGGACCATGCTCCCCCGGACAGCTGGGTGGGCCAGTCATGTGGTTCCTCCCACCTGGAAACGGAAGTAAAATGCATCCCACACATGCACAGAACACATTTCTGCATTCTGTGCATGTGTAGAGTGTATTTTCTTCCACTTCTGTGAGTGGCAAGGGCATCGGGGGCTGGATGAAATGGCATCGGAGGCCAGTTCTGGCCCATGGGCCATAGGTTGAGAATGCTTGAGTTCAGGACTCAATTCCAAAGTTTTAAATCAGAGGTGTCCAAAATATGGCCCATGGGCTGAATCCATCCCCTAAAGTCAATTCATCCAGCCCATGATGCCCTCATCACTCCCAGAAGCAGAAGTAAAATGCGCCCACATGGGCATGTTGTACTTCCACTTCCGTGAGTAATGAGGGTGGTGTGGGCCAGGTGAATTGGCATTGGGGCCCAGATATTGCCTGCAGCCTGTAGTTTGGACATCCCTAATTTAAGCAGAGAAAATGGCTGCCTAAAATCTATCTCATCCTGTTGCAAATCATATCTGTTGAAAAACAGACTGCAAGGCATGTTTTACTTCCGCTTCTGTTGGGAGGAACAATGTGATTGGCCTGCTGAACCATGTAACCGGCCCGTGGCCTGAAAAGTTTGGGCACCCCTGTTTTAAATAAACAAAATAAAAGGAATACACTGAAAAGTGCAAATATTAAAATGTTAACTTTAAAATAAGAAGTATATCTTAAAGAAAGTATATAGTATAGTCTAGTACAGTCTAGTATATAAAATATAAAATAAGTAAACAAAGGATTTTAAATGCCTTTGAAAGGGAAATGATATAGTCTGCTTAAACCCTACCTCTTCTTTAATTGGAGAATATCCATTTTCCACTTTGGAATTGATGGGAATTAAAAGTACTCAATCTAGAAAAGGTTCCATCCAGAGGAACTGTAAAGTGCAATGAAAATCTGTCATAACGGGCTTTCTCAGCTCCTACGTAGTGTGAAAATGTGAGCCTTGTTGACCTCTTTGTTCATGACTTGTTTCAGAGTTATAATGGGCAGGAAGGAAGAAAACTGACAGATCTGCAAGGAAAGTCAGTTGACATAACCCAATGTCTTTCTTCGTTGTAAGAGGGATCAGGTGTGAGTGTTTACTTTTGGAGTGAAAAGCCAACATGAAAAAGTTGGAGTGCTAAAATAGTTGCCATATGTGACCTACTGCTTTTACCATCTCACAATCTTTACTAGCGGGAATTGATGCTGAAAGGAGAGGAGGATCAATATTTTCTTGACTTTCTCAGCCAGAAAAGTGGTTACTTCCTGCCGCAGTTGAACACCAGCAGTACCTCACCTGAGACAGGCATATTTTAGTATCTATATTTCTTCCCCTTCACCACAAGGGATCATGGGAACCTAAATACTTTTATCTATCTATCTATCTATCTATCTATTTATTAGATTTACATTGCCGCCTGCTTGCCACAGCCACTCAGGGCAGCTTACAGTCAGCATAAAATATAGCTTAATTAAAAACATATTTAAGCAAACCCCAGACAGTCTCAATCTAATGGGTTATTTAGGGTGGTCCTATATAAGCTGGGGGGGGGGCAGTCAGGTCTTCAGTCCATTCCTAAATGCTGGCAGATCTAATTGTAGGTGGAGGTCAGTCGGCAGAAGGTTCCAAAGTCCTTGCTTTCAAAGTGCCAGGTTGGCAGGAGACAGACTACGGGAGCTCACTCCATCACATAGCACTCAGGTCTCAAACTGCAGATCTACTGTCCTTCCAGTCATCAAGCTCAGCATCTTGACCACTAACCTACAGTAATTAACTATAGTATTAATGATTGTAATGCTCTCTACATGTAGCTTCCCATGTTCCTGATACACCTGTTCCTTTCTGTATCAGGTACAAGGTGTAAGTTCCTGCTTTTAAGACCCTAATTGGTTTAGGACCTTCATACCTAGCAGAACATCTTCCTCTCAGAATATCAGCCCAGACAGTGCAGCTCCAGGTGCCAACTCTGAGATTAGCAAGAAAGACTGTGATTTAGAGAAGAGCCTTCTTGGTGTCTGCATCAACTTTGTGGAACTCTCTATTGGATGGGCTGCATCAGGTTCCATCTCTATCTGTTTTTTAAAAATCAGCTAAAATAATTCCTCTTTAAAGGGACTTTTGAGGATATACTACCAACAGCCAATCAATAGGTTTTGATTAACTTTTTCCATCACCAAGATGCATTCTTTGTTATTGGGTCTTGTTTTGCAGGTTGTTTTAATTGGGGGAGACATCATTCTTGGGTTTTTTGTTGACATTTATAATTTATTTAGTTTATTCTTTAGCTCTAACCTTTTGTTATTGTAAAGATTTCTTAATATGTTGTAAGTCACCCAGAATGGGAAAATTTCCCAGATGGGTAGGATATAAATAAATAAATAAATAAATAAATAAACCACCACCACCACCTCTAGACAGTCCTAGGACAGTGATGGTCAATCTTGGCACTCCAGATGTTTTTCAGGTTCAATTCCCAGCAAGCGCGTTGACTTGAGGTTCTGGGAATTGAAGTCCAAGAACACCTGGAGTGCCAAGCTGGCCATCACTGATCTAGGATGTAGTAATTCTGGATATTTTCTCTAACTTTGTTTAAATAATTAAGATTTTGAACTTGAAGATTTAAAAAACTGCAAATGTATCTTGTTACAGGTAACACGGTACTCTGAATTATTAATATACCAAATAATGTTCACTTGAATATACATTTTTGGGACTAAGAGGTACTGGCTCAAAAGATTTGATGCTGAGAGGTGAACTCTTATTTAATTATGTATGCTGTGCAAAGATGTACTGCCAATATATTTTAGCTAACACATGTTCTGGGACTTTGCTGAGACAGTGCCATCCAGAATATATTGTTCCCTCTCTATGCTATGAAGTTCCAAAGCCCATGTGATTTCAAGTCATCAGAATATCCTAATGAGGTTGCCAGAGGTGCTAAATCTTACAATGAAATAGAAGAAGGCTATGTGAGTTGATGAGGAAGAGGCATAAGATATGGTATACCGTGACCTTCTAAAAGTTTTATGTTTGAGTTTCAGGTAAAAGTAGTTTCTTTATTTTCCTGAAACCTGTCTGCTCATTCCTTGATGACACATTGGCTGGCTATATGGTGTTATCAAGACAGATATATGATGGGGAACTATTTCCAAAGGTAAGTGTTTACCATTCAAAGCAATAGATTAGAGAGAGTCAAAAAACTAAGTGTGTGGAACATTACATTACAGATGATGGATAGAAAGGAATAAAAGCAGTGAAGGACAAGGCTGTTTGTTTCGGCACAGTCTAAAGATTAGGTAATATGATTAGCAGGAGAAAAGGCATCAGAGGTGAAGAATGTAGGTGAGGCAAGGAGATTAACAGACAAGATGATAACTGTTAAAATACTGTTAATTAAAGAATCTTATTGAGAATGGGCCCACTAATTAGACTGGATTTCAAACACCCAGCTATAAGTTAAGCAGCATAATTTTTCCCTGTCTCTTATAAAGTATCCACTCTGACAGAAAGCTGAAGGAAGATGAAAAATACTATTTCAGGTTTGAGAAAAGATTTTAGAATATGCTATATAAGTAGTATAAATTAGGCAATTTGATGTTGACAAATATAGGGAACTGCTTGTACAGTTTGCCCTCCTGTATTTGTCAGGCCAGTGTCCATGGCTTCAGTTATGGGGCAAATAATAAACATGCCTTATTTTTGTATGTGATTAGTTTTCCATAAAATCATGGAATATAGATTTCAATTATGGTTATGACGATAGATTTTCCATGGAACCTGACTTGATATTATTTGGTCAGACTTTGCATTATAGCCTTCTACTGCCTGTGCTACACTTTTCCTTACTATTAGAGCCATTCCTTTTCTTCTAAGTGTGTTATTTCCAGAGTAAAACACCGAGTAGTAACCTGGCTGATAATGTTCCGATCTAGTCCACTTTAGTTCAGTCACATCAAGTACTGCAATGTTTAAAGGTTCAGTTTCTTGTGTTATGGCTTCCAGTTTACCTTGATTCATATTTCAGTTATTGTGTTATGCACTTTCCTTTCACCTCTGTCCATTTGAGCCACTAGATATATTTTCAGCTTTAATCTAATTGTGTCATTAGAAATAACATTACTGGTATCTTTCCATTGTTCTTAATTGAGTGTCTTCCAACCCTGGAGTCTCATCTTCCAGCACTATATTTTGTTTCACTTTAGACTAATTCATTGTAGAGTTTTCAAGATAAGAAATTCAGCAGTGATTGTTGGGAAAATAGCAATATTGCATGCAGTAACACTGGGTATCAATGGGAGGAGGCTTTAACAGCCTAACATGTTTATCCTTTCACTAAGTTGACTTGTAGAGTACTTTTCCTGTGTTTAGCATTTGAGGCAAGTCTCCTCTCCCTCTTTCTATCATTTTTCTTGCTTCCATTCATTTGTTGATCATCCTCTCTCCAACTAAGCAACAAGCATGGAAGGCTCTATGACATGCTGAAGACTCAATTTCTCCTTCTTTTAAAAGTCTTCTTACTGTAATTATAAATTGAAACTTTTAAGTAAAGACTCCTTTTTTAATTTTAAGTATTTCTAGAGTACAGAGATGAGCACTGAACCCTAGAGTTAGCTACTACTGGCTTTCAAGCAAGGGTGGCCTTTACCTTTACCTTTAGAGTACTTTTATCATGCAAGATGCTAATGAAACTACCGGTAAGAAACCAAGTTGATCACTCCACATTTTTGTGCTGTTATTGTTGAATTTTTTGCCTCATACTCTACTAAGAGGAGTAACCAAAATTCTCCAATAGTGGTTTACCATTGCCTTCCTCTGTGCAGTAGTAACAAAAGTTAGCTTGACTGTCACTGCCATCTACTTTGAAAGATTCTCCATTAGTATCACCTTGAACTGCCTTCAGGAGTTTCTCTGAGCAAACTCCATTGCAACTATCTCCTTTCTTCTGCTGATGTGGCCATTAATGCTGGAAAGAGTGCCTACATCCTACTCTGCAGTCTGAGCTTTGACAAGTCCTCATTGGCTGACCAATCAACGAGCCCAGGGCTCATTATGGAATGTATCAGGAAAAAAAAACATGCTTTGGGTTTTCTGACACATTCATATGTCATCACCATGTTAAGCTGTACATCCAGGTAGGGATCTTTTTTTAAAAGGATTCTCTCTCTCTTTTTTTTAATTCTCCATCTTTTAAAAAAACGATACAGTGGTACCTCATACAACAATTTTAATCTGTTCCACGGGGCTTGTTGTTGTACAAAACAATTGCTATCCGATGCATGCATCATATAGCGATTTTCCCTATGCGATGCATTGTATGATTTTTTTTGCTAAATGCTCTTTCCCATTGAAAAATGGGACCCTACAGTAGCATCAACCCTACAGTAGCATCTAATTAACACCCTGTATCCAACCTACCCTTTTTGGGTAAGGTTCTGGAGAAAGCGGCGGTGCAACAATTATAGGAGTTCCTGGGTAAAGCGGATTATCTGGACCCTTTCTAGTCAGGATTCAGGCCCGGATATGGTACTAAGACTGCATTGGGCACACTGGTTGATGATCTCTGGCGGGAATGGGATGCGAGTTATCCGACCATCCTGGCTCTTCTTGATATCTCAGCGGCCTTCAATACCGTTGACCATGGTATCCTTCTGGGGCGGCTCTGAGGATTCAGGAACTAGGGCATGGTGTGGTCCTGGTTTGCCTCTTTTCTGATGGGCCAGACTCAGTCAGTGTGGTTGGAGGGTGAGAGGTCCAACCCAAGGCCTCTTCCTTATGGGGTTCCTCAGGGCTTGGTCCTCTCACCTCTCCTATTTAACATCTACATGAAGCCCCTGGGTGAGATCATCCATTCCTATGGTTCTGGGTGGGGCTAGTTTGCCCAAACAGACCCAGTGCACAACTTGGGGGTCCTCCTGGACTCACAACTCCTGCTTGATGAGCAGGTGGCAGTCGTGGCTAGGAGGGCTTTTGCACAGTTCCATGTAATTTGCCAGTTGTGCCCACTCCTTGCTCATGATCACCCATGCTCTGGTCACCTCCAGATTAGATTATTGCTATCAGGGATTCCCCTAGCGATATGTGTGGCTGGATAGCAGGGTAGCACTTTTAAGCTCTTACGCAGCGAAAGCCTTAGTGCAATAACACACACACATATGCCTTCAGTGGAAAGGTACGCTTTACTTACAGTGAGGGGAAGACAGACATACACAGGACTATATACAACAGTCTCTCTCTCTCTCTCCAAGCCCCACAGTAGGTAGACAGCTTGGATTCCTCTGTTGGCTCCAACTCCAGGAGCACTCAAAAGAGTCCTGGTGATCCTTTAGCAGTTCTTTCTTCTCAGTTGAAGAAAAGCTCTCAACAGCATCACCTCCTTCAGTGTCTCAGTCCTTCTCAGTATGACAGACTCCTTCAGAATAGCAACCTCCTCACAGATAATCTCCTCCAGAATAATAGCCTCCTCCATGGACCCTTCCCAGAGGGCCACAGTTATACCCTACTGTTGCTGGGCAGATTCTCTAATCAGCCACAGCTGGGCTGTTTCATGAGCACGTGGACCAAGCATGCACAGCCTGGCAATCAGTTTGAGGCTCTATTATGGACACCTGTGTTCAGAACACATGGAGGGCCTTAAAGTTGTACTATTCCACTGGGCAGCAATCTTTGTACAATACCCCCAAATGAAAAATGTCCTAACAATTGCAATGTGCTCTACATGGGGCAGCCCTTGATGACCATCCGGAAGCTGCAGCTGGTCCAGAATGCAGCAGTCTGGGTGGTGTTGGGATGTGGGGGTTACTCTCGTGCATCTCCACTGCTCCGGGAACTGCACTGGTTACCAGTTTGCCTCTGGGTGCAATTCAAGGTGCTGGTCATTACCTTTAAAGCCCTACATGGTAGTGGGCCAGGATACTTGAGAGACAGCATCTCCCCAAGGGTATCTGTCCCACCAGAGCGGACCGGAGAGGTGCCTTAGTTGTGCCATCTGCCAGAAAGGCTCGACTCTCTGGCACTAGAAAGAGGGCCTTCTTCGTGTTCACTCCGGCTTTGTGGAACCGCCTGCCTTTGGAGTTGCGCCTCCTGATGGAGCTATTGGATTTTAGGAAAGTTGTGAAAACTTGGCTGGCAGGAATGGTGTGGGGTAATGATGGCTTACTGACCCCTCCCCGCTGGCTTATTTAACATCTTATTTAACATCTTATACTTACTCTCCCTCTCCTTTACTCCTTAACTTAAAGGAACGAGATGTTGTTTTAAATTGTTTTTAGAGCTCTCCTACGTGTTGTATGTTTGTTGATTGGTTGTAATCTGCCCTGAGTCACGTGTTTGGTTAGGGTGGAATATAAATTCAATAGAATAAATAAATAAAATAAAAATGATATGATTTTTTTCATAGGGAAAATAGTTATGTGAGACGCCATTTCCCCCAAAAACCTAATTGTTATATGATTTTATTGTTATATTGGATGATTCTTGTTTGAGGTTCCACTGTATTATAAAGCTGATATGTCTGGCCAGGTTATCCTGATATGGTAATAGAGTAGACCATACTGCCAGTGACTCAATGCCAAGCAGCAGGTGGCAGTTAACTGACCTGACATCCTTGAGGACTAGTGTCCTTGGTGAAGTTCACAAGGAAGGGTGATGGTCCCCAAGTGGATTCAATTCCACTTGAATCCATCTTGATGGAGGGCAGCAGCTTCATCAACACTGGCCTGGGGCTGAGAAGGACTTTGTGTGCCAAAAGGGTTCAGGACCAGACAGTGACTCATGGAACTGGATCACTGGTACGAGTTTCATGCTGTGATGTGGAAGGCAGATGAAAGGCCACGGCATTATATTCACATGACAGTCTTCATGGCTGATTTCCATGATGGCCAGTATTTGGAATCAGATATGGCACAAGAAGAAGATAAAGCTGGATGAAATACAAAAAGGGTAACCAAGTTGATTGACAAATCTTTTCCCTTATGGGAAAAGATTCTTCCTTTAGGGGCTGTGACCAACTAGAGCTGTCAGCAGGTGTGCTGATTTGGGCTTCTGGTAATTGTAGTCCAAGAACACCTGGGGGCCCATGGTAGGGAAATCCTGATGTAGGGTGTGGGGAAAGTAGATAAGTAAAAGACTTCGTTTTCTCAGAATGAATACATTCACAGAATGTAGGGCTACTCCAGATGGCTACACATTTCAGTTGTAGTAATAGAAACAGTAAGCCTTGTTATATTAGATGCCGAAAACACAAGACATAGGGTGCTGTTGCACTCGTGCCCTGCAGGTGGGCTTTCCATAGGCAACTGGCTTGTTAGCCATGGCATGGACTGAGTAGAGCAGTTTCCCAACCTTTGGTTTTTTGGACTTCAATTCCCAGAAGCCTAAGTCAATTCCTCAAAGAACTGATCAGCCAACGTACTGACTGAGGAAATACCATGTGGTGGAGGAAGGGCAAAATGGCCATCCAGCCCCCGAAGCTGTCTTGGGGAGCGTGACCCAGCCCCTGCCTTAAAAAGGTTGAGAACTCCTGGGACAGACCTTTGGTTTGTTCCAGTGTGGCTATCCTTAGGTTCACAAAACTACTGGCCCTGAAGGTTCAAAAGACAGTGTCATGCCAAAAATGAAGCAACAAGGATAGAAAAGAAATGAAGGTTCTAAAAGAAAATCAACAGAGGAAGAAATGATGCTAGAAATGCATCTTTTAAAATATATGAAATATTTACATTAGGGACCATATACACAAACATCTGTTATATTACATCTTTTGCAAAAACAGAGAGAGAGAGAGAGAGAGAGAGAGAGAGTAGATATTGGGAAAAGTATATATATTGGGGAAACTATATATGGGAATATACATGATTAAATGAAATTACAGATGGTTACAGAAGAGAAGGATGTGAAAAAACATTTAACCGTAGTACAAAAATAAAAGCTAAATGAATCCCAAGAGATTATTGGAATAATCTGTCTGGTTATTATTTTCTCTCAACATCTTCCTGCTATCTGAATGGCTTCTATTCTTTCTCATAACTAATATTTAGTTCTGTATTAATAGAATGGCAAGATGGGTTTCTTTATCAACTAACAACAACTTCTTCTGAGTTTTGGGGCAAAATCTGGGTATGGGGTCCCATTTGTTAGGAAGTAACCAACTTTGCATGCTCTTCATAATCTCTCATTATCCCATAGTGGATGACAAAGGAGTTGCAGCTAGCAGGAAGAAGAGTCTTCCTAGTGTGGTGTCATGAAGTATAAATTTGTGCCAAGGCTTTGCAGCACTGTCAATGTCCATACATTTTCAGAGACCCTGAAGAATTACAAAGACAAAAACAGTGCATGTAACACTCAGAAAAACTGCTGGATAGACAACTTACCTTTATTGCATTTTGTCAAATGATAAGGACAGATAGAGTTTTCAAGCAGTCAAGCATTTCACAGTATCAAAAGCTAGCTAGAACATCTTTTTTGAAATACTTTAAGAGAAGCTCAAATGCTGCAGAACAACTATCTCATTTTAATGTTTTTCAGTCAATAGTAACCTGAGGCTTTATATGAACTCCTGACCCGTATGTGAAAGGTGATCCTCTTATCATTCCCTCCATTAGCTTTCTGGTACTTGATCTGCTATTTTTCCGTACTTCTACTGATTTTTAAAAAAATAAGGTGCCAATGTTAGGTTGAAGCTAATGTGAAGGGATCAGCAGGAAAGCTTAGAGGTTTTGTCTCCAATATCTAAAAGTGACAGGGCATTCTATCTTGATTTTGCCTGTCTAGCTAAAACAGTAGAGTTCTTTTGGAGCAAAGCAATAATCATTACTCCAATGAGGGCTACATGAACCATTTTATTGGATTTTTTTTAAAGGAGGTGGATTTTTACAATGACTTTCCAGTCTCTAGATTCATGATGGTGAACCTTGGCACTCCAGTGTTCTTGGATTTCAATTACCAGAAGCCCAAGTCAACATTCATGCTGATCAGGGCTTCTGGGAACTGAAGTTGAAGAACAGCTGGAGTACCAAGGTTCGTCATCACTGCTCTAGATCATTCAGGTTGTCTGCTGAAACCAAACAAAAAGTCAAACATCAGATATGGCTGGGCACTATACACTCTTTTTAATGAGTGAACACAGCAATTTTTCAAACCATAGGTTCTTCAGTTCAATAATGCTTTCATATTATAAGGTTTGTTTAACTGAATGCTAACAATACAACTTCCTTATATTTTTACTTGTATTTGTTTTTCAGTTTTGAGAAAAGAAAAAGAAAAAAATCAAACAGCATTATCTTAAAGATACTCCTTGCAGGCGAACCACAGCAGTATATATCTGAGGAACATTTTGGATGTCACCTCTGCAATGGCAGATCTGGCAACCCTAACCAGATCTGGCAACCTTTGCAGTCAAAGCCAGCTCCTTGGGGACTGCTGCTTGTTACTGGCCAGTGATACCAAACTTTTTAGAGACTGAGTGCTGAAAACCAGCCCCTCCCTCCACCTGCTACCCAACTCACCTCACATCTTCTCTTGTCCCCAGTGGAATCTCCGCCTATGAGGCCATGCAGCAAGCCTCCCTTCTCCCCCTTGGAGAGTGGTGGGTGGGGAAGTGGCATTGCCATTGCCACTGATGGGGCCTGCATGCCCACAGAAAGGGCTCTGAGTGTCCCCTCTGGCATCCATGCCATAAGTTTCCTACCACTGTTGTAGGGTATTCTATCCAGCATCTAGGCATGCACATCACATGACCATGGAAATATCTGCTGACGGAGACAGCTATGGCTCTTTGGCTATAAATGGAGATGAGCACCAAACCCTAGAGTTGGATATGACTGGCTTTCGAGCAAGGGCAACCTTTACCTAAAGTGCTTATTGTGGGATGCTTTTGGAAACATTGACCTAATATGAAGTAAGTGAATATCTTATTAGATTAAGAAAAAACTTATTTAGTGACTGCAGAAGTGTAGTTAGAATAAATCAAGTCATATGAGAGCCCTTATCAGTAACATCTGGAGTGAGACCGGGATATGTATCATCACCTGGCTGTGCCATGGAAACATCATTACAAGTGTTTCCAACTCTATTCCAGGAATGGATGTTGGTTATAATGCAGTATCCACTACAAACCCCACTGATTCTCCTGAATTGTGTCAAGCATATCGTATTCACCTTGTCCAATAATACCCTCAGGGATTCATGTCTAGCACCCTAACCCAACACTATTTAAGTGAGCTGCTCCTAATAGCCTTTAATTTCTCACAGTGGGTAGGTGAAAAATTATTTGGAATCCTTTCTTAAATCTTCCCATCAGACCAAGCCATAAATTCCTATCAGGCCCATAAAAGCAAACCCTAAGCTCTCTAACCTGCAGGGTGGGCAGACAAGCCATCTAGAGTCAGAGCAAAAAAGGCTGGAACTAGGGCAAAACAAGCATTAAAACCCCTGCAGTCCCATCCATGAACTAGTGAGCCAAGACCAGTGATGGTCTTTTAGAGATCATGGCCTTTTAGAGATCATGTGTCCCAACTGGAACCCAAAATCCACTCTTATTTTCCTAGCTTCAGAATATTGAACAGGCTATTCTTAAGGTGGATTGAACAAACAAGTTTGTATCACACTTCTTTCCACCACAACACTACAATCAAAACAGGTTTAAACTTTTCTATTATTTCTTTGTTATCCATAATTTTTGTTTTAGAGCAATGAAAGCTTGTCTGCTTGCATCAAATATGGTGATATTGGGGAAGACTTTATCTAGGAAGTGACAGCAAAAATCTTTTCCAGAGAAAATTATGGTGGCATGCTGCCTTTTATACTTTACTTTAGAATACAGGGAGAATTTTATAGCAGAAGCCTAGGGCTCCACTTGACAGAATGAGCAGGAAGTCTCTCTTACCACCTTCTGAAGTATACTATCTAAAAAGGTGCAAGACTGTTAAGTCCAGATTCTAAAATTACTGAAGAGTACTGTTGACTGTCAAAAGTAGCCAGCTGGGAGAGCTTTCTGAATGCTCAACCATCTTTTCATGCAAACAATTGACATGGCAAGTGGTTGATACAGGAGACCGGAACAGGATAAGTGGCATTCAGGGAACAATGCTGACTATGAATATGAATAGCCCCACTCTGAATCACACTTTCCAAATAAAACTGAGTTGAATACAGCTTTATTTTGATTCTATTATTCTGAAGAGAAAATCGCTGGTGACAAGGTACAGTAATTCAGCGAGCCGGTCAATGACCTTTTTATCTTTCCACCATGGTTCAGTTGCAGCCCTACTAAAAAAATGATAGAAAAAACAAATCAGCAACTGATGTAAAAAGGTTCCAGGTCCATTTATGGTGTTATGTCAGGTCAGATGAGCTTGCTTCCAGCTCATTGCACATGAAAGGGTTTGCAAGAGGCAGAAGGCAGTTCAGTACAAGAGGTTCATTCACCTGAGACTCCAGATGATGACAGAAAGAAGGCTCTGACTTCCTTTGCAAAACAATAGGTAATTGTCCCTTTGTTAGCTAGTCAGAAACACACATAGTGTGTCACCATTCGGGCATTAAGACCAGCAATATTTTTATAAGATACCTTATAAGGAAAAGGAATGGAAGAGGTGAACAAGAAATGAGGTGCAAATTATTCTTAATAATAATAATAATAATTTTGTGTCAGAAATTATTCTTGGTTGAAAGGATTTTTGCGGAAGAAACTCCACTCAGGGAACTCCCAAATGAGGCTTCTTTCATGTTCCCAAGAACTGGGACAGAGATGGGTTCTCAATCCATCATGCAGTACCCAGGTCTCGAACTGCTGACTTGCAAGCCTTCTAGCTAACAAGGCAAGCTTCTTAACCACTGAGCCACCGCAGCTCATATTATTCGTCAAACAAACTCACATTTAACCAACCAACCTAAACTTCTGACACTCTCAATCATTATTTTATTAGTTTTTCTTTGTGTTTCCCTCCTCCCTCCAGCTCATTATAAGGTTGAACAAGCTCAAACTTAGGAGCAGACTAATTAAAAACAAAGCTAGTGCCACATCACTCCAAATGACTTCATGCTTTGCCAAGAGGAAAAGGATTCATTTCAAATTGCTTGCCAGAACAGAGGCTGAATTGTGGTCACCAGCCATGTTCAATGATCACAAGATTAGGTTCTGATTCCAATTTGGTATTTAGTAATTTTGGAAACAGAGCAATACTCTCCCCCTCCTTTCTCAACAACTCTCTCCCTCTTGCTTAGTCTTTTTTTTTATTTTTCTCTTTAGCTGGAGGAAAAGAATGAATAATTCTTATTCAGGTAGAAACTAGGATTCTATCAAATGGTATTTACTCGTAATTTATATATATTTTAAAAACCAGTTCCTATTTTGGATATGAAATCTCCAACTTCTGAGGCAAAATCAAAATAAAAACTATTTAATCTTAAAAATCTATGACCCTTGTCTCAGGAGTTATCACTTATAATAGAAAAAAAATAAAAAAATAAAAAAAAGCAAAAGGGAAAAAGCCCTCACACCTCAGGTAACATGGCTGACAGAGTGTTTAAGCAGAGGAATGTGCTCCTGCCACGCCCTTGCCTTCCATGTTTGTGACCAGCAGGTTGCGTGCCCAAGAAAACACAGGCATACAGTTCTTGTGAGGCAAACTGAAAAGAACTTTTACTCACGAGGTGAAGTGCAAGCAGAAAAACTATTTACAATGGAGACAAAAACATAACAGGCTTTTCTTCAGCATAACAGCAAGATAATATTTACACAAAGTTCACAGGTCATAGAGAGTTCCCAACTTCACTCTTTTCTGCTCACCTAGTAAGCGGAGCACAAAGTCCTTGTTGGTTTTCTGGCAGATGCTTCCAAACCTTTGGAACAGCTGTTAAGCAAAGTTCTTTGGTAGAAGCAATAACTCCAGACGAAAGCACCAACAGACTAAGTTACTGATACAAGCAGTCCTTACTTCCACGATGTGGCAAGGGTCCCAAAACTCACAGGCCCATAAGGTCAGCTCCACAATGAGTGACAAACACTCCAGCATGACTAGTCCAGCAAGATAAGCAGCAGGAACAACAGGAGGCAAAATGGCATAAGAAGCAGCAAGGCATAGAAGCAAGTTGGTTTTGGATTTTGCCTCTTCTTATACAAAATAAGGCTTCCTTGTTAGCAGCTGATCCAGTGCAGCTGGCTTCTGTTCCTGAACAGTCCTTAAAGGTATAGTCTACCATTTGTCCATGTTGCAACCAGTGCCACGCCCAGGCACAGTTACTAACAATGGCCATTCAGTAAAATGAGCCAGTGAAAGAGGGGAGAATAATTTGCCCACCACCATCAAATTCTACTGAGGCATTTTGGTTCTGACTTAGGCTTTACCTATATAATTTTGAATAATTCTTAGATTTATTAACCACCTTTCCAAGGAATCCAGACAAGGTACATTGATTTAAGACAAATCTATGAACAGTGCTAAAAATGTCTAACAGTACAACATTAAAAAAGCTGTAACAAGCAAAGCCTATTTTGAATATCTCTACAAAAGTTTTGGAACAAGGAGCTGGTTACTGTTAGAGTGGCAGAATGAGGTACACAAAATATAAAGATGGTGTTAATCATGTCCTACACATAAACAGCAGGATTGACTGTCTCCTGTTGGCAAAAAGGACTAAGGATTTCCCGCAGCCTGGAGTTTTGCACAACAGAATGAGCAAAAATAGATACATTCATTGTTGGTGGCGCTCATTTTACCATTGGGCCCAATATGATGGTTTCCAGTGGCATTTCCTCCATTGAGGTGGACCATTACCCCACCTAAAGGGGTGCATCCGCTCATAGCCATTGGCCCCTTTAGGGAGTCAAGTTATTTACCACAACCCAACATTCGGCATTGAGTCTCTGGCTGTATGGTCTACTACTCGATTACCGTACTGGGATGTCTGGCCAGACACTCATACATTATTGCTTTGGCAACAAGATTTTGATTTAGCTGGGAGAGGATGGAACCATATGGACAAGCTACATACATCAGTGGCTGATAAGATGCTATGATCACATCAATGTTCCAGGGGAAAAGATGATTTAGTCTCTGGGAGTGAAAAAAAGGTGATTCATCTTGCCATCCACTCATAGAGAACTGAATTTTAGGAGTGAATGTAAAGAGACAAACCAGAGTGCAGAAAAATTAGATACATCAGTGGAACAAGAAATTGGGAGAAGATGTTCAGATGTGGAAGTCATACTTGTTAACACTCACCTGCTTTTCAGTTCACTTTTTCTCATGCAATTTTTACTTTTATAGATTTTGACCATGCTGGGGCCTTTGGGCGTTTTTCAAATTCATTCCTTAATTAAATTTCTATACCATCTGACTTAGTGGAATCCCACTACACTGAGTGGTTTACATAAAAAGCAATACATTAAAGCAGGGGTTCTCAAACTTTTCAAGATGGGGGTCGGATGGCCATTTTGTCCTATCTGAAACAGTCCCAACAGCTTCAAAGAGGAGGCCCAACAGCTTCAAATGGGTGGCTATTTTGTTTCTCCCTGAAAGGAGGGAGGGAAATGCCAACCTTCAAAGAAGAATTTGGACCCCCCTTCCCTCCCAACACTAATGAGATTAATTACCTGCTTGGGAAAAGGTTGAGTGGGGCTTTTTAACTAGACTAGTCCTTCCTTGTGGGGCTGGAAGTTAACCTTAGGGCTGGGTCCCTAAAGGGTGTGTGTGGGTGAGACAGGGCCAGGAGCCCAGTGGTTCTTCCCCTCCCTGAGGTGGCATTCCATGTGGCCCATCGCCCTCACTCCTGCTACTGCCACAGGATGCTGTGCCATGTGTGGTTCCTTTTTAATGTAAACAACTTTGAAATGCTGTTTAGATTTAAAAGGAACCACACATGGTACAGTTTCTGGCAGAGGCAGGCCACATGAAATGGCACTGGAAGCCAGATCCGGCCTGTTGGTCATATGTTGAGAACCCCTGCATTAAAGACATTATGCCCCACCACCCCATCATCCCCAACCAAAAGCAATTTCAAATAATATCAGTATAAACAGTCGATAAAAAAAATGAAGACAAATAAAAACATACAGTGATGTGTAATTTAATATATACATCAGGCAAGAAAAACAAAACAAAACTAAAACAAATAATAATATTTAAGAAGACAAAAAGGTTGTGACACTGTCAAGACTAACTGCTGTATTTTAATATGAGCTTCTATGGATCAAGTCCAGTTCCTCAGTCAAGAAGTAAATTACATATTTTTAATTACTACCTCAAGGTAGTAGAGCTCTGCCTTCCCCAACTTCCCTGAAAATTTAGGTAGCTAAATGCTTTAATCTCTGAAGTTAAATAAGCACATCTTCTAACATAATTCTGGTTATTCTAGTGATGGGTATCAGAATCTTGTACAATAGGCACACAAGCAATGAGCATGTCACGCTCATCACAAGCATAAGTCAGCTTCATGGAAATTTTGAGGGCTCTAGAGCTCATGAGAAACTGTATTTCTTGTGAAACTTCCTTATTTCCAATCAACCCAGAAATATCTTGAGAATGGCCTGTCTTGCTCATGTTATTTTGCAGCTTCTGACAACCATTATAAGAAAGGGCAGATATGTCAAAGTGAAAATTCATGAGGAAAACGATAGACAAAGTTATATATAATCCCAGCCTCTACAGAGATTCTCTTTGGATTCAGCTCAAGCTTTGGATGAAAGTTTAGACCTGTGCTCTGTGAAGTAATTCTCTCGGTGCTTTCTCTACAAGAAGACTGGTGATAAAAAGATGTAACGAGAAAAGCCAGGAAATCACAAACAATAAATTGGAGAGTATTGACTGTGTGTGTCTTTTGCCTGCAAGTCAGAAATGAAAGTTGAAGGTACACACGCTTTCCCATGCAGCTGTCATTTGCTTCACCCTTGAGCGTGTCACTGGCAGTGACACAGATTTCTGTGGGAGTGTCTTATTATAAAGTTCCCATCATTTTTGCAGTAAAATATCATTGTACAGATTGTGGGAAGCAAAGAAGAGCAAGGATTGTTGTTTGCTGACAGACTTGAAATCAAGAGGAACCCAGCTGAGCTTCTCGATGGTCTCTAAAAATGTATTTTCACCAAACCTCTTTGCAAAAAAGATAGAGTCCCTGGAGAGTTTGCAAACTGGGTCGTGTACTGTGAAGGTGTAACTTCATTTCCAGTTTAACTTCATAGGATGGGTTTTGGGTGATGACACATTTTATATCCTGCTTCAGGATGGTTCTGCAGATTTTGGAAAGCACTGTCGCCTCTGTTGGCAAATAACACTATATATTCCACTGCAAAGCTCTGAATTTTGAAAGTGAGTGAAAGACACAGCATTCTTGCTTTAGGCTTTCAAACATGATAATCTAGGCCACATTGTCTGTTTCCTTCAAGTCCTCCTTCAAATGAGATCTAGCCTGTTACAATCCTGAACTACGAGAGAGGACGCTATCTTAAAGCAAATCAGGCAATTGGACCATCTCACTCAGCATTATAGCTCCCCTGATGGCATAGTGGTTAAGAAGCTGAGCTGGAGACTGGAAGGTCAGGTTTAGATACCCAAGGGCTGCACTTGGCGACATGAAAAGAGCTTCATTTGGAGGTTCCCTGAGCAGAGTTTTTCCAACAAAAATCCTTTCAACCCAGAGTAATCTCTGACACGAAATTATTATTACTGAGCCTTATAATCTGTGACTGGCAAACTCTCTCCAATGGAGATAAAGGGATTGAACTGTACAAAAACTTACATTCTCTACTCATAGTATTGCACACCCCATATCTTGCATACAACCACCTTAACAAGCAATGGTGACATATTTATAGAAACCACTGAAAAATCTTGTAACAGACTTTAGATATGGAAAATCCTCTTCTTAAATAATTCTTGGGTATTGTGTACAAATGTTCTCACTTTTCCTCTCTTTCCTCTCATTTTGGTACACCCAAACCTCCCTATTCCTCCAATTAATATTATTTCATAGTACATACTCACACACTGCTCCCTCTACACATTTGGGAAACATACACCTCTTCATCCTCCACATCACTCCATAGAAGGAAGCTTTTAGTTAGGATGCAAAAAGCAATAGCAAGAAAAAGCAATTGCACTTATATATCACCCCATAGCACTTAGAACACTCTCTGAGTAGTTCATAATCTAGTTTGCATTTTTGCCCCCAACATGCTAGGTACTCATGTTACTAAATTACACAAAGCAGCCAATATATTTATGTAATATCTGCCTCTAGGAAATAAGAGTTTTTGATATGTAAATAGTAGTTCTGTGTGAACACCATCCATTTTGATTCTGTCTGAATTATGAGTCTTACAAATCATGGTTTGTTTACTTTTGACCAATTTGGAGCCCAACAAAATTGATTTTGTATCCAGATATTTTAAAGAACATGTTCATATTTGTATTAGCCCAAATAATGGGGGGGGGGGGGGGAAAATGAAAAATAAAGGGCTCTGATCTAGAATGGCATGTAAAATCCAGTGGCATTAACTATTACTCAATCTCTAGTATGCAAGCAAACATCTAACCAGTTTCCATCCTTCCTCTATAGCTTTCATCAGGAACCAAGCTTAGGTTCTATTCCTAATGTTGTAATCTACCCCATAGAAATCCTGCTGAACGGAAAAAAGTTTCACATAGTACAGTATTTAGGTATTCAGTCAATTAGCTTGAAATCTACAACTATAGAAATAGTTCTCAAATGCACACCCACCAAGCTTACTGAAAGCCGCTGATCACAGGAACAGGAAAAATTTAGAACCCAAGTGATTGGGATTTTCAGGAGAGCTGGGGCTTTTCATGGGCTGCTTGAGCTGCCAATCTCATTCTTTGTTTGGCTTTTTGTTTCTTCCATTACAATATTATTTTCCCAATGAGAGGTGTGATTTTTTTAAATAAATAAAAAAATCAGCTTTTTCAACTCCAAATCTTCCATTCCCATGTTTCACACTTCAATTCAGCCTAAAAATCATATGTACCTCATTCATATCCATTCCACAATGCCATATTTTGGTTTAAACCCAAGCCAGGTATAAAAAATAATGAATTTTGATTTTACTTCGTAAGTTAGAACCAAACAATCCAAAGCCAATGAAGTAGGGAAGGATCTGGATCAGGACACTTTGGGGAGATGTTACTCTTTCCTCCCTATCCAGCTCCCTCAGCAAAAACTGCCCATCCTCAGACTAACTTCTCATCTATTGGCTGTGTGTAATATTGATCCCTTCCAATTACAGGCTGTGTGTGAAAATGTACCATATATACTCGAGTATAAGCTGAGTTTTTTAGCCCAAAAAATGAGCCTTCAAAAGGCACTCAGCTTATACTCGGGTCAATGACCACAAGGATCCAAAGACAGTGCTGGATTGAGATGTGCCAACAATGTAATTAATTTTATCATATTTTCATGTGTTTTGATTACTGAAACTCACTAGCAGTTGCTGCACTTCCCACCCTTGGTTTATACTCGGGTCAATCTATTTTCCTGGGTTTTCAGGTCAAAATTAGGTACCTCAGTTTATATTTGGGTTGGCTTATACTCAAGTATATACAGTAATCCTGCAGACAAATTTAGTTCCAAATATTTTTCAATTCTTGAAATCAAATGAAAACCAGATGCCAACAATGCTTTTCTGGACTTTAATCTTTCATTTATTAATTGGTTTTTTGACTGACGCCTGAAGTCATTGGTCATGTTCATCTTGACATTTCTTAATATAATATTCTGCTAGGTTCATAAATTATCCATGGACCAATCCTGACATCATCTTCTTCCCCCTTTTTACAGCCATATCACTCATTTGTAAACGAATTTCATAAATCACTCTTTTTTTGCTATGATGGGTAGCTTGTCGTTTGTGATTTAGGGATTAATTACCCATGCCCATGTAAATCATGTTATCTTCTCCCCCTCCATTTCTGACTAAATCTCAAACTTTTCATGGAAACAAAAATTAATCATGTACGTGGAATAAGTCATATCATTCCCGCACAGGTATTTCTGAACAAGTAAGAGAGAAATCCTCTATCCCATAGCAAGTCATCCCAGGGCCTTTAGGATATTACGGCTGTCTACATACAGAGGCAGGGATCTACAAACAAAGAAAATCTGCCTGCAGTAGATTTTTGGATTCAAAAATCTTTCACTGCCAGCAATCCGCTGTCACCAAGAGACAGAAAGCATACGGAGGTTAAGAACATTCATACAGTATTGAAGAAAGCACTGTATTCACAGGATCCAATGCTCTCCCTTCTACACACTAGTCCAGAAACAATGATCTGCCCAAATCTTCTGTAATGCCTACAAAATTCAGCAGTCAGAATACTGACAGCCTTACCTAGATCAATGGTTGTCACAACAATTGTCCAAAACCCAATTCAATGAGTTCATTATCACTTTTTAAGCTCCACATGGCTCAGGGTCCAAACAACTGTTGATCTGACTCCTCCTCATCCTGCATGTCCAACAAGATCTTCAGAAAACACCATTATCAAACTTTCCTTCTTTCTTTATTAATTTGAGTTGTTGTTTCTGCCACCGCCTTCAGTGGCACAGTAGAGTTCATTCCTTTGTGATCCCATGTACCACATGGGATCAAACAAAAGCAAACTACTTCAATAGTCTTAGCTCAGCTGTTAGCCAGATCATTATCCAAATAATTTGAGTTAAACCAATGTTCCAAAATCTTGCCTTCCCAGCTTCCTCAGAGCTTTCTCTCTGCTCCTCTGTTCTTGATGTGGAAGGCACAGACCTCAGTTCTTAAAATATTTGGTTTCTGCTGCCAATTTTTATAAATTAAGGAAACATATTATAATGCAGAGGTTAGTTGGTGCTTGATAGAGTCAAAATTTTGCCCCTGGACTGCCAAGGCAAGATCATCAGCATGGATGAAACTCCTGGTATAAGGGAATGTTGGTTGTTCATTGGATAAATGTTAAAAAGTAATGGTGTCATGATACTATCCTGTGGGAGACTGTTCCTTTGATTTTTCCAGCAATTGCGCAATCCTGAAATTCAACAAAGAATCTTCAGTTCTAGCAGCATGAAACTCATTACAACTATTCTCAGAGTATCATGAGAGGAGAAATGCATGCTATAGGATCTCAACTCTGGAATGTTCTTCCAAAGGAGATAGGAGTCTCTTTTTTGCCCTGGGTTCATAAATATTTTAAAATCTGTTTGATTTGTTTGTCTTTCATTTGAATAGCAAAGCAAAACAACCACACTTATATAATGCCCCATAGCACTTAGGTGCATCCTCTGGGTGGTTAACAAGTTAATTAGCAATTTGCCCCCAACATGCTGGGTACTCATTTTACTGACCTCGGAATGATGGAAGGCTGAGTCAACCTCGATGCCTGGTCAGGATCAAACTCACAACCTTTTGGCTGTGGTACAGCAGTTTAACCATTGCACCAGCATAAAGATTTTATGCTTCTCCTGTAATTTTATCATTATCATATTGATGTTGTCCTTTTAAAAACAACGTTAGTTAGTTATAATACACTAAGATCCTTTATGAACAAAAAGTAGTTTTTAAAATGTTAAAATAAAGCATTCCCACCCCACAGATGTTCAGGGGAGGGATATTTTAAAATCCAGTGGCAGTGTAAAAGTCACCTTCTAGCCACCTGCTATACCAGTAAACTAGCAATGCATAGAAAGGACAGTGAGTTGGCATGTTTTATTTTACTGATTTGCCAGTGTAAAATTGCTGCAGACTTTGGAAACAAAAATAGGTTATTGCAATTTGGATAGTGAAAAAACGGTCATTTTAAAAATGTTAAATGAAACATTTATTGTATTGTGGTTATATTTATTTTGTTTTGTTACACTGTATTTTATATTGTACCATTATTGAACTGTTATATTGTACTTAATTGTATGTTGTGAGCCGCCCTGAGTTGGTTTTCACCAAGTAGGGCGGCATATAAGTTGAAATAATAATAATAATAATAATAATAATAATAATAATAATAATAATAATAATAATAATAATAATAATAATAATAATAATAATAATAATAATAATAATAATAATAATTCCATTCAATTTTTGAAAACTACTCAAAATTATTGCAATCAATTCTCAAATAATGAAAGTAGAATTTCTTTACAAATAATTATTTTTAAATCATTAATTAAATAGTTATTATGGCTAACCCACTCCTATCCCTGTACAGGCACTCAAAATGGCTTGCAACAATGATTTTTTTAAAAAATGTATCAATTAGACTATAAAAATATATTAAAATTTAGCCAGATATAATAGCAAGTATACGAACTTAAAAAATAGGCCTGTGGAATCAGTTCAGTAGAATCCTGAATTGAACCTCAATGACTGTAAAAGAAAAACAGAAAGTATGTCTCAAAAATGCTGTAAAACATCATTACGATAAGGAAAGTATCCCAGAAGGAAGAGCCAACTTTGACATTGCATATAGATTGTTCCAACTTGCTATCTTAGCCAAAGCTTGGAGAAATTATGTTTTCAATTCTGATTGAAAGTAAAGAGCGGTTGTGAAAACTTGGACTTTTGATTCAGATTGAGATCCAAATCAGCATGGGTCATGTCTGAATCTGCCTGCACTGAATCAGGCCTTCATATGAATCTATGATTCAGGACCCAAAACTAACTACAGAATCATTGCACAGCCCTAGTTAAATCAATTAAAAATATTTTCTTTTTAAAAAGGGGGGGGGGGCAGAGAAGTTATGCTTAGCTGTAATTCTTTGCATAGATTGAGGATAATAGCATCTACTTGCATCAGATTGCACTGTGAGTCTTTGCAGTACATTTTATAGAAAGATGTTATAGATCTTAGCTGAACATTCTACAAACCACAGTAAAACCTTTATTTCTTGAATCGTGCATGTCGCTACTAATCACCCTCCATAGCATAATTAATGCATAATTGGAATAGTCAATATATGCAGGACTCAGGACAGAAATGTTCAGTCCTGGCACAGTTGAAAACCATGTGGAAAAGATGGCATTTTCCATGCTATATATGTATTGCTTATCTATACCAATCACAGCCAGACACCCAAAGCCCTGGGAAAGATCTTGACTCTTATGATTTGGCAGAACACAAATTTAACAGATGGGCATAAAAATAAGTAGTCAAAATGCATGTACTGTTATGTACATTTAGGGTGATGGCTGACAACAGGATTCTCAGCCAAGAATTTCTAAACAGCTGTCAATCTCAGGATCTATAAACCTATGTTTCAAGGGGTATGTCGCTGCTAATCCTCTTCTAAAATAATTTCACTTACAAAGACAAAAACATCTAGAGGTAATCCAGGAAATTACACCATATGCTTTGCAGAGCACGTGTCCTAGGAGAAAGAGAGAGAGAGATTGTGGGGAGTTCCTGAGGGGGAAAATGTATGCCATTATCTACTATTTAAAAGAAAATTAAGACATAAGAATTAATTCATTATTTTGCTTTTCAAAACTAGAGTTTTACATTTGGGAGAAATCAGCATAGCAGTAATGTTTTTGTAAAATAATGTAACAGCTAGTGATATATTTAAGGGACTGCAGTGGCTTAATGGTTAAGATGCTGAAATTGATGACTGGAAGGTCAACAGGTCAGCAGTTCGAGATCCAAGTGCTGAACAACAGAGTGAGCTCCCATCTCTGTCCCAGCTCCTGCCAACCTAACAGTTCAAAAGCAAGAAATTGCAAGTAGATAAATAGGTACCACTTTGGTGGGAAGGTAAACAGTGTTCTATGTCTAGTCATGCCAGCCACATTGTCCATGGAAACATCTGCAGACATTCTTTGGCTATAAACGGAGATGAGCATTGAACCCTATAGTCGAATATGACTGGCTTTCAAGAAAGGGTGATCTGATGATGTTGGTGAGAGGAAGTTTTAGTGTAACTTCTACTCATTACTTGTCAAATGTTTTAAAGAAATCATTTTTTATGGAAGTTTGACCCCCTTCTCCCATGTTTAGGTTTGGTTTCCCTTGTAAAATAGATTTGCACACCATAAAAATTAACATGTAAACATGTAAAGCAGGGACTCACAACCTATGGACCACAGTACCAAATAATCTAGCCTCCAACCTCACTCCAGCTGCCCCCCAGCAGCCACCACCATTGCTGCCAGAGTCAGCCATAGACTCATTTACAGCAGTGTAAACACATTTACAACAGCCATAAATGAGTCCGCAGCCATCATAAACACGTTTACAACAGCAGTCTGAGTGGTGTGGTCAGGTCTGCAGCTGAAAAACATTGAGAACCTCTGATGTAAAGAGTAGTGAAGAAGATAAATGTCCCATTGATAGAGTTCTGCTCTAAAATTTCAAGCAAGAGGAAATGCATGTTTAATATGCTTACCCAGTCCAAAATGAGGAATTTCAAAAAACTGAGTTGTTGAAAAGTCTGAGTTTTGTCCCTATGCATAAACTATGTTCATGCTGGCTAGTTTCCCCATCTTTTTTGTCCTACAAGGCCCCTCTTCTTTAACATCTTCGTGACAAGTAGGCAAACCCTGCTTCTCTCCATAGCAGGAGTCATTGTTCTTCTTACATTTGACTGCTGAAGAACCTGAGACACTGGTCCTCAGAATAACTGTTCCAAGGAGTTAAGAACTGGAAGACTTTTGGCATGATGATAGCCAATATTTGGAATGAATATGGCACTTGAAGAAGAACAATTAAGATTTCCCCTTCCCTTTTCTTTCTAAGATTTTCACAGAATTTCTCCAAAATCAAGAAGATAAGAGCTTGTGGTCGGTAAATTTTAAATCAACTAGAAAGGAAAATCAACCTATTTCCCCCTACCAGAGGAGTTTCCAGTTTCTGTGAAGAGGTGCAAATGGTTGCTCAAGGTGGAATGAGTGTTACATTTTTCATCCACTTGATGGCAGTGATATATAATAGAAACCTCCCTCCATTAGAAAAACAGTGGTGTGACAGAAACAAAAAGTCATTTCAGTGACTATTATTTCAGGATGACAGTGTCTTCTTAATACTTACAATTATAACAGCTACCATAAGCACTTCATGACAGAACAACCTACTGTCTTTTGTATTTATTCACAACACTATTTTAAATAGCAATAGTTTGCTTCCTCCAGAAAAGAACTTGAAAGGAAGTAAAAACAACTGCAAAATAAACTGAAATCCTGCTGCTCATTTAAAATCATGGGAAGAAAGTTTAATTTATGTGGCTGACATTATCAACAAAAACATGGCTGCAACTGTGCATTGCCGCTGCCGCTACCTTATGTGCTCTTGCCCTCTCTTCTTGGTAGCTGACCTGAATGATAGCCTTTCTCCATCTGCACCCAGATGTTTAGGAACCAGGAACTGGACTTAGTGCCCCAGAACCTCACAGCTTCAAAAGTTGACTTTTAAAAGGGAAAAAAAACCCCTATTGATTAAAACAAAACAGGACAGAACAGAACAATAAGGCAGAAACAGAGTGGCAAAAACTCCCCCACCCCCACCACACACACAAACACAAAGGGATCTTTACCACACAAGGACTCTAGGGTGGAAAGTATAACTGCTGAAGCAAAAGCAAGAGAGAGAGAAAGAGAGAGAGATGGAACAAATCTTTTGTTCCCCAAAATCTGCCCCAATCGGAAGGGAACAAAAGAGTAGAACCTTAGAGTCTTGCCTTGCATGGCTGATTGCAAGCCAGATTAGTGTGTCAGTCTTCCCCCTGGCTATTGCAACACAACTCTTTCCTGTGCTCCATGGGGCAACCCTTGTGGGGAGCACCTCTATGGCTTGGGTCCTCAGTAATTGGGTATTTACTGACCCCCTCAGTGATTGACACAGGAAAGCCAAACCCTCCACCTCTACAATGTTTTCAGCCAACTATTATACCCATCATCCCCTCTTACTCTGGCCAATAGGAACTTGGGGTGCCAGGGCTGAGGAGCAATTTCTTTCTGGATACTGTCCAGCACCAGTTAGCCTATCATGGCCCAGGTGTTCCTCATCAATTATCCCCAACTATAATAAAGGCAGTCTCCAAGGCCAAAGCAATAAGGAAGGCTTTCTCCTGACCTTTCCAGCTGCTTACAGTTTAGTGCTTCAAAGGCCATTAGATTACCATATTCTTTCTGTCCTTTAATATTACTGTTAACTTTTGATGGACATGTTCTTCACACTCAGTAACTTGTGGGATGGTGGAGACTGGATGATAGGCAGGACATTTGATCTATGGATCTGCTCCTCATGCTGTGCCAATACTGTGCTGTTGAAGCCAACCCAAGCTGTTGCCTTTTCAGACCCACTACCAATTATTCTTTAATAAAGCCTTTAATGTGTGTAATGTATGTGTGCCAACGTATGAAAGGGAGATGGGGGGGGGGGTTACAGTCTGTCTTGCCTGTGTCAGATGTTACAGGTAGCCTGTGATTAGAGTTCAAAGTATGATAATGATTCATAAACTGACTCAGGCAGAGTTCTGTGTTTGGGAAACCAACCTTCAAAGAAATCCTTTTTTTTTTTTTTTTGCAAAAGGTGCTCTGTTGTTTTTTAATAGCAGTAAACTAGAAAGTGGGATATAAATTAATCTCGAACATAGAACCCAAGAGTTGCTGATGGCCATCATCCCAACTTTATGCAGCCCTTAGTATCTGAGCTGGGATAAGTGTTTTTCCAAGTAGATGAATGGAGTGATGGTACTAGGAGGAAAATACATTGACTGTGATACATCTTAACTACACTTCAACTAGAAAGCAGTCCCAGTGACCTCAAAGAGGCTTACTTCAAGTAATTCTTTCTGGAATTTGACAGTTGCTTGATGGAAAAGAGGTCAGTATGATAAGTACCTAATTTGCTGAATCATTAATCAAATTATCTACTGTTGTTCTTGTTGCAACACAGTAAATTTCTTTGGAGTCAAAAGATAATTTAGATGATTTATTTTTAAAATATGTGACACTTCTAAACCTAGCACATAGAGACAAACATTTGGTGTTTCACATGGGATGTAATAATATTAAATATACTGTATTCTGTAATGATGATTCAGTTTCTGGCTGCAACATTTAGCTAGCTTAAACTGAAGCTTTACATTTGATTTACCAAAGAAAATTGAGAAAAATTGTCTGAATCATTATTCTGGAGTGATTCATTCTTGCAAACAGTGCAGTCCTAACTAAAAAAAAATATTGGATGTAAAGTTTTGGAAAAGGCAGAAGCTTCTTCTGTTGGTAGCAATTTTCTTACGGGGCAGAAATGATCTCGTGCTGGAGGAATCTTGTGTTGGCCAGCAGAAGTGCTTTGTTGACTAACATCAAGCATAAAGAAGAGGGTGGAAGAACCAAATTATACCACATCCAAGTCACCGTGCCAGCATAAACGTAGGACAAAGTTAGAGTGGCCCTAAGTCCTGTGATGGTGAACCTTGGCACTCCAGGTGTTCTTGCACTTCAATTACCAGAAGCCCAAGTCAGCACTCCTGCTGATCAGGGCCCCTGGGAATTGAAGTTCAAGAACAGCTGGAGTGCCAAGGTTCACCATTGCTGCCTTAAGTTATCTCTAGCTTTCTTAAACCAGAAAAGATTAGCATTCGGCACATTTTCAGACATCTTGCACAGATAGGATTACTTTCACAAATGGCAATGCCCATGCACTAGAGGAAATTATCAATAAAGTTGAGGAGAAACCAAACTTTTCAAACAAAAAAAAAGTCAAGAAGGTAAAGATTTGCCCGCAGAATGCTAGGTAATGGAGAGAAAACTGAAGGATCAGGATAAACAGAATTAAGTGTCTGAGAAATAGAAACAACTGAAATTCTATGTCAGAGAGCTTCCCACTAGACCATTTATTTCAGGGTCAGGGTCCAGTTTTTGAATTGTAACTTTCCCCAATATTTCTCTCTCTCCTAATGCTGTAGTTATTTCAGAACACCATTAATTCCAGCATAGTCACTGGAAGCTGCAGCTGCATGGTCACAGTAAATGCAGTAGCTGGGCAACAGGTCAGGCATATCAAGGATGGTATGCTATAAAGCTTCTTCGAAGAGTTAATTATTTCATTTCTTGGAAATGGCATAATTTACAGCAAGAAGTTAAATTATAGATTGCTCAATGCTTTAAGCAGAGAATCCTTTCCACCAACAACACATGCATCAAAGTGGAAGACGGAAGGAAGGGAAACTAGCAAAAGAAGTAGGAGAAAAGAAGTCCGGCAGTGACAGAAAAAGCAGGCAAGTAGGGTAGAGGGAGGGAGATGAGATTGAGCTGCCTTCTCTTTCTGCTTCTGTAATAGAGAGGGGAAACTTGGCTTTGCACTATAGCTCCCATAATGCCTTACCATTGGTCATGTTGGCTAGGGCTTTAGGGGTTCATAGTCTTAAATAGCTGGACAGCAAAGACTCCCTATTTTCATATTAAAATTGAATTACAGTGGAACCTCAGTTAACAAACGGCTTGGTTAACATAAAAATTGTATAACAAAAGGAAATCCATAGTGGCTTGGTTTATGGAATTTTTTTGAACAGATTAATTGGTTTTCAATGCATTCCTATGGCAAATTGCATTTTGGTTAAAGTATTTTGGTTTTCAGTGCATTCTTATGGGAAATTGCATTCAATGTATTGCTACGGGAAATTCGGTTAAAGTAATTTTTGCTGTAAGAAACGTCCCAGAGAACGCATTAAGTATGTTACCCAAGGAGAGCAAATATTTTTAATGATATCTGTCTAGCTTTCATAACCTTTTGGTACACCATCTCTCAGAAATAATGGAAACAGTTCCCAATGATTAAAACTGACGCATCTCCAGAAATGGGAGGAGTAATGATCTTTGTGCCTGTGTGCTTTCCACCTGGATGGTGAGTCAAGGTGGGCAGCTACTCCTATTTTCCTTGTTCTCATTTCAGCCAAATCTTATAAATAAAGAATAGATTCCTTTATTCACTTTGGACCTACATTGCCTGAGATTATCAGCTATGTGTTATGGTTGGTATCTTGTTTGCCTAAAGATGCAACAGAAGGTAAATGATGTAAGCTATTTACCCCTCTATGTAGTAGGCTCTATGTTGCATGCCCATTGTCATAATGGTTACAAAATCAGTTACACAACTGTCATGAAGTGGGAAGCCCACAATACTCGGGGAGGGGGAAGCTTAACGTGACTTCTTCTCTGCTTCACTAGTCTATGTATGTATTCTCCAAATGCATTGTGCATGTTACCTCACTCTTGCTTTGCGCAGTAGCAGTATCATAGCCATTGAGGTTAATCCAAGGTGCAATTATCGCTAATTGCTCCAAGTGCATTGTGCATATGTTACCTCGGTCTTGGTTTGTTTTTCTTTTTAAATTGCCCAGTCTTCTTTTTTTTATTCTGTGTCTTATGATATTCTTTTAATGAATCCCTTTTAAAACTTGAATCTAAGGTCTAAGGGGCTGAAATCCTACTGCATAACATTGCAAGTTGCAACTAGAGTAGGCCCACTTAAATCAATGGAACTTATAGAGAAGATGACTCCTTAAAACCCCACTGATTCAATGGGCCTACTCTACTGTGATGTAATATGTTAAGCAACAGGATTCAGCTAGAATAAGTTAATAAGTACAATAGCTTTTAAAACTCCTAGACAGAAGAAAACTGTAGCACACATGCTGACTTAGAACTTTGAAAGACTTTGAAGTTTTAGTTCTGTTTCTGAGGTGAAATCTGGCTATTTTGCCTGTGCGAAGCTTCGTGATGAGATTAGCTGCACTGAACTAGGCTGGATAATCCCTAACTCTTTACTTATTGGAAGAGCTGTAAAATGAACTCCCTGTGAGCTTCACAGATTTGCACAATTCTTTGTAGACTTCAGTGAAAGCTTCTGTTGGATAACGGACACTGTAGAAGATGAACCAGTTGTCTGTCACAATAAGAGTCATGTCATTTGGAAAATTTTCCTGTTCCCATTCAATGTTGTTGCTGTGTCATATCAAGTCACCTCAAACCATGGTGATCCTATGAATGAGTAACCTCCAAAATGTCACACTGCCCAGGTATTGCAAACTCAAGGGCATGATTTCCTTTATTGAGTTCATCCACTTTATAGTTGGTCTTTGTCTTTTCCTCTTGTCTTCAAATTTTTCTAAGATTAAAGTCTTTTTCAACAAGTTTTTTTCTCCCAATGTGCCCAAAGTACAACAGCCTCAGTTTGACATTCTTGTTTCTAGAGAGAGTTCAGGTTTGGTTTGATCTACGGTACTTGTTTGTCTTTCTGGCAGTCCATAGTGTCTGTAAATCTCTCCTCCAACCCTGTATTTTGAATGAATAAATTTTCCTCTTTGTCCCTCCCTCATTCCATAAGCCACATTTGCTTAAAAGATAAGTTGTCCGTGCTATTTTTTAAATATTGCAAGCTATCTTGGGTCATTGTTGTGCAAACAGATTGTTGCTCACACAGTGGGGACTTCCCCTCATCTCCTCACTTATCCAGGGCCTTGTCCCCAAAAGTATCTCCTCCAGAGTATCACCATCAATTCAACATGTTTTTAAGGGCATATGGGAGGATAGGGATATCATGATGATGAAAGCAGTTCTGTTGAAAGTCTGGGATAATGGGATGTCAAACAAAGTGAATCCAAAATATCAAGCACTTAGGCAGCAAAGCCATATGGTCTTCTATATTTAGCCCACAACAGCTTGTCACAATAAATATGGTAGACTTTAAAGTGCACAAAACCTTTGGTTTTCCCCCAAGGCTTAATAAGGCTACCTCTCTGGAATTTATTTTCAAAATACCCTCCAAATAAAAGCCTTTCTAATTTTAAGTACATTATGTGGGTAACTCTGCACAAGAGTTACATGTACCATAGAATGGCAGTGGATGGAAGATGTAAAGATGAGAGACAGGGTTTCTAGAACAATGACTAGGAAGTGATTCTTCCTTGGTCACTCACTGAAGATTATATTGTTGTCTCCTACTTTTTGTTTCCTTGAAAATTCACCATGACCTAAACCCTTTTTTGTAGTTATGCTGGTTCATGGCAAAAAAGCACTGTAGGTATTACCTGTTGCAACCTGAGTTGTACAATGATTTATTAGCTTGGAGCAATTTCCCTCCAATAGTGTTTGGGACACTCAAGCTATCAGCAGCAACCTGTCTACCTTAGTCCTATTTGCTCTCTGTAGACTTTACATTAGCAGCAGGGCAGCTTGAGAGTGCCGAAGATGAGCGTAAATTCTCAGATAGGAATGAGGAGGCAGATGAACCATGCCTGGAGAGTGAGATGGAGGCTGGGACACAGTGGTGGGATGTCAAAAATTTTACTACCCCACCGTGATGTCATCACAGTTTGGGCAGAGCTAACATCATGATGTCATGTCATGGGTGGGTCCAAAGAAAAAATACAAAATAATAAAAATAGGGAGCTTCAGGCTATAGGGAGCTTCAGGCTAGCAGCTTCTCTTTCTCCTCCCCATTTGGGAGGACAGCAAGGAGGCCGTGCATATGCGCCAAGCACTAGGCGTGCATGCACACCAAGTGCTTGGCATGCATGTGCAGTGGGGGAACCAGTGAGAAGGTAAGCCCTGAAGGTGGTTCCCCCCAAAAGCTGCTACAGATTCTCTGGGACACTGGGAAAAGTTACTACCGGTTCTGGAGAACTGGTGAGAACCTGTTACATCCCATCACTGCTGGGACATGCTTAAAAGTCCCAGGCATAAAGAAATAAGAGGATGAATAGGGGAAAGACTTATCACTCCCAACAAACTTAGAGGGTACTATTGCTGTACGCTAGCCCCTCTGTTGTTGCATCATGATGTTTTACTTTCTAACAGAAAAAGAAAAAAGAAAGGAGGAAAGGGAAGAAAAGGGAGGGAGGGACAGAGGGAGGAAGAAGGCAGAAACAAACTACAGCAGCAACAGATGCACAAAAACATATGTAAAATGTGTTTTGCTTCCTCCAAAGAGACCCTTAGGGAACGCTTTGTAAGGAATAGTTAGCAGAACTAGCCATCCATTGCAAAATCGAGCTGCCTGGCATTTCATCACCATGCCAGGGAGACGTTTCTTCAAAGTGAGAATGTATTGACTTAAAGCAACAGTAGACACCAAATCATCCTAAAAGCTTTGCAGAGCTGTTAAACAATAACTTCTAACAAAGTCACGGGAAATGCATATTTCTCTGTGCAACTAGATGATTAAAGGGAAAACATTTGTTCACACTTCATTTACATTTATTAAAGCACCAAGGTAGCTACTCATCCATAGAGTGGGTATGTTCATGATAAATAAGTTAAATCTGAAAAATTAATTAGTTCTACTAATTATGCTTTTTCTACTATAAATTAATAAACTTCATGAAAATACAACCCCCTCCACGTTTTTTCCTGCATCTGTAATTACCTGTTGAAAGACCAATATTATGAGGCTGTGCAGCCAGCAAATTTATTTTATTTTATTTTGAATAATAATAAATATATTTCTGAGGTTTGCATTTCCACATGCATCAGTCTCTGTCAGTACAGAGATTAAGAGCGGCCAGGCATTTGAACACATACAGGAGAGAGATTCCTCTAGCTGTCCTGGAAGCCAGCAAAATTTCTGTGGATTGATGCATGTCTGAAGTGACTGGCTTCAGATTGTTTTGATATTTTTAGCCATCTGTGACATTTCAACAGTGTGTGTGAATCTATGAGGCTGTGGATGGTGTCCTACAGTCAAGTTTCAGGTCTGTGCATAAATATCTTCCTCAGACAGGAAAAACCACTTTGACAGCTCTGTAGAACAGGGGTGGCCAACTTAATTAGACCCAAGATCTACTGTTTACTGACGAAACCCTGTGCGATCTACCAATCACATACCTCTGGAATTTTTAAATGAAACAGCAAAATAAACACACACACACACCCCTCAGCCCACCCACCCACCCAGACAGCTACAACACAAACCTGTAAATAACTTAAAGAAATAAATAAAATAAAAATAAAAATTAAATAAAAATACAACCACCCACCCAATAAATTACCCACCCACCCCAAATAAAAAACCCTCACTTGCTTACCTTCCTTGGGACGACGAACCCCCATGGCCTGGGGCCACCCGGCAAGGCGCACCGCCCCCGACTGCAGCCTCCTCCTCCTCTGAAGGCCGCGGCCACAGGAGCCACTGCCTGCAGCCGCCATCCACAGCCGCCGCCACCACCGGAGCTGCCGCTGCCTGTAGCCCTCTGGCCTCCTCCTCCTCCTTGGGCCAGTGACTTTTTGGCCCGGGTCCAGCTGCGGCCACGGGCGGTGGGCAGCAGTGGCTCTGGCGGTGGCTCCGGCCGCGGCCACCGAGCCTCCCTGGGCTGTCCGCTGCAGACAAGCACCCATGCCCAGGGGACGCCCGGCGGGGTGCGCTGCTGCCACCTGCACCCTCCTCCTCTGCCGGGCGCTGCAGCCGGAGCCGGGCCAAAAAGGCACCGGCCCAAGGAGGAGGAGGAGGCCACAGGTGCCCGGCAGAGGAGGCGGCTGCAGGCGGCAGCGGTTCACCCCGCCGGGTGTCCCCAGGGCATGGGGGCTTGTCGGCAGCGGACAGCCCAGGCAGGCCTCAACATGTCCCGGGGGAGGTGCCCTCCTCTGCGCAATGCATCAGATTGAGTTTCTGCGCATGTGCAGTCAATTGGAGCCATTTTTGCTCCGATTTTTTTAAAAAAATTCTTTCGGTGAGGCGTCCAGAACTGGACGTCTCAAAAGTTGACTACCCTCCACAATCAACTGGACTAATAGTCGCGATCGACTGGTCGATCGTGATCGACCGGTTGGCCACCCCTGCTGTAGAAGATGTAGGTTTCATTTATGATTACCATATCTAAGAAAATTGCTATAGTCTGGTCAGAGTGAGATGTGCCTTAGCAAACCTCATTTGGACCTCTGCAATACACTCAGAGAATCCTGTTTAGTCAGTAACCTGTTTATTGCAAAAACATGGTTTATGAAACAAATGGATGAAGTACAATACGGATGTCACCAAAGAATCAAAATATTGTAGAAGTCAATTAGTCAAGTAGATTTAACATCTGGAAAGTAATAGTAGGAGAAGTGGTACTCTTTTGACCAAAAACAAGATCAGAAACAATTTTGGTATGATCATGAACTGATGATGTCAGAAACTAGAATAAATCTGAAACGTATAAGAAGCATAGTGCCAAACTATAATTCAAGTACTATTTATGAGGAACTTAAAGTCAATCTAATGATAATATTTGCATTACATTACTCTGTTGACTTTGAACCAAAGGAACTTTAGATTGAACCATGCAAAATTGGAAGACTATGAAGAAACAAAATAGATCTTCAGGTACCATTGGAGAACCATGATAAAGTATTACAGTTTATTCCCAGTTATGTGAAAACTGGACAGTGAAAAAGCTAATAGGAAAAAGACTGATTCCTTCAGTTTATAAAAAATATTTTGTGTTTTAAAATATTGTAAAAGTATTTGTGAGCTTTGCAGACTGCCAGAGAAACAAAGAAATGATTATTACATCTAATGAAGTCTGAAGTCTCCCTAGAAGCAAAAATATCTCATCATTGTTGTCGGCTGCTACACATATCCGAGTATACATTTTTCCTGGACAAAGAGGAAAAATGCCATTGGCATGAATGTGTTTAAGGTGGATCCCAGCTTGTCATGAAGTGACCCAAACTCTGTGATCACAGAGCCATTTCCTCCGACATGTATGAAATGAAACATGCAGGATTTACCACCAGAACTGCAATGGACTACCACAGCCTTGAAGATATTGACAAGTTGCACCTTCACATCCAGTCCATCTGGCATTCCCTCTTCTGCCTCCATGACCATTAGGAATCAGAATAGTGAAGTGGTTCCTCCTACATTCATTTTGCTGTTGGGCCCAGTACAATGGTTTCCAGTGGCATTTCCTCCACTGAGGAGGCCATCACCCCAACTAAAGGGGCTCATCCACTCATAGCCACTGGCCCCTTTAGGGAGTCAGATTATTTACCACTGCCCAACACTCAGCATTAGAGTCACTGGCTGTACGGTCTACTCCATTACCATAGCGGGATGTCTGGCCAGACTGTCAAACATATCTAAAGAGAGGCAATCATACTTTTCTGTATCATGAGAAAACAAAACTCATGAGAACACAAGACACTTGAAAAATACAATAATGCTAGAGAAAGTTGAAAGCATCAGGAAAAAAAGAAAATAAAAGTCAAGTATGGAATGGATTGATTTAGTGAAGGAAACCATTGCTTTGAATTTACAAGATCTTAAGCAGAGCTTTTAATCAAAGACCTTTGTTGAAGTCACTAATTCACAGGATCATCTTAAATATGAAGCAGCATTACAAATATAATCAACTGTAATAAAGGTATTCACTCTGAAGTGACTGGCTTCAGATTGGTTTGATAGAGGTATCCATTCTTTGTGGTTCAAGATGTAGAAACTGTTTTGGATTTATCTGTCTGTGCA
This sequence comes from Furcifer pardalis, assembly GCA_030440675.1. Taxonomy (NCBI): domain Eukaryota; kingdom Metazoa; phylum Chordata; class Lepidosauria; order Squamata; family Chamaeleonidae; genus Furcifer; species Furcifer pardalis. The sequence goes on along the minus strand of CP126894.1, from coordinate 45,133,855 downwards.
GGTCAACAGTTGGCTTGGTCAAGAGCCATCACGAACCCCATGCATTTTGTCTCCCTCTGGAACACAACAGAACACTCTGTTCTTGCAAGTATTTGACAAAGTGGGTCATAGTCCACAAAAGTTTATGAGAATAAACTTTTTAGGCGTTAAAGTGCTGCAAGAAAATACAGCTACCCCACAGATAGCTCTCTGAGAATTTTTCTTCTATAATCGACCCTATTCCTCAAACGATAATGCTGTTATTAGTGATGGAAAGGGGGGGGGGGGAGAGAATGAAGGCTTTTAGACTTTTATTTTTCATTTTACTTATAATTTTGTTACAGCTGTAAATCACGTGCTATAAAACAACTGAAAATCCCAAGGCTTTTAATGCAATGTCTTTAGGAAAACAATTTATTTGTCTAATAAAAGTAACAGCATTTTGATAAAGGCACAGACATAGAAATGTCATCTTTTTAGCATTCAAATCCTTCCACTTTATCTGTCTGATAAAAATGTTTTCAGGATGTCAAATCCTCTGAGCTTTTCAAAGTCAACTTTTCCTGGATTAGAATGAAGGCACTGATGTAAACTTTCTAACTAGCTCATTTTGGCTGGCGTTTCTTGAGGCAGATGTTACAAATGACATGGCTTGCCTGTTCTGGACCTTGGCATGGGAATTATTCACCATGGCAGACGTGGTCTTTTTAGCTTTACTGCCAGTTATGAGCTTGTGATTAACACACCACACTGCACTGAATAGTTGTCGTTCTCCCTCCTTCCTCATAACTACTGGGGACTGGTACGGAATGATAAGGGATATTTTTCCTGACAGATTATATTTTGAGAGACAGCTCTCTTTTTCTTCTTTTGTTCACCTGGTTTCATTCTGTCCTCACACCTATTAGTTATAGGATGCTTTATTTTCAGACTGGCTCACCCATGGTCTTCAGGAGCCTGGCTGTTCTCCACATAGAGTTTCCACAAGGCTTTTCTGATCGACATTTGAAAACACCCTGGAGACAGATTCAAGTTATGGCTGCAGCTATTAACATGCAGTATTTATTACTATATAACCAAAGATGATGCATACCCCGCCACCTGATATCCTGCATTGTTTTCTCAGCCCGTTTATTTTAAGATGTGGTACTCTTTTGCATTTCTAGCCAAAAGATTAACTGTTTTCTATTCTTATGTGGGGGATGTAGAGCACATTTCAGTTTAGTACTATGGCATCTGTCATCCAACTCTTATGGGATGTTTATGGCATGATTATCTGGCATTGTTATTAATTTAGCAATGACAAAGGTAGCTATTTTCCCACTTTATAAGGTATCATTTTATATACAGTCTGTGTTGTGTTCACAATTGCCAGTATACTCTCAAATGTTCCAGTCAGGATAAATAATATAAATTATACACATTGCTGTGTATTGTTTATTTTCCATTGTTCAACCTTCAAATTTCCAGGGTTAGTTGTGTCAATATGCTGCAACAAAAGAGCAGAAAGTTTGCTTTCTTCTTGTGGTCCATGTTAAAAAATCTCCTGCCTCTTTATTGTCTGCATGATTGTCTCCAAATGGGACTGTGAATCAGCTTTAGCTACACATATTTGAAGTGAATTGACTCAATTTTTATCCTGAGTGTCAACATCAGGTTGAAATAGTCAGACTTGGTTCTGGGACAAAACAAAGGTCTGAATGCTTTCTACTGATCTGAATATCCACTATTGACTCAGAAAAGGAAGTATCTAAAGATTGGTTATTGAAGTTGAATGCTGGGAACTTGGGGACTTATCCAGCAGGTTTTGGGGACACCAATAAAAGTCTCCCTTGCTCAAAAGCCAGTTGTGTCCAACTCTAAGGGGTGGTGCTCATCCCCGCTTACAACCAAAAAGCCAGCGCTGTCTGCTTTTGTAGATTTTCCATGGTCATGTGTCAGGAATGACTAGATGTAAGAGTGCACAGAATGCTGTTATCGTAGGCATGTCTAAAATGAGGATGGGGGGATACAAAGATCTGTCTTGCATAAGATGATGCAATTGGAAGGCGAGATGGCTTCAGCCGTTCAGAAATCTAACATGAAATCTGACCACTAATCTTGTCAACACTCTCCAAATATACTGCTGGTACGAAAAGATTGTGTGAAACCACTAACATATTATATACAGCTAGCTCACCAACATTTTATTTTTCTTATAGCACTATTAACAGCCATTTGATTGAAAGATATTTGAGAAACTTGAATGTAATCTGAGTTTAATCTGAACAATCTCCCTACTGTTTTCCTTGCTAATGCAGACAAAGAGCTTTTTGCCTTTACCTTTCTAATTTGTTTATATTTTGCTTGTTTTGTGAATGTATGTGTGTTTTTCATGTGGTTAAAAATATTCAGTCCCCCTATGCCCTGTTGACCCTAGATGTCGTCCATGTTAAAAAATGTCCTGCCTCTTTATTGTGTCTATATGCATACACAATTGTCTGCAATTGTGTATTCACTGGAATCCCTCTATAAACCATATTTATCTCATTCACAAAGCACATAAATTCACAAAGCACATACTGTACATTGTGACTATATTCCACATTTAATTCAGACTAGAAAATGAGTCATGACAATAAGCACTATTATTTTTTAATGTTTATAACCCATTTTATTCTTAGTTGTATAAATAACTACATTTAATTCCTAGTTCACTATATCTTCTCATTATTTCAACTTATAATTAAACAATATATTTGTTGTTGTTCAATCACACAGTCAATTCCAACCGTTTGTGACACCATGGATGATTGCACTCCAGGCACCCCTATCCTCCACCATCTTCCTCAACCCATCCAAATCTGCTCCTATTGCGTCATCTCATTTTCTGTCACCTCCTTCTTCTTTTGCCCTCCACCTTTCCCAGCATCAAGGCTATCTCAAATGAATCCTCTCTTCTCATTTGATGACCAAAGTACTTTAGCTTCATCTTCACTATTTGACCAACCAGGAATAAGTCAGGGTTGATTTCTTCTAAGATCAACCTATTTGTTCTCCTTGCTGTCCAGGGTACTCTCAAGACTCTCCTCCAACACCACATTTCAAAGGTGTCTATTCTTTTGCGCTCTACTTTCCTTATGGTCCAGCTCTCACAACCATACATTACCACCAGGAATACCATTGCTTTGACTATGCGGACTTTTATTTTCAAGGTGATGTCCCTACTTTTTACTATGTTCCCCAGGTTTCTCATAGCTTGTCTCCCAAGAATCACTCGCCTTTTTATTTCTTGGCTCAAATCACAATCTGCAGTGATCTTGGATTCTAAAAATGTAAAGTCTTTCACTGCTTCTACTTCTTTCCCATCTATTCTCCAGGATGTGATAGGGTCTGTTGCCAACATCTTGGTCTTCTTGATGTTGAGTCTCAAGCCAGCTTTTGCACTCTCTTCTTTCAACCTAAGCAAGAGTTTCTTTATATCTTCCTCACTTTCTGCCATTAGGGTAGCATCATCTGCATATCTCAAATTGTCCCAGCAATTTTAATCAATTTGTGACTGAATAGCCTCTGGCTATGGCCCTGGGCAGGTAAGAAGCAGAACATCTGCCCTAGCAGTCCTAAAATAAAAGGTAGGCATTCTGGATATGTCTACAAAGAAAAGGTATGGCAGTATGGCATTGCCTGGGATCACTTTGAAATGGACATTCCTAGGTCAACAATTTGCCTATAGAGTAGAAAGCAAATAAGCAGCAGGTCTTACAGAAGCAGCAGTCTGCTTAGTCATCTTAAGAAGCTCAATTGGCAGGAGGTTCCATAGGTCCTGAACAGTCATGGAGAGGGTGCTAGAGAGGTGAGCCTCTCTGCTAGCGAGCCTCCCTAGCAGATGGCATAATGAGAGAGCCTCTCCCGTCCACTCTGGTGGGACGGACAGAGTTTCTCAGTGTGACACGGTCTCTTAAGTATCCTGGCCCACTACCATGTAGGGCTTTAAAAGTAATTGCCAGCACCTTAAATTCCACCCAGAGGCATACCGGTAGCCATTGCAGCTCCTGAAGCAGCAGTGAGCACGAGTGTAACATCCGCACCCCATCACCACCCGGGGAGCTGCATTCTGGACCAGTTGCAGCCTCCAAATGGTCATCAAGGGCAGCCCCATGTAGAGCGCATTACAATAGTCCAGTCTGGAGCTGACCAGAGCATGCGTGAGCATGTGTCCCAATCTAGGAGTGGGCATAACTGGTGCATGACATGAAGTTGTGCGAAAGGCATCCTGGCCGTGACTGCCATCCTGCTTATTGAGCAGGAGTCACAAGTCCAGGAGGACCCCCAGATTACTCACCGGGTCTGTTTGGGCCAAGATAGCCCCATCTTTGTTGCACCATTCCCTGTATTAATATGTTAACTCTGAAGTCTGAATCTTAGAGATATTCTTTTTTGTTGTTCAGTCGCACAGTCGATTCCGACCCTCTGCGACCCCATGGACCATTGCCCGCCAGGCTTTAGGGCTCTAAAATGGCTGCACTGGCAAGAGGACTCTGTCTGGAGAGACTGCCTGCCCAACGCTTAGTGTTCATTGTCCACTACAATGTCTTTCAGTGCAGTGAAATTCCATTTTATTAGTGTGATCTTGCACTTTCTCTCTCTCTCCTTTTTAAACGGGATGTTCTTTGATACTGTTCTTCAGTGGTAATCTTGGAGATTTCCCAAGGACTGTAAGAGGGTGTTGCTAATACTAGAGGGACAGCAAGGGAACAAATTCAGCATGAATGGGAGAGGTGAAGTACTCAACTGAGGGAGTGATTACATTGGTAAATAATGGAGGAATTGCTTTGAGAGTGGGCTAGTCAGATTTATATTCATTTCCAATGACTACACAACTTACAAGTCAATGAGAATCAGCTTGGGGTCCCACACCCACACTCTCTCACACAAACACTTCAATTTAATTTTCCTCTGCTGCTGGGGCTTCTACCTTTCTTTTGTTTTTTTTTAATGGATGCATGTGCATCAGCTCAGGTGATATGATCACTTGTGCTGATGCATAAGGTTCAGATCCTTCATGGAGAGATTTGTAAATCTATTTCAAGCTATTCTAACTGGCTATAGTGGCAGTGAGAGAGACAGAGCAGAGGTCTCCTTCAGATGGGATCTTCACTCCTCAAACCTAGTGCTTCCATCTGCTTGTATTCCTCTCTCCTTCCTGTCCCCCCTCCCAATGGCTTGGTGCCATTAAAAGAGAGGTAAAAGAAATAGGAGTCAGAGAAAATGCTGACCAACACTTCTTTGCAGCTTGTTAAAGTAGCTCTGCTGTAGCCATGCCTCCTGATAGTCTGGATAGCTACAACAGACCCACCTTAACAATCTACATATAACTACTTATAGATTTCCTCTTTTGTCTCTGCTGATGCCTACCTGGACAACTAAAGCAAATTAACCCAGGGAATCTTGACTTCCCAAGTACAAATTCACAGTGGACCCATTAATATTTTCCCCCACTGTGTAATTGCACCCTGAATACACATGCCTCTAAAAATTGTATTTTGGCTTTTATAGGGGGTGGGGAACAACTAAAAATTCCTAGTATGTGAGCACCTGAAGCTGAAATTTGGTAGATTTACTTCCATTTTCGTTTAATATATTCACTAAATTGCATGTACATACTTTTTAAACAAAAAGAGAAAAAAAGGCTTAGCTATTTCAGTTTTCAAATGCAGCTGCTGGGGAGGCTGGTGACACCAGTTTCTGACTCAATCTTCATTTGAGATTGGGGCTGAATTTACTATGCATGGAACCAAACTGGAATCCAGACTGAAGTAAGTGGACTAAATCTGGTAACCCCAGCATTGTCCTAGTTTCAATCATTATTTCCACATCTATCACAAATATACAAAGAAAGAAAGCATTTAAAAATACATCAAAACAGTAAAAAGCATACCATTTTTGTTTTAAAATTTTTTTGAGGTACATTAAAAGATTTACTGTTTAATTATTTTTGTTGTTGTTCAGTCACACAGTCGATTCCAACCCTCTGCGACCCCATGGACCACTGTCCGCCAGGCACTCCTGTCCTCCACCATCCCCCTCAACTCGCTCAGCTCTGTGCCAATTGTCTCCACAATACCATCTAGCCATCTTGGGCTGGCCCCTTCCTCTTTTGCCCTTGACCTTTCCAAGCATCAAGGCTTTCTCAAGTGAATCCTATCTTCTTATCTGATGTCCAAAGTACTTTAGCTTCATTATTATTTGACCTTCTAATGAGCAGTCAGGGTTGATTTCTTCTAAGATTGACCTATTTGTTCTCCTCGCTGTCCAGGGGACTCTCAAAACCCTTCTCCAACACCACATCTCAAAGGCGTCTATTCTTCTGCGCTCAGCTTTCCTAATGGTCCAGCTCTCACAACCATACATTGCCACAGGGAATACCACTGCTTTGACTATGCGAATTTTTGTTTGCAATGTGATGTCTCTACTTTTCACTATGCTCCCCAGGTTTCTCATTGCTTGCCTCCCAAGAATCAGTCACCTTTTTATTTCATGGCTGCACTCTCCATCTGCAGTGAGCTTTGATCCTAAGAAAGTAAAATCTGTCACTGCTTCTACTTCTTCCCCATCTATTTTCCAGGGACTGATAGGGCCTGTTGCCATTATCTTGGTTTTCTTGATATTGAGTCTCAAGCCAGCTTTTTCACTTTCTTCTTTCAACCTAAACAGGAGCTTCTTTAGGTCCTCCTCACTTTCTGCCATTAGGGTGGTATCATCTGCATATCGTAAATTGTTGATGTTTCTTCCAGCAATTTTGATCCCAAATTGTGATTCCTCCATCCCTGCATTGCACATTATGTGTTCTGTGTATAAGTTGAATAAGCAGGGTGACAAAATGCAGCCTTGTCTTACTCCTTTTCCTATTCCAAACCACTCCGTCATTCCATTTTCTGTCCTAACTGTTGCTTCTTGATTCATGTACAGATTTCTCATGAGGCCTATAAGGTGTTCCGGTATTCCCATCTCTTTAATTACTTGCCACATTTTGTTGTGTTTGACACAGTCAAAAGCCTTAGTGTAATCAATGAAACAGAAGTAGACTTGTTTCTGATATTCCTTTGTTTTTTCCATGATCCATCTTATGTTGGTGATGTGGTCTCTAGTCCCCCTGCCTCTTCTGAAACCCGCCTGCACTTCTGGTAATTCTCTCTCCACATGCTGTTGCAGTCTATCCTGTATTATCTTGAGCATCACCTTGCTAGCGTGAGGGATGAGTGCAATTGTTCGATAATTTGAACATTCTTTGGCATTACCCTTTTTGGGGAGTGGAACGTATACAGATCTTTTCCAATCCTGTGGCCATTGTTGTGTTTTCCAAATCTGCTGGCATATAGAATGCAATAATTTGATTCCATCATCTTGCAGGGCTTTGAAAAGTTCAATTTGGATACCATCAACTCCACTGGCTTTGTTGTTTGCAGTGTTTTTTAGGGCTTTTCTGACTTCACTCTCTAGAATACCTGACTCATGTTCCATGTTCTCATCATTGTGATTATCAGGGGTGTTGAGGTCCTTTTTGTAGAGTTCCTCTGTGTACTCTTTCCATCTTTTCTTAATCTCTTCTGCATCAGCTAACTCCTTGCCATCTTTGTCCTTTATCATGGTCATTTTTGCTTTAAATGTTCCCTTGAGTTCCCCAATTTTTTTGAAAAGATCTCTAGTCCTACCCCTGATATTGTTTTCCTCTATTTCTTTGCACTGTTTGTTCAGGTAGGTTTCCTTATCTCTCCTAGCTTTTCTTTGAAATTCTGTATTCAAGTGACTCTATTTTTTCCTTTCTCCTTGGCATTTTGCATTCCTTCTGTCCTCTGCTATTTTGAGAGCCTCATCAGACAACCACTTAGCTTTCTTACGCTTCTTTTCTTTTGGTATGGTTTTTCTTATTGCCTCCTGTATGATGTCCCGCATCTCTGTCCATAATTCTTCTGGCACTCTGTCTATCTGGTCCAAGCCATTAAATCTGTTCCACACCTCCACTGTGTATTCCCAAGGAATGTTGTCTAGGTCATATCTGTCTGGCCTAATGGTTTTTCCTATTTTCTTTAGTCTAAGCCTGACTTATAAGAGACCAAAATCTCTACATGAAAACAGAAATAACTACCTTTCTCCCTTTTTTATTTCCTTTGGTAACTTGGTATTTCTCTTAATCTTGTTTTTCACCCAGCCCATCAGACACTTGTGTGTCACCTCCTGTCAGGGATTATCTCTTACATTTCTCCCATTAAACCAATTATAAATATAATAAGAATATTTGCAAACATACATAACATTTCTGAAAATAGTGGGCTTATTGTTTTATGTTATGGTGGGACTGATGTCATCTGATAGAAGTATGAAAGGGTGAGAACCACTGTTCACACCTGTGTTCCTCTTTTCATGTATTTTGGTGCACAGTCTCTCTCTGAACAATACACATTGGGTAAAATCTGAATTGTGGCAAGAAGGTGGCAGCTCATATTCCTCTAACCATGTTTTCCATGGCTTTAGAAAAGACCTTTGCAGCTTGGCCTCTTGAGATTGCATTTGAACTGGCGATCAGCTTAGGACCTTTGGTATCTAAGACAAACCTTCCACCATTGAGCTGTAGTCCTTTCAAAACAATCTCACATCTTCAAGTGAATGGAGGTTGCAGAGCTAGTAATTTGGGTAGCCTGCTCTGTTTTCTTTAATTTAGTACATGTAATCATTAGACACAATTCAAAATATAACACTTTTGTGCAGGCTTCCCTAAAAGATTAGAGCTGCAATTAATTGTGTTTTAAATATAGGGAAGTGCCTAATATTTGCCTACTCGCTATCTGTTTGTTTCCAATCTGTCTTAATAAACACTTAAAGAGAGGAGAAAATTAAAACTTGAACTACTTATAAAGTTGAATAGAAAGCTCAACAAATAGATGCCTCATTCTCCTGGCAATAGAGGCAAAGAAAGAAATAAACATTGCAGCTGTTCTTTCTTTTCTTTTCTTAAGGATAGTTAATGTTTAGGTTCAGTTATCAAAATCTACACACAGCATAGAAGCTGTCGGTTTTTGAAATACATAAACTGTTTCTGTCCTTTTTGTTTCTATGGAAACTGAGCACTCACTGCTTTAGCTGGGCACATGAGATGTGGCTGGGGGAGGAGAAGTCTGGAATTGTTTGAAACAAAAGAAAGTATAGAGTGAGGAGAGAGAAAAATCTATGCTCTGAAACTAGGGGAAAGAGGAAAATAACCACAGATTTTTCTTGGTTTGAGTCTATATAGTTTCTCTGGATTGCTGCAATTTAGCATACAACTAAAGATGATCTATTAATTCTGGAGTGAAAATTTTCCAATGACAACTTAATTAAGATGACAACCCTGCTCCCTGTGAAGCAGCTCTACATTATAGGCAGATGTTATTTCACACATAATATAGTGAGCCCATTTCAGAGTGTTGCTATGATCTGAAAGTCGGCTTTGCATCTAGATCTCAGTAGGCACGTGCACTGAACCCAGATTGGGCATCATGTGGTTGGAGTCCTCCTGGCTTTCTTTGAAGCCCCCATCTACTTCTTACTTTGTGCTTCAGAAACTGTTGGTGCTTTCACTGTTGATTAAAAAAAAGGTCCTTAACACTCTCTGAGACCCATGCCCTAAAATGTGCAAAATTATTAACCAATGTCCGGAAATCCAATTTCATCTCATCTTTTATTAATCACATGGAAGTTTGCATTAATTTTATTCATTTTCCATCCATCCATCCAACCATCCATCCATCCATCCATCTATCCATCCATCACTGCATGTACCCCAGACTCTCCATGAGCAAGGGGACATCAAAGAGTCCCATCGAGTTGATTGTGTCCTCTCAGTGGTTCAACACACTCCAAGTTTCAAAGCCTTGACTGAGAAAGGCTGAAAGGAAACAGTCCAGTACAGTTGTAAGGAGCTGTGGTGGCTCAGTGGTTAAGAAGCTCACCTTGTTAGCTGGAAGGCTGGCAAGTTGGCAGTTCAAGACCCAGGTACTGCATGATTGAGAACCTGTCTCTGTCCCAGCTCTTGGGGACATGAAAGGAGCCTCATTTGGGCATTCCCTGAGCAGAGGTTCTTCTGCAAAAATCCTTTCAACCCAGAATAATTTCTGACACAAAATTATTATTATAGTATAATTACACTGACTCATGTTTAGCTTGATGTCACTGCTGAAGGCTGCAAATGTAACCTTACTATGTCTGCAAAGCCATAAAACAGATTCATAGGTTATAGAACACTATCTAGCTATACCTGAAGCAATTCAGCAACTTCACCAATTCAATGAGCCTGCTCTAGTTGAGATGACCCATTAGTTATTATTTTGTACGAAATATGCTATTTTTTCATTTTCCCCATCTCTCCTTCTTGATGAGACCCCCTATAACTTCTCTTCCTTTGAAACTGTTTTTGAAAGGAATGTCTTTTCTGTCTAACTGACTGAGAATAGTTACAAATCCCATGAAAGAAATTTCTGGCACAACACTCATAAAGAGCATGTGAAATAGTTTCTGAAGCAGTTTCTGGAGAGGGGGCACAAATGCAGTGGCCTATTGGCAGAACAGTGCTATGCAATGAGGATAATGCCCTTTTGTGGCAATATGAAGCTTCTGGAAGCATCCCTGTGTTTTAGGGATCCCTAGAAGCAGGCTTTGAGAGCCCCAGAATGAGAGCGTGTATGGTTTAAAGCCAGAAAAATTGTCCCTACCAACATCAGTCCTATTGCCATAGATTGTTAACTGGGATGTGAGAGGGAGAGAAAATAGTTGTGGGTGGGATTGGAGACAGTGAGGTCAGAGTGAAACAAAAAGCTATTTTTTCCCTATTTTCACTTTGGTTTCATATGTAGTACTGTTTTTATTCCTGGCTGCTGGTTTTACCTTGTTTTTTTTTAAAAAAATTTCTTTCTACAATCATTCTTTCCTTCTTGCAAGGATCATATTTTTAAATATATCACCCAGAGAATTCTGAGTACTGGTCAGTTTGAAAGTGTGCTAATAAATAGATTATAAACACGTCTTTAGGAGCAGTAATGATATCACTATGTTTTGATGCTGTGGATACACTTTGCATCATGCAACATGCAGTGGCAGCTGGTACTAAGAAGTAGCAATGCATGGGATCTGCTGTCATGAAGTAATATAATGCTTAGGAAATTGGAAGTAAGCATACCTGATAATGGGTAAATCTTATGGCCATTTCTATAATATCCTGATAGGCTTTCTTATAGGGCTGTGGTGGCTCAGTGGTTAAGAAGCTTGCCTTGTTATCTGAAAGGCAGCAAGTTGGCAATTCAAGACCTCGGTACTACATGATGGATTGAGTGCCTCTCTCTGTCCCAGCTCTTGGGGACATGAAGGAGCCTCATCCAGGCATCTCCTGAGTGGAGTTTCTCCAGCAAAAATCCTTTCAACCAAGAATAATTTATGACTCATCATTATTATTATTATTATTATTATTATTATTATTATTATTATTATTATTATTATTATTATTATTATTATTATTATTAGTAGTAGTAGTAGTAGTAGTAGTAGTAGTAGTAGTAGTAGTAATGAGGGACTGCAGTGGCTCAAGTGGCTAAGACGCTGACTGGAAGGCGGCAGGTCAGCAGTTTGATACCCGAATATTACAGGATAGAATAAGCTCCTATCTTTGTCCTAGATCCTGCCAACCTATTTGAAAGCAAGAAATTGCAAGTAGATCAATAGGGACCACTTTGGTGGGAAGGTAAACAGTGTTCCATGCGCTCCGGTATCTAGTCAGGCCTGCCACATGACCACGGAAATATCTGCAGAAGCAGACAGCGCTGGCTCTACGGCTGTGAAACAAAGATGAGCACTGAACCCTAGCATCAGATATGACTGGCTTTTGAGCAAGGGAGACCTTTACTTTTACTTTACCTTATGTGTAATGTGTAATCAGTCATTTTTGGGAACCAGTTCTTTGCCCCATAGAAAAGAACTTATTTTGCTCTTCTGGAATAAGTCCCAGTTAACTTAACAGGAGTTCAATATACTACCCGGAACTTTGGTTTTGATTGAGCAAGGCAGCTTTTGCATTCCTACATTTCAAAGGAAACACCATTTTTAAAATTTTGTCCAATATATTTTTGGAGCTGTAGAAATAGAAATGAATTGAAAATATACATAACCTAGCAGGCAGGAAAGGTAAATTCACTTAACCGCTTGGAAGTGAATCTAGTTCCTTAACCTAATTCTTAGTTAGTGCTCCAATATAAATGCACATCGAGGGTTCCTGATTCATTAGAGGCTCTTCCTTTCAGTTAGGAATGTGATTAGGGTGTCTTGTGTGCAATAAATATTTTCTTCCTAGGAAAGAAATCAAATTGTAGGCATTCTGACATAGTTTTTAGTGCTTTGTTAAATATTTGTATTACCATTCCAAAGTTGCCTGTCTTTATTTATCGTAGACTTTTCCTCCATAAGTATGGAAATCAAAATCAAAATGCCAAGCCGGTACCTGCTGATTTTGAAATAGCTGCAGTTTGTATACTTATGAATTTTGTTCTTCTAGATTTTAGTGGAAGGATTTCAAGTGTGCAGTACCATAACTTTACTAAAGCCAATTAATGATCCCCCCAAATATGTTTAAAACACTTAAACTGTATATAAATGTGAATAGATGACAGGTATAAGCAAAGAATATCTGAATATCCCATTCTTCCTTTCCATTGTTGATGTGTAAGGAATAAATGGACAACACTGCGACATTTTAATGGTGGGTTAAGCTTTCAGCTCTTGCCTTTAAGATTTAACTTCCATGCTTCTGAAATCAAAAAGAACTTCAGGAATGTGTGTTTTGAACCAAAAGTTCTGAAAAATGTAACATAAAACAGTAACATGCAAGTGTGCTCAAATTACAAAGTACAGTAATACCTCGGATAACGTTTACCTCGGATAATGCTAAAATCGCATAACGTTAAGTAATTGAGGGGGGGGAGGGAGAATGTTAAGGTCCTATGGGATGCATCGGATAACAACCGCTAAAGCCTCTGCGGTTACAATGTATTTATATGGAGCTTTAACATTATCCGATCCATCCCATAGGATTTTAACATGCATCGGATAACACTAAAAATTGGATAACACCAAGACTTGTGGAACCAAGTTTTAGCGTTATCCGAGGTTTTACTGTATCAAACAATGAAATGACGGGTATCCATCCAGAAAACTGTGTTTGAAATAACCTTGCTCAATATTCATTTAAGGGGGAGGTGAGTGGTGGGACAAGAAAGAGGAGGCAAATGATGCTGAACTCTGCAAAGATGCATAGTGAGAAGCAGTAATGGCCCCCTGGGGATAGGATAAATCTGGAAACTAGGAGAGCCTATTTTCCCAGGAAATAGCAAGTAATTTGTCATGAAAACTTAAGATAAAACCAAACAAAAAAAATGGCCATTTGACAGTAAGTATTATGCAGCAGAGGGACTGTGTTGTGGCTTACAGAAGCCATATTAGCTTAGTGGTTAAGATCCTGAGCTTGATTACTGAAAGGTTGGCTGGTCAGCTGTTCAAGACCCAGGTGCTACACAACGGAGTGATCTCACATTGTCTGTCCCAACTCCTGCCAACCTAGAAGTTCAAAATAAAAAAAATGCAAGTAAATAAATAGGTATCATTCTGGAAGGAAAGGTAGCATTCCATGAGTTCTGGCATCTAGTCATGCCTGCCACATGGCCACAGAAATGTCTACAGATGCAGACAGAGCTGGCTCTTTGGCTGTAAACAGAGATGAGCAGTGTTCCTTAGAGTCAGACACAACTGGCTTTCGAGCAATGGAGATTTTTATTAGTGCCCCAAGACACTTAAAATCCTGCTGGATGAGACCCCAAGTTCCCAGCATTCAACCTCAACAACCAGTTTTATAGATGCTCCCTTTTCCATGTCAATAGTGGATGCTGGCCAGTCCTGGAAGCTGAATGTCTGTTCCCTCCTTGTAAACGTTGTGTCAGATTAACAAGCATAAATGGACAACATGGAGAGCAAGAAACCAAATAGAAAGGAGGGGTGGAAAGGATGCAACTTGACAACAATGATATTCCAATTCAGATTTGACCGCTCTTGGTGCAAACAGTTCTGGAACTTGGTCAACTCATAAGGAGACAGCTCTCTGAATCAGACATGGGGAAGATCTAATATAATATAAGAGCTTGGCATTATTTCTTCAAGCTTGAAAAACACACACACATAATAGAGTAGGCCTCTGTGTTTGCCGAGAGTGGTGTGTGTATGTGAAGAGCAGAAAGGGAGGGAAAGGAAGTGTGTGTGAGGAAGAGATCTTTGCAGGAACCTGAACTAATCATTCCACTACATTTGCTACAAAACAATGGCTCATACAATGATGTACATTTGTACTTTTAGGTTTAATCTTAATTTTTTAATTAATGTGGGTGTTTTTTAGCAATAGGTTTTAATGGTTTTAAGTGCTAACAATTTCTGTAATTTTTAAAGTTTTAAGAGTTCATAATTTTCTGAGTTTTGGGATATTAGCATTGTGAGCTGCCCAGAGTTGTTCCGGCGATCGGGGTGGCTATATAAGTTTGAGCAAATAACTAACTAACTAAATAATAGCCTCTTGCTTGTGCTCTGAGCTCCGTTGAAGCTTGTTTTGTAATGATTTTCCCAGCTTCAGGTTTAAGGAGGGTTAGATCAAGTGTCCTCTGTAGGACCCATTCATACCTCAATGGGTCACCATTTGGGCATTTATTTTTTGTACCAATGAGATGTATTTATGCTTACATGAGTTCCAGCAGGTTTTTCTGGGAGTTCCCATGATTTAATTTCCAGTATCCACAGTGTTGCTTTTTGAGGGGCACTATGGGAGACTGACAGGATGGCAGATTCTGTAACCAGATGCCCTGAGTTTATTGGAGCCTCTGGGAGAGCAAAAATAAAATAAAATATTAAAACTGGGCTCAGGACAGTTTGAGATTATTGTGTAACTGTCCTGCCTTCTCACAAGTCATTAAGAGAAATGGAATGCTTTCTGTTGCAAAGAACAGTCGAAAAATGGGGAGGAGAACATTAGAGGTATCATTGAACATTATCTTTCATTGTCTTGGATATGAGACTTATTTATATGTAACACATCAGGCCAAAGACCATTACTAAAGGAAAGTAAGTAATAAAAGACATTTCATGAGTGGGAGATGAAGAAGGGAAAATGTGTCTGAAGGTCCACAGAGACTGGGAAGATGATTTGGCTTGTGATTTTATGATTTTGGCTCAAAACAATCTCAGGTAGTTCCTGTGTTAAGGATGGGGTAACACAAATAGCAAGCAGAGAGGATATTTCAGTGGTTTAGGTATCTGGCTGCAGAGCTGGCGTACGGTAGTTCTTTCCATTGTGTGCTATATGGCCTTGGGCAAGGTGCACAAACCCAGGATACCTTCAGAAGACTGTTCTCTACCTAGAAAATCCTGCAAAGGATTGCCCTAAATCAGACACAATGGCACATGATTATTTAACACATATTGCTTGTGATCGGAGCAAGTTCTCCTTCAAACAAGTCTTGCCCCCATGCCATTTTGGAGATAATCATGGTCTTTGCCTAAAACACCCACATAATTATGTGCATTATCTGTCCACTCATGTATAACTCAGTAATCCATTTTCCTAACTCTTCGGTTGTTTCATTATATCTCACAGGCATTGAGAAGCATGGCATCACATCATATTGAAGCCAACCTGTCAACCTCAGAGGTATATTATCACTAAACATACCAGCCTATCATTTATTATAATATCTGCACTGTCAAAGATTCATTGAATTGCAATCATTAGGCTTCAGTTTTCAACCAGCATTCGTCTTCGTTATCATTAGAGTCAAGCTGGAGCTATTTTTGCTAATTTGGCTTTTCATATGTTAAATATTATAGCTTATCAATAAACATGAAATTCTAAGATCCTAAGATATTTAGAGATCCTTAATCAAGTAGGAAGTCTACATTACATTAGTTGATCAGAAAGTTCTTAAGATTTTTAGTTTAAATAAAATATGCCCTTGCCCTGGTTAGACTGCACAAAAGAAAAAATCACAGCCACCTCCATTAAGATATGTTAATTAACTACTGAAATTAAATTTTGCATGGTCTTCTTGTGTAACTTTTTTCCCTCTTTTGGCAAGCAGTTTGACTTTACATGACCTAGTAGTGTCAGACCGATTTGACATGAGTAGTATTAAGAGAGTAAAATTGCAACTAGAATAATGTGCCAATGAACATCATCTGAACAAAAATATTTAGCATATGGTCTGATGATATGGAAAATATATGATGCTATATCAGTGGAGTGATCACAGTGTTAGTGCAAAGGTAAGCCCTAGTTGACCCTGGATTAGGGTGGGTAAAGGTAAAGGTCATCCTTACTCGAAAGCCAGTCATATCTGATTCTAGGGTTCAGTGCTCATCTCTGTTTATAGCCAAAGAGCCAGAGACAGGAGCTCACTCCATCTTGCAGTGCCTGGGAATCGGACTCTGACCTTCTAGTCAGTGAGTTCATCATCTTAACAACTTGAACCACCACAGTCCCCTTATGTATGCAATAGTTGAAAAATGTGCACAAAGGTATTTTTCTGTTCAGAATATTGTGTGCCAACATTTTTAAAACTGTGTACCATAACATGTGCAGATGACAAATATGTGCAGAAATACAAATTAATTTCATGCAGGGTGAAGAAGAATCATGGCCTTGGAATAGAAGAAGCAACAGGAAAACAAGAATCCTGACAAGATTTGGCTTGACAGATTGAAACACCCCTTGTCTAGGGCCTCAGAGCCTGGCCACACTAGCTAGGGAATTCTGGTACCTATTGTCCAAACAAATAACTTTTCCAGCTTTTCCTATCTTCTTTGCCTGCTAACCCTGAGTAGCAAGCAAATATTCCAGGCAGGGTGGTTACTTGTGCATCTAAAAAAAGGAGAAGGACATGCATTACCACAAAAGAGGACTCTTGATCTGTATAGCCAAGTATATGTTGATTGATATATAAAGATGCAAAATTAGATTTTTGCATCTATCATATTTATGCCCGATTGTGCTTTAAAAATACCACAATCTTCGAGGAGGCTCTTTCTATGTACCCCAAAAACATTATTTTTAAAAAGCCATTAAATATATATATATTTAAAATAATACATATTGCAGCAAGATAATTTATGATGCAACCAAAGTTATTTTTTCCCTTGAGCTTCTCCCACTAAACTCATTCATTCTTGAACTAAGGGCTTAACTGGATGAGTAATTTCTTATTCCAAGAATGCCAGATTCTGTACAGTGTTTTAGTAGTTTTCCCAATATCCAAATGATGCAAGGCTTGGTCAAGATGTTTTCTGACCCCCACCCCACGTTTTTCTGATTATTTTTAAAATTACAGGCATGGCTTATTTTCTCTTCTGGAGTTTGTTCTGAAATGGCATCCCCTGCTATGGTGCTTTCCATGCAAGAACAGCAGCATTGGAAAGACTGGATAAATATATATTTTAGGATCAACCAGTTTCCAGTTGTACCTAGCACTGCTTTTGTCATTAAGATTTGACAATGGTGGTGAATAGAAAATATATACTGGGGTTTGAGGCAGGATCGGGAAGAGAAGAACAGGAATATAGCCAGAAAAAACAGAGAAACTTCATTTTAGTGGGTTTTTGATGAATGTCCAATTTCTAAGCCTCATCTGCAGACTGCACATTATATGGTGACAACATAATGTTTGCCTTAATCCTCAAAGAAGAACATGTCAAGGAGAACAAAATAGTGTGTGTTTTCAACTGTAGCATGGCTAGATCTTCATGCAAGGAATCCAAATTCATAAGATCAGCTTCAAACAGTGCAGTCAAAATTAAGTACTTCAGATATGTCAATAATTAAGTAATTTGGCACACACAAAGTCACTTTTTTTGTTTCCAAACCACATGGACTACTTCAAATGTATTGTAGTATCAGATGAGCTGTTTAGTTCTCTCCAGCAGGGAGTTAATGGCCAACCTTGTAGTTGTGATGTAGATATATCCAATGGTGGGATGTCAAAAATTTTACTACCCCACCGTGACATCATCACAGTGTGGGTGGAGCTAACATCATGATGTCATGATGTCACGGGCGGGATAAAATAAAATAAAATAAAATAAAATAAAATAAAAATAAGCACACGCGCGCACGCACGCACACACACACACACACACACACACACACACACACACACACACACACACACACACACACACACACACACACACACCTCAACCCACCCACCCACAACACAAACCCGTAAATAAATAAATAAAATAAAAATCACATTAAAATACACCCACCCACCCAAACAGCAAGGAGGCCATGCATACGCTCCAAGCACTGTAGGCGTGCATGCAGACCAAGTGCTTAGCATGCATGCGCAGTGGGGGAACCAATGAAAAGGTAAGCCCTGAAGGTGGTTCCCCCCAAAAGCTGCTACCAGTTCTCCGGGACACTGGGAAAAGTTACTACCGGTTCTGGCAAACTGGTGCGAACCTGTTACATCCCATCACTGGATATATCATTTTGATATATGCAACAGGGACCGTGTTCTCACCAAACTCCACCCCAGTGTAGACAGAAACCATTTTAAGGTACTTTACAATGTTGTAATATATGAAGTGCCTTGAGAGGATCATGAGTGATTGAAATTATGAATGACAAGATATAAACCATCTGGCTATGAATATCTATGGGTAGGAAAGTGTAAATGTGAGAGATTAGACAGCTTGACTTAAGAAAGTCATGCACCTTTACTAAAAGAGGCTAAAGAACCTGAAGCATGGTGTAAGACAGACAGACACTTTTAAAAATAAGGGGGAAATGCAAAGTATATTAAATACTTGCAAAGCAAATGAAATGTGGCAACACAACATGAATAATGTATATAGAAAGTCAAACTGTTTTCCAGTAACCTCCTCCAGGTCTGAAAATTGGTGGATTCCTGAAGAGAGAGGAGAGGTTGGAAGGAGAATATGAAACTGGATATATAGTGATTGCCTGTACTTCTCCTAGATAGAGAAATTATATTTGTTGAGAGTTGGCAGTGTTCAGATTCACAGAGGGAGAGGGAGAGAGTATGCCCTCAATTTCATTGCACTGCTTTCAGCTGATGAAGTTCTCAACTCAAAGGGCAGCGTAGACTTTGTTCTAAGTTCCCACCGCAGTGGAAAAGCTGACAGGGGAAAACTTACACAAAGCATATTGTACTATGAAAGTTTGTTCAAAGTGACACTTGTCAGATATCTTTGAAATGAAATTGAAAAGGAAAAACCAATTTTCTTTGAGGACAAAGTTCATCTCATTTGGTGTGCTGCACCTGTCTAATTTTGCTTCTACGTAAAAGAAATCTTGACTAGGAAAATTTGAAAACATAGTTTAGACCACTGCAGGTATATATCAAAATGTTTAATTCAGCCTAGCCTAACATTTCCAGACAATAAATAGAAATGAATCTCTGTCTCTTTGAAGCTGTGATAAATATCCAGTTGGACAGAACTTATTGGACTTTTATTTTTCCCTCTTCCCAAATGTCAGTTAAGAGCAACAGCTCATAGAAAACACACATTTCAGGTATGAAAAAAGCTTTAAGCTTTCTGGAGCTTTTTTAATCAGTAATGTCAACTGAAACACATACAGAAATGCAGGCTAACAGATGTGTCACCAAACTTTGATGGCATTTTCTTCACATGCAGCTAAAGAGCTTGAGGGAATACATGTGATACAACCACAAATTTAGATAGAATCTGGGACTGGGGTTGGGCTGAATATTCACATATGAACCATTTTGGTACAGTTCATAGAGGTTTTGAAGGTGGAATTCCTTCCATCCGTTTTTCATAGAAGGCTTCTTTTCCCTCTCTCTGATCTGAGACAGGAAGGGATCCATAATGGCGACATGACACCACATATTGTCACACAGCAATAATGGCAGACTATAAATGGAGCTTAAAAGTTAATTCAGTTCAAAAGCAAGAGATTGCAAGTAGATAAATAGGTAACATTTCAGCAGGAAAGGTAAGAGAATTCTCCATGCTCCAGCATCTAGTCATGCCTGCCACATGACCAAAGAAACATCTGCAAATGCAGATAGCACTGGTTTTTTGCCTGTAAACCAAGATGAGCATCAACCCCTAGGGTCCTACATGACTGGCTTTCAAGCAAAGGAGACCTTTACCTTAATGTTTCTAGATCAGATTAGATCCCTCAACTCTGCCCTTTGTAAAGTATGCTCTCCTCAAGTTCCAAAAATTCCACTTATATGATGCATTTCATTTTTTAACATTCTGTTGGGTCTTTCCATATTTTTGTCTTTTAACATCTCACAGGATTATATCCTTGTTTGATTCATTTAAGTATTTGTAATTGTTTGTGTTAATGTTTATACCAATAAACTTTTACACTTATATTCTTTTTTGTTTCTTAGCATCAGTTTCATTTGTTTCCCCAGAGTTAATGCTCATTCTTGATTTCTGTACTTGACCTGAACCTCCACTTTTACGGGAAGTAGTATTTCCTTTTAATACTTTGCTTCACTCTGCCCCTTCACCAGGTTGATATGTGGTACACTTTTGTTCGAGCTGCTATTATTTAACTGACTTCCAAGTGACCTTTAAAAATCCTACCATTCTCACCCTCCACTTCAACTTATGTTTAATTGTGGCCGAGAGCTGCAGTCTGCAATTAGCAACCTAGCAGCATTTGCCTTTTAAAACATGCACCAGAACAACCCTCATCCTTCCGCATGATGATGAAGAATGATCTCCAATAGCTTTATGAAGGGAAAGGGAAATTTTAAATTCTATAAAAACTGAAAAGGGAAGAAAGAGTAGGGTGATCTTTGCCACATCATCTGAGTATCATACCACTTCTACATTTGTATCATATAAATATCTGAGCTCAGGGCCAATATTACAACTAGGCAGATGAAGGCAACTGCCTCAGGCAACAGACAATGAGCCACGGACAGTGATGGCTAACTTCTGTCTGTTCCTCTTGAACTCTCTGCTTCTTCTCTTTTGTTGAAGGATTGAGGTGTGAAGTTGGACAGCCCAACTGGTTTGGTATTCTTAAATTAGCTTTCTACAGCTAGTGTGCTGAAGACTAATTATTATTATCAAAGGTATACATAGTCCACCAAAGATGTCAACGATGATGACTCATGGTGGCCTTTTCCAGGGTTGTCTAGGTAGAGAATACACAGAAGTGGTTTAGTATTCCCTTCTTCTGGAGGTGCCCTGGGACTCTGTAACTTGCCCATGACTACACAGCCTGGCTTTTCTCCTAGGAGGCATAGTGGGGAACCAAATTCCCAAACTCTGGCTACACAGCTAGATACCTGAAATATCCAGCCAATTCTCAGCTCAGTCCATCTGGCTTTTTTGTATGAAATGAAGAGGGAACACTATTTTCTCCTTCATTTTAAGTAACAAAATGCCTTTAGCTTACCCTGACTGAGCCTCAGAATCTCTTAAAGGAACCCATACCCACTTCTTTATCCCCTATCAAGAATGTCAGAAAATGATCAGATATTGCTGTGCAATATCACAGCCAAGTTGTGAGCAGACCAAAGATGCAAAGCTTGACATAACAAAGGGCAGCCTGCATGTTGACAACACCAGTTGCAGCAGTCAAGATGGTATGCAGGATACCATTTTTTGCTTCCCAACATTCAAACTTGTCAAAAAAACAGACATGGCTATTGCTTTATGTTTGGGTGAGGAGTGCTAACATGTAAAAAAGGAGTTCAGCTTCTGGGACTTTCCATTGCTTGGTGTCTTAATGTGAATGGTGCTGATTTCTAGGGGAATGTAGACCATCTTAACTTTTGCCATGGGTGTTCTCATCATGTCAACATGTTCTGGTCACCTCCAGACTAGATTATTGTAATGCGTTCTACATGGGTCAGCCCTTGATGACCATTTGGAGTCTTCAACTGATCCAGAATGTTGCTGCCTGGGTGGTGATAGGGTGTGGGCGGTATGCAAAAGCTTCGCTGCTGCTTCAGAAGCTGCACTGGTTGCCAGTATGTCTCTGGGTGCAATTCATGGTGCTGGTAATCATTTTTAGAGCCCTACATGGTAGTGGGCCAGGATACTTAAGAGACCACCTCAACCCAAGAACATCTGTCCGTCCCACCAGAGCAGACCAGAGAGGCTCCCTAGTTGTTCCATCTGCCAGAGAGGTGCATCTCTCTGGCATTAGAAGGAAAGTCTTCTCTGTGCCTGCTCCAGCCCTATGGAACCTCCTGCCAACTGAGCTATGTCTCCAGATGGAGTTGCTGTCCTTTAGGAAGATCTTAAAAACATGGCGGCGGGGCAGATATGGGGTCCTGATGATACAATGACCCCAGTTCGCTGGTTAGTTTGAGCTCTATCTCTCTCTTAGTCTTTTAGTTTTTAATCTTTCTATTTTTAAGATTTACCTTTTAATTTTTTAATTGATTATTGTATCTTTTAAAATTTAAAAATTTTTATAACTGTAAATTCGAAGTTTTGGGTAATGGCTTTGGTTTTTATGATGTTGTAAACCCTGGGTTGCCTTGGTGAAGAGGGTGGCATACAAATTTGAATAAATAAATAAATAAATAAATAAATAAAGTCCAAAACAACAGTTCAAAAACCTATGGATGCTGTCACCGCATGTGTCCTGACTTCCTATAGCTGCCAGGGTGATAAAGTCTTGAAGCTGGGGAACCAAGGCACCATGTAATGTACAGATTTTAGTAGCGTGTCCTGGCAGCTCCCCTGGTGGCTTAATGATTAAGATGCTGAGCTGGAGACTGGAAGGTCAGATTTCAATACCCGAGGGCTGCACTTGGGGGCATGAAAGGAGCCTCATTTGAGCATCCCCTGAGTGGAGTTTCCCCAGCAAAAATCCTTTCAACCCAGAGTAATCTCTGACACAAAATTATTATTATTAGTAGGGTGTGCTGTAGAATTAAAAAATACCTCTCTTCATCCATTCCCTAATTTATTCACCCATCAGCTGATTTCTGTTTACAATTATATTAATTACAATGAGATATTATACATACATACATGAATACATGCATACATACATACATACATACATACATACATACATACCCCACTCATCTGGTAAATAAACCACACTCCATGGCTCACAACCAATTAGAATCTCAAAACAATAATTCAATATGACATAATATATAAGAAATCACTATAAAAAATCAATAAAACATACCTCACGGGCGACAGCAATATAAATAAAATAGTTTAAACAGGTACCCAATCAATCTCCCCGCATCATAGCACACTAGAATCAGTCAGGGGAAAATAAATCATAAACTTCAATAATTGGCAGATTAAGAAGGGAAGCTTTTATGAAAAAAAAATGTTTTCAAAGATTTCTTAAATGCCAGCAGGGTTGGAGCAGATTTAATTTCTGCTGGCAATTGTTTGCACAACCTGGGTGTTACATCAGAGTATGCCTTTGATTTGACCACCTCCTTTCTAACATCATTAGGGATGACCACCTGCAATTTAAACATTTGGGCAGAAAAGGTATAATTCCTAAGAAAGAGGTGCTTCCTCAGATAGCATGGTCCCAAACTGTTAAGGGCTTTATAGATGATTACCAACACATTGACTCTGACATGGAACACAATGGGTAACCAATTCAGGCTTACCCAAAGCTGGAAATGGTATAGTCAAATCAGCCAGTGCCAACAATCAGCCTGGATGCTGCATTTTGCACCAGCTGAAGTTTTTGTACCACCCTCAAAGTACAGCACCCACATGTAGAGAGCCTTGCAACTGTCAGTTCTGGAGATTACCAGTTCATAGGCCAGTGTCAACAACTAATCAAGCTGTATGCCCAGATTACAAATACTTGTCCTCAATGGAAGAGCAACATTCTTTAGATTAAGGGAGATCTGCTCAACCCGAGGTCAGTTGCTCCCAATGAACATGACCTCCATCTTATCTAGATTTAGTTTCAGCCTGTTATCCTCCATTCACATCATAACTGTCTCCAGGCACTCCTCCAGACTCAAGATAGCATCTGTTGCTGAGGTGGAAAAGAAGAGATCGAGCTTTGTATCATCAACTGTGTACTGTAAACTAAACTCACCAACACTGAAAGAGTCCAGAACCAATTCTTACATATGATTCTAGGAGTTTTGAAATCTATCCCATCCTGTCTAATCAGAGCAGAATTCCACGTTAGAACTATGGAAAGTGAACAAGGAGCTACCAAATAACTGGGCAGAACCACATGACTCTCTACCACTTGGCTAAGAACAACCATGACCTGTGTTGAAAGCTTTAAACAGACTGCATGCAGGGGTAGGAAGATCAAGGGCTAATCTGAGAAAGTTGGGTTGCCCTGTAAATTACAGCCTATGTGAATGCAGAGAAGTACAAACTATCTCCTATATGATACAGTGCACATGATGCCCCTCAACATGCACTGAGGAGTACCTTATGTTGGCAACAGGAAATGCTGTTGCTGCTGCCCAATATTGATTACTGGTGCTATACATATAAGGATGGCTAGTTATTGGTGTAGAACCAACCAGATGAAGGAGAGTAGACTTCACAAGCTCTGGAACAAAGAGTATACCAATGTGAATATTTCTGGTTACAGAATTCTCTAAAATACTCCCTATACGGTTTCTCTATACAGGTATTTAACCGGTGGGGAAATAACACCAGAAATATATTTAAAGAGTTTCGGATGTGGACACTGAATCTGATATAACTGCCATTAAATCTTTAAAAATTGTTAAATGGTTAGCAGGTATAAAATGTGAACATCAATTTGAAAAATAACTGATACACTCCATGAAAATGGAACACCGGGGAGCTATTACCAGATTATGCTTCGAACAGATGGAAACTATGATGAAGCTGGGGAGATTCCACAATATACCAGTACAAGATAAACCAGGGATTCTCAACCTGTGGCCCATGGACCGAATGCAACCTGCAGCACAATTTCACGTGCCTCCCCCACCTCCACCACAACCGGAAGTGCCATGTAGTGAAGGAAGAGCAAAATGGCTGTCTGGACCCCAAAGCTGTCTGAGGGAGCATGACCCAACCCCCAGCTTAAAAAGGTTGAGAACTCCTGAGATAGACTCTGTATATGTGGGCATTTTTAAAATCACATTTATACTCCACCCTCATCCAAAGATTCAGGGTAGCTTGCAAAATTAAAAACACACTTAAAAACATAATGGTTACATTAAAAAAATTTAAAAGTTAAAAGGGTTAAAAAGTTAACCCTCAACTGTGGAAGACATATCTCATTATATATTATGTTGCAAGTTATTTACCGACATCAGAGAACGTTACATTGCCCCCTTGTTAAAGTTGGCCTTCCTGCTCTGGGGCACAAACCCATATGTAACAAGAAATCTAGCCCTATTTGCAGTGAAGGTTCAATCATCAGTCCAGACAGAAATTGTACCCAAGAAATCAGATGAAGAGTGAGATTTGGAAGGATTGTTATGAAGGAAATAAAAAAGATTCTCAAATACAAGGGTATATCACTGGAGACCAAGTTAATGACCATCTACATCAGGAGTTCTCAACCTTTTTAAGCTGGGGGCTGGGTCATGCTCCCTCAGACAGCTTTGGAGGCTGGATGGCCACTTTGCTCTTCCTCCACCACATGGTACTTCCTGGTGTGGTGGAGGTAGTGGGGGGTGACATGAAATGGCACCATAGGCTGCAGGTTGAGAATCCCTGATCTATACTCTGTTATTCCTAGTTACTGTATATAGGTTTGAAAGCTGGTCAGTGAAGATAGCCGACAGGAAAAAAAACTTAATTCATTTGAATTGTTTTATTGGAGTGGAACGTTGCAGTTTCCCTGGACTGTCGGGAAGACACATAAGTGGCTTCTATATCAAATCAAGACAAAACTCTCCATAGTAGCAATAATGGTAAAGTAAGGTTTTGTAATTTTCATGCAACATGAAGAGGCTCATTAGAAAGGCAATAATGCTATGGGAAGCGTAAAGTAGGTAGAAAAGGGGAAGACCATGTATGAGATGGAATTTAATTTTAATTTAATTTAATTTTCCCACTTGTATGCAGCCCGATCAGGAAACCCGACTCAAGGTTGCTCACACAATAGTTATACAATACAATAGTTATACAATAATACAATATACAAAATATTTATGCAATATTCAGCCTACAAGAGTAACATGTAATAATACAATACAATACAATACAATACAATACAATACAATACAATACAATACAATACAATACAATACAATACA
Source organism: Furcifer pardalis (assembly GCA_030440675.1). Taxonomy (NCBI): domain Eukaryota; kingdom Metazoa; phylum Chordata; class Lepidosauria; order Squamata; family Chamaeleonidae; genus Furcifer; species Furcifer pardalis. Next base: position 45,107,570 of record CP126894.1, on the reverse strand, counting down.
ATACAATACAATACAATACAATACAATACAATACTCCACTACAGTAGCCTCTCTGCCCCGGCCAAAGACAAAGTCCAAGGATGGCAGCGGCGAAGTCCTGCTGCCCGCTGCCATAACGGTGTTTTCAAGTCCCAGCAGGGGCGCAGCCTGGCTCAATGAAGGAAATCAGAAGTATTGAGTGTGCAACAGCTGAGCAAGCTGTTGACAATATGATGTTTTGAGAATAATTAATCCATAGTGTTGCCATAAATTGGAGGCAGAGACATTGAATAACCTGCACTCTTTACATCACCCATCATTATTTGGCACCCTTTACACTTAGAAACATTACATCTTGGACTGTACCTCCCAGAATTCATAGTGTCTGGTGTATCTGCAAGTTGTCATTAAAAATGTAAATGTTTTATGTGCTAGGCAGAGCATAATGGTAATTTAATTTTATTTAGGCCTTAAAAAGATGTCTTTGTAACATTTTACAAATTTGTTCATAAATAAGTAAAAAATGAGACTAAAATGTAGAATTAGAAATCCTACCAGAATCTTCAGCTAGCATGGTAATGGTGTTTGAGTATCCCTGGAGCTGCAGTTCACAAAAGTAATTTTTCCATGCTCCGAGAAATGAAATGTGGGAGAAAGCACTCATGACAGAGTCATCTGTCCAGGAGAAGGTTTTGAATTATTACCTAGGTTTAGATCCTCTTACAATTATTTTTGTCCGTGGTATTCAACAAATGTTATCGTTTCTTTTTTCTGCGAGGCTCCTCCTGTTTAACTGATCCATGGGAAGCAGATATGACATGATCCTCTGCATACTGGGAATACTGGTACCCATTAAATTTGCCCCAAACTGGTCTTTCATTTTGTTCCTTGTTGCTATTGTTGTTGCTGTTATGCTCAATTTGCTTTTTGTGTTTGCTTTTTTTAAAAAAAGTAATGTTTTCTTTAGTTGTGCGATATCTGCATAAATGAGATGGGGAAAAACATAAAGATCTGAACAATTCAAATGTAGGAGAAAGTAAAACTGGCAGGTGCACCTTTGCCTAATTAACAACAAAAAAGAAGTGGATTGCCACACACAAAGGAACATGATGGGTATCATTCACATTCATTTTGCTATGTGGCAAATTGCAGGACTGAAATACAACCAAAATCCGCATTGTGACTGACTGATGAGAAGACCCAACATGTTATGGCCCTCTCTACATTCTGTAAACAATGAGCAGAATAAGATTCTAGCTTGTTCTTTCTCTCCCTCTCTTCGTTTCTCCACATCCTTTAGAGTATTTGTGTCAAAGAGCTGTATCAATGACAGAGCAAGCTGTTAAGTCTGCCACTAATTAGTGAACAGCTGAACTGGCTGGAAAAGCTGGTGCTTTATTCACACACAGTGTTGTTCATCAACATTTGGAAGCAACATTTGCATCCCATCAACCTTTGGGGGACAGCTGCATTTCTCCTATAATTGTCTAAAGGCTGTCCGAACATTTGTTGCCCACACACTACCACCACTTACTAAAATATAATTGGCACTGCTGTGAGGAAAAAAAAAAACATTTCTCTTGCAGGGCCAATTATGCCTCTTGGATGGACCTCATAGTCCAGTTGATTAGAACTCCCAGTGGAGTCTGTGGGACAATTGCTAAGATTAGAAAAATACGGAAGGCTTGTATTTCCAGTTCTAGTTTTTTGTTTGTACTTTACGAGTTTTATTTTTCCTCCAGCAAAGTTTTCCTTTTTTGTTTGTTTGTGGGGGAGAGATGATTTGAGAGAAAATGAACCTGAAACCAATGCAATGATAAGACATCCAGAGTCACTGCTAGGAAGAGAGGAGAGCTTTACGCTCGACCTAATTTCGGTGAATAAAGCCACGGTTGGTTCATTCATGTCCTGGCTTGCATTGCAGGAAAATGTCAGCAAACTGGCATTGCAGCAAATAGGTTAAGCCTCTGTTTAGTTTGTAGATTGGCAAACAGACGAAGATCACTGGTATTTCAATTATTGGTGATCCACTCGGCCCCTGTGGATATGAATGAAGCAGAAATGTGTTCAGCTTTGGAAAGCACAGTGGTATTATAACAATTGCTTGGAATGATTTCATGTTTGAAAGGATTTGTGATGGAAATGAAGTTGGCAAATATCAACCTCTCTCTCTCTCTCTCTCTCTCTCTCTCTCTCTCACACACACACACACACACACACACACACACACACACACACACACACACACACACACACACACACACACACACACACACACACACACACACACACACACACACACACAGACACACAGTGGTCTCCATACCCCTTTCTGATTTTTCACAAGGCCTGTTGGGGTCAAAGGGGACATGAAAGTCACCCAGCTCATTCCCCTATGCCCAGGTGGGATCATCTCTTCATGCACACATCTAATGGAGTGCTTTGCAGTGCCTTGTTAATACTGTGTGCGAAGGAATGAGACAGATGAACCCTGAAAAAAAGAAATTCTTGCTGTTCAAACTACCCATACTAATTTTTAGACAAGTAAAATAAAAGTGTGAAATGCTTTATGGAAGGGATGGGACCACTCATTTAGAACTACACTTTAAGGTATTGAAATGTTTTTGCAAATTGTTCCACCATGCAGGAAAATGATTGGACATTCAGTACTGGCTGAATCTTGGGTGAAATTGATTTTCTGAATCCATCATGGACTCTTTCTAGAGTAGAGATTCTCAACTTGTGGCCCATGGGTTGGATGCAGCCCACAGTGCCATTTCATGTGGCCCATTACCACCTCCACCACCACACCAGGAAGTGGCATGTGGTGGAGGAAGGGGAAAATTGCCATCCAGCCCCTGAAGCTGTCTGAGGGAGCGTGCCCCAGCTCCTAGCTTAAAAAGGTTGAGAACTCCTGTAATTTAATTTAATTTAATTTAATTTAATTTAATTTAATTTAATTTAATTTAATTTAATTTAATTCTTGCACTTGCATGCCACTCAATCAGGGAACCAGACTCAGGACGGCTCACACAATAATTAAGTAATATTTACAGTAAAACAGTCATAATTAAAAACAATAAAAAACCATTAAGAGTATTAACAAAAAACAAAATAAATTAGAAAGTTAAAAGGTTAAAAGATTAAAAGAGAAAGAGAGTATTTCACTGAGTTAGCCAGCAGGCCAGGGCTACCGTGCCACTGGTGCCCCACACCTGCCCTGCCAGCCATGTCTTTAACCCTATCCTGGAAGGCAGCAACTCTGTCTGGAGGCGCAACTCAATTAGCAGAAGGTTCCATAGGGCCAGAGCAGACACTGAGAAGGCCCTTTTTCTAGTGCTAGAGAAATGTGCCCCTCTAGCCGATGGAACAATAAGAGAGCCTCTCCAGTAAGCTCTGGTGGGACGGGCAGATGGTCTCAGATGTTCTAAAATGACTATCTTTACAGTCATTATCTGTGTTATAGTGATTGCACTTTTAGCTAAACCGTGGTGATGCAGTATTTCAGCTTGACCCTGTGACATATTTATTTAATTTATTTACAGTATGTGTTTACTTATATACTACCCATCTGGAATATGCTCCCACTCTGGACAGTTCTGCTATCTACTTTGGCTCCTACAATGCTCCATTTAACATTCACAAGAAACTTCTGAGCAAAGTCATTCAGGGTTTGAATGTGTTGCAGTCGGAAAACAGGGGACATAAATAATTCCATTTTCTCTTCTTCTGAACCACATGTAGCCATGGTGGTGTTGAACCCGTTCTTGACAGTAAAAAAAAAAATAGAAATTGGATGGGATCTGAAAAACTGATGCTCCAGACATTTTGGGACCACACTCCTCAAGTCCACAATGATCATGACTAGTGGCCATGAGATCTGTTATATTCTGAAAGCTATGATTTTTCTAAAAAAGAATGCCTTTTCTTATTTTCCTTTCCTCTCCTATATATACGATGCAGGCATTTTTAAGAGGTGGTTTCTCAATCATGATGAGTGAAATTAAACTTGTACTGGAAAGACCAAGTACAGATATGAATCTCCCTTCCTCCTGTTCATAGCAAGGTTTCTCTCCAAGCTTTTTCCTCCCTGAGAAATCTTCCAGTACTTCTTGACATTTCATGGTCATTTTTTAAAAGAAAGAAAGAAAGAAATGCCAGGTTGTGAAGGATTATTGCTGTTCCTGCACAGAATTATATCTTTCCTCCTCAATATTTACCCAAAAGGGCATTAGGCTGCACAACATTTGCCATTTTGCCCATCCAGAAAAACAAACAAATAAGGGGAGGAGGCATGACGAGGGCAAATGAGACTAGGGTCTCATTTACATGGAAAGTCAAGAAGTCTCCCTGATATGGAGGAGATCTCAGCATGGAATCTAAATAGGGAAATAATGGGAAATCTGCCAAGAATTAGACATTTTTTTACTCATCATAACCCTAAGTTTTTAAGTTATTAACTTTTTAATTATTATTGGGACCTGTTGATTTTTATAAATTTTAAAAACTTTTTAAATTTTATAATTGTAATTTTGAAATTTTTAACAATGGATTTGGGTTGAGTTGTATTGTGCTTTTATGATGTTGTAAACCACCCTGGGTTGCCCCGGCGAGAAGGGCGGTATAAAAATGCAAATAAATAAATAATAAATATCATGGAGCTACTGTTGAGAGCATCATTAGTTGCTGCTCATTAGATGTATAGTATCTTGTATTGAGTACCTTTGCCAGGTCAGGTTCCTATCCTAGCGATGAGCCTCCCTGGAGCTGGATAACATAGACATCTTGCATGGATTACAGCAATGTATAATGGGCCAACCTTTGACAACAACCTTGAAATGTCACTTAATAGGAAACATGGCAGTGGGGTTTTTAACTGATGCCAGGCACTGGAAATATGTTACACAAAGTGCTGATTTTTTTGTGTAAATTCTAGATGTTTTTGGACCTTAGTACCTGTCACAATGTCTGTTTCCTTATATACATATCTGTGTTTTAGAGCCCTGAAAGGGGCCTTCTTCTGAGTGTCCCATAAATCTTGAGGTTGAAGACTTGAGGATATAGACTTTCTAGAGGTAAGGTTAAAGTGCTCATCTCTGTTTCTAAGCTGAAGAGACGTTTCCATGGTCATGTGGCAGGCATGACTAGACACCGGAGCGCACGGAACACTGTTACCTTCCCACCAAAGTGGTCCCTATTTATCTACTTGCAATTTCTTGCTTTCAAACTGCTAGGTTGGCAGGAGCTGGGACAGAGATGGGAGCTCATTCCGTCCTGCAGTACTCGGGAATCGAACTGCTGACCTTCCACCTCCCAGTCAGCATCTTAGTGACTTGAGCCACTGCAGTCCCTAGAGGTAAACATACCCTCATATACACTTGTAGAATGTGCACCTCCTGAAAACCCATCTCATGGCAACACTATTGTCCTCCCTTCTTCTCCTTGGGCTGCTTTGTTTCCTTTTGTTTTCTTTTTAGGACTTTGATTATGATTTAAGTGCTTATGAGCTACACAGTTTTATTTGGCTGCATTGGCATTATGCATTTACATTTTTAAAACTTTATTGAACTGCTATTGAACCATTTTTGTTGAGTTTTAACTGCCTTTATACATGATCAGTTTTTGTTGAGTTTTAACTGCCTTTATACATCAGTTATTAAACATGTTTTATAAGGCATATAGTATTTCCCAGACCCTATGCATTTCTGTGTATCAGAGGAAATGGAGAGAATTTCTTAATAGCAGCTGGGTTTCTGGGGGACGTTTTGTCTTTGGACAGTCTCTCTATCTTATTACCCAGAAATACTGTGGGATCTAGGGGTTTCAGTCTTCCCATTCTTTGAGTTTTCAGGGCCAAAAACTGAGGCCAGGCAGCAGTTCTTTGTAATCTTGCTGGGAACAGGCCTTTACAATATCTCAAGAGGACGGTCCTTGTGTAACAATTGTAAAATTATATATGTGTTTATTCATAAATGTGCACATGTGAGAGTGAGACAGACATTATACATTCCCTGCACTATTTTTATATGTATAAAGATATACACACACTTTTGTACTGAACCAGTGAGCCTTGGCACTGGTTGGGAGCTGGAAGTCATTAAATCCAACCAAATACCATTATACAAAAACATTTTCTTCTAATTGAGATTTGTCTTCCTGCTTCTGTACCCAAAGAGTTGGAGCCATTTCATGAAACTTCAGCCTTGGTCTGCACACCCTGGAAACCCTAATTGATAAATAATGGTGAAGGGAACTTGGAACAGGTACAGCTGCATGAAAGGAACAATAGTCAAATCTGTTGCGCAGATGATGCATATTACACATGGTAATACAGTAAAATTGATTATTATAACTGCATACCAGCAAGTCAGTAGGACTGCAGTGGCTCAAGTGGTTAAGATGCTGATTGGAAGGCAGCAGGTCAGCAGTTTGAGACCTGAGTACTGCATGACTGAATGAGCTTCCATCTTTGTCCCAGCTCCTACCAACCTAGCAGTCTGAAAGCAAGAAATTGTATGCAGATAAATAGGTACCACTTTGGTGGGAAGGTAAACAGCATTCCATGCACTCCAATGTCTAGGCATGCCTGCCACATGTCCATGGAAATGTTTGCAGATGCAGACAGTGCTGGCTCTTTGGCTGCAAGCAGAGATGAGCACTGAACTCTAGAGTCAGATATGACTGGCTTTCGAGCAAGAGCAACCTTTACCTGCAAGTCAATTTTGGCTTATGACAACCCTTTCTAATATTTTCCAGGTAAATAACACAAAGAGAAGTGGTTTACTATTACCTTCTGTTCAGGGAGCTCTGGGATTGTACAGCTTGCCTATGACTACACAGGCTGGCTTTTCTCCTGAGATGCACAGTGGGGAATCAAACTCCCAATCTCTGACTCTGCTACGTAGTCAAATAGCAAATCTAATATGCAACTCCATTTAGTGTAATTTGCTAATTTGAGAGCTACAGCTGGTTTCTGAAAAAGACAAATATGAGGGATAAATTCCCCATCCCATCTAAATCCAGTCCTGACTGCAAACATCTTGCTGCTATATACAGTAATACCTCGGATAACGCTAAGACTTGGTTCCACAAGTCTTGGTGTTATCCGATTTTTAGTGTTATCCAATGCATGTTAAAATCCTATGGGATGGATCAGATAACGTTAAAGCTCCATAGAGATACATTGTAACCGCACAGGCTTTAGCGGTTGTTATCCGATCCATCCCATAGGACCTTAACATTATTTGATCCAATTCTCCTCCCCAGATTACTTAACGTTATGTGATTTTAGCGTTATCCAAGGTAAACGTTATCCGAGGTATTACTGTACTGGAAAAAGCCATCCTGAGTGGCACTTGCACCAAAAGGGTGGGGTATAAATGTGAATAAATAAATAAATAAATAAATAAAACAAGAGAGTAGTTAGATCTGCTAGGCAGTATCAATAAAATGCAAAAAAATAATAATGATATGTTGTTAGGGTTGCCATATGTCTCAGTTTTCCAGGATTTTCCCCAGATTCAAGCTGTCCCAGTCAGTTCAAGAAAAAACATGTAAAAGTCCCAGATTTTTAAATTTGAACAATAAGAAAGATCACATCTCCCCAAGGGATTTTTGCAAATAGTTAATTTACTACCCCCTGCCTTTCTTTCAATTATCATGCTTGAAAGTGGCGGATACAAAGCAGTACCCTGAGAACCCCACTTTAAAACTTTCTTCCAAGGGATCCTCATGTGGGGTTTTAAGGGAAGTCTGTGTCAGTGGTGTGTGTGTGAAGGGGAGGGTGAGATGGCAGGGGGAGGAAGGGTGGTTTCAAGAGTGGCCCAAGACATTTTATTTTTTTTTTTTTTTAAATAGAACCATCAATAATTGTCTTTTGCAAGAAGAATCACACGGGAAAAACCTTTTGACTACAGTTTATTTTAAACTGATGAAGGCTGTCCATCGTGGATGGGGATTCTGTGAGGTCTTAGAACCGCTATCTCCCTGACAACCTCATCTAACACATGCACAGTTTGAAGAATGCAATGACGTCATGTGACTGTCTCGGTTTGGCAGGAGAGAATTATGGCAACCCTATGTGAGGTGAAATTGTATATACAGCATTGTTTATTTTCAATGTTTTAACCATACATTACTATGGGGTTTCTGTTTGAAACATCAAATATTCAGGTGAACCGTATTCATGGCTTACTTGACAGCATGAGAAGTGAACACATTGGTGCTCTTATTCTTATGTATGAATTCATTGTGTGTCAGCTTAACAACCGGTCTTCTTCTCAAAAGGCTCTTCTGTTTTCAGAATTGAGATACGGTAGAGCTGAAAGAGATAACTCTACTGAGGAAAAGGTGAGATGAGAAGACAACAGACTATAGAAATGAAATTTGAGTAGTAGCTGATTGTGGGTGTACAGATGCCACTTAGTTTGATAGTTAGTTGAAATGAACCTTAAATACCTTACAGATGAAGTGGACTTGATCCACAAAAGCTAACAATAAAAATATAGCAGTTAGTCTTTAAAGTGCTACAGTGTTTTTTATTTTATTTTATTTTATTTTATTTGTTTTGTTTTCTGATATTACGGATATTATTTGTGTTTATTGTACTAACCAGATTCAAGAAAGCAAGAAGATAAATTGAGAAGAACATCACATAGCATTGTAGGCCACGATACAACACAAATTTAGGGTGAATTAAGAACTTTCTGCTGGACTTGGATTTGTGCCCAACCAAAAAATCAATATTTAATAGAAATTATTTTTTGCTGCTTGCAGCGACAGGCTCAAGACTCCATGTTGGGCTAAGCAACTGCAGTAGATCTGAGGGACATACACTTCCTAGTGTTTGCAAATTAGCTCACTTTGTTTCACTAGGAGATAAACCCAAGCTTCATTGGCAACTGTGATTCCTATATATGGAGGTCTGCTGTAATTATTTTTCTGAAACACTTCCTTATTTTAACTTCCAGTGATGGGCAATCTCTCATACATTGTTTAACCCTTAAGTCATGAATGGAACAGATGGTAGTTATAAATAAGCTTCTTTTTATTTATTTTTAAAATTTAATTTCTTATTCTTTGTTTCTCTTCTACCAAATGGAAATGATTTTGATCAGCTATAAGGTTGTTTTAAGGCAGGGGTTCTCAACATTTCCAAGCTGTGGGCTGGACCACACTCCGTCAGACAGCTGTGCAGGCTGGACACGTGATTCCCCCCACCATAAATGCTGCCATAAACTGTGGTGGGCATGTTTGTGCATGCACAGGTGCATTTACGGCTGTCATAAATGTGCCAGCTTCCAGTTCAGGGATTGTTGCCGTGGGCTGGATGGAATGGTGCCACTGGCCATGGGTTGCAAACCCTTGTTTTAAAGAGTGTATTGTACAGTATAGTACAGTAATTGCTTTTATGAGTGAATCAGCCTTGCCTTAATTTGAATAACTCTACCTTGAAATTTCACAGTGTTTACAAGGAGCGTATTTCTTTGGTCGAACATAGCTACAGTTTTATATTTTAAAATATCAAATCAAAGGAGGAAAAAATAATCTGAAAAATAATTTCTTTCTGTTTATGTTGCATAAGACATATTTTGCAGACCCAAGAACTGGGGAGCTTCAAATGGAGTTGGAAGGGGATACCTCTCCAGATGTTTGTTGCAGTTTCCTACAGAAGGCTGCCAACCTCCTAGCCAAATCTCTACTGCTGTTCATTTTGTCATATTGCAGGGTCATGAGATTTTCTTCTATATCTAAAATTCATACTATGTATCCCCTTGGAGACACTGTAGTCCAGTGTTCTGCCTAGGTTTACAATGAAATCATAATGTAAGTACACAGAGAGAGAGAGAGACAAAAGAAAGAAAATATTTCAGAATTTTGAGGGATAAAATAAATTTTCCTCATGCCAAAAAATAAATATTAATGAGCTCACTTACAAACTCAGATGGAAAACTAGATTAACATCTGATAATTTGTATGCTGAGAGGAAAAACTATGGGGGATTTAAAATTTGGCAGTACCAATATAGTAACATTTAGGCGCCAACTCAATTACCATTAGGATTCATCTGCAACTCTCCACAACACTTCATATTTAATTATTCCAAAGTAGGAGTGAGTGAAATCCCCCCCCCCTCATTCAGTGGAAACGCCTATTTCCCCCTGTTGTGGACCCACTGGTTCCACTTTCTTTCAAATGTCATACTGTGTCCATTTTGAAAATGAAATGAAAACCATTGGTAGCTCTGGGAATGTATTATCAGGGAGTTTTGTTCTCTGAAAACCATTGTCTGTTGTACAAGCTGTGGCTTGTTATAAACTCCTGAGCAACAGATCCTAATCCTATACCTGTTTATTCAGAAGTAATTATGCTGAGTGTGCTCTGATCTAGTTTAGTGGCCACATTTATATGGTAAGAAACAACTAGATGAGGTAGTGTTTTACCTCAGGCTACCCCCAGCTGTCCCACTAGAAGCTGCCTCCTCACCAGAGACACATGCATGTCAGAATACTTGCCTGCTTAATTCTCTGTGTGTTTGTCTATGTATATCTCTGTGTGTTTTCACATGAACACACCCTCTCCTTAGGTCCTGCACTTTCATACTGCCAAACGTAATGTAGCAGTGTTGCATGTCTGGATGAAGCAAAAGGGGGTCAGTCAGGCACCCTTTGCCCTGTCCCTCAAGGAGGTTGGTAACATGGAGAAGACGATGGTGTCATCATTCTGCTGGCATGGAGGTGTGGCCCTGTAAGCTGGCCTTTTTGGATTTAATGTGGCACTACTTTACTCTTCTTAACAGCCAATGCAAATTATGTGGGTTGCTTCAGGACTGGATAGGGATGTTTGGTTTTCATCAGCTGGCTGACAAATTGAACAAAAGTGGCTAGAAAATGTTCACCTGCCTGCCTCTGATTCTCTTGGGATATAATGAACAAGAGGAGCGGCTAGACTCATAGTAAATAGCTGGTTAAGCACACTAGAGAGAATGTGGAAGGATAGATAGGGATGGTCAGCTTTCAGAAGGTAGTTTTTGGTGAGGGGATCAACAGATGGGTGTCTTAGGTATCTATGATATTGACTCCCTTACATGGAGCAGTCTAGTCCAGTGATGGTGAACCTTGGCACTCCAGCTGTTCTTGAATTTCAATTCCCAGAAGCCCTGATCAGCAGGAGTGCTGACTTGGGCTTCTGGGAATTGAAGTTCAAGAACAGCTGGAGTGCTAAGGTTCACCTCACTGGTCTAGTACAACACTTCACCCACTACTCTGTTGAATTTTCTACTGAGGACCAGAAGAAATTCTGGTCAGAGGTAACAATTCCTGCCATGGATGTGCTAATGGTATGACACCCATTCACTCCTTTGGATTCTTATATTTTGTACATTATACTCTGAAAATAAGGTCAGTATGTTCCCTGACATGAGAACATGTTTCTTACTGTGTGGGCTTAACAGGGACCTGAATTTCCTTTTGAAGTCTGAAGATGTATTCCTAGCAAGAGTTGGATACCTCTTCCTCATTCAGCTGAATAAATCTAATAAAAGACCTCCTTGTGTTGGGGTTTACTATATCTCTTGTCTCATGTGTAAGGTAAGGCTTGCCCACAGAGGTGGAGGAACTGCATATTTCCAACATTAGGATGGATGGCTACTGGTGTAGAATTAACTGAATGAAGGAAAGTAAACTTCTCAAGAGCTGTCTAGGAACAACTTATAATGTGATATGAGCACTTTTGGTTATAATTTTTTTAATTGCCTCAGAATTACAGATTCTCTATATTATCACTTAATCCATGGGGAAATGATACTTAAAATATATTTAAACGAAGAATTTTTTTTATGCTGGAGCCCAGGCTGCCATGAGAATCTTAGTAAAAGTAAAGGTTCCCCTTGCTTGAAAGCCAGTCGTATCCGACTCTAGGGCTCAGTGCTCATCTCTGTTTCAAAGCCGAAGAGCCAATGCTGTCTGCTTCTGCAGACATTTCCTTGGTCATGTGGCAGCATAACTAGACACCGGAGCGCACGGAACGCTGTTACCTTCCCACTCTACTTGCAATTTCTTGCTTTCGATGAGAATCTTAAAAGCTGTTGAATGTTTTTTGTTGTTGTTCAGTCACACAGTCAAGTCTGAACCTTTGCGACCCAATGGACCACAGCATGCCAAGCTCCTATGTCATCTGCCATCCTCCGTAGTCCACCCATATCTAGGACCACTGTGTCCATGATGCTGTCTAACCATCTCATCCTCTGCTGCACCCTTTTTCTTTTACCTTTGAGAAGGCAAGCTTAAAATCCTGGATTCAGGTGCGGTCCCACCTATATGTAGACAGAGGTTCTACTCATGAGTAGCTGGATCGTTACACTGATCCCAGACAATTTTATTTAGTTCTTTGTTAGAGTAAAAAAAAAGCATTGGGAAGGAAAAGAAAAATTGAGCTTCATGCTTCAAGGGACAAAACAACATATGACAAAAGTGTTACTTTATTTAGGATAAAGGTTGTCAGATTTAGGGAGAAACTTGCAGACTCTATCTTTGTAAATCAGCATGGAGATCTGAAAACATAACAGTATGATTGTAACCTGATAAAACCGATTAATATTTGTATCTGTTTCTTAATACTTGTTTGTTTTACAAGTAAAGTTTCATTCATTTTAAAGATATTCAACATGTACACATAATTAATATGTACACATTTTATCTGTAACTTTTAGTTATTTTATTTATATTTTTATGCTAGCTTGATTGAATGTAATTGTTTTATTTTGCTACAGTCTGTGACTAGTGCAATAAACATCAAACCAGAACCAACTGAATCCTCATTTCTGAATCTGACTTTCTACTTACCGGCAGCACCTCCATCTTGTCATGATTTAATTTTAGCTTGTTTACGCTCATCTAGTCCATCACCCACCTCAGTTAATTTTTGAGGTTGTGATTGCTTCTTTTTTGTTGAGGTGCACCTGGAGATGTTAAATAATACATAACTTTGTAAACTGACATACAGTGTTCCATAAGAAGAAGTAGTGAGATGAAAGGTCTCTAACTTTCTTTCTTCCCCTGACCTGGTTCTCCCATCTTCTCCACCAGCACACTGCAGAGTGGGGAATTGTCTGGCACTATATCTTATCCCCAAATGTCCACCTAGATACATGGCTGTCCCACATAACAAGGAGATGGTTACAAAGCCAGTCCAAGCATCATTACTCCACCCCAAATGCAAGATTCACTTACAGTCAAAAAATGTTCCTTGCCCCCAATGATTAGTAAATGAAGGTTTCCCTTGCTCAAAAGCCAATTATATCCAACTCTAGGAGGCCATGCTCATCTTTGTATATAGCCAAAAAGCCAGTGCTGTCTGTGTCTCCAGATGTTTTCAAGGGGTAGGCAATGGTTAGACTCAGAATGCTGTAATTTTTCCTGTTGAAGCAGTACCTGTTTACCTACTTGCAATTTTTTGCTTTCGAACTGCTAGTTGGCAGGAGCTGGGGCAGGTGATGGTAGTACAATCTGTTGCATATCACTTGGGTCTCAAACTGCTAACCTGCCAACCTTCCAGTCATCAAGCTCAGCATCTTAACCTTTAAGCCATCACAGCCTTGCCCTCTATTATTTCATCCACCCAAATATTAATAGTAAAGGTAAGGGTTTCCCTTATTCAAAAGCCAGTCGTATCCAACTCTAGGGTTCAGTGCTCATCTCTGTTTCAAAGCCGAAGAGCCAGCGCAGTCTGCTTCTGCAGATGTTTCAATGGTTATGTGGCAGGCATGACTAGACATTGGAGGACACAGAATGCTGTTACCTTCCCACCAAAGTGGTCCCTATTTATCTACTTGCAATTTCTTGTTTTCAAACTGCTAGGTTGGCAGGAGCTGGGACAAAGACAGGAGCTCATTCCCTTAAATACCCTTAAAATGTTTCCACATTATATTAATAGTGAAAATTGTCTACAAAGAGATAACTGCCTTGCATAAAATGCATTTTTAAAAGTCAGCCTAGAAAATCACTACTGACTATTATGTGCTAGGTGGAATACTGGAGTTTTAGAATTTAGTTTACCACAAGATTTCAGTTTAGCTGTTGTTGCAGATATACAGGGATCAACTGCTAGAACAGGGTTAGGCACCTGTCAAAGGAAGTTGTCAAAAATATGTAGAGAACTGTGTATGTTGCACAGTTGCCAAAAAATGGAAGAAGGCAAGAGGCTTAAGGAACTGTAATGTACTAGCATCAGAAAAGACCTGTGTGGTTGCATTTTTCATTTTTAGCAGGAGAAGAAATATATCCACAAGAGATTTTTTTTTGGGGGGGGGGGAGGGTAATGAATGTGAGGAGATGTAGCTTTGATTCAGAACTTGTGCACTGACATCATGATATCCATTTTTGTTTTAACAGTAACATTAAAATGATATGTTTTTGTTTAATAAATATAATTTATTCATTAGTTTGGATCATTTGGAGGGATTTATAGGCATTTGGGACCATTTTTTCAATGCCTTAAAACATGTAAATAGCACTGCACAACAACGATTTTGCTACTGGGAATAACACAATTGGCTGTACATGATATCAATTGTGGTGATTTCAAATCTGAATTCAGAATTTGCCTATCGCATACAGATTTTAAGGTGTGCTGTAGCTGTTGAAATGATCGGTAGTTGGATAATGTATTTTTACATGGGAACATTATAACAGTTGCAGCTACCACTATGCCTGCTGCCACCTCAGCTGAGTCACATCACCTGGTGGCATGCATGTTCCAGCAAGCCTGAGCAAGTCAGTGAGCTGATGTCATAAATAGGTATATAAGGTGAGATGGACCAAGAGCTTGTTTCTAGTGCGAAACCATCTTATTGGATAGTACAACTAGGTAATTTTGAGTCTGTTTTGAGCTAAAGATGAGTAGGCGCAACTGTGTTAATAAACTGGACAATTTTTGCTACATTTGTGGCAAATATACCCCATATAATCAATGCAAGATCCTAACCAAGAGGGTGAGATTTGCTAACTTAAGATATTGATGTTCTAGGCAGATTTGAACTGCAGATCTGGATTCAGCACACTTGATTTAGTATAGGACACATGGATTAGACCAAATAGCAGACAATTTTTTTAGTGATGAAATGTAGTGATTAAAAATAATACATTAGTACCATGTTACTAACATATTACAAGTAATGACTCACATCTTAGTGAATACATTATAATTTTTCAGAATAAAAAAATACAATGCCTTTTCCCTTTGCAACAATGTTGTTAGTCTTTCCTTTGGATTAGCAGTGATGGAGAACCTTGGCACTCCCAGCTCTTCTTGAACTTCAATTCCTAGACACCTTGATCAGCAGGAGTGCTGACTTGGGCTTCTGGTAATTGAAGTCCAAGAACACCAGCAGGCCAAGGTTCACCATCATGGGCATAGACTACGAGCAGTGCCTATACCAAATGGTTCCTTGTTATTACCCATGAACAAATGGAAGGTTGTCCTCAATCAACCCTGCTATCGAAAGAACGAAAAATTTCACTGATATTTTTTTTAAAAAAATCTTTTACCAAGAGCTAGGATTAGAGCTAGCAATTTATTAAGTTTATTCTGATGTGTTAGTTCTGGATTTAGACACAGGCAACCATGTCAGTCTCATGAATGCTAAAGGTTTTTAGGGGACATTTCAGAATGGAATGAATTGTGTTATAGACAGATTTCCAGAAACATTGGAAATGTACATTCTACAAGCACATTTCAATACTTGAAGGCAAATCATGAATCAAACCCAAGACATCGAAAGGGTTAAGTCACAAGGCTGGCCCTGAAAATTACTTTCTACCACTACCAGTCTTGTTGCTGGTAGAGTGAAGAAGGCTTCAAGTGAGCAACCAGGGATGGTGGAGCTGTACAATATGTTCAGTTCTGTATGATGCTCTACTCAAAGCAGAACCCTGGCTCATAATTTTTGCACTACATTCCAAGAAGTGGTCCTGGGGTTCAATTGAAGAGAAAAGTAGTTTCCAGAATCCTTCAAACTGCTGAATCATGTAGTTTAAATCCCTAAAAATGTCAAGATACTGATCTGGAAGCCCTGACATCAATTATCTTCTATTACTAAATTTAGAAACTAATCTTCTAGGGGGGGGGGGGGGTTGGTCTAAGTTTGTCTATCAAGTTTTATTTGTAACATTATGCTGAATTGTTAAAATTATTTGGTACTGAGATTTAACACATCAGTTTGGTTTTTAGTCTCTCTCTCGAGACTTTATTTCTTATTGGAGCAGAGCCCTCAATTTTCAAAAACAAATTAAAAGGATTATGGGTTTGGTGGGGCTATTAAAACAAATGGCTGTAAAACTCCCAGAATTACAAATATAATAAACCACACACACACACACACACACACACACACACACACACACACACACACACACACACACACACACACACTATCAAGATACAGAATTAATTACATCAAAACCACTGAGGTCCCTTTTTGGTAATAAAAATCTGAAATAGTAGTTCCTACAGGATTTGGTTCCAAATATTGCATAATTTAATCACCCACAAGGAAGGAAAAAAAACAAGAAAGATGTTACTGCAACACAAATTAATACTTATCTCCAAATGACTGATAAATAAAATGAAGCAATGAAGAAAATGGAACTCTACTCAGGATTTTCCTCTTCATTATACATATTAATTATACACACCAAGGATGTTGGCAAAGTGCGATCAACATCCAACTCATACAACTTGAATACCAACTTCATAGAGTAATCAGGGTCTGGTGGGATGTCTTATAAAAAATGCCAGACTGGATTGTTATAATGTACTTTTGAAAGAATTATACATATTCATTCTCTTCGTTTAGCGACTGAATGACAACAAGCAGGTGAGAACACTAGCACGATACATCACGCAAGACAGTTGCCATTATGAAGAAAACATAAAAGAGCTGAAAAATGGTAAGAATGTTCTGTTCATCTTTCACAGGCATTGTTATTCTTTGATAGTTAAATGAAGCTTTGCTGAAGAGAGAGGTCTGTCTTATTGGCATCACAGTTTACACTTCCCTGACAAATTACATAGAGTGCCTTTTCTCTCTCGCTTATAAAATTCATCACAAGGTTTTTTCAGATTATTTTTTTTAAAAAACAAAAGGTTTTGTGAAGGTAGGAAAAAAGACCTCTTTCTTCCAATTGTTGAATGCCAGAGATCTTTTCTGTGAAATAGAGGGCTTGATTAATCAGTAATAAACTCCGAACCAGTGCTTTCTCCTGAAATAATGAAAGGTAAAATTACACCATGACATTGCTGAGTGACAAAAAAATCAACCCTCCTTGCCTAATTGTATAATGTGCTCTCAGATGGCAGGTGTCTCATGCTTTGTAGCAAGACAATAAATAGCTAAAAGTGGTTTTATGAATCCTACCTTTCCTGTCCTTCTCCACCTTGCCCACCCCCATGCAAATATCTTTCTCTGAAGTGTAATATTGACAGGATGTTGTTTGCTATTCTCTACAGCTGCGGTCTATTGCTGACAAATCATATCTAGCTATCACTCAAAACAGAAAGTGCTGCTTTTTTAAAAAGAAAAAATTAAGACTTATTGCTTTATAACAAGAATAAATGTGTTAGACTCAAAAGCCACAATGAAGGATTGCCAACTGCTCTACATAGGATAAAGGAAAGTCAGTGTTTTTAAGGAGCATCTGGAATGAAATCATTGACCTTTCTCATATAGTGAGATATTACTTCTGTCTCTAAAGACAACCAACTCCGTACTATTATTAACCTATACCAATGATGTTGAACTTTTGAGAGACTGAGTGCTGAAACTGCCACCCCAAACCCATTTATTTATCACAAAGTGCCAACACAGCAACAAGGGAGGAAGGAAATGCTCCCATTAGGCAGCTGGGCAGAGGGACAGGGCAAACTCTGTGCTGGGGTGACTGCATGGGTGCCCACAAAGAGGGTTCTGAGTGCCATCTTTGACACACATGCCATAGGTTCGTCACCACTGACCTATACTGTAATGAGAACAATACAGATAGCTAAACAGAAATCTAAAACAGCATCTTCCTTGAATTGAGAAAGCAGGAAGTTGATCAGAAATTCTTACATTGAAAGATGGATTATATACTTATTCTAGAAGGATAGCTTTTGGATAAATGTTACAGTAGATAGGATTTAAAACATTCAGGATCTAAAAGTAGCACTGACAAGCCATTCTTGGGCTGCTAAGAACATACTGCTTATCTTCTTCCAACTTCTTTTCTATCTTGTTCTTTGCATGGTTTGCTCAATTTCACCTGTCAAAATGCTTCATTTCTGATTTACACATAGGTAGGAGATATGAGGGCCACTGTAACAGATATATTCACTGACTGGCATCCAACTCAGAGAGATTTGTTATGATTTACACGTCAACATATTGAGACTGATATGAATTGGGCACACTGTACATAGTTGGTGAGAGTCAAGCTCCCTCACCTAGTTTCTAAAACAAAATTCACACACACTTATACATCCGTATAGGAAACATGGACAGGAAAAGTATTATGTTCTAAAATCTATATGAGAAGAGATACAATTCCCCAATAGCTCTGTACTGTGTGGCTGCTCCAGATTAGGAACCAAGGCCCAAGGCCTTATTTGCGGGGAGAAATGCTATACATTGATCTGATCGCCTAGAATTGCAAAATATTATTTGTATAAGGAAAGTTGTGCAAACTATTTTCTGGCTTGCTGTTGCATGCCTGGGTGAACAAACTAAGTGCACAATCAAGTATTCCATGTGACTTGGGTATTTCTGGGTGTGAGACAGCTAGCCAGAATGACAACATAACTAGTTACACATTTTTGAGTTATGCTGTGCAATTCCATTCAGATTCTGACCTCAAATCTCAGCTATATTCAAAGAGATTTCTCTTTCTTGGCTCCAAGAAATAGGATATAAATACAGAAACTAAAATAACACAACAGGGTAACTGCCTGTCTTCCTAAGGCGAACAATAGTCTTAGCTCCCTGCAGTCAGAGCTGCTTCTAGATTAAGGCAGTGTAAGATATACATCTCAGGCAGGAAAACTGGAGATGAAGGGGACAATGGTTTAAGCTGGAGTATAGAGAGCAGAAGAAATGTACATCTTCATCTCAATTTTAATCCATTGTTTACTGGTTCTGTTTGAATTTTTCCCTTTATCTGAAATTGTTTTTTCAATAAATAATTGATTTTGAAATTGTTTGTGTCATGCCTACTCCAGACTGTTTTCTTGGTCCCCCACCTTCCTGCATATGCAACTGCCTAATTACTTATATGGAGCAGTTTTTCTTTTTGATGTGTGTTAATGAGGGTTAATTTATTAGTTTAAAAATGATTAATGATTCTTAATTTCAAGAGGAGGTTTCTCTTAATTTAGCCAAGAAAGTCCATGGAAATAAACAGGGCCAACACATTTTGTTGTTTTGCAAACGGGACGTGCATCTTTAATCAAGTGTGACTTTCCTTTTTCTAATGACTTGCTGTGCTATCAAGCCATTACCAACTTATGGCAACCCTATTAAAATTTGTAAGGTTTGTAAGTGTTGAGTATTTTAGAGCAATCTCAGCATGCAATGGGTTATTATAGTTAATTCTATATCTGATTAACCAATAAGAAAGTCTTCTGTCGTCCCACTTCTAGGGTCACCTGACATGGTTTTTGTGCATTAAACATTGTTGTTTGGGTCTCTTCATTCTTGTCACTCCTCTCATTTCTCTCCTTCTTCTTTTTGCAAATTTTGTCTTACAAGCAAAAGCGTGTATGTTTAAGATCACAATTTTTTGAGCATATGGCAATTGATGTATTACCACAGTTCCTAAAAAGTCCTGGAGGCCAGCAGGCCTGGCGGCCTGGCTTGGGGTTTTTAGGCAAAGTCTTGAAGTTACCTCATCAATAAGCTACACCTGTGCTGTTCCAATTGCTATTCCAATTGGAGAACCCTTAAGGAGGTACAGCTGTTTTACATTTAAATTAAGGCATATTATTCTAGAGAACTGGTACAATGACCACATCCATCTTGCAACATGGTGCTGCCCAGGCACTTATACTAACAGGTAAGTGATGGGTTTGTGTTTGGTGTGTGTGTGTGTATGTGGGGGGGGGTTGATTTGTGTTTGGGGTGAGTGGGTGGTTGTTTGGGTGGATGGGTGTATTTTAGTGTAATTTTTATTTTATTTATTTATTTTATTTATTTACGGGTTTGTGTTGTGGGTGGGTGGGTTGAGGTGTGTGTGTGTGTGTGTGTGTATTTTTATTTTATTATATTTTGTTTGGCCCTGCCCATGACATCACAACATCATGATGTTAGCTCCGCCCACACTGTAATGATGTCACAGTGGGGTAGTAGAAATTTTGACATCCCACCACTGTAAACAGATAACAACTAACAACAGAACACACAGCAAATCAAAACAAACAGACAACTAATACATCAGAAACTAAACTAAACTAAACTAAACTATAATAGACTAAAATAAAATAAAATAACTGGCATCTGAGGGCACAGAGACTCATCCTGACTGGGCTAAGTTTCACCTTCCTCTATTTCAATTAACTAAAGAAAGAGAAAATACTTATAATATTGATGTGTCTTTTCTCTCACACAAACATCATTCATGATTTTTTTGGAATAGGAGTCATGTTAATCTGTGGTTCAGGCATATCAGAAAACAAAAACAAAAAAGTAATAAAACAAAAATACTATAGCACTTTAAAGACTAACCACTATATTTTTATTGTTAGCTTTCATGGATCGAGTCCACTTCTTCAGACAAGGAGTACAACTTACAGGCATGGTTTAAATACACCAAATGTAAGGGTTAAAGGCAGAAGGGTTTGCTCAAGCAGCACAGTCAGTCATTCAAAATTCATTTTCTTTTAGATGGTAAAAAAAAGCTTATTTAAGAAATCATGCCATTTGCTTATATAACTACAAAATGTATCTTTAGTAGCACTGAAAGCAAAAAGAAAAACATACCCCAGGAAGGAGAGAGAGAGTTGCCATCTACATGGAGCAAGACACATACGGTCCAAGTGGAAAAAAGAATCACAAAAAGCCAAGGAAATAGGGATGGAAGATCATAAATCGTCTGGTCACAGCACTAAAAGAGATGCTAAAGCAGGGGTTTCCAACCTTTTTATGCTGCTGCCCTGACCACACCTCCAGACAGCTGGATGGACTGTTCACATGGATCCTCCTGCCATAAACGCTTACATAAACCATGCCCATGGCTGTAGTAAACACATTTACAACAGCTGCTGGTGCATTTACGGCAGTGTTTATGGAAGCCACGGGCACATTTACACATGCACGGACGTGTTTACACATGCATGGGTGCATTTTAAGGCTGTTGTAAATGGATCCACTTCTGCTTCCAATAGTGGTGAGGGTGGCGGTGGGCCACAGGAAATGGTGCCATGGGCTGTAAGTTGGCCACCCTTATGCTAAAGGTTTTGGCAGATGTTTTGCATTGTAGGCTTGGGTAATGAAAGCATTGGGCAAAATAAGCATTATGGCTGACTTTCATGAAACAAACAAACCTAATCAGATGGCCCTTTTTTGTGAATAAACTCCAGAAGGAAGCAAGGTTTGTTGGTTAGTGGAAGTTGTTTACATAGAACCCAAGGTCTGCTAAAGTTATGAATTAACATAATAAGAATACTGCAGGTGGCTCCTTTTTGCAGCCAAATATAAATAATAGGAAACAAAACAAAACAAAGATAAATGCCCAAGAAGCTGTGTTCTGGCACAGAGAATCTGGATACAAGCAGTGTGGATTTGAATTAATTACACTTAACGGTAGAAAGATGAGCATTTCCAAGGATGCTCTCCCCCGCCCCCATGCAGCCCTATCTGTCTATCTTGGCCAAGATCCAAAGAGATTGTTTGGTACAGCCAGCAGCAATTTTAATTTTTAAGCAAAAACAAACAAATAAACAGAAGGCTTTTTGCCATATTTAATTCTTTCCAGAGGTGTGGGAGATAAGGGAATGCTTGTCTTTCCCAGATTCTAAAATATATTTATTATTTTAATGTACACAGGTAAGCACATTGTGAAATCATGCAACATGATATGTACACAGAATGTGGCAATGAATCACTTGGTAGCTTTCATAAATCTAATGACAACATGTAAGGATTGCAATCACTGCTACACAGAGAATGTGATCCTCTTTTTTTTAAAAAAACAACTACTTTCACTCCTTCTTTTGTGTCTTGATCAAGCCCTGGACTGTCAAAATAAAGCCACCTTCATGGCTTTGTTGCTGGCCAAATTTAAGCCCTCATCCGTGCATGTTTCTGGCAGCAATCTGCAAACCAGTAAATGATTCTGTGTCTCTCCACATTCACAGAGCATGTGGTTGTCTGCCAGCAGCCCTCACTTGAGCATGTTGGCCTTACATTTAGGCACTCTAACCCTCAGATTAGCCCTTGATCTTCCTACCCCAGCATGTAGTCTGTTTAAAGCTTTCCACACAGGCCATGGTTGTTCTTAGCCAGGTGGCAGAGAGTCATGTGGCTCTGTCCAGTTATCTGGTAGCTCCTTGTCCAGTGAGCTCCTTCTTCCATTTTTTAACTTGGTTTTGCTCTTGCATACCCTCAAGAATGTTTGTTTTTGCCATAAATATCTTCCTGGATCTGAGCCGGCGGACTTGAAGCTCATATCCATTCAGAGGATATACTTATTTCTGTCAGCATCCACTGCTATTTCTATCCTTATTTTATGTGGAGTCAATTCTGACATACAGCAACACTTTTCAGGTTTTCTAGAGTATTCAGAAGTGATTTATCATTCTCTTCTTTCTGAAGGTGCTTTGGAAAAGCAACAGCTGTCGTTGGGACTTAAGTGGGACTTAAATTCCCAGAAGCCGAAGTCAGTACATTGGCTGATCATTGTTTTGGGGGAATTGACTTAGGCTTCTGGGAATTGAAATCCAAAACCCAAAAGTTGGGAAACACCACTATAAGTTTTCACACCTCCTTCATCTGAATCTATCTGGCTTTCTATATGATACAATCTGCATACAGAGTGCTCTGCATATAGCTGTTCTGCGATGGTTCAGTGGTTAAGAAGCTCACCTTGTTAGCTGGAAGGCTGGCAAGTTGGCAGTTCGACACCCAGGTACTGCATGATGGATTGAGCACCTGCCTCTGTCCCAGCTCTTGGGGACATGAAAGAAGCCTCATTTGGGTGTTCCCTGAGTGGAGTTTCTTCTGCAAAAATCCTTTCAACCCAGACTAATTTCTGACACAAAATTATTATTACAGATTGGACAGATACTAAGAAGATGACCTCAAATGGCTCTTACATTTCAGAAACCAATTTGAATATTACTAGCAGAAAGCAGCAATGACCTGCACTTTCGTAGTGAAAAAAGGAAGTGCCATTGCATGACTGCAGTTGCATGTTAAGAAGACAAAAATCATGACTACAAAAGAACTCATCACTTTAATGCTGACAATGAAAAAATTGAGATATGAAAGATTTTGTATACCTTGGTTCAATCATCAATGCAAATAGGGTCTCCAGCCAAGAAATGAGAAGATGACTAAGACTCTGAGAGGGAAATTTCAACTGCACTGTTTGAAGCTGATCTTAAGATTTTGGATTCCTTATGTAAAGATCTAGCCACACCATAGTCCAAATCATACACTATTTTTTTTCTCCTTGACATGTTCTTCTTTGAGGTTTAAGGCAAACATTATGTTGTCTCCATATAATGTGCAATCTGCAAGTGAGGCTGGACTTAGGAACTTGAAATTCTTTTTTTTACTCTAAAATGAAGTTTCTCTTACCCTTTTCTTGTTGTACTGTGATTTTTACATTATGTGCCCATGAACATAATATAGTACATGCTGTATTTAATAACCACTTCATAGCAATAATTTAAGATATGTAGATGATACCATTTTACTGACAGAAATCAGCAATGTCTTGAAATTACTTTTAGGGAGCATAAAAGAAGAAAGTATCAATGTGGGATTGCAGTTGAACATTAGAACAAAAATCATTACTACAGAAGAACTGCACAATGTTAATGCTGACGATGACAAAATTAAAATTGTGAAAGATTTTCTATACCTAATCAATGAAGCTGGACAATAAAGAAAGCTGACAGGGGGGGAAGCTAACTTGTTTGAACTATAATGCTGAAGAAGAGCTTTGTGGATATCTTGGCTACCAGAAAGAGGAACAAGTGAGTCTTAAAGCAAATCAAGACTAAACTAGAGGCAAAAATGATGAAACTGAGGCTGGGTACATAATGAAAAGGCAGGATTGTTTGGAAAATACAAAAATGCTAGTTTGAAGGCAGGGAGAAAAGAGGAAAACAAAATATGAGGTGGAGTGACTCCCTAAAGGAGACCACAGGCATGAGTTTGCAAGAGCTGAACAGTTCCATTGAGGACAGGACATTCATGGGTCACCATATGTCAGAGGCAGCACATAGCAACAACAATAACAATGCCCATTTAACTTTTCATCACACACACACAGAGTTGTGCCATGAGAAAACATTTCTCCCTGGTGACACATGGCTTGTACAAAAATCTTCAGGATGACTTTTAAATTAGGCTGTTCAAAATTTCTTTCAACCTAGCAGCACTCATTTTTTTAAAATTAAATTTATCTTACCTGTCTGACTTGCTGCTCAGCCACTTTTTCATTATGGAGTGTCTCCAACACATTATAGACAAGAGACACATTCTACATTGCTATGATAAATAAACAGGCAAGTTGCTGGTTCAGCAAACGTGTACAGAGACGTTGATAAGAATAACCAGGTATAGTCTGACAGTTATCCCCCACCTCACCCAGCCCTAGCTTCCTTTTCAAGTAACTCAGCAGATCTGATCCATTTATTTGTCATTAATCTAGGACCTTCAGATACCATGTCATTCTGACTTAAAGGTCTATTAAGTATTTACTGTCAGACTCTGTCTTTGCACTTGTTTATTCCCCGGGTGAGGATAACAATAACAATTCATGCATACATTTACTGATTGACTGGCATGACACTGCAGGTGGTCCTTGTAAGGGGGTGGGAAATAACATCCAACAATGAGACATTTGTAATTCACCACATTTATAAGTGGCCCCATTCTCTGAATTGCTGTTATTTGTTGAATGTCAGCAATAGGGTTTGCTGGATTTCTTCTGCATGTGGGTGACGATAAGTCAGAACTTGAAAAAAAAATCTCCTTTTTGGACTACATAAAGCACTTGGAGTGTGGTTAAGACACTGAACTTGAGGACTGGAAGGTTGGCAGGTCAGCAGTTCAAGACCCGAATGCTGTACGATGGAGTGAGTTCCTATCTCTGTCCAAGCTCCTGCCAACCTAGCAGTTCGAAAACAAGAAATTGCAAGTAGATAAATAGGGACCAATTTGGTAGGAAGGTAAACAGTGTTCTGTGCACTCTTGTTTTAAGTCATGCCTGCCACATGTCCATGGAAACATCTGTAGACATAGACAGTGCTGGCTCTTTGGCTAGAAACAGAGATGAACACTGAACATGAGAGTTGAATATGACTGGCTTTTGAGCAAGGGTGACCTTTTCCCCTACCTAAAGCAACTTGGGGAATATCAGCATTATTTTTGTTTGCAGCTGAGATGTATTCATAAGTTTGGAGCTCATATTCTTCTTTTGGAAAACATCTTTATCCTGCCCACCCCACCGGCCACACACAGCTTCTTCCCATTTCCCATTTCAATTGTTTCCAGTACTGTATTCTCAAGGCCTGGTTTGATATATTCTGTCTCTTGGAGGAAGTGCCAAGATCTGTCATATGTGATCATTTTGCCAGCAATATGTTTTTTTATGGGTATTTTTCCTTTGGGTTGCCATAGCATGAGACATAGTTGTTTCATCTTATCTGTGGCAAGGGAACTTTGTGGACTTTGGACCAAATTTAAGGTCTAAGGTCCTGCCACAGATTACACCTGGTCCAGAAATATATATTTTTTTAAAAAGTGTGGCCGGTAGATTCTAAAAACACTACCGTCAGGGATTTAGTTCGTGAATTCAATTGTGTACATTTGACGAGTTGCCACAATGAAACTACAACACTGATGATAATAAGGATTATGCCGTATGAAAGATTGTCTCGGCAACTTTCAGGAATGCTAGGACTCAATGCCTGGGAATGCAAATTGATGAGATCATTACACTTGGAAGTCACCCTGTAAAAATGACATTTTTGTTAGGGGCATCCAGTTGTCGGTGAGCCAGCGACCAAACCACTCTACCGATCATAATGATCCAAAGTGTGCTAGATAGAGGATACTTTAACCTACGTTCTGGTACTGTTAGAATTTTGTTTGAGCTTTCCAAAAAATTTTTATGACAACGTTTATCCAAAAGACCTCGACCAGAATCCCCCCCCCCAAAAAAAAAACTCAGATAAAAGGGACAAATCTGTCTGAAATCGACCCAAACCACTTTCTGTGGTTGATAGAGGTTGCTGATGAGGATGTTGGATGGTTTTGCTTGGTTTCCAACAGATTTGTCCCTTTCACTTGAGTGCTTTTGTGATGTTGTTCGAGGGTTTTTTTTGTAAATATTGTCATAAAAACTGTTTCTGAAGTCCGACCAAAATTCTAATAGTGTCACAACAAAGGTTATTTTATCCTCTATCTAATGCACTTTGGATCACCTCGATCAGTTGCATGGTTTGGTTGTTGGCTCACTGACAATGGGACGCCCTCAGCAAAAATGTTGTTTTTCCGAGGCACCTTTCCAGTTTAATGATGTCATCATTTTGCATTCCAGGACTTTGGGTCCTAGCATTCCTGAAAGTCGCAGAGACAATCTTTCATACAGCATAATCCTTATTTTCATCAGTGCTGTAGTTTCGTTGGGGCAACTCATCAAAAGTACACAATTTTCGTTACATGCCAAACGCAGTCAGACCACCCTAACGAAATGTAAGACGTTCATAGAATTCACATCAAAATAAAAACAAACAGAAATTCCCTGACAAGCACTTCCAGTTCGGATTGTTCAGTTTTTCATGTGGGGGACCATCTGCTCTTGGAGTCCTCTGGGAGTAGAAGCCTTTTGAAAGGGGGACCCAGGCATAGACTCAGGGCTGCAAAGCTGCTTGCTGGAGGCCACATGTTACCTGCAGACCACACTTCACCCACCCTAATTTGCTAGTAAAGGTAAAGGTCTGCCTTGCTCAAAAGTCAGTCATGTCCAACTCTAGGGGTGGTGCTCATCTCCGTTGACACAAAAAGCCAGCACTGTCTGCATCTGGAGATATTTCCATGGCCATGTGGCAGGCATTACTAGATTCCATAGTGCACGGAATGCTGTTACCTTTCTTGCCAAGGTTGTATGTATCTATTTACTTGCAATTTCTTGCTTTTGAAAGACTAGGTTGGCAGAAGCTTGGAAAGATGACAGGTGCTGACTCTGTTGCGCAGCACTCATGTCTCAAACTGCTGACCTGTCAATCTTCCAGTTGTCAAGCTCAGCCCCCTCATTAATCATGTTATTTGACACAAAGACTAAAGTTTGTGGGTGTACATTTTCACATAGGAACATAAACTGGAAATGAGAATGTATCACAGTGTCTGACAGGGTCACTTTAGTCATTTTTATTTATGCCTATGAACTAATTTGATTGTAATAAAATGCAAAAAGTGTTCTAAAATTAAATGGTAACAAATTCTCCAGACCATATACTTAATGGAGCAAGCAACACAATACATAATATAATGTGTCAAGACAATTCTGTTGATTCAACATGAAAATACAAGACCATGTGCTGAAAAACAAAAGCCAGGATCCTAACTGAAACCATGCTAGAGAACCTGTGGTTTGGCCAACAGCCAGCAGTCTTGCAAATGTTTCTCTAGGCAGCTAATTAACTGACTAATTAAACAACAACAACTTCACATATTTTTTCTGGTTGTCATTCACGACACAGCACTTGACCATCATTTATTTCATGACCCACACATGACATGGCACAGTTCTGACCAGCACTTATTTCATGAAAGGCTCAACGACAACAGCTGTAACAGCACTTGATCCAGTTTAAAGGCATCCCTTCTTAAAGTTTGGTGGTCTCACTAGTGCCAATACCTCATGGGTTCTTGAGACTATATTTCTGCTAATGCAGCCTAAAATAGCATTTGCCTTTATTGCTGCCACATCGCACTGTTGTAATCTACAATAATTCCAAGATCCTTCTTGTTTATAGTACTACTAAGCCAAATATCCCTGATCTTGTAGCTTTGCATTTAGTTTCCCCCCTCTAAGTGTAGAACTTTGCACTAATCCCTGTTAAACTTCATTCTGTTGGTGAGGAGGGTTGGCCTAGTGTTCAAGCCTGTCAAGATCTTTTTGAACATTTGTCCCTGTGTTCCAACGTATTAGCTATTCCACCTAATTTTGTGTCATTCACAAATCTGATAAGTATTCCCTTCACTTGCTTATCCAAAACATTAATGAAGATGGTGAAGAACAATGAGCTCATGGCTGAGGCTTCTGGTACCCCATTTGTTAATACCCCCTCCCAGTTTAAGAAGGAGCCATGTAATTCAGTGGCTTCAAAACTTCATATACTAAAATGCAGTTAGACAGATTGGTCCTTAAATAGCTATCAGAATTATCCTCTTTACCTCACACTGTATTTAGCTGTTACATGAGCTTGAATGCTTCTCATTACTATTGACCAATATTTGCTCTGTAGGCTTTGAATGCCATTATTTCAGAGCCCTGTCATTGATATTCTTGTCTTTCATTTTCATGTCTGCACTGAAAATTCAAAATATTGTGCTCTGACACACGTACCGTTACCTAGGAGCTGTATTTCTAGATAGCATTAGCAAGAGAACTATGTTTACTATACTATTGGAAATCATTTTTGAGATCCTGCTGAGAGGAATGGAATTGGGGGTGAATAGTCTTGGTTCAGACGATCATGTTGGACAATTTAGAGAGAGTTTAGTGACTTCAGTAGTTCTTCACTCTTCATTACTGATATGTTGTTTTGGCTTCAGGTCCCCCCCCCCTTCTCTTTGCAGGAAAGAGATAAGCATATGCATGTACTGCTCTTCCCTAAGCAATAGATTCACATATGGCAAAATGAGAGCTAAAACAAAATAAAAGTGAGAATATGGATTCCCTTGAAGATGAATTACATTGCTCTAAAGCAAAATAAATTTACATTTTAATAACTTATCTCTTCTTTCACTTAATTTTAATGTAATCTTTATTCTTTCTCAACTAATCTCCCCAAACTTCTGGACTAGTTTTGATCATATTTGTGCAATAAAATTGAAAATTTCAGCTATGGTAGGTAATCAATTTTAGTCACCTCATCTGTGTTTCCAATCTCATTACAGATTGCAATTTTCAGTGCAGATTACATGATGACCCATCAGTGACTTTGTTGTTTCTGAATTACCGATTCCTCGCCTACTGCCAGATAAGAACAAAGCCTATGCATCAGTCTGACAGCTTGCAAACAGAAAATGGGCTTGTAGGATTGGATTTAAATCCCAGGTGGAGGGGATAATTACCACATCAGTCATGCAGTAACTGAAAAATGGTATTTCAACAAGAAAAATTACATTCCTTTTACAGTGCCAACAGAAATCATTATTTGAGGCTTCATACTGATTCAGTGTATCATTACACGTGCACTATACTCATTAAACATAATGTTTGTTTCAACATAAAAAAGTTATTGTTTCAAATTCCTTTTTCCCCCCTTTGGTGAAACAGGTATCTTAAATTTAAGGTTTAGTAAACCTTGGAAAGATAGAGGTCATTTCTGCCATCATATATATCATGCTGCTGGAATAACACCATAACACCAGGCTTTCAAAAGATCATCTCTTCTTGACTAGCAAAGAAAAGAGAAGACAGGGCATAAATCCTGCTTCTGTGAAAGCCCCCACCATTTCTATGGAGGATAAACATGATGGCTTATGATGGCATCTTTTGATTCTCATCCAAACTGGTGCTGATCTGAAATAGTAAAGATGTGCGTACATTTACCACACATATTCTCTCCTTGTAAACCAAATCTCTCATGATTTCCTCCTACTGGATTAAACTGGAGCTCCTTTTAGTCCAGCATTTTCCTCCAGAGTGACCAATCAGATACATGTGGAAGACTCACGAATGAAACATCAGGAAACAGTAGCTTGCTTCTTATGTTCCTCAGCAACTTAGTTTTTGGTCCTTTATTCTACATGAATTCATCTAAATTCCTTTTGACATCGCTCATATTAGTGGACAACACTGCATCACAGGTAATTCCACCACCCCATTATTATCTATTAAAAATATCTTTCTTTTTCTCTGACCCTGAATCCAGCAGCATGGAATTGAGATCTCTCAAATCCTTGTATAAGGCAAGAGGGAGAGACACATTTACCTAGCTACGTTCTCTGCAACATAAAATTGTTTGCAATTTTGTACAGGAGAAAATGAGACACATTATTTCAAAGATCAACAAGATCAACATATCAGTTCATAAATTTAGTTGGGTGGATAGTGTAGTATGTAGATGATGACTCTTAAATTTGCATCTCTTCCAGAAATGGAAAAGGAAAATTACATTATCTGACTAATGGCCCCAGAGCTCAGATATCATACGCAATCTTTCAAAAATTCTGGACTTTGCCCTTGTTACACCCCCTAGTCATGTGTAAGTACAGCTGGACTGACCAATGAATATGAGGAAACAGAATCTTTGCTGTTTATAACTCATGGCCAGTGGACCAGGAGAAGAAAGCAAGGCTGGAAGTATTTGAAATGTACAGATATGTACCGTATATGCCGGTGTACGAGGCGACTGGGTAGATAAGACGACCCCCCAACATTTCCACTCAAAATATAGAGTTTGTTATATACTCGCTATATAAGACCACCCCCTCTTCCGCACACTTTCCACACACGCAAAAGAGTAAATACAAGAGTTACCGTAGTCTTTAAGGTGCCACAAGTTTTTTGATGTTGTTTTGTTTAGTCTCTGATATGCTTTGCTCAGAAAATATTACGGTATATTTTCGCGCAGGAAGACCTGTCCTTTCCCATGATTGGGCGAAGGGGAGCTTGGGGCAGGATCTTGCCGAAGAGACGGAGGAGCCAATCAGGTTGCCGCGGCCGTGAGTTTAATGCGGGTGAGTTTGAATGTGAGTTTGAATGCGGGTGAGTTTGAACGCGGGCGAGTTTGAATGCGGGCGAGTTTGAATGTGAGTTTGAATGCGGTTGTGCGGGCGGTTGCCGCGGGCGCGAGTTTGAATGCGGGCAGATTTGAATGCGAGTTTGAATGCGGGTGAGTTTGAATGCAGTCGTGCAGGCGGTTGCTCCGCTGCCCCGGCCGTGCGGGCAGCTGAGGATGCCTCTGCCTCTCCCCCCGGATTTGTTCCACCTGGCCAGGGGGATAAAGGGCAGTCAGCAGGAGGCCCAAAGAAGCAGTCCCAGTCATGCGGGCGGTTGCTCCGCCACTGCACAAGAACCGCAACAAGAAGGTGGCGGGGAAGGACTCGACGGTCTCCCCGGAGCTGCTGCCCAAGCCCTGGTAAGTATTTGGGAACCCAAATGACGTGCACCCGGTAGACAAGACGACCCCCCACTTGGAGGCATTTTTTGGGGGTGAAAAGTCGTCCTGTATGCCGGCATATACGGTACTCCTGGGCTAAGTCTAGATGAACACAATGAGGTCAGAACATGCTCATTATGAAGTTGCTGTTATCACTGAACTAAATCCATAGATTGCTATGTCTTTTCTTCACAAGCAAAAAAAAAAAAAAAAAACCACCACAATCCTTTCTGTATCTTGACTGTTTTGAGGGTGTGTTTGTTTTGTCATGCTGCTGGTGGTCAAAACTTCGATTGATGATATCGTGTATTGTTTAGTATGATTTCTAATTATTTGGCGTTATGTAAAGAAGAAGCCCTTTCAAGTATTTATTTATTTATTCTAATTTATATACCACCCTCCTCGCTAGGGATACCTAAGGCAGTTTACAACATCATAAAAAATGAAGCCAATACCCAAAACTTCGAGTTTACAGTTATAAAAATCTTAACATTTTAAAGTTTTAAAAGATACAATAGTAAATCAAAAATTAAAAGCCAAATCTTAAAAATAAAAAGATTAAAAGACTAAAAGACTAAGAGAGAGATTAAGCTCAAACTAACCAACGAGCTGGGGTCATTGTACAATCAGGACCCCATACCTGCCCCACCAGTCATGTTTTTAAGAGCTTCCTAAAGGATAGCAACTCCATCTAGTGATGTAGCTCGGCTGGCAGGATATTTTTAAGGAGTAAGTACAGTAAAATCCCAATTTACGAATGTCCAATTCGACTTACGAATTGGTTCTGCACTGAAATTCATGCCTTGAGTTACGAACATGCCCTGATTTATGAATTATTTTATTTTTATTTTTTTTATTTATTAGTTCAAATTTATATTGCCGCCCACTCGCCGTGGTGACTCAGGGCGGCTTACAGACAATACATTACATTACATTAAATTACAATACAATACAATATGTTGGGGTGGGCACAGGGGGAGGGGCTGCAAGGTCCTCATCCTGCCCTGGCTTCTTCTTCCCCTGGCAGTTAATTCTTTTTCCTCTGTGTTGCCTCCAGTGAAGCAAAAAATGCCATTTTCCCTATGGGTTTGCTTCAGGTTACATAATCTGATTCCCCAGAGTGCATTGTGCCCTGGGAGAAAACACATGCAGCCTTTCTGACCCCTGTAGATGGCAGTAGAGTGCTTAGAGATGAGTTCTTTGTCTGGATTTTCAGCACCCCAATGGCTGTTTGTTGCTGGATTTTCTGTCAATTTTCAAAGCTTCTTTAAGGTAAGGACTGTGGTGGGATGTCAAAAATTTTACTACCCCACCGTGACATCATCATAGTGTGGGCGGAGCTAACTTCATGATTTCATGATGTCATGGGCGGGGCCAAAGAATAATAATAATAATACAAAATAATTTTTAAAATAAAATAAAAATAAGCACACACACACACACACCCCTCAACCCACCCACCTACAACACAAACCCGTAAATAAATTAAATACATAAATAAATAAAATAAAAAATACATTAAAATAGAGCCACCCACCCACCAAACCCAAACACAAATCAACCAGAGCTTTTAAACCAGAGCTTAAAGCTTATTCTGGCTAATCTTTCTCACACTAGGTCAGATGGAAGGAACTACAGAATGAACTCACCATAAAATGGCTTCATTTTGGCACTTTTCAACAGTTAAAGAAGTTAGGTACTAAGTCTTTGCCTAACCAATTCTCTAGGATCAGTGGCGTAGCGTGGGGGGGCGGGGGGGGGGGTGGATGCCCCAGGCAGCGGCTTTCAGGGGGCGGCAAAATGTCCCCTCCCCACCCTTTTGCTGGCGAGCGCCCCGCGTGCGCTTCGCCGCTTGCAGGCGAGGAGGAGAAAATGGGTTTTTTTTAGGCGGACAATTCAAGGAGGGGGCCCGGCTAGCCGTCGGGGGCTCTCCTGGAGGGCGGCCCGCGTGCGCGCGCACGCTGCTCGCCTCCGCCCGCCCAGCCACCCACTCAACTTGCCGTCAGACGGGGCGCTCGTCTGGGGTGGGTGGCGCCGTGGCGGGGAGCCCCTGGTGGCTGGCTGGGCAGGAGGAGGTGGGCAGCGCACGCGGGCCGCCCTCCAGGAGAGCCTCCGACGGCCAGCCGGGCGGGGCGGGTCCCTCCTTGAATTGTCTGCCTTTAAAAAAACCCCTTTTTCTCCTCCTCGCCTGCAAACGGCGAAGCGCACGCAGGACGCTCGCCAGCAAAAGGGTGGGGAGGGGACATTATTTGCCGCCCCCTGAAAGCCGCTGCCAGCGGCAGGCGGCGCGCGGAGAGCCCCCGATGGCCAGCCGGGCGAGCGATCTGCCGGAGGTGCGCTCGTCAGGGGTGGGTGGTGGCGGACGGCCCTGCCTGGCGGGCGAGCGGATGGAAGTGTGTGTGGCGCGCGCGCAATTGTGCGCGCGCTTCTAGTCAGCAGGGGGCGCCTTCTGCCTTGGGAGGGGTGAGGGGTGGCGGCAGCGGCGAGCTGGGGGGGCGGCGAGTTTGCTTTTCGCCCCAGGCGGCTGAAGACTGCGCGACGCCACTGTCTAGGATAATATATGTGTTAATGTGAATGTAAAACAGCTATACTTCCTTAAGGGTTCTCCAGTTGGAACAGCAATTGGTACAGCACAGGTGTAGCTTATTGATGAGGTAACTCCAAGACTTTGCTTAAAAACCCCAAGCCAGGCCACCAGGCCTTTTTAGGAACGGTGGTAGTACGTCAATATAGGTAAAGGTATTAAATACACATTAAAATACACACAGACATGCCACATCCAAAGGTGAGTCACTTACCCTGGGGCTATAGGAAGCTTCAGGCTATCAGCTTCTCTTCCTCCTCCCTACTTGGGAGGACAGCAAAGAGGCCATGCATACGCTCCAAGCACTGTAGGTGTGCATGCACACCAAGTGGTTGGCACACATGCGCAGTGGGGGAACCAGTGAAAAGGTAAGCCCCGAAGGTGGTTCCCCCCAAAAGCTGCTACTGCTTCTCCAGGACACTGGGAAAAGTTACTACCAGTTCTGGCGAAATGGTGATAACCTTTTACATCCCATCATTGGGTAAGGAACAGCGTTTTTGCTTATGCATGCTTTCCTTTCAATGCTGCTGTTGTTTTTAGGTGGTTTGATTGATTTTTGCAAGGTGGGGGGACTTTTTTTATTATTAGAGGGGGGGGCTTTTTCTTTATCCCTATGAGGATGCCTCAAGTTATGAACAAATTTGAGTTACAAACAAGGCCATGGGACTGATTTTATTTGTAACTTGAGGTTTTACTGTACATTTTTAAGGAGTAAAAGACTAGAGTAACAGTTGAAAAAAAGGTATGGGGAAATGCAGCAAAGAATGGAGGGCAGTTTTTCTCCTTCATGAATCTCCATAAACCATGCCCCAAACACTAAAAAACAAAACAAAAAAACCCACCAAATTGCATGGACATTTAACTAATTGCATTCAATCAAGTCAATCCTGACTTATGGTAACCCATTTCGGGGTTTTCTAAGCACAACACAATTTAAACAGATACAAAAATGACTGTAACTGCTTAGTCTGGATGTCAGGCTTCAGTGTATGTCTATAAAGTATTTTTTTAAATCAATGAATTACTTCTGATCATTTTCTAATGCAATTGCAAGTACAGTTGTACCTCGCTTAAAGAGCATAACGCATTCCACAGGATTGCTCTTTAAGCGAAACACCATTGTAAATGACCAATCGTGGGGGGGGGGGGGGAGATTGCAAACCTCAATTTATTTGTTAAGCGAGTTTTTGCTTGGTTTTATTTGTTAAGGGAAGCGAACATTCAGAGAAAATTCTGCTCTTTAAGCAAGTTACTCTTTAAGTGAGACGCTCTTTATGCAAGGTTTGACTATTAAAGCCCTGTAACCAGAAATCTTCTTTTTGCTGGTTGAGTCTCTTGACTGCCACCATCACCACTTACCTATTCTACACTTTAATATTTTCTACTTGGAGGCCATAAAAAGGAACTTGAATAACTGCTTAAGCAGTACTATCATGGACATGATCACCTTAGTACCTTATATATTGTTATGAAAAGTTTAGCTGCTGGTTAATGAATCTAATAAAGAGCCTAACCTGGATCTTGACTGTCACTAGTGATGGATGCTTTTGTTACTCCAATAATATTTGTGTTAACTACTTTACTTAGATGTGTAAACAATCTTGGAACTGTGTCTATTTTTCCATCTACTTATGGATATACACACACTCAAAATTGCAGCAGAATTTGTTGCTGTTCAGCACCTTTATGTTGCTTTCAACTGTAGCAAGCCAATGTATCACTGACCTTCAAAAGGTCCCATTATTAACAACCCTTGTTGTGTCTTGTAATCCAAAGTCCGTGAATTGAACAATTATATCTCACTCTACATCTTCCTCTCTTGCTATTGCCTTCCACTTGTGTTTTCTTCTCATAATATGTACAAACTACAATAGCTTCAGTTTAATAATGGGCCCAGATCCAATGATAAGTCAACTTTTCTCTAAGTTGCATTGATACAATTGGGCCTACTCTAATTGTAACTTATTATGCTAAGTAAGTTCCAGTTAGAGGAGACACATTTGAACCAATGGAATTTACATAGATATTGACTTACTAAATCCTCATTGATTCAATGAGCCTACTCTAGTACAATTTAAGGAACAGGATTTGGCTATTTTAACTTTTTATGAGAGTTTAGGTTTGATTTGACTTAGAACTTGCTTAGTCTTCTAACGGTCTATGCAAGGGGTCGGCAACCTACAGCACATAGTGCCAAATAATCCAGCCCACATCCTTGCTCCAGCCACCACACAAATTGGCTGCAGACTCATTTACGATAGCTGTAAATATGTTTACAACAGCTGTGAATGCATTTACGGCAGCCATCAATAGTGCGGAGACCACCAGTCTGCCTCCCTAAACTGTCTGAGGGAGTGTGACATGGCCCCCAACTTTAAAAGTTTGGAGACCCGTGGTCTACACCAATCTGTAAAGGATTCCTTAGTGTTGAACAGTCTTTATGTTTTGGGTCAGGATTTATGATTATTTGTAAAAAAAATAATAACGAGCTACAATTGAATCCTGGCAAGACTGAGTAACTGTGGGTCAGGGCCCTCACGTTATCTCAGGAGCTACCATCTTTGGTACTGGATGGGGCTGTTTTTCCCCAGACAGACCTGGTGTGTAATTTGGGGGTCCTCCTGGACTCGTGATTCCTGCTCAATTAGCAGGTGGCAGTCGTGGCTAGGAGGGCTTTTGCACAACTTTGTGTCATATACCAATTATGCCCGCTCCTAGACCAAGACTCTTTGCTCTTGGTCACGCATGCTCTGGTTACCTCTAGACTGGACTATTGTAATGTGCTCCTCATGTGACTGCCCTTGATGACCATTTGGAGGCTGCAACTGGTCCAGAATGCAGCCACCCGGGTGGTGATGGGGTGTAGGCGTTCTACCCATGCCTCACCACTGCTTCGGGAACTGCACTGGTTACTGGTGTGCCTCTGGGTGAAATTCAAGGTGCTGGTAATAACCTTTAATGCCCTACATGGTAGTGGGCCAGGAGACTTAATAGACCGCGTTACCCCAAGAACATCTGTCCATCCCACTATAGCGGACAGTAGGAGCTCTCTAATTGTGCCATCAGCTAGAGAGG
Organism: Furcifer pardalis; assembly: GCA_030440675.1. NCBI lineage: Eukaryota > Metazoa > Chordata > Lepidosauria > Squamata > Chamaeleonidae > Furcifer > Furcifer pardalis. Next base: position 45,070,339 of record CP126894.1, on the reverse strand, counting down.
CTCATCTCTCTCGCACCAGAAGGAGGGCCTTCTCTGTGTCTGTGCCGGCCCTATGGAACCTCTTGCCAAATGAGTTGTGGCTACAGATGGAGTTGCTGCCTTTTAAGAAAGAGCTAAAAAATCTGGCTGGCAAAGCAGGTGTGGGGCACCAGGGGCATGGTGACCCCTGCATGCTGGCTCACATAACAAGATCACTCCCTGTCTCTTAACTGATGAGTGTGGGGTGGGTAATTTTGTAGGTATAGTACTTTTGATGGGTTTTTAAAGGGTTTTAGTTAAGCTTCTAATGCTTGTTTTTAATGCTGTTAGCTGCCCAGAGTCGCTGTTGAGTTGGACGGCAGTAGAAATTTGACAAAATAAATAAATAAATAGTATTAACTGTTGTACACCAACCAGACTAGGATAATATCCCAAATGGGTGGGATATAAATATAATACATCAAATAAAATAAAACGAAAAACCAAAATATTCATATTTTTTCACTGCCAGTCCTACTTTCACATAACAATTAGAAATATCATAGCATAAGCAATCTTGACCTTGGTCTTCAATGACACACCTTTACACTGAATCTTTTCTACTTCCTTCAAACTTTGAAGTCTCAGTTTTCTGTTTCCATTTGGATTGATGATCAAACCAAGGTACTGTATAGACATTTTTAAAATGTTAAATTCTTCATTGTCAAAATAATAGTTATACAGTTATTTTGCAATCCTTTTTCGTCTTCTTAACAAGTCAAGTATAATCCTGCTTTGTATTTCCATCTTTAACTTTCCTCAATAGTTGTTTCAAGTCACGGCCACCTTCTGCCAGTAATACGGTGTCTTTTACATAGCTTAAATTATTGATGATTCTTTGCATATGGATTGAACAGATTGGCAGCAAAATTACTCATAGAATATACACTGGTAGGGAGGTTAGAATAAGTTCTGTAGTGTTTATTTAAGATTTCCTTACCCTGAACATCCTGATCGATTGTTCCTAATTCATAAACCAGGATTCTACTGAATGTGTGGTGAGATAGAATGACCAGATAACATAATTTTCACTTGCAACTGGTTAAGTGGAAATTGCTTCTGTAATAGTACAAATCCCATGTACAGAAGGAAATAGTGGATTCCCTCTTATACAAAGGAGAACAGTCAAATTGCTTGCTATTTGATTAAACAGTGTTGTGTGGATTTTTGGCAATTCTTTTGTTGTTAAACTGCACGGTCACAGAGTTTGGCGAAGAATATCTTCAGGTCTCAGCATGTATTCCCTTTACCAAAAGCACAAGCACTTAATATAGAAAAATCAATTTTAAAGCAGTTTAAGTAGGAAAAAATTAATTTTATTTGCAGTTGCTACTTGGTCAGTTGCACCAGAAGAATAAATAGAGAAAAAGAGGTCTTTGTCCTTCTGTGATAGAAATATTCATTCAGGCAAAACATGCTCAGAGATCAGGAAAGAAAGGGATCAGCAAAGACAGAAGACATACATGATCAAAACAGGAAGGAAAGTGATGCTTTTCTTTTAATTCCAGAGGTGAGAAGAACTTTATTAATTGGTTAACGCTGATATAAAATCAATTTAGCCTACAAAAGTCCCTCCCAATTATACCCAATGTTAGCAGCTTGTGAGATTGTTAATTATCTTAACATGGGATTCAAACCATAGCCATATATTCCTCATTCAGGCCTTGCTTCATTCTGTTAACTGGATTACCCTAAATTCCTGCAGCTTTCACCTACAGCTATCAGCTGAGTTAAAAGATAATCCAGGTTTATAAAGCAACAATGTGCAATACATAAATATTAAATTCAGAAAGCAAGTGTTCATTATTGCTTCTACTTTTCTTGCTCAATTGAGAAATAGTGCAGTTTGAACTGATTGGTCATATCCTGAAAAATTTTCCTTACATGATTATGTCACTAATTTTCCAATAAAGAGTATGGAGGAATCAGTGGTTATCAATTGACTCATTGGGGCTTACTGAAAAAGTGACTACTGTGGAAGTCTGGCCGCAACTGTATGATGCTGCACAGACTTCATTAATTAACAGATGGCCATTTGGTTCAGGTTGGAAATGGGCTGGTCCACACAATTTATATGCTATTGTGAATGAGGCCACCCTGATCAGTGTCTACGTGCACCATTTTGAGTCCCTGCCAGGGAGCTAATGTTTTGTGTGTGAATAGAATGACTCCATTTTGGTGCAGTTTCAGCATTTGTGGTCAGTGGCATTGAACCAAAGTGGCTGGCTGGCTGTCCCTTTGCTGAATCCATTTAGTAATCTTAATAGAAAGCTTGATCTTGACCATGCTAAATAGGGTTCTTTGAGATGCAGGAATCACCACAAATGATATACAGTTGTATCTCGCTTAAAGAGCATAATGTGTTCCACAGGATTGCACTTTAAGCGAGTTTGCTCTTTAAGCGAAACACCATTGTAAGTGACCAATTGTGTGTGTGTGTGGGGGGGGGGATTGCAAACCCCAATTTATTTGTTAAGTGAGTTTTTGGTTGGTTTTATTTGTTAAGTGAAGCGAACATTCAGAGAAAATTCTGCTCTTTAAGCGAGTTACTCTTTAAGCGAGACACTCTTTATGTGAGGTTTGACTGTACTGAACCTCAAAGCAACCCTCTTTAGCATATTCTAGATTGATCCACCCCAGCATAATTTGACTATCTAGTCACAACCTGAAAAATCTTGACATTCCATTGCAACTGGCCATAAAATATCCTTGCTTCGAATGGAGTTGTGCCTGAACTAGTAATATTTCACCTAGGGGAAACTGAAATGAAGGATAAATTAGTTTAAACATGTTTTTTTCTTGCTCTGAAGAAACCAACTTTCAGCAATGCTGTGTGGAGAATAGAATTTAGCTGCACAAGTGCTATCAGTACTATACATATCATGGATAAATTGTGGAGTTGATGCATAACTGAATTGGGGATTATAAAATATGGCATTCTGAAAAGCAGCATATTTCATACCCTGCACTTTGCTTCTGCTTTCCTCACAGAATTATCCATTTGCAACCACTTTACACTAAACAACACAACCCCTTCCCTTTGTCTCTGTTTTAGATGAACTGAGTCACGGGAATAATTTATTCCTAAAAGCAAACACATGGAGGTTTTTTGTTTTTTTAAAAAAAGCACCCTACATTCTACAACCAAAGCCCAGATTCAACAAAATGCTTTCTCTGTCAGATAAATGCTTCTGCATTGTTGAGGAACTGGAGAACAGTATTGGAAATGACACAGAATGAGGTGACTTGATAAATATTCTATGAGAAAAATGCTGAAACACTGCAGTATTTTTTTTAAAGAGTGAACACAGTATTTTATTTCCCAACTCCCACTCCCAATTAATATTCAATCTTTCTTTTGACTCTTTTAAAAATATCCTTAGGGCCACAATTTTCAAACACAGACAGCTAACCTGCAAAATATAAACATAGCAAACAGGTAAATGTGCATGCAAGAACAACAATTTACATTTGCAAAACAGGTAATTTCACGCACTAGCAGTAGCCTGCACATGCAGTTACTCATTTTGTTCATGCTTATGCAAGACTCTAGTGCACAATTACCTGCTTGAGAATGTGCATATATTTACAAGCATAAACCATTAACGTTTTGCCCTTAAAGCAACTTTGTGTGTCCATAAACATTTGCTTCTGCCTTCAGCAATGATTCCATACCATACTATTCCCCCTTCCTTGACTGTCATACTGAACATAAGAGTACACTCACCTTGTATTTTTGGAAGACCAAAATTAAACAAAAAAAAAAAATCCATGCTGGGCTTTCCTTTCTAACTACCCTCAACAAAACACTAGATTAGACCTTAAAGGCATGAACTCTTCTAGGATGTCCATAGAAGAAAAATTAATTGGGAATTGCTATGCTGATCAAAAAGTGCTCATTTATGGGACAATTTTTTTCTAGCTACAACTAGAGGAGGAGTTACCTCGCTAGAAAAAAAATAGTTAAACAGGATTCTGGATGGGACAACTCAGGGCTTGGAACAAATGCAGCCTAAGATTTAAACAGGGTTTAGGAAGTTAGTCCTAAAAATAAATAACTGATGGGCAAATAACAGGGACTTCTGTCATCATTTAGCATAAACCTTCATGGACTGAAACCCACTTCATCACGTGTTTGGAGTAAGACCAAAGATTTACTGCTAGGAGAATAAACAGCACTGAAATTACAACTGCAACTATTATTCTAAGTAAACAAGAATCCAAGTTTCCAATTAGAAAAACATGTCACACTCTCTCTTTCATGTCCTGATCAGACCCTTAACTGCCAAAATGAGGCCACTTTCTTTGCTTTGCCGGACTCTGTGTCTCTCTACCTTTGCACCATGTGTTGTTGTCCACCAGCAGTTCCCACTTGAGCATGTTGGTCTTGCATTTAGAGATTCCAGCCCTCAGCCTATTCAGGGTCCTCCAGGTGACATAGGGGAGGCTGAGGTCTTCAGCTATATCCACCATTAATGATGTTCCTTTCCCATTGTTGATACTGGAAAGATAAAAGGAATCCTAGTTCTAGTTACTTTATTTTGAATAGCAAATCCCAGAATTTGCCAAGAAATCTAACAGGCAGAATCCTGTGATATGTGGTCCAAAAGCAGTCATTTAAGGAGAAGCATTTCTACCTACCTGTGGGTTTTCATCATCATTGTAAGGAAACTGTTCCTGGTGATGTGTAAGAGTCTTATGCATAGGAGTCTGAAGAGATCATGGGACAGGTAGTTCTTTAAGAGCCTCTTTCTATAAAGCCTCATAGGCAGTGAGACTACCTGTCCCATACTCTCTTGAGACTAAAGGAATACCAGTATAGGTTGAAGCATAAATCAGAACAGATAAATGACAATCTAAACCTGAGGCATTCTCTTTCTCTCTGAAAAAAGTAGAGTTGGGCACGGTTACCTTCAATACATGCAAGAGGGATGTGCAATGAAGCAGAAAAGAGAAGGTGCCAGTATGGTGGATATCTTAATAAGTTTTATGAAATGTTCAATTGTCTTTGGTGAAAGACAAAACATCTAAATATAGATAAGTAGCAATACATGTAGGGTGAAGAAAAGTTTTTTGCAGGCTAAATATAAGAGAAGATAGATGAATAGCTTGGTGGTTTTGGTATCAGGCTGTGTAGCCAGCAGCTGAGAGTTTAATTCTCCACTGTGAATTGCAGGAGAAGAGCCAGCCTGCTTGGGAAAAAAATGCTTGGTAATTTGGCTGGTGTATGTGTGTGTGTAATCATGGGCAAGCTGTTCAGTCTCAGGACACACCCAGAAGTAGGGAATGGTAAAGCACTTCTGTGTATTCTCTACCTAGACAACCCAGAACTGACTTGAATGCACACAATTATTATTAAATATGAGATGAGAGTTTAGAGTTTTTTGTGAACTGCTCAGAGAATGCTTGCACTATGGGGTGATGTATAAATTAAAATAATAAATGAATATCTTCTAGGTAGACATTAGGAGGTAGACATTCCAACCAAAAGGAGTGGGAAAAATAGGAAAGGAAAAATTACAGAGAACATTGACAATTGTCATAGAACATCCAAAATTGGTGATAGCATAGACAGCCTTGTACAAATGAGCTGGTTAACATATGTATTTAGATTCTTGTTTAGATTCCAAAGGGAAACAGCCTTCCCTGCTGCTCCTCTCCAGCTATTAGAATTATGAAATACATTCCTTTACATAATCAGAATGTTTGTGATAGTTTGTGATGTGGACACCATTTAGTCATAGATTACAACTCTAAAGGAGGTCTTAGTCTTTAGAGGTGTGAGGTCGAGCAATTTCTGGAAATACATGACAACAACAACAAGACATCTTGTTGTGGAAGGAGAGTAAAAACTGGACAATGTGAGTCCTGCCAACATTGAACTCCTAGTCCTGATCAGATCTAATTTGAGACCAGAAAAGGATCTAATTAGGCAGTGTGGGTATTCTTTTTCAGAATAAAACTGAGTGAAATGAGCTTCATAGTTCTCAAGAACTCAACAGACAGGAATGCTTATCTATCCCAAAGCACTTAATGGAGTATGCTAGTTATAGTATTTCATAAAATAAACAAGATACCCTACGGAGTAGGTTAAAAATGAGATGGCTTCCTCCAAAGTCTATTCATCGGCATTATATTTCCAGGCTCCTCTTTCTCAAATGGCAACCATCAGAAAACAAAACTGCAGACGAGTGACATCTGTTCCTTAGTACACTGCAGGCTACAATGCTAATGGCTTTGGAGTGGGGTCTTAGAGCATAATGGAGTTGAGTTGGCTGGCTGCTGTACATTATCCTCCAGCAATTTGCAGCCTCCCACTTGCCCTTTTTATGCAAGCTGGATAGACTGAAATATTTGCAAACCCTGACATGAGCATCTTGCTGTATGTTTTCTTCTGACATTGTACATTTTAATGAAAGTTTGGCAGCACAGTACCTTAGTCTGTTCTCCTGTTGGCCTTATAGCATCACAGGATTTGTGTAACTATTGCAGATCTTTGGGAAGACCATGCTCAACACTTTTTGTGAGCAGACTTTAAGAATTTCGAGTTTTGTCAGTGTAGGATATTTCGAAATAGTTACCTGCTTTTTAAAAGAACTGCTCAAATTCCTCAAGCCAACATGAAATAATAACACCATAACACAGACATAGGCTTTATATCTTACATATTACAGTATACTGAGTTCCATTAGTGGTAAATGCAATTATAAATTCTTCACTGTGGGAGGGGGTTTTCCCTGAAACCTTGAAACACGCCGGTGCGCCCCTCCGAAAAAAGTCATCCCTCGACCCTATGGTACTTTCCAAATACTGGCCGGTATCCAACCTACCCTTTTTGGGCAAGGTTTTGGAGAAGGCAGTGGCGCGACAGCTACAGGAGATCCTGGATGAAGTGGATTATCTAGACCAGTGGTGCCCAAACTAAGGCCCGTACGGGCACGTTTTACTTCTGCTTTGAGGAGTGACGAGGGCTTCATTGGCCAGATGAATTAGTGTCAAGGACCGCACCCAGCCCCCGGACCTTAGTGACTGGCTCACTGAACCACATGATCGACCCAAAAAGTTTGGGCACCCTTGATTTAGACCCTTTTCAGTTAGGATTCAGGCCCGGATATGGTACGGAAACTGCATTGGTCATACTGGTGGATGATCTCTGGAGAGAGTTGGACAGAGGTTATCTGTCCATCCTGGCTCTTCTTGAACTCTCAGCAGCTTTCGATACCATCGACCATGGTATCCTTCTGGAAAGGCTCTGAGGATTGGGGATCCAGGGCACTATGTGGTCCTGGTTTTCCTCATTTCTAAAGGGCCAGACCCAGTCGGTGTGGTTGGAGAGCGAGAAGTCCAGCCCTAGGCCCCTTCAATATGGGGTGTCTCAGGGCTCAGGGCTCTCACCTCTCCTATTTAACATCTACATGAAACTGCTGGGTGAGATAATTCATTCCTACAGGGTGAGGCATCATCAATATGCAGATGACACCCAGCTATACATCCAGTCCTATCCAGGTGTCTGGAATCTGTCAGGTTCTGGATGGGGGACAAAGGGCTACAGCTGAATCCTAGCAAGACTGAGGGGCTGTGGGTTGGGGATCCTGTGTTATCTCGGGAGCTACCATCTCTGGTCCTGGATGGGGCAGTTTTGCCCCAAACAGACTTGATGAGTAACCTGGGGGTGCTCCTGGACTCACGACTACTGCTCAAAGAGCAGATGACAGTCGTGGCCAGGAGGGCCTTTGCACAACTTTGTGTTATTCACCAGTTACACCTGCTCCTAGATCCGGACTCCTTGCTCATGATCCCCCACACTTTGGTCATCTCCAGACTTGATTACTGTAATCCGCTCTATGTGGGGCTGCCCTTGACAACCATTCAGAGGCTGCAGCTGGTCCAGAATGTGGCTGCCTGGGTGGTGATGGGGTACATGTGTTATGTGCATGCTTCGGGAGCTGCACTGGTTGCCAGGGTGTCTCTGGGTGCAATTCAAGGTGCTGGTAATTATCTTTAAAGCTCTACATGGTAGTGGGCCAGGATACTTAAGAGACCGTGTCACCCCAAGAACATCTGTCCATCCCACCAGAGCTGACCTGAGAGGCTCTCTAGTTGTTCCATCGGCCAGAGAGGCACATCTCTCTGGCACTAGAAGGAAGGCCTTTTCCGAGTCTGCTCCAGCCCTATGGGACCTCCTGCCAACTGAATTGAGTCTCCAGACAGAGCTGCTGCCCTTGAGGAAGGGTGTAAAAACATGACTTATGGGACAGGTTTGAGGTACTGGCTGCACGTTAACCCCAGCCTGTTGGCTAATTTGAGCCCCTCTCTCCCTGAACTCTGAATCTTTAATCTTTTAATCATTGTGACTTAATGTTTCTGATTTTATCTGCTATTTTTAATTTGTTGACCTTCTTGGATTTTTAATCTGAATTGTTTGGAGAAAGGCCTTGATTAATTCCACAGTTGTTAATGTTTTTAGTATGTTTTTATGTCTGTTAACCACCCTGAGTACTTCAGTGAGTAGGGAGGTATTTAAATTTGAATAATAAATAAATAAATAAAAATGACAGAGGTCCATTATTACAAATCTCTCAAAAACAAAAACAAAACAAAACCCATCCCAATATTAAAACAAGCACATAATCAAAAATTGCCTGTGGAACTTGAAAAGCAATTTACAACTTCTTCCTTTTTAAAGGCTGGTCAGAGAGTTCATAGGGCACTGATAACCATAGTGACAAATTTTTAAAAATCTACTTACCTGTTAGTTTGACCAAGAATTCTTCTCCATGTTTTATCATTCTGACACAATCAATTAGAAAAGACTTTGTGACAAAATGCGGCAGCCCGGGTAGTGATGGGGCGCGGGCGTTATGCTCGGGCCTCTCCACTGCTTAGGGAGCTGCATTGGTTGCCAGTTTGTCTCCGGGTGCAATTCAAGGTGCTGGTCATTACCTTTAAAGCCCTATATGGTAGTGGGCCAGGATACCTAAGAGACCGCGTCACCCTAAGAACATCTGTCCGTCCCACCAGGGCGGATCGGAGGGGCTCTCTCGTTGTACCATCGGCTAGGAAGGCTCACCTCGCTAGCACCAGGAAGAGGGCCTTCTCCGTGTTCGCCCCGGCCCTCTGGAACCTCCTCCCAACTGAGCTGCGCATGCAGACAGAGCTCCTGTCCTTCCGGAAGAGCTTAAAGACCTGGCTGGCAGGACATGTGTGGGGTTCCAGGGATGTGGGATCCCATGTGGGGTGGTTAGTCTAAGGATTTTACCCTTCTGACGACACCCCCAGATACTGTTTTAGTCTATGAATTTTTAAATTTTTTATTGATGTGTTTTAACTTGGGTTGTAAGCCGCCCAGAGTCGGGCTTGCCCGATTGGGGCGGGTTAGCAAGTATGAAATATAAATAAATATAAATATAAATAAATAAATCAAAGGAGAACAGGATTTTTGCTTGTGCTGGCTTCACCCCCATTTTCAAGGGTCTTGTAGAAATATTGTTGGTTAACTCTAAACTGAATTTTGCTGAAACTACATTACCTGGTTGTCATAACACTGGATCTTTTCTGCAATGGCCACAACTCTTTGTTTCACCTCTTCAATTATAACTGCTATTCTCTTGTTGCTAAAGTCATACTTTGTTATCAGGCTGCTTTTGATCTCCTTATCTTTTAGATTTCCTTGTCTCAGATTTTTCAGATAACTAAAGTTCAATCAAAAGTTTTAAATTTTCAGTTCCAAGCGAATTTTCCATTTTGTTTTTCCTATTTTAATCCCCTGACTCTTTTGGACTTTCAAACCTAGTTCTTTGGTAGTAACATAAGCTGCTGCATACATTCGTTGATTTGTTTGAGCTAATGTTTCTGTTGGAATATTTTGGACCGTTTCATTCACTTTCTTCAATATTTTGGCCAAGTTTTCTTTATTAACTTGGTTCAGTTTTGGCAGTCAGACTCTTTCTGTCATTTTCATTTGAACTTTAATCTTCTCAACTAATTCATCACTGGCCATTGGTTCTGCAAGGTCTTGTTCAACTGTTGTTTTTGGTTTCTCAGTAGCCCTATTGGTCTCCTCTCTTTCTTTCACTACTTGCATCTCTATTTGTGAATCAGCTGCCTTATAAATTATGCTCGGGTCTGGATCTTGCACTGATCTGCTTACAATCTCTTGTAATTCAAATTCAGTCAAGAATTTGTGTCTCAAAATAACACATCTCTGGTCCATTAGTCTTTGCTCACCAATTTCCAAATCTGGGTGATTTTCTTTCCAAATTTGGTTTATACGTTTTTGAAATACATGTTTTTATGGCTCAGACTGGTAATAGGCTTTCAGGATTTTTGCAAAGAAACGCTGCTCAGGGAGTGCCCAAATGAGGCTCCTTTCATGTTCCCATGAGCTGGGACAGAGATGGGTGCTCAATCTGTGATGCAGTACCTGGGTCCCAAACTGCTGACTTGCCAGCCTTCCAGCTAACAGGTCAAACATCTTAACCACTGAGCCATCGCAGCCCATTGAGAGACCAGCTAATATAGGCATTACTAGTGGGTTGAAATATCTTTCAGCTATGAATTATTCTCTGTGCTAACCATGAATCTTCCTTTTCCATAGTTGTCAGTCTCTTGGTGAATCCTCCTGTGCCTCACTTACTGCAGAACTTCAATCCTGATAGGAAAATCAATGCTTCCAGGAAAGGTGCGAACAGATGTTTTATCTCCACATTGTGAGCATAAATGCAAGCAGTCTGATGTAAATTGATCAGACTGTAGAAACAAATCATTTAAGATTTGTGCAGTGATTAATAACAGAAGCCAGTAATAAAATCCCCCACCACCACCACCACATCTGTTAGAGAGGCTTTCTTGTTTGCCCCATTATGCAAATGTGCCATAAATAAATACATTACTTGGTTTAGCAGCTGGTTAGAAAACATTGTTTTAGGTGATTATTTTTAATGCATTGTTTTTATCACTGATGGCTGCTAATGTGAACTAATTTACTTTTGTTCATGTAAAGGATCATATACATTTGAAATGGGGGAAATCACTTTACAAAAAATAAAACCTGGTAGCAACTTTTATTGATGTACAGATAATGCAGAATGATCAAGCTGGTATGTCAGGTCCAAATTCCAAGCTCAGTAGCAATTTGTTTGTACCTAGAAGAAGGCACATATGTGTTCAATGGTTTCCTGTTGGCAACGGTGTCAGACAAAGGTGCATTTTACCCCCTTATCTCTTCAATCTGTATGCAGAATATATCATATGAAAAGCCAAATGGGCATCAAGATAAGGAGGAGGGAAAATAGGTGGAGAAAACATCAATAATTTAAGATAGGCAGATGACACCATCATTATGTCAGAAAGTAGCAATGACTTGAAAGGAAAGAGATTTGTTTAAAATATTGTATGACCTTGAGGGGTGTTCTTTTGTGAGCTTTAAGACAAGAGTGCATTGGCAACTGGAATGCAGCTGACAGGAAGCAATTTGAAGAGCCCATTTTTTTCTCCAAATGATAAAACAGACTCCTCCTCTGCTGTTTCTCCCTTCACATCACCCAAGAAACATCACACCCCCATTCTTTCATGTTGATATCAAGTCTTCCCTTCTTCTTACCTCACAAAGGCCCAGTGTGTTGCAGCTGATTTTCTCTTTTCCTTCAAACAGCAGGGACAAAACGTCTTCCCTCACTAAGCCTCTACAATTTTAGGTGTAACATGAGAGGTCAAATCTATTTGAATGCTGTTGGGGGTTGTTGTTTTTTTAGCCATTTTGGATGTCACATCACCCGCTGGCTAGGGGACCATGACATGTGCCCTCCACTTTCACAAGTCCCAATGGATCTAACTAAGGACTCTTTGGTGAGTTTTAGTCCCAGCCTAACATCATTGACAAAAGATGGGCAACACTGTCTAGTTAGACCATTCAAGCCCTCACGCCACAACAAGGCTCTCACCTAGCTGGGGTTCTAGAACGCTATTTAAGTTTATCCTCCATTTCAATCATGGTGACTAGTTTGATGGAATTATATGCTAGAGCAGGAGTTCTCAACCTTTTTAAGCCGGGTGCTGGGTCACCATTTTGCCCTTCCTCCACCACATGGCAATTCCTGGTGTGGTGGAGGCAGTGGGGGACCACATGAAATGGTGCCATGCACCACATTCAGCCTGTGGGTCACAGGTTAAGAATCCTTGTGCTAGAGATTTAGATAATCCAATGTAGTCATTTTTGACAAGCAGCAATATGAATGTATTCAGTGGGAAATCACTTGATTTGCTCTTCAGTCATGTTTGAAGGGACAACTCTTTCGGAACCACTTTTCTTGCATTGTGAAGACAATCTACTTCATGCCATGTGTCCTTTATTTTTTATAGTTTACAATAGCCAGACACTATTTACACAACAGTAAGCTGGATGTTACTGGGAAACAAGTAGAGAATCCCCTCCTTCCTACTGATATAATGAATGCAGGAGCTGCATCCGGGTAATAGGAAAGGTAGGGGGGAGGATCATTTATGGGTGGGGACTTGACAGAATGCAGAGCTATATATATTTAGTGATGTGACACACATTGTGATTTTACAGGAGAAAAACAGGATAAAATATTTTAAGGAAGGAAGGAAGGGATGGCATTAGTCTATAACTCCACTTTTGAGAACTTTGACTTGCACTTGAACCAAATACCATGAATACCTAGAAGAACCTATTTCATGTCAGTTTATCAGTTTCTTCCCTGCTTTGACATCATAATCGCGTGTCATCAAGTTAATTGTGACTTATGGTGACTTTCCCCAGGATTTTCTAGCTGAAAACAATCAGAAGTAGTTTACCGATTCCCTTTTCTGGAAGCACTCTGGAGCTGTGCAAGGCTATACAGGCCTGTGAACCTCCTATCGCTGGCTCCACAGCCAGGTACCTAAACCATTGACAATCCAAATTATAAGGAATGATTTCTTCCCAAGCAATTTGGAATCCTTTCTGGTAAGCAATGCATGTTTTCCTGCTACTTTGTTTGTGTCAGAAGCAATTCAATAGTGCTTTTGGAGTGAAAAGATCAGCCAACAAGTCACTGTTTTTGCCCACGAGATGTCCAAATTTGTGCACAGTTTCCACATGTTGGGGAGGAGTCTATTTCTGCATCCTCTCTTTTCCTGCTGCCTTCATTGATATACTTCTTCAGGTGCTGAATCCATTCCATATATTGGCTATCATTATGATGATAATCTTCCTGTTCTTAACGCCTTGGAACAGTTCTTCCGAGGACATGCCACACCAGGCTCTCAGTTTCTTCAGCCATGAATTCCATCTACATCCAAGGCTTTCTCTTCTCAGGGGTCTTTCCTTGCAGAGCGAGTTGGAGGATTCTATATTTCATGTTGTTCCTCATGATATGGGCTTTTCTTTGTTTAATGGTTTTAAACAGTTCTTGTTCTTTATCCACCTGGTGCAACACTTCCAAATTAGTCACATGGTCAACCCATGAGATCCTTAGTGGCTGTCTGTAGATCCACATTCAAAAGCTTCAATTTTCTTTTCAGAGTCTTTAGTTAATGTCCACTCTTCGACTCCATACAGCAACACTGGGAATACGTAGCATCTCACTGTTCCGACCTTTCTAGCGAGAGTTAGATCTCTACTTCATAACAAATGTCACATTTTTATGAAGATAGATCTTGATTTTTCTATATGGTTTTATATTTTTATCTTCTAGAAACCTATTTTGTTTTAAATTACAAATGTTACTTTAAAAAAGAGAGAGAAAGAGAGAGAGTGATCCGGGCATACAAAGTGATATACATTTGTCCATGTCCATGTTCTGATGTAAATGATGAAAGATTATCATAAGGAAGCTTGAATTTCTATTGTAATAAATACTAAAGAACTAGCTATAATCCAGATTTTTGTTAGGGGGTGTAAGTGTTCATCCTACACCCTGACTAGTTTCAAGGCATGTTGTGACTGTATGCCTTTAAGGCAGTGATGGGATGTTGTCAGATATGGACAAAGATTCCTGTGCATTTTAATTGAGGACCATCTTCGCCTACCGAGCAGAGAAGGATTTGGGTAAGTGTCCATCAGGAGGACAGAAGCTGTTGGACTCTGTTTTTTGACTTGTACCTACAGCTTGTATATGACCATTGGGCTGGACTGTATAGACTTGTGTATAGAACCTATGAACCGCTTCAGTGAACTTAACTGAGTAACCAAGAGACCACTCTGTTTTGTGTTACAGTGTATACACTTGCATTTTTACCTCCTGAGTAAACCAGCTTTAAGTTTGCCTTTGCACCAAGAACTGTCTGCCTGTTTTGCCTTTTTACATCAGGAGCCAACCTTGCCAGGTGTGTAACACTTGCAGACCGCTGCACACCTCTCTGCTTACTGCTTTATACTAACAATTTTTTTAAGGGGAAAGGCAGTACATAGGTATCTTTTTGAAAATGCTACCCCTCCCTCCATTTTTCAATCACATACAATTATTTTTGAAAAGTGTCTCTATCCTTGCCAAAGTCATTGTTAAATAAGTCAGAGGTTCTTGATGAACAGCCTCTTCTTGCTTAGTCTTTTTCTGAGGATTGACTTCATCATCAGGGTTTTGTTTTGATTAATCTGTATTTTTATACTCAGCTTTTATATTGCTTGGTGGATTATTATGTTTTGCGAGGTGTACCCCTTTTTATGTTCAGTAGTATAGATTTTTGAGAAATAAAGTCATGGGGGGATGTAATATATCAAGCAAATTTTATAGTTCAATGCTTGGTCTGGTTTTAGGGGCATTTTGTGAATAACCTTGCCTAGCATAAATCTTCCTTGTGCTGTAAGGTCAGACCACAAAACTGACTAATTATGCTTAGGGTCAAGGATGCAAAAAGCCACTTCATCCCAAGCACTTTGCTCAACTTGAAGCCCTTGAAATTTGCTTCAGATTTAGCTTCAAATGAAAATCAGCAGCAGTAGCTTTACTGTTATAGCCCTTATTGAGTATGTGCATCATTAAATATATATGTGACCACTGGTGAAAACTGCATTGCAGGAAAAGAATTCACACCACATGTTCTGCATTTTTAATCCAATAAGAAAAAGAGAGGGTGTGAAAAGAAGAAGAGGGAAGAGAGAGGAGAGCACAGCTTTCTTGATGGGAGAGCAAAGCAAATAAAATGACAGTTCTAGTAGGGCAGCACTAAGAAGCTCAAAAATTAATATTAAGACAAAATTAGTGAAGCTGGAAATGAAATCACTGCAGAGCACTATGAATAATCCTGTGGGAATGATTAGTATTGGGGGGAAATGAATAAAACATGTTGTTACACGGCTGCAGCGGATCCTTTTTCAATACATTGTATAACCAGAGAGGGCAGCAGGATTGTAAAAATGGCCACCAGAGAGGAGTTTCAAGCAAAACAACAAACATGAAATACAGTTATAGTACTGGTGGGTAAGACGCTGACTGGAAGGCGGTAGGTCAGCAG
Source organism: Furcifer pardalis (assembly GCA_030440675.1). NCBI lineage: Eukaryota > Metazoa > Chordata > Lepidosauria > Squamata > Chamaeleonidae > Furcifer > Furcifer pardalis. The sequence continues at coordinate 45,054,865 of CP126894.1, read as the reverse complement.
TTCAATCCCCAAATACTGCAGGACAAAATGAGCTCCCATCTTTGTCCCAGCTCCTGCCAACCTAGCAGTCGAAAAGCAAGAAATTGCAAGTAGATCAACAGGTACCACTTCAGTGGGAAGGTAAACAGTGTTCCATGTGGCTAATTATGCCTGCCACATGACCACAGAAACATCCACAGAGCTCTTCAGCTTTGAAACAGAGATGAGCACTGAACCCTAGAGTTGGATATGACTGGTTTTCGAGCAAGGGTGACCTTTACCTTTACTGATGTGAAACAAGCAGATTAGCAGGAAATTGGAGCACCACTGTCCTCACACAATATAACATTTTTGGCCCTCATCTGTCAGTTGTCAACATCATGCACAAGTGTTCATACCAAGAAGCTGATGTTTTGGTAAGTAAGCTAATGATGCCTGTCTGTAACTTATAGTGTATAGTCAGGATTGGTGAGTGTTTGGATCTGTTCACTTGTCAGTGTAAACATACCAAATTTGCAGATCCTGGACTTAAAAACACAGAATGGAATGCAGTTAGATGACTGGTCCTGTATATATAGCATTTAACATTTTTAATGAATATTGCATACAAAACTTTATGAATTTTTTAAAAAAGAACTAACAAAACATCAACAGTGATTGAAATATTGTAAGTCTAAACTGGATTCTACCATTTGACAGCTACTTTGTTCTTTTCAGGAGTTGCCAAAAGAAGCAAGGAATAACGCAAATGTCTCTTGGAAACCAACTAAGAACTAAGTCCTAGATGTATTTAACAACTGTTGTAGGAGATCCACAACTTAAAGGAAAGCGCTACAGGTATACAGCCTTTAAAATTCTAAAATCAAATGCAAATATGAAAGTTTGTTACATGGGTCTACCCTTCCAATCCCCCTCCTGAAACTCTACTACCTAAATCAGGGATTCTCAGCCTTTAGCCCATGGGCTGGATGTGGCCCATGGCACTATTTCATTTGCCCTCCCCTCCACCACCTCCATCACACCAGGAAGTGCCATGTGGTGGAGGAAGGGTAAAATGGCAGGCTGTCTGAGGGAGCGTGACTTGGCCCCTGGCTTAAAAAGGTTGGGAATGCTTGACTTAGATCAAGAGAATTGAATCTCCTGCCTCTCCAGCTCTCTCATTCTTTCTCAACTGAACTCTTAAATCTCAGCCTCTTCCTAAAATTTCCCCACCCATGGTCTGAAGCACATAATCCAAAAGGGATTATAAATCCCCAAAAATAGTTTTGGGAAATTTCTATACAGTATCTGAATAAGCACACACACAAAATGTACATTTGAAAAATGTATACAGGTGTAGCCATACTGGAAAATGTGCATGAAAATACATAAGTTTACCTGAGCTGACAAAAGCAAAATAGAGCTCATCAGGTTTACGTATCCCTAGCACATAGTGGTACAGACTGAAAACAGTGATTAGCAAAATTACTTTTCAAATCTTCAAATGAATTCTTCATGTGGCCTTGGGCAAGCTGCTATCTTTTAGCAGCAGTTGCTTATCTACAATATATGAATCTACAAAGAGCCATACTTCATCAGACCAAAGACACAGTCTAGTCCGGTATTTTGTTCCTTCCCAGGTACACATGGGAAGACCACAAGCATGAAGTGACTGCAATAGCAATTTTCTACTAATAGTGCAAAAAAAAGGTCATTCCATTTCTGACACTGGAGGAAATACATAGGTGTCATGGCTAGTAGCCATTGATTTCCTTATTCCCCATGCATTTGTATAATTCATTTCAACACTGTCCAGTTTGATGTGAAGTGATAATAACATATCCATTAGTAACAATAATGATGCAGCATATCATCCTTTTAAGTGATAGATTTTAAAGAACTTGAAATGATGGTTATAAAATTCTATCTTGCAGCTCTAATCTGAATCTTTATATTCAAGAAATAACCTTAAACTATTTCTTGGATACAAAAATTCTCCCTTTTCCATGATTAAATGCAGGCAGGGGATTATGGGTAAAATAATCAAAATACTTTGCTAATAATTAAGGTGTGAGAAGACTGTTAACTATAGATTTTGTTGGTTGAAATAAATACCAACTGGTGTACCTTTACACTGTATAATGAAGGTAATGTCATTAGACAGCAATGGAAATCTTTTTAATTTACTTTAATTTTGATTTAATTTAATTGTTTATATTTCCCCACTACACATTATAAGGCTCTCTAGTAACCTCTTTTGCCCTGAAGAAACCTTTGGGAGCCTTGAGATGTGGGGGCAGCTTTCATACTGGAAAATTGCTGGTCACAGCACCCAAAGGCTATACCAGGGCAAAAAGGATGTCTATGGGGTATAAGAACCTGATGGAACGTAAGGTAAAGGTCACCCTTGGTCAAAAGCCAGTTGTGTTGACTCTAGGGTTCAGTGCTCATCTCTGTTTATAGCCAAAGAACCAACACTGTTTGTGTCTGCAGACATTTCCTCAGACATGTGGCAGGCATGACTAAACACCAAAGTGCACAGAATGCTGTTTACCTTCCCACCGAATTGTTCCAGTTTATCCTACTTGCAATTTCTTGCTTTCGAACTGCCAGGTTGGCAGGAGCTGGAACTGAGAGGGGAGCTCAATCTGTTGTGCAGCACTCGAGTCTCAAAGTGCTGACATGCCAAACTTCTAGTTATCAAGTTCAGCATCTTAACCACTAAGTCATTGCAGTCCCATTGAAGGAACATAGGAAGACTTAAATTAGATTAAATGTATCTATCATGAGCTGATGATGTTATCATCTTTGTAAATCATAAAGTTGTACCAGACAATAAATTAAACAACAAAGAGTCTTCTGGTACCTTAATGACTAACAAGGCAGTGAAGGTGTAAAAACGTTCATTTAAAAACACTCATCTTAGAAAGCAAAAGTAATGATGTAACAGGACAAGGAAGGCCAAAGCTGGAGACTGATAGCACAAGTGACAATGAAAAGCCCAAGCTCTCCTGGAAACCTTAATTGTGAAGGAATTCCTCTGTCCATGTGAGATTACAATTTTCAGTCCAATCAGTCAAGCACTGGTGTGTGAAATGTGTGCCATCATGCAGGATATAAATCAGGTAAGTTATAGTAATATTGCGAATAGGTTTAAATACCATCTAAATTGCATGGCTTTGGACTATTAGAGAAGGAAGATGGAAAACTAGTTGAGAGCAGTAAATTTTAATCCTCCACCCACCCTAGATCAGAGCTTTTGTATCAAAAAACCTCCCCCCCCCCCATTTTCTTCATTGTTTGGACATAGACAAATGCATACAAATATTTCAGAATAGTTGGATGCAGATTCAAGGAAGTTGGCTATGTATCAGTCATGATTTACAAGACTAATAATTTGGACCAAATCTAAACAGGTGGCATTCAGACACCCCTAATATTACTCACTGTTTTGAAAGTTCAGGAATTGAATTCAGAATTGCTTCTTTTGTTTTCCTCATCAGGAAGGAAAAAAGAAGAGCAGACTTGGACTTATGCCTGTCATCACTGCTAAAGAGATGACTGGCATTTTCTAAGTTTATTCCTTCAGCCATCTGTTAGGCACCTTGAAGCTCAAAGTGATACAAGGTAGTATATGGATAACCTAGTGCTGCATTATTATATTTCTGGAGCAAACTTTGAATATTTGATGTAATTCCTATGTTTTCTAAGTTTCAAATTTAACTAAAAGATGAATTAAAATTATTTCAAAAAATAAATATATCCAATTGCTGCTAATGTGCAGGGTGTATCTATCTAACCCAGTGTTTCCTGACCTTTGGTTTTTGGACTTCAACTCCCAGAAACCTAAGTCAGTACATTGGCTGATCAGTGCTTTGGGGAATTTACATAAGCTTTTACAAAAACCAAAGTTTGAGAAACACTGATCTAACCAAATGTGAACTATTCCATTCTGTTTTATTCCATTGTAGGGGTTGCCAACCTTTTTCAGTGACCCCCCTCCCATTTACAGCTGTTGTAATTGTGTTTGCAACATAAATATGTTTATGACAGCCGTAAATGAGTCCGCGGCTGATTCCAACAGCAGCAGTGGTGGCAGCTATGGTGCCTGAAGCAAGGGTGGAGGGCAGATTATTTGGCACCTCAGGCCAAATCCAGCTCACGGGCTGTAGGTTACCTACTGCTGTACTAGAGTATGGTTCCTTCTTATTCAGAATGACTAGCATAACAGACAGCAAAGCAGTAATTCTTCCATCATCTTTCCTCAAGAAAACTGGACATAAAATAGGAGAGAGAATGCTATACATTTGTTTAACCAGTACTCCTTCTTTCATGTCTCGATCAAACCTTGGATGGCCAAAATGAAGCCACTTTCTTAGCTTTGTTATTGGCCAAACTTAAGTCCTCATCAGTACATGTTTCTGGCAGTAATTAGCAGACCAGTAAATAAATCGGATCTTGTCTCTCAATATTCACAATGCATGTTGTTGTGTGCCAGGAAGCCCCAACTGAGCACGCTGGTATTACATTTAGGCACTCCAAACCTCAGCCTATTCAGAGTCCTCCAAGTGACATATGGGAGGTTGAATTCCTCAGACATATCTTCCTTTAATGTTGTTCCTTGCCCAATGAACTCCTTCCTCCATCTTCTAATTTGGTTTTGCTCTTGTGTACCCTTAAGTATGTTTGTCCTTGCCGTAAAGCCCTTCCTGGATCTGAAACAGCAGACTTGAGGCTCATATCCATTCAGAGGATGTTGAGGGTCATTCTCTTTCTTAGTTCTCTCAGCGTCTGCTGCTACTTCTCTCCTTATCTTATGTGGAGCAATACCAACATGAGTGTATATTTTCTCAACTGTTAGAGGTTGAAGGACTGAAGTGGAGAACTATCTCTATGGCTAAGAGTGGGAAAACAGCCCTCATGGCATTTATTTGTACACCCTTTTGTGTATTTTAATCTTTCAATTTTAGTTTTAATTTCCCATGCTATGCCAAATAAGATATTGTCCACCCAAGTTATACTGGCTTGAATTCCAACCTCATGTAGTGTAAGGATGCCATATTAATTTGGTTGCCAAAATTTGAACTTGTCACTCAGTGCCTATTTGGCCTACCAGCTGGCCTGATTTTAAGTAAGTTCTTTCTTTCCTTTCCTTTCAGACTCTAGCAGCCCTTGTATAACTAGAGATATAAGGTAAAGCTCATAGTCACTATTTTGATGAGGTGTTTTTGTGAAATACAGACCTTTCCAAGTGATTAACCAATAAATGAAACCACTCAGTTTGACTGGATTTTACAGACATTGTATAAACATTGTGGCTGAATATTGTAATTGTGAGAAAGGTTGGACCAAAGCTGGTCTGCAAATGGTTGAAATCTGTTTGTAGAAGTGTGTTCAATAGTGCACGGAAAGTAATGACATCAAAGTACTGAATGACGGCTGGGGGGTTATGGGAGCTTTATTCCCAAGCAGAAACCTTTCCAAGCTCTGCTATTATGCATCTTACTGCTTTCAGCTTTGACAGAGAATTTACTTGATGACCCTTGGGGTCCATTCCCTAGAATTTTTGAGTCTATGAATTTAGACTCATACAAATAACAAGTTTCATTTTATCTTCCATATGCTTCTGGAAGCTTAGCTGCTACTGCCCAGGAGAAAGAAAGAGATAGCTTAAATGAGGAGGAGGAACAAGCAGATGAAGAGTATAAGTTAGATGCTTCTTCTTCTTCTAAAGTCTATCCTAATTACAACTGAGGTATGGAATGTTCACTTCTATGTAAATAACATTGAGAGTACAGACTTGATAAGAGAATAACACTTACGACACAAGAACATGGAAACTATGATATTGACATCATTGCCCTTCATGAAATACACCTCCCAGAAGAAGGTGGGAGTTGTCTATACATAAAGCTGGTGTTGTCTATACATCTTCTGGAGCAGCCACCTAAGGAAGTCTCGCTCATATTGAGCTAGTTAGTTACCAATATTCCATCAATATGCTATTGCTCAAGGATAAAAACTTACTGCTTCTGCTCCCCCACATATAAAAATGGGATACCAGTGGCCAGGGTGTTGGTTAGCCCCTTTTGAATGTGGACATCTAGGAAGGTTTGGAACCACTGTAGGACAGTACTTCCAAGTCACACCCCAGAAAGATACCCAGATGTTAACACCATGTTTAATCATATTGAAAGCCACAGAGGTCCAGCTGAACCAACAGGGATAAACACACCCTGACCAGTTCTTGACATAGATCATACATCAAGGACATAATAGTTATCTCTGTTCCATAACCAGACCTGAAGCAAGACTGAAATGGATCTAGATCAGGGTTTCCTATCCTTGGGCCCCCAGGTGCTCTTGGACTTCAATTACCAGAAGCCCAAGTCAGCACACCTGCTGATCAGGGCTAATGGGAATTGAAGTCCAAGAACACCTGGGGACCCAAGGTTGGGAACCCCTGGTCTGGACTATCTGCTTCATTTAGGAACTTATGGAGTTTAGACACTACCACAAGGTCTGCAATCTTGCCCCAAAATCTAATATTTGAGACTGGCTGATAATTATCCGATACAGTGGGATTCAAGGGGGACTTTTAAAAAACAATTCTTATTGCTGCCTCCTTTACATATCCTGGTACCCTTGTTACAAGGAGGCATTCATCTCTCCCCTACGCTTCCCAGACATTCTCCCTCTGAATGCTTTTGTAAACCATGAAGGGCCAAAAGCCATTGTGGTACATGTGGTTACTTTCACCCATTCAAAGATTTTGTCCACATTGTCAGACAACATCGATTATCACTTACATGGCACAGGTAGTGAAAAATTGCTGTGAATTTTAAACCTCTGAAAGCTGTTTCAAACCATGATAAAGAAATGATACATAAATAATATCTATATTACTAATTAAATAGGGTTCACACCTCAGTAGATGTGCAAAGAGAACCAACATATCTTTATTTATTAGGAAACAAAAATTGGTAGAATTTCTTTCTCACAGTTCCTCTCTCCTCATTGTATTCCAAAGACAACACTAAAAAGTAGGTGTGACTGTGAAATACTGTCTAGTCAAAAAATCTCAAATAACCTTTGTAACTAAGCAATGATTTCAACTTGAGTCTCTCTTGTCCAACCATTAAAATATATTAGCACTCTGAGATCAGTGGCTTCTCTATAAATGATGCAGAGATAGAAACTTATGGGTAGAAATGTGTTTAATTTTCATACTATGAAACAAACTACAGGGGTTTACATAGTATGTAAATTTGCATTTTGTGCAAATGGGATTTACTAATTATGCAAATGAATGTGCCAGATTTGGAGAAGTGGGGTATAACAACCCTATTCTGGTGGACATCTGCTAGAGTAATGGGAATTCCTCTCTCTTGCTCCCCGTAGTCTTTTCATTCTTTGAAAACCTGTTATGTATTGATTTTTCTCAATCTTTGGCAGATGCACAGGAGGCTCAGAGTGAGGTAAGATTGTCAGTTGCGGTGGAAGCTGCTGTGTCAGTGGAGGGACTTGTGCCAGGGGAATGAGCCTTTGAACTACTCAATAGTTTAGGAATCTGGCTATGGAGCCAGGGGTTGGAATTCAGTTCTCCACCATGCCTCTTTGACAAGGGCTAGACTTGATGATTCACAAGGTCCGTCCTAGAGCTGCAGTTGTAAGACTTTATTATTAACATTATTGTTTTTGGATCCTGCTATTATTCCCATTTAACCATTCAAGAAGGATTAAACAAAGTACAAAATAGTGCTGGTGGTGAACCCCAATATGTCTATGTGTGTATCCATCCAGCAGGTCTAGGTTTCCTACTGAATGGGTATTCCTACTCAATCATGCATCTGAAAACCCTTTTTTTCCTATTTAGCTGCTATGAGTGTTTGCTACATTTTTAAAAATGCACTTAAAAGACAATGTATGAGTAGTTCTAAATAATATATGTGAAAGGAATGTTTGAAATGTTTAGCATTGCAAGTACAAGACTTTCCCTGTTAAATTTGAGAGGGATATATGTGTTTTCCTCTAGAAAAAGTGTGTGTAGAACATTTAAAGTTCTGTTCTTGCCTACAGTACTTGGAAGCATGCCCCATTGGTTTTATGAAAATTGACTTCTTGCAATTTTATTTTAGGATTGTAACCTTGGATTCAAATCAATCACCTACAAGAAGGAACCAAATTCTTTATGGAGAGCCAGTCTATTATTTCTGTGAGAGCATTCTATTGTGGAATTTTCTACTAAATCCATTTGGTCATTTCATAGCTTTTTGAACAGGAAATCATTAATCTTGATTGTTTGGATGCATGTTATGAAAATTTGGACTCTGAATGGTAAAATTTATAATTCTTAGGAATTATTCTCACCTAACTGAATTTTACATAGGCTTTAAATTAATGAGTTAAAACTGTGAGAAAAAACTAAATAAAACAATTGGTGTTTTGGGTTGTTTTGTACTGAGGATCACTGTGCTGGACATCAAAGCCTCCAAGGTAGAAGTTCTACACAAATCTCTACTCACTACAGTTATGAGCCAGTTATGACATGCAATGATATTTTATTCTCACTTGTTTAATTGTGTTGAGTTTGATGTTTTACTCCCACCTTGGTTGTGTATTCCTTTCTTTTTTGGTTGGTAAAGGGCATATATGACCATTTTGGTTTTAACTGTTTTTGTTCAATGTTCAAAGTGCTCTGCTAGTGGGCAGTATAGAAAAGTAACAAACAAGCAACCAAACAAACAGGAGGAAGCTCACAGTATCTATCCCTGATCAAGGAAACACGTTCCCTTTACAGAATCTAAACATGCACTTATTTGCAGCTTGCAGACATTCCAAGCATTCTATTCAATACAGGATCCCCTTTTAAAATATGTTCCTGCCAGGATGTTTTTTGTCATATCCATAAAAAGGCATTTGTTGAGTTCCTGAATTTTTAATTGAATTTTTATCCTATCAAAAAATGGAATTCAAGTAGTCAGTAACAGTATTACCCAGTGTAGAACAAATTTATTTAAAGCCTTGAAAATGAATATATTATATAGCTATGTTTTATATCCAATAATACCTACAGCTCTGTATAACTATAATTGTAGCTTAATTTGGTCCATGAGGAAAGGACTAAAACTGTCCTTTCCTCATGCCAGAAAGACAAATAAAATTGGGAATCAGTTGGGAATTTGAGAGACTGGGGAATCTGCATCAAGTTAGAGAGACCCTGAAAAAAATTAATGGGATACACCCCAAAATGACAATAAATTAAGCAACTCCAAGCATCACTAGTTTTATGCTGAATTTAAAGCAGAGGGAAATTGCATTTTGTCTGGAACTGGCTTGAATTTTAATTAGACTTTCCAATCAGTCTTGTGCTGAGTGTTAAAGCACAGTGACTAGTATTACCTCTGTCCCATCACATCTGTTTGTTAAGTGATGACTTTGAGAATCCTTGTCCCCTTGCTTCACTATTACCATAAAACAGAGGAATGTTCAACCTGTCTCCTTCTTCCTCATGTGCCTTTCTTTCTCTGCTAATTGCTCTCTAATTTAACTGGAGAGTTTTTTATGTGCCCTCACAGAGGGTCTTCAACCTGCAGTTTGGAAGAGTATTTGAATAATTTATTAAACTCCATCTTACTGAGTAACTAATGTGGTAATTATACCTTTTATAAGGTTGGGTCAGGTGCTCAAAGCTAAACATCATTATAAAACATTCATGTGGTATTTGGGAGTTTTGAGGGAAACTGCTGATACAATGGACATCTTTGTGGTTGGTCCTATTCCTAAAGCCCATATGTATGTGATATATAATTATGCTGGTCAAAAAATCCTAATGGAATCCAAGTCATATGTATTTACAGTGATATTTAACTTAAACACTGAGCTGAAATGTGACAACTTTTTATCACAATAACTTATAAAAAGTTTCTATGCAGTATATAGCTTTTGAAACCTATTGAGCTAATTTATAGTGGTTTAATCTTGTGGATCCCACTGCACTGGTTATGTAAGTAAATATGACTTCAGATACTTCAGATATTTTCTGTATTGATTTTTTAAATTTCAGTCTGAGGATAGTATAATTTATTATGTAGAAGCATTCAGTTCACACCTTTTATTCCAAAGGTACAACTTAATTGAGTTGAACTTAATAGAAGCAGACATAAAATCATGATTCATATTTCAGGGCAGTGTTTTTGTCTCCTAGCAACTCAATCCATGTTTGGCCTTAGGGAGATGAAGAAGCTACCACTGCATGAAAACAGAAAACACACCGATCCTATGTACTTGCATTTAGTAACAGATTTATTATTACAAAATGCCACTCCAGAGGACTACTTCAGGTCTGCTATTCTGGACCAATGAAGGAAAATAAATGAATTTCTAATATTTTGTTTTCCTATTTACCAAGGCACTGCTTTTCTAGACATAGGCTGAAATCTGACCAGATTATTCTACTATGATAATAGAATAGACCATACTGCCAACGACTCAATGCTGAGTGTCAGGCAGTGGGTAACTAACCTGACAACCCTAAGGATTAACAGCCTTGAGTGCCGAATTGCACAGGGAAGGGTGGAGTTCCCCAATTGGATTAAATCCCACTTGAATCCATCTTGATGGAGGGCAGCAGTTTCATCAATACTGGCCTGGGACCAACGAGGACTTTAAGTGCCAAAAGGGCCCAGGACCAGAAAGTGACTCACGAAACTGGATCAGTTTTTTTTTTTTTGGGGGGGGGGGTCATTCTGTTATTCAGAAGGCAGATGAAAGGCCACTGCATTATATGGTACTGCATTATATGGTATACATGGTAGTGGGCCAGGATACTTAAGAGACCGCATCGTCCCAAGGACATCTGTCCGTCCCACCAGGGCGGATCGGAGAGGCTCTCTTATCATTCCATCGGCTAGAGAGGCGCATCTCTCTAGCACCAGGAGGAGGGCCTTCTCCGTGGCCGCCCCGGCCCTTTGGAACCTCCTGCCAACTGAGTTACGTCTACAGACAGAGCTCCTGCCCTTTCGGAAGGGCCTAAAAACCTGGCTGGCAGGGCAGGTGTGGGGGTCCAGGAACATGGGATCCCATGTTGGGTGGCTGATATGATGGGACAGCCACCCCTCCCTCACTCTTTTAAACTTTTTAAATCTTTTTAAACCTTTTAACCTTTTTAAATCTTTTAGATTTTTGTAAATTCATGGTTTAATTCTTTTTTAATTGACTTTTAAGTAATTTATGAACCTTAAGGTTTTAATTTATGAATTTCTGTAAGCCGCCTAGAGTCAGGTTCGCCTGATTAGGGCGGGATAATAAATCTAAATAAATAAATAAATAAATAAATAAATAAATAAATATTTCCAGGAGAGTCCTCATGGCTGATCACCATGAAGATCACCAATATTTGGATTCAGATATGGCAGAAGGAAGAGAAGGAGGTGAAATCCTGTTCCTTACTGTTGTCAATTGCATCTAGAAAAGACCCACTGAGTCAGTGGAACTTACCAAGAAATTGACTCATCATATTCACATTGATCCAATGGACCTCTTCTACACCAAGCAACAGAATTGAGACGATGTATACTGTTTGCATGTTACTAACATACAGTAAAACCTCATATAACACTAAAACCTGGTTCCACAAGTCTTGGTGTTATATGATTTTTAGTGTTATCTGATCCTCTATGGGATCCATAGAGATACATTGTAACCACACAGGCTTTAGCGGTTGTTATCTGAAGCATCCCATAGGATCTTAATGTTATCTGATGCAATTCTTCCCCCCAGATTCCTTAATGTTATGCGATTTTAGTGTTATTCGATACTAATGTTATATGAGGTATTACTGTATGTTGAATAGCTTATATTAATATTCTTCAAGATTTTCAAATACTGTATTGTATAGAATCTTTCATCCCAGGTAACAACATGGGCTCTCATTTCTTACAATTTGTCTATCCTTCATCTTTACTAATTTCTCAAGCATATTTTTATTTATTTATTTCATTTCATTTGTATCCCGCCCTCCTCTGAAGACTCAGAGTGGCTTTACAACTAAAAACAATTAAATCAGAGAGTAAACAAAAACAACAAAAACATTGTGGCAGTTTAAAGCCAGGGCAGAATGAGGACTTTGGTGCCCCTCCCCCTGTGCCTATACCAATTGCTAGGGGAGGAAGAAGCCAGGGCAGGATAAGGACCTTGCCGCCCCTCCCCCTGTGCCCACCCCAACATATTGTAATGTAATGTAATGTCTGTAAGCCGCCCTGAGTCGCCACGGCGAGTGGACGGCAATATAAATTTGAACTAATAAATAAATAATAAATAACTGGAGTTGTAGCTATTTCTCTTTCATTCTTTTCACAAAAGTCAGAATGTGGCTCATTTGTCTTTAGAATCTGTGACTTGAATCTGAAATAATGCTGTAGGAAGATTCCTACTTGTGTTGCTGTACTCACTGGCTTACATTATTTTGCAAGGTGATTGTGCAACCAGTTGTGTGCAAGATTATACTGGATATCTCTTTTGCATAATTATGAATACAATGAATGTAATTCTAGTGCAAGAATCTTGGGTACAGGACTCACTGTGTGAACTTGATAGTATAAGTAGATGCAATTGAAGTTCTACCATTTTATTGAAGAGCTACTATTTTCTAAACAAGATTGTTGTCCTTCATTTTGCTTCTTTGCAGACCTACACATATCTTACTGAGGAAATTGCCAACAGTGCAATCCTATTCAGCGGTAAGATACAATGAGTTTAATGAGTCCTACTCCATCTCAGTGAATGTAGGATTACAGCCTAAAACTATTTAGTTTTCCTATTAACAGAAGTTAATAGAGCCGAGCAATTGCTCTTAATATGCAAATGATAAAACTGGAATGAAAGTCTAAAAGAAAAAGATGCAACCTCAGTTAAAACAGAAAATTCATAATACAAATTTGCTTTCAGTTTCCCAGTGCATTTTAAACAATACTAGTTTTCCCATGCCTCACATAAATCTTTCAGAATTATTTTCCTTGTATTGATGATAGCTATAAAGTTAAACAATTCTGAACTGAAGTAACATCAGGAAAGGCACTACTGGATGTTATAGCTGACTATTTCTAGCTTAACAAGATCTGCCCTCATGTTGAAACCCCTTGTTTCCCCTTACCTAGCAGATTCTTGCTATCAGAATAACTCAGGTTTCAGGTGATTGCTCGTCATCATGCCTTCCATCATGGCTTTCCAACGTTTTGTTTCATTTGTTTATTCTATTTTTGTAGCAGAGGATGGCATTTTAAGTGTTCACATAGAATTATGCTTTGTCTGGCCAGGCATCCTGCTATAGTAATGGAGTAGACCATACAGCCAATGACTCATCGTCAAGTATTGTGTGGCGGTAAATAACCTGACTCCCTAAAGGGGCCAATGGCTTTGAGGGAATGAGCCCCTTTAGGTGGGGTGATGGTCCCCTCAGTGGAGGAAATGCCACTGGAAACCATCATATTGGCCCCAATGGCAAAATGAGCAGAGAAGGAACTCTGATTCCCAACCGTAATGGAGGTAAAAGAGGCCATGCCAGATGGACTGGTTGGGAAGGTGCACCTTGAGAATGTCAGCAAGACTGCAGCAGTTCATTGCAGTCCTGGTGTAAAATCCTGCATGTCTCATTTCATATGTGCCACAGGAGATGGCTCCATGATCATAGCATGTGGCTCACTTCATGGCAATCTTGGATTCACCTTAAACAAATTCACACCAATGGCATTTATCCTGCTTCAGGAAAAAAATGCATTCTTGGATACAAGTTGCAGCCGACGATGATACTCATTTTTTATCCAGATCTCAAATCCCATTGGGCTCTCTTAGAATTGAATCTTCTTTTGAATGCAACTACTGTATCTCTGGTTTGACAGCTGCATCTATAGTACATATCATAGCTCAATGTTGTGTTCTTGGGAATGCTTCCACAAAACTCTTCATGGCTTGGCAAGCAATATGATCATTGACAAAAATATTGTCTGGATTATATCCTTGCCTTCACTGACCACTATTAAAGAATGGGGGGGGGGGCAACTTTTCATCACATATTAATTTTAAGCCTATATATTCAGCCCAATCTTCAAGCTGTCCTCCATTTATGTCTACCTTTCTATATTCCCAAGAAGTACTATGGCCCTAAAAAATCATCCAGGACTATTTTTGTTTTTTGATAATGGAAGGTACAAGTTTCTGAAAAACTGTAATCCTTGTTTGGTGGCTTACATACAGATGTGACTGTGGAAGACTGAATTTCGATTGTCAGGATTTCATTATTGTCTACATTGATCATATCGGCAGACAATATAATGATGTTCAGTTTAGTAAAAATTGTACTCCTGTATTGTTCTTTTGGCCTTTCTAAAAAAAGTTTCATTCCATTTCCCTTTGGTTGTTGATCGTTTGGTCCCCTGTGGTTTTCTTGAACAAGCAGTATATCTCAATTATATTGCATGCAAATGTCAGACAATAGTGTTTCCTTTTCTGCTGAGATACCTTCAATATTAATAGATATTATCACTAGAGCAGGTATTGAAAAATACCATTTTGAGCAAGTCATTATGCCAAATATATATGCACTGCATAGTGCTTCAGTGGTGAAAGATTCAGATGCTTAGATTTCCCTCAATGTTAGATGCTTAGATTTCCCTCAGCTCACATTTTTAATTGTTAATAGTGAAGTGAATCTTGATAACGATGGTTTTAAATTATGTATTTTATTCCTGTTTTGTAAGCCGCCCAGAGTTGGGATTACCCGATTGGGGCGGGATAACAAGTTAGAACAAATAAATAAATAAATAAATGTTGCCCAGTATATGCCCGACTGTTAATCACCATCTTCATTATGACATCTTTCCATGTACGACAACACATGATACCATTTCCTTATATTTAGTACCACAACTGTAAATGAAGCCTAGTAACCACAAGAAGCTATGGCTTTATGTTGGAGAAGCCAGGTAGCCCTGTTATGTATTTAAAAGAAGGAATTTTCACCATTATTTTATTTTATTTTATTTTTGTCAGCAATCTCAACACATGAAGTTAACACAAAATTGTTCAGATGTTGATGTTTCCCAGTGTGATGTCCCAAAAGGCTGTTGGACTACAGAATCCCTGACTTTGGTCACTCTTACAGGTTTGTAGTTGTAGTTCAACAATATTTGGAGACCTTAAGTAAAGAAACAGATTTCACTATGTCTTGAAATAATTTTAAGAGTTAGTTTTAAATTTTTAAGTTTAACTTGTCTATTTTAAATCTTTTCTCTGCCATGGCTCCCTCATTATAGAATGAGTTGCCAAAGGAAATTAGATCTGCTTCCATGCTAATGGTTTTTCTGGAAACACGAAAAACATTCTATTCCAACAAACATTTTCCTCATTAGTAAATTGATGACAAAACTGCAGAAATCCTCCTTATTAGATTAGTGAGCTGTGACTTTGGAATATTGGTCTATGTACATTGGCAATGTTTATTAGTTTACTTTGGATATCATCTAGATATATTTTATTCTTGTCATGTGATTGTAGTTGGTTGGCAATTTATTAAATTACATAATTCATTTCTATCTTTGTTCTGAGTTTATCTAATGTTGTGAGCTGCCCAATGTGATGATGACAAACTCTATCATCTCTAGATTTAGGAAGGGGGGGGGAGAGAAGAGTTCCCATTTAAAGAAAACAGAAAGCATAAATCTCTGTCCCCTAGGAATTAGGTTAAATTTAGCTCAAGAAAGACTAAAAATAAAATGAAATGTGAGTACCTTTACAAGAAAAATTTAATCGTGGTTTGTATTCTGAATACCCCTCCTTCCAGCTTATATGAATGCAAAAACATCTCAGAAATAAATCTTCTTCACCATTTATTTAACATTCCATGAATATATGGCAAAGCAAAAGTCTTGTATGAATGGTATATAAAACAAAGTTACTTTAAGTCCATCTATTTTCTTCTAGTACAGTAATACCTCAGATAATGATTGCCTTGGATAATGCCTCTTCAGAAAGGGAACAGGGCTTTTTTTACATTGTGTGATCAATGCATCGCACAACGTTAAAAATCAGATAACATTAAAACTTGTGAAACCAAGTCATAACATTATCTGAGGTACTGGTGTACTAATAAAATGCAAAACAGTGGAATAATAATGCAAAATTGTTTGATTTAAAGCTTCTTCAAAATGATTGTGCATTCAAAAAGCAAAGAAAGAGTTAAAAGACATTTTCAGAGAGAGAAATGCATGCAGGTGGCTTCAAAAGAGTGAGTGAAGAAAGTAGAACTACAATAAAGCACAATAAGACAAAACATGAAATTAAAAAATAAATAAATTTCAACCCAGCTGCCTCTGTTCTCAGTTAATTCTTTTTATTTTTAAAGAAAGTTCAGATACAAAGTGACAGGCAAAAGCTTGTTCACATTACCCAGTCTGATAGAGTGACAACCTGAGTGTCAGTTCTTTATCTTTGTGTGTGCTCCACTTTGACTACAAAATGGGTATATTTATAATATCAGGACCTACTGACTGTCCCACCCCCACCCCACCCACCCCACACTATGGTACTTGCTTTGCTGTTAAAGAACACAACCTGTCTGCTGTGCCTCAGTTTAAAAGCTTGACTTTTATTTTCTCTCTCCCCCACCCCAACAAATAACCACACATTCCTTCTACTTATAGTCAGAAATGGCAACTTTCATCGCAATTACAATTTTACAGGTTATAATCAAACCTTCATATATTGCAGTTAGTTCTTTAAATGGCTCCATCCAATTTCTTTATGGGAGGGAGGGAAGAGTGCTTACACCAATTGGGTGGGATTTACGTCAAATAAATAAATAAACTTTACTTTCCATATGACAATCCTTTAAATATCTGAAGATAGCACCTCTTTGTATGACCTCTTCTGCAAACTAAACATATACTTACTTGGTTGAGTTGTATTTCACATGTCTAGTGTGATGTGGTAGATTGAAACATCATCTCCCACAAGATTTTAGCGGGCTCTCACCACTTTCGTGGTGGTCCTACCACTTTTGTAGCAGGAGGTCCTACCACTATCGTAGCAGGATCTGATGGCGCATGGGGGACTGAGGCCCAGTGTTTTCAATGTTCCTTTAGCAATTTTAAATACAATGACATATACAACTTCCTTAATATTTTTTCCAAATGCTTGGGTTTGGGATCTCTTGACACCCGATGAGGTAAAAGAGGAAGCAAAGAAAAAGAAGGTTTGCAGAGCTTTTACCAACTTTGTTCTTCTCTTCTAGAAATGCCCCAGCTTGTCTATATCCTTAAATTATGATGCCCAGAAGGGTGGTGCCCATCCTTCTTAAACTATGGTGACCTACATCCTAGATCTGTTATGGGAACGAGGGTGGTGCAGCGTGGGCTGGATGAATTGCAGCAAACCCATTCGTGTGGATTCACAGGGGTTTGGGCTTCTGGGAATAGAAGTCTAAGAATATCTGGAGTGTCAAGGTTCACCATCATGGTCCTAGATGAAGTCTGGCCAGTACAGAATGCAATAATATTACTTTGTGCTGAATACTGTGCTTCACTTGTGTTTTTAATTGTTCAGTTTGCTAATTTTGTTTTGCTTAGATTTGTTTTGCTGCTGCCATACCATAACACCATTGACTCACATTTAGCCTATGCCTTGCTAAGATGCCTAAATCATTTGCATTGTCACTTACCCTATATTTGGCAGCACTGCAGTGTCCTAGTGGTTAAGACTCTGAGCTTGGAGACTGGAAGGTCGGGGGTTGATGCCCAAGTGCTGCACCAATCATCATCATCATCGTCGTCGTCGTCATCATCATCATCATCATCATCATCATCATCATCATCATCAGGTATCATCATTTGTATGCCACCCACTCACTTGCGCGACGATGGATATTGGGGACATGAAAGGAGCCTCATTCAGGTGTCCCCTGAGTGGAGTTTCTCCAGCAAAAATCTTTTCAACCCAGAGTAATTTCTTACATGAAATTTATTTTATTTGGATGCTCTGCTATGAGTCACACAATATTACTTTGGTTGATCCCACTTTTTAGTCTCTTTTGGTATTATTTTATGCACTTTGTAGCGGCAAATATTGCATGGCATTAGAAAAGAAATTTGTGAAACTAAACTATACAAGCATAATGAAAAATAGACATCAAGAAACTTCATGCTTCAAATAAATGTTGTGGAGCAATAAAGAAAAGTGTGTATTTTTAATAATGCAATTTTTATATTTATAATTAATATTTGTGTTTTTAAACCATTTGTAAACCACCTTGAGCCACTCTACAGGGAGAAAGGTAGGGTAGAAAATTAATTAACCAGTTAGTTAATAGAAGGTAGATGCAAAGAATTCATTTATACTCTATTGCAAGTCAAGCAACTAAGAAAGATGAGAGACTTGAGCTCACAGTATTTCAGCAACAGAAAACCTCATTGTGGTGAAGTGACAAGGGGCAAAGGGTTTTTTTTAAAATTGAACAATATGTCAGAAGTTTACTTTGAATGTGGAACAATTCTCAAGAGTTTAAAGTGTATCTACCTTTCACAGTTTTAGCAGTTTGTTTCTACTTCAATTATTATGGCTTAATTCAGTGCAATCCTGTGATCTGCAGTTTGATGAGACACTTAGAATTCTATGACAGAGAACTCTAGAGCACTCCTTTGCACTGTAACAAATTGTTCTAAGTACCATGCAAAATTGCAGGTGACAGATTCTCATAGGATCGATCTATGGTAGTCAAAGTGGAATCAAACTGCTGTATTTGGTAAAAATACAGTCTCAGAGGGAAGGACAATTTTTATATAGTTAGCCTATTGTTCTGTCTGGCTTATTAACTGTTCATACAGTGGTGATATTTCTACTTAAGATCTTCTGCATATCTTGTACCACCAAAGAATGGCACTTCCCCTTAGCATACCAATGTAAATAAGCTTTGACAGCCTTCTTTTTTTTTGGGGGGGGGGGGAAGGGGGATTATATATTTTTAATTTATTAACACATATATATTGCAACAAACATGTAAAACAATAATATAACAAAAAATAAATAAACAAACAGTGAACAGAAACCAAAATTGTACATATATTGACATCTGCGAATACACCCACCCATTCACATACACGTGGGCACACACTAACTTGTAAACAAAGCGCATAAATCATACCAGCTCATATTGTACGTATGATCCCAGATAAGTTGAGTATCTTGTAGATGTTAATATCTCAATTCTGCCAAAACTTCAACATTTCTTGACTTGGTTTAATACCGTCATTACTAGTCATACCAAATATAATGAATGGTTCCCAAATTTTCCAAAATACATTCTTAATGTTTAAACCTCTTCTAATCTTTGTTTCATTTGTTAATTTCTCATTGAGAGCTAAACGCCATGCCATATTATACCATTTTCCTTTTTCAATTATAAACTTATTTTTCCATTCACAAGCAATTAATTGTCTCGCCACAGATAGTAAGGTGATCATTAACTCTTTCTTATTCTCACTTATCTTCACTTCATCTGTTTTCCCCAGTAACACAGTCAGCCTTCTGACTGAAAAAGAAGCTGTGCAAACAATTTAGTACAGATTTCATAGTGTGTAGTCAAACTTAGATCAAGATTACTGAAAAAGGATGGAGATTTATTTAGGTAAAGGTAAAGGTATTCCTTGCTCGAAAGCCAGTTGTATCTGACACTAGGGTTTAGTGCTTATTTCTGTTTCAAAGCCGAAGAGCCAACGCTGTCTGCTTCTGTAGACATTTCTGTGGTCATGTGGCAAGGCATGACTAGACACCAGAGTGCATGGAACACTGTTTACCTCCCCACCAAAGTGATCCCTATTTATCTACAGAGACTTGCAAATTCTTGCTTTTGAACTGCTAGGTTGGCAGGAGCTGGGACAAAGATGGGAGCTCATTTCATCCTGCAGTACTTAGGAATCGAACTGCTGACCTCCCACCTTCCAGTCAGCATCTTAGCTACCTGAGCCACTGATGTAACTCTGGATATAAATACAAGAGATGCCCATTATAACTCTAGTTGGAACTCAAGGGTATCAAAAAATGCCCAAAGCAGACTTTATAAACTACTTGGCATTTATATGTTCCTCCATCCTCTTTGATGATGGGTTATGTTGGCTGGAACAAGACCAGCCGAGGAAAGATTGCTTTGGCATATTATAGTGCCTGGACAATGCTGTCTTCAGCATGTTTATTCAAATGTCAGTCAAGGACACCTACTCCCTTATAAGTGCAAAGGATTATACTCTTAATATTGGAAATAAAGACAGGCTAAAACAAGGGAACCCCTGTCACCTGAAAAAGCATCCAAAAGTTAAAGAGGTGATGCAAATGTAAGTTGAAATAGCACAGGCTGATGTTAGTATATACATTCTTGCCCAGCATACAGAAAAGGAAAATGTAGTGATATTTAATCATGTAGCTGGAATGTATAAAACCGGACAAAGAAAAAAAAATCAAGGCAAAGAAAGCCCATATTACATAGTCATTGCTACATGGAACATTCCAGCTCTGAAGGATGAATGATGTTGGGAACTTCTCATAAATGAAGGCAAACACATTGATTGTAAAATAACATGAAGCGCAATCTAATGCAATGCTTTTAAAACCTCTCCAAGCACAAAACCAAATGGGAGGATTTTAAAACAGCCGCTGCAACTGTCAGACTTCTTTAAATCCTAGAAGGCAGCAGTACGAGCATTTGGAAATTGAACCTCAAGCATATTATTGTATTTATTAGAAGTACAGAAAAGAATTATAAAAAGTATTTTTTTTTAAAAAAGAATAAATTATAAGACCCAAAGAAAGGCCTGTTTGTTTAAATTGAAATCATGGTACTATTTTGCTCCAGTTATCAAATCTGCTTAAGCAAACATAACTGGTTTCTATCCATGAAAACCTCCAGAAATGATCATAGTAGTCATAATTGAGATTTATGGAGTTTATTGGGACTCATTGCCTGGTGAATGTGTATACATTGGATCTTCCAAAGTCATATTTCAGATTAAACTAATGATGCAGATCCTACTGAAGGGAAAAACAAGACTAGTGGGGCAGTAAAGTCTACATCAGAATCCTAATGTATAGCTATGCTGGCAGAAGGCAAACAACATATTTTGTAGTGGTTTCATTTTGCTAATTAACAAGTCCTTATTTTGATTTTCTGGCACATACCAGTCTGTTGAATTGGCACAGATCGGTTTTCCTTATAACAATTTTTCCTTACTGTGAAGTGCAAAAGGAATGCATTTTGCAGTTTCCCATAGGAATGCATTGAAAAAACCCATAAAGCAAACCATGGATTCCCATAGGAATGCATTGAAAACAAACAAACAAACAAAACCATTCTGAAAAAAATCCCATTAAGTGGGTCATCATTTCCTATGGATTTCTTTCTGTTTTTCTTTATGTGAGCTATCCGTAAAGTGGGTTTCCACTGTATTGGTTACACACAAAAGGGCTGCAGTGACTCAGTGGTTAAGAAGCTCGCCTTGTTAGTAACTGTGACTGAAATGTGTTTCTCATGCTCCAGAATTCCTTATAACTTGTAACCATAGCTAAAGTAGTTTCTAGGACATGACAGAAAGTTTGAAAACTGTTACTCTAGTCTACACTGTGCACATAACAGTAATGGTTATGTAACAAGCTCTGTATCACATAATCCATCCTGGTGGCTATACATAACTGTTCTGAAGAAGCTGTTTTTAGCCACAGAGCAGCTAACGAGGGCAGATTTAGTGAGCAGTGCCCTTTGAGCTCAGCAGGGAACGGGGCAAATTCTACTTCATGGTTATAGATGACAAGAACTAAGAACCAAGAAAAGTTTGACTGCCACTGCTTGCATAATCTGGGCTTGATTTGGCATTCACATTTAATTACTCCAGAAGCTTCCTAATTACTCTGTTTTCTTACTTGGAGAGCAATGTAAATGTGGATAGGGATTCTGCATAATTGGGTAGTATGTGGGAGTATTGTGCTAACAAGAGAGTCATGAAAGGAATGTGGTCTGCCTTTCAGAGGCTATAAAAATAACAATATTAATTGAGGAATGCAGCAGTTTGGCAGTTATGTTGGCTGATCTTATAGAGTCTTCATCTATTTTATGCTGGCTTTTCATATTAGGCCACTATGCTGATTTTACATATCTAAACAGTTGAAAGGAACAATTAGAGACTCATACTGAGGAGGGAGAAGGAACATCTATTATTGAGGTGACTAGGAGACGATCAGTACTGTCTTAGGATGCCACACAATTATTACCTGTATAAGAGTGTTCTAAGGGTTTACCATTTGAGTTTAAACTAACAGTGTGAGGAAGGAGACTAAAATCAACTTTGCATTATTTGTCTCATTCTTTAGATACCTCCATGATTCCTTGATTGACCAGACTATCAAGGGATAAGTTCCTGCTGGTTGCAACTAGTTTTCCATTCATTTCACTGCCATGCTCTTTTTCTCCACATTTGACCAAAACTTTTCAATTGGGTCTTCTCCTCTTTTGGGGGGCCTGCCAAGGTGTCTTTTTACTCCTCTGGGATACCACTCAGTGACTGCTGCTGTCCAGTGTCCGTCTGTCGTTCGAGAGACATGTCCAGCCCAGTGCAATTTCAATTTGTGATATTCAGCAACAGCTTTGTTGATTCCACTTTGTTCTCTTATCTAGGTGTTGGGGATGTGGTCATAAAGCCTTCAGGGATACTTTTAGTATTGATCTTTCCATGGCTCTTATGACTCTTGATAGTTCTTCCTCGGCCTTCGTTAATGACCATGTTTCACTCCCATAGAGGACTGCAGGCAGTACCGTCAAATTAAAAAGGTTAGTGTGTTGTTTCTTGTCAATTTTCTCATTTAGCAAGATTTCTTTGATGGTGTTAAATGGCTCCCATCCATAAAGTAGTCCTAATTCAGGTGCAGGGCTTTCCCCCTGGCCACGCCCACCATACCATACCCACAGTGTGGTAGTAAAAAAATTTTGAGCCCACCACTGCTCCCAACCCACCACTGCTCCCGCTTTTTTCTTGCTAATTCTGCTCGTTGATTGTTGTTCAATCAGATGACCAAGATAGATGTAGTGGTCAACCTGCTCAATGAGTTCATTATGAATTTTTATTTGGAATTTCTGCTGGTTGCTTGATTGCATATATTTTGTCTTCATTTCATTCATTTTTAGGACAAACTTCCTACTTTCTGTTTTGAGCTCCAAAGTCAAGTTTGTAAGATTAGATACTTAATCTTACAAAATATGAACTAAGTAAACTCCTTTAAAACAGGATTTGTCATCAGTAAATACAGTGTGCCATATAAACATCTAATAAGTAATGCTGGGTTTTAGGTTTTTTATAAAAAAAATATACTTTTCCAACCACGAGTCCACTTAAACATTTTGAATTCCTTATATTCTCACAATATTTATCTGTCCCCTTTACATCAAATTAATACATTTTAAAATGCTGTTTCTTCAATATAGGGTATATTAAGTAATGAATAATGTTAGACTGCACAGAGGTCTGTGTTGTTGAATAACAATTCCTTCATAGGGTGGGGTTCTAGAAATGGGGCTAGCATGGGTCTCATTTTTAACATGATTTTAAAAACTATTTGTATGCACTACTTTTAATGGAATATGGGTTCCATTGCTGTTTAATATTATGATGTTTTATTGAATTTTTAAAAAAGCTTTTAGCACTGTCTGTTTTAATTGAATCTTTGAGGGGAGAAAGACAGGGAACTTCTCTTCTTTTACACCTTTGGGTACAAATAAGGAAAAATGAAGTAGCAATTTATGGGGGGGAAATTAAAACCAAGCTAGTAGTGAAAGCAATGGTATTTCCAGTGGCAATGTATGGTTGTGAGAGCTGGACCATTAGGAAAGCTGAGCACAGAATAATAGATGCCTTTCAGATGTGGTGTTGGAGGAGAGTTTTGAGAGTCCCCTGGACAGCAAGGAGAACAAATAGGTCAATCTTAGAAGAAATCAACCCTGACTGCTCCTTAGAAGGTCAAATAGTAAAGATGAAGCTAAAGTATTTTGGACATCAAATGAGAAGAGAGGATTCGCTTGAGAAAGCCTTGATGCTGGGAAGGGTGGAGGGCATAAGAAGAAGGGGGCGGCCAAAAATGAGATGGCTAGATGGTATTGTAGACACAATAGGCACAAAGCTGAGCGAGTTGAGGATGGTGGAGGACAGAAGTGCCTGGCGGACAGTGGTCCATGGGGTCGCAAAGGGTCGGAATCGACTGTGCGACTGAACAACAACAAAAGTAGCTGACCCAATTTTGTGAAATGTCATTGATAAATTTTGCTGATTCATCAGAACATTTACTCTGACATGAAGCCCATTAAACCCAAAGAATATCTGATTATATATTCCCAAATGTGGATTGTTAATCTGTGTTATGCCCCCCTCCTAGTAGTGTGAAATACTTTTTAGAAGATTTGCTTTGAAGATCTGCTTCTGAAGGAAAGTTGTTCAAAAAATTTCAAGACATTCTAATTTATTTCACTACTTTCCTGCAAATTGGCTAGTTGAAACAACTGTTTCTCAGTGAAATTGTTTTGAGATTGTTTTGAGATGACTTTTCAAGAAATTCACTTTATAATGAAACAGACACTTTAATTATTAGTGGATTCCTTCCTTCCTATACATTATCTTTCTATAATGGGAGTTTGGTTTATAATGAATCATTTGGGGAAAATATTATATACTTTTTTTCTGCATGAGAAAGTAACACCAGTATTTCTAGAAAATTCTGAAGTATGAAGAGAGTGTCATGTGTGAGCTTTTAGACAATAGCAGTTTATGAGCCTGGAGTAGAACTGTTGAGGGACCATACTAATTACACATGAGATTGATGACCTGATTGTTCCTTGTGGATAAGAATCTTATCACCTGAAGCTTATAATGTCAACATTTTGCATTCTGACCCATGAAACCTTAAAGTCCGAAAAGCTACAGTTCTTGTGGCTATAACAACGAGCTCTCTGTAAACAATATGAGAAATTTAACATTTCTGTTCTTTTAAATTATATTGGTCCTGCATCAGAAGCAGAATTCTTTTTTTTAAAAGATATTTTACTTAAAATTCTTTCCATCATTTGACTCTCTCACGCATAGCAACCTCTATATAATGGCATTACAGTATGATGAAAAAATGCAGGTGCTTATGAAATGAAGAAATATCATAAAAAGCACCTTCCCCACTTAAGAATGAAACAATTTACAGGAAAAAGCAACTATGAAATGTTTAGTCCTTACTGAGTCCTCCTTTTCCCTGCCATTTTGCCTTGTATTTGTTGTTGTATCTAAATGTGTCTGTTCCATTGATGAAAGCTACAATCAGGCATACCTTGGGCATCTACCTTGCTGACTAATCTTTCTAACACCAGATCAAACCAAAGGAACTGAAGAAGATTGGAGTAAATCCTAAACTGGGAAGATTTCCTGTATTGCCATGAAAATCTTTGACTAACCTGTATCTTTTGTTTCTCTTTTTACTAACATGGAATATTCTTGTAAAAATCAAACAGATGCTCTTGAGCATCTTTTATCTAAGCATTCATCTTCTGTATTACAGTTCTGAATCACTGCAAAATCACCTAAATATCTCCCTTTTAGCTATCAAGTTCTATTTTCATGCCCAATGTTAGGTGGCTGAGCTTCATATAATTTATGCAAGTTGAATATTATTATGCTACGATGTATTTCCTTTACCATAGAAGAAGTAAACAGTGATATATTTCTAGGTGGCTGGTGCAGAAAAATCCCTGTGTGTTTTCCCCACTCCTAAAGACACATCACAGTCATATTTAACTAATCATTAATTTTTACTGGATATAAAACATTTCATAGTAACAAAATATATTTCTCATCTGCCTCTCTGTCTCCCTTCCTGCACATGGTTCTGGAACCTCAATGCTAATTCCACCACACAGCATTAGGGTTTATATTTACTTACTGAATTTCCAGAATATGCTTCTGCTGTTCTTTGGAGTGCATGACTGCCATACATCTACGTAGGATATGAATTTGACAACTCTGTTAGGGTTCTGGATAGTATTATTATTCTCTCTCCACTAATCTTTTATCACCAAAGGCCTGAGCCAGAAACTGGCAGACTATTTAGTGTGCCCTATTTAGTGTGCCCTAAGTATAACGCTGAGACAGCAGGAGCTGGTGTGCAGTAATTATGCTCTCCCAATTGGAGAATCTGCTCCCTGTTGAGAATGGAAGATCAGCATCTGTTGCAACATTTAGACTAAACTTAAGGAGGTGCACAAATTTGCTGATGTATTTTAACTGTAGGGAATTGTTTTAATTAAAATGTTTGAATATTTGGATTTCCTTCATTCAAAAGATAGGAAAATTAAGTCAAGTGAGGGAAAATTCATTTAGCAAGATGTAGTGACAAAAATATTATGAGCAGGGATGGGGCAGTGGGATAACAGGTTCCTGAAGATTCAAATCAAATGCAAAATTAACCTCTGCTTCCCATTTGTTCTTCTTGTGGGTAGTGTAGTATTTTTAAATAGTCTAAGCTCCATAAACAGAAATGCTTTAATTTAATATTGAGAGAAGCCACAGTTGCATCATGTAACAGGCAGAATTTCAGATCTCACAAGTAGTGTATTGTCCACAATATAAATTATAACTCACGACAATCACATACTGTGCAGCAATCCATAGCTTTTCATGATCTACACACTGCAAAACATACTGTTTTTCTTCTGAAGACCTCTAGAAAACTCCATAAATAATAGTAATTGTGTGCCATTAAGTCAATTCTGACTAATCAATATATTTTTGCAACATGGTCTCTAATGTTTCTTCCTTTTCTGAATGTAGTTTAATTGTCAGTGTTAGAGCTGTCATCTAGAAAAGACTCCATTAGCATCATATTCCACTATGGTTGCTCCCATTCAGGAATTCCAGCCTTTTCCCTTTATCACTGGAATCATCTATTATCTTGTAAACTGTTATTCCCTATAGGGGATGGAAGCCTGTTAATCTGGCGACTCATCCCATGTTGGGAATTCCTGCTAACAGTGTAGATTTATAATAGAACCTCCTGACAATATTAGACTGTGACTACACAGTCAAAAACTCTTTTCTGTGCCACTAGGGACTTGAACTTTTTTTCAAGCCTGAGCAATTCAAACTGGATTTTCCTTGTGTGGTCAATAGATATGTCCTTGTAAAGATAAGAAGTGTTTGTTGAAGGTGTTTTGGTGAACTAGGTGTTTGGGGCATGATGTTCAGAATTATGGGAATAATTGTCCATTTATTCTTTCCCCTTGATCACCTTCTGAATTTTGTTTTACATATATGAGATTAGCACTAAATCACCTCAGAATGAGAAGAGATTTTTCTACAACACTGTACAACTCTTTCAAAACCAAGTGACTTGACATCAAACCATAAAAAGATTAGTAGAAGCAGGATCAGAGGAAGGAAAGAAGAGGAGCTGTGGGCTGAAATGAGAATTGCATTGTGTTGAGTGTGAAGAAGACCAACGCCCGAATCAATCCGCACCCACTGACTGCAAATTCAAGTGTAATATGGGCTGCAAATCAAATTGCAGCCAAGCAGAGTCACTCCATTTTGGCTTTGTTGTCACGTTCTTACTTTCAGCTTCCCTGACACACGGAAGTCACTTCAATTTGTCAGGCTTTATTATTAATAAAAGTGGCCTGCACACGTTTATTTCTTAAAAAACAAAGATTAACTGATGAATAAAACTTGGTTACTTAAAATGGGACTTCAAAGCGAAGCAGAAATAAAAATGTTTAAAAGGCAGCAGGAAACAAGAATTCCATATAAGGAGCTTCCTTAGACAAGGGAGGAAGCAATTCCTACTTCTGCTTCATGCAAAAGTTAGCAAACAGTAGATTTTAGATATGCGAGGAGGGAGTCACAGATTTCATCCCCTCCTAAAAGTATAAAAAGCAGGCTTTTTGCAGCCCAAATGGGGCAGCTGGCTGTGGCATGCCTTGCTCTGAAGGATGGACAGTCCTGTTATCTACCAAATGTCCAGGCATGCTACCAGAAAAAGGAATTTACTGTAAACAGCTGTGGTAACTATAGTAACCCACAATTTTCCTTTGCTTCTGCTTTGATTTGTTTTATTCTGACTGAAATAAGTTAGAAACGCTGCTTTAACCTTTTCAGCTTTTTATTCTCAAAGTATTTGAAACATTCTGTTAGTTTACTGTGGCCAGAGATGTTCTGTTATATTTTTCTTAACTGCAAAACCGAATGTTCTTGCTGTTAAAAATGATTTAAATGATATGTTTTTCTCTCTGTCAGAAGAGTGCTCTACCCAGCTCACAAGTCATGAACTACGTAACACAAATGAATGAATTTAATCAAGTCAAATATGCCTTGATTATTAATTTTTTTCTCATTAACATTAATATAAATGTATTTATCATATGATGAATTTCAGTTGTCTACATTAATGTTGATATATACAGTAAACACAAACTGTCCATCTCAAGTTCCTAGCTAGAGTTCCACATCTAGGTTTGAAAGCCATTGAAGGGCTTCATCTGTGCCACTATGTAAGTTCTCCAATGTGCATCCAAACATATGTAAAGGACACCTAAATATAATGTGGTCCATGATTTGGTCTTCTTCTTCAGAGACACATTGGGGAGAGGACTTCCATCCCCATGTGAACAGAGTTGCTTCACATCTGTCACAGCCAGTCCTCTGTTCAGCATCCTCCACTGCTATCTTGGAAGGGAAAATCTAGCTGGCCATTCACAGGGATTCTTGATTATGTGGTGATGAAGAATCAGAGAGAGATGTTGCCAGAGGTCCATCCAGGCTTCTGAGATAATAAAAAGGTTATTCTGTAGGTTGATTGCAGTGCACCAAGCAGGGGGTCTAGATTTTAATCATTGGGCTGAGTGGGCAGTTATATTGGCATGGATTGGGAGGAGAGGATTGTTTACTATTGTTACCAAGAGCCTTAGCTATAGGGAGAAATCTGCATATTTTAACTTGCATTAAAAGAAAGCTTATTGTTTCCTCTGATTAATTCTGTAACATTGAAGGTTACCTTGGTGCTTTGTGCTTCCTTTTGTTCATTTCACATTAGAAGGCATATTAATAGTTTTATTTCTGCAAGTTTCATAGTAATGCTAATTTAGCAACTGATTATCAGTTCTTATATTCTTGCTACACTAAGTTACTCTGTTAAGTTAATCATAATTACTCTGCTAAGCAATTACAGGTTTTTCTTTTTATTGCTAAGATATAATACATTTACTCAGTCAATAATTGAGGTATCTGTCAGTTGTATGAACTTAATCTTAAAGTAACTATTTACTCTTATCTGCTTTCTTGAACAACTACTACTAAGTACTTAAGTGCCATTCCATATTGTTCTGCCATCTATGTGAAACTTTGTTTAGAAGTGTTTAGTTAAACTACATATATTTGCATAACCATATGTCCCCATGTTACGTAAATGCTAAAAAAGAATATTTCCTATGTCATTTCATTGCCTCTCAATAAAGAGAGTACATCTGAGAACTTTATGCAGAAATGTTGAAGTACAAAAGTTTATTGAGGGATCTGGGATTTTGGCAAAGAATCTAAAATCTGGTTTAAAGGCTAGGGAACAAGCATTTACTGGGCAACCCAAGTAGGGGGTGCTAGTTCACACCAGGGGTCCAATTTGGGCTTCACAGAATCCTATCCTAACAAACATGTTAAAGTGTGCGCGCGTGAATATATATATTTATTTTATATACTGTATATAATTTATTTATTTATTATTCAAACTTATATTGCTGCATTATATATGTTGTTGTTGTCTTTTTTTGTTGCTAGTATATATATTTTTTAATTCAGGGTTGTTGTTTTCATTTTGTATTGTATTTCAAGTGTTTCTTTTGTGAGTATTATTCTGTTGTTTATTGTAAAATTAATAAAAAATGTAAAATATAAAAAAAGGAAAAAAGAAAGAAGCAGTTCTACTGCTACAGCCAAGAATGAGCTCCTCTCACAAAACACAAACACACACCCAGATGCACACAACACACCTACTGGATGATATAGCCTCTCCTTTGAGAACTTTGGTGAAATATTGCCTCAAAAACATTTATCCTCATAAAGGTGAGGAAATTTCACTATCCGAGCACAACTTCTTTTCTCTTAGGGGTACCTTGATAAGTTATCTGCTCATGAACATGGAAGATAGCACAAATTTCTTTCAGTGTAAGGAAATTATAAAGGAGAGAAAAAGAAAGTGTTCAGATGCCTTAAATATTTCACACACTCAATTTACAAAATGTATCTCTCTCCCTCCCTCCCTCTCTATTTCTAGCAAATAAACACTTATGCATCCAACTAAACAAGCATATTCACACTGAAAAAGATTTAGAGAAGAAAATTACTTGTCCAATAACCTTCTCACACATATAGAACTAGTTGAACAACCAGTGCATCCAAACACATTTGGGGCATTTCTTTCACCACTAAATAACCATAGCCACTCTTCACACATTTAGGATTAAAGGACATGGTTTCCATTCAAGCAGATCAAATTCCCAGAAGCTTTCATTTTCCCAAACAGAGCACAACTTCTTGAGTGATAAGCTTTGTAGCTCTTTAAGCAGCAGTAAGCATGAAGGGCCTTTTAAGCATCTTCCCTCTTTCTTTACACTCTGCTTTGATTTTTATTCCAATTCAAAACCCTCTATAACCATCATAAAATGTAATGATCTGATCTCACATTCAGGTGCCAATCATGAAAATATTTTCAGCTTGACTTTCCAGAGTTCCTTGATTTAGGGTTTTTTTTAATCTTACCTTCTATAGTTAGGCTTGGCTGATAGCTCACTTCATTTATTCCTTTCCCTCCTGTAAGCCAAAAGAATTAATATAATTTATCAATATATCTTTAAAGACAGAAATGTTTCAACAACAAAATTGCAAATTAAAGAGATATCTTAAGCTTCTTAGGGTGCAATACTGAGAGTAAATCCTATTTGACTATTCTTGGATACACATCTTAATGTGATGCAGGAGGTTCAGTGTATCAGAGAAGCTGAGAGCAATGCCTTCAGAAGCCTAGACTCCATTGTGAGCTTGAACTCCTAACAGGTCCATTCAAGGTGCAATGTTCACAGGTTAAGATGTCTGCACCCTCATCAGGAGTAATGGCCACATCAGCAAAAGAGAATGGATAGTTTCAATGGTGATCAGGTTGGAGAAATGTCTAAAGGACACTGCAACACAACAGCAATAGCTGATGGTGACACTGGCAAAGAATCTTTTGCAAACATCAGTGTTACTCAGACTAACTTTTGCTAGTACAGCACAGAAGAAGGCAATAGCATGCCACTGCTGAACTTTTCTTACCTTAAAACTCTATGATAAGACAATTAAAAATGAAATAAGAGATACTGGTGAAAGATGAGCGTCCGAGTTTAGCAAGCACTCAACCGCTACTGGAGAAATGCAAAGGAGAAGTACAAATAGGTCGCCCTTGCTTGAAAGCTAGTCATATCAAATTATAGGGTTTGGTGCTCATCTCTGTTTATAGCCAAAGAGCCAGTTCCATGAAGTTGTTTTTTAAAATGACACAAATTAAAAAAACAAAAATTTGAATGTTGGCACTCTTATCACATATAGCAATGTGATTGTGCAAATCACTTAAAAGCATATCTTGGAGTCATCAGCAAATCTACTATTCTATTAGTACCATGGCTGGAGAAGCAGAGCAGCTAGAGCTCACTTGTGGAGGCATATTTTAATTAAAAAGGATCCAATGGAGCAATCCACACATAAAGCACATTGCTAGTGTGTGAGAGATTAGGACTAGATACAACCATTGAGCCTGCATGACACAACTCTTCACAGGCATCACAGGGAGAATCAAAAGCAATTCAATGTTCAGGACACAAGAAGAAAAGCACATGCTGCTGTTCATCTTCTTTTGTATACCAGAATAGCCATATTTCCTGCTGTGGTTTTTATTTTACCCACAGATGGAAAAAAATCAAACAAGAACTTTCAAATGCTTCATGAAACAACTACTTACAGTATTGCATTTTGTAAGATTAACTAATTGTGTAAAAATATTCCCAATCCCCCCCCTTTTTTTTGGTTATGGCATTTTCAGTTGTATATTTGGGATATACAGAATATATTCTGTGCATAGGAGGAGATGGCACCTGAAAGGACTCATCTGCATTCAGAACTTCTGTGAGCACCTCAATAGGAGCTCATCAAGAGAATGAGTGGACAGGAGCATTTTTCATGGGATTGGTGGAAGAAACAAGAGATGGCAAAGTTGTGTCTGTTGGCTTGAGGCTGATTGTTTACCCAAACTTTTTCTATTTCCGCCATGTGGGAGAGGAACCGCCACTGAGAGAAAGAGATTGCTAAGATTGCTGAGACTGAGTCACACTTATTTTGGTGAAGAGGATAGCAATACAATTCTATGAGTCTATTATTTGAAAACCACTGAGTGCATTTAGCAGTACATGTGTTGATTTGTAGAAAACCAATGGAATAAGCATTTGTTCCTGGAAACAGTCTTTACATCCATTCTCTGCCATTTAAATCCTCCGTAAGTGACATCTTGGCTACTCTTCCCAGCTTTAACTTATGAGGGCAAATTAAGACAAGGATTTTACTAATTTCCTTTGCCATATTATAAATCTTTAAGGAAATTGATTTATAGGAGTGGTGTTATTTATAAATTCTGAAGCAGTTAGTCTTGGAGAATAGTGTTCTAAAATGCCAGTTGAGTAGGGCTAGCAAAGGTGGCCCTTGCCCAAAAGCCAGTCATATTCAACTCTAGGGTTCAGTGCTCATCTCTGTTTATAGCCAAAGAGCCAGTGCTGTCTGCATCTGCAGACGTTTCTGTGGACATGTGGCAGTCATGCCGAGACGGAAGGCTGTTTACCTTCCCACTGAAGTGGTACCTATTTATCTACTTGCAATTTCTTGCTTTCAAACTGCTCGGTTGTCAGGAGCAGGGTCAGAGATGGAAGCTCGCTCCGTCACACAGCACTTGGGTCTCGAACTGCTGACCTGCTGACTTTCCAGTCATCAAGTTCACCATCTTAACCACTAAGCCATCACAGTCCCTGAGAAAGGCTAGGACAGTGATGGCGAACCTGTTAGAGACTGAGTGCCCAAACTGCAACCCCAAACCCACTTATTTATCTAAAAGTGCCAACACAGCAACAGGGAGGGAAGGAAATGGTCCCATTGGACTGTTGGGCAGAGGGGGTGGAGTGAACTCTATGTTGGGGGAGGAAGGAAGCACTCCCACTGGGCTGCTGGGCAGAGGGGTGGGCAAACGCTGTGCTGGGGTGACTGCATGGGTGCTCACAGAGAGGGCTCCAAGTGCCACCTCTGGTACATGTGCCATAGGTTCACCACCACTGGGCTAGGAGGTTTAGAGTCTAGGATAAATGGCATGGAGGCTTCTACTAATGTCCAAAACATCTGTTCTTTGCAAGAATAACATCACTCTGTATTATGGTATGAATAGGGATAGTCAGTGATGGGCAGCAACAGGTTTGCACCAGTTCGCCAGAACCAGTAGTAACTTTTCCCGGTGTCCCGGAGAACAAGTAGTGGCTTTTGGGGAGAACCACCTCGGGAGCTTACCTTTTCACTGGTTCCCCCACTGCGCATGCACGCCAAGCACTTGGTGTGCATGTGCGCCTACAGTGCTTGGCGCATATGGAGGAAGAGAAGCTGCTAGCCTGGAGGAGGAAGAGAAGCTGCTAGCCTGAAGCTCCCTATAGCCTGCTCCCCAGGGTAAGTGACTCACCTTTGGGTGTGGGGTGTGCGGGTGTATTTTAATGTGTATTTAATGTGTATTTATTTTAATGTGTATTTTTAAGTGTTTTATGTGTATTTAATTTGTATTTTATGTGTGTTTATGTCTATTTAAAGTGTATTTATTTTAATGTGTATTTCATGTATTTTTATGTGCAGTTTTATGTATTTTTATGTCTATTTAATTTGTATTTTTATGTGTACTTTTTATGGAGTTTGTACGTTGACCCACCCACATCATTGGCTCCGCCCATGACATCATGACATTGGCTCCACCCATGACATCATGACGTTGGCTCCGCCCAAGATGTCATGATGTAGGCTCCACCCACAATGTTGGCTTCGCCCGCAGTGTGGTAGTAAATTTTTTGGCTGCCCACCGCTCGGGATAGCCATATTATGATACAGAGTGATGTTATCCTTACAGGGAACAGATGCTTTGGACAGTAGTGACAGCCTCTATGCTATTTATCCTAGACTTCAAACCTTCTCCTGTTTATCTCTGCTACAAAATTTGTCCTAGGCTCCTTAAATTAGCCTGATGCCACTGTTGTACTGGGGAGTGTTTTCCCAATGCGAGTAGTGAAGTAAGCTTCAATTACCATTTCAACTGGCCCATGGAATGGGAAGGAACAAAACATCATGACAACCATGAAAGTCAGTGTCTGAGCCTAAGAATCATGGAGGTGGCTTTACTGCAGCAGATCACAATAGAAGAATTAGAATGAGACCTATGGTTGGGCTTATGTTACCAGCACGATTATCAACTCTATGGTGAATGCTTGGAAGAATCAATGTAGCTTCTGCAAAAGGAAGCTTTTTGCAACATTAAATAATAGTCTGGACCAGTGGTTCCCAACGTGGGTCACACTCCCCACAAGGGAACTTCAATTCCCAGGACCCTAAGCCAGTACATTGGCTGATCAGTGCTTTGGGGAATTGACTTAGGCTTCTGGAAATTGAAATCCATAAACCAAAGGTTGGAAAACACTGGCCTAGATAGAGGTGATCTATTAAAAAAAATAATATTTTGATTTTCTAGTTGTGCTCAGTGTTACTAACCTTCTTCTCTGCCAAGGGAGCAAATGTATCTATTAAGTAAGGGCATCCCGGGGTGGGCCACATTCAGCCTTCTGTATGTTGTTGGACTGCACAGCCAATGATGAGTTACTGCAGTCAAAGAAGATCTAGAAGATAACACACTCATCCTTCCTCACTGACCTTCCCACAGAAATCTAGGCATCATGTGATAAGGTTTTAAGAAGCTTCTTGGCAGATTTATTGCTAAATAAAATAAAGTACTGTATAATAAAATAGAGACAGATCAATCACACATTCACTTATTCCGTTCTTTCTGGCTTGATATACCGTTATCCACCTACGAACACCCATCTGTGCAGAAGGAAAATTCCACCTCTCATTTTACACCTTGTTTCCTTTTCAGCAGCATTTTAATTTTGCAACAGTTCCTTAAGTATGTACACTATCAGCAGAGTATGCAAGCTTTGCTTACATTCTTGGCGCCATCCCCATGCAGACTTTCTGTCAGGTCTGAGATTGTTTGAACTCTCAGTAAGAGTCTTACTATACCATCTCTGGCCCCGTAGGGGAGTTCTGCCTAACCTTTCAGAAGTTCCTTCAGATCCTGCCCCTCACTGTCAAATCTTCTGGCATCCTCAATGGATTTTCCATTTCTTTTTATGTCCCTCCTTTATAACCACCCCATTTTCCTGTATGTTTTCCTTCTCTCTTCCCCTGCTGTTCTTATTATCTGGAGTCCCACAGGTATCCAGCTGTAGTTTTATTTGTTTCTTCTGTTTGTCTGGAAGCTTTTTTAAAAACTCCCCCCCCCCCCATGATGACTGGGATTCTTTTTCAGTGTTTGCCTTCCCTCTAATCAATTCCTTTGTTGTTGTTGTTCAAAAGGAAGGAGTGAACCAATTGTTCTGCAGATTCTTTCCCTCTTGCTGGTGAAGTAGTTAAGTGTCTTTCCCACTCTCCTTGTGGTTCTTTGGTCTTGTTACCTATCATTCTAGATCAAGAGTTCTCAACCTTTTTAAGCCGGGGACTGGGTCACAATCCCTCAGACAGCTTCAGGGGTGGATGGCCATTTCCCCCTTCGTCCACCACATGGCACTTCCGGGTGTGGTAGAAGCAGTTGGGGGGAGCACATGAAATGGTATTGTGGGCAACATCCGGCCCACAGGCCACATATTGAGAATCCCTGTTCTAGATATATGTCAAGAACTGAACATATTGAATGCCCCCCTCTGATATCAAGAATTAGTTTCATATAATATCAAGAAGTAATCTGGCATAATCAAGTAGCTGACATTGGCTGCCTGAGCAGGAACAAAGGAGCATCTCTCATGGATTTTATCATGGATCAGTAGTGATCTTCCATGCACTAACACTGGATATCAGTGAGACAGAGCTTTGCAATTTAATGAGATTGTCTTTGTCCACTAACAGGACTGTTCTTTTCCAGCCTCTGACATTTGAGGCAAGCCTTCACCCCCTTCTCTCTCACTCACTTTTTGGTGATAATCTTTTCTCCTGCTTCTGATCTCCAATCAAGCAACAAGCATGAAGATTCTATATATATATTGATTACTCCATTTTCCAATTTTTTCCCTGGCTGTAACTGCAAATGGTAACTGTAAGAAAAGGCACCTTTTAAAATTCTTAACATGCTTCTACAGCGTTTTATTATGGAAAGTACAGTGGAACCTCGGTTAATGTAATTAATGCGTTCTCTGGGACGTTTCTTACAGCTAAAATTACTTTAACTAAATTCCCCATAGAATTGCTGTGAAAACCAAAATACTTTAACCAGAACGCAGTTTCCCATAGGAATGCATTGAAAACCAATTAATCTGTTCCAAAAAAAATTCCGCAAACCAAGCCACTATTTTCTATGAATTTTCTTTTGCTATGCAATTTTTATGTTAACTGAGCCATTTGTTAACCAAGATTCCACTGTACTAGTTTTTTAAAAAATAGATCAAAGCAGTAGGCAGAATGCTAAGACTGACATGATCCCTCTATGTTTCCATGTAGTCTTGTTTTATTTCTACCTAATATTCTGCTAACCAAGAGGAATAATCAAAACTCCCAATATTTTAAGGAAAGAAAGTCCTGTGAAAACAGGCATTTAGCACTGGAACAGAGAAAATGATAATACTGTATTTGGATTCCACAGCCTCTACAAAAGTAACTTTTCTACATCTTTCAAAATCTGTTGTGATAAGGAATACAGTACACCTCACCTCAGGAATATACACATTTGCAAAGTTGTTTTGGAGAAACAAAATGCAAAGAAATAAATTGCGCTGACGCATGTGAATTTTTAAAACATCCAAATGGCTACAAATGCATTAAATTGACAGCAATGCACACAGATGTGCTTTAGTCAAAGGGAGGAAAGTTATACTTTGAGTAAAATGAACAAATAAATGCACACATTAAGGAAAACTAGGTAAAATAAGTAGGGACTCCAATGCAGGAGGAGAAAGCAATAATTTCCACATTCATCCTGAGACAAATGCTGTCTGTATTTTCCCCCTTTGTAACACTAACTGAATTTGGATGATGTTTGATATTCTTACTGATCAAAAGCCAAGAGTAGGAAAAGCCTCTTCACTCCAATGGCCACATTCAATTTCTGAAAAGGGTTGAAGAGAGCACATTCCAGTGATTGCCAACGGCAAAACGGTGCAACTAAAAAATATAATTCATCACTGACAGTAATTAAACTTTTGTAAAGGCTTTACAATCTTCTTCTAAAGTGTATACTAAAGCTAAAAGCACAAAACAATGATGTCACAAGGAGCCCTAGAAAAGATGAATTTGCCCTCAAAGTGTTATGTTCTCCCAAGTTTCGCCATAAGCTACAGTTCTCTGGAATCAGTTCAGATGATGAATCTTGTTGAATAACCATGATAATCAATAAAGGAACAATATATTCTTGCTTATGTAAATCATTCCCTTTGTGAACATAAGGCTTCTGATAACTCAGAGGTGAAATCACCATTCCTTAAGATATACCATTTAATTCTGCGGTACTTACTGGAATCTTCCAACCTAAAGAGTACTTCTGGCCAAGCTCCGAGCAAGGCTCATGCTTGGGTCATTAGTATCACATTTCTCTGTAGCCAATTTACATTTTATTTTTAAATAAAGAAATGTCTAACAGCTTGCTATTGATGTTGATGTTATTTTTTTATGCTCTGTATTTATACTAACACATTAACAGCGTGCTTCATTTAGCATATGTACAGCGAACATGCTTCTGCTA
Organism: Furcifer pardalis; assembly: GCA_030440675.1. Taxonomy (NCBI): domain Eukaryota; kingdom Metazoa; phylum Chordata; class Lepidosauria; order Squamata; family Chamaeleonidae; genus Furcifer; species Furcifer pardalis. The sequence goes on along the minus strand of CP126894.1, from coordinate 45,016,756 downwards.
CAGTTAACTAAACTGAGAACAGTTGTTCTCTAATTACATGTTTGCTGATATATATTTTTTTAAAAAATCCTCTTTCAGGTTTCTCAGAAAATATGTACTTTGTTACAAGTGTAAATATTAATTGACTGTAACCCTAAACGACACAGAATCCATCTAATTTCTACCACCACTCCCAAAAAATCTTAACATGTGATGTTGGAACTCTTTTATGTCCTCCTGAAGTATTTTTATCTATTTGTTTTTCCAAATCAGAAGCTACTGGGATTTTGCTTTGCAGCAGCTGAAGAACTAGAGGCTGCCTTATATTTAGTCTCTTTATCCATGCACTGTTAACACTGACTGGTGGCACCTCTGTAGTTTTTCAGGTATGGGTTTTCTTAATCCTTTCTGGAAGTGCTAAGTGGCTTGAACCTGAGGTTGTCACCTCAGTAAGCTACAACAATGTTACTGAAATTAGATTGGTTTCTTTCTATTTGTCTCAATGGGAACCCTGAAAATAACCTCAAATTTCACTTTAGGTTGAGGAATGGTAAAGTGTTGACCATGAGCTGCTTGCAGTTCCTAGTACCTACCCATTTACCTCAAATGGCAACTGATCCTGTAGACTTGATAATTTAGAACAAAAATGTGGACCTTCCTTCTATTTATTCAAATAATGACTGGCCAAAACAAAATAAGGTTTTCAGAAATGAAAAACTGGGTTCCAGGTTCTTGGATAACAACTGGGTATTTTGGAAATTCCATAGTCCAAGAACTTTCCAGTATAAATCAGCAAAAGACAACAAGAAGACTTGTGGCACTTTAAATACTAAAATGTATATGAAATAAGTTTATGTAGTTTGTAGCCCTTTCCTTCAGACACAGATGTTGCATGTGAAGAAGTAGGCTGTGAGCCACCAAAGATTGTTTCAAATAAAACTGATTAGTCTTTCAAAGTGCCAAAAAACTTCTTGTCCCTTTAGTCCAGGGGTTCCCAACCTAAGGCCTATGGGCTGAATCTGGCCCATGGCACCATTTCATGTGCCCCCTGCCTCCAAAGGCATTCAAAAACAAAATGAACATCCCTTTGAAGCTGTTGGGACAAAATGGCCACCCCCATTGTGAAGGCAGGGCAAAATGGCCATCTGGCCCTCAAAGCTGACTGAGAGAGTGTGAGCCAGACCCTGGCTTGAAAAGATTGTGAACCCCTGCTTTAGTCCAAGAAAGCTGTTGCCCGTTCAATGAATTCATCGGTGTGTAAATATATTACATCTGCAACATGGCAAGACATATTTATGTTACCAAATATATTTGTCTAAGATATATGGCAAGAGGGCCCAAAATTTTTGGGCTGTGTTTCAGGGGGCTGGTCACTATGGCCTGGGAGCCAGATCTGGGCCCCAACACCAATTCATCCAGCCTGAGAAGCCCTCGTTGCTTCCAGAAGTGGAAGTAAAACATGCCCAGATTGGCACGTTTTACTTCTGCTTCCAGGAGCAACAAGGGCTTTGCAGGTTGAATGAATTGGTGTTGGGACCAAATCTGGCCCCTGGTCCATAGTTTGGGCACCCCTGATATATGGTAAAGACATACATGAAGAAAAATAAGTGCTCACAAGAATCTTTTCTTTCCAGCTATAAATGCCTATTTCTGTGAGCAAGTTTAATTTTCCTACAGATTGCAAGGTGGCACTATGGTGACCATTTTTTCTGTTTCATGTCCTTCAGCTCCACAGCCAGCAGAGAAGAACAAAATGTTGCATGATAATAAACTCAATAGTTACATCTATGAAACATTATTGTGCAGAGCTTTGTCTCAAACAACACAGCAGCAACAAACAGCAACAATAAAAACAACAGCAACAAACTTTTTCTCTAAAAAAAACAAAGATAGAAGGCAAGAAGCAAGCAGGAGACATTGAATTCAGGTTCTGCCTTTTCATGGAAGTGTGTAGTTAAGATGTGTGATTGAATGGAAAACTTCCTTTTTGCCCTTTTGGTGTGATGTGTGGATTAGTGTTACATTTTACCCACAGTGACTGCATAAATCAGATATGTAGTCTTAGTCTACAAAATGCATGAATTGCAACTGCAGGTATGATAAAAGAGCACAAGCATTGAAAAGAATTAAGATTATGTCATTTGTATTTCTTTGGTGTAACTAATAATGTCTGGCCAGATATCTCACTATGGTAATGGAGTAGACCATACAGACAGTGACTCAACACCAAGTGTTGGGCGGTGCTAAATAATCTGACTCCCTAAAGGAGCCAATGTCTACATGCAGATGAGCCCCTTTAGATGGGGTGATGGTCCCCTCAGTGGGACCAATGGCAAAATGAGCGGAGGAGGAACTCTGATTCCCAAAATTCATGAAGGCAGAAGAGCCCATTCTAGATGGACTGACTGAAGGTGCACCGTGTCCATATCCTCAAGGCTACAGCAGTCCATTGCAGTCCTGGTGTTAAATCCTGCATGTCTAATTTCATATGTGCTGCGATGGCGCCAAGATCATAGTGTGTGGGTCACTTCATGGCAAGCTGGGATCCACCTGAAACTATACTCAGATTGAGTTGTGGTGACCACCACCACCGGCATAACTAATTTTACAGAATCATAAATAAGTTGTAGTAAAACATGCACTGCCTCCAGGATATATTTAATATCCAGTGGCTGAAATTCTGTTGCTTAGTGTAGTAAGTTGAAATTGGAGTAGGCCTACTGAAGCAAGGGAAGTTATGGGAAAGTTCGCTCACCAATTTCCCTCTGATTCTATAAACCTGCTCAAGTTGCTACTTACTACACTAAGCAACAGAATTTCAGCCAGTGTGTATTTTGTGTGAGGAGAAATCATTTGATACTCTGGAGAGCATGCCAGACTATGACCCAGGAGATGTGGGTTTAAATCCATGGGCCATGGAAATTCACCAAGGGTAAACCACTTCTTTGACTAGCTCACATTCCTAGAAAGCACTCTTAGGATTGCCAGAAGTGAGTTGATGGCACACAACAGCAGTGTAGTCTTGCAAACTACAGCACATGAGAAGGTAGTGTCACGAAACCAGCCGGCCCCCTTTGCTCTGGCCCTCTTACACCAAAGCCCCCAGAGGGCGAGTTGGCCAACAATGCAGCTAAACAGCCCTTAGCTGCTTCTCTTATGCAAGGAGGTTTAAACAGGTAGCGTATTCAGAGGCTTGTATGTGAATGCATTGCTGCTCTTACCCTTTAGTCCAATGAAGAGACGTTGTGGAAGCAAACGAAGGTTTATTGATCAGGTATATTGATCAGGTTCAGTAGCATAAGACAGTCCAGCAACAGTCCACAGGTACATTAGGTAACCATTTTAAAGAAGCAAAAAGGCATAGCCCCCAGGAAAAGATGTTAGCCCATAGACATCCAAAAACGAACTCCCTCTCCTCTCTCCAAGATGGAGATTCTCCAGTCAGGTGGGATACCTTTAACCAATCAAAGAACAGAGAAAACTTTCTCATAACAAAGGATTGTTGACACACGTGTACAGTGAGTAGTCACAACACCAAAAAGCTCAGCTAGCTAGAGAGATAAGGAACTGAACTGAAAACAATCTATCTCGTGACACATAGTCTTGTGAGACAGAGAGGAAAGGATTTTTAGGCCTAGTCAAACCTCAAGCTTTGAGAACATTAGGAAAAAGATGTTGTTTCATGACAGGTAGTAATTTTGATCTATTGAGGATTATACACAGAATCAAACTCTAGCAGGCTTCTGTTTTGGTGGAAAAGGAACTCAAGATGTTTAACCAGTCCTGCTTCTCAAATTTCATGCATGCCATTCCTGCTACAACTGATAATGCTCTTACAAAACAAGGTAGTCAAAGCAGAAAAAAACTTACAAAACCAGAAAGGACAAAGAGACAAAATGAAAATGTAGCACCCTCAAACTAAAGCACAGGCATGAGGCAGATTTGAGGAATACATTGACTGAGCCCCCTTTCACAAAACCTATGAAAATAGTCAGAGAAGCAGTGGGAAGAGGAAACAATGAAAGGCACAATTCCCAATAATCTTGAGTGAAAATAAGTAAAAGACTATGGTGTACCTGAAATATCCAATATCATATTACAGGGTGTCAAGTTTCATGACAAAATGACTTTTAAAAGAACTGAAGCAAAGGTAACTTGTTATACAACATAGCACATTCAGTTCACATAGCCACACACTATTGAAATTACTGTGGCTTAACGATTCCACAGATAAATGGGAAAACTACTTGGAAGTACAATACTGTACTTAGAAAGAACCTATACACAGACAGAATGCAAACAGCAGCTGAGCGTAAGTATGAAATAACCAATGGGGTTTTACTCTGTGGAACACCAATGCTTCTGATTTCTGAGTAGGTGTTTAATTTGCTGTACTTTGTGTGTGTGTGTGTGTGTGTGTGTGTGTGATTATATGAACTTCTTCATCTTCTTCAAGTGCCGTATCTGATTCTGAATACTGTCTATCATGTTGAATACAACAGGCTTTTGAACAAGGGTGGCCATGATGATCATCCATGAAGATTGTCATGGGAACAGTATAATTCAGTGGTCTTCCATTTGCTTTCTGTATTGCAGTGAGACCCATACCACTGATCCAGTTCCTTGAGTCACTTTATGATCCTGAGCCCTTTTGGCACACAAAGTCCTCATCAGCTCCAGGCCAGTATTGATGAAGCTGCTACTCTCCATCAAGATGGATTCTAGTGAGATTTAATCCACTTGGAGACCATCACCCTTCCTTGTGGACTTCACCACCCAAGGCCATTAATTCTCAGGATTGTTAGTTTAGTTAACTACACCTGATGATTGACATTGAGTCACTAGCAGTATGGTCAACTCTATTACCAGAGCAGGATAGCCTGGGCAGACTTTAATTATATGAACCTTTAACATGAATTAATGAGAATATGTTCTGCCCATGTAGTTCCTGCTATCTCTGGCTTGCACATGAAAGAAGAGCAAACAAGCCTGGAACTGGATGTATGTCATGACAGTGTTGTGGGGAAAATAGGGAGGCAGCAGTGGCGTCACTAGGGGAGGGGCTAGAGGGGCGGGTGCCCCTGGTGGTGCTTTTTGAGCTATGTGTGTTCTTGGACTACAATTCCTAGTGAGATTGGAAGCCAGCGTCCACCAGGGGGCAGCAAATTTGGCTTCAGCCCTGGGTGGCTGAAATTCATGCCACATTACTGGGAGGCAGGTCAGGTATATGTCCCCCACCCCCTTAGCCAAAGGAAGCACCAACCTGCAAACAGGCACACCAGCCTTACTCTCATCTTACAATGCTGTCACTGTCCATTTTTAGTTCTAGGCTGACTAGCTTCTTATCAGTTGTTGAAAGGAAAGGATCTAAAGGCACTGGAATTGCTCTTGCTGAAGAAAATAGTCAATCCTTTCTTGCACAAGGTGGGGAAAAACACCCACCTACTTTGTGCCCAATGAAGCACTGTATCTACATCAGGCATTCTCAACCTACAGCCCATGGGCCAAACCTGGCCCCCGATGCCAATTCATCCAGCCCTCGACACCCTTGCCAATCCCAGAAGCAGAATTAGCACATGCACGGCACACATTTTACTTCCACTTCTGGGTGGGAGGAACCACGCAACCGGCCTGATCAGCAGTCCAGGAGGTTTGGTCAGGCCCATGACGCAAAAACCTTGAGAAAGACTGATCTATAATATGGGGTACCAGGATCTTGTCCACTGTATCACAGAACATAATTAAAGCAACAGCATTCTTAAACAATTGCAGGCATGTCTGAATTAGTAAATGTCCTACATTTGGACCTTCTTTTTTTGCCAGGTTCAAAACTTATTCAAAGATAAAAAAATATACAACACATAGCTGAAACATGGCTTTTCTTGCCAAAATGTGAGCGATTTTAAACCAGCCACTGGGGGTCATTTATTTGTCACTGATTCATCAATTGCTCTATACTTCTTCAATTAAGAGTGTGTGAACATGTGTGTTGGTGTATATTGTGTCACTTGGGTTTCCTTGTAAAGATAAAAGACTTGATGCTGCAAGAAATCCTGTATCCTGAAACTTTTTTACCCATTGCAGTTATAGCTCTATAACACATCAGTGCTGAGTCCAGACACATGAGCTCTGAGTGGTAACTCCTAGAGAGATGAAGAAAGCAATGACCACATGGAGAGCTTTATGTGTCATAGCCCCACAGTCTGTAACAACCTGCCAGTAGGGATAAGAACTGCTCCTTTACTATAAGCATTCTGTAAGTCATTAAAGAATTGCCTGTTTTAGGAGCCTTTCATGGACAATAAGATCATTTGTTTTGCAAAGTAATTGATCTGGCTATACAATGAATGCTGCTACTGCCATCTTTTATTGTTGTCATAGTGTGGGTTATTATTATCATTGCAAGGATGTTGTTATGATGCCTGGCGTTAACTGGTTCTGATGGGTGATATTGATTTTCCTTATGTCTTACTTTTCGGGTTGATTATTATTGTGTTTTTGTTATATATATTATTTTTATGATATTGTTTTGTTAGTTGTAATTTATCACTTTTATATTTGATGTTTTATATGATTGTAAGCCACCCTGTGTGATGCTTGCACCAAAAGGGTGGGATATAAATGTAAAACAAAAATAGATAAATGTATTCATGTACATGCAGTGGTGGGATGTCAAAAAAAATTACTACCCCACAGTGATGTCATCACAGTGTGGGCAGAGCTAACATCATGATGTCATGATGTCGTGGGCGGAGCCAACATCATAACATGACATTGTGGGCGGGGCCAAAGAAAAAATAAAAATAATAAAAAATAATGCACACACACACACACACACACACACACACACACACACACACACACACACACACACACACACACACACCTCAACCCACCCACCTTCCCACCCACCCACAACACAAACCCATAAATAAATAAATAAATAAATAAATAAATAAATAAATAAATAAATAAATTAAAATACACCCACCCACCCACCCCAAACACAAATCAACCAGAGCTTTTAAAACAGAGCTTAAAACTTATTCTGGCTAATTTTTCTCACACTAGGTCAGATGGAAGGAACTACAGAATGAACTCACCACAAGATGGCTTCATTTTGGCACTTTTCAACTATTAAAGTACTTAACCAGTTATCTAGGATAATATCCTTTAATGTAAATGTAAAACAGTTGTACTTCCTTAAGGGTTCTCCAATTGGAACAGCAATTGGAACAGCACAGGTGTAGCTTATTGATGAGGTAACTCCAAGACTTTGCTTAAAAACCCCAAGCCAGGCCACCAGGCCTGCCGGCCGCCAGGCCTTTTTAGGAACTGTGGTAGTACGTCAATATAGGTGAAGGTATTAAATACACATTAAAATACACACAGACACACCACATCCAAAGGTGAGTCACTTACCTTGGGGAGCAGGCTGTAGGGAGCTTCAGGCTAGCAGCTTCCCTTCTTCCTCCCCGCTTGGGAGGACAACAAGGAAGCCGTGCATATGCGCCAAGCACTGTAGGTGTGCATGCACACCAAGTGCTTGGCGCGCATGTGCAGTGGGGGAACCAGTGAAAAGGTAAGCCCTGAAGGTGGTTCCCCCCAAAAGCTGCTACCGGTTCTCTGGGACACTGGGAAAAGTTACTACCAGTTCTGGCGGACTGGTGCAAACCTGTTACATGTATCAAACTTTACCTCACCATTCATTCTAGTTTTCGTGTCTCCCTCCCTTTCAGGCCATAGTCTGTTTAGAAATTTGAACAAAATTACAATTTATCTCAGAAATTAAGGTAAGAAATTACTTATGGGTAGTGTTATATCACCATAACATAATATTCTTAAAGGTCAAAAAATTCATACTTTAAACCAAGATCAATAACTTTCATACAACATATTGAAATGCAGCAGACAAAACACAATTTCCATTTTGGTCCCTTATATTGGCATACTACACAGGGGAAAAATGATTGGATAACATTAACACTTGAACGCGTCAACTCAAAATTCACATGGCCTTACCTCAATTTTACACAAAATATGATTTGAAATTTATTTGACAATCAAAACAAACTGTCAATTGAGTTTCAGGTGTGATGAGCTTGTTGAGCAAATTAAAAACTGTTAGTAAAACTGCATCTGCTTTTCCAATCTGCACTTCTCAGATGTAGGGATGAATAATAATGAACCCTATTCCGGACATAATGCCACCCGCTCTCCTGGTAAATGGGAAAAGACCTGATCTTGTATAATTGGTACTTCCCTGAATGGAAGGGAACAATAGGATCTTTCTTTATTCATGTCAAATGCACCACCAGCATATAATAATAACATACAAAGCTAAAATTAACACATCTATAAATAAAATACAATTAAAAAGGTCTAGATGACATCTGTCCAATATCTGGTCACTTCAACAGCATTTCCTCTTGCCAGCATAAGGTCCTCCTCAGTGCACGTTGAGGGGCATTGTGTGCATTGTATCATATGGGAGATAATTTGTACTTCTCCGCATTCGCACAGGCTGCCATCTACAGGGAAACCCCACTTTCTGAGATTAGCGCTTGATTTTCCTACCCCTGTACACAGTCTATTTACAGCATTCCACATGGGCCATGGTTGTTCTTGGTCAGACGGTAGAGAGTCATGTGATTCTGCCCAGTTATCTGGTATCTCCTTGCTTGCCTTCCATAGTTCTAAGGTGGTCTGTGGGGGCTGGTTGTTCGGAGGAACAGAAGTTGTGAAGAAGCTATGCCTTGATTTCAGTCTCCACTTTGGTGGCTGGTGATCAAATAGCAGGTGTGTTTCTGAGGAACTTGTTTTGAACCACTCTTTCTGAGCAGCACTTTCTTGACAGAATTTTGATGGAGGGATGCCAGCTAACTAATGAACTTTTTGTATAAGGGTTGGTTTTAGGCATCTTGTGACCAATCTTACTGTTTCATTTAGGGCCACATCCACTTGCCCTGCATGCTTCAATCGGCACCACACTGGACTAGCATACTCTCCTGCAGAGTAACATAAAGCTAGCACATAAATTCATAATGTGTGTGATCAGGGGTCCCCTGGGCAATGGAGATTTATCACTGGCAATGGAGATTTTTCACCACCTAATCCTTTCAACCCAGAAGCACCAGAAGTAGAACAATAGGATAATAGAATTATAGAATCATACCACACCAAAATTTCTGAGATTTTTAATGACTCTTATCAATAACTGATACCCCGAAAATATAAATACATGATAATGGGAGTAATAATCACAACAACAAGAACCATGATCATGTGCCAGCAAAATAGGGTTTACTACCTACAAAGTACTGAGAAATAATTTACCAATCTCTCCTTGAAACACTCATGCCTAAGCACACAGGAGGCACAATTAGCATGTGAACTTTGAACCGGGCTTCACAGAGAGGTGCTCCAAACCACAGAGTTACACCGTCTTTACTGGAAAGTAAACTAAATAAGATCAATGCTATTTCCTTCCCATATCAAAAACAAGGATGTGATGGTATATAAAGAAGTGCTAGGAAAAGACACAGCCTCAGGAATGATGACCAAGTTAACCCCAACTGATATTATGAGTATAGCCTGAGACCATAGCTGGAAACAAACAAACAGCTCAAGCAATCGATTGGAGGTCATTGCTGTCATGTATCTGTCATACATCAGTAAATCTGCCCTTATAGCTATTTTAGTGGTTAAGTAAAATCTTCCATTTTAGATGATTGCCAATACACATGTCATGTAAATCAAACAAGCCTTTCTAAAGGTTGCACACAACAGAGTTTCCCAAGAGGAGTAGCAAGCTAGAAGGCTGTTAAGTGAAGTCATCACATTGCTCTGCATGACAGCCTTTTAAGATAATTCCCTTCTTGGCATGGCTTTGAACAGTATACAGGATGTAATTGGGGTGATGGGGGAAGAGAATGTGGAATGTGAATTTCATATGGTTTCTATTTATTTATTTATTTATGCCCCACACATATAGGTGATTTTCCTATTCTGGGCGGCGAACAGCACAAACTCATACATTAAAAACTGACATACATTTTAAAAAATTACATATATATACTCCAGAAACAAAACACCCTAAAAGAAAAACCTATTGGTGATGGAGAAAGACAAAATAAACTCCCTAACGATCAGCCATTGGTAAAACATTCTCAAAAGCCTCTTTAAAAAGAAATGTTTTCAACTGTTTTTTAAACATAGACAGGGATGGTACCTGGCGCAACTCAACTGGAAGAGAGTTCCACAATGTTGGAAACATCCTCATATGCCCCAGCAACGATATGAAGAACCAGAGCCTTAAATCTATTGTCCTGATATTCATTAGAGCCTGGTTGTAGACTAACTGTGCAAAACCAAGAACAAAAATTGACTTGCTCAGTAATCAAGCACGAATTTCCAATTATTGCACAAGTTCAAGACTACACAGTTTGGAAAGTCTGGGGTTGCAGGACTGGGCCAAGATAATTGTGTTGCTTGAGGCAGTGCAGCAAACGGCACCCCTAAACCACTCAGATCGAGAAATATATTTGCCATTTTTGTGCACACATAATATTCAAAGCATGCCAAGTGATTTTGGAACCTGGGAAAGAAAATATGCATATATTTATTTCCCTCTACAAGGAGAGAGAAGTACATACACCTATTGTAAAAAGTAGGGGCTGCGGTGGCTCAGTGGTGAAGAAGCTTGACTTGTTAGCTGGAAGGCTGGCAAATCAGCAGTTCGAGACCTGGGTACTGCATGACAGATTGAGCACCCGTCTTGTCCCAGTTCTTGGGGACATGAAAGGAGCCTCATTTGGGCATTCCCTGATCAGAGTTTCTTCTGCAAAACATTTCCTTTCAAACCAGAATAATTTCTGTCATTAAATTATTATTATTGTAAAAAGTTTTAAAAAATATATAAAACAAAACAAAACTATGACATATAATCATTGTTCCCGTTTATAACATCTAGCATGAAATTTCTAAGTTCTCTTTTCATCTCATTACAGGTGCAGTCATGTTTATACTCAAGCAGGGCAAACCAAGCCTGCCTATTTTCTTATCCCTTTCCTCATAGTGGAGCTATTCTATTATTATTATTATTATTATTATTATTATTATTATTATTATTATTATTATTATTATTATTATTATTATTATTATTATTATTATTATTATTATTATTATTATTATTATTATTATTATTATTATTATTATTATTATTTATTACACTTGATACCCCGCCCCAATCGGGAGAACCCGACTCTGAGCGGCTTACAAAACACTAAAAATAAAAGTAAAAGCATAAGAAACAGTTTACTCCAATAAAACATCAGTTAAAAGGTCATCAAAATATTACCACAAAAATTAAAAACAGTACACAGTCCCACTTCCAGACCCAGGTTGGCAGTCCTTTAAACAAGCCACCTGGTAAGGGAACTCGTATTCCCAGGTCCCCAAACCTGTCCAGCCAGCCAGGTTTTCAAACCCTTCCGGAAGGGCAGGAGCTCTGTCTGAAGGCACAGTTCAGTGGGCAGGAGGTTCCAGAGGGCCGGGGCGGACACGGAGAAGGCTCTTCTCCTGGTATAGGCGAGATGCGCCATTCTCGCCGAAGGAACAACGAGGGAGCCTCTCCGATCCGCCCTGGTGGGATGGGCAGATGTTCTTGGGGTGACGCAGTCTCTTAGGTATCCTGGCCCACTACCATATAGGGCTTTAAAGGTAATAACCAGCACCTTGAATTGCACCCGGAGACATACTGGTAGCCAATGCAGCTCCCGGAGCAGCGGTGAGGCATGAGCATAACGCCCACACCCCACCACTACCCGGGCTGCCACATTTTGAACCAGCTGGAGTCTCCGGATGGTCATCAGGGGCAGCCCCATGTAGAGCGCATTGCAGTAATCAAGTCTGGAGGTGACCAACGCATGTGTGACCATAAGCAGAGCATCCCGGTCCAGGAGTGGGCGTAACTGGCGTATTACACGAAGTTGTGATCATTCTTGAGATCAACTGTTTGAGCACCTTTGCTGACTCTACAGTATCCTTTTTGAGATGGAACAAGGTGAATGTACAATCCAAATAAAGATGCACTAAAATCAGTAGCAATGCATTTTAACACTAGCCATAAGATTTTCAATCACTTTTCTTATACACTTTAGCTTGAAATTTGCATTTTAAATGTATTGCCGCACACTGAATTGATATTTTATTTATTTTTAATTATAATATAACAAAAATAGAAAATAAAATAAAATAACATACAATATTAATTTTATATATTTGCCCCCTCTTTTCAAAACATTGTGTATTTTTGTCTTGGTTTTGTTCCTTTCACTTTAACTCGGACATACTCAATAAATTATCCCCAAATTCTATTTAAAATCATTTTATTAATCCTTTCTTTAACTTTGATTCACATGTCAATCTATTATTTATTGCTATACACTAGTATATCGGATAACGTTATGACTTGGTTCCACACATTATTCGATTTTTAGCGTTGTTCATTGCATGCATTAAACAATGTTTTTAAAAAAGCCCTGACTTCAGGGACAAACCACGTGGTTTGTCCCTGAAGTCAAACTGACCTTAGGCTAGCGAATGCTAGCCTAAGGTCAGCTTGACTTTGGTGGACAAACTGTGCAGTTTGTCCCCGAAGTCAAGTTGACCCTAGGCTAGCAATTGCTAGCCTAGGGTCAGTTTGACTTCAGGGACACACCGCGCAGTTTGTCCCTGAAGTCATTGCTGCGGTTGGGGGGTGGATTGGGTAGCCCAATCCACCCCCCAACCGCAGCGATCCATTGCTGCGAGTGCAGTAGGGTCGGGGAAAAGGCACACGCTCGCCTAGGGTGAGTTTGACTTCAGGGACAAACCGTGTGGTTTGTCCCTGAAGTCATCACTGCGGTGGGGGGGGTGGATTGGGCTACCCAATCTACCCCCAACTGCAGCAATCGCTGTGAGTGCAGTATAGTCAGGGGGAAACGCACGCGAGCACGTGCCTTTCCCTCGACCCTACTGCACTCGCAGCAATGGATCGCTGTGGATGGGGGGTGGATTAGGTAGCCCAATCCACCCCCCACCTGCAGCGATTGCTGCGAGTGCAGTAGGGTTGGGGGAAAACGTGTGTGAGTGCACGCCTTTCCCCCAACCCTACTGCAGTCACAGCGATGAATCACTGTGTTTGGGGGGTGGATTGGGCTACCCAATCCACCCCTCACCCGCAGCAATCCATCACTGCGGGTGGGGTGTGTGGATTGGGTAGATGTTCTACCCAATCCACACACACACCCCAGACGATTGCATTGGATAACGCTAAAGAATCGTTATCCGATGCAAGTTTTTTCAAAAAAACTTGCATCGTTATCCGATTCTAGCATTATCCGATGCAATCGTTATCCGAGGTATTACTATGTTCCTCTCCTGCCATTCATTTCTTGGGCAAAAGAAGCATTCTCTTTGCAAATGTCAATTACAGATAAACAGAAAGACAGGTTTACAGTAATTTAACAGTCAAAGTGACTCAGCTAAATAAATCGCCCCATTGCTAGGTATAAGCAGGTCATTAATGATGTGACCACATAGACCAGAGGTTCCCAACCTTTTGAAGCTGGGGGGTCGTGCCACGGTTTCTCAGTCAGCTTCGAGGGCCAGATGGCCATGTTGCCCTCCCTGCACTATGGGGTGGCCATTTTGTCCCAATAGCTTCAAAGGGGTGGTCATTTTGTTTTTAATGCCCTTGGAGTAGTGGGGGGGGGGCAAATGAAATGTTGCCACAGTCCTTAGGTTGGGAACCTCTGATTCAGAATGATTCAGAGATGATAAGGTGGAGAGGTATGGTTTAAAAGGAAGGGCAAAGCTGATCGCCATCTAGACATTTTTGAAGTGGCTAGATTGTGCTTTTAAAAAAGGGAGTTCAGAGTTGCTAAAATTATGATGAGTCATTATTTCAGCAGCACAGTAATTATTTCAAAATGTCTATACCACTTAGTGCATTGCCACAATTTGTTATGGAGATAAAATCACATTTTAAATAAACAGACAGTTGAATTCCCCCCCCCCACACACACACACACACACACACATTACTCCTCTCCCCCTCACCCTATTTTTCCAAGAGGTAAAGCCAAGAAGATGACAGCTTTGGAGATCTGCCTGATCTAGGTCCCAGACAAGTCCAAATGAAGCCAAACTCCTCCGTAGAAATGGTTACTGTAGCATCTCAGTAACAGAATAGTCTTTTTATGCATGGTGCCCATTCATTTCCATGGCACAGGAAACCTTCTTGATGGATTTTAGCCAGTGTGTGAAAAACTACAGGGCTGTTCTTTTTAAAAAACAAACATGTATTCCTAATAGATTATACTTTATTACATACAGGATGACTTGAGATGAAAAACAAATTTGGAAATGTGAGTGGATGTAAGTAATTCATAGATCTTATTAAATTTGAACAAACTGTCAATGTAGGCTTTGGTAACTTTCTTCTAGACAGCTGGCAAGCATTTCTTCATTTTTCTCACATTCAGAGAGGGAATATTCATTCTCAACTCCAGTTGGTTCTGTTCAGTTGAATAGCTCACAATCCATTTTCTCATCCACAGTTATAATGTGATTTAATTAATCCCAACTGCAGCTGCATTTGGCAACAGTATCTCTCTTCTGCCACTGAAACTTTTCAATATGAAAGCAAACTTGTTTGACATTTGGAAACTTCTGGGACAATTTCCCCCTCCCCGCCCTTTCTGCTCTCTGTTGCCAGAGTATCTAACCTGTGTGACATTGTGAGCTGAATAATTTATAAAACAAAACAATGACAACAAGGTCAAAATGAGCACATGAGATTTACAATAGGGAACATTCTGTGACATGATGTTGAGCAAGATGCAGCTCCGAATGTAAAAACAACACTATCTTACCATATTCCTCATTGTTGCTGAATAAGCACTGGTTCCTACGAATTTGCAAGAAACTATGAAAATGCAAAATGTACAGATTATGCTTTATATATATATATATATATATATATATATATATATATATATATATATATATATATATATATATATATATATATATATATATATATATATATATATATATATATATATATAAAACATAAAAAATATGGATAGCTCAAATCATTACATTACATTAAAAAACTACATATACTTATACAGTGTATACCCATCACCTTGGCGACTTAGCTTTTTATCTATATTTATTTAACAAAACCAACTATTCACTTATATATAACTTATCCCCTATTCCCAAAATTTCATGTAGTCTTAACCTGGCTTGACTCCTTTTGAGTTATCAAACACATATTATGTTCTTAAAGGGCTGAGATGGTAAAATGGAAATCTCAGTTTTGCATCTTAGAATGTCATGCCTCAGATGGAATCATCTGGGGCTCCTACCCCACATTGAGCATTCCTTTCTGAAAGTTTCATGATTATGAAAACCATCTGTTCATTTTTTAAAAAATGGTTCTGTTCTGTATTATCACCAATATGTTATAATATTAGTTAGGCCTCTAATTAGAGGTATAGATCCTGAACTAACCTGTTATTGCATGTTAAATAACAAGGGGCAAAATGGAATGAGATATTTACATCTTTCTGAACAGCCAGATCATGTTTTTGTGCTTGTAGGGTGTGTGTGTGCATGTGTGCATGCAAATGAAACAGCAATGGACTTACTTGGGTCAGCCCATTGGGTGGGGAAAACTTAGGAAGGCCACCCCCATCCCCAGACTCACCTGCGGCTGTGGTGGAGAGGTCACCATGGCAACAGGCAACAGGACCACCCCACCACTGTGACCAGGGCCCTGCCCCTGGCCAGGACTAATAAGGCTGCTATTGCATATAGTATGATTATTGTGTCAACCGCCCTGAGTCAGGCTTCTTGATTGGGTGGCATACAAATGGGAAAATTAAATTAAATTAAACTAAATTAAATTAAGGGCTTAGTGATTCAAGATTTCAATTGAGAAAGAGAAGAATTTGAGAGGGCAGTAGCTGCTATTCTCTTGGAGAATGATACAGGCCCTTACCACCTTGGTTTAGCTAGCAGAATTTCAATCTATTTGTACAGGAGGGACACAGGAAGGATGAATCCATGTAATGGTATTATGTATTTGTATTTCAATCAGTATTTTATCTTATTTTAGAACTTTAAAGATTGTCCATTGGGAGCTCTTTCCTTTGTGTTGTGAATCTACTGCCTTGGGTGATAAAGATATCTAGGACTTTGTTCCTGACCCATTTTGCTTCAAAGAGACATTTGCATACTTCATTTTTCCTACACAGTGTTAGTAAATGAAACTCAGGGGTGTATAATTCATAGCATCTGGGATTGGCCTTTCTTTTTTATTATTGTTGTTTTGTCATTTTAAAATAATCACATTTTGTAAGTTCATTGTGTTTGCAATACTCGGTTAAAGAAAATAGTGGAAAGGAACTCACAGTGCATTTATAGGACAGGCTTTACAGAAGAATCCAGCAAATGCCTCTGATAATAGCACTATTAAAAGCTTATTATCAATGAGCCCAGCCAATGCTCTGCAAGAACTGATACAACCAATCCAGCCATTTCACTTGGGAAATCAAGAGTCTTTTTGCAAAATTTTATATTTCCAATTATTCTCATTTCCAACATTTAAGACAGACAAACAAGTAAACTTTCAGGAAAATTATACAGTTTATATATATCCTGGGGTTTTGCCCAACAAATGGTATTCAAGTTGGCTGAAAGTAATTATATTCCAATAAAACAAATGCAACTAAAGCACATAAGGAATTTTAAACCACTAGCAGAAACACACTGACTTTTTGTTTGTTTTTTAAAAGAATATCAGTCCAAATTAACATCTCCAGAACCAATAAATTCCCCCAGATAAAAAGTCTTCAACAGCAACCCAGCTAAAATGCCAAAGGCCTATCTGAATGTAGAGCATGGATCATTGATAAAACAAAATATTTCCTTAATCTCAAAACAAGGGTGATGGTTAGTGGTAAGGGTCAACTGGTAAAGAACTAGGATAGGCAGAAGTCCAAAGATGAGCAATATGCATATCATCAAAAGTTGTTTCGGCCAATGCTGCCACACAAAATATGGCTAAACACATGAGGATCTGGTTTCAAAAGAAGTCAAAATAGTTTGAGTAGGCCTTGGATTTCCTGTTTTGGAAGATCAAAGGAAAGATGTTGAAATATACAGAAAGTATAAGACTTTCTATACCTTGATCCAATCCTTTACCGAACTAGAGACTGCTACCAGGAAAGCAAAAGAAAATTAAAAAGCAGCCTTGAAGGAACTAGAAGCAAAACTTAAGAGTAGGGATGTGTTGATAATACAAAGATAATTCAAACTATACAGAAGAAAATGAAGGATAGTGGGGAAAGCTAACATGAAAATAATTAATTCTTTTTTAAAATGGGCTACTAGAGAAGTTTTTTACAGTACTGGGCACATCCAGATACATAAATAAATGGATTTTACAGCAAATCAAATATGGGCTCTCAATAGAAGCTAAAATGACTGAACTGAGGCTATTATAGTCTGGGAATAGCATTCTTCTTTGTTCATGTCCTGATCAAACTTTAAAGTGCCAAAATGAAACCACCTTCTTGGCTTTGTTGTTAGCCAAAAATAAATAATCATCGGTACATGTTTCCAGTAGTAATCGGCAGACCAGCAAATGATCTGGGTTCTGTATCTCTCCACATTCACACAGCATGTTGTTTTCTGCCAGCAGCCTCCACTTAAGTGTGTTGGTCTTACATTTAGGCACTGCAACCCTCAGCCTATTCAGGTGAATAGAGGAGGTCGAGTTCCTCAGCCATATCCTACTTGAATGTCATTCCTTGTCCAGTGAGCTCCTTCCTCCATCTTCTAATTTAAGTTTGCTCTTGTGTACCCTCAAGAATGTTCATTCTTGGCATGCATGTTTCCAAGAAGTTGGATTGGCCTCCTCCCTCTTATTATTGTCAGACAAAGCCTTTCCTTTTCAGGCAGGATTTAAGAAATAAGTGGGCAGTTTAAATAATGCTGTGTTTATTAAATATAGAGATTTTAAATATTTTGAAAATTGTTTTAAATCTTTGTTTTAATATTACCTAATGTTTAGTAGTTTTTAACCTTGCTTTTGTATAATATTTTAAGCCTGTGAGCATTGTTGAGAGCCACCTTGGGTCCTGGAGGTATTGTTTTACTATAATAAGCAAGTAAGTGATAGCACATAGTGTGCTTCTTAACTTTCTTACTGCTGAATTTTATGACAGTGAAGTGGGTAGCAATAATACCAAGGTTGAAATTCATTTTTAAAAAGTGAACACAGCAGAACACGACCATTCTCCTTTGCATGACATGTTTTTTCTCTGACCTCCCACCATTTTATCCCTTTGTTCACTCTTGCCTGCTTCTGTCTTTTCTGCTTTATGCTATGCTGCATTTTTGCCCAATCACTAGTAATCTTTTCCAGTCTGTGAGCCTGGAAAGGTAAGCAATCTCCAGAACTCATTTATGTCCTCTTATTTTTATATAAGAAAGTTTAGTTTTTGTTGGGAACAGCACAGATGGAGATCTGGAAAGTATGATCAAATCACTCCTATACCCTTGGAGGGAATAATGAACTTCTTGAGCTATTAAAAACATTTTAAAATTTGTGTGAGTTGCTGAAAGGCACATTTAAGTTTGCAGGGGCATTAATTCTGAGGCATGCAGCACATTTCTACTTTGAGCAATTCTTCTAGGGTTTTTTTAAAAGGAAAAATCTTTATCCAAATTTAGAAAAATAACCTGCCTTCCTCTCCATTGCCACCTAAGTTTCTCTAAAGCTATTCTATTGACTTGCATTCAACCTCATTGACAGAATGATTTACATTTTGGAAATTTAGATTGTAAAATATTTGGCCCAAGAGTTATGAAGCCTTTGTGATTAGCACAATGCCATGAAAATGGGTGGTAGTTATACAGAGCTTAAGTAATAGTAAAAGCAGTAATAGTATTTTGGAATCCTGCAATATTTAAAATGATTAATTAGTCTATTAAAAGATACCATTTCACTTTGTCTCAAGATAATTGCATGATAGAAAGGAACTTATTCTATATATTCCTCTAGACAAGGAGCCTGCAGGCAGATGTTCTTATCTCTCTACAGTGCCCAGCTATTCCAGGCAGCTGAAACATATAAAATATGATTATGAGAGGGTAACCAACATTTGACTACCCTGAGCCAGTGTGAATAATTCTCTCTCTTCTTCCCCTGCCCACTTTTTAACATTATTTTTTATAATCTTTCATCCCCATACTCCTTAGTCTAGTATTCTGCTCACTATTTAGAAGTTTAAGGGTGTCCATTTTACAATAACATTCATCCAGTTATCATAGTTTAAAGTGACAATTGTATTTTCATCCTGCTTTATTTACAAGCTCTATTTGCCTATGTCATATTGCATGAAGCCAACAAAGCATTTTAAGAGGCTCCCAAAGCCTTCTCCGGGATGATAGAAATCCTCAAGAAGGCTTAGAACCTGGTTGATGACATCATCAACCTTACGACTGTGCCACTCCACCAACAGGATTGCAGTCAGAATTTCACAATTTATTATATTTCTTTAGTTGTCAGCTTGGACATGCAACAGCTTAACCTAGTTTTTTTTGGCAAATGTTCCCAGTTGTTGCCTGATTTTTTTTAAATTAGTCACACCAAGGATTGAATTTAAGATCATATGGCTTAGAAAGTTGATGCCCTAAAGCTGAGCTAGAGTTGGTGGGGAACACCTGCTGCAGTGGTGAAAAGACTCTATGAAGTGATGTAAACAGGAGCTGCCAGTATTGGGATTTCTACATAGAAACTTCACACACTTTATCCTCTATCTTTTCTATATGACTAAGGAAGAAAACACAATAGTCCAACTCTGTGTATGTACATTGATTGATTGATTGAACAATACACTAACTAGTCCAGGGGTTCCCATTTTGTTGGAACAAAATGGCCACCCCCATAATGGGGGCAAAATGGCTGTCTGGCCCTTGAAGCTGACTGAGAGAGTGTGACCCGGCCCCCGGCTTGAAAAGGTTGGGAACCCCTGCACTATTCCATCTTATGTCTGAATTAATTATTTATTTGTTCTCTATTGCCTCCAAATATATCCTGCCTTTCCTGCACAAAGATAAATGCAATGTACATGGGTCTCCTCCTCCCCTCCTTATCACAAACATGTGATATAGGTCAGATGGAGAAAGAATGGCTGGCCTAATGTTACCCATTCAGCTGCAGGACTCTGTGAAGGCTTGAACCCAGAACTCATCCACCCATAGCTGTTGGCCCCTTTAGGGAGTCAACTCGGCATTGAGTTGCTGGTTGTACAGTCTACTCCAATACCATAGTGGGATGTTCGGCCAGACAAATAAATATGATATAGGTTTAAAAGAGTAATTGGCACATCTAATCCAATACTATGCAACCCAACTTACAGATTCATTGATCAGTTGAGATGTTTATCTTTCTTAAAATTTAGGGATGGTGCCTGCCTACAAGATCAGTGAAGCTTAGTCCATAGATGGCTACTGCTTCCAGCATTGTTTATTAGTAGTCACCATTATGTCTCAAGACTCTCATTACAGTCCCCTTCAGAGCTGATATGTGAACAGGAAGGAGGAGGGGAAGCGTGATCAGAAGTTCATCCTCCTGCTCTTGGAGAATTAATTTATTTATGTATTATCAGCATACATAGGGTTGGTATGCTTCACAATATTATCTGTCATGTATTTGCAAGCAAACCACTTCTCAAATATGTGTGGGTCAAAATGTTTCTAATTTTCACCTCCTTCAGATTTTACAGTGTAATTATTGGAATTACACATTGGCAGTTTGAGACTCTGGTACTGCATGATGGATTGAGTGCCTGTCTCTGTCCCAGCTCTTGGGGACATGAAATGAGCCTCATTTGGATGTTCCCTGAGCTGAGTTTCTTCCACAAAAATCCTTTCAACCCATAATAATTTCTGACACAAAATTATTATTATACCATAAAATGTATAGAGGTGCTTCCTCTTTTGATTACTACATGACTTTTGTTCCCATTTTAGGTTAAAAAAAACCCACAGCAGAATATTTAAGGAAAAGGAATAAACATAAGCAAAATTTGTCACAGTCTAAAGAGAAAAGCCCTGCTTGACTATGGGGCTCTCTGCCTCTATATGAAACTATAAGCCTTGCTGCTTAGCCAAGTATCGTCTTGGGTACAAAATGTCAATGTTATTAATTTCCTTTAGGGGATGATTGTGCTGTTGAAATAAATTAGGAGCTTGTTTGGGTTTTCTGAAGTTGATTTAACATCACATGGTCTTTCTGTTGGTGTGTGCATCTTCATGGGACAACTTTTAGTCTGGTTATAAGATGTGGGCACAAAACCCTAAAAGATGATGGAATCAAATTATTGCATTCTATATGCCAGCAGATTTGGAAAACATAACAATGGCCACAAGATTGGAAAAGATCAGTATACGTTCCAATCCCCAAAAAGGGAAATGCTGAAGAATGTTAAAATTATCAAATAATTGCACTAATCCCACACGCTAGCAAGGTGATGCTCAAGATAATACAGGATAGACTGCAGCAGCACGTGGAGAGAGAATTACCAAAAGTGCAGGGTTCAGAAGAGGCAGGAGGACTAGAGACCACATTGCCAACATATGTTGGATCATGGAAAAAACAAAGGAATATCAGAAACAAGTCTATTTCTGTTTCATTCACTACACTAAGGCCTTTGACTGTGTGGACGACAACAAAATGTGGCAAGTAATTAAAGAGATGGGAATACCAGAACACCTTATATGCCTCATGAGAAACCTGTATATGAATCAAGAAGCAACAGTTAGAAAAGAATATGGAATGACAGAGTGGTTTGGAATAGGAAAAGGAGTAAGACAAGGCTGCATTTGTCACCCTACTTATTCACCTTATACACAGAGCACATAATGCACAATGGAGGGATGGAGGAATCACAATTTGGGATCAAAATTGCTGGGAGAAACATCAACAACTTGAGATATGCAGATGATACCACCCTAATGGCAGAAAGTGAGGAGGAATTAAAAAAGCTCCTGATTAGGTTGAAAGAAGAAAGTACAAAAGCTGGCTTGAGACTCAACATAAAGAAAACCAAGATCATGGCAACAGGCCCTATCAGTCCCTGGAAAATAGATGGGGAAGAAGTAGAAGCAGTGACAGATTTTACTTTCTTAGGATCAAAGCTCACTGCAGATGGTGATTGCAGCCATGAAATAAAAAGGCGACTGATTCTTGGGAGGCAAGCTATGAGAAACCTGGGAAACATAGTGAAAAGTAGAGACATCACATTGCAAACAAAAATTCGTATAGTCAAAGCAATGGTATTTCCAGTGGCAATGTATGGATGTGAGAGCTGGACCATTAGGAAAGCTGAGCACAGAAGAATAGATGCCTTTGAGATGTGGTGTTGGAGGAGAGTTTTGAGAGTCTCCTGGACAGCGAGGAGAACAAATAGGTCAATCTTAGAAGAAGTGCCTGGCGGACAGTGGTCCATGGGGTTGCAAAGGGTCAGAATCGACTGTGCGACTGAACAACAATACTGGTCAAGAGGACTTTATGGGGTTCCAAATTGCTGCATTAATAAATGAATTGGCACATGAGGGCTCCAATTTCTCCTCCCTCATCATGTTGAAAAGCATGTTTCTTCCTTGATGGCCATTGTGTTGTATTATGCATTGTTCTTGTGTACAAATTTTTTTACCACTGGTCTCAATTGCCTTTTAAACATTTTAATAGTTAACTTCTTGGTGTAGTGCTTGACTGATGCTACAGATTGTTTTATAGATTGCAGTTTGGGGTGGTTAAGTGATAGAGCACTAAAGTTGAAACAGATTTTCTAAAAAGTTATGAAACTCAGTTCAAAGCTCATTATCTTGCCACCAAAAATATGGCAAACACTGGAGACATAATTTACTCCTACATAGGTGATCAAACATGCCAAAACGATTTTTAAATGACCAGAATTGATTCAAAATACACCCCCCTGTTCTTTTGCATAAGGGTATGGAAAAAACACATTACTCTTGCTGTCTTTATAACTTTATTTTCATTCTACTTGGAATGCAATATTAGTTGAAAATATTCTCATTATTCCCGCAAAGTTTTAGTTATGGCCAACCTAGATACTTTCCATTGGTACATTGAAGGACAAGCTTAATGTGTGTGTTGTTTGAAAATCACTGTACCTCCCCCCTCCTTCCCCTCCCCCTCCCAACTTATAGGAAGGAACTGATGCACTATATAAATATGGTTAAAAATTCATAGGAAACATGTCTCAGCCCATTGTATCCTTGACTAATTATGAATACACTGATAAGATTTTCTCATAAATCTCTAGCAATTCTTTCACTGCTCTGAAGTTATAAAAGTGGAGATGGTTTGTTAGAATGAATTTATTGGGTTGAAGAAGGAGCCCTATAAATATATACAGAGAGAGAGAGAATTATTACAACCATAAAACATAGCTAGTGATTCTATATCGCTGCCTTTTTTTTACACCTTTCCTAGACACACAAAAAAGTGGCAGTTAATAAGCAAAATGGGGAAGTGTACTTTCCCTGTGCTATTTTGCTGTAAATGTTACTTTCTTTAGCATTAATTTTGATTACGGTGCTCCGGCAATATAAATCGTTTTTGAGTTGCATACCTCTGATTTCATCATCAGGCTTTTCACAACTGCTTAGTCTTTCAATTCATACTGTGCAATCACTGTGATAAAAAGGTGGGGGATTGAAGCAGATAGCTGCTGGGCTTCTGGCATACTAAGTGGGAATATTTTATTTTCTACATGTACACATGTATACACACACACACACACACACACACACACACACACACACACACACACACACACACACACACACACACAAACTGAACTTATAGAGGCTGACTTCATATTTCCATTATGCATCTATATATGCTCACCAATGTTTTGAATTAAAGTTCACATTATTCCCAACTTTTGACTATACTGACTGGGGCTGATGGAAGCTGTTGTATAGAACATTTGAATATCACTCAATAATAGAAAGATGCTTTAGGCTAGCGATGGCAAACCTTTTAGAGACCAAGTGCCTAAACTCAACAGGCTGCCATCCGTGCCACAGAAGGGCAGGGTGAACTCTGTGGTGGGAGAGGGAGGAAGTGTTCTCATTGGGCTGCTGGGAAGAGGGGCGGGGTGAACTCTGTACTGGGGGAGGGAGGAAGCACTCCGGTTGGGCTGCTGGGCAGAAGGTTGGGACGAACTCTGTGCTGGGGTGATGGCATGCATGCCCACAGAGAGGGTTCTTAGTGCCATAGGTTTGCCATCACTTCTTTAGGCTTTCATCCTTTCCAATTTCTCAGGTCTGATGAACAGAATCTAATAAAAATATAACATTTCCAGTGGCACCTTCAAGATTCACATATTTTTCATAGAAAGAGCTTCTGGGAAATGTTGCCCACTTTACCACATGCATTAAGTATTACCAGAAAGCTGTTTGTCTTCATCAGTTGGTGTCAGGATCCCAGCCGTCTCACCCTGAGGGCCTCTCCCTTAGTTCCAGGGACTCAGTGAAGGAGCCCCCTTACGTGAACCTAGACCCTCCTCCAGCGAGAGAACTGCTAAATCCTGCCAATCCAGCAGACCTCTTTCTGCACCCATGAAATGGAGCAAGTGGGGAGATTGGTAGCGAGGCTTCGTGTGTGTGCAAGTTACCTTTTGCTGATGAAATGAGACGTAGATCTTCAAGCAAAAATAGTAGGTTTATTGATCAGGTTCTTAAAGCATAGTCTATGGAGAATAAAACGTAAATAAAATGTCAGTAACATAAGACAGTCCACAGACAGTCCAAATCAAAAGATCCTAAGTCATCATTGTGTAAAAGTAGAAGGGAAGTATTCCCAGGCTTGCTAATTCCCAGGCATCCCAAAACAAACTCAGCTTCTCCAAAATGGAGATTCTTGAGTCTGGTGGGTTGTTTAGGCTTATCAGAGACAGCTCCTATAGAAGGATAAATTTTCTCATAATATGGAAAGTGTTTTTATACACACACAGTCATAACAAAGTGCAACAAGGCTTCCTCTACTAGCTAGAGAGATAAGAGTGGTTATACACTGTACTGGAAAACAAGCAATTTTGTCACACAACCTTGTGACACAAAGAGAGAAATGATTTTTAGGGCCTAATAAAAACCAGGTCACCTCCAGCTTTGAGAAACGTTAGAAAAAGATGTCGTTCCATGACAGTTGTTAGACTCTGGGAAAACTGCAGTTACATGCAAATGTATGAAATGATTACCTGGATTGACATCACATTTTAAACTAATAGCAGCAAGAGGTAACCGAAGTTGTCTCTCTGCCCCTTCCTATATTTAAAACCCTTCCATCTCTAAGATCTGGTTATAAACATGTCTTTAACTGATAAAAACACCAATGGAGAACTGAGGAGAAGGCCAGCTAATGGGAAAAATATCTGGCCTTCTGATACTTACCACTGTTCCTCCTCTGCTTAAAAAGATGGCCTATCAGAATGCAACACTCTAGAAGAAATATCTAGAGGAAGGAAAGAAAAGAAGAAAAGGACAAGACTTGGCATTAAAAAGAGGTGGGATGAGTTAGGAAGAGGTGGATAGCAAAGCAGAGGCACAAGTTGTGAGCACCCTCCCCATAAATATGGGGATGGTGAAGAAGGCAACATGAAAGAAGAGTAGAAAGAGGAGAGCATGGAAAACACCAGAAAGAAGGGAAAATCAAAGCCCTGGTATCCCTATACCCCAGTGGTGCCCAAACTAAGGCCCGGGGGCTGGGTGCAGGCCCCAACACCAATTCACCCAGCCTGTGAAGCCCTCATTGCTCCTGGAAACGGAAGTAAAACGCGCCCATACAGGCGCATTTTACTTCCGCTTCCAGGAGCAACGAGGGCTTCGCGGACCGGGTGAATTGGTGTCAGGGGCTGCACCTGGCCCCCAGGCCTTAGTGACTGGCTCCCTGAACCACATGATTGGCCCATGGCCCAAAAGGTTTGGGCACCCCTGCTATACCCTATGGAGATTATGGGACCAAATTAGGTATTCTACACTAGATAATATATTAATAATGGAAATTAGTCTTGTTTGTGCACCATTATATCTGCCAGTACTTATATTGAAGTAATTCAATGAGTTATTTGGTTTCTTCTGGGTGGAAAATCTTTATAAAGGAACTGAACTGGTAAAGTTCAACACAGAAAGTTGGGGCAATAAAAGAATTTGAGAGAGGACTGAAAAAGAATTTCTATTCCCCAGGACATGAATTATGACCTTAAAGGTCTTCCTTGCTCAAAAGGCAGTCATATCCGATTCTGGGGGGTAATTCTCACCTTCATTTTCAGCCAAAGAGCCTTCACTGTCTCCAGGCTATGTTTGCAGATGTTTCCATGGTCACAGAAGCGTAGCATGCCTTGGCGGGGCCCCATATAAAAATTTGTTTGGGGGCCCTTAGGAAGGGTAAAGATTTCTCACAAAAGAAAAAAATTGCATAAAATTAAAAGAAATATTTATTCATCATAATTAAAATTTGGGAAGTTTTTATTAATTTTTGCTTACGCACGTTGGGGGGCCCCGTGGCCCGGGGGCCCCGTATAATTGATACGGCAGATACGGCGGTAGCTACGCCCCTGCATGGTCATGTGATAGGCATGACTAGATGTCGAAGTGCGTGGAATGCTTTTCTTTCCTGCCAAAGTGGTACCTATTTATCCATTTAAAATTTCTTCCTTTCAAACTGCGAGGCTGGCAAGAGGTGGAACAAATGACAGGAGTTTACTCCATTGAGTAACACAGTGTTTCCCAAACTATGTTCTGCGGAATACTAGTGGACTTCAATTCCCAGAAGTCTAAGCCAGTACATTAGCTAATCAGTGCTTTGGGGAATTGACTTAGGTGTCTGGGAATTGAAATCCAAAAATCAAAGACTGGGAAACACTGGCATAACACTTGGGTCATGAACTGTTGAATCAGTTTGTCAAGGCCTTCCAATTATGACCTTACCACCTCATTTTAGGTAACAGAATGTGAATATATGTGTACAATTGGAGCAAATTAATTATTGTGGTAGTATTCTATATGTGTAACTATATTTATTTTAGTATAGTTTCATTTCATTTCCTTTCCTTTCCTTCCTTTCATTTGTTAGGGGTTTAAGGACATTTTCCTTGGAGCTACAGATTGTTGTGCATTGAACCGTTATAAAAGAAAATGAAACTGCATGTTCTGTTTTTTTGGATTGAAGGCCCTCTGTAGGATTTTACTCAAAGCAACTCCTATTCTGGCACTTCATTGGTGCTTGGAAGTGGAAAGACAGATTTTAACGTAACATCCAGTTTTTGGCTATGATTTCATTATTGCTATAGTTGCTCTTTTATCTGATTTATCATTTCAAACTTTTGCAAAGTTTATCATGTTTGTATTACTGTTGAAAAATAGCCCCACAAAACCAAGAGACAGGTGCATGCTGCATGCGTACATCATGATGCTTTATGTTTCATACCTCAGTCTCATTTCTTTTCCTCATGAGCAGCCAAAAGTATGAATTGTAGGTAGACAAATATGACAACAGACTTCCTGACTTCTCCAAGGATTTTTGTGACATAATTTCAAATTATCTCTGAGACATTTCTGGAGAAGAAGCTAATTATTTTAGGGTGGAAATATTGGAAAGTGTATCCAGTCTTTGGAAGTTTGGGGAAGTGCAGAAAGGGCCCTCAGACACTTGGACATTACTAATCTTAAATATAAATCATAGATTAAAAAACAGAGGCACAAGGTAGGAATGGAGCTCTTCTCTTAACATGAAAGAAAGAAAATTCACAGAAGAGGCTCTTTTTTCATATTTTTTTATAGATTACTGAAAGAGCTATGTAAACAGCAAATGATTCATGTTAAAGAAACACATGTAGAAAAATTGTGGGGAGAGGGTTATGTGTGTGCATTTTTCTCTTTTCTTTAACCTTTCTTTCACCCCTTGTCATCACACTGCCCAGGAAAGTTTTCATCTAATAGCTTCATGAGGGCTACTCTCAGTCAATCAGATTGCCTGGGGAGGAGTAGAAATTTTCCTTCTTGTAAAAGGTCTTGGAATGATTGGAGACTATTGAGGAATGCTCTATCATTGCTTCAGCCATTGCTTGTGAGTGTGCTTTCCATCTTTAATTGTGTTACTTCCCTGTCTACCTATGTCATAGCCAGGTTCTTCTGCAGTTCCTTTTGCCTAGTTTCATGTCTGGCCTAGACACAAAAGAAGAACAGCCAGATTCTTGATACTTTATTTGTATCGAGTAGCTTTTGAAGGTTTTAAAGAGCTTTTTTAGACTAGATATAAATGGGGAAGCACAAAATGGAATCATATGAAAGAAGCAGTTCCTCTCATGTAAACAAAAGCACCAGTGCATGAAAAACATGTAAGCAAAAAAGGCACTCCAGAAAAAAACGTGAAACAAAATATGAAAATTGTAATTGTACACAAGATAATTTATAGCAGACTTTATGAGGAGGCTGAGCTGCTTTGCGGGTAAATTGCACACTTATTGTAATGTGTAGTTTTGCTGGCAGAAATTAAAGGAACTAACAGGATCAGTGTTCCGATAAAACAGAAATTCGCAACTGAACCAAACTTCTATAAATGCAGAAGGTTGGAATGAGTGAGAGAAAATCAGGTCAGAGGCAGCAGAGCAAAAATGCCAGAGTCAGCAGGAAAAAGAAATAAAGAGATAAGTAATGCTGTAAGTATTATAAACTCTACAGTGAAGTCATTAAAATTAAAGAGCGCATAGCTAGAACCTCCAAGCAGCTCAGAATTGGAAGAATTCCATGTATAGGACTGAAAATCACAGGAATGCATGATTAAAAATTATAGTTTTAAAATAAAGGCAACAGAAATAGAAACATATACATGGAAAACTAGAAACAACATTCACTGGTCACTGATATTAAGCTGGTTACATTCTGTAGATTTTGTTGCAAGTCTCAATATATGCAGGGACAGCTGTCAAATCCCACGTATATGGCAAACAAATCATTCATTGATTTCATTTCCTTTAACCCGTTTGGTCTGAAGTTTGACCTGGAGGGTTTCTACTCTCCACAATAGACTCTACTGCAACATAAGGTAGTTGTCATTCAATTCAATTCTTTGCATTCAGAGAACAATTTTATTGAGGCTTCATCTCATTTTTACTCGCCAGAGAGATGAAATTTAAAATACATATGTGAATAAGATGAATGTATGTATCACAGAAATACTGTATTCTCAACGGAGAGCAAGGATTTTCTGTGGGTTTACACTAGGTACACAATCAGTAGAAACCTTTGGTGTGCCCCCCCTCTCATAATTTGTGAAAAGACCTGTAGACTAACTTTCAGTTCTAGTAAAGCAGCCCTTGTAATTATCTGAGCTTAAATATGTACATTCTTAACACCACATCATAATAATATTTTTAAAGTAACAGGATGAAATCTAGTCACTTCCATTTTATTGAGACATGAAACACAAATGTCATAGTTAAGTGCAAGAAGTGTCAGAATTTATGAACTGTAACCTGTTGATGACTTCCAAGTGTGACTAATGTTTTATGAGCAGTTGCAGTATTGTCCATTTTGTGACTAGTTTCACAACTATTTGTGCTATACAACCAGCAACACAATAAGCATATTGTTAAATGGATCAGCTACTTTTTACAACATTAGTTGTGAGTGTGGACATCTGCAACAGGATACTTTTGATAGTATTTGTGAAAGCCAAATCACTTTATTGATGGGTATAGACCAGTTTCTTGCACCTTTATATCGCATATGTGCCCTTTCATGTTCAAACTGAGTGAAGATTGATGCAAGGTTAGTTGTCAGTAAATTAATGCAAGTTAGGTGTCACCATCACCACCTGCAACCTGGCTTGGGTAAGGTGACAGACAAACCCAGCATCTTTTTGTCCCTTACCAATATACTTGATATTTCAGTCAGAGTGCAGGGAATGAAATGAAGACACCTGAACTGGGAGAAGTTCAACCCAATCCCTCTCCTGTCAGCTATCTTATGTTCATCAAAATGAACCACATGTCTTTTGCTGACTTCATCTGTTTTTAAATTTATCACTTTGTAGCCTTTGCTCCCAGAGCATATCCATGCAAAATAGTCTGTTGTGTTCTAAAGTCTAGTTTGTGCCTTTTGTGTTTTGGTATGTAGGCAGTGATGACTGAAAGGTTGGAGTTCGATCCCTGAGTACTGCACAATGGAGTGAGCTCTTGCTTTAGTCCTAGCTCCCGTCAACCTAGCAGTTCAAAAGCAAGAAAATGCAAGTAGATAAATAGGGACCACTTCAGGTGTTGAGACATGGCTACATGTCCATGGAAATGTCTGCAAACACAGCCAGTGCTGGCTCTTTGGCTATAAACAGAGATGAGCACTGAACCCTAGAGTCAGATATGAGTGGCTTTCAAGCAAGGGCAAACTTTACTATGTAGGTATATGCCAGGATTACAAAGACTCTAATGTGTTCTGCGCTTAGCATTCTATTAAGTCATAATTGAAATGGTGATTTGGTAGTGCCCTTGGTTGGTCAGTTGTTCTGACCAGTTGCTTTCTGGTCCTGAGCCCTTTTGGCACACAAAGTCCTCTTCAGCCCCAGGCCAGTATTGTTGAAGCTGCTGCCCTCCATCAAGATGGATTCAAGTGGGATTTAATCCACTTGGGGACCATCACCCTTCCCTGTGGACTTTGGTGCCCAAGCCTATAATCCTTCTTGCTTTTGAACTGCTAGGTTGGC
The DNA here is from genome assembly GCA_030440675.1 of Furcifer pardalis. Taxonomy (NCBI): domain Eukaryota; kingdom Metazoa; phylum Chordata; class Lepidosauria; order Squamata; family Chamaeleonidae; genus Furcifer; species Furcifer pardalis. Next base: position 44,985,921 of record CP126894.1, on the reverse strand, counting down.
AGGAGCTAGGACTAAAACAAAAGGCACAATGACCACCTGGCAGTATGGTCTACACTTTTACCATAGCAGGATAACCTGGCCAGACACACAACATCACTTCAGCCTGCAGAAAATCCCTCCCATTTATACCTAGTATTGGTAAGCACACACGGTTGTCATTATCTGAACAATCCAGTAATGCATGCTGGATGAAACACTTATATACTACCCCATAGCATCTATGGTATCATCTGAGCAGTTCACAATGTCATTAGCATTTTGGATGGATTTGGGGTAGCTACATGAGGAATGCCATGTAAGTCTGTTACTACAATGTCACCCTCTGAACACACTGATCTGGACTGATTTTAGAAGTTAAGCAGAATCAGATCTGGTAAGTATTTAACTGGGAAAGGCCAGAAAAAACGGGGGACTTCTAGGTAGAACTAAGGAGGATTCCTGCCTGTAATCATGGAGAGCTGCTGCCAATCAATGTTGACAGTACTGAACTTGATAAACTCATGAAAACTCATAGCAGAAATCATGTTGCATACTGTAAAGAGATTTATATCTTCCAGTCCATTCCTAGCCAGCAAATAAAGACTCCACTGAAATTTTGCATGCACTTCCAAGAATCATGGCAGGGATGTTTTATTTATCAGTTAAGTTATGAATTTTCTTAAGCAAAGAAATAGGATTTACTTCTGCTTCCATCAAGGGTGGCGCGGGCGGGATGATTCACTATTCTCCTATGAGGCTGTATCTGATAAAGATACTGTACCAGTTGCTTGCAACACTTCACTTTAAAAAAAAAGCTCAACGCTTGGCTAGTTCTTCTGGATTCAGCATTGCTTTCATATATCCTGGTTAAGTAGAACCAGTGATAGGCGCAAAAAAATTTTTACTACCACACTGTGGGCGTGGTATGGTGGGCGTGGCCAGGGGAAGCCCTGCATTGCACCTGAATTAGGACTACCGTATATGCCGGTGTACAAGACGACTGGGTGTATAAGACGACCCCCCAACATTTCCACTCAAAATATAGAGTTTGTTATATGCTTGCTGTATAAGACTACCCCCTCTTCCGCACACCTTCCACACACCAAATAAAACGTAAAAGAACATCAGATTTGATTTCAACATGTTAATTTATATTCAAATGCTTATGACATGCAGAAAAACTGTCACAAGGCTGTATGTTATCAAACATGTACAGTAAACATAAAACAGTGCAAGTTTATTAAATGTAATTCACCAAAGACAATTCACTAAAGCTGAATGGAACAATAAACCTATGGGAACTGCCATGCTGTTTGTTTTCTAATCTGTTAACCAAACTGGAACTGTCAATGATGAAAGGAAGATAACAAATAGAGGGAGAGAGCAAGTGCCAGGCAAGTCCCTAGCAAGTTTGCTGGCATGACAGTTTCCCTTTAAAAGCCTTCTAACTCCTGTTTGTCATCTGATATTAAAAGTTGTTATCCGATCCATCCCATAGGACCTTAACATTATTCGATGCAATTCTCCTCCCCAGATTGCTTAACATTATGCAAGGTAAATGTTATCTGAGGTAAACGTTATCCAAGGTAAATGTTATCTAAGGTATTACTGTATTTTATTCAACTGAAGTGCACCCGGTGTACAAGAAGCCCCCCCCCCCACTTGGAGGCATGTTTTTCAGGGGTAAAAAGTCATCTTATACACCAGTATATACGGTACTTTATTTCAACACTTGGATGGGAGGGGCCAGCCAGAATTTCTGCTACCGGTTATGGCGAACTGGTGCAAACCTGCTGATGCCCACCACTGAGTAGAACATAACCAGAAATACATTGGAAAGGGTCCTGTTGTTTACAGTAGTAAGTGACATTAGAGTAAGCATATTTGGATCATTGGAACATATGGCACAGTTGAAATTTCAAATCCCCACTGATTCAGCGAATCTATTTTAGTGTTACTTTACTATTCTATGCTATTTGTTCTGCCCCTTTCTGAAGTTTTGGTCCTTAGTTATTGATTTGCATAGAAGGAGATCCCTCTGCTTTATTTAGTTCAGTATAGGCAATTCTGAGGAGGCATGGAGAATTCAGAAGCCAACCTCCATTATGTCACAGAGGTGTAATGGGCCAGAGAATGCCCAAAATTCAAAACAACCAGACAATTAGCTTCTGGGTTTGATATGAAGTTGGATAGATAGTATCCAGGAACAAAAAGCCTCCATTTGTTCCTTTGTTCTTATCCAAAGCTATCATAAGGCAGGGCCAAAAATTGTCCCTACTCATGGACTCTACTCATCCTAATGAAAATATATTCTGCATGAGTTAGCCCCAAAATAATACAGAAACCTTAAATTCCGCAGAATATAGCAGTTGTCGGTGTTTCAAGGAGGTGTATTGTCATACATATATAACAAGATCGATTATTTTGCAGACAGCTTGCATTCTGTACTACAGAAGAATGTTGCAAAATATCAGTAGATTAAGTAACAATAATGAAGACCTTTAGAGAACTCCCAATTAATTTGTTTAATGATGTGGATGTGAATTTTGAATTTTTGGACTGCATATTCCATAATCCTCCATTCTGGAAGTTCTATCGGACAAACAGACACCTTAGGTAAAGGTCTCCTTTGCTTGAAAGGCTAGTCATGTCCAACTCCAGGGGGCGGTGCTCATCTCTGTTTACAGCCAAAGAGCCAGTGCTGTCTATATCTGCAGATGTTTTTGTGGTCGTGTGGCTGACATAGCTAGACACAGAACACTGTTACCTTTTCCACTGAAATGGTACCTATTTATCTACTTGCAGTTTTTTTGCTTTCAGACGGCTAGGGTTGGCAGGAGCTGGGGGAGATTACAGGAACTCACTCCATTGTGCAGGACTCATGACTCGAACCTTCCATTTGTCAAGCTCAGCATCTTAAACACAAATACCTAAATTTGGCTCACATGAGAGGAAGGATAAAGTGGAAAGCTTTGAGGCTTATCTAGGCCTAGCTCATTTTCTTGTTCCAGTACTAGTTGCAATCTTTCTGATCAGGAAGCTAGGTGGAGCTAGGCCTCAAAGCCTTCCAGTTTAGGCCTTTCTTGTGTCTGTAAAGTGTTTGTCAAATGGGGACTCCCAGAATGGGAGAAATAAAACCATATTTCCCTACATCATACGTTAATAATTTTAATTTGGACTCTTTTGTTCCCTCCTAATTCCATTACAGAATTCTTGAAACATGCCAGAGCAAAGTCTATGGAGAAGGTTTAATCATGTGCACTGACTCTATTCTGAAACTGACGTACAATTCCAAAAAATGTCTCAGACACTTCTGAAAGAAGAAATGACACAATACTGGATATGATAATTTGCAATGAATACTGAAACAAAAACGAAGCTGAAACTAACCCAAATTGTTTTACAATAAATGTGCCTTTTGGATTTCTCCGGATTTTTGAGTGACAAAATTCTCACTGCTTCTAAGTAAACACACAGATCTGTCACAATGACAATTTGCTCTAGCAAGCTGAACATTTTTTTCTTTGTTCAGCAATAGGCCACCTTAATCAATGATGATGGGACAAGTGAGAGTTCTGCCAGCAGAGGCTGCTAACACCACATTTCTTGCATTACCATTGGGTTTAGAGATGAATGCCTGTTGTCATGAGATGGGGAGGGGGAACAAACGTAGCAACGCCTGAATTGGCTGGCATTGTGGAAGAACTGTATGATTTTTTCCAAAGGAAATAACAGTGGAGAAGTCATCTCACTCATATTCTAGAAATCATTCAGTTGTGATTCCAAAAGTGAATCTGAAGTCATGCCTTGTGGACAATGAAAGGGCAGATGCCTGTAACTGTCATACCACAAGGCTTGTGTCAAAATTTGACACATCTGGAGCTTTCGCCAAGCATTGTTAAAGCTGGCTGTATTTTAATTCTGGAAAGAAAAACATGGTTTTTCTTAGGCACTGCTGCTTCCTACACATCACTCCCACACTCAGAAAAGAAAATCTTGCTGGTTTACTACCCAGTAGGATACATCATTCTTCCATGTTGTGTTAAAGTCTATCAGAAGCTGAACAGAGGTTACTATTGTGTGTGTTTTTATTACTCTGAAATGCATGCAAGTCAAATCTGGTTAATTTATGATAACAAGAGTTGTCCCCATTTATCAGCAAATACACTTCATCTGACACATGTCATATCATATAAATAAACAGTATCTAAACAGTTTTAAAAGAGAAAAAAGTTGAGGAGGCGAGAACTTCTTGAGAGGAGTTTTGAAATTTGGTTTTTTTAAAATAAATTTATTTATTAAGGTTTTTTTAACAAAAAAAAGAAATATTAAGAGATAGAAACAACAAATTACAAAAATGACATGACTTACTAAGCAAGAGGAAAAAAATAACAATTATAACAAAACACAAGAGAAAAAAATAATCCAACTCTTTTCAATACAACCTATCTCTTAACCATTCTACTTATATGTATATATAAAATATACTTTTACACTTTATTCCAATTATTCTCTTCATCATGTTATTACAACTTTTTATAACACAGTACATATAACACCCAAGTGCACTAAGGTCCTTGAGTCTGCCAGCTGTCCTTCTCACAACTCAATTGTTCTGTGAAAAACACATTGCATTCGGTGCAGGTTTGTCTCCTTTATTTTCCCTCAATGTATATTTCAGAAAAGGTTTCCAAATGTCCCAAAATCTATTTTGTTTTAATATTCCCCTTTTTATGTTTAAATCCCATGTAAGTTTTTCATTAAGTGCCATATCCCAAACATCAGTGTACCATTTACCCAGTTCTTAATTCAAAGCACCTTTCCAATTTCTGGCCACCTGTTCTCTTGAGGAGTTTTGAAATTTGACAGAAACTATTTCTGTAAAATTATCAGAATCATCACTAAGGGCTGAGAAGAGTTTTATTTGGATGTCAATAATTCATGATCCTTTTTGCAGTTATGTATGTGATGAGAGAGAGCAAGCACATACACATGCCTTGTAGCATGTATTGTTATTTGTGGGTATCTGCAATCTTGCGCCATCAACGCAAACTTGATATTATCAGACTTGGCAAATGTGTGCACAGAAGAGCATGCATATCTCCAGCATTATTTGTTGCATCAACAGCCACTGTAGAAGAGTGGCACTCACAAGTAATACCTCACTTGCTATATTTAATATATGCTCATTGACATGTCATCTTGCATTCAGTGGTGCTTGCTCCTTGAGTTAAGGACTGGAGCTGTTTGCTCACTGAACTTAATCCTGCACAGATATGTATAGGTTATGCTGGCACACAGAAACAGAAACATGAGATGCAGAAACATAGAGTAATAAATGGTTTGGAAGTTTCATTTGCAATGCAGTGAACCTGTAGAGAAACTGCTGCCATGAGATCCAAAGCTACCTCACCCAGGTCGGTTAACCACTATGTAGATTCTACCAGAAGAGATTCCAGGTAGAAATTCATATGAAAGGAATACTTGTGCATACTATCCAAATCCTCCTCTCCTCCAAATTCTCCTCCTATAGATCACTAGTGAGAGAGAAGACCGAACTAGAGAAGCTTCCATTTTTTAAGTAAGGGAAATAGCAGTATTTGCCAGATGTCTTCAAATTAAACAGTTACCTCCTGATAAAATACGTAGCAAACATATTTGACTTTTACAAGGAGCTTAACTCTCATGTGCCATTTCCCCCTGACCCCTGAAGATTAGTAATGCTGTTAACAAAAGTAGCAACAAAGTGGTTTTTCCTTTCCAGTGTGTTATCTCCTTGGCACATCTCAGTCACATGAGTTGGTTATGTGTTTGGTTTCACAAACTACATGACCAGTCACCCATAGGATAGCTTGCTGGGGGCCAAAGAGAGGCAATGCTTCCAAAAAATTTCCCTTCCATGATCCCATAGGTAAGCAGGATATTGCCCCTTGCTTTTTAAAAATCCATTAGGAATCCCAGTGTCTCCCTGCCACCCTAGTAACAACCATAGTATTACTTTGGTTTGTTAGCAAGAAAATGGCCCTCAACATCCTCTGAACGGATCTGTGCCTCAAGTCTGCCGACTCAGATCCAGGAATAGTTTTATGGCAAGAACAAACATTATTGAGGTACAGAAGAGCACAATCAAATTAGAAGATGGAGAAAGGAGTGACTGAATAAGGAATAATATTAAAGGAGGATATGGTTGAGGAACTTGACCTCCTCTATGTAACTTGGAGGACCCTGAACAGGCTGAGGGTTCTTCTTTTTCTTCTTTCGTTTTCCAATCAAACTTTGGGCTGCAAAAATGAAGCCACTTTCTTGGCTTTGTCATTGGCCAAACTTGAATCCTCATTGGTACAGTCAAAACTCACATAAAGAGTGCCTTACTTAAAGAGTAACTCACTTAAAGAGCAGAATTTTCTCTGAATGTTTGCTTCGCTTAACAAATAAAACCAACCAAAAAGTAGCTTAATAAATAAATCAGGGTTTGCAAACCCCCCCCCCCCTCAAAAGTCACAATTGGTCACTTACAATGGTGTTTCGCTTAAAGAACAAACCTGCTTAAAGAACAATTCTATGCTCTTTAAGTGAGGTACAACTGTATATCTTTCTGGTAGTAAACAATTGACAGATTAGCAAATGAGCCAGATTCTAGTCTCTCCACATTCACACAGTGTTGTTGTCTGCCAGTAGCCCCCACTTGAGTATGTTGGTCTTACATTTAGGGACTTTAACCCTCAGTCTGTTCAGGGTGTGAGGATCAGAGTAGGGACTGTTGATAGACAATGAACACTGTGTGAATGCAGAGAGACACAGAGGCCAGCTCACCTGCTAGTCTGTCCACTACTACAAGAAATATGTACTGGCCAATGGTAAAGCCAAGAAGGTGGCTTCATTTTGACAGTGTGATCTGGACGTGAAATAAGTGTTTCTGACAATAGCATGCCTACATTATAGATTTAGGCCTGTGTGGATTCTACAAAGAGGGAAGACTAAATCGTCCTGTCTTGATGCATAATGGTTAAATGAGCAACTGTTGCTTTTTCTTATACTGAATATACATGCCTAGGATATCTCCAACTAGGAAGTACAGCAAGACCTCACTGAAGAGGATTCTAGCCTCAGTAGTTCCTTCTGGTTTTGTCTCAAATAAAAAACATTCCTAATACTATTCTCTTCTTAAACACTGCTTGAGTTTGCATCTTAAAGACAGGCAATAAGGAGCAAATGCCTCCAGGAATATTTTTCAATAGACATCTTTTGCTTGTGTGTAATAGTATTTAAGAAAATAGCAGTGTTTGTTGGTTTCTGCAAGTGAGAAAAATGAATGGGAGAAATAGGAAGGAAAATACCCAGACAAAATCCATGGCACTTAAAATACTTAACAAATTTGTTTTCTGTGTGAGTCTTCATGGATCAAAAGCTACCTCTTCAGGCTCATATTCATACTATAATGATTTCATATCAGAGATTACTCTGGGTTGAAAGAATTTTTAGGGGACACCTGAATGAGGCTCCTTTCATGTCCCCAAGTGCAGCTATCAGGTATCAAAACCCGACCTTCCAGTCTCCAGCTCAGTGTCTTAACCACTAAGCCACTGGGGGAGCTGCATACTCATACTACATCTTCCATGATGGGTTAAAGACCACATCTTCCATGAGGGATCATGACCTGGTGAGGGCACAGACTGTAGATAAAGTCAGAATGCATCACTAACATAGAAGTAGGATTATCAAGAATTTCTTGCTGTTTCATGCAGTCAAGTCAACCCTTATTTATGGAGACCCTAAGAATGGAGTAATTTTCAAAATGTTCTGTCCTCAGCAGCCTTGTTTAGCGCTTGTAAATTCAAGCCTATGGGTTCCTTTAGATAGTCAATCCACTTCACATTTAGTCTTCTTTTTCTGCTGCCTTCAACCTGTCCCAGATTATTTTTCTTTTACAGGAATGTTAATTATTTGAAAAAGCAGACCATAGCTAGGATGAGAAGCTATGTGTCAGGTGGATTTGTCTATCACAGAAACACTAAGAGGTGTTTTTGGGAGAGGCCAAGAGGCTGTCATAGAAGACAATTATTTTATACCCATGAGGTACTGCAAACAATATGTTAATATATTTCTACTTATTCTCCACACAAAATGATCTTGAATTAGTACCTTCCCATTTTAATCCCATATTTGGGTTTTGTTTTTGTTATTATTATTTTTTGTAAAGGGAAACATTAGCCTGAAGAAACACTTATTCACATAGATTAATATGAAAATGAAGCAGCTAGGCAAAGGTCTATAGGTTTGTCAGTTTTCTCACAATGGGTCGAGGTTTGAAAATACAAGCATATATGGGATATGTGAAAATTAGAAGGATGGTTGGGAGGGGAAGCGTCTAGACTCCAGAGGAATTATAGTATGTGTTCTTCCACCTAAGAAAGTTTTGTGATCCACACTAGCTTGATGGCTTGACTGAATTGACACTGATGGTGAAAGATGTTGAAATAGCACAGCTGAAGAACTCAGCACTCTCCACATATTGTCCTGGAAGTGGATTGTTCCCATTAATGAGATAAGAATTTATGCTGATACCTCTAAATTGCCCCCATTATGTGAGAGCCTTGTTGGGGCATTGGGGCTTGAGCAGTCTAACTAGGCAGTGTTGCTCATCTCTTGTCAATGATATTAGACCCGGACTAAAACTCGCCAAACCGTCCTTCGTCAGATCCCTTGGGCAAGGTGAAAGCGGACGGCACATGTCATGGTCTGCTTAGCCAGAGGAGATTTCATTAGGTGCAGTTTTTAATGCAAGCAACACACCCCAAATTATCCTCCACAAAACCATTAAACATACAGGAAGGCCTCTTTATTTTTAGCTCACATAAGGCATTAATAGCCTCGAACAGGGACTGCTTTAACCATTGTTAGGACCAGAAGAAGCACAGAAGTCTATTCCCAACATTTCATTAGGTGTCAACCAGCCTTCATGTATTTGGCACACAGTATTTAACAAATTTGTATCTGCTGTGTGTAGATTATAAGCCATCCAATTGTTTCATCTCAAAACCAAAGCTAGTATTTTGTTAGTACCGTATATGCCGGTGCACAAGGCGACTGGGTAGATAAGACGACCCCCCAACATTTCCACTCAAAATATAGAGTTTGTTATATACTCGCTAGATAAGACCACCCCCTCTTCCGCACACCTTCCACACATGCAAAAGAGCAAATACAAGAGTTACCGTAGTCTTTAAGGTGCCACAAGTTTTTTGATGTTGTTTTGTTTAGTCTCTGATATGCTTTGCTCAGAAAATATTACGATATATTTTCGCGCAGGAAGACCTGTCCTTTCCCCTGATTGGGTGAAGGGGAGCTTGGGGCGGGATCTTCCCGAAGAGACGGAGGAGCCAATCAGGTTGCCGCGGGCGCGAGTTTAATGCGGGCGAGTTTGAATGCGAGTGAGTTTGAATGTGAGTGAGTTTGAACGTGGGCGAGTTTGAATGCGGGCGAGTTTCAATGTGGTCGTGCGGATGGTTGCCGCGGGCACGAGAAGCAGCCCCAGCCGTGTGGGCGGTTGCTCCGCCGCTGCACAAGAACCGCGATAGGGGAAAGGACAGGAACCGCGCAGGAAGACCTGTCCTTTCCCCTGATTGGGCGAAGGGGAGCTTAGGGCGGGATCTTCCAAGAAGGTGGCGGGGAAGGATTCAACGGTCTCCCCGGAGCTGCTGCCCAAGCCCCGGTAAGTATTTGGGGACCCAAATGACATGCACCCGATAGACAAGACGACCCCCCACTTGGAGGCATTTTTTTGGGGGTGAAAAAGTCGCCCTGTATGCCGGCATATACGGTATGTTGAATCCTCCACTACAGCTAGCTGTAAAAAAAAATACTACTATTCTTGCCAGGGATTAGTAACATTTCTAGTCAAATCTGGTACTTCTATACTGGAATAAATTGCCTGAATAAAAATCCTCTGTTATTTTAAACTATTAATAAGACTTTCAAATGAGCTTTGGCTTTTAAAAAGGCATACATAATTAAATAATGTTAATCGATTACAAATGACTAGAGAATTTACAAGCACTGTAATATAGCAACAGATATTGAAGAAGTTCTTATCTTAATTTCTATTGTAGAGTACACTACATTGTATCAATATTTCTCTGTGGAATTGTGATATTTTGCTATCACTGTACCCAAGATTTTGATTGGATGTCAATGGATATGTGCTGGTGTCTGCAATTTGGAAGCTGCAGTATAACTACTCATTTGTACTGTCATAAAATAGTATCAATGTGAGTTGCTACGTAGCAATGTTTACATAGCTCAGCTGATAGATACTAAATAAAATAATTCTGTTCTGGAAATTTTAATGTTCACTATGCATAAATTATTTTTACTACATAGGATGCTATTTTGAACATTTACAATACTGTAATGAATATTTCCTTTATTCTCCATTCCTAAAACCAGGTTGTGGAGAATATCGTATTGAATGGTGCTGGATGAACAGCTAAAATAATTACTGAATTCTCTTGGCAGAATAAAGGATTCAATTTTCCCTTGGAAACATTCTCTCTGATTTTAGAACATTGCTATGATTTCCCTACTGTTCAATCGCCATTCCAAGCTAAACATGTCCAGATCCTATACTGATCTTTTCTTTGAAGAAAATTGTTACCATTACAGCCTGGAAACAGTTTCATCAGACCCATTGTGAACTTTAATGAAGGTTTCTTATTTATTTATTTACACATACCCTGCCCTCATCCCAAGACTCAGGGAGACTTACAGTTTAGAACAGTTAAAACACATCATCTACAGCAAAAAATTTAAAAGGTTAAAAGATTTAAAAGTTAAAAACCACAACAGGGAGAGAAGTGGGGTATTCAAAGTAGCCAGCCAACCGAGCTGACTGTCTAGCCTGCACCCCACACTCGCCCCACCAGCCAAGTTTTCACCCCCTTTCTGTAGGGCAGCAGCTCCGTCTGGAGATGCAACTCACTTGGCAGGAGGTTCCATAGGGCTGGAGCGGACACAGAGAAGGCTCTCCTTCTCGTGCTAGAGAGATGAGTCTCTCTAGCGTTCTCTTAAGTATCCTGGCCCACTACCATGTAGGGCTTTAAAGGTGATAACCAGCACCTTGAATTGCACCCGGAGGCATACTGGGAGCCAGTGTAGCTCTCGGAGAAGCGGTGAGGCACGAGCAGCCACATTCTGGACCAGCTGCAGCTTCTGAGATGTATAGAAATTTTCTTTCATTGCCCTAGTATTTTTTTTTGTGCTAAAATTAAAATTCAACAGCTGTAGCAACGACATGATGATTTAGCAGTTTTAACTGTTTTCAATGTGAGACTAACACATTTTGAGTTAGAAAGAGTGTGAACATGGTTGAACAACTGAACCACTCAGCTAGAGCAGACAGACAGACTGAACTACCCATAAATAGCATATACTGAATACAGAGTGGAAGCAGGCACTTCTGTAAGGAAGAAATATTTAGTCTTTTGATTGGTTGTTTAGATTCAGAACAGATAGTAAGTGTTTGTTAATTGCCAACCCTTCCCATCTCTATGTTAGCATGTAAAACAAACAGAAAGCATGATCGGATTGTCCACTGTAAACTCAACACTTCTTGCATGATCCAAGTATACCCCATCTTGTGATTTTATATTTTATTTCCTTTTTCCTATTCAATAGAATTTTGAGCTATGTAAATAGCTGACCTTTTATTGGATGCCTTAATATAGTAGAGAGCAATGAAATTAAGAACATAGACTCTGTTAGAAGCTGAGAGTTGCTTGTCAATAAGGATTATGGTCAAACCTGAAACAGCAGATTAACATGCAGCTATCCTCTTTAGAAATTAATGGCCACATCAAAAGATGTTCAGTAGTTCCATTGGTGATGGGAATGGAGAAACTCTTGAAGGGCAGGTACCAGAAAACAGCAATCAAGAAAGGTGAATCTATGAGAGGATCTTTCATGGAAGACAGCAACGACACTCAAAGTATGTTTTGTCCCAATGATGGAGAAGGTGGCAATGGTAAACCACTTCTGAATATTATGTGCCTCACAGCCCAATGATAATACAATGCAAAATAAAACAAGATATAATGCTGGAAGATGACTGTAAAGCACTCCATCAGCTACTGGGAAAGAACAAAGGACGAATATAAACAGCACTTTCACTAATGAAGCAACTAGATTAAGCTGAATGATCATCTACTTAGTGATGCAAACAGAAAGATTGGTGTTGCACAATACATAACTGGAACATGGAATGTGACAGGTATGAATAAGGCAAACTGGAAACCATAAAGCAAGAAAAGGAACATTTAAACATTGTAGCAGTGGATGTGAAGTACCAAAATGCCCAGGAATTGAACATTTTCAGTCAGACAACTACAAATATGACTGATAAAACATCTGACTGAATAAAATCAATCACCCTCCTTAGAAAATCTATCAAAATGATTATCATTCAAGTCTATGCTCTTATAGTAAATGCTGAAGTAAAAGGAATTGAAAGGTTTTTTTATATGCAAGTGTCCAGGAGGAAATTGTGCACACACCAAAACTTTAATTATTTTTTTCTGCCTATTTATACTTGTAAACTGCCCAGAGTGAGAATTCCTCCAAGATGGGTGATATATAATTGTATTAAACAAGAAAACAAGACTGATAACCATAGGTGAACAGAATACAAAAATTAGAAAATAAAGCAGAATTAAGACTTGTTCAAGAATTTGGCCTAGGAATAAGGTAAAGATCAACATTGCTCAAAAGCCAGTTGTATCCGACTCTAGGGTTCAATGCTCATCTCTGTTTATAGCCGAAGAGCCAGTGCTGGCTGTGTCTGCAGACATTTCCATGAACATATGGCAGGCATGCCTAGACACTGAAGTGCACAGAACACTGTTTACATTTCCACCAAAGTGGACCCTATTTATCTACTTGCAATTTCTTGCTTTCAAACTGCTAGGTTGGCAGGAGCTGGTACAGAGATGGGCACTCATTCTGTCATGCCGTACTTGGATTTTGAACTGCTGACCTTCCGCCTCCCAATCAGTATCTTAACAACTTGAACCACTGCAATATGGAGTGAATCAGACAATTCTGCAAATAGAAGAATTCATTTATCACAAATATGTTTTAGGTACATGAACAGACAACTGTATACCTGGATGTCACCAGATAGTCAATATAGAAAATAAAATAATCTATATGATTGGAAATAAATAAGAAGTCATATTCTCTCTGCCAAATCAAGATCAATCATGGGTTGTAGAATAGACCAGAAAGTGTTAGCATTAAAGTTTAGAGTAAAGCTGAAGCAGAATATTACAATTGTCATAGTGTCAAATTAAATAACACTTCTGGTTAAAGACCACATGAAGAACAGTTTGACATTACTATACATAAAAGGCTGCAAAATGGAAGAACTACAGTTTGAAACCAGAGTTAGTATCTGGAAAAAATGGAAAGACTATCCCTATAGCCAATATATATATTGCATGCTACTTGGTCTAATCCATGTGTCCTATATTAAATCAAGTGTGCTGAATCCAAATCTGAAGTCCAGTTCTGCCTAGGACATCAGGATCTTAAGTTAGCAAAGTTCACACTCTTGGTTAGGTTGTTATATTGATCACATGGGGTATATTTGCCACAGATGTAGCAAAAATTGTCTAGTTTATTAACACAGCTGTCCCTAATCATCTTTAGCTCAAAACAGACTCACTATGGCCTAGCTGTACTATCCCGTAAGATGGTTTCACACTATCTTTGTCCGTCTTGTCTTATATACCTGTTTCTAATGTCAGGTCACTGACTTGTGCAGACATGCCCAGCCACTGCTGGAACTTGCATGCCACCAGGGTACATGATTCAGCTGGGATGACAGCAGGCATTGTGGTAGCTGAAACTGTTATAATGTTCCCATGTAAAAATATATTACCCAATTACCAACCATTTGAACAGCTATAGCACGTGTTAAAATCTGTACATGATAGGCAAATTCTGAGTTCATATTTGGAATCAGCACACTTGCTCTCATGTAAATCAAGTGTGTTATTCCCAGTAACAAAATCATTGTTGTGCAGTGTAACTGGTGAAATCATTAAAGGCTTTGTCAAGGGGGGCAAAAATAGACCTAGCTTAAAATCAGCTTTTCATTTACTGTCATGTAGAAACAAAGAGAACATTTCCATAATCAGTGTAAAAATTAAAAGAGAACAATAGGTGAAAAACAAGATAATTTCTTCCATATGAGCAAAGAAATTGAGCAGAAATATCAACTAGATTAGGGATGCTGAGTTCAAAAGGAGAATATATTATCTGGTTAAGATAAAGTTATGAAGAGATGGAAACAATATACTGTACTGAATAATAATATTGGAAAGATAAAAGGACTACTCCTTCAAAGAAGAAACCTGTGATTTAAAAAAACTGCAACTTAAGAAAGCAACATAGAAACCACTCTAAAAAAAAGTTGGAATAAACGAATCACCAGGAATAGATAAGATACCAATACAGTAGAGCCATTAAGTTACAATGACTCAAACTGCAATGAGACAGTGAGAAACATACATGTCTGATAACTCTGGAAAGGGTTGCTTTGCCAGAAATTATCTCCCTGTTTTAATTCATGGGGAAATTATGAACTCATGTGGTGGAGTTGTAATGTGACAAGGGATTTTTGGACAAAGATGGAAAAGGAGATATAAGATAGAATGGGTTTTGACCTTAAGCTGGAACCGGGTGCCACCTTATTGACAGATGTTGAGGATATAGACATAGATGTTAATAAAAAATAATTATTATCTATTTTTCTGACAACTGCAAGAAATGTATAGCAAGAAATTGGAAACATAACCAAAGTTTGAAAATGGAGGAATGGTATAAAGAAATATGGAATATTGGGTTGAATGATAAGTTGACATGGGAATTGAACAAAAAAAGGTATAATTAAAGAAAATAAAATTTGAGAAATATGGAAACTATTTGTGGATTATACATTGTATAAAGGTAAAGGAGTAAGACAAGGCTGCATTTTGTCACCCTGCTTATTCAACTTATACACAGAGCACATAATGCGCAATGCAGGAATGGAGGAATCACAAATTGGGATCAAAATTGCTGGGAGAAACATCAACAATTTGAGATATGCAGATGATACCACCCTAATGGCAGAAAGTGAGGAGGACCTAAAGAAGCTCCTGATTAGGTTGAAATAAGAGAGTGCAAAAGCTGGCTTGAGACTCAATATCAAGAAAACCAAGATAATGGCAACAGGCCCTATCAGTCCCTGGAAAATAGATGGGGAAGAAGTAGAAGCAGTGACAGATATTACTTTCTTAGGATCAAAGCTCACTGCAGATGGTGATTGCAGCCATGAAATAAAAAGGCAACTGATTCTTGGGAGGCAAGCAATGAGAAACCTGGGGAGCATAGTGAAAAGTAGAGACATCAAATTGCAAACAAAAATTTGTATAGTCAAAGCAATGGTATTCCCTGTGGCAATGTATGGTTGTGAGAGCTGGATCATTAGGAAAGCTGAGCGCAAAAGAATAGATGCCTTTGAGATGTGGTGTTGGAGGAGAGTTTTGAGAGTCCCCTGGACAGTGAGGAGAACAAATAGGTCAATCTTAGAAGAAATCAACCCTGACTGCTCCTTAGAAGGTCAAATTGTAAAGATGAAGCTAAAGTACTTTGGACATCAAATGAGAAGAGAAGATTCACTTGAGAAGGCCTTGATGCTGGGAAAGGTGCAGGGCAAAAGAAGAAGGGGGTGGCCAAAAATGAGATGGCTAGATGGTATTGTGGATGCAATGGGCACAGAGCTGAGCGAGTTGAGGAGGACGGTGGAGGACAGAAGTGCCTGGTGGACAGTGGTTTATGGGGTCAGGGAGGGTCGGAATTGACTGTGCGACTGAACAACAAAAATATATCTGCTAAGGCAGACACAGTCTTCGGGGCTTTGTAAATATCACTAGTGTTTTTGACTTCTTTTTTTCTTTTGAAATACTGGGAGCATTTTATATTGCTGGATTATTTGATATAATAGAGTAGATATGTGTATAATTAAATATTATCCATAGACATTAATATTATAAACTTATTATAAAGAAATGTGTAATTTAGTAATATGGGAATTGCTCTTTATATCAGAGAAAATTTGTCCCTTTCTTCTTGGTTTGTATTTTATGTTTTTTATAGTGTAATGTTTGTTTTGATGTTTGATTTTTTCTTTTTATTTTGTATGTTATATCTTAAAATTTAATAAAAATTATAAAGCAAAAAGAAAGAAAGAAAGAAATTATCTCCCTTAAGCCTGAAACATTGATCATATATTTTGTTTGTTGTCATCGACTGCAACTCATATCCGAGAATGCATTTTTTTCCTGAAGCAGGAAAAATGTCATTGGCGTGGATTTGTTTAAGGTGGATCCCATCTTGCCATGAAGTGACCCACACACTATGATATCGTAGCCATCACCCATGGCACACACCCCATGGCACCAAGACTGCCGCAGCCTTGAGGATATGGATAAGGTGCACCTTCACAGCCAGTCCATCTGGCATGGCCTCTTCCATGTCCATGACCATTGGGAATCAGAGTTCTTCCTCCGCTCATTTTGCTTTTGGGCCATTTTATTTGTATATATTCATTAAACTGGTTTTTATTTTTGTGTGTTTTTAAAGAAAACTCTTTTTGAGGTATAAACCCTGCTTATTATTGTATAGATAATAGTCATGAGCTATTATACTCACACATACAATTTTTCAGTGCTGCAGCACATGGCCTATATGGTGTCACCAAAGAAAAAACAAAATACACTAGTACCTCAGATACCGTTAATACTTGGTTCCACAAGTCTTAACGTTATCTGGTTTTTAATGTTGTGTGATGCATTGATTGGACAATGTTTTTTAAAAGGAGGGTAGGCATGTTCCCTCCGCAAGCAAACTGGCGATCACTTGCTGGGTGCAAAGGTGGTGTGTTTGGGAAGCTGAATGGGGAGCCCCTGGTCGGCTTCCCAAACATGCTGCCACTACAAAGGGCACAGCAGCGGCATGGCTGGGAAGCTGAACAAGGAGGCCCCGTTTTGCTTCCCAGCCACACCCCCACTGTGAGCTTCATAGCACCGGTTTGGTTGGGAGGAGAACAGGCACACCTGGTCTCCCCCCAACCAATCTGGTGGTCTGAGCAGAGATCAGTGTCGGGGAATTTGAGGCAAACATTAGCGTCGCACATTGTGTGATGCAAATGATTACTTCAAATTCCCTTCGTTATCTGATTTTAGCATTATCCAAGGCAATCGTTATCCGAGGTATTAGTGTAACTGTATTTCACACACACACAAATCATAATTTAAAAACATGATGTGAATTTGGTCTGTGGCTGAGGATAAGTTGCAGTAGCAGTGTAAAGGGGAACATTGTCTCTTTGTCTGGATTGATGATAAGGATAATCCAAAGAGAAGGAGTCCCTATTCACAAGTTTAAAAGACAACTTTAAACTTATTATAAGAAGAACACCCAGGCATGTGGGAAGAACACCCAGGCAGTAGTGGGATGTAAAAAAAATTTACTACCCCACCATGACGTCATCACAGTGTGGGCAGAGCTAACGTCATGATGTCATGATGTCATGGGCGGGGCCAAAAGAAAATAATAATAAAATAAAATAAAATAAGCACTTGCACGCGCGCGCGCGCACACACACACACACACTCCTCAGCCCACCCACCCACAAACTCGTAAATAAATTAAACAAATTAAATAAATAAATAAAATAAAAATTACATTAAAATACACCCACCCACCCCAAACATAAATCAACCCACCCACCCCAAACACAAACCCATCACTTACCTGTTAGTATAAGTGCCTGGGCAGCACCATGTTGCAAGATGGATATGGTCATTGTACTGGTGCTCTAGGATAATATGCCTTAATGTGAATGTAAAACAGCTGTATCTCCTTAAGGGTTCTCCAATTGGAACAGCAATTGGAACAGCACAGGTGTAGCTTATTGATGAGGTAACTCCAAGATTTTGCTTAAAAAACCCAAGCCAGGCCGTTAGGCCTTTTTAGGAACTGTGGTAGTACGTCAATATAGGTAAAGGTATTAAATACACATTAAAATACACAAAGACACACCACATCCAAAGGTGAGTCACTTACCCTGGGGCTCAGGCTATAGGGAGCTTCAGACTAGCAGCTTCTCTTCCTCCTCCCCGCTTGGGAAGACAGCAAGGAGGCCATGCATACGCGCCAAGGACTGTAGGCGTGCATGCTCACCAAGTGCTTGGTGCACATGCGCAGTAGAGGAATCAGTGAAAAGGTAAGCCCCGAAGGTGGTTCCTCCCAAAAGCTGCTACCAGTTATCCGGGACACTGGGGAAAGTTACTACCGGTTCTGGCGAAGTGGTGAGAACCTGTTACATCCCATCACTGCCCCAGGTAGAAAAGGGGTGTGAATGCTACACTGAATGTAGATTTGTATCTCCTCTAAAGCAAAGGCCTTTAGAGTGAAGCTTGACTGTTAGCAGGATGTCTTGGTATTTGGTGCTAACTTAAAAGTCACATAGGAGCTGAGTGTTCTCAGTTGGAAAGTATTGCAGTGTTATTGTGATTAAATATAGTGATGTAACAGAATTTGGCTTTAATCCAAGTATTTCCTGGTCACTGTATCGAGAACAGGGTGTATAAATACTTCCGTTTAGTACAGAATGTGTACTGGAATGACAAAGATGCTGGCCTGCCCTTTATTATCTTTTTCCTGCTAACATTTCAAAGCAAAAAAAAAATGGCTTGAAAGGCAAGATAACAGCAGCCTTTTTCAATGTTTCTTCAGTAAATATGTAAGGCAGGGAATGTACAAAGCCACTTTTCCTCTGCTTTCTGTTCACCTTCTTTTGAATTCATTCCTTAATTCCTTTTGTTTTACCTAATGTGAGAAGGATTAGCTGGAACAACAAGTGATGTTGCCTGGGGTATGCCTGATTGTGGATCCAAAAGGTAAAATGTACCACGAGCTTCAAGGAGGCTCTTTCTGTGTAACCCTTGATGGTATTGCTCCACATAAAATAAGGAGGAAAGTAGAAGCAGATGCCAGAAAATTAAGCAAGAGATTGACTCTCAATATCCTCTGAACAAATATATTCCTCAAGTCTGCAGACTCAGATCCATGAAGAGATGTATGTCAAGAACAAACATTCTTGAGGGTACACAAGAGCAATATCAAAATAGATGGAGGAAGCAGCTCACTGAACAAGGAATAATATTAAAGGAGAATATAGCTGGAGAACTCAACCTTCCCTACTTCACTTGGGGAACCCTGAACAGGCTGTGGGTTGGACCAACAGGCTCAAGTGGAGGCTACTGGTGGACAACAACACACTGTGTGAATGTGGAGAGATACAGAATTCAGCTCACTTGCTGGTCTGCTGATTAC
Source organism: Furcifer pardalis (assembly GCA_030440675.1). Lineage (NCBI taxonomy): Eukaryota > Metazoa > Chordata > Lepidosauria > Squamata > Chamaeleonidae > Furcifer > Furcifer pardalis. The sequence goes on along the minus strand of CP126894.1, from coordinate 44,966,505 downwards.
TACCAGAAACATGTACTGATGAGAATTTAAGTCTGGCCAACAACAAAGCCAAGAGGGAGGCTTCATTTTGGCAGTTTAAAGTCTGACCTTTACATGAAAGAAGACCACCTTGTGAATGGAGGGAGATGAGTCTGAATAGAAGAATCTCAGGTAACCATGGAGGCTCTCTACATTAAAGTCTGTAAAATTGGAGTTCTAGCTCAGTTAGAGATCTTCCTGAGGTGGAGACCTGCCTTTTTCAGATTCATTGCTCTCCGTGCACAAAAGCGCAGTGGAATGAGAAATGAAGAGGTTAGGGTTACTGTTATCTTTTTCATCATGTGTTTGCAGACATCATGGTACTTAACAGCAAACAGTTGGAATCTGTAACCAGTTCAATATAAGGACATATAAAAACCTTCTGTTTAATATTACCTGTACATGAATTTTGTACAGAGTAGATCCCTGCCGTCATTGCTATATGACATTTACATTACTGTGACCCTCTCAGCCTGGTAAAGACAATGCTCACTGTGCAAACTGTAGGCCTCATTCCAAAATTAATGTTGGTGTAAAAATTTTAATTTTCATCCTTTTAATAGGCTCCAAAGGGTTATGACTACTGTAGGACACTCAGATAAGGTAGGATTTGTAAAAGATAGAAAGTATTCCAATAGTTTGAAGCTGGTTGTTGAATAACGAAAGACAAAACCAGACTGATTTTTTTTATGCAAAGGCTTTTGAGATATACACTAACAGTTTATATTTGCTGTACTTTGTAAACTTGGATTTTCTTCTGATTTTCAAAAATAGTTACAATTAATCTACTCATTTCCAAAATCAAGAATGAGTAATAGCATATTTTTGTGTCATTTCCACTTAAGGTAGATACCGCACAAGGCTGCTCTCTTTTACATCTTGTATTCCATCTGTGTTTGGAATGAGAGCTTGTAGACAAAAGTCACAACTCCACTGAATTTAAAACTATTCTTCTTCATGCTGATGATATTTTATTGTTTATCTCTGAATACAAATCTTCCATTCAAATATTAATGAAAGCAATCAATATCTTTGGAGATGTATCTCACTAGTCAATTAATTTTTGACAAAACCAGGAGACAATACATCACATAGTGTTCTTTTCTGACTGGCAAGTTCAGTGGTGTTCAGATGTTATTATTTATTTTTGGCATATTGATTCTCAGGGATATTTCACAGATGATTGTGTTGAATTTTAATAAATTGATTTCAGATGCTTATGTGAGGTTCTACATTGTCTTAAATTTCTTGGAAGATGATGTGATTCACATTAAGTTAAGGTGGATTTGAACATTTCTGATCTTAGTTTATATCTTCAGTCCTATTTACTGACTAGTACTAAGACTAGAACTGTGATTCACAGATGAACTATCCAACCTGAGCCTGTTTGAAATCCTCTTGTCTGAAAACCTCTTTCTAACTGGATGGCTTTGGGTTCTAAATAGATTAAATAGATAAAAACACCCTCCACTCTCCGGACACTTTCTGCAGTGAGATAAATATGGGGTATATTGTTATTACATCATTGATTTGACCCATTTGGGGAAAAGTTATTAATTCTTAATAATTTTACTTTGGCTCATTCTTTGATGTTAATCAGTGTATGTATTTTTAAGTTATTTGCCCACTTCTTGGAAATGAACCACTAGCCAGCATAAATTACTTTCCAGGTCCTTAATAATACAGTAATACCTCATATAACATTAGTATCGAATAACACGAAAATCGCATAACATCAAGGAATCTGGGGGGAAGAATTGCATCAGATAACATTAAGATCCTATGGGATGCTTCAGATAACAACCACGAAAGCCTGTGTGGTTACAATGTATCTCTATGGATCCCATAGAGGATCAGATAACACGAAAAATCATATAACACGAAGACTTGTGGAACCAGGTTTTAGTGTTATATGAGGTTTTACTGTAGTAATAATGATGACAGATAATCTTTCCTGGATTTTTTTTAGGTATAGAGCACCCAGAAGTGATTTATGATTCCCTTCCTCTGGAGGCACTCAGGAACTCTGCAGTTTACCCAAAGCTGTACATGCTGGCTCTACTACTAGGAGGCACAGTGGGGAATCAAATTATCTATCTGTCTGTCTGTCTGTCTGTCTGTCTGTCTGACTGTTTATGGTAAAGCATTTGATTATATTTATATCATCCAATACCAGTCACTATACACTAATAGGCATTTAAAATAAATTGAACAGATGAAAATACAATTTATTGTAATCCATCACCAACACCATTATTACCCTCAAGCCTAGCTTCTCAAGTTTTTAATTGTGGCTGGACTATTTTCATATAAAATACTAGAACCTGAAACTCTACTTAAAGATTTCTGGGTTTGCAGATTAAGTAATCAAGGCTGCATCATAATTCATATTGCCTGGGGAGGTAAGTAGGATTTGATAACAGTAAATAATTTTATGGTAGTGCTATGCAATTTATGCTTATCAAACACAGACACACATCACATGCAGTGAACATCAGTCAGACACATTTCTAACTGTGGTCTCTATTATAGGAAGGAGCATTAGTGCTCAATTAGACCAAAATTAGTCCTGCAGCCAATTTTCCCAGCAGACTCCATGCTCTTCAGTTCTCAGTTTATTTGCTGTATCATTTATCTCTTTTATCAATTAAACACTGTAGAGCTCATCAATGTAGAATGCAAACAATATGCCCATTAGTAGTGTATGGACATCTAATGACATGGCTGCTATGACTACCATAGCCTTATGGTGCTTAAGCATAGCAGATGCAACTGGTTCAATGCATCATACTTTAGCTCTTGGTCTGGTCCTGACCTTCTTTACCCAGAGGTAAGTCCCAATACATTTAATAGGCCTTATGATTAAGCATTTGATTATCAATAATTTGTACAATAATCTTCAATCAATAAACCAATATAGCTGCATAAAAATGAGAAGCAGACATCTATAAAAGATATGTGAATATGTCCAAAACAACACTACTTTTGACCTACCATCGAGGAAGAAAATTGAACACATGGCTTATATGATTTGAAATATCCCACACTTACTCAGTACACCTTTCTTTTAATTAAAAAAAAATCCTGGTTCATGAGTTAAATAAATCAGAAATCTCAGTACATAGTTTGGAATTATAGCCATGATATTTCTGCCTAAGTGATCTTGTTTATAAACATTTACTCTCCTCCTATATTACAGTGTTCAAGTGGTTAAGACACTAACTGGAAGGCGGCAGGTCAGCCGATCAATACCCAAGTATAGAGAGAGCTCCCATCTCTGTCCAAGCTCCTGCCAACCTAGCCATTTGAAAGCAAGAAATTGCAAGTAGGCAAATAGGTGGGAAGGTAAACAGCTTTTCTTTTCTCTGGTGTCTAGGCATGCCTGCCACATGACCATGGAAACATCTGCAGACACAGACAGCACTGGCTCTTCGGTTATAAACAGAGATGAGCACTGAACCCTAGAGTTGGATACAACTGGCTTTCGAGCAAGGGTGATCTTTACCTTTTACATATTGGGAACAGGAATATTTGACAGCAGGGCAAGTACCACTGACAGGCAGGGCTCATTGCTTGGAGTAGAAATCAGACAGTTTCGGGGGAAATGAGCATTCTTCACCCACCATAATATGATGGTTGTCGTAGTGGAATTTCCCTCCCTTATAACCTTCATAAGGGAAAACAAACCAGGGAAATATGCTTGAAACTAATATGAGATTTTCAATATAAAATGCAGAGTGAGGACTCTGCACCCAAGATCAGCACCTTCTGTTGCTGAAAAACTGCAGTATAATTAAAAGGGAATTGACTTCATGTTCTATGGTTACGCATCAGGACTAGAGTACTGAGAAAGAATCACTAACCTAGGATTGGGGGAAGAGTGATATAATTATATACCCTCATAAATAATCACAGGAGCCTGAATGGTGTTTGGCTTCTTTCTTTACTCCTCTGCTTCTAACCTTCAGCAGAGATTTATAAATGTGAGGTTTAACAACATCTCTCCAGTGCTCCTTGGTAGTAATTGTATTCACCATGGATGACAATATCTCTGCATCAGTGCAAAATATACGAGGCTGCAAGTTCTTTGTACCCTCTTCCCTTTGATCATTGCTTCCTTAAATAATATGGGAGATTGCGGAGGCTTTGCTTTAGTGTCTATTTATCACAAAGAAAGCGCCACTGCCTGTTACAGGCTTAAGTCAATGCATTCTGGTTGAGACCTATTTTTATACCAAAACCATAAAAGATTATGTTACTGGATTGCAATTCTACAGATTGGATTTCTCATGAGATGACTCGATACACAAAAGAATCTCCATTTTCATAAAATCTTAATATTTAGTTTAAAAACCCACATATACATTTTTAACTGGAGTGCTTCTGTTTTCCTTAAAGTTTTTTCTTTACATTTGTTGTAACTTTTAGTCAGTAAGGGTTAATGAAAGAATCCCCTCTCTCTCTCAAAGATAAATTCCACTTCATTTTTATAGATGTTGCAGGCTAGCCATGTGACCTGTTTTACTGAAGACAGCCTTCAATTTACAGGACTATCAGAGGTTAGACCTTTATTTAAAGGCAACTTTAACCTGAAGGAATCCTGCCTGTTTCCAAGTTTGGATTCTACTGGATGCTATTTGCAGGGTAATTCTACTGAACCTGGCCTATGCCAGCCACATTCATTCCTGAGGGAGGGAGACCTCATTTATGCCTTAGATTTGAATGAATGGGAAGTTTCTTTTGAAGAGTTTTCAGAAATTTGAATTTGTCAAAACTGCAGCATCAACAATAACAGTGAAATTTGACTCTAGGTCCGTATTAACGCCTATTTTTGATGTCTGATCAGGATGCAATTCTGTTCTAGGCACCAGAGCAGCTGTTGGTGCCTAGACACCTGGACAACTCAGTCCTGTTAGCCTATGTCAGCAATCCTATTCACTAAAATTTAAGTGGAGAAGCCCATCTGCGTATCTTGCGTATAAAAAATGTACATTTGGATAAGAAGACGAGGGACAGTATTATGGAATACAGCATCAGCTGGCTTTTTTAAAAACCTAGAAAAGGTATTTTTTTTATTTGAAAGACTTTGAATCTGCCATGTAGATAGAAGTTTTATCTCCAGAATTTGTTCTATGTCCTGTGTTTTTGTTAATCATTTTATATAATATCATCATTTTGCTGTAATTTTGAGGAGGAAAAAGAAGAGGTGGAGAAGGAAAAGGGTTTGTAAAGAACTATCTCCAGAACAATCCTTAAAGTAGTTACAATGGGAACTGTTTGCAACGCTAAGTATATTTCATTTCAAAACACTAACAGAAAGCCATAAAGAAAGCCTTCTGAATGTTCTCAAGTTGTCTTCTAAAGCAGAATAATAATAAGAGAAATGGTCTCATGCATATCTAGGCCATAGGGCCAGAAGTTAAGACCTATACAATGCCTCCCAATTCCTTACTTCTGAGTAGATGTACAAAGGATGTCACAGTAAAGTAGGGGCATGTATATCCTTGCCAGCATTATATATCCAGAACTACTTGTGGTGTGATATTACGTAGTGTTTGATCACTGTTTAGTTTGTATACCAATATACTTGTACCAACACTCCTGCTACTACTTTCTCTCAGGAAGGTATATCTAGGGATGCAACAGATACTTCATACTGAGAGGGATGTACAGTATCAAATTTGGAGCAGTTAATTTGCAGCAGGAAAGATGATTTACAGATGAGGTATTCCTGTAGCTGAATAAAAGACATTGTGCTCATTGGTTCATTGTCTGTCTTCAGAGTGTAAACTTGGGCTTTATTTGCATGTCTAATTGCTCAGGCATGTCTTGCTGCAGAAAATGATCAACTTCTAATTGTGTCCAAGTTGACCTGTGGACAAGTAATTATTTTTTCACATAAGGTCACTTTGTCTATGACATCCCCCAAAAAAGTAGTGGGTTTTTTAACCTTTCTTAAACAAGTACACAACGCAACACATCCAAAAATAAAATAAATGGCTAGGGTTAACTGCATTTGGCCCAGCAGTCTCTAAATAGTACCCAAACCTGGCAGTTTAGTTGAACAGTATTTGCGAAGCTGCCATCTGGTTTTCCACTTTTGTTACCATTATTGCTCACATGATGACATTTTTAGAGGTATCCTGATGACATCTAATTTGTATAAAACAGTAGGACATTATCTTTAAAAACAAAAAGGAAATAGGAGCTGAAAGGAGATCTGATTAATTTCAGGCCCTTTATTTGCCCAAACAAAGAATGAATGTTTTGATGAATGAGAAAACAAAAATGAGAAATTGTAACACTGTCATGGCTCATTAACTTTTAAGATCTTCTTCTCTGAAGAAACCAAATGTTTTAAAAAGTTGAAGGAAGAGGTGGCTGATATTTTTTTTCATTTCCCCCTCACTTTTCATGTTTATTTTAAGTACAGGCCCTATTATGGCCTGCTGTTTGATTTGGGGGTGGGGGTGATGGGAATCATTTGTTAAGTCTGGATTTTGGCCAATTTGAGACAACTGTGGTTTTACCTCAGGGCATCAAACTTCAGAGAGAGCCAAAATCTAGAAATAAATCTCCTAGTGAGCATTAGGAAAATAATTTGCAAGATGTCCCTGTCCAATTTCACTTCCTTTCTCTGAAAGCATAACATTTTTCCTCCTCAGAGACATGACATATTCCCTCTCTTTTTTCTTCAGGAGACCTGAAATCATATCTCAGGGTGGAGTGGGTGTGAGACATAGCCATTTGCCTCAGATACCAAAGTTATTAATTATGGCTCTGATTTTGGCTCCAGCATTCTGTTTTCTGAGTTGATAAACTACTAGATACATGGTTGTTTGTTCACTTCAGAAAAATGGGATCACATTTGTCTTAAATGAGATGGGAAGACACAGTGGGAACAGAAAAGTGGGAAAATTTCCCCGATGTGTGGGGTATAAATGTAATAAATAAAATAAATAATTAAAAGCTCACTGGTAACCTAAAATTACATGATAAGATTGTAGGACTTTCAAAGTTTTGTTTCATTCTCTTATCAATCAGTTTTTCTTGACAGAAACAACAAATGAACCCAATAAGACATAAAGCTTGTTTAAAAATACAACAATAGACTGCTTAGCTACAAAAATATTTCTCAAAGACTAGAGCAATACATTTGAATGTATTTTTAAAAAGTAACTCCCAAGTTCTCATTTTGGATATGTTGGTTCCATCAGTACTTCTGCAGAACTGCAATCCCCTTTTCTTCTTCAAAGTAAAGTTTAAAAAAACTTGTGAGTAATGCCCGTGCAAAACAGTAATATTTCTAAGAAATTGCACCTGTGGACTCCTCTTGGGTTTATTTATATACTGTATCATAGGTCATTAACAGAAAATAACCCACTGAGATATAGCATTCTTGTTTACAGTGAGATGCTGGTGGTGACAGCAGGTATATAAACCATAAAATCAACAGGGAACACTGAACTAATAAAAAGACAAAGGTCTATAAAGCATTGAAATCCCCAAAGCCAACAGTGCAGGGAAAAATAAAATATAATTCCATCATAAAACAATCAAAACCTACACAGTTTTTACAGAGAAAAGGAAGTCCAATTCCCTAGTGAGTTTAAATATTTATTAGTGTTATTCTTTCTGATAGGAAAACCGGGCCAGTTTTTCAGGAATTCACATTTGAATAGCAGCCTGAATCCCAAATAGGCCAATGATAGACAAACTAGCTGATAGCCAGGCAGAAGGAGACCACCACATGTTTAAAAATACTTCAGAAAACAAGAAGCTTTTCTCAGTTTTGCAGAGCTATTTTGTCTGCAGAAGATGTACTCCAGGACATCTGGATGAGGGTTTAGAGAGTGACAGGCTACTGAGTATTTTCTATCCGCGTCTCAAGCAATCTCCTGACCAGCTCAGGATCAAGATATTTAGCATCCCACTTCCAACTCTGACCTATTTGTTGCCTACTGATTGTCAGTAGTTTCCAGACAATCATGTTACATAAAATGTAACAGGAAATTAGAGTACTGTATTGGAGATCAACTATTATATCAACTCTGTTTTGAGCCACGAGTAATATAGACCCATGAAATCAAAGGGACTTTCATAGGTTTTAATCTAACAAGTTCCATCAGATCAGAAGATGGGGAGGATAGGATAGTGGGAAGAAAAATACAATGTTGCAAGGAACAATACTGTATAGGAACTTGGAATGTAAGATCTATGAATCAAGGCAAGCTGGAAGTAGTAAAACATGAGATGGAAAGAATAAGCATTAACATCTTGGGAATCAGTGAGCTAAAATGGACTGGGATAGGCAAATTCAGCTCTGGAAACCATCATATCTACTACTGTGGACAGGAAAATCTTAAAAGAAATGGAGTGGTGATAATAGTTAATAAAAGAGTAAGAAAAGCAGTAATGGGATACAATCTTAAAAATGACAAAATGATTTCAGTCTGAATCCAAGAAAACCATTCAATATCACTGTAATTCAAGTCTACGCACCAACCACTGGTGCAGATGAAGCCATAGTTGACCAGTTCTATGAGGACCTACAACACCTCATAGAACAGACACCAAGAAATGATGTCTACATATGTCTTATCATAGAAGATTGGAATGCCAAAGTAGAAAATCAAAAAGTAAATGGAATAACAGGCAAGTTTGGTCTTGGAACACAGAATGAAGCAGGGCAACGATTGATAGAGTTCTGCCAAGATAATACACTGGGCATAGCAAACACCTTCTTCTAGCAACACAAAAGGTGAATTTACACATGGACAACACCAGATGGCCAGCATCGAAACTAGATTGATTACATACTCTGCAGCCAAAGATGGAGAACCTCCATACGGTCAGCAAAAATGAGACCTGGAGCAGACTGTGGCTCAGATAATAATTTACTGATTGCAAAATTCAGGCTGAGACTAAAGAAAATAGGGAAAACAGTTAGGCAATACAGGTATGACCTAGACAACATCCCTAAGGAATACACGGTGGAAGTGTGAAACAGATTTAATGACTTAGACTCAATGGACAGAGTGACAGAAGAATTATGGACATAGATGTGGGACATCATACAGGAGGCAGCAAGGAAAACCATGCCAAAAGAAAAAAAGTGTAAGAAAGCAAAGTGGTTGTCTGATGAGGCTCTTAAAATAGCAGAGGAAAGAAGGGACGCAAAAGCAAAGGACAAAGGAAAAAATCCAATCAATTGAATACAGAATTTCAAAGAAAAGCAAGGAGAGATAAGGAAACTTACCTAAATGTACAGTGCAAAGAAATAGAGGAAAACAACATAAGGAGTAGGACTAGAGATCTTTTTAAAAAATGGGGAAATTAAGGGAACGTTTAAAGCAAAAATGACCATGATAAGGACAAAAATGGCAAGGAGTTAGCTGATGCAGAAGATGTCAAGCGTACACAAAGGAACTATACAAAAAGGACCTCACCACCCCTAATAAGATATGATGAGAACATTGAACTTGAGTCAGACATCCTAGAGAGTGAAGTCAGAAAGGCCCTCAAAAGCACTGCAAACAAAAAAGCTAGTGGAGATGATGGTATCCCAGTTAAATTTTTCAAAGCCCTAAAAGATGATGGAATCAAATTATTGCTTTCTATATGCCAGTAGATTTGGAAAACACAACAATGGCCACAGGGTTGGAAAAGATCAGTATACATTCCAATCCTCAAAAAGGATTATGCCAAAGAATGTTTAAATTATTGAACAATTGTGCTCATCCCACATGCTAGCAAGTTTTTGTTGTTGTTCAGTCAAACAGTCGATTCTGACCCTTTGCGATCCCATGGACCACTGTCCGCCAGGCACTCCTGTTCTCCACCATCTCCCTCAACTTGCTCAGCTCTGTGCCCATTGTGTGCACAATACCATCTAGCCATCTCATTTTTGGCTGGCCCTTTCTTCTTTTGCCCTCAACCTTTCCAAGCATCAAGGCTTTCTCAAGTGAATCTTCTCTTCTCATTTGATGTCCAAAGTACCTCAGCTTCATCTTTACTATTTGCCCTTCTAAGGAGCAGTCAGGGTTGATTTCTTCTAAGATTGACCTATTTGTTCTCCTTGCTGTCCAGGGGACTCTCAAAACTCTCCTCCAACACCACATCTCAAAGGCATCTATTCTTCTGTGCTCAGCTTTCCTAATGGTCCAGCTCTCACAACCATACATTGCCACAGGGAATACCATTGTTTTGACTATATGAATTTTTGTTTGCAATTTGATGTCTCTGCTTTTCACTATGCTCCCCAGGTTTCTCATAACTTGTCTCCCAAGAATCAGTCGCCTTTTTATTTCATGGCTGAAATCACCATCTGCAGTGAGCTTTGATCCTAAGAAAGTAAAACATGTAACTGCTTCTACTTCTTCCCCATCTATTTTCCAGGGACTGATAGGGCCTGTTGCCATGATCTTTGTTTTCTTTATATTGAGTCTCAAGCCAGCTTTTTCACTTTCTTCTTTCCTACCCTCATTCCTATATTTGGTGGGTTAGTGTAGGGAATGAGAAGTTGTTTATAAATGGGTTTTAATTTTACTTTGTTCTTTTTGTGTTTTTAGGGGTTTATTTTATGTCTGTTGTGCTCCGCCCTGAGTCGCTTGTGTGAGTAGGGTGGAATATAAATCTGACTAATAAATAAATAAATAAATATCAAACTGACTGTACTCACCATTAATTGCAGTAGGTGTTCTGTAGGGTTTGTGGATCTCATTATACGAGGAGAAGAACGAGTGACTCCTTGCAACAGACGAATGGCAGCCACACAGCAACCAAACAGCCAGCTGACTGGGAGCTGAGGCCAACAGAAGAAAAGTTCTGGACACTCTTGGGGGCAGAAAGACAGAGACAGCAGACAGCAGTCATCAGCCAACAGTAAATCACAACAGTAGGCTCAAAATCTCCAAGAAGCCCCAAAGTTGTGTGGGGCTCGTAGGCTTCCAATAGATTCAGAGCTGAACCTGAATTCAAAGCCAAGCCAAGCCAAGCCTCGAGGTCAGTCAAATCTGACTGTAATTGACTCTAAATTCCATGCTTATCTGGGCCTATCTGGACTTCTTTCAGCTTCTCTAAGCTTCTTTAAAACTGATAAAAGCTTACCTAAAAGGCATGGACAAAGACTAATTAAACCAAATAAAACAGGCTAAAGGAAAAACAAACTAGTTAAAACCACTCTAAAAGCAATAAAAGGTGTAAGGAGACCTGACCTAGATGCCACATTCTCCACCATCTTCAGCAGCCTTCCATTCAGGCATGCTCCTTTTAAGCAAGTAGTGAGCCTTCAAATGTCCTTGCTATTCTATTTTGCTTCTGCCATTACTCCTGATCATAGGGTATGAAGGCTAGGGCTCATGAGAATCACACATCTTGCCCACCCTTCATTTAAAGCTTTGGCTGTTTGATGCTGCATTTTTATCTGTTTTTGTGGGGAAGTACCATCTCTGTGTCTATCACAAGTACAGGACAACAATTACTTAAATCAATATTAACAGTCTCTATGGCAATCAGGTATATTCTGGGACTGTTTGTCTGAGCTGACATTTTCCTTTTTCTCTGTACTTCCATAGAGGAGCATGCTGTGTCTTTGCTGTTTTACTTTGTCTCGTCATTCTTAACAGCAGCTCATCTGGTGAGGCTGTCAACTAAGCTATGGGAAATAATCATTTGCTTTATAGGCAGATAGTGATAAACATCATAACTACATCTCTCTCTGATTTCCAAATGAGTCTCTCTCTCCTCCTCTCTCTTGTTACAATTGGATTTCTAATTCATTCATTGTTCAGAGTTTTCACAATGCAATCCTATTGTTTTTTTGCTGATACACTGAGTACAATGGGGCTTATTCCCAGTAAGACAGTTTGCTTCATTTTTAATTTTAGCATCAGAATACATAGTACAACATGGAATGCCATGCTTATCTTTAATAACAGTTGTTATTCTTATGAGCAAGCAGACTCGACTTATCACAACTCTAATAGAGATTTCAAGGTAAGTGTGAAATGTTTAAGGTGTGGTTTTGTCAGTTCCACACCATCGTTGAATTTCTGCCATTGAGCAGGAATTTGAATCCAGGCCTTCTAACTCCTAGTACATCATTTTATTTACTACTCACACTGGGTATCTTCTTTAATAATAATAAATGTGTGCTGTCAAGTCAGTTCTTACTTACCATGATCCTTTGCACGGTTTTCTAAGCAGAGAGTACTAGAGAAGTGGTTTAGCATTCCCTTCTAGGGGCATCCTGGAACCATGCAGCTTGGTCAAGACACACAAACTGTTTCTAGTTGCATTCACAGTGGGGAATTGAACACCCAACCTCTGACTCTGCAGCCAGATATTTAACTCTCTCAGCTATTTAACCACTTATCTTCTTTAATAACTACATTTAATTAAAAAATTTAAAATACTTTAGAAAACAAACATTGGGATTGTTCTGTACCCCACCATTTTTCTCAACAATTGTTTTAAAGTTTCATGCATAGTTCATGGTGCACATTCTGAATAAATTATGTAAAAATTGTTTGCAGTTGTAAATGAATTATAAATCTATATATAGACTAAAAAAATCATACTAGCTTTCAAAACTTTAAGAGAGGTTCACAGATGTTTTCAAATCAAATTTACCTATAACATGATGTATAACTCTGCCTTTTTAAAAACTCAAATCAGATGTAGATTCTAATTGACACTGTACTGGCATATTAATTTACATTGACCTATCTGCCAAGCTCAGAGGTGTCCTATGAATTTAAAATATTTTTTTAAAAGTGGAGTACAATTGTCCCTGGAGGAACAACACTGCATTTTCAGTTCAGTTGGCAAGAATACTAATTACATTATCACATATTCAGCAGCATTCAGCAAAGTTATTTATTCATTCCTCCTTAAGGCTTGGGATGCCTAGCAGGTCAGTTCCAATAAGCAATACCTTGAAAATCTCTGCCGATGGTATACACAGATAATTAGATGTAGAGCTGTGTGAAAAATCTCACACACAAAAGCTAAACCTTGGAGATTTGCCTCTTTGACGGTTTTGTGACTGAGCGAGGAAATTTACTTGTCGCTGTAAGCAAAAAGAAAGAAAGAAGGAAAATGATATTTTATGGAGAAAGACAGAATAAAGAGTAAAACAATTTCATATTTTTAAACACTGAATTTTTAACTACAAGCTCCTAAAGAAACAATAGGAGTTTGTAAATCAATATTTAATATTTGGAAGCTGCTTTTCAGTCAAAATTTATAAGTGTTGCTCAGCATAGCTAAGCTTTTTCATGTGATCAGAAGCAGATCAAAACAGCATCAGAATTATGGAGGGTTGAGATGAAAAGGGTCCTTTCTTGCTCCCTCCCCATTTGTGTCTATATTCACTAAACTGACGAGACTCCATATTTCAGGTGTCATATTTCTTCCCTCCTGCCAAAAGTTCTTCTTCCTGGTTTGTTTTTATCTCACACACCTTAATTTGTTTCTTCCTCGACTGTGAAGCAGCATCACTATCAATGATCTATCCTGACCTTTTTCCGGCTTTTATTCTGTCTCATGCACATCACAATCTTTTGCTAAAGAAAACAGTGCTATATTTCCTTTTATCGTATCTTCTCCTTCTGCCTAGCATGCAGAAATATGTCTCACAGACTGAAATGGAAAAGAAACTAAAAAGTTATTTTCTCTTTATAATTTTGGCATTTATGTCTGGCCAGGTTATCCTGCTATAATAATAGTGTAGACCATACTGCCAGCGACTCAATGCTAATCATCCTGTGACAGGTAATTAGCCTGACACCCCTGAGGACTATCAGCCTTGATGGTGAAGTCCACAGGGAAGGGTGATAAAATCTCACTTGATTCCATCTTGATGAAGGGCAGCAGCTTAATCAATACTGGCCTGTGACTGATAAGGACTTTGTGTGTCAAAAGGGCTCAGGACCAGAAAGTCACTTGTGGAACTGGAGATGAGGAAGACAAATGGAAGGCCACTGCATTCTATTATTCCCAGGACAATCTTCATGGCTGATCACTGTGATGATAACCAATATTCAGAATCAGATATGGCACTTGAATAAGAAGAATTTAGCAGCGTAGAAGCAGGATTCTGGAAGCTGAACATGTCAGCTGTGGCTCTTCAGATGTTCCCAGGCTGCAAATCCCATCAGTCTTAGCATTGTGAGGGATGACACAAATGCTACCCAGCACCACCTGGAGGGGCACCTGTGGCCAACCCTAGTGGTTTGAGGGGATACAGCAAGGGTTCTTGCTCATTCTTTCCTTTTTTACATTTGTTTCCTTCAGACCATCACTCAAAAAGCAGACAACGTGGAACAAGTTGAGGAGGGCAACAAAGATTACCAGGAGGCTGGAAACTAAGCCTATGAGGTAAAATTAAGAACTTGGCATGGTTAGCCTTTATAAAAGAAGACTGATGGGAGATATGAAAGTACTGTTCAAATACTGAGGAGGGACAGGATTTGTTCATCCCAGAGTGCAGGACACTTAATAATGGGCTCATGTTACAGGAAGCCAGGTTTCAGTTGAATATCAGGGGGTGGGATCCTAACTCTTAGAGCTATTGGAACCAACTTCCTCAGGAGGTGGTGAGCACTCCAACAATGGAAACATTAAGAGAAAATTAAAAAGCCTTCTGCCAGATCTGCTTTGATTTGGATTCCTGCATTGAGCAGGGGGTTGGCCTTGAGGACTTCATAGCCCTCTTCCAACTCCATTATTTTATGAGTCATCCAAACATCCTAACCTACCCGCAGTTGTGCTGTCTAGTTTTTAACTTAACATCTAAAACAGAAAAATAATATGCTGTTCTAATTAATTTCTCTATGTTTCATGATGCTTGCATTTGTAGTCTATTTAAAATACAGAATCCAGGCCAAGAACTGAAGTTTCCTATGGATTTTTGCAACTGAGATTTTTTTTTCAATAGCAAAGTTAGCTGATGTGGGAAAGAGTGTCTCCTGGCTTTTCTAAAATCACTTTCTGTACTACTAAAACTGTGAAATCTTGATTTATTTTCACATATTGAATCTGCCACCCTATGTTCACCTGAGAATAGATCTTATTGGAATTAGTAGTGTACTGTGATAAATTACTCATAAATGGAGAGGGAAACCACAGTATCAAAGGAGCAAGAACTGTTTACAAACTATATCTGATCTAAGCTGAATTTGATCTAACATGGACAATCACATGGACAATGTAAGCCATGAAATATCAGAACAAGAAATAACTAACCACATATTGATTAAATCAACACATGTTGGATCCTTATTGGGTGTAGAACAGTGACTATTGTATGAGAAAGATCAAGATAGATGTAACTGAATTGTTTATAACCTCTAACATTGTCTCATTTAAGTTCAAAAGAAGGATGGAGGACTGCCTAAAAAGGATCAGAATGGGAGAAAAAGGATGATCAGCTCTCTTGAGGGTGCTCAGATGGTATTCAAAACCACATTAAAATACAAGTACCTGTAGATATAAAGTGTATACCATAAATTAGGAAATATATAAACGAGCCCAAGAGCATGACAGTATAGTTAATGAGCAGAGCCAAGTAAACTATAAAAGGTAAGATGACTTTCATTAAAAGCACAAGCCTTACCCAAATGAGGAAAATTAAAAACATAGTTTAAAAAGCAGCACAGCTGTAGGTGATAGGAATGAAAGTTGATAATAAGGCAAGGGGAGGAAGGTATTAATCAGCTTTAGACAAAAAGTGAACAAGGTTCTGTGTGTGATTAGGACTCATTAAGCTGCACAACTGTGGCATAGCTATATCGCTTGATTAAACTACATGTCATGTATACTGTGTAGTATCCAGTTCTTGGTTTTGTTATTGGCCAAACTTAAATCACCATGGGTACATTTTCTGTTAGTAATCGGCAGAGCAGCAAATGAGCCAGATTCTGTATCTCTTCACAATCATACAGCATGTTGTTGACCGCCAGCAGCCCCCACTTGAGTGTGTTGGTCTTACACAGGGATTCTCAGCCTGCAACCTGGGCCCCAAATGTGGCCCGTGGAACCATTTCATGTGGCCCACCACCACCTCCACCACACCAGGAAGTGCCATGTATTGGAGGGAGGGAAAAATGGCTGTCCAGGCCCCAAAGGTTTCTTAGGGTGTGTGACCCGACCCATGGCTTTAAAAGGTTGAGAACTTCTGGTCTTACATTTAGACACTCTGACCCTCAGCCTATTCAGGGTCCTCCAAGTGGCATAGGAAAGACCAAGTTCCTCATCCATATCCTCTTGTAATGTTGTTCCTTGTTCAGTGAGCTCCTTCCTCCATCTTCTAATTTGCTTTTGCTTTGTTGTTGTTGTTCAGTCACACAATCAATTCCGACCCTTTGCGACCCCATGGACCACCACACGTCAGGCACCCCTATCCTCCACCATTCTCCTCAACACTCCCAGCTTTGTGCCTATTGTGACAACAATGCCATCTAGCCTTCTTACTCTCTGCCTCCCCATTCTTCTTTTGCCCTTGACCTTTCCCAGCATCAAGGCTTTCTCAAGTGAATCCTCTCTTCATCTTCAATAATGTTTGTTCTTGCCATAAAGCTCTTCCTGGATCTGAGCCAGCAGACCTGAGGCACTTATCCATTCAGAGGCTGTCAAAGTTCATTCTCTTACTTAGTTATCTCGGCATCTGCAACTACTTCTCTCCTTATTTTAGGTGGAGCAATACCAACAAGAGGATATATTTTCTCAACTGGTGTAGATTTGAGGCATCCTGTCACTATGTGCATTGTTTTTTTTAACATTCTTTTAAGAGTGAAATGCAATAAACAATACAACCAACAGTGTTGACTGATTTGCTAAATTTCTTTCACACACTTGACAAACACACAAATCTGACAAAGTCAGAGGCAGCACACTCTGGGAGTGCATAGAGGGAGGGGACTGGCTTATCCTTTTCCTTCTCCCCTCCACCAGAAATGATTCTCCTGGTATATAGTATCATTTTAAAAAGTGTGTCCCCACCTCTCATGAACTCTGATCCATTCATGCAGATATTAAAGAAAAACTATTGATGAAACTATGTGTTAATCTCTTAATTCATATGCAACATAGACCCCTATGAATTTCCTATCATCATTAAAGCCTTGAAGCCTAGGTCCATTCCCAGTTTTGATAAGGAATTTTTATCAATGTGGGATACAACTTTGTGAGGTCCTATACTTTATTGCTTTGATAAATCACATTGATAAAAATTCCTTATCAAACTGGGAATGGATCTTAACCTCAGATTCTAGACACCATTTAGACATTGTACAGTAAGTCTTATATATGTTTTGACCGACCTGCTTCTGCTGCTGCTGCCGCGCCCTCCCGGCCCTCGTCACCGGCCGGGAGGAAGATAAAAGGGGCTTCCCTAGGCGAGGGAAGCCCGAAAACGCCGCCGCTGCTGCTGCTGCTGCCGTGCCCTCCCGGCCCTCGTCACCGGCCGGGAGGAAGATAAAAGGGGCTTCCCTAGGCGAGGGAGGGCCGAAAACGCCGCCGCCGCTGCTGCTGCTGCCGCGCCCTCCCGGCCCTCGTCACCAGCCGGGAGGAAGGAAGGAAAAAGGAGCCTCCCTGGCCGCGGTAGCGGCAGGACTTTCCCCGGCAGAGCATTCCTCGCCCCGCCGCCACGGAACACACCTGCGGCCGGGGGAAGAGACTACCGCCGTGCCCAGCCGGGACTCCCTCCACCTCTTCCGGAGGCTATGTTCAAGGGCTGCGGCGGTGCCAGGACTTTCGACAATTGTTAAATTTTTTGTGCATATTTGATGAATTTTGTAGTTTTATTGTTGTTGAGATTGATGCTTACTGATCTTTTGTGATGGAACGATGTTGAGTTATATATTGTATATTTATGTGATGTGTCTATGAATTTACTGTTTACTCTTTGCTTGTGAACCACCCTGAGTCGGCCCAGCCGAGTAGGGCGGTATAGAAATTGGAGTAAATAAATAATAAATAAATAAAATTCCAAGATAATTCAGGATAAAATCAAATGCTTGCACACTGTCTTGATTTTTTTCCTATACAGGGATATATGTGATAGGTTTTCTGTTTCCAGCATTTTTATCAGACTGGGAGTGGTAATCTGAATGTACTATGGCTCTGCTAATATGGCCACCCTGAGGGAAATTCAATCTACAGATGTTAGAGCAGCTGCTAAGCTTTTTAAAAATGGTTAGCTTAAAAAATGGTGGTTTGAATCTGTGAAAGGCAATGTGCAGCCCTAAAAATGGTAGTGTTGTAAAAGCTAAATCACCTGTACGAACTACTATAATTTTTCTGGCTTTCCATTAAAGACAAAAGTTAAGCCAGTAAGGACAAAAATTACAATAGTCATTATTAGCAATGTATGTAATTACTATCCCTCACATTTGTGATGAATCCTGAAATTATTGGCATTGATGTTTCATCAAATAAAATACTACATTTTACAAGGTTTTATGCTCATATTGGTTTTTCATAATGTCAGTATTCAGCTGCAAACTCACAGGAGAAATCAGTGGTGGTTGCTAGGAATGATAAAGGATTTTGCTGCAGTATATTAATGAATTTTTGCCCCATTTCTCCTGTTGTGAATGTGTTACTAGAAGGAGTTCTGGATTTATGGGTTTTCCTTACTTTCATAAATTACTTTGGAATAAAGAAGCAAATTAGTTTTATATACTACTTTGTTTTCTCTCTCTCAATGTGATATAAAATTTCAGGTTAATGATCTTAAGAATGTATGTATGTATGTATGTATGTATGTATGTATGTATGTATGTATGTATGTATGTATGTATGTATGTATGTATGTATGTATGTATGTAGTATTTATTTATTTATTTGATCAGATTTATATTGCCGCCCACTTGCCAAGGCATCTCAGGGCAGCTTACAGTCAAAACACCACCAGTACAGTAACAATCATAAAATACAACCTCACAAAAAAAACCAAAGCAGAACACAAACTAACTCCCCTCTGGCAGTTGATGGGGGCCTGGAGGTGGGGGTGAGGCCCTAAGCCTCCTGTCAGGCCATGGCGTCTTTTCCCTCAGGCCATTGGTGTGGGCCCAGAGGAGGGGACAATGTTCTCAGCCACCTGCCAGGTAATGGCGTCTTCTCCTTCAGGCCATTGGTGTGGGCCCAGAGGTGGGGGCAAGGTCAATGTACATTAACTGTATATTGTTCTTAATTCATGCTTCTTATTATCACATGCCCATGGAAAAAATGCAGCCTCAACTGAATTGTTGCAAACTTAGTCATATCTCAAACTCAGTGATTTTGGTCAACCTAAGTGACTAAATCAACTAATCAAGATACAATATTTGGATCTTGTTGTATGATAATTATGACAAATATTTCCATTTCTTAAAATAAATTTTTTGTTGACTTTAGTGTGTGAAGATAGAATGTTCTATGTATGAAAAAGTATTACATAATCAAAATATACAATGGCCAAAATCCTGTTATGCAATTTTATGCCATGTAAGTCTGATGGCATCATCCAAAACCATTTTTGGGAGGGAAATAAAAGTGTCTGATAACATACTGAAGGTTTTGAGGTTTCCCAGGAACCACCTTTGTCCTAGGAAAGACTTTGGAGGCTATGAGAAATGAGATGTCTTTAATATCTGAAAATAGCTATTGCTCATCTTGGTTCCAGCAACAATGATTTTGGTACATTAAAGACTTTCCCTATCCCTCACCACCACCACCCCGAAGTTTTCCCCATCATGAAAGACATTTAAAGGAATCAGGAAACCTTTGGAGCCATTAGAAACTTAGCTCCCCAAAATGGCCATGGCTGAATATGTCATCATGTTATGCAACATTATAATGCACAACAAAATTTCAGCCAGTGGTTAGTTATTCACTTATTCTAATAAGGAAGACTGTTGCAAACTAATGGAACACACAAAAGGTTTAGATGACATTGCATTGGCAGGGCTAACTTTTTAGTAGCTTTTAAAAGTTACTTTTTCAGCTATCTGACTTTGGGGGATTCTCATTACTGTCTGATGGGTTAAGTGTCTTTTTAGTGAATTCTGCTTGGGAATCCAATAAATTATCAGCATGTATGTAAAAACAATTCTGTTGACTTCTTGAAAGGTGGCAAGTTTGATATGGACCAGATTGTCCATTTCTGTCCAGGGCAGAAGAAGTTTATAGCTGTTTGTTGATTTCCACCAGTAACCAGTGGAGAGATGTCAGACATTTAGGTATGCGAGGTGAGCTCTGGATCTGAACCTGGCCTTCCAAATCAATCCAAGCTGAACTAATTTGTTTTCATGTATCTCCAAACTGGGGAATTAGGAACTGAAATTTGAGGTCAATGCTTGTTCCTGTAATGTAGGAAACATAGATTTTTCTACATGCTTGTTTGTAGCTCTATAGGTTGATTCCCATTAGCAAAAATAATGTTTTTTCAGAACATACAAAATTAATTTACTCAGCTGTTTGGATCAGAGATTACAGAAAGCAGCTTGAGGCTCAGATTTCAGCTTCACAGCTCAGATTCCAACTTCAAAGCAAAGCAATGCTTCTCTTCAAACAATCTGAACCTGTTCCAAGAGCAGCCTCGGGGATTCAGGCTTGGGACCTGAAGTAACTGGGTTAAGGTTGAAAACTGTAAACCAAAAAATGAATAACAGCGAAACCTGCAAAAATACTCACTTACCTGGGATTAAACCCCAATTAATTTAAGGGGACTTTATTCTGAGATGAGACGGTATAGGGCAGTACTTTATTCTGAATTTTCTTATGCCTGCAATTTCTGACAAATTACTTATTGATGCAGAAGAACATTTGATCTGTCATATTAAGAAATTATAAACATATTAGCAAGTCAGGCAGCTGAACAAGGTACTGAACTGTTTAGTAGTGGATTACTGTAAATTGATTTCAAAGAGCAGTACTGTACTTGCTATTCTTTCAGTTCTAACATTCCAGAAATGCTAACTGTTTGGGTCTTGGTTTAGTGCCAAAATGTATACCTAATGATAACTATTATTTCTCAGTGTTTTGTAGAACAGGAAAACATTGCAGCTGTTGCTGCTGAATTAATTGTAACATAGCCTAATTCAGATATATTAACATATTGTCTCTGAGTGGAACGAAGTATTTATTTATTTTTTGCATCTTGTATAATATATTTTGGGACTACAGTGTCTTAGTGGTTAAGATACTGAACTTGGTGACTGGAAGGTCAGCAGACCAGCAGTTTGAGTCCTGAGTACTGCACAACGGAGTGAGCTCCCATCTCTGTACCAGCTGCTGCCAACCTAGCAGTTCAAGAAGAAAAAATTGCAAGTAGATAAATAGTTACTGCTTCAGTGGGAAGGTAACAGCTTTCTGTACTCTCCGGTGTCCAGTCATGCCTGCCACATGTCCACAGAGTCATCTGCAGATGCAGACAGCTCTGGATTTTTGGCTGTGAATGGAGATGAGCATTGCACCCTAGAGTCAGATACATCTGGCTTTTGAGCAAGGGCAACCTTTACCTTTACCTATACTATATATTGAGCTTTAGTCTCAAATATGGATGAAAGCATCATCTCCTTTCAAGCTAGGATTGCAAATTGATTAATTCAGGGGAAAGAGTTTGTATCAGAATGTTCTCATTTAGTCTGTATGTTTACAGTTCATCTGCCAAATATATAGTTCAGGTTGCCATGTCAGCGGCCCAGTTGACTGTCTTTGGCTCTTTCCTTCTGCAGTGATAATATGGATCTATAAAATATTGTCAGATAAAAAATAAGTGTTTCAGACTGCTACAGTCCTCTAGTGTACAACCTGCTTTTCCTCTTTTTTTACTGCAGCAGTGTAATGCCCTCTAAATTATATTCCTTTCAGTTATAGAGGCATAGCTCATGCATTTCATACATCAGGGGAACTTGTGTAGCTTCCCTTGAGATTTTTCTGATAGACTGTTGCATATCGAGGCTCATCTCTCCCCAGGAAATAATGATCCTGGCCATGGTAAAATATTTTATCTGGGCTGCATTATCTTGAGATAATGGCACTATTAATGCTTGTCACTGCTGTGTTCTTCTTGTGATTTGGTTTGCTTTTATTTTTATTTTTTCACTGCTTTTCAGCGCTCTGCAGAATCACTTCAGGTTTATCATAAGCTTTCACACCCTGCCCAGTTCTCTGAATAGAGTTTATGGAGCACCAGACTGACATTGTGTTATAGCACACTCCTCCAACTCCATGGTTTATCACAAGTTTTACCTATTGTTTTGTCAGGCAATACATGTTTGTTTGTTTTACCAAAAAAATGCACTCTGTCTAGTATATTTTTCTACATGAGCATGCAGTAATTTTATTATAGTATTCAGTAGCTATTCCTTCCTAAATGATTTTTCTTTTAGCCCTTTGTCTTTTTTAATATACAGTACAGCAAAACTTCAGGTTACGATGAAGGTCCATTTCAACAGCCTCCATCGTAACGTGAAAAATCATAACCTGAAGCATCCATAGGGATGCACTGAGAATTTTAAAAATGGTTGCGAATTGATCGGCATAACCTGAAAAAATCAATTAAAAATTCATTACCCGGGATGGCATTTCCATAGGATTTGCCATCGTAAACTGCGGCAAACTTTACCAGAAGCAGTCGTAACCCAAGGTTTTACTGTACTTACATTACTGCAGCAACTCTTTCGTTACTCCTTCTGTCTGTTTCTAACACATTACCTGTATATTAATGTGAAAAATGGTTATTGTGCAAATGTATGCATAATATCTGGGAGGAACAGAAAATATACAAAGGAAAGATTAATATGGTAGACTGAAATATTAAAGGTTATGGTGGAAGCTTCCATTGAGATAGCTCTTTGAATTAACACATACTAGCAATCAACATATGACCTTGACATAGCAGTATCATACTCCACAGAGACTGAACACTAGATATAATTTAACTGGAAGATAAAATGCTATCTTCTGTTTTCAAAATGGACAGGGCTACACATGAGTTTGCTTTGAAAGAAAAATAAGACAGCCATAAATATAGTTGATGCTGGACATGTGTGGAAAGCCTTTAGTCTGCTCAGAACATGAATAGGGAAGATATATCTCAGGATTGACCAATTGTAGGTTCTTTAGCAGACATTCTAACCCACCTCAACTGGAATCCATGATGCTATGTGGCTGTGTCCAGTTTTCTGTACTCTTGGGTTTCCTTGCAGGGTAGGGTGGAGGCATGTCATATCCTCTTCCTTTGGTGCAACAACTCATCATACAGACAGTGATTTCACTTTCATAAATTCAAACTGTAGATTATATTTTTAATCCCATGAATCATGAATGGAATATGAAGGTCCATTGGGATGTTGCTCTGTTTAAGGGGCAAAATGTTGCTGTTTTCTTATCCCCAAAGCTGGCTCTCTAATTAAAAAAACACTGAGATTGTGGTCTATTTTTGGTCATTTGTCCAATACCATCCCTCCTGCCAAACTGCTATTGTTAAGATTTTAGGGAGCAAATACTTTGACAATTAAGGCAGGAAATGCTCCAGGACTGGAAAAGTTAGATTTGCATTATTTTTCATTGACTGCAGAATGTAAAAGTTGACAAGATTTGGTCCAGAGTGTTTCCCCTAAAAATTAGCTTTTCCCATTGCTGCTGCTACTTATTCAAAATCTAATATATTTGCATCAGTTAAGATGGTAAAATTGTCTGCGCTGATGTAGAGAGATTTGGAGCTGTTCATTCTGAAGCCATTCCAGTTTAATGAGAGACAAAGGGCAACCAAGAAACTGCCTACAGCTGATGCTGTGGTTGGCTTGTTTTCATCTTCTTTTTCTGTTCCACTTTCTTCCTTTTCTTCTAAAGTCTTTCTGTCCTAGTGCTACCTTGGCTAGGATACCTAATAAAATCTGTCAGCCTTGTTTCCAGTTTGTTGAGGTAGATCTGCTCAAATTGTACCTCCTAAAAATCTGGATGGCTCGAGTACCTTAACACGCTGGGAACAAGGCTGACTGAAAACTTCTTCCTCTTTCTCTATTGATTCTTTGTTGTTATTGTTTAAAAAAATGGTCACCTAGCTGTGCTAACACTAGGGCAGCAAGCTATTAAAATCAAAAGAAAAAGAATGAATGAATGAAAGGTGAAGAATGGGAAGGAAAGAGGGAAGCAAGGAGACCCAAGATGTGGGGAGGAGAGGATTCAAGCAGTTACTATGCTGCAACCAAGAATAATTTCCTCCCCTCTCTACTGAATCTGTGTGGTTGGTTAAAATGAAATTAACCCAGAGAAATCAGACTGCGCAGGTGTGACTTCATAGCAGATACATTTGTATTTTTCCTGATATCTAGTCACATTCTTAATCTGCTGGTCAAATTCAGAGACCAGAATCCAACTAAATGCATCTACAGTGCTTTTTTTCCCCAGAAGGATTTCCAGAAGGATAGAGTCTGCTGTCTTTTTTCTCATTATTTTTTCATAAACAAGGAAAGTTCCTGTCTCAGAAGTTAAAGACAAACATGAAGGGAAAAAGGAGTTCTTATCCTTCACACCACTCTCTATTTTCATATGGATAATAGGAAAGGTAGGCCAAAAATATCTGGAGAAGCTGAAGGTCCTTCTTTTGCTCTAGATCTATGGTTCCCAATGTGGGACACACACAGGGGGGCAATTTGATTTTGGGGGGGTTTTGCGAATGTGTTATTAAAAGTGAATTGCCTTTTAGGCTTCCTCCATGTGAATAGGAGTTCATTTTTTGAATAATAAGAATTATATGTCACAGGGAGGGGGGAATCAGGATTTTAGAGATGCTTAGGTGTGGCATGGCCAGAATAAAGTTGGGAACCACTACTCTAGTTAAAGACTGAAATCCTGTTTGAAGCATAAATTAAATTGCAACTTCTTGTGCATTATCTCCTCAAACAAAAGAAAATATAAACAAAAGGCCAGAAACTAAATGGAATCAGACTGCAAAAGGTCTGACTTCAATCAGTTCATTGACACAACTGGAAATTTTAAAGTAAACAGTGATGTAATTGCTATGAGTGGAAGAATAACTATTTATTGGACATTCTTTTCATTATTCATCTCATCCTTTCTCTATTTAATGCAATAGTCATCTCCTCAATAGAAGCAAATGGAAGGCTGTGAATCCCATCTTTCAAAAAAGCAATATTAACAAAATGTGATGAAATGTTGTCATATACATTGTTCCATTATCATAATAGCGAAATGTTCAAAAAAATAACTGGAGAACAGCCAATAAGACAAGCCAAGAATATACTATAATGAATTAGAGGCTGCTTTCACAACCAGTGCTTCACAGCTGTGTAGCTGATTAACAAGAAAGTTTCAGAGTCAAGGGAGTTATTAACTTTTGGTCATTATCCCCCCCCCACCCCATCCACAGATATCCCAGATTCACATGAAGTGGAAATAGAGAAGGAGGGGGGTAGATGGAGGGGAGAAAGGCCAGTATTATTGTTGTTTTCTTTATGAAATTGTGCTGTTACCTTTAAAAAAATTCTTCACAAAGCTATGCAGCACACATTTCAAACAATGGTGTCTTATACAGTCATGGGCTAAAAAAAATTACTACCACACTGTGGGCATGGTATGGGGGAAAGCCCTGCATTGCACCCAAATTAGGACTACTACTGTACTTTATTTCAAAACTTGGATGGGCAGAGGGGCCGGCCAGAATTTCTGCTACCTGTTCTGGCGAACTGGTGTGAACCTGCTGATGCTCACCACTGGTCTTATAGCTTTAGAAATATATTACCTTCAGACAGTGGTGGGCTGTCAAAAATTTTACTACCATACTGTGGGTGGAGCTGATGTCATGGGCGGAGCCAACATCATGACATCATGGGCGGAGCCAATGTCATGACATCATGACGTTGTGGGCAGAGCCAAAGTGAAAAAAATTAAAAATTGAAAATAAAATACTAAAATAAAAATAAAAGAAAAAATGGATCGGTGGGGCTGGGGGGAGTTGGGGGGGAAGCCGCATGGCCACGTGGCTTCTGCTGGAACTCTCCTTCAGTCTCACCAATAGATCGGGGGGGGGGGGGGGTTGAGGACAAGCCACGCAGCGACACGACTTGTCCCAGAACTCTCTGTCAGCCTCACCGATGCATCAGTGAGGCTGATGGGGGTTCTGGGACCAAGCCGCGCACACATGTGGCTTCCCTCTCAACCCTACGTCAGCCTCATTGATGCATCGGTGAGGCTGACATGGGGTTCTGGTACCAAGCCGCACATGCACGGCTTCCCTCCTGGTGGTGCTGGGGGTGATTCAGGGAAGCCGCGCGAATGCGCATGCGTCAAATGGAGTTTTGACGCATGCGCACTTCCGAGCAGTCATTTTGGGCTGCTCGGAACTGCAATCCGGAACTGTGGCCAGAGAGGTGACCGAACCGGTTGCCCAGGGGTTTACTACCCCCTGGAGATCCCCTCCGGATTTTTGCTACTGGTTCGGCCGAACCAGTCCAAACCGGCGGCAGCCCACCACTGCCTTCAGATGTTCTGCTTTAAAATTTCTTGTTTGATGTCTTAGCTTACTTATCCTTGTGTTTGGATCTATGTAGAAACATCATATTTTCATGAATTTCTTTTAGATGTCTAAAAGAACTATAGCATGAAAACATATGTTGATATGTGATACGGAGCATATTTTCACCAGGAATCATTTAATGGTCGTTTTTAGGCTGCAAACCAGTACATATTTACTTATGAGTATAGCTCAAGTGGTTAAAATGCTGACTGGAAGGCTGGATACTGCAGGACAGACTGAACTCCTGTCTTTGTCCCAGCTCCTGCCAACCCAGCAGTTTGGTGGGAAGGTAAACAGCTTTCCGGGCACTCCAGTGTCTAGTCATGCCTGCCACATAACCACAGAAACGTCTGCAAAAGAAGACAGTGCTGGCTCTTTGGCTAAGAAACAGAGATGAGCACTGACCCCTAGAGTCAGATACAACTGGCTTTCGAGCAAGGATGACCTTTACCTTTACTATGTTCTTTCAAACCTGGTAGTAGTTACTTCTAATGGCCCAACTAGAGAACATTCAATTCAGGTTTGGGTAAAGTTCACCCCATCTAATTTTGTTGGGCTGTAACTCTTTAAACACAACTGGATGTCAATAAAGCTTGTGGAAGTTGTTTTTAAAATTACAACTCTGTGGGTATAAGAACTGTTCTGATATTTCCACCTGCCCCTCCCCCAAGGCATCAAGTGGAAAACATCTGAAGTAGATGGATAATACAAGCATAAATCTAATGGTTAGTCAAAAACTAGAACACCCTTTGACTCTCTTGCTGAATTATGTTTATGTAAATCTGCTCTAGGTGAGATTAAAAAATGGATTCAGGCTTCTTAAATTAACTGAGGACTAAGCAATCTCTAGATAAACACAACATGACAAATTACTAAATGAAACTCACAAACTCATTTTCTTGGATTTCAGATGGTCACACACAGAAAATATGTAAGTTGAAATGCTTTCTTTGTTAGCTTTTGAATATTGATTTTTTTTTTTGTTCCACCTCCTCATTACGCAGCTTGCACATGTGTTACAACATATTCTGGCAATTGCAGATGGAAACTTTGTCAGCAAGCAGGAAAACGCATGGCTCCATATGGATCCAATTAGGCAGTGAGTGGTAAAATGAAGACTCTCTACTGACGTGATTGAATACAGTTTGGCAATCTGAGTTTTCTTTCATTTCCTCCAGTGATTCAATCAAAATCAAAAAGGTGAATTTTGGTGGTTCCACATGGTTTGATTATTAGTAACATTGTGAACAAACATGCCAAATATGCATCATAATTAGTGGGAAATTGGTCACTGAAAATTTGCTGCAGGACACAACTTGAAGGGTGCCTCCCTAACCACCCTCAACTCTTATTCCTGGTGGGTATCCTTATGTAGACAAAACACCCAGAAACATGAGAAATCTGCAAAACATAAAGGTTTATTGATGAAACAAAAATATTGACATGGGGGAGTAAAAGTATAACACTTTATTT
Source organism: Furcifer pardalis (assembly GCA_030440675.1). Classification (NCBI taxonomy): domain Eukaryota; kingdom Metazoa; phylum Chordata; class Lepidosauria; order Squamata; family Chamaeleonidae; genus Furcifer; species Furcifer pardalis. The sequence goes on along the minus strand of CP126894.1, from coordinate 44,938,484 downwards.
AAAATGACATTTGTATGTGGAACTAAATTGGAGTGTTTATATTCAAAACATCTTAGTTGTGATAAGACTGGGTGCCAAATGCATAATTTGTGGTCATTTAACCAGGAATTATCTTAATAGTTATATATCTCTGAGAAGAATAATAGCTGTGCTGGTCACTGAGAACAAACAAAAGCAAAATCCCCATTCTGGCAAGTTTGTAGAGTTTGTCAGGCTAGGGTATTTGTTTGGGGTGATTTATTATTATTATTATTATTATTATTATTATTATTATTATTATTATTATTATTATTATTATTATTATTATTATTATTATTATTATTATTATTATTATTATTATTATTATTATTATTGAGAAGGGGTGGGAACAAGAGAAACAAATATAAACTTCTTGGGATTGAGTTGAGAATTTAAACAGGGAACTTAAAAATAATACTCAAATTAGTATGACTTGTAATTTAACTTTTAGGATAATTTTTGTGTGCTTCCTAGTTGTGTGTATCTAAGGAAAGTCTGGTGTATACTACTGGTGATAAAGCAAAAGTAATAGAGAACTAAATCACAACTGGATGCGAGTCTATCACGCAGCAACAGAAGGACATTTATAATCATCTCCACTGACCTCAGTACACTCTGCAGCTTAGCTTTGTCTCAGCTGCTGCTTCCTCCTTTCTTTCATCACCTCCTTGGTTTCAATATATCATTCAATAAGTGCTTTTAATTATAAACCCTGTTGTGTTGAGCTGTACCTTTGTCCTTCTCTGCAGCATACCAACTGCCTCCTCCTTTTCTTAATGATGTTGCTTGCTTTGTTGCCAGCTTGATCATATAGGAGTCCACATTATCATTACTTCTGGACAGAGTATGTTCATTATTTCCATGACCAAACCCAATGGAGTCCTCAAGGGTATTTTATATCCTTTGCTGTCATTTTCTCCCCACCTTTTTCATATTAGGCACAGGTGCTCACACTTTCACATATACAAGCAAAGGAACAAATCTACTGTGGTTCAAACAGGAGACGGAAGCCTATCACTAACTCATTGAACTTTTGTACCATAATCCACACTTAGGTGTTCTCTCATGTTATTACTATCTGCATTAAAATGTTGGAAGAAGAAACAATAGAGAAAATAAGGGTGATATTGCCTATGTACTGTTCTTTCTAAATCTCAGTCCACTATGAAATTCATACATCTAAAAACAATGAACAGAAGACTTATGTGCACATTTTCAGAAAATGTAGACCAAACCCAAATTACTTATTTGTTTACTTGCTTATTGGAATTTCTGCTCAACTCTGCTTGTTGGTAAGTAAACTATTTTTTCCTTCCATATTACTAGTCACTCATCACTTCAGATAAGGTTCTAAAGGCATCCAATAATCACAGCATGGTTTTTCCTCTGTATAGAAGATGTTACTTTTGCCCAAAACTCCTATCTCATTTGTTAAAAGTTAATGGCTGCATTTCTCATTTCTAACATATATACAATACTTTTGTCAGTGTTTTCAAAGCACGTAACATGTATGGTAAAATAGCATAATACAATGCTGCCCAGCTCCCTGGTTATCATAGTTGAGGAAAATGTTACTGTCAGCAGATTTTACTTTTGAAATAAAGGTTTTCTCCTCCCATTCCACAGCTCCCAATGCTTCTGTGATATGAAAGGTACATCATGGGAGCAAGAAAAGCTATGAGACCAAAGTAAAAAGTCTTTAATTACCAACTGCTCCCTGGCAGTGAAGTCATAGCCCTTTTGAAAGTGTACGTTATACAACAGAATATCAGCTAATGTCATGTAGTCTTGAATGACTCATAAAAATCCTGTAACCTCTAGACTGAAAAGAAAGTTAAAGGTTGCGCAATACATACAATTGGAACTTGGAACATGAGAAGTGTTAATCAAGGTAAGCTGGAAACTGTAACGCAAGAAATGAAACATATAAACATTACAATACTTGGTATCAGTGACTCAAAGTAGACCAGAACGGCAACTACAAAATGTTCTATTCTGAAAATGAAAAACTCAGCGGAAATGGAGAGGCTCTAATACTGAGAAAAGATGTAGGTAGGCGCTATAATGCAAGTTCTTATGGGAAAATATCAATCAGACTCCATCAGAAACATAATTATGCTCCAACAGAGGCTGATAAAGAAGACATTGAAAACGTTTATGCAAACATCCAAGATGAAAATGATCATACACAAAAACATGCTGATAATTATAAGTGTCTTGGATTCAAAAGTAGAGTATGAAGCAGAACCAAATGTTGTTGGAAGTTTTCACCCAGGGAATAGAAATGAAACAGGAGAACTACTCACAGAATTCTGCAAGGCCAACAATCTATTTATTGCATTCATAGGGTCACCATAGGTCAGAAACAACTGACTGGCACATAACAACAACAACTAGACTTTGCCCTTGTGATATTGGTGATATTTAAGCATTAGCATACACATATGTGCACTGGGTATCTTATCATGGGGCTAGAACAAAACTGATTCACTTCTCATTGACATGTATTTCATGCCACTCTTACGACTTTCTACTTTTAATAGATATGGTGGGTACAGTGCCTGAAATACCCACAAAGTTGTAATTTTTTTAAAAAAAAATCTTAATTACCAGATTATAATTATTAATAAATAGCTAACTATACTTTTTTTCTTTTATTTTTGTAATGACTGGTTATATAATTTTCATAATTAAGATATTACATTTTAGTTAATTATGTAATTTATTTCCCTTGTATGTGGTCGGTGGACTAAATAATATTGTATACTCAATGACATCCTCATGGAGTATTGAGATAATAATGAACCATCACTGCTTTAATCATCCTGCATTCTCATGAGTGGCTCTGTACGAATAAGCTATATCAAAAGTTGACATAAGAAACCAGGTATCCTTCAAGAAGTCATAAATTAATATTACCTCTTCAGCTCCCATCTCAACAGAGGAAATTGCTACCATCTGTTTCATTTTTATTCCTTTTAAAATTACAGAGAAATTTTTCAAGGCTATCGGAAAATACCTCTTCACATTATCAAAAGGAGAGAAGAAAAGACTGCTTTCATCCTTTATTTCCTTTGTCTTACCTACACGATAATGCTGATTATGTCTCTTTTATTCTTATAAGCTTTACTGCTCATTTCATCACTGAAAATATAAGCAAATTTACTTTACTTATATCTTTGTTTATTCCTTTTCTTCTCTAGTTAGATAATGCTCTCTTTCTGGTAATAACAAGAATTGGATGCTTGTTCAGCGAAAGCACTTTTCTTCTTTGCCTTATCTTCAGATGAAAGCAATTTCTTTGAAACTATACAAAAAGAGACCTAAATTAAAATTCTGTACAGAGAAATAGTGGGGATGACTTTTTTCAGAGCTGTGGGAGAGGACTTTCTTGATTCCCTTGTCTCTCTTTTAGTAAAGCTCAGTGCCCTTACACAGTGTCATTCACCTTGTTTCTTTTTAGATATTTCCTTTTTACATTTAAAAACATTTCAGTTTCAAATTCTAAAAATTATCTATGAAAGAGCAGTGTATCCAAATAAATAAGAATGTGAACAAGTCATGTTGATGAATCCCATGCATGTGTATATATGAGAAAGTTCCAATGCATGCACAAGATTGCAACTTAGGGAAGTAGACTTGCATTCCATTTATGTCAATTGCAGCGATTTTACCTTGTAAACTAATGAAAACTAGTGGAAGATTATGTTTATATCTAGCTAAATCCACATATCTCTCCTTTTCAGGATAATAAATCAACATGGATTGAATGATTTTGAGCTAAATCATTTTCTGAAGTGTCGCATGGTGGTCCAAACCAAAGCTTACTACAAAGAAGTGTTTATAATGCTCAGAGAGCAATCTGAATGCAACAGATCACCAAAATATGTTTCCAAACCATTGGTTATAAGCCTTTATTTTTCTCTCTTTTCAAAGTTGTGATCCAGACAATGTTGATAAAGAAAACTATAAGTTTCAAGGAATCCCATTTGCCATTGATGACTCTGTGGCAATGTTAAATATTTTCTAATGTTTCACTCATCATGTGGCCTTGTATGGGGAAAACACATCACATGCAGCCTGTTGTGGTGGGGGAAAAATATCTTTTATTTCTAATGTGAAAACTTGCCTTGTCTACAATTCCTTGACAGTCAGTGGAGTGCAGTAGGTAGAACATTGGACTAGTGTTCAGGATAGCTGAATTTCTACTTGGTCATGGAAGCTCATGGGAGTGACAATAATAAATATCCCCTTGAACATCTCACATACCTTCAAACCCCTGGAAGCAACTTAATGGCATGTAACATAAAACATTCCTTAGCTTCTTATTTCAAAGAAGTCCATGTCCTGATCCAGCTTATTAAAAAGTTGATTCACATGGAGAAACAGTTTTTTGACACCATATGATTGCATGAGGTTTTGGTACACAGCAAACCAAGAGTTCTGGTTTTGCTGTAGTTTGGAGCTAACTTGCAAATGTCTTATTACATTATCCAAAAGTATCCATAAGTTGTTTGAGCAGAATTTTTGTAAGGGCCAGCAAAGTTGTAAAATTCCTAGGACACTTCGTCAACTGCCAAAAAATAAGTCAGCCAGATGGCACTTAATCCAAATTCTCAACAGACTGGCTCACTCATAGGAGTTACTCCAGCAGTTTGAGTATTACAGAAGGAGAGTGATCCGTTCGCTGAGAAAGTGCAATTTGCTTTCATCATGTTCAGCTTTCAAAGTTGCTTTCGCACCAGTTCCAAACAGACATACAAAGATTTATAGATGCCTGTTTGATATTATTCTAAATTATTGAGATTAGAGAAGTCACACTAAATATTTATGGCTGACTGCAACCTCTGGCTGATTTTTAAAAATAACACTTTGAAACCACAGTGCTCTTTAAATGTTTGATTAAGGATACCTTTTATTCATGTCAGCACATAGAGGAGTGCAGCTGTACAAAACATACATCAATGTCCAAAATAAAAAGTCATTAAAATTCATAAGCCTCATTTTCTGACATTCTCTTCAAACTGTAGCTGAGAGTTTGTCACTGAGGTAACATCAGCAATAAAATTATATAACTGCTGGTGTCACATTCCTTGAGGTACACTCAGAGGCATCTAGAATTTTATAGATGAGTTTTACTTATTTCAAAAATGAACATAAATTATTCTTAATCTTACTTTCTCTAATAGTGCGAGGAAATTGTCAGAGGAAATCATCTCTATTCCAATAAGTTTTCACTAAGACAGAGGAATTTTGGTAGAGGGTTCTATTTGCTGCCCAAAACTACTGCTGAGAAAATTACAAATCATTTCCTCCCACTTAGGAAAGCAGATCAATCCCAAACTTATATATATATGCAGACTCATCGACAAACTAAGAAACAAGAAAGCATGGTCAGTTCTGTTTATGAGTTCATCTGCTGTATCTTCATACAGCCTCCACACACATTTTATACCACCTAATGAGACCAAATTTGTAAAAAAAATGTTGCTGCAATGATGCTAGGAGATGAACCACTCCAGAATTTGGTGCTGGAGAACAGTAGTTTGAGTAAACATGAGAAAATAGTTAAAGTACTGGAAAGGAAATTTTGTTCCCATTCTTGGAATGAATCTCTGAGGCGGCTTAAGGGCACAATAAAGGGTCAAAATTATTCTGGAATTTAGAACCAATCCAGATGATTCATTTGACAAATCATTAGAAATAAATCTCCCTTAAGGTACAAAAGCTTTCCTCCTGAATTGATGTACCAGCAGCCTTTATGCTGCAGCCAACTAATCAGCTTGGAAAACATGGTGGCAGCTGTCAAAGTACCAGGAGTTGCCTTCTTGCCTTACAGGTTTTAGTCTGAATTGTCTTCTGCATTCCTAGGATATCACAATGAATTTTGGTATTTGAATGAAAAATTTGTCTGGTCATCAAAACTGGAAAAAACAAAGGAATATCAGAAATAAGTCTTCTATTTCATTGACTACACTAAGGCCTTTGACTGTGTGGACTACAACAAAATGTGGCAAGTAATTAAAGAGTTGGGAATACCAGAACACCATATATGCCTCATGAGAAACCTGTACATGAATCAAGAAGCAACAGTTAGGACAGAATACAGAATGACAGAGTTGTTTGGAATAGGAAAAGGAGTAAGACAAGGCTGTATTTTGTCACCCTGCTTATTCAATTTATACACAGAGCACATAATGCGCAATGCAGGGATGGAGGAATCACAATTTGGGATAAAAATTGCTGGGAGAAACATCAACAACTTGAGATATGCAGATGATACCACCCTAATGGCAGAAAGTGAGGAGGACTTAAAAAAGCTCCTGATTAGGTTGAAAGAAGAAAGTGAAAAAGCTGGCTTGAGACTCAATATAAAGAAAACCAAGATCATGGCAACAGGCCCTATCAGTCCCTGGAAAATAGATGGGGAAGAAGTAGAAGCAGTGACAGATTTTACTTTCTTAGGATCAAAGCTCACTGCAGATGGTGATTGCAGCCATGACATAAAAAGGTGACTGATTCTTGGGAGGCAAACGATGAGAAACCTGGGGAGCATAGTGAAAAGTAGAGACATCAAATTGCAAACAAAAATTCGTATAGTGAAAGCAATGGTATTTCTGGTGGCAATGTATGGTTGTGAGAGCTGGACCATTAGGAAAGCTGACCGCAGAAGAATAGATGCCTTTGAGATGTGGTGTTGGAGGAGAGTTTTGAGAGTCCCCTTGACAGCGAGGAGAACAAATAGGTCAATCTTAGAAGAAATTAACCCTGACAGCTCCTTAGAAGGGCAAATAGTAAAGATGAAACTAAAGTTCTATGGACATCAAATGAGAAGAGAGGATTCGCTTGAGAAAGCCTTGATGCTGGGAAGGGTAGAGGGCAAAGGAAGAAGGGGGCGGCCAAAAATGAGATGGCTAGATGGTATTGTAGACACGATGGGCACAAAGCTGAGCAAGTTGAGGAGGATAGTGGAGGACAGAAGTGCCTGGCGGACAGTGGTCCATGGGGTCGCAAAGGGTCGGAATCAACTGTGCGACTGAACAACAACAAAACTGATCATGTATCTCATGTACACTAGTACCCCGGATAACTATAAGACTTGGTTCCACAAGTCTCGTCGTTATCCGGTTTTTAACGTTGTGTGATACATTGATCACACAACGTTAAAAAAAGCCCTGTTTCCCTGGAGGCTGCAGCAAGCCAGAACGTCGGGATTTGAACCCTGATGTTTTGCCTTGCTGCACTTGCTGAGGACGTTGGGGAAGCCCAGAAACAGCTTGGATCGGGTCCTCCCACCTTCCTGGACCCTACAGGGGGGGTCAGGGACCCCAAAATTGGTTTTAAAAAGTCCATTTTTACCAATTTTGGGGGCCCTGACCCCCTTGCTGGGTCCAGGGAGGTGGGAAGACCCGATCCAAGCTGTTTCCAAAGTTCCCCCACCCTCCTTGAGGCTGTAACAAGCCAAAATGTCAGGATTCGAATCCTGATGTTTTGGTTTGTTGCAGCCTCAAGGAGGGTGGGGGAACTTCAAAAATAGCGCGCATCGGCTCTAGGGAGGTCGGGAGACCCGGTGTGCACTAAACTCTGACGTTTTGGCTTGCTCCACTGGCTGGGGACGTCGGGGAAGCCCAGAAACAGCTGTAGATCGGATCCCCTGCCTGCTCCAGAGAGATCAGAGGACCCGATCTACAGCTGCAGGGTAGCTGGGGAAGCTGACGGGGACTCCCTGTTGGCTTCCCTAGCCACCCACCCTTGCCTCCGCAGCTGTGGGGTGGCTGGGGAAGCCGACAGGGAGCCCCCCCATAAGCTTTCCAGCCATCCCACCCCTGCCTCCGTAGCTGCAGGGTGGCTGGGAAGCTGAACGGAGAACCCCGTTCAGCTTTCCAGCCACCCTGCTGCTAAGAACGACTGTATCGGATAACGCTAAAAAGAACATTATCCGGTGCAAATCTTCCCCCCAAATTTGTCGTCGTTATGCGGTTTTAGCGTTATCCGATGCAATCGTTATCCGGGGTATTACTGTATGTGTTTTTGCCCTTATTGTGGTAGAGGTAGACTCTTCCAACAGGCAAAAATTGCACACAGTTTATTTAACATTATGGACATCTGATCATAATGGCAATAGAGAAAACAACTAAAACAAATTTCCTGTCTGTCTGTCTGTGTGTCTGTCTGTCTGTCTGTCAAGAACTAAGAAACTGGACATATTTTTACATGCATTCTTTCTCAAAGACATGAAATAGATTTTTACCACAATTCAGAGTAATGGAACTCATGCCAAAGGATTACAAATCACACAGACAACTCAGACAACTGGACTGAAATTCTACAATAATCACTTTTACAGACTTATAATAACAAATGAATTGTCTCTTCCCCTACTGATAATAACTGTCTTTGTCCATTATTCATATGGCCTGTAAAAGGAAACTGCAGGTCCATGCCTCTTTTGAAATATGGCTCTTATATTCTCACAATCCATGAACTAGCATGGACATCTGAAGTGATTACACTAGTGTACATAAATGCCTAGGTACACCAGATTACCCAAGTTCCAGGTTTCTGCACAATCTGTAGACCAAAAGAACTGAACCAACAGATCAAGCAACAGGGATACTTTTTACTATACAGTACCTGACATTCTTACAGATTTCACTGCACCAGTTAAGATTGTTGACTAAGATATTGTGGGAGCAATGAGCCCATTCTGGGTTTCAGATGAATTTTAAAAAAACTATCCAAGGTCCATATAAAGTTTTGCCTAAACCTGGATTTTACTAGGGTTTTTTAACCACTTAAAACCTCTGGACGTTGACTCCCTTCTGAAATCTATACAGAACTTCTACAATTCCTGCTCAAAATAGCACAATTTCCTATCAAGGTTTTCCAGAAAGAAAGGCCTCGAACTGTCTTTCGTGTGTGTAAGAACATGTGAAAAAACAAAGGTTAACATTTTGTTCTTGTGGGAAGGCAAGAAATCTCACTGCTGCAGGAGGACATCTTGGCAAGAAGTCTCAGCATGGTAAGACTTGGAAGAATGCCAAGAGCAAAAGGCATTAGAATGTTCTTTACATTTCTGTTCTTTTCCATCTGCATATGAAACATGTAAATTTTGACAAAACTAGTGTAAGAAACCAAACTGAACCAAAATTTGCATCGATTTCTAGTATAAAATGGCAAGAAAGCTCATGTGATAAAATGGCCTCCAAGATCTGCAGGCCTTGCAAATCAAGTGAACACCACAAATAAACAGAACTCAAAGACTGGTAACTTCTTCTTACGTGTCCCGATCAAACGCTGAACTGCCAAAAATGAAGTCACTTTCTTGGCTTTCTCATTGGCCAAACGTCATTCCTCATCAGTGCACGTTCCTGGCAGTAATCGGCAGACACTCTATCCAAGACCTGAAAGTTACAATTCTGGAACAGAGAAATTACAAAACTAGGATTGAAAGGGAGACAGCAGAAATCAAATACATCCATCTGGTAGACACCCATCGCAGGGAATTAAATATTAGCGAAGGGTTTCCGGTACATTATCAAATTTGATACACAGACTGCTATATGCGGCTAGATATTTTATATATTATATTACAACCTTCCTGCCAATTCTCTTTAGCAAAGCAGGAAGTAACTGGGTACAGTGTTTTTGTTTGTTTTCTGACCTGCAGGTAAGAGGTTGATCTGTACCTTTGAGATTGAAAGGGAGACATTTAGAGCTAATCTGAATAATCTATTGTTGCTGATGGCTGTGGGAAGCTGTATTGTTGTGCTTGCTTGTCTGTTATTCTGCCTTCTCCCTTTGATCCCTGAATTTGGTGTATATAAACCATGCCTGTAAGTTTCACTCCTTGTCTGAAGAAGTGGATTTGATCCTAAAGCTAACAATAAAAATATAGCAGTTAGTCTTTAAAGTGCTACAATGTTTTTTAGACTTCTAGACGTCATCTAGTGGACAACATCAGGGCTGGATTTTCCTAAAGGCTAACTAGGCTTCAGCCTAGGGCCTTAAAATCAAGAGGGGCCTATATTCAAATAAGTGTTCTCGACTTTTTTTTATTTATTATCCGTGCCACATTTTTTATAAAGGTTAGTACCAATCACAACATGTTTCATTTAACATATTGATATATAGCACAATAATGATGCATTTTATTATCTCTCATGTAATTTACAAACTTAAAAATGGGAGGTGGAAGGGCCACATAAGTGGAATAGCCTAGGGCCTCTTTTCATGTAAATCCGGCCCTGGACAACATAAACACTTTTAAAAACTATGATACTTGCAGTGACTTGGAGTGACTTTCTGACTCATTTACTGGTCTGCCGATTACTGCCAGGCCTGCACACTAAGTTGTACAGTTCTTCTATGGTCATGATTTTTGTCTTCTTGACGTTCTTCTGCACTTCTTAGTTCACTTTGCTTAAACATTGTTTGAACTCATTGCTGCTTTCTGCTAGTAAGATGGTATTATTTGCATATCTTAAATTATTGATGTTTCTTCCACCAGTTTTCACTCCTCCGTCATCTGAATCTAGCCCACTTTCCATATGATATAGTCTGCATACACAACTTTAATGCTGGCAATGAAGAAACTGAAATAGTGAAAGAGTTTGTATATCCAGGTTCAATCATCAATCCAAATGGTGACTGCAGTCAAGAAATCAGAAGAATGAAACTCAGAAGGGCAACAAAGAAGGAATAATAAAAGATCTTCAGGTGGAAGGATGTATCCATGGAGACCAAGACCAAGATAATCTACACTGTTGTACTTCTGATCACAATTTATGGGTGTGAAAGCTGGACAGTAAAGAAAGCTGACAGGAGGAAATGATTTATTTGAAATATGGTGCTGGAGGACAGCTTTGCAGATACCCTGGACTGCCAGAAAGACAAACAAGTAGGTCCTGGTGGAAATCAAGCCTGAATATCTTTGGAGGTAAAAAAAGATAAAGATTAGTCTGTCCTACTTTAGGCAAATCATGAGAAGGAAAGATGGAAAGATTTTCTGAAAAAGACAGCAATCTGGGAAAGGTAGAAGGCAGCAAGAAAACAGGAAGATTACGAGACATGAAGAAGATTGGATGAAATTGTTCGGATTAAAAGATTCTTGGTGGGAATTGAAAAGGGGAGGAACGTATATATACATATTTATCTCAGGTTTACAATTCATATTCTAGGATTGATTATGTTTTTGTAACAAAAAATTATTGAAAGACTTAAATGATGTAGAAGTAGGAATTTTTAAAGAATCGGATCATGCCAAGGTAATAGTAGAACTACAATTCAAAACAAACATAAAAATTAGTAGAAGTTGGAGGTATGACCCGAAGCTATTTAAAGACAAATTGATAAAAGATCCGATACTTTAAAAGGATTTTTGCTGGAGAAACTCCACTCAGGGGACACCAAAATGAGGCTCCTTTCATGTCCTCAAGATCTTTTCTCACTGAAGCGGTCCCCTATTTATCTACTTGCAATTTTTTGCTTTCAAACTAGTAGGTTGGCAGGAGCTGGGACAGAGACAGGCATTCAAACCATTATGCGGTACCTGGGTCAAGAACTGCCCACTAGCCAGCCTTCCAGCTTACAAAGCAAGCTTCTGAACCACTGAACCACCACAGCCCCATTCTCTTAATGAAGGCATAGGCCTGAGTTTACAAGAGCTCAGCAAGGTTGTTAAGAAGAAGGATATTTTAAAGATTGCTCATACTTAAGTCAGGGGTTCCCAACCTAAGGCCCGTGGGCCAGATCCAGGCACGGCACCATTTCATGTCCCCCCTTCTCCAAGGGCATTCAAGAAACAAAATGGCTGCCACTTTGAAGCTGTTGGGACAAAATAGCCACTAGCCCCATTGTGCAGGCAGGGCAAAATGGCCATCTGGCCCTCGAAGCTGACTGAGAGAGCGTGACCTGGCCCCTGGCATGAAAAGGTTGGAAACCCCTGCCATAAGTTGTGGGCAACTTGATGACTAATAACAACAGCAATAATAAGGCATGAAAAAGCAGCAGCTGTTACACAACAAATTTCATAAGGTAAGATTTTTAGGTTCCTGGATTTTGTTTGGAGACTCTGGTTTTGGAGTTTGTTCTTCAGATCACAGACTGCGGGCAACATATACCAGAGAAGAAGATGTTGTCAATATTTATCTTTGCAGTGAGATTCCTCTGTGTAGAATTTCTTTTCCCACAAGATATTTCCCAGGAGATATTAGTGGATTTCTCAAATGTTTTATGAAGATTTTTTTCTGGAAGAAACATTAAAGTGCACAGCGCTGTTACATGTCCTGCATATAATGGAATATTTCCTGTGTAGGACTCATCAAGGGGGGCAAGGACAGATGAAAAGACTGGAGTTTATTTATTTATTTATTTTTTTATTATACTTATAACCCACCCATCTAGGATATTTTCCTACTCTGGGTGGCTAACAATACAAAACTCACACATTAAAAACAGTCACACATTTTTTTAAAATACAAAAATCCCATTGGCGATGGAGAGAGACAGAATAAAATACCTAATGCTTAGCCATTGGCAAAACATTATCAAAAGTCTCTTTAAAAAGAAATGATTTCAACTGCTTTTTAAACATAGCCAAGAATGGGACCTGGTGCAGCTCAACTGGAAGGGAGTTCCACAAAATTGGTGCTGCCACCGAGAAGGCTCTGCTCTGAGTTTCATTTTTTAAGAAAGCCAGGTAATCCCTTTGATGTAGAGGAATGTTGATGAGACATTTTGGCATTTGAGATGTTCTGCCATGGAGAGACTTGGAAAATCGAAGCAAAGCAATCACACTTATATACCACCCCATAGCGCTTAGTGCACTCTCTAGGCAGTTCACAAGTTAATTAGCATTTTGCCCTCAACATGCTAGGTGCTCATTTTACCAACCTTGGAAGGATGGAAGGCTGAGTCGACCTTAATTTCTGGTCAGGACTGAACTCACAATCTTTTGGTTGCAGTTCAGCAGTTTAACCACTGTACCACCACTGCAATTAGTCATCATTTATCTAAATTAGAGGAGTTGCTGCAGTAGCAATAGGACTTGATGCTCCTGGAATTCATGCATAATCTCTAAAGTTTGCACACAATTTTTCAGCTGTTGTTTAAGGATCCAACAGGTGATTTCAAGGGCTTATCCCTCTAGGTCCCAGGCTTTGACACTGAAATATCAGGGAACAGGGTGTCAATTACCTGGCAACCATACCAGCTGACAAAATTATGCAGCACATCTGGTTAGGGAAATTAAGTTCACAGCCTTTTGCTGTCAGAGAGAAACACTCAAACAGAAAAAGACTCTCTTTTTTCCTTCACAGGATTCATTTATGTGAGTTTTTTCAGGAATGAAATTTCATAGGCTTTTAGAAGTCTCATATACTGTACTGAGCCCCCATGTCACAGTGGCTAAGCTGCAGTACTATACTACATCCCAAAGTCTGCTCACTATCTGAATTCAATCCCAGTGGAGTCAGGGTTGACTCATCCTTCCCAGGTTGGTAAAATGAGCACTCATTTTGTTGGAAGCAACTTGCAGTTTGCAAAATTACCATGGAAATTGCCCAGAGAGTGCTTTAGCACTATTGGGCAGTATATAGGTAAAGATAAGGGGGCTTTCAAATACTACGTGAACATTTTAGGGGGGGAGGGGGTCAACCAAAAGTCACAGCAAGTCACAGGGAGGATGGGGGGGTTGGCATGAAGTCACATGACTCCAAAATTATCAAAAAGTTGGCGGTGATGGCCAGGGAGGGTAGCAGGAACAGCTGTGTTACCCCGGTCAGCTTTAAAGTCAGTGCTGCCGCTGCCACCATTGCCACTGATGCTCCCCAGAAACTGACTTTAAACCCGACTGGGGAGCGTCAGTGGCAATGACGATGGCGGTGCTAACTTTAAAGCCGACCGGGGCTGCACAGCTGTTCCTGCTGCCTTCCCTGGCCGGGCCAGTCTGGGGAGTGTTGGTGGCAATGACGATGGCGGTGCTGACTTTAAAGCCGACTGGGGCTGCACAGCTGTTCCTGCTTCACTCCCTGGCCGGACTGGATGCTTTTTGTATCCAGCTGGCCATAGATCTATCTTCAAAGCATGGGTCCTCAATGCTTCTGCCATTTCTCTTCAAATCAGGGAAAACAGAGAAACCACATGAGTTAGAGGGGAGGGGGAGGGTCTGTCAAAAGTCACGGAAAGTCACAGGGGGGTGTCAAAAAGTGGCCTATTTTAGGTCACATGGTATTTGAAAGACCCCTAAAGGTTGGCCTTGCTCAAAAGCCAGCTGTATCTGACTCTAGGGTTCAGTGCTCATCTCTGTTTATAGCCAAAGAACCAGCACTGTTTGCATCTGCAGACATTTTCATGGACATGTGGATGCTGTTTATCTTCCCATCAAAGTAATACCTATTTATCTACTTGCAATTTCTTGCTTTCAAACTGCTAGGCTGGAAGGAGCTGGGACAGAGACAGGAGCTCTCTAAATCATGCAGCATTCAGGTCTTGCACTGCTGACCTGCAGACCTTCCTGTCATCAAGTTCAGCATTTTAACCATTTAACCACTTTGCATTTCTAGAAGTTTGTGGGGTTGAGGTTGGAGAGGAATACTTGGTTGCATTTGCAGAATGGAATCTTTCCTCTGCTTGATATATGTGGAAAGAGTGGAAGGGAGGGGGGGAGAATCAAGCTGAACAAAAAGGCTATCACTGCTACTCAAAATAGCATATTTTCTGCTCAGGTTTCACAAAGAAGGCTATAAAACAGAATTTGACAGATTCCTGGTCATAGGAATGGAACAAGCAGCATCAAAAATAAATTTTCTGAAGGAAAATTGAGAATGCGTCAAATGGAGTTTTGACACATGCGCACTTCTGAGCAGCCATTTTGGACTGCCCAGAAAGGGCGCAGCGCCTGGAGGAGCAGTGGTGGTGGCGGCGGCCTCTCCTTGGTGCACTGCTGGGTTGGGCCAGGCTGGGCCAGGCCACGCTGCCGAGCTAGGCTAATCTGTCGGGCCGGGCCAGGCCAGGCCAGGCCAGGCCATGTCACACTGCCAGACTGCCGCACCACTTAGCTGCAGCACCGCTTTGCCACTTTGCTGCTGTGCCGCCGCGCCGCCGCTGTTTCTGCCTGCCTGCTCTGCCTGCCAACTGCTCCCCGACCCCAGGCTGGGTAAGTGACGGGTTTGTGTTTGGGGTGGGTGGGTGGGTTGAGGTGTATGTGTTTTATATAGGTTGTTTTTATGTGTATTTAATGTATTTATGTATTATGTGTATTTATTTTAATTTGTATTTTAATGTGTATTTTTATTTATTTATTTATTATTTTATTTATTTACTTTTATTTATTTTTACCTTGTATTATATTCTATTGTATATTTCGACTTATATGCCGCCCCATTCGCACAGCAACTCTGGGCGGCTCACAGAGGAAACAGTTACAATTACATAGCAAAATTCCATATCATAAAAAACAATTACATATATCACATAGCAAATTACAAATATCACATAGCAAGAATAGCATCACAAAACATATCCAAATACATCCCAAAAATCTCCAGTAACAATTACAAATTACAAAACATCAGGACATCCTAAAAAGTACATCAGAGATACTATAATATAACACCTTCTTATTGCCAAGTTGCAGTCTATTCCCAATGGAATTTATGCCACGCTCCAGGGTGGGAGCGAAGTTCTTATGTCAGCACCCACCCCGCACAGCTGTGCTCTATTTCCTTGAGGCCGGGGCAGGCTGAGGGAAGTCCGGTGGCTGCACAGCTGGGGCGGCGGAGCAAACGCCCACACAACGGGGGCTGCTTCTTCGGCCGGGCTCCTGCCGACGGCCCTTTATCCCTCCCAGCCAGGTGGAATTAGTCCGGGGGGGAGGGAGAGGCGGAGGCATCCTCACCTGCCCGCACGGTCGAGGTGGTGGGGCAAACGCCCGCACAAACGGGGCTGCTTCTTCGGCTGGGCTCCTGTCGACGGCCCTTTATCCCTCCCAGCCAGGTGGAATGAGTCAGGGGGGAGGAAGAGGCGGAGGCATCCTCACCTGCCCGCACGGTCGAGGCGGTGGGGCAAACGCCTGCACGACCGGGGCTCTGCCCACAGTGTGGTAGTAAAAAATTTGACAGTCCACCACTGACTTGACATATAAAGACCTACAAGGCTAAAGTTAAAATACCCCCAAAACCATCTCCAGAGAGTTAAGTGGATCCAAAGTTAAGTGGATCCGCAGCAGAATCACACACCCACACACACCAAGAGGCTGGGTTGTTGAGCACCAAAAACAGTTTTCTCTATAGCAGTACCTCAGCTGTGAGACTCCCTTCCAAGGTTAGTTAGGCCTGTGGTTGAGGTTAAGCTGTTTAGTAGTGCTTTTGCCTTTAAATATGATGGTAAAAATTGATTTTGGGATTGTTTTTAATCTGTATTTAAGGAATGCTGGCTTTTTAAGAATTAGCTTCTGGAACTATTGTTGGTCTGTTTTTTCTTCTCGGTAATGTTTTTTTAATGTAATTGTACTTGGCTTAAAAGAAGAATCACCAGCAGCAAAGCAGCAAATTAGAAAATACTTTTAATAAATAAATAAATAAATAAATAATGATCCAGTGAGTGCGTTTTTGGAAGAAATGACAAACTGTCCAATTGTGGCTGTGCACTTTTGTCAGCTCCCTGCACTTCCGTTGATGATTAGTCACATCTTCATTTCTCATTACATCCTACCTGACAAGCTTGGATAACAAGCACAGTAAGTGCCCTCTAAGTAAGGGTTTGCATAAGACTCTTGTGCACCTTGCAAACTGAAGTATTTCCTCAGAACATTGAAGACTAGCAATACATTCTCCTCTCCTCTATTACTGGAGATTTTTTAAAGAGTACAGATGCTTAGAAAGTGCCCCCATCTCACACCAACTACCAAGGGAGGCAGAACATCTATGGCTCCCAGAAGGCCTCTGCTAATACTAATAATTTCTTGTCAGAAATTATTCTGGGTTGAAAGGATTTTTGCTGGAGAAACACTGCTCTGGGGATGCCCAAATGAGGCTCCTTTCATGTCCGCAAGAGCTGGGACAGAGATGGGTGCTCAATGTGTCATGCAGTACAGCAATACCTCGGATAATGATGAGACTTGGTTCCACGATGAGACTTGGTTATGCATTGATCGCACAATGTTAAAAAAAAAAGCCCTGTTCCCTTTCCAAAGAGGAAAGGGAAGGGGGGGATGATCAGCTTGCATCTTTGGAAAGGGCAGGGGGGATTCCACGAGTGGAATCCCCCCTGCCCTTTCCAACGGAATCAGGGAGCCCAAAATGGGCAAAAAAAGGATTAGAATCTTGACGTTTTAGCTTGCTACAGCCTCCAGGGAGGTGGGGAAATTGTGCGGATATGGTCCCCCGACCTCCCTGGAGCCAGCAGGGGGATCAGGGAGCCCGAAATGAGTGAAAAAATGGACTTTTTTGCCCATTTTGGGCTCCCTGCCCTGCCTGCTGGCTCCAGGGGGGTCGGAGTACCCGATCCACAGCTGCGGGGTGGCTGGGGAAGCCGATGGGGACTCCCATCCGCAGCTATGGGGTGGCTGGAGAAGCCGACGGGGGAGCCCCCCATCAGCTTTCCAGCCACCCCACCCCTGCCTCCGCAGCTGCAGGGTAGCTGGGTAGCTGAACAGAAAATCCCATTCTGCTTTCCAGCCACCCTGCTGCTACGAACGATTGCATCGGACAATGCTAACAGATTTCTTTAAAAATGTTGCATCGTTATCCGATTTTAGCATTATCCGATGCAGTCACCACAGCCTCAAGGCCTCTGCTGTTCCATGGTGACACTTTACCTTGGGTGCTTTTTTTGGATGGTTATTTGACAAATGTCCAGCTCTGAGGAGTTGCATGAGACCAAGGTTTTGGGAGAGAAGTAGTACTGATGTCTTGGCCTTGAGAATCATCTCATGTCCTATTCTGCATTGACTAGGACAAGCAAAGCTCCTGATAAGTGAAGTCCCAGAAACAAGGCAAAGAACTGACACATAAGTTGCTTCAGTAGCTTGAAGATCTGTAAAACATTGATACTGTACTGTGTTATACCTACACAACTGGAGTTCCTCCCAGCATATAGCTATAAGCTGTAAGGTCTTCTAACTAGGCTTACATTTTCTTGTTTCCTGAGAATGGGAAGTTTTCCTATATTTCCCTCAAATTTTTCCTTGAGATCCCACCAACCATTGGCTCAAGCTCTTGGTTCCCCAATGGTTTTGGATCTGCACAGCCAGTCAAGTACTCTGCTCTGCCAGGCCAACAATGGCCCTTCTGAGGCAAGACCTGTTTGGCCTCTTCTTCAGCAGAACCATTGGGTACTCTTCTGGCTGACTACCCTACTCATCGTTCTCCTCTGAGGTGATGGTAACCCTTCTCTTTCAACCTGGAGCAGCAGGCAATCTTCCACCAACTTAACAAATGGCTTAGCCATTTTACAGACTTGTGTCACAAATCCTATTTGGACATTTTCATTGGTCGTGACCAAGAAAAGACAAAGCAGGAAGATCAAGCTCCAAAGCTGCACCTGATGAACAGAATTGGGTGCTTAGGCAATAATCTTGTAGCAATTGCTCAAGATGCTAGAAAGCTCTGAGACAAAGGCTTTTAAAGACAAGACTTAGACAAGAATTGCCATTATGGTCGGTTGCCTAAGTTGTTAGGCATGTTGACCAGGGCCGGATTTTCCTATAGGCTAACTAGGCTCCAGCCTAGGGCCTCAAGATCAAGAGGGGCCTATATATTGATATATATCACAGTAATGATGTATTTTATTATCTCTCATGTAATTTACAAACTTAAAAATGGGAGGTGAAAGGGCTACATAAGTGGAATAGCCTAGGGCCTCACATATCGGCACCCAATTAAGGCTATAAGGCATATGAGAGGAAAGAGTTCCTGCACTTTTAATAGCTGAAAATAAGAGAGAAGTATAAATCTTCATCAGCTCTGTTCTCTTTTCTACTTAGCATCCCTCTCATAATCAAGTCAGACACACATCAAAATCTAGAAGAAGGTCAAATTGGAGGTCATATATTACTCATTTCTCCTTGCAGGAGGAGGGCATGTGGATACAAGTAGTGCCTTGTGTTTTAAAATTATCTGACAGTTCTTGGCAGTAAGAATCCTTTATTGTCTTCTGGCGTGTGATTTCTTTTTTCAGTGAAAACTGAGGAAAAGTAGGGTGAGCTTTTGAAGTCCAACAGAGTCAGTTCTGAGGAGCATAATTAATACCTAGATGCTTCTCAGTATTAACAGACTTGGACAGTCATTTTTGATCTCTGCACAGCTTGTGCCCAAGGATGGCTAGCTGGGATATTAATCAAGTCATCTAAAGTGGAAAATTAAAAGGCACTGTCAGGGTCTGTAAGGTTGCTCTCCTGCAGAAACAGAGACCTTGGCTTGTCAGTCTTTGAGACATTTTGTTTTGAGGCAGTCACAATTGTTCTTCTACATGCTAATTCTCTCTCCTTCCATAAAACAACAGAAACTGCCCAGGGCATAAGAAAGCTGGACTTTTAAAATGTTATGCTTTTCTGAGTGTAACACAAACATTTTCCATTTCACACTTTGAAAAATCATATCAGGACAATTCATCACTTTTTTGATGTTTCTTCATTATTCCGTTGTAATCTTCTCTTCAGAAAGGTAAGAAACAAAAAATGAGTTCATCATACTTGCCAAAACCATTACTATAATGATCTGAAAACAAATTTCCTGTTGGAAGAGGAGTGTAACTTCATTTGCACAAAGGACTAAGTCAGGGGTTGTCAACTTTTTTAAGCTATGGGTCGGACTACTCCCCCTCAGACAGCTGAGTGGACCAGACTGGTGTCTGCCCCCCCCCCCGTAAATACTGACATAAAACACATCTGTGGCTGTCATAAATGTGTCCAATTCCACTTCCAGTGGTGGTGATGGCGACACAGGCCACATGAAATGGTTGCTTTCATCATGGACTAAGTGGTACTAGAGGGCAATAATGGTAGGGACAGGTGGCTTAGGTTGTCTTCATCTTGCCCTCTTACATTTTTGTATTGTTAGCTAGCATCAAGCTGCTTCTGATTTGTGGCAAATTAGAATGTACAGTAATACCTCATATAACATTAGTATCGAATAACACTAAAATCGCATAACATTAAGGAATCTGGGGGGAAGAATTGCATCAGATAACATTAAGCTCCTATGGGATGCTTCAGATAACAACCGCTAAAGCCTGTGTGGTTACAATGTATCTCTATGGATCCCATAGAGGATCAGATAACACTAAAAATCATATAACACCAAGACTTGTGGAACCAGGTTTTAGTGTTATATGAGGTTTTACTGTATACTCTTCAAAATGTCATATCCTCAGCAGCCCCATTCAGCTCTTGTTAACCCAAGACTGTCGATCCATCTTGTATTTGTTCTCCTTCTGAGTCTCTTCAGAGGTCTCCTGTGTCTCGTCATTGATACTTTTCCCTGTGGGCAGTTCCCTCCCCCTAGATATTTATGGACATCAACAGCAGGCACCCTCAGTTTTTTTATTTATTTTATCTATTCTTCAAATTTCTATTGCCGCCCAACTCGGCAATGACTCTGGGCAGCTAACAACAATTACAAGCAACATCAAAACTAACTAAAAGCCCTTAAAACCCCCATTAAAATTTCAAAATAATTTATCCACTCACCTCATCCATTAAAAGAGAGAGAGAGAAATCTTAATTATATAAGCCAGCAGGTGGGGGGTCACCCCTCCATTGGTGCCCCAAACCTGCCCTGCCAGCCAGGTTTTCAGTTATTTCCTAAAGGGGAGCAATTCCATCTGCAGCCATAACTCTGTTGGCAGGAGGTTCCATAGGGCTGGTGCAGACACAGAGAAGGTCCTCCTTCTTGTGCTAGAGAGACAAGCCCCTCTAGTAGATGGTACAATTAGAGAGCCCCTCAGGTCCGCTCTGGTTGGACAGTCAGATGTTCTTGGGGTGATGTGGTCTCTTAGATATCCTGGCCCACTACCAGCACCTTGAATTGCACACGGAGGCATACCGGTAACCAGTGAAGCTCCTGAAGCAGTGGTGAGTTTCAGGCATAGTGCCCACACCCCATCACCACCCAGGCAGCCACATTCTGGACCAGTTGCAGCCTCCGAATGATCATCAAGGGAAGCCCCATGTAGAGCGCATTACAGTAATCTAGTCTAGAGGTGACCAGAACATGCATGACCATGAGCAAGGAGTCCTGGTCCAGGAGCAGGCACAACTGGCAAAAGCCCTCCTGGCCATGACTGCCACCTGCTCTTCAAGCAGTAGTCATGAGTCCAGGAGAACCCCCAAATTATGCACCATGTCTGTCTGGGGCAAAATAGCCCCATCGAGAACCAAAGATGGTATCTCCTGAAATAACGCAAGGCCCTTAATCCATAGCCATTCAATCTTGCTGGGATTCAATTGAAGCCCATTGTCCCCATCCAGACCCCAACAGGCTCCAGATACCTGGAGAGGAGTTTGACAGCATCACTTGGATCACCACGGGCCGAGATGTACAACTGAGTATCATCAGCATAGTGATGATACCTCACCACATGGGAACAGATGATCTCACCCAATGGCTTCATGTAGATGTTAAATAGGAGAGGAGAGAGCACCGAGCCCTGAGGTACTCCATGTTGAAGGGGCCTAGGGCTGGACCTCTTTCTCTCCAACCACACGGACTGGGTCTGGCCCTTCAGAAATGAGGAAAACCAGGACCACACAGTGCGCTGGATCCCCAATCCTTGGAGCCGTTCCAGAAGGATACCGTGGTCGATGGTATCAAAGGGTACTGAGAGGTCAAGAAGAGCAAGGATGGATAGATGACCTCCATCCAACTCCTGCCAGAGGTCATCCATCAGCGTGACCAATGCTATCTCTGAACCATATCCAGGCCTGGACTTTGGCATCTGTTCTAGGGTCTTCTTTATAGACTTATATCCAGTCATCAGATGGGATGGGTCTTCTGGAAGGTCCAAATTAGCCCAGTAACTACTCTCAGATTCTTCTTCAGGTCACCTCATTCAGATTCAGCTTTCTCCTGCTCCTACACTTCAGGAGGGAAATATTTTCCCTCAATTTGCACATCCATTGCCTTCTCCTTTCCTCTCCTCTCTCTGTCTCCCTCATACTTCTTTTTACATCCTCCCACTCACCCTGGGCTTGGCAATTCATCCAAAGGGCCTACCCTTGACCATACATTGCATGGAACAATGCATGGAACACTGTTACCTTTCCAACTGAAGTGGTACCTACTTATTTACTTGCAATGTCTTGTTTTCGAGCTGCTAGGTTGGCAGAAGCTGGGAAAGAAGATGGGTGTTCACTAGTAGCTAATTCCTTTGCCTTTAATAATTTTAATAATTTTTTCCCTTATGTTTTAAGAATGTATCCAACTTAAAATACCTGAAAGCCATTTGTAATATTTTTCAGCAGCTACACAGACACAGCTTACTTCACAGACTGAAGCACTGATGTATAACAAATTCTGCACTTTTTGGGCTGGGGTGATGATAGCCACCCCCTTGCTGTTCTTTCAAATCTATTATTCTTTACAGGTGATCTGCACCATTAGAAAGATTAATATAAACCCAGATCTGATTTAAAAAATGACAGAAGATGGAAATCCCGAAAGCTAGGAAAATAAAAGCTTATAATTAGTGTTAACAATTATATATACAGTAATGATATGCAGGCTATTACTTTAATACTCATCTGTTTCATTTTCTAAATCAGCTTCTGCACCTTTGCAACCTCTGGGACAGATGGGATTTCAGCTTCAATGAGCCCTAAGAGGAACACTAGGGAAATATGCTTGTAAATAAAAGGCCATTTATTTTGGCACCGGATTTTTCCTCCTGGACAAATGAAGCGCTGGAAGCTGAATCTCCTTGAGAACATGACATAAGAGAACAGATAATTTGTCTGTTCTAAAAGGTGACTTTTGGAACACAGCTTTTAAAAAATAAAATAAAGAGACACTGCTGTTGGGAGAAGGAGACATAATAAAGCAGAGAAGGAAAATGAAGTTAGGCTCTTACACTCCAGTCCTTTTGATATACAGAGTGAACATTTCACCTTCCCTGCCAGCAACCCTGTCTTATGAAAAAAACATAGGTGAGTTTATGGAATTTCTTGCTCTCCCTTCCTCTGTTCAACTTAAGATCTAACCAGGTTCTTTTCACTTTTAAGGCTGCCCTGGCTGGATACCTCAGTGGATTTATTATGTGGCTGAGGAGCCAAAGGTTGGGAGTTTAATTCCCTGTTGTGCCTCCAAGAAAAAGAGCTAGTCTTTGTAGCCAAGGACAACCTGCACAGTCCCAGACTGCCTCAAAAGAAAGGGAATGGTTGACTACTTCTGTATATTCTCTACCTAGTAAGCCTGCAGAGTATCACCATAAGTCAGAATTTACTTGATAGCCATTATGGCATTACAAGATACAGTAAAACCTCGGATAACGCTAAAACTTGGTTCCACAAGTCTTGGTGTTATCTGATTTTCAGTGTTATCCGATTCATGTTAAAATCTATGGGATGCATCGGATAATATTAAAGCTCCATAGAGATACATTGTAACCACACAGGCTTTAGTGGTTGTTATCCGATGCATCCCATAGGACCTTAACGTTATTCGATGCAATTCTCCTCTCCCAGATTGCTTAATGTTATGCAATTTTAGCGTTATCTGAGGTAAACGTTATCCGAAGTATTACTGTACTATTAATCACATCTGTGATTTTTTAACTAGGAGGGACAAACAGTATGTCATTTTATTTTTTTGCAACATATAAATACAAATATGGAGGAGGAAATATACAAAATCTTAATAAACCTATATAAATGACTACGTGCACCCACCCCCTGTGAGATATTATATACCTTTATTTAATTATTATCTATATCATTACATTTTATTTATATATTTGTCACCTCATTCCAAATACAGTAAAACCTCAGATAACACTAAAACCTGGTTCCACAAGTCTTGGTGTTATACGATTTTTAGTGTTATCCGATGCATGTTAAAATCCTATGGGATCCATAGAGATACATTGTAACCACACAGGCTTTAGCGCTTGTTATCTGATGCATCCCATAGGATCTTAATGTTATCCGATGCAATTCTTCCCCCCAGATTGCTTAATGTTATGTGATTTTAGTGTTATTCGATACTAATGTTATATGAGGTATTACTGTAGATTAAAAGTCTTGTCCTAGTCTTACACCTTTTCCTTTCACTAGTGTATATTCTATAAACTCTCCTCATGTTTCTCTGAAGTCAGTTTTTTATTAATCTGTTTTTAAATTTTAATTCACGTGTTAGTTTGTCATTTATTGCTATATTTCATATACAGTGGAATCTTAGTTAACAAATGGCTCAGTTAACATAAAAATCGCATAACAAAAGGAAATTCATAGAAAATAGTGGCTCAGTTTATGGATTTTTTCTGGAATGGATTAGTTGGTTTTCAATGCATTCCTATTGAAAATTGCATTCAATACATTCCTATGGGAAATCTGGTTAAAGTAATTTTCGCTGTAAGAAACATCCCAGAGAACACATTAATTATATTAACCAAGGTTTCACTGAAACAACTTGTCTTTTTAAAGCTGGGGATAAACAATTAGTGAATTACACTAGTATCCCGGATAACGTTACGACTTGGTTCCACAAGTCTCGTCGTTATCCGTTTTTTAACGTTGTGCGATACATTGATCACACAATGTTTAAAAAAGCCCTGTCCAATTTTTTTACCAATTTTGGGGTCTCTGACCCCCCTGCCAGGTCCAGGGAGGTGGGGAGACCCGATCCAAGCTGTTTCCAAAGTTCCCCCACCTCCCTGGAGGCTGCAGCAAGCCAAAATGTCAAGGTTCGAATCTCAACATTCTGGCTTGCTGCAGCCTCAAAGAGGGTGGGTGAACTTCAAAAATAGCGCGCATCGGCTCTAGGGAGGTCGGGAGACCCAATGCGCGCTAATTTTGAAGTTCCCCCACCCTCTTTGAGGCTGCAGCAAGCCAGAATGTCGGGATTCGAACCCTGACGTTTTGGCTTGCTGCACTGGCTGAGGACATCGGGGAAGCCCAGAAACAGCTCGGGTCGTGTCCCCTGCCTGCTCCAGAGAGATCAGAGGACCCGATCTACAGCTGCAGGGTGCCTGGGGAAGCTGACGGGGATTCCCTGTCGGCTTCCCTAGCCACCAACCCTTGCCTCTGCAGCTGTGGGGTGGCTGGGAAAGCCGATGGGGGAGCCCCCCATCAGCTTTCCAGCCTCCCCACCCCTGCCTCCGTAGCTGCAGGGTGGCTGGAAAGCTGAACGGAGAACCCCATTCAGCTTTCCAGCCACCCTGCTGCTAAGAACGACTGTATCGGATAACGTTAAAAATCGCGTTATTCGACACAAGATTTTTCCGAAAATCTTGTAACGTTATGCGGTTTTCACGCTATACGGTACTCGCGTTATCCAGAGTATTACTGTACTAGTTTGTTGTTGCTCCATTTATTTGCACTTTTTAAAATGTGTATGCTACCTGTCTACTCAGAAGAGGACCCAAGGTGGCTCACATCAACTAAAACTATAAAGCAGTCAACAATTTTAAAGTGTTTTATAAATATATTAAAAGCAATTAAACATATATAAAGATTAAAAGCAATATTAAAAGCAAATTGGAAACCTTTAAAAAAAACATTAAAAATCTATCTCAGGAATGCTTTGTTTATTATTTCTTAAAAGCATGTCTGGAAATGAAGCTCGTTACCTGATTTCCTTATATCTTCTAGTTCCCAACTCCCTTTGTTCCCATCTTAACTTGTTCTTGTTCTTGTTCTTGTTCTTGTTCTTGTTCTTGTTCTTGTTCTTGTACTTGTACTTGTACTTGTACTTGTACTTGTACTTGTACTTGTACTTGTACTTGTTCTTGTTCTTGTTCTTGTTCTTGTTCTTGTTCTTGTTCTTGTTCTTGTTCTTGTTCTTGTTCTTGTTCTTGTTCTTGTTCTTGTTCTTGTTCTTGTTCTTGTTCTTGTTCTTGTTCTTGTTGTTAATTCAATTTATATGCCGCCCTACTCAGTAAAAACTGACTCAGGGCGGCTCACAGAAAACACACAAATATAACATTCTGTGAAACAACAATATTACAATATGAAACATAAATATATAATCATAAAACAATACAGTTAATACAATCGATATATCTAAACATAAGGGGAAAAGAAAAAAGAAAAATGTGATGCAATACAATTTTACTATCTAAAAAATACCATATTTGCTGGCGTATAAGACAACTTCCCCCCCCCCCTGAAAAACATGCCTCCAAGGGGGGGGGGTCGTCTTATACGCCGGGTGCACTTCAGTTGGAATAGACATAGCTGCCTATAGTGGCCTCCTGATGCTCGCCCACCTCATTCTACATACCATCCAGATGAAGAAAGAAACTCTACATTACAATTGTGTCTCCCTTTCAAACTGGTGGGGAAAAAGAAAGGGTTTCACTTACTGGTACCTTCTGCCCTTGTCTCTCTGCTCTGCCCAAGATGGAGGAAAAAGCCATGCTTCTTTCTTGCAGGGGAAGCAAGAGGCTAGGCTAAAGCAACACTTCCTGCCTCAGTGCAATTGACCTGCCCACCCACTTTACCTGCAGTGCCACCACTGGTGGGTGGTGCAAGTACAGTTCTAAAAAAATCAATAAAATAATTAATATTACTGTATTTTAATTACTGAAACTCACTAACAATTGCTACATTTCCCACTCTTGGCTTATACTTGGTTCAATCTATTTTCCTGGGTTTCAAGGTCAAAATTAGGTACCTCAGGTACCTAACTGATACTGGGCCAGTCGCAATCTCTGAGGTTTGTGTGAGAAGTTCTGTTTGAATTGTCCCATCTTGAGTTGTTGGAGTATATGTTGCACTTTCTGGGGTTTTAGAAGGGTTCCATTTAATTTGCACCATCTTTCAGGACATGCGTGGACTTCACAATCTCCTTCTTTCTCTCTTGATAGTTATTCTGTGTTGCCATGTCTTGTAGCAAAGGTCTATCTTGCATGACCTCCCCTGCGATGACATGCATGGCACACTTTTGGGGTCCTGGACCAGAAGCATCTCCAACAACCTCCTCATAACAATATGAAAATAAATCAGCTTTCCAACTATTCAAGCACAGGAGCTCCTATAGAAAACCACTTCCTTCTACTGAATGTGAAGAATCCAAAGGGTAGGGCCATAGGGCAACATCCCTTTCACAAATTAAATTTCTATGTAGTTCAGGAGATCTTGAAAAGAAAGTAAGAATGGAGCAGGGTGGGTGGGATTGTACAATACTTGTAGTTCCTAAAACAGTTTGGTTTATGGCCTTAGGTTATGTGATGTCCAAAAGCTTCTGTTTCTGTCAGTAATGATAAGTGTGTTTGTCATTGTATCTAGGTTATTCCATCATAATCACCTAGCCTTAGGTCAAAGCTCTTGAAGAAACCTGGAGAGGTAATACTAAAAACATTAGCTGAATAGCAGCTTACCAATAAAAATTAATTAAGCAAAGAAGGCTCTGCTTCTGCTGCTCTCTAAGTCCCAACTCAGCAACCACCCAAGTTGCCTTATTAGCAATACTGACCATTAACCTTCACCACACTGTAATTATCAAGAACAGTCATGAAACCATGAACATTTCTTTTGTCCATTAGCATCTTCATGTCTTCAAGTTGCTGGCAAAATATTTCTGGCAAGTTATTTTGTTTTGTTCTTAATTTTCTACATTACAAATTGTGCAACCAACCTCAACACACCAGTTTTACCAATTAAATTTACGGATGGGAATCTATGCAAAACAGCATATCTGTAAAAAAATTATAACTATGCAAAATTACTGAAGGCTAGACACAGACTAGGATTTAGTATGTAATGCATGTCCTACAAAGTATTAATGATACCGGTAAAAAATTATATGATGAGAGAAATAACATAAAGGTAAAGGTCACCCTTGCTCAAAAGCCAGTTGTATCTGACTATAGGGTTCAGTCCTCTTTATAGCCAAAAAGCCAGCGCTATCTGCATTTACAAGTGTTTCTGTGGTCATGTGGCAGGTATGACTTGACCAAACGCTGTTTACCTTCCCACCAAAGTGGTCCCTATTTATCTGCTTGCAATTTCTTGCTTTTGAACTACTAGGTTGGCAGGAGCTGGGAAATAGACGGGAACTCACTCCATCATGCTGCACATGGGTCTTGAACCTCTGACCTGCTGCACTTCCACTAAACCACCGCAGCTCATGAGAGAAGTAAGGAAGGCTTAAAAATGCCTCAAGTATTCTCTCTGTGATGAGCTTGGAAAAGCTACATTTTTGGATGGAATTCTAGCCACCATAGCTGCAGGATTGTGGAAGTTGTTGTCCAGAAAGTAACTTTTCTATGCGCTGTCAAATAGCCAGTTCTGCTTTGCATACTTATTGGGCTCAAACATATATACTCAAGTATTTTTTTCAGTTGAATTGTTTTGATCATTAGTGGATCCAACAGCTTCATTTTCATTAGACGATCCACTTCCCTCAAGAAAGATGATGCTTCACAACATATCGAGGATACTTATTTTTTTAAAATAAAAATTTATCTTTTTCTCCATTCATGATTTCTTTTGCATTTAGAAGAAGAGCTACTAAATCTCCCTTGGGGGCTTTTCATATATTTTTTTCAATCCTTCCTTTCCAACCTTTCTTCCTCTCTTTTAAGTTGAAGATAGCAATCATCGTGCTACAAAAAAAGGAGAGAATTTCATTTATGCAAGAAGAGGAAACTCTGTCTGTCGAGAGGACCCTGAGAAGCTGCAACACTTTCCATTTACTTTGTCCTTCCAAAGTCAGGAGTATGATTATTCCATAATTCTTTCACTTGATTAATTCTTAACTATGAACATAATTACACTCTCCAGAAGGTAAATCACTCTTATAAATCAGTGGCTGCTGACAGCTCAGTCTTCTGCAGTTCTAGCCCACTGTAGCAAAAGCAGGCAGCAAACACCATTGAGAAGAGACATGTCTTATAAAGCCTGCAGCCCTCAAAGAACTGTTTGGTGTGTGGGCCTGCTGGCTTTGAAAATGCCGCCATCGCCACCGCAGCCACCAAACGCTCCCTCGGCCAGCTAGCCTGGAGGGAAATGGACTTGGTGGGTGGGGTTGAGTTTGCAAAATTGTTGTGTACTGTTTTGAAGTATTTTTGAAGTGTTTTTATGATTTGATATTTTGTAATTGTGATACTGTTTCTTTGTTAGCCGGTCAGAGTCACTTTGTGAGTGGGGTGGCTAATAATAATAATAATAATAATAATAATAATAATAATAATAATAATAATAATAATAATAATAATAATAATAATAATAATAATAATAATAATAATAATTGGTGACAATACTACAGACTTTACCTAAGAGTTAAGCCCACTGAACTCAATGAGGTTTATGTCTGAGTAGATAGATGAGAATGGACCATATATAAATGACTTATTACAAACAACAAAAGTAGAGGAATGGCACCTATAGCAAAACAAAAGCCTTCCTTGTGGGTAAAGACTGAGGGCCAAACTGTAAGGTACTTGTAAATTATTATTCTTCTCCTCCTCCTCTTTCTCATTATTCTCATCATTTTCTTCATTCTCATTCTCTTTCTTCTCCTTCAAGTACCATGTCCAATAATCCTAAAAACAATATACAGTGGATTCTTGGTTAACAAATGGCTCAGTTAACATAAAAAATCACATAACGAAAGGAAATCCATAGAAAATAGTAGCTTGGTTTATGGTTGTTGTTTTTCTGAACAGATTAATTGGTTTTCAATGCATTCCTATGGGAAACTGCATTCAATCCATTCCTATGGGGAATTCAGTTAAAGTAATTCTTGTTGTAAGAAAGGTTCCAGAGAATGCATTAATTATGTTAACCAATGTTCCATTGTAATGCAGTAGTCATCTATTTGCCTTCTGCAATACAGCATGAGACCCGTGCCACTCATCCAGTTCTGCACATCACTTTCTGTTCTAAGCTCTTTTGGCATGCAAAGTCCTCATCAGTCCCAGGCCAGTTTTGATGAAGCTGCTGCCCTCCATCAAGATGAATTCAAGTGGGATTTAATCCATTTGTGGACCACCCCCTTTCCTGTGAACTTTGCCACCCACGGCCATTAGTCCTTAGGGTTGTCAGGTTAGTTCACTGCCATCTGAGAATCTGTGTTGGGATGGTGGCAGTATGGTCTACTCTTTTCCCAGAGCAGGGCAAGCTGGCCAGACTTTTGTAAGTTATCTAAATAAACAAATTCCTTAAGCACAATGAACATCTGATCTCTAAAGCAAAAGCTTTTCATACCTCCTGTAGTCTGCTAATTAGCTTGTACTGTTTTGTGATTCATTAACTGGACATAAAACCAGGATTCCTTTGCACATAAGTGCTCAGTCATAATAAACTTTTAGGAACATTTCAGATTCCAATTACACACTGTCTATG
Source organism: Furcifer pardalis (assembly GCA_030440675.1). Lineage (NCBI taxonomy): Eukaryota > Metazoa > Chordata > Lepidosauria > Squamata > Chamaeleonidae > Furcifer > Furcifer pardalis. The sequence goes on along the minus strand of CP126894.1, from coordinate 44,907,964 downwards.
AGGTGGAAAGAGGAAAAAAGGGCAAAACTTTAAGCACTTTAAAAATGAAGTTTTTTGAAAGAGTTGAGTGATGGATTGAGGTATACCCTTTGCTTTAGCTAAATCCAAGATGGGGAATTTCTTGTGTCGGAGTCCCTTCACACCAGGTCTGGAATGTAAACATCCTTGCCTCATGGCTTAGAAGAACAGAAACTTAATGTGTAATTGACATGTCTTGTTGTAAGATCATTGGTTGGAATTCCTATGGGGAAGGCCAAAGGTGGACCCTATGGGAGGAGATATAACCCAGAGCACACAGACACTTTTTGGGATGCAGTGCTTTTAAACTGCAAAAATGTAGAGGCTTGAGAAAGAAGGGGGGGCATGGGCTCTACCTTGAACATGCAGCTTGCTTTACATCTTTTGTTTTGAAATGCTTTTTGAGCTTTTGATGGACTATATCATGTATCTTGCTATGCTTTTAACATATTGTTAAAATACCTGAAGAGACTTGGAGTGATTACTTGGCTCGATGCTACCTGAATCTACAGTACTTTCATGTGTACCCTTTGTCACCACCTGGATTTCAGTCAGGAGTGACTGGGCACACTGATAGGAGAAGCCTGAAGTGTTAGGTCTGATCTCGACTGAGAAAGCAGGATCAGGCGCAATCCCATTGCCAGGAGGCTGGAGAACTCCTGAGTCCTACCTGGGAGTAAGTGGATTGTCACAAGTTGTGAACTTTCATGGATCAAAATTCATTTTCTAAATAAATAAATAATTTTTAAAGGGCCACAACAATTTCTCCTTCCCCCCTTCTTTCTCACCTTCCCCTTATTCCTTCTTTAATTTTGCCAACAGACTGAGAAAAACTAACACAGCTACAACTTGGGTATTTTCTATAACATATGATCTCATGCTGAGGGGAAAGTGGAAGAGCTGGAGTCCTATTCTAGAATAAAATTTGTCTTTTAAAAGGCAGTTGCTTTGATTTTTCACTTATTTCACAGGGTACAAATTGATTTAGTACATTTCTCCTGCCCCCCTCCCCTGCACATACATGTACTGCAGTGGCACATTGCCAAATGCTTCCTGATTCTCCTTATTTATCAACCTCATATAAATTTTTTGGGGTACATAGAAAGAGCCTCCTCGAATATTATGGTATTCTTGAAACACAATCAGGCATATCCTGGTAATGACAACCTTGTGTTGCTGGCTAATCTCTCACACTAGGTCAGGTGAGGGTAACTGCAGAATGAACTCACCAAAAGGTGCCTTCCTTTTGACAGTTTCACATCTGACCTAGACATGGAAGAAGGAGAAATATGGTCAGAGTTCAAGAACAATGTGAGTTGTAGCCTAACAACATTTAGAAGCCTAGCGTTTCCCCATTTTTTAGTTAAAATAATTCCTACACTTGATGGCAATATTTCATGAAAGCAAGATTCTTTCTGTTTATAGAATTTTCCTACTTTCTTACTTCTTGGATTATAGGAAACGGCCAACATACAAAGCTTATTATATGAATCAAAATGTAACAAAAGTTATATCATATTGCATGCTCTATAAAAGAAGTACTTTAGCTGGTTGTAATCCTCCAACTTGCTTATCATACAATAGCTGGTGATGGTAAGTTGATTCATATAAACCATACCTGACTTATATTATGCTCTTGTGGTACCATATGGACTCTGCTTTCTTGACAGATGGATATTGATATTTGTACTCTGCATAAAAACTAGCTGAAGCATATGCATAGCTCCTAATGGCATTAAAGCTTCCCCAATTAAGAGCATGTTCAAGCATTTGATATAATACTTGAGAGCATATTTCACAAGTTTCATTTTCAATGTTACATTGTTAGTTTGTCTGTATTTTTGTAGTGGCTGTTACTGAAACAAATGATTATATGAGGTGTCTCCTTTTTTAAAAAAAATGCTTTATTGCCAATAAAAAGATGGTGGCATTTCAAAACAGTACATTCAAAGGGGATGAAATATGAATAAATAAATAAATGTGATGCTTGCCCATTCCAATTAAATCTGCAACCCAAGTTCTGTAAAGAACTGAACTCAGAAAGTAATATACAAAGTTGAAATTATGAATCAGCTCTGGCACATCAAGATGACTTTGTTGATGTATACCAGGGGACCTGAAGTATCCCTACAGGTCATGGGCTGCAGAGTGAAAATTGGCTTTTCTGTGAAACCATTGATGCCACCACAGGCTGGAAGTCATGCTGTTTTATCACCTGTTTTGGAATAATATAGTAGGTCCAGTTTCCAAGGAGCTATTCATCAATATGTTAAGGTAACAAACAGAAAGTATGTCTCTTCAATTAATCTCTTAAATGTTGCTAAACTAAAGGAGATTGGAAGTATTTTGAGAACATCCTATCTTTAGCAAAATGAACAATAATGAAACAAAAAGGTGAATATTGATGAACTCCAACATTTCATTTAAATTCTGTCATGTTTTTGTACCATTGAACTCAATAGGCCAAGCTTGTCACAGTAACTCAAGTGCTACATAATTTGCATGTCTATAGGGTCTACTACAACTACATGAATAAAATAATAATTGTGAAACTTCATCAGTTTTAGGTAGAGAAAACACAGAAGTGTTTAACTATCTCTTCTTCTGGGGGACTTCTAGGACTGTCGACTTGCCTTCGCTACATAGGCTGGCTCTTCTCCTGTAATTTGGCCTACAACTGACATGCCATTTATTTTTGGGGTGTGTAAAGGAAGCACATTCAACTGCTTTTGTGCATGGATTATGCAGTCATGCATACCTGAAGTCGGCATGCTAAAATGAAACCAAGAAGATGGGCCAAAACTTTAACTCATCAAAGTTAAGGCCAGGTGAATTAAAACATCAAAACATGTTTTGGGGAAGGGAAAGCTATTAAAACATGTAAAAATCCAGTTGTTTCCTGTACTTTCCTTTACTTTAAGAGCAGCAGTTTTGAATCTTAATAATTTTATAATGTCATGCTGTTTTGAAAACTAAACTTCTTGATTATTATTATTGATTGCAACCACCAGCATTTTTAATTTAAATGCAAATCTGTTCAACTTTAGTCTTTGTAGGAAAAGTACATCTCTTTCTAGCTTTCTTCTGCAATGTCAGAAAGCTGTTTGCTCAGAGAAGATGAATCAATATCAATTTACCTTCTGATATTGTCTCAGTACCCATCTTTAATACATGGATTGTGCCCTTTGCCTTATGCTTTGCTACAGTGAGAAAGATTTTCAAAATGAATAGGAAACATATCCGATAGCCCTAGAACTTTGGCACAATAGTTGTGTCTGCTTTGGAGCACTAAGAAGGAACGATAAAGGCAACTGCATGCCAGTAAAAAAATAAAAAAGAGGGTTCAGTCACTCCCTGAATGAATGAGGATAATTTATATTTGTTTCTTCTAATAATTTTGAAACACTCCTTTCTTAAGGAAATAACTTTGCAATCAGCTAATTATAAAATTTGTCAGAAATGATAGCAATGTTTCTAGAAATCTCATTCCAGTTACTGGAATAATATGTTGACATTACATTTATTTATTTCAAACACTTGCAGCAGTAGCATCACAACAATAACAAGAAGCATGCAACAATTACTGCTAAGGCAAGCAAAATTGTCAAAGGTGATGGATTTGAGCTAGATAATGAAGAATGTGTGAAAGCAATAACATCAGAAGAGGGATACAAGTACCTGGAGCTTCTGGAAGCTTCTGACCTGCTACACAACCAAGTCAAAAGAACTACTTCTACAAAATACATAAAGCGGGTCTGGAAAATCTTGAGGTCAAAACTGAGTGGAGGCAATATCATCAAGGCAATTAATACCTGGGCAATGCCTGTTATAAGATATTCAGCTGATTAGACACAAATGGAATTGAATAAGCTAGAATGAAAAACAAGGATGCTAACGACTATGCATAATGTCCTGCACCCAAAAAGTGATGTACTTATCAAGAGCTGAAGGTGGCAGAGGACTTTTGCAAGTGAATCAGACAGTAGATGAAGAAAAGCATAGCTTGAATGACTTCATTAAGAAAATATTGAAAAAAAATAAAATAAAAATAAAAATAAAACCACTGCAGCACTTTAAAGACTAACTGCTATATTTTTACTGTGAACTTTCGTAGATCAAGTCCATATCTTCAGACTTGATCCATGAAACCTCACAGTAAAAATATAGCAGTTAGTCTTTAAAGTGCTGCAGTGTTTTTGTTTTTGTTTTGTTTTTGTTTTTGTTTTTGATATGCCTGAACCACAGAGTAATTTGGCTACTATGTCAAAAATGCATTAAGAAAAGTAAAGGGCCTTTGCGTCAAGAAGTTAATAACAAGAAGTTGAAAACAATGAAGAAGAAAGTTGAATACAGAAAGGAAAGGATTGAAAGTCGAGCTGCAAACTAAGGAAAACAAGCCTATACTTGGTCAATATTTGAAAAATATAGAAGGAATGGCTGACCCAAAGCTGATACAGGGACGGTTAAGAGTAGGAATTTTGAAGAAGGAAATGGAAGGATTTATCTTGGCAGCTCAGAAACAAGTTTTGCCAACAAATTGCATGAAGATAAAAATACTGTACAGCATTTATCCAACAATAGCAAATGCTGGCTTTGTAATGAAAAGAATGAAACAGTAGATCATCTGATCAGTGGATGCAGCAAAATTTAAGAGACTGATTATTTTCAACACTATCATGGGGTTGCAATAATTCTTCATTGGAAATTTTGCCATGTTTTGCTTTAAATCCAGTAAAAATCATTGGGAACATCAGGTATAGAAAGTTTTAGAAAATGAGAGTCAAGATCCTGTGGGACTTTAAAATTCAATCAGATACACATCTGACTCACAACATACCTGATATAACTGTTGTTGAAAATGAGAAGACCTGGTTTATTGAAATCGCTGTACCAGGAGATACACGAATTGAAGATGAACAACTGGAGAAAATCACAAAATGTTGTTATTTGCAAATTGAAGTTGAGAGTCTATGGAGGAAGAAATCTGTTGTTGTACCCATAGTGATTGGAGCCCTTGGAGCAATACCTAACTATTTGGAAATTTTGGATCTATTGGATTTGAACATCCTAACTTTCCAAAAAAAAAAAAAACAACTCTAGTAGGAACTGCATATATACTTAGATGTTACCTTAACAGTTCTTAGGTCCTTGGTTAGAGCTTGAACTGTTAATTTCATACCAGTCCACAATGGGAAATCCAATGGTAGATTTGTATAATAACAATAATTGTGTGCCCTCCAGTAAATTCTGATTTATGGTGACCTTTTTCAGGGTCTTCTAGGTAGAGACCGCTCAGAAGTAGGTTACCATTTGCTTCTTTTAGGGACACCCTGGGACTTTGTAGTTTGCTCATGATTACACAGGCTCTTTTTCCCTCCAGGGAGGCACAGTGGGAAATCAAACTCCCAACATCTGGCTTGAATACCTAAAACACTGAGCTATCCAGCTATCTTGAAACCAGGTTTAAAACACATTAACTGCCTTCAATTTTAATTTCCAGTGTAGTTGATGATATCTAATAAAACACACTAGAAAATTACTTATTTACCGTAGTTGCCAGCGTATAAGACAACTGGGCGTATAAGACGACCCCCCAACATTTCCACTCAAAATATAGTTTGTTATATACTCGCCGTATAAGATTACCCCCTCTTCCGCACACCTTCCACACACCAAATAAAACATAAAAGAACATCAGATTTGATTTCAACATCTCTCTGTGGCTGGCACTAGTGCGTAAGTGCGCATGTGCGAGCTCTGCGTAGACAAGAGGCGGGGCAGAGCGCCTCTGCTTCCCGCCGAGCAGAAGAGGCCGGTCATTCCGAAAAGGCTGGCACCCCTGTCGTGCTGCTGATGCTCGCCGCAGCCACGCTGGATACTGGGCGATACTGGATGGTATGTAGAATGAGGTTGGTGGGCATCGGGAGGCCACTATGGGCACCGGGCGAGCATCGGGAGGCCACTATGGGCAGCTATGTCTATCCCAACTGAAGTGCACCCGGCGTATAAGACGACCCCCCCCCCTTGGAGGCATGTTTTTCAGGGGGGAAAAGTAGTCTTAAACGCCAGCAAATATTGTACATAAAATTGAATTGAGTACTTGACCACTTAAATTTACTCTCTTTGCAAAATGGTTCTGGAATGCCTGGTTTTTTTAAAGTGTGTTTCCTACATGGTAATGGATAGTGTATTGATTTGAAATGCATTGTTTGGTAAGTATGTGATGGGAGAGGGTGAGTGAGATGTATGGAATGTTATTAATATTGGTAAGAATGGTTCTGATTGGCTGAGAGAAATTAGGTGAGTGAAATGTTTATAAAGGTAATGGCAAAACTGGTTGATCTATAAAGACCTGAATGCATATATGCATAGCCTTCCACTATGGAGATGGGAATTCAATTTGATCAGGGTTCCTAGCACAATGAAGTATACATTTCTATATTCCATGACGTGTTGGTCAAAAAGGCTTGACCAATTTATGCGTCAATGGCTCAGTGACAGGAATATACCACTTTCTCTGGAGCACCTTCATGTATTCGCTATAGATCATCCATCTATTTCTTTATTACATTTCTGTGTCAGTTTTCTCCTGCCAGGGGAATTTAAGGCAGCTCACAATTCATTAAAATAACAAGAATTAAAATCAACAATTTAAGAACTTATTAAACAAAGCATCATTAAATTATCATACTCAAAATATGAAAACATTTAAAACCACATTAAAAATATATTAGCAGTAAACATAGAACAAATAGCTATTTTAAAAGCGATTAAACATGTTTATATGCCAAAGAAGAGGAGGGAAGTGGCCAGCCTAGCTTCACAGGGGAGGGAGGGTCACCCAATGAGAAGGCCCACTCTCAGATCCTCCAAAACATGCCTGTAAAGGTGATTGGAGAGACAGAAAAGCCTCCCTGAATAAGTACACAAATCGGGGAGCTGCTTCGGAGTAAAATCATTACACCTGAACTCCATTTCTAAATTGTCAGGTCCATGGACCTTCTATGAATTCTGAGTTGAATCTTGGCTATTTGGATAGAACCAAACTGGTCTGGATTTAAACAGATGGGCCTAGTTAAAGTAGTCTCAGCTTTCCAGAAATATTCATCATTTGGAGGGAGTGAAAATAAAAAGACATTCAGGAAAGCAGAAAAAAGGATGCAGAAACTTAAAGAGCAAACAAAAAGGCTCACACTGCATAAGGCCATAGAATCATAGAATTTAGATCTAAAAGGGAACCCAAAGGCTGTCAAATCCTTCCTTGGTGAAGCAGAAAATCCACAACCAAATCATCCTCATTTTAACAGTTCAGTACCCACTGAAGCAGATATGCCAGTATGTTCCTAGCCATTTATTATATTACTACTGGTAGTGCAATAATTACTTCTATGTCTTCTCTACTAACATTATTATGTGTACTTTGTAAACTTCTCTGTTTTAAAATGGTTTCCACATGATTAAATATGAAAATAAGACTGTGGTAGGAAAATGTGCAAAACATGCCTATAGTCTGAACCTTTCATCATTTGGCAAAAATTGTACCATATAGTTATCTGGCTGGATAGCTCAGCAGTTTAGGTATATGGCTGCAGAGCCAGAAGTTGGGAGTCGCCTCCACAGTGAAGAGAAGATCCAGCTTGTGGAGTCCTAGGCAAGTCCTAGGATACCCCCAGAAGAAGGGAATGGCAAACCACGTTGGTGTATTCTCTACCTAGAAAACCCTGAAAAGGGTCTCCATAAGTCAAAAATGACTTGACAACAGACAATTATTATTATATCCTACAGTTAATACTCATTCTGGTGAATTTCATGTTTATCACAACAGTGGAGGGAAATGTGACATCCGCATGGCAATTTTTTTTTGTTACGAACATTTTCTCAGATGTGTTCCAGTTTGCAGAGCTGCCAAGAGAATCCAGTCATCTCTGTGAAAACTTTCCTGTTTCTGCCAATGCCATTTCAGCAAACTAAATTGTATTTTGCTGTAGCTGTGCTCATCCATGACGGACACTACACTTTTCATAGAAATGTGTTTATCAGTTGGGATAGAAGTGTCAAGATTATTCAAGTATGGTAATGCTGGTAATTTGAGGTTTCGAAGAAACCAAAGGACCAGATTTGAAATGAACAGAATGCATGGCATGTAAGATTTTCTGTGCAGAACTAACAGAATGTAGGCAAGCTATCACCCAATTTTCACCATACACTTTGACACAAACTGTAGAAATAGCTGCCCTCAGAAGGGATCCTATGTACTAACAGTATATAGGGATTGTGCAAGCTAGTAGTAAACCTGTTCTCTAAGCAGACATTTTGATGCAGCCTTAACCAGATATAGAAAAAGTTACCTTTTTTTCCCTACATCTTCCAAAAAATCACACAGAAAGCACAAACACTGGACAAACTCATATTGGATATGCATGTACATATGTATGTACAGTACTGTACAAATGTCTTAGGCCACCACCAGCTGATTTGGTGAAAATTTAATGAATGATGGGGGAGGTCATAATTCGACCTTGGAGCTACCTAGATACACCACAATTGGAGAGAGTATTCTGGTGAACTTTGGTGTTCAAGTGTCCAAGTTATGCCCCCCCCCCCCATTATTCATTTAATTTTCTCCAAAATAGCTGGTGATGGCCTAAATCTTTTGCACATCCCCCCCCCCCCCCAGTTACTTCTATACTGACATCTGGGAAATATTCCCTCTCCAAGTAGTTTACATAGTTAAAAACCCAAACATACAGGATCATAATTCACTCTGGAATAAATGAAATTAAAATAAATCAAAGAAATGGAAGACTCTATAACTGATTGTCTGGAACTCTGAAAAGGTGGGCTTCAAAGTGAAACATCATTGTTGTTACTCCTGTTATTCCTATCTTTGTCATTATTGTTGTCATGTCCCATTAAGTCACTTCTGACATACATTTTTGTGCTCTCCTCTCCAAAAGGTTCTGTCATTAACAATCATGCTCAGGTCTTGAATTCTCAAGTCTGTGCCTTCTTATATTAAGTTTACACACCTCCTGTTTGGCATTATTTCCCCCCTGCTTTACTTGTGTTTCCAGTGAGATTTGTAATGGCCAAAGGATGATGGCCTCAGTTTAGTTTAGTATAGCTTCTAATAAGAGTTCAAGCTTGATTTGATCTCAAACACATTTATGTCTTTCTGACTCTCCATGCTATTTATAAAGTCTCTTTAAGCATCACATTTTAAATGGGCTGTTGTTTTCCAGGTAGCCTTTTTTCCCTGCCCAACTTTCACGTCCATATATAGTTTTTAGAATATTACAATATGAATAATTTTGTCTTTGTCTTCAGTGACACATCTTTACAGTTAAGGATCTTTTCTAGTTCCTTCACAAATGTCTTTCTAAGTATCAGTTTTCTTCTTATTTCTTGGCTGTATCTCTAGTTGGAATCATGATAGAATTAAGGTATTCAAAATACAGTAATACCTCGGATAACGTTATGACTTGGTTCCACAAGTCATGATGTTATCCGATTTTTACCATTGTCCAATGCATGCATCAAACAACGCTAAAAAAAAAAAAGCCCTGACTTCAGGGACAAACCGCTTTAAAGGCAGGCAGGGAAAGAAAGAGACCCAATCACGTCTCTCTCTTTCCCTCCCTGTAGTTTAAATACAGGGAGGGAAAGAGACACAAGCAGTCTCTACGATTGCAGTAGGGTCGGGGGAAAGGCGCATGCTTTTCCCTGAGCCTACTGCAGTCGCAGAGACTGCTGTGGGTGGGGGGGTGGATTGGGTAGTTCTACCCAAACCACTCCACACCCGCAGACCATTGCCTCGGATAACCCTAAGAATCATTATCAAGAATCGTTATCCGATGCAAGTTTTTTCCAAAAAACTTGCATCATTATCCGATTCTAGCATTATCCAATGCAATCGTTATCAGGGTATTACTGTACTGGGGTTTCCCCCCCATTATGTTCATTAAAGTTATGCAGTTTTTCTGCTATTATGATTTTGCTCTTATTAATGTTTAATTGCAAGCTTACTTTTTACATTACTATTTATCCTCCTTGATCAGTCGTTATCTGATTAACTTTTTAATCTTTTTAACTTTTATTTTTTTCAACCTTTTAATGTGTTTTAATGTGTTTTAATTGTGTTTTTTAAATTTTGTAAGCTGCCCTGATTCTTTGGATGAGGACGGGATATAAATGTGATTAACAAATAAATAAATAAATAAATAACATCACTTACATTTTCTGTCAATAATATGGTGTCAGTGGAGCATATTTGATGTTTCTTGCACCAGTTTTCCATTCTCCTTCATCTGAATCTAATTCAGCCTTTTCTATGTTGCACTCTGTAAAGTACTATTGGCAATTTCCACATCTGATTGATAATGGCTAGGGTTGCCCAGACTCAAAGAACACCTAAACATACTAGAACTTTGGTTTTAAGTAACAATGAACAGATACAAAGTAAGTAAAAAACTAGGTCTTCAAATACAAAACAGCAAATTTTAAATTCTACTCTGTAACTTAAGAATTTATCTCAGTAATGTAGCAGTTGTAAAATTTCTTGTTCCTTTTCATTAATTCTAAGGTGAGTCATATGAATTAAACATATACTAATTCAAGAAATAAGGTGCATGCCAGTCACTGTAGTCTACTGATGGACCTACTAGAGATTATCGTCATGAAATGGTGCTATACAACTCTTGTATAAATTCAATGACAGTGAAAAGGGACCTGATAAGAGTAAAGAATAAAGAAAGGCAATCTAGTTGATTTTCCTCAATGTGAATTTGTCAAGTGACATATACACTGAATATTTCATTGCTTTTATTGGATTTATCTCAAGAAGTGATTAATACTTTTTTTCATAATGTGTTTCTGTGCTATGAGTAAAAATGTCTACTACACAGATTTGCCTTGGTTTGTAAAGTAATAAAGCCTTTTTAAATAACTTAACAGTGCCATAGAACAGAAGTTCCTTTGATGTAAAAGACAAGCAAATAGAAACAAATACACTAGTACCTCGGATAACGCTGAGACTTGGTTCCACAAGTCTCGTCATTATCCGGTTTTTAACGTTGTGCGATTGCACAACGTTAAAAAAAAGCCCTGTTCCCCTGGAGACTGCAGCAAGCCAAAACATCGTGATTTGAATCCTGATGTTTTGGCTTGCTGCCACCTCCAGGGAGGTGGGAGAACTTTGGAAACAGTGTGGATCGGGTCCCCTGACCTCCCTGGAGCTGGCAGGGGGATCAGAGAGCCCGAAATGGGTAAAGAAAACGGCCGGTATTCGAATCCCGACATTTTGGCTTGCTGCACTGGCCGGAGAGGTGGTGGAACTCCAGAAACAGTGTGGATCAGGATCCCTGAACTCCCCGGAGCCAGCAGGGGGGTCAGAGAGCCCAAAATGGGTAAAAAAAGTCATTTTTTTTGCCCATTTCGGGCTCCCTGACCCCCCTGCTGGCTGGGGGGATCAGGGGACCCGATCCACAGCTGCAGGGTGGCTGGGGAAGCCGATGGGGTAGCCCCCCATCAGCTTTCCAGCCACCCCACCCCTGCCTCCACAGCTGCAGGGTGGCTGGGAAGCCGAATGGGGAACCTCATTCAGCTTTCCAGCCACTCTGCTGCTACAAACGTCTGCATCAGATAATGCTAACAGATCGTTATCCGATTTTAGCGTTATACGATGCAGTCGTTGTCAGGAAAAGACCTGTTTCCTAATGCTTCCCAAGGCTTGAAATTGCTATTTTTCAGCTAGGCCTCATAAAAATCCTTTCCCATCTCTGTGTGTCTAACAATACTGTCACGAGAGGCTTGTTGACATTACAATGTTCTTGAGTTCCTATCTTTTTAGCGTGTTACATCTTTACATGGATGTAAACAACTATTGTTTTGAGAATATTTTTCTCTGTTACCTGATTGGCTAAGAGTAACCCACCTGACTGCAAATTCGCCATGTTTGCAGAGAAGTGAGTTAGTTCGCTTTTGTTTCTCAATGGATTAAGACCCTGGCTATGGAGTAGGATTTTCCTTTCTTTTCACAATGATTACTTAAAAAATCTAGTTTTACTGGACTGATACCTGTTATGACCCTCTAATCTGCATTTTTCTATGGACTTTGCTATCAATGAACCTGAAGAATAAAACAGCTGTTTCTCTTTGAAGATTGTTGTTTTTCTTTTCACACACACAAAAGGCAACTTGGCTGCATGCTACCTGAAGAAGAAGCCTCCCTTGTTCTGCTCTACTGCTAGAGCTCAGTAAGTTCTTTTTAAACGCGGCTCAGCTCTTCCGAAAGGTGAGGCAAGGGCTAAGTTCCAGTTAAATGGGATGTGTGCCCAGGAACTAAAGGGAGGAACCTTGTGACGGAATGGCTGATAGTCCAACAGTCGTTCTCCGTGGTATTACTGTATTGTGACACTGGAACAGTTGTTGTTGGTCATAAGTTTATTGAGCAGAACTTGGAAAGTTAGTTTTAAGAACAATGAATATAATGCAGGCTGATGCTGTCCACGGCAGAGCAGCTGACAGGATGGTTCCCGAGCATCAGTGCTCAGTTACGAATGCTTTTGGCATATCATATTCTCTCTTCTTAACAGTAACTCCTTCAGGATAGTAGCCACTATATTACTTCAACAGTAGTAAGTCCAGCATTTATGGAATCTGGAATTGAAACATTCTTCATATAAGGAAAATGTCTGAATGATCACGAGTTAAACCAGGACATATGTTACATATAGACTAGTCTACCAGATCAAGTAGGGCAGTGAATCACTGCAGGATCAAGCTACCTCTGGCTGTCCCTCAGTTCTGCTATCCTTCAGAGGCAGAATATCTCTGTATGTAATCTGCCTGCCTTTTTTTCTCTGTGTGTGTGAAAGAGCAAGGGGGGGGGGGAGAAGTAGTAACTCCCATTCTTCAACTCATCAACCATAGGACTGCTGCCCTATCACAAGGGATACCAGCCATGATTATGTGTTATCTCTTCAGGCAATAACATCTAAATCTACTTCTTGTATGGACTACTTTAGTGATGTCTCCAGGTCTAAGTGATCCCTTGGCAAAATCCCTGTATCTTCCTTTCTGCAGTGTGTTCTGACAGTTTTATTGGGGAGTAAATGGTATGACACTGAACAGTATGGTGCTTTTGATTCCACACAGATCAGTTGCTATTGGTTGCATAGACAGTATAATGCTACACCGGAATATTAATGAAGGCTCTAGAATAGGGTGGTCATCAGTGATGGGATGTAACAGGTTCACACCAGTTCACCAGAACCAGTGGTAACTTTTCCCAGCATTCCGGAGAACCAGTAGCAGCTTTTGGAGGGAACCACCTTCGGGGGCTTACCTTTTCACTGCGAATGCATGCCAAACACTTGGTGTGCATGCATGTCTACAGTGCTTAGCGTGTATGCATGGCCTCCTTGCTGTCTTCCCAAGCGGGGAGGAGGAAGAGAAGCTGCTAGCCTGAAGCTCCCTATAGCCTGCTCCCCAGGGTAAGTGACTCACCTTTGGATGTGGTGTGTCTGTGTGTATTTTAATGTGTATTTAATACTTTTACCTATATTGACGTACTACCACAGTTCCTAAAAAGGCCTGGCAACTGGCAGGCCTGGCTTGGGGTTTTTAAGCAAAGTCTTGGAGTTACCTCATCAATAAGCTACACCTGTGCTGTTCCAATTGCTGTTTCAATTGGAGAACCCTTAAGGAGGTACAGCTGTTTTACATTTACATTAAGGGATATTATCCTAGAGAACCAGTACGATGACCATATCCATCTTGCAACATGGTGCTGCCCAGGCACTTATACTAACAGGTAAGTGACGGGTTTGTGTTTGGGGTGGGTGGGTGGGTTGATTTATGTTTGGGATGGGTGGGTGTTTGGGGTGGGTGGGTGTATTTTAATGTAATTTTTATTTTATTCATTTAATTTATTTATTTAATTTATTTATTTAATTTATTTAGGGGTTTGTGTTGTGGGTGAGTGGGTGGGTGGGTTGAGGGGTGTGTGTGTGTGCTTATTTTTATTTTATTTTTTATTTTATTTATTTTATTTTATTTGGCCCTGCCCACGACGTCATGACGTTAGCTCCGCCCACACTCTGATGACATCACGGTGTGGTAGTAAAAATTTTGACATCCCACCACTGGTGGTCATGCCCAGAATCACCCAGTAATGCTGTTGCTGATGTTGTTCCCAAACAGTTACTTTCACATTATTTGTCTCTATACCACCATCTAAGATAGATGCATGGAAAAGAAGACAGGACCTTTATACCTTTTGTAATTGTGTAAAAAAGGAAGTCTGAGTAGAAGCAATTGTCAATTGGCCACTCTAGCTCCAATTCAATGCTGGCCATGAAAATGGCAGTACTGTGCAGAACAAAATGACAGTATAATCTTTATGAAGTTTTCAGTGTCATAGATGATAGATGGCTAACATACCACAAGGAGGATTTCCCATTATTAATGCTGCTCAGATCTCAGAAAATACTGTTTGTCAACATTCTTAAAAGAGAAAGCTTAGTGCTGCTCACATCACATTCATGGATAAGTTTGAAGTTCTTGCTCATATGGAAACCACCCACATGGACAACAACTTCCCCAAGGATTGTTTTCAATATGTCTGACCTAACTAACATACATACAAAATAAACTTGATGTAATTATTGAGAATTATGCTTCCAAATTGGGAAGCCAAAGATTTTATCTAGACTTCCATTCTTCTCATTATGCTTAATTAAATCACTCTTCTCATTTAATGAAGAAATGAAACTAGATAATAAAAAAGAAAATTCTGAAGACAGGCATTCCTTCCTAATGATTGGTAGCTTTTAATTATTACATTTCAAGTTATCTTACCCTTCCTTCTATTGCTCAAAAAAGCACCTATGTTCAGGTGCTTAAATATGCAAATATATTTAAATGTAATCAATTCATTATTCTTTTTAAAAGGCAGGTCAATTAATTAACTTTTTAAAAACACTCTAAATAGTTGACAACCAAGAAATAAATAAGATATAAACCCATTATAAATATGCAGTTTATTAGATCTAGGTTTTGGGTATGTCTAACAACCTCTACCTTCAATAGCCAGGCAGTAACTTCATATAAAGGTCACCTTTTTCACAGCATAAGGTTATCTTTCATAAAAGGCTTCAGAACTGCAGGTGTGCATAAGAAGGTCTGACACATAAGTGGCTATTTAATGAGATTTGAGGGAACAAACTTCTTAATAGGGACAGCTGAAACCAATAGATCTACAAGGTCATCCATGGAAGAAGGAACATTTCATAAAAAGAGAGATGTAGCTTTCCATTAAGGACAGGTGCTACACCAGATGCCAGAGGTAAATCTCCAGTCCTGAAGTCTTTCACAGCAAAAGTAAAAGGTCCATTAAAGCCAAATGTGTCTCTTGAACCATTCATTACACAAGTACATTAGTTGTAGTCAATTATTGACTTGCTGAATGACTGAGTTGTTCAAGGTTGCCTGGACAAAGCAACTGATGTTTACTTCTGAAAGCAAGGATGACAACAGTTGTAGCTATCCTTTATCTCTTCCTTCCAAAATGTGCACAGTAAGGGTCGTAAGAAGGGTACATCCAATTTTTTTTATCCTAAGTAACTATAGTAGATTTGGGAAATCAGTACTACACTGATTCATTGAGTCCACCTGTGTTGAAACTAATACAGTACCAGGATTTAGCTTAGAGTAAGCCTATGCACATCAACCCAGAAGTAGGCCCCACTAAATCCAGAAGAGTAGCGTGCCTTGGCGGGGCCCCGTATAAAAATCTTTTGGGGGCCCTTAGGAAGGGTAAAGATTTGTTTTGTTTACGCACGTTGGGGGCCCCCGTGACCCGGGGGCCCGTATAATTGATACGGCAGATACGGCGGTAGCTACGCCTCTGACTAAATCCAATAGGATTAAACACACCACAGTATAAAGATACAATGGAGGAAGACAGAACATGACAATGAAATTCAAAATTTGCAGGACTGGCCTGAGGCATTTTGGTCCTGGGGGAAATAAGGGGATGCCTCATTTGTCACAGCAAAATGAACTGGACCAGCAGTCAAACTGTTCTTCAGTACTAGTATTGGGACATCACTTTCCAATGCGCATGAAGGCAGTGGGTGGTGCAGAATATAGCTTTCTATTCCAATACTTGATCACCACCTCCCTCTTCCTCAGCCTGACTCACAGAAAGGGTGGCCTTAAAGTGCTAAAGATGAGAAAGATTGTATGGACAGCATATAGGTTTAATAGCTTACTCTCAGGAAGGACAACATGCTGTGCTAACTCTAAAGTGCCAATGTCCTGGTTAGAAGTTCTCAGGTAGTAAGAGAGTAGGTATACAGTTCCAGTTACTGGCTCTGTTAATATTTCAAGAGTAGATGTCTGTCTTCACAGTTGCTGTGCTGTTCATTCTCTAGTTACATGAAAGTGGCTATAGTAATCGATCAAGGTTCCAGTCATGTGGCTGGCTCTGCTTGAGAAGCACCCTGTTATATCACCACAATAGCTATTGAACAGGATAATGACCAATGTAGGCAACTTGCCATAAAAACAAAGAGAAAATGGTATTGCCTTGCTGGAAGAAAACAGAAAATTTAACTTCAATACAACTCATTCTTCATCAAAATATTGTTTGGGCTGAAACACAGAGACAGAGAGATAATAAATTCAGCACTATGAGCTCCTCACTGGGAAATCTTCAGTGTTCACCTATTGTGCAGGAAGAAAGCTGCTCCACTGCAAGGTTGGAGTTTTCTTCTTCAGTAAGAAATCTAGGGTGGAACAAGACCAATACTGGATTGGACATTTTTGTGGCTAAGCTTTTTCTCCAGGTGAGCCACATTTAGGTGTCTGTAGATGTGGGTCTATGGGACTGTGGTGGCTTAGTGGTTAAGATGCTTGACAACTTGACAACTGGAAGGTCGGGATGTCAACAGTTCAAGACCTGAGTGTTCCATGACAGAGTGGGCCCCAGGCTCTGCCCCAGCTCCTACCAATCTAGCAGTTTGAAAGCAAGAAATTGCAAGTAAATAAATAGGTACCACTTCATTTGAAAGGTAACAGCATTCCATACCCTCTATTGTCTAGATATGCTTACCACATGGTCATGGAAAAGTCTGCAGATGCAGACATTGATGGCTCTTTGGCTGTAAACAGAGATGAACACCACACCCTAGAGTCAGATTCAACTGGCTTTTAAGCAAGGGCAACCTTTACTTTTACCTAGATGTGGGCCTAACTGGGAAAACACCCAGAATTGATAAATATGAGATCTGTAGTCCAAGGAAAAACCTTAAAACTGTGTGTCAAAACAGACAATACAAGTCTAATAATAAATAACATCAACAATGAAATAATAATAATAAGATAATAAACACAAGCTTGTAGTGAATTAATATGAGGTACACTTAGAGCCTAATTGGACTAGATATTCAGTATATCTTTACATTTAAGATCAAAGTTTCTAAAAATACAGACAGCATCCACAAATAGGGCAGGTTTACTAAGTAGCTTGATTGTCTGACATTTTAAAGGGTGCTTTAATTCTTTCTTCTTCTGTTGCCTCCAGAAGAAAATTCCTCCCCTGAAATTTTTATTGTATCTTAAGAGGATTGTGGTGGCTTAAGTGGTTAAGATGCTGAATTTGAAGACTGGAAGATTGGAGTTTGATACTTGAGTACTGCATGACAGAGTGACCTCCTATCAATGTCCCAGCTCCTGCCAACCTAGCAGTTTGAAAGCAAGAAATTGCAAGTAGATAAATAGGTGCCAATCCCATGGGAAGGTAAACAGCGTTCCGTGCTCTCCAGTGTCTAGGCATGCCTGCCACATGTCCATGGAAATGTCTACAGATGCACACAGTGCTGAATCTCTGGCAGTAAACAGAGATGAACACTGAGCCCTAGAGTCAGATACAACTGACTTTTGAGCAAGGGTGTTCGTTACCTTTACCTAAGAGGAAAGATTTTCTTTATGACCGTAGCAGACAAGAACATTTAATATCTTAATGCTTGTTACAGTTCTGCTTATAATCACTTCACTGTCAACCTGTGGCTAATGCTGTTCTATTTTCATCTTTTAGAACAGGGGCAACTTTGGCATTACAGATGTTCAAAGTACAATACTCGCCATGCTTTACCATTGGTCATATTGGCTAGTAGTGAGGAAGTCGTAGGCTGGAATACCTGGAGAGCAATAAAAGCCTTCTCTCCTCTCTTAAAACCTGCATTTTGAATGCAGAGATACACTAACACTAATTAGCTTTTCAACCATTTGTAATTGATTGCTTATATGCCCTTAAATTGATTTTGACATACCCTTCTTGGGATTTTCCAGTTATCAGGTACTCTGAAATTGTTTACTGTTCCCTTCTTCTGAGGATATTCTGGGACTGTTTATGACATAAACAAAGCACAATGAGGCACTGAACTCCCAATTTATGTGCTCTAGCTTATTGAGTTATGAGCTCATACGTAACATGTACCAAATAAATATGCTAGACAGAAAACAGGAGTGAAAGAAAGTTATCTGAAACTTCACTCCTGGCACTATTCTGGCTGCACTCCATAGGCCACACAAGTTGGTCACTTAACATGTCATCAGAAAGGAGGACAGAAGAGGACACTGTTTTACATAATATTGGATTAGTTAATTTATATGTCTAATTTTTTTTTTATAATTTAAACAGACTTATAATCCATCTCACCTCACTGGGAAGGAATATGAATGAGTGACTTGTGTGCCAGCAGTGACTGTGATCCAGATGCTAATTGTGGGTGCCAACTGTGCAGCATCAAGGTCATCCTCCTGGACATCACCAAGGACATTACGGTTCTATAAATCAGATTTGTACTGAATAGTTCTTCTAAGAGAGGAACCCCTAAAAAAGGATGACTTTTTACTAGCCCCTCAAGACGAGAGCTGAAATCCCTAAAAGAGACTATGTGGCTATGCTGGGTTCCTGACAACCTAATCTCAGGAAGGTTTTGGGTTTGGGGAATGGACTATGTGGTTCACAGCTGGTCCCCTCCTACATTTTTCAAGGAAATACTCAAAGTAGGAAAGGGAGTTGCAGTGGTGGTATATTCTTTCTGACTGTACCAATCTGTAGTCAACTCAATGGGATTAATGCATGTGTTCACATCTTCTTATCTAGTTTCTCACTGTTTCTAGAATTTACTTGGACTATTTGAAAAATGATGAAGAAGATAAAGTTAATAACTACATTTACTTCCTTGTGCTGGAAAGTTGCTTCCCTGCTAAAAATAAAGTTATCATGTTTCTGAAAGCACTGATCCAAAGCAAGGTGAAATTATAATTGGCCATTAATGAGCCTATTTTGCTTCTGATGAGAAAAAAGTACATACATCGCTTAATATTCATGTATTTTGTTTTATTGTTGATAGCATTGTTTTGCGGCCTTATTCTTCCACATTCTAATTGATTTGCCTAGCAGTCAATTTTTCTCTGCTGCATTGGGATCCTAACCTCCACTCTTACTGCATGGCAATTACTCCATTAATTTGTCTGGACCTTCTGCTAAAAGCTTTTTAATTTATCCAGCATGTTGATAGAGGTGTTTTCATTTGAACCTTCTCCAGAACAATGACTCAAAGGCAGAGAGAACTCTTTTTAATTATGTTTACAAGGTCCATTTCTGCATGAAGGGTATGTGTTGGTTGCTCTATTCACATATTTACTTGCATTGAAAGGGACATGCCCTTTGCCTTCAAAAATTGGTCTAATTGAAAAGTGGGTTTGGAAATTCTTTAAATCAATTAACAATCTGCAAGCAACCTTGCTTGTTCATTAGGTCCCCCACCTCCATTGCACCTCTAGCTGATATCCCATACAAGATAGAAGCATCTGATTCACATAAAGCGAAACTGCCAATCCAAAACAGCCTGCTTCAGGAGCACTCAGGAGGAATACAAAGCAAAATGTGAATTAGAACATACATGGACAAAATTCTTCAGGGAAGAACTCCACACACATGAGACACCATGGAAGGCTATCCTTTGTGAGATTGATTTCATATCCAGTACACAACCAGTTCCATGAATGTCTATCCCCTGGGGGTATAAAGAACAGCTTGCAAGATTTGGCCTCCAGTACATAGTTCTTCAACAGGATTCTAGCCATAGGTTCCTATCCTGTTCGCACTCTTTTTTTATTGTTAGAAGTGCACAAAATGGGAGAACAGCTATGAAAGGAGGCACACAAAGGCAGCGGAGAACTCTGGGGAAAATTTCAAAATCAGGTTGATTTGCTACTTCCTACCAACATCTCACTTAGGCTTGGATCTGAAATATCCTTGTTTGGATTAATTTACTGAAGCTTCAGATGGCTTCCCTGTTGATTGTAATGAAGAAATCAATGAATTGCCAGTACTTTTTTATTGTCAAAATGTTGTAAGTGTAACATCCATCCCTAGGAGGATGAATTTGTTTGTTTGTTCAAATTTATATTTTTGAAATATTATGAATGTGGCCAGATTTCAGACAGGTAAAGGGACTGTATGAGAAGCCTTTGAAGATAATTTGCATATGTGCGTCCACACACACACAGTGATACCATGGATAACGTTTGCATCTCATAACGTTTGCATCGGATAACACTGGAGAAATTGAGGCAAACATTTGCATCAAATAATGTTATGTTAACGTTATCCAATGCATCAGATAACAACGATCTCTGATTATTATTAAATTATATTTATATGCCCCTCTACTCACCTCACTGAGGCGACTCAGAGGGGCTCACATAACATAAACAAAATATACAGTATCACAATCTCAAATATAAATACAGCATAATATAAAAATATAACAACAGATGCAGCACAGATAATACAATCAATAAATTTTACATAAAAGAAAAAACAATACAATAAAATACAGTGTAAAAATACAATACAGTCAAGAGAGACAGCAAGGTCTTTATGGCTGGGCTAGCTGGTCCACACAGCTGGCCCTCATTCCCCCTCTCCAACAGGCAGGGAGAGTTCTGTGATGTTCCTGGGGTGGTTATGAAGGCAGCAACAGCAGTAGCAGCAGCAAGGTCTTTATGGCTGGGCTAGCTGGTCCACACAGCTGGCCCTCATTCCCCCTCATTCCTGATGCATGTGTTTGCCTCAAATTCCCTGAGGCGTGGCTGTGACTCACCAGTTTGTCTTGGGAGAAAGGGAGGGGGCTGCCTCCAAGATGGAGGGCACCAGGAGCTCAGCACACAGTAACGTCAGAAGGAACAACTGAAGCAAAGAGCATTCCACATCCTTTTGCAGATTCAAAAATGTTGCTCATCCCTCCTGAATATTCTGATTAGATGCTAACAGCTTCATTCAGATGAGAACAAGACAAGGTGTGAAAGAGTGCTGAAAGGTTACATGAAAGAAAGAACTACTACTAGTGATAGTAGTAGTAAGGGTTGAAAAAACATCTGAGTGTGATTGACATTGATAAGATCATAATAGAGGAGTTTTAGAGAGTAGCATTACTAAGTACCAGCTACGTTATCAGGCAATACTTCGTTTACTCTTAGGTCCAGGGTTAGGACCCGAGCAGTTGGGTTCCAAAACTCCAAGCGTGTGGTGGACTGTGTACACCAATGATGATAATAATTTGGTGCGACACTTTTCACAATTTTCAAGGTATAGAGCAGTGGTTCCCAATGTGGGACTTCAATTCCCAGAAGCCTAAGTCAGTACATTGGATGATCAATGACTTGGGAAATTGACTTAGGCTTTGGGGAGTTGAAGTAAAAAAAAAAAGTTTGGGAAACACTGGTGTAGAGTAATCAGATGTGATCAGTGGTGGGATGTCAAAAATTTTCCTAACCCACTGTGATGTCATCACAGTGTGGGCGGAGCTAATGTCATGATGTCATGACATCATGGGCAGCGCCAAATGAAAAATAAAAAATGAAATGAAATAAAAATAAGTACACACACACACACCTCTCAAACCACCCACCCACCCACCCACCAACAACACAAACCCCTAAATAAATTAAATAAATAAATAAATAAATAAATAAATAAAATGACAATTACATTAAAATACACCCACCCACCCAAACACCCACCCCAAACATAAATCGACCCACCCACCCACCAACCCCAAACACAAACCCGTCACTTACCTGTTAGTATAAGTGCCTGGGCAGCACCATGTTGCAAGATGGATATGGTCATCATACTGGTTCTCTAGGATAATATCCCTTAATGTAAATGTAAAACAGCTATACCTCCTTAAGGGTTCTCCAATTGGAACAGCAATTGGAACAGCACAGGTGTAGCTTATTGATGAGGTAACTCCAAGACTTTGCTTAAAAACCCCAAGCGAGGCTGCAAGGCCTGTCAGCTGCCAGGCCTTTTTAGGAACTGTGGTAGTACGTCAATATAGGTAAAGGTATTAAATACACATTAAAATACACACAGACACACCACATCCAAAGGTGAGTCACTTACCCTGGGGAGCAGGCTATAGGGAGCTTCAGGCTAGCAGCTTCTCTTCTTCCTCCCCGCTTGGGAGGACAGCAAGGAGGACGTGCATATGCGCCAAGCACTGTAGGCGTGCATGCACACCAAGTGTATAGCACACATGTGCAGTGGGGGAACCAGTGAAAAGGTAAGCCCCGAAGGTGGTTCCCTCCAAAAGCTGCTACCGGTTCTCCGGGACACTGGGGAAAGTTACTACCAGTTCTGGCAAACTGGTGTGAACCTGTTACATCCCATCACTTGATATGATCTACCATTCCTTAAAGAACACTATTGGTATTTAGTGTGGTGTATTGGATAGAATGGCAGGCTAGGACCCAGGAAGCCAGGGTTCAACTCTCACCAGGAAAGTAGAACTAGTAAAATCATTCCTTAAATATCTTACTTATTCCAAAAGTTTATTAGGATTAGTTTCAGTCAGCTCCAACTTGACGGCATGTGACTAACTAAAGACCATTACTCCCCCCCCCCCGCACTCCGCCAAAGCCTTGCTGTCTCAACAGATCAGTGATTTAGATATCTGGTTGGGAGTTCAATTCCCCACTATGCCTCTTGGGAGAAGAGCCAGACTATTTTATTTATTTATTTATTTATTTATTTATTTATTTATTCATTCAATTCATTTCATTTGTACCTGGCCCTCCTCTGAAGATT
Source organism: Furcifer pardalis (assembly GCA_030440675.1). Taxonomy (NCBI): domain Eukaryota; kingdom Metazoa; phylum Chordata; class Lepidosauria; order Squamata; family Chamaeleonidae; genus Furcifer; species Furcifer pardalis. The sequence goes on along the minus strand of CP126894.1, from coordinate 44,884,776 downwards.
CAGGACAGCTTAACAACTAAAAACAATTAAAACACATACATAAAAATTAAAATTCAGTTAAAAAACACTGAGAAGAGAGGTGGAATATTTAAAAGAGCCAGGTGACCGAGTTGGCCGTCAGGCCCACTCACCACACATGCCCCACCAGCCAGGTCTTCACTCCTTTCCTAAAGGGCAGCAACTCCATCTGGAGATGTAACTCCATTGGCAGGAGGTTCCATAGGGCCGGAGCAGACACAGAAAAGGCCCTCCTTCTCATGCTAGAGAGATGAGCCTCTCTAGCTGAAGGTCCACTCTAGTGGGACGGACAGATGTTCTCAGGGTGATGCTATGTGGCTTTTGGATAAGCAGTACATTCCCAGGGCAACCCTGTGAAATAGAGTCTTCTTTTTATTTGTTTATTTCTTTGCCTAGAACATCCTGAAAAGAGTCACCATAAGTTGCTGTTGTCATTAGAATGACTCAGTTATTTCAACAGTTGGTTGTAGATGATTTACACATCTTGTAGCAGATAGTCATCTACCTCTTGGTACACTCTTGTTTGTCATTGGTCTTCTTAAAACAGTATGCCCAAAATGGATACAGCGTTCCCAATGCAACAGAACAGAATGGAGCACTTACTTTTTGCAGAGCTCAGAGAAGTTACCTTTAGGATCAGAATTCCCAGAATCCTCCCAGACAGAATCCCAGTGGATTCTATACTCCTGTTTATTCCTCATAGGATACCAGCCAGTAACCTGTTGATCAGTAGCAGTGAAATCCTATTTTATGTGCAGAATATTCCATATTTGATCCCTGACATCTCCAAGGAAGGTTGGAATATGAAGGAGCCCTGATAGACAATATAGAAAACACTGAACTATGGAGATCAATATTGTGAATTTAAGTAAGAGAAAATGTTTAGTATACTGTATTTCCCTTTCCTGTTCTCTACATTACATATCCAGGTACTGTAGCTTACAAAATTTTGGCAAAAATAACAAAATCTTAGTAAGTATGTTGATAAGGATTTTGTACAACAGATTCATTTCATTTTCCAACACATTTTTCTGATCTGCATTTTCCCAACATATGGGACTTCATTTGTATTTGATTTACAACAAAACCAAAAATGATTGAATAAGACACTGGCAAAATTAAGCACTATGAATGGAGATACTGAAAATCTCAACGGAGCAGCAGAGATATCCTTTTTCTTCCTTCCCCTGACACCCCTTCCCAAAACACATAGCATGCTGAAGTTATCAGACCATATCAAGCTTTGGGGACATTAAATGTCAAGAGAGCAGACATACTATAGAAAGCTGATGGAGGCTCCTGCGAACCTTTACTATCAAATGTTCTCCTGTATAATATTGGGCGGCAACATCAATCTCAGGAAAGCTGCAACAAATGTCAGAGAAAACCTTATACTGTATACTGATTAAAGTTGCAGATAAAAGTGGAGGCCCGAATCAAAGCTGCCACACTCTTTCACACGGAAACCCCACTGCAACAATCACAATTTCTTACTTATCAAAAAATAGAATCAGCCACACAGAACTCAAAAAAGTTTCACATTTTTTGGCATTATCAAGTAGGGCTTGTATTGCGGGGTGACAGAAGTTATTTTTCTTCACCAAGAGTGCAGTCGAATCTTACTTTGAAAAAGGCAGTGGAGGAGATATCAGTATTTACTTGAGATTAGATCAATTGCTGTGAGGCAGCAATTTCGACTTCAGATTTTATGTGAGGGGCAACACATTGTTTGGGACTTCCTTTCTTAGTACCTGAATTTAAGCAGGAAAGCTCTGAAATATTCCCTGTGACTTACACTTTTAAGTGGCTTGGGGATCAAACCTGTTTCTAAAGAGCTGAACCAAACCCTTGTTGTTGTTCAGTCGCACAGTCGATTTGAACCCTTTGAGACCCCATGGACCACTGTCCGCCAGGCACTCCTGTCCTCCACAATCCTACTCAACTCACTCAGCTCTGTGCCCATTGTGTCCACAATACCATCTAGCCATCTCATTTTTGGCCAGCCCCTTCTTCTTTTGCCCTCGACCTTTCCAATCACTACAAATAAAAAAACAGTGTTCAGTAATTATATAAAAATGTAGGATTTTCAAAACAGTTTCACTCTGCCTGGTCACTGACCCACTAGGCCAGTGATGGTGAACCTTGGCACTCCAGCTGTTCTTGAACTTCAATTCCCAGAAGCCCTGATCAGCAGGAGTCAAGCTACATGTGAAGAAAAATTCATATTCCCTACAGATAATGGGATTTCTTCAGAGATGTGTGCTTCAACAGTTTAATTTACAAAGTAAGTCCCATTTACATCTGAATGACAGATTAGCACAGTTAAATGAAAGATAAGGGGATGCAGAAAGGATGTGCCATTGACATTTAACAGCACACTGCAAATGTAGACCCGTCTATAGGAAAATAGGTCTCATGTAAGCTCTCTTCAGACATTATTAACCCTGGTTTAATCAAAATGCCCAACCCCATGGGAGCACATGTTGGAACGGGATATGTCTGAAAAGGAGAGGCTCCTGTTTGCAAAGAGGCTCTCAAAGCAAGCAAGAATGCTAGAAAACTGGCCCTCCAGTAGAACAAGAAATTCTTCAAGCTTGTTTCTTTCTAAGCTCTTTTATAAAGACAACAATGATGGAAAAGGTGAAACCATTTATAAAACATTGTTTGGCAACTAAAGTGTGCAAAAGAGGGAAATTATTTATTTATTTATTTATTTTTGTCTAAAATACTGGAGATGCAGGTGGTCCTCCCAAGGTACAGCAATGGATGATAATGTTCTTCAAATCATGAGGCATTACTTATCCCAGGCTAAGGCCTTCTCTTCTTCACAACCTGATTCCTCAGTGGGGCTCAGATTCGGTGGGGCTAGTGGACTTTAGTATGTTTCCAAACCTTTTACTAACACTCCATGTAGCTACCTTTTTTTCTACACCCCCCATCCACAACAGAGTTTTGTGTTCTAAGGAAGAAAGAATGTAACAGAAGCAGAGATGAAACATGGGAAGACTACAAATTGAGAATGTCATCAACTGGACCACCCATAAGTATCTGTGAATGAGGAAACCTAATTGCACAGTAAAAGTCTTGTCTGGAAACAATGCTATGCCATTAAATGTGTGCGTGCAAGAGAGAGTACAAGATTGCAGTGGAAAGCACCGCAAGCTCCAAAGTAAGTAATTTTTATGTCTTACATGCCAGAGACCTGAATCCAATGCAAACTTATAGACTCCCTTGCTCAATAAGTATATAGAAATGAGTTTAGTTGGATGTCTTATAGTCCTACTGGTGAGCTGGAGGTACCCTACACAATCTATTTAGATTGTGAAATGTAGGAAAGATTCATAATGTGTTCAACAGAAGATATGAAGAATCTAAGATGTCTATGTGACCTCTTTGAGGGCAGTTCTCAATTTGAAAGCTTAACAGAGGGCATTCCTCTTTTTCAAAATATCCTTTTTTGAAGGGATGTTCAATCAAATTGTGATTTAAAGATGAAGAGGAACCTAGAAGTTGGTTATTTATGTCTAACACATGGATGTTCAACAGACTCAAGTGGTGATAAGTGCTGTGAATGTGTTTACATTATTTTAAACACCCTTCTAATTCTGTATCTGCTCATATAAGTTGAAAATCTAATTTCATATAGACTGTCATTCCCCTTTCTTTCTTATTTTTGAGTTGCTGACAGGCAAATGGGCATCCTAAAAGAACACCAGAAGTGAAGCCAATGGGGATGAAAACCTGGGAGAGGAATACATCTCTCACATTGACCCAGTTTTCATGGGGAAGTGGGAGTCATGCTTACATAGGCCTCTAAATCTATGGCTCTTTAGTACATAATAAGAAGTTCAAGGAGATATATTATGCTTCATACTCTGAATCTGTTAAGCCTCTGTGGCATTTGTAATGAATTATAAACATTTCTAACAGAAATAACACCCAATGAAATAAGGAATAAGTTCATTTTTATTTTGGTCATTAAAAACCCAATAAAATTCTTGTCTCAAATTGACTAATGGAAGGGAATTGAGTTTTCCTTTTTAAAGGATTTTCTTTTTTATTCCTCTTTGACATCCCTATGCTAAGTTAAACAAAATCAAATGTAATATGTTACCCGACATCAAACAAGGCAAGGCTGAATAAATCAGTTTGATGCATTGTGTAGAGTTAAAATTCAATAAGGTGGATTTATATAAAAATCCATAGATTCAGCATAAGCTCACATAGCAACTCCAATGAAGTCTAAAAGAGGTATGAGGTGTGAAAAATACCAGAAAAGCTAATGAACAAAAAAGTGTTGAAATATTTTTAAAAAATATAAAAGAAAGCAAGCAGAAGAAGAATTTTAGTAAGAAATAATGGGGGAGAAAAAGAACATGGAGTATGTTACCATTAGATGAAGAATGGATAGTAATTCTGCACTTATAATTTAAGGTGAACATTATGTTTGTGAAAAAATCTAACTCCACTCTATTTCTGACTTATCATCTTGGCATGGCAAAGCACTTCAAAGTTTTTTTAGTCTCTTGGCTGAGGCCAAGATTGCCAATGGTTCTCACCTTACATTTGTTTTTCACAGTTTCTGCAAAATATAATTTATGAATACTTGCCGTTAAGAATCATTTCTCTTTGCAAAGCTGTGGACACACCTAGATGAAGCAATTCAGGACAAGCTAATTGACCTGAAGGACACATCCCAGCCCAACCAATATAACTATTTTCATGCAATGAGGTTATCATTTTCCAATACAGTAAAACCTCCATGTATGAAATTAATTTGTTCCTCAAAGTTTCTCGTATCTTGAAACATTCATATCTTGAAATGTGGTTTCCCAGAGGAATGCACTGAAATGCAAAAAATCCATTCCAGAGCTCAGAAAAAAACCAATATATATTTATTATTTATTTATTATTTATTTATTTAGATTTATATCGCCGGCCACTCGCCATGGCGCCTCAGGGCGGCTTACAGTCAGAAAAAAAACAACACAGCACAAACAGCTGAAGTCCATTCCTCCTCCCGGCCAGAGGACACTAATCCTATCCCTCTCTGGGCAAGTAGAGCCCAGGATTAGAAAGTGGAAGCTTTCATCTAAAAACCTTAAAACTGTTAAAATTTAAAATTAAAATCTAAAAAAGTTTTAAAATAGATTAAAAACATACTGAATGTTCCCAGAGGAATGCACTTATTGCTTATCAGTGCATTCCTCTGGGAAACCACATTTTGAGATATGAATCGAATTAATTTCATATCTTGAGGTTTTACTGTATTAGAAAATGATAACCTCATTGCATGAAAATAGTTGCATTGGTTGGGCTGGGATGTGTCCTTCAGGTCAGTTAGCTTGTTCTGAATTGCTTCTGTTCAAAACTCTTCCCAAAGTGCACTTTGGAATTTTTCTCTGCATTTTGGCGACTTTATAAAGAGATTTGAACAGATAAAAGACATTTATTTGGCTTTTTTCTGAGCTATGGAACTTATTATTTTGGTTTTCAATGTATATTCGGCACATTTCCAACAGCAGCCAGCTCTGAAAATTGCCAACTCAGTACCCAACTATCAGCTGTTGAGGGGTCAGAGGAATTTTCAGCACTTCCTCGTTACAAGGAAAGCTTCTGGCAGTGACAAAACGCAACAAAATATTCCAATAACAAAGCAGAAATGCTCCAAACACCCTCCCACCACCATGGGAAGTGTTGGAAGACAAAAAAAAAAAGGTACAGTATCTTGAAAAAAAATTCTTATCTCAAAGCAATTTTCCCCAAGATTTTCTTTTGTATCATGAGTTTTTCATAGGTTGAGCCATTTATAACTTGAGGCTTTACTGTATTGTCCATTTAACAGAAAAGTGCACATCTTCAAAAATGTGCACAATTTTCTCCTCCTCCAAGGCAGCCATCTCAGGGTGACTTACACTGAGGAGTTTTTCTGTATTTTCTTGTCTCCTATCTCTGAAAATCATTTAAGTAAGGAACAGCCACGTTAAACAAGTTGTTGTAACTACATCTAACATAATTAGGGATAAAGCTGTACAGTGCAAAGCAGAAGCTGCTTAATAGTGCAAACCAGAAGAGTAGCGTGCCTTGGCGGGGCCCCGTATAAAAATTTGTTTGGGGGCCCTTAGGAAGGGTAAATATTTGTTTTGCTTACGCACGTTGGGGGCCCCCATCGCCCGGGGGCCCCGTATAATTGATACGGCAGATACGGCGGTAGCTACGCCTCTGGTGCAAACCCATTGTTACCTGAAAAATTGTTACCTTTTAAATTTAAGGGAACGTTCCACAGGCAGGGTTGAAGCAGGAACCAAAAGACCACATGAATATGATGAGCCCCTAACTAAGAAAGGAGCCAGAGACAGTAGCTTGTCGCTAATTAGAGAATTTAACTTAGAAAATAAGAAAACAAAAGGCAAAATTAAGCATTGGATAGAGAAAGAAAAACAAGAACTGTGAAGCAAATGAATATCCTCCATAACACATGGCCTATATGCTATGAAAATTGTCACCACAGGCCAGAAAGGGTTCTGCACCAGGGAGTGGCTGCATGCAGCTTTTCTGTGCGTTCAAAATGGAGAAGGGGCTTATACAAACACCATTGCTTCAAGGCATCACATGGAAGAGGAGAAGTCCACCCCCAGATTATGGTTGGTCCAGGATGTCACATGGAGAGCCGGGAGGAGTTTTGCTATGTGGTCAGCTTGGAGGCTGCTGATGAGAGGAGTTGAGGTCAGCTACAAGAGTCCATATATGGTGCTTTCCCCAAAACACTCTATTGATTGGAGCTCTTCCTGAAAGAAGTCCAGGCCAACTTCCTGTTTGTCATCCTTCTTTGCAACACAGTTGCAGACAGCTTTAACAAAGAATTTCCTGGTGGAAGTAGTTACCTATTGTTCTCATCTGGTCTCTAACTGAAGTAATATCTCTGGTTTTAATTCCTTCCAAGTCATGAAGCAAATTTAAATGTTAGCTTTATGCAGAGCAAGAGAAATACTAAAAAGAACCTTCACTACATTTCATCAAAGCATGTAGCCCCGTTCAGCCCCATGCACACAGGTTAATCCCTGGCCCCCAAGACAATAGGAGTAGGCTTTAAAGCAAATAGACCCAGGACAACTCTGAGATGCTGTAGTAATGAACAGGAAATAAGGATATTCTAATTGAACAGTGTACATGAAACAATTTTTATTAATTTATTTGACATCCTAGGTATAACTGCAATGAAATAGAGTGAAAGGGTTAAGTCTGGTGTGTCTCCCTGGCAGAAGGAAAAACTATTTTTTTCTGCTTAAATCCAGACCGGGGGGGGGGTTGCCCCCATCCATGCTCTTTTTAAACAGCAGTTTGTAACTCAGGAAACACTTCTGAATATCTTTAAAAGAAAGGTTGGTATGAACTACAACTCACAGAATCTTAAGAGTTGTCATACAGAAAAACAGGAAGTTTTCTAAACACTGATAATAATAATTTCATGTCAGAAATTATTCTGGGTTGAAAGGATTTGTAATGTAAAGTTGGTATAATAGTCAAGCTTTTGAACTTGAAAGTATTTCTCTTCTACTCCCTCCCACTATATCATTCAATAAGCCTCTAATCAACAGTTATGTCTGACCAAGGTCATTTCTGAATTGGAGCATATCCATGGGCGCATTACCATCAGGCTGCTTCAGGAGCCACCTGGCTTGTCAGAGGTCATTAGCAGCTTCAATTATGACATGACAGAGAGTGACATGTCAATGACCTTCTTGTCCCAGGGCATATTGTTCACCTGCCGTCTGGGTCAACTCAGCTTTCCACAGAATTGTTTAAAAATCTTCTCAAGGTGCCCTGTGGCAATACTCTCATTGATCCAATAGAGCTAAGTATCACCTCTGGGCTCCATGTCCGTGTTATGTCTTGAGTAAGATTCCGCATTACAGTGAAATAGTATACTTTCTGTATGATGGGCTGAATAAAAACGAGGAAGTACAGTTATACCTCGCTTAAAGAGCATAATGCGTTCCACAGGATTGCTCTTTAAGCGAGTTTGCTCTTTAAGCGACACACCATTGTAAATGACCAATTGCGGGGGGGGGGGGATTGCGAACCCCAATTTATTTGTTAAGCGAGTTTTTGGTTGGTTTTATTTGTTAAGTGAAGCAAACAGTCAGAGAAAATTCTGCTCTTTAAGCGAGTTTCTCTTTAAGCGAGGCGCTCTTTATGCGAGGTTTGACTGTACACAGAAGTTCCAGTTTCTAGTTTTCATGACAGGTTGATGGCTCATGCCTTAAGCACTATTTTTTGTCTGGCACATATGCTAGAGTGTGTGGATCAGGCCTGTAATGCAGTAAAGAAAATGTAGTTCATGCCCTCCAGCAGTTTTCAGGAAGAATCAGGAAAGGAATAGATATCTTAATTTTGATGAGGCTTACAACTGGTCAGGATCAAACTCGCATCAACAGTTTTGGCTGTAGTACAACAATTTAACCACTGTGTCACCTGAACAAGATAAGATATGGACACCAACTTACATGAACTAGGTATATAAATAATTGTGGTACATTAGATAATCATATAATTGTATATAATAACTATATGCCATCAAGTCAGTCCTGATTTATTGAAATCCCTCAAGAGTTTTCTATATATAAATACTAAGAAGTATCTTACTAATCCCTTGGTCCAGTGGTGGTATGGAATGATGTGGCTTGCACAAACCCACACATATGGAAGGGCATATAATCCAATTAATTACATATACATGCATCCTTTTCCCGGAGGCACAGTGAAAATTCAGACTCCCAGACCCTGGCCCTCGGGATACAAGCACACATACCAACTAAGCCAGGGGTTAGCAACCTACGGCCCACAACGCCAAATCAACCGGTCTGTACCCTCACTCCAGCTGCCACTGGAATCAGCCGCAGATGCCTTTATGGCAGCCATAAATGGTGGGGGACCACCAGTCCAACCCCCTCAACTGTCTGAGGGAGTGTGACCCGGACCCAACTTAAAAAGGATGGCGACCCCTGAACTAAGCTGTTACCAGTTTGACTTATTCATACTATTAATATCCTACATTAATATATTTGTGTTGCCCTATATGCTACATAGCTTGGGAGGATCAAGGTCTAAGTAAGTCTAATATATTTGCAGTGGTAATAGTGGTATAACAGTATAACAACATAGCAACAACAGTAAGCATGATAACTCTCCATCTGTTTATGGAACTTTCCATTTAATAAGCTTTGCCTAGACCAGTATGGACCCATGGAAATAATCCTTCAAAGAAGATCTTAAGGTAGCTATAGGTATATGTGGGAAGAAGATAACTAGCTTTGCTCCATTTAGAGCAGTGTTTCCCAATCTTTGGTTTTTGGACTTCAATTCCCAGAAGCCTAAGTCAGTACATTGGCTGATCAGTGCTTTAGGGAATTGAAGTCCAAAAACCAGAGGTTGGGGAACATTGATCTAGACCCTTAAAGCTGTGGTAGGCATGCTAGCATACTACTCCACTGGTGATATTTCTGCCTCCTGCAGTACCCTTCTCTCTCTCTCTCTCTCTTTTGGTCCATGCCCAAGCCCATTTAATCACCTCTTGCATGACAATGTGGCTCTTGGGCTTTTAGCAAATCTGAAAAACTAACCTAGCCCCAGTGATATCACCCTACCATACTTTAAAGCAGGGATCCTCAACCTATGGCCTGTGGGCTGGATTCAGCCCATGGCACCAGATCATCTGGCCCGCATTGAAGTCCAAAAATGAAAGTTTAGGGAACACTGTTGTACATGCAATGAGAACCTGGTCATTTAAGCAATATATCTGATTTTGGAAGCTAAGAGAAGCTGTGCATATTTGACCACCATCGAAGAATATCAGAGATTTGTAGGTGCATTTAGAAAAAAATGCTGCTTGAAACCCAGAGAATTGCTTCCAGTCAGAGTTGACAGTACTAAGCAACATAGACCAATGGTGTGACTCAGTGTTGGATAACCTTGCTCTGTTCTGAAATGTGACTCTTTCTGTTACAGGCCGAATTTTGCTCAAATGTGCAAATGAACCACCCACTAATTATATGGCAATCTTGTATGCATTGGGGCTGAATATATTGACTTACATCCAACTTGTTATTGTACTCAGGCACTGACTTTGGAAACTCATTGCCTCACTTGACAAAAAGGAAATATCGAAACAAAGCAAAAGTAAAAACAATAACAGAAACAAAAGAAGACAATAATGTTGTGGCACCTTAAAGTATAACTGCTATATTTTGATACGAGTTTTTGTGGATGGAGCCCACCTCCTCAAACATTAAAATATAGCAGTTAATCTTCAAGGTGCCGCAATGCTATTGCATTCTTCTTCTATTTTTGCTTTTCTTTTTGTTTTTGTTTCTTGTTGAAAAGTACATGAAGGGGAAAAATACAGCTGGAGTTTATCCATATATTGGCACTCCCTGGCTTATTTATGAAATGTGAAATAATGCTGCTGGAATGCAGACTTTTTGGACTGAAACATTGCTGAGACTCACCACTGAGAAGCTTCCAGAACAGTCAGAGAGGAAGATCCATCAAGTGCCAAAAGTTTCAAAAGATTAATTTCAGCCAAACAGGAGGAGGTGGGGGAACTTTTCATATTCATTTTGCTGTTTCTGTGTGAAGAATGAAAAAGCTGAATGCCCTACTTTTATGATTATTTCTCCTGTCCCAGGTCTGATTAATTTTAGTTAAAAGCAGGGGAGGAGGGGGATGATGCCTAAAAAAGAATGTCATTTTTGGTAGTTTATCTTACGGACTAATGACTTTTGTGGCCTAGCACCTACAGAAATATTGAGGTAAACAAATGAACATCTTCTCTACAATTTCTGATTAATGTCAACCATCAGGTGTTTTGAATAAAATCTCATTAGTGTTTTGATTCCTTTCAAACACTGCTTCATTACCATGCAAATGGAATGGGACCTTGTTCCCATCCTGGCTAATTGCCACCAAAGACATATTACTAAGAATCACATTTCTTTACAATGGACACCTGTGCAGCCTAATCAAAGACAGGTAGTCTCATCTTTGCTCATGATATATTATAGGCAAAAGATCACGTGTGCTGGACATTTTCTTCTCCTGTTATGTTTTTAATTCTCTTTACTTGTTGTCCCAAACTACATCCTCAAACCTTTCAAAAGTGTAACCAAAACTGTCTCAGTGCAAGTGCCAAGGAAAAACTTATCTGTATATTCAAGCAAGGGTCTTATGGAGTAACGGAGCAACTCCTTTGTATGCTCCAGCTCCAGCAATCCTTGTTCTGAGTGTATTGTGGATGGAGCCAGTAAATCTACACATTCTCCAGTTTTGTCAATATATAGTTGTTACAGTCTCAGTCTATATCAGGAGGAGCCACAGAGAGCCAACAGTCCATCACCCTCAATGACCCCCAACCCTGGAGTTCCTAATCTCAAGTTCCCCTATAGCAGGGATCTGCAAACTTGGCTCTCCAGATGTTTTTGGACTTCAGTTCCCAGAAGTCCTGATCAGCAGGCATACTGACTTGGGCTTCTGGTAATTGAAGTCCAAGAACATCTGGAGAGCCAAGTTTGCAGATCCCTGCCCTATAGAGTCAGGTCCATGTAGGTGCTATTAGGGATGGCCTTTCCTGAAGAAGGAGAAGCTTCTAGATGGAAGAATTGACAATTGGGGTGGAGGAGCTAGTGCCATGAGAGTTAAAGGAAATATAAGGGAACTTGGAGGAAGTTTAGAGGGAGGTAGAGATAGGGGAGGTTTGGGAGGAGGCACACAACAGATGGCAGGAAGTGGTGAACAAGAAGCCAGTTGAAGACAACTATGGCATGGAAGAAGAGCTGGAGGAGGACCACTCACTGCTACCAGGCTAGACCTATGTGTAAAAAGAGGACACTTGGAAAGGTGTGTGGGCCCAGCTGTGGTTCCCTATCAAGGAAGATCCAAAGTAGGCAAAGTTGTACAAGGCATCTAAACCTCCATATTGAAGAGATTGTAAGCAGCAGGAGATGGATCAGCATTATTGGGTTCAGCAGGAGGGTGGAGAACTGAGAACCTAACCTGCTGTCAGGAGACCTACAGGTACTCGTTTTATTGCCACATGCCCTCATTGCAACCAGGACATTACTCTGATGAAAAACTGGGAGACTTTGGAATATGACACAGTGAACAAGGCTCCAAAAGCATTTGTACCAGAAGAGATGGTGAAGGAAACTGCCCTAATGAATAACTTGTTTCATGTTTCCTAATGGCCATGTTTGCAATGAAGTTTGTTGCAGAGCACATGGGTCTTGAAACTTGTGTCAGGGAAGATGGAGTATGGCAGGTGGGTTCACAATTTACTAAACAGTACTTTCTACCAGGGAATCACCCTTTAAAATTTAACCAGATATTCTCATGAGCTACTAGCATTATTCTGGGTCTTTCTCGAATTTATCCCTAAACTACAAGACTATCTCAGTGATGGCAAACCTTGGCACTCCAGATGTTCTTGGACTTCAATTACCAGAAGCCCATCAGCACTCCTGCTGATCAGAGCTTCTGATAATTGAAGTTCAAGAACACATAGAGTGCCAAGGTTCACCATCACTGCTCTATCTTGATGAAACATGTTTCTGAAGGGCCTGTTGCTTGAAATTGCCCCACAGCCCTAGGCTGCTGTTACAAGCACATGACAATGGAACTGCCTAACCCTGATCTCTCCATAAGCCCTTTTCTCACACAGAAAATCACAAATTGGAATAGGAAAGATAAGTTCTAGAGACTCTCTGCACAGCAAGAACATGCAAAATCAGGTTTCTAGCTTGTGCGAATTGCCGCCACTAGAGCATGAATCTTTTCATCTTAGGATTGTCTGCTTAAGAAAGGTTATGAGGGAAGGTGAAAGTAGTGTGCATCTGAAAGGAGAAGCCTTTTGTCAGCAGCAATCCCCTACAGATGATGAGGATGAGGATGATGAGGATGTCATCATTCTTGCTGTGCAGGCAGACCATACCCAAAAGGATTTTAGCCTACATTAGGGTGTCCATATTGCCTATTTTAAGGGACTGTAGTGGCTTAGTGGTTAAGATGCTGAACATGATGACTGGAGGATCAGCAGGTCAGCAGTTTGAGACCTGAGTGTTGCATGATGGAATTATCTCCCACCATCTATCCCAGCTCCTACCAACCTAGCAGTTTGAAAGGAAGAAAATAGCAGGTAGATAAATAGGTACCACTTTGATGGGAAGGTAAACAGCATTCTGTGCACTCCAGAGTTTACTCATGCCTGGCAGTTATGCATGGAAATGTCTGCAGATGCAGACAATGCTGGCTCTTTGGTTATAAACAGAGATGAACACTGAACCCTAGAGTTGGATATGACTAGCTTTTGAGCAAGAATAACCTTTACCTTTACCTATTGCCTATTTTTAAATGGACATTCCTTCATTAATATATATACAGTAAAACCTCATATAACACTAAAACCTGGTTCCACAAGTCTTGGTGTTATATGATTTTTAGTGTTATCTGATCCTCTATGGGATCCATAGAGATACATTGTAACCACACAGGCTTTAGCGGTTGTTATCTGAAGCATCCCATAGGATCTTAATGTTATCTGATGCAATTCTTCCCCCCCGATTCCTTAATGTTATGCGATTTTAGTGTTATTCGATACTAATGTTATATGAGGTATTACTGTATACAGTTGTACATCGCTTAAAGAGCATAATGTGTTCCACAGGATTGCTCTTTAAGCGAGTTTGCTCTTTAAGTGAAACACCATTGTAAGTGACCAATTGTGGAGGGGATTGCGAACCCCGATTTATTTGTTAAGCGAGTTTTTAGTTGGTTTTATTTGTTAAGCGAAGCGAACATTCAGAGAAAATTCTGCTCTTTAAGCAAGTTACTCTTTAAGCGAGTCGCTCTTTATGCAAGGTTTGACTGTACAATCTTGCATAAAGAGTGCCTTGCTTAGAGAGTAACTTTCTTAAAGAACAGAATTTTCTCTGAGTGGTGGCCTCGCTTAACAAATAAAACCAACCAAAAACTCACTTAACAATTAAATCGGGGTTCGCAATCCCCACACTAGAAGTCACACGTGGTCACTTACAATGGTGTTTCGCTTAAAGAGCAAACTCGTTTAAAGAGCAATCCCATGGAACACATTATGCTCTTTAAGTGAGGTACCACTGTATAGTCTATTTGAAGGACTGCTCAGTTCAAATCACTAGCCCTGAAGATACACATTGAGAGTTACAGCAAGGAGTGTACATGCAGGTGACTTTGCCAGTCCTCCCCAATATAGTAATGAAAATTGCATTTTTGTTTAAATTACAGTTAATTGTTTCTTAATACTTACTTAAATGTATAAAATAACATTGAAGAATGATTTACAGATTTAGGTGTTCCCCTAAATTTTTGAGTGGGAGAGAGACATGTTGTCATTTTTCTGATGCATAAGTGGTCAACCTTTTACTCTATTTCATTGATTTAACTATTGTTTTAGCAAGGAATAAAATAAACTCACTTATAATCATATATTTTGTTTTGTATAAGTAATCCAAAGTAAAAGAAAAAATATAGGAAATGAAACCATCAGGTTGTATATGTAGATTTCAGGATGGTTTGAATTTCAGTTTCAATAGCTAAAGGCAGAGGGTATATTTGATTTTTTAAAAAATCTATTACCACTGGGAGGCCTTCCATAATAATCTCTCCAGCTAGCAAAACTTGTTTTTCTTCAGCTATCATCAACCAGCCCAGCTGTCATCCATAATCTTTCTGATAATATGAGCTGCTGTAATACCCCAGGACTTGATTATTTTGTGCAAAGTTTGTTGAAATCTGGCCAGAAAAGACCAGTCAACAGATCTGTATTCTCAAGTGAAATTACAGCTTTAATTAACTTAAGACTGAAGCCTTTTTCCCTGGCATTTTCCTATTTAGATAAGCTTGTAAAAATGCTCTTTGGTGGGGGCAAAATGAGAATCATCATTCAGCGAATCCAACAAACAAACAATGCCACCCATCCACCATCAACTATATTCATTGTACCATCCGCATGTCCAATTCATCTTTATATTTAAGCTGTGCCTGCTTCAGTCGGGAAGGATTCACCCCAGGGATCCTTCTCTCTCTAAGCTATTTTCTCAGAGCTACGTTTGTTCTGTTACCCTCCCTTCCCTTTTCAAAATCTTTTGGGTAAGTAGTGATAAAATGAAATACTAGGCAGGGGATCAGAAAGTGAAAGACTACATAAGAAAATAAATGAAGGGAAACAGAATGGGCTAAATAAAACAGTTGGATATAAGAAAATGAGAAAGCACATCACTCGGGCAAGAGCAGAAAGGTTCAATCATCTCTAAATAAATTCCCACTGATGATTAGAAAACAATATACATTTGCATGGCAGTATACCCCACTGAACTCAGAGTAACTTATTTCCAAGTAAAGAGACACAATATCAGGTTGCTAGATTCTTATTTATGTTAAGTAAATGAGTGTTGTGTTTTGTTTACCATTGTAATAATAACAAAGACATAACTAAGCTTCCATGTCCATGATTCTAATTCTAATTGACTGAAATCTCTGTAATATTAACTTTGGCAAGCTGATGAGCATTGATACCTTTATGTTCTTCTATAAAATCAATAGTCATAGTTTTCAGTGGATACCTTACAATGTCCATCTTCCCTCACATTTCCCCCCCTCAACCCAAACATTAGATTGTGCAACATCAAGTGGCCAAGGTGGTCAATGACCAGCTGAATCATCAGTAGGCCAGCTGAAGCAGAATCCCCACACTTTCCTTAACATATTAGGAGAAGTTTTAACCAGGCCCAACACTTCTGGTGACCACCAAGCTGTCAAACTTCAGTGGTCCCTTGTTCGCGGTCTACATTTAAATTCAATAGTCCTGTTACCTTTGCTTGCCTTGCTACTAGACTGCTGAATCAAATGTGTCCCGTACCTGATATCTTTTGGGCTCCAATTCTTAGAATTACCCATGCTCCCAGCCACACAGAAAGCAGTACCTTAACTGGTTTCTGACCCACCCCAGCCTGACAATTTGGATTGGAGGCCACCATGCAGAGCAGCAAGAAACAGCTGCATGCCAGACTCTGAAAAATAAACACCATTATCATGAAATAAATCCTGGTACTCAATTCGGATCTCTGGATGCTCCACCACCATGCCAATGGCCTCCACATGGAAAAAAATGAGCAATGGATCTATTAACTCTGCTTCTTGCTCGATCAATATGCCTGGGGTCACAAGGAACCCTACAGGTAGCCCGGGGAATAATACATGACCACACAAAACAAGTGTTGGACCATCATTGATGCAAAAGTAATAGATCTCTTCGCACAATGGTGCTGAGATCAATCCCAGGGACTACCCCAAGATCATTGCCACCAAGGTGGAGCATCAGAATAGCATGGGAAGGACAACAACAATTCTCTTCAATGAACAGAAGGAGGTGCCTCCAGAGCATTCCGTGATTATCCCGCCACACAAGGAAAGCAAAATCCTAAAGGCCCAAGTGAACACACATGGGGCATGAGCTGCATGCTTCCCAGCCCAATAAACAAAACTGTGCCCCACAATCCAAAATTGAGGCAAGTGGTGATGATAGTAGCAGCCTGCAAAAGAAAGAAGAGAAAATTATGCCAGCACAGTAGTCAAGAGGTAAAGAGGCGAATATATGAACGAAAATGGCCTGTAGTCAAACAATCCATGCATTTAATATCCTCAGCTGAGTAACCCAAAGACAAAGCTGTAGAGGCAGTCCCAATGTGAAAAGAATGAGTCCCATAATGGGCCCCTTTAACCCCTTCAGCCAAAAGGGCATCACAGTTACTTTGCAGAATTGGTATCTCATCAAAGGGGAACCATCACCATGAATGAATAAGCTTCCTGGGAAATTATTGTGCACCTTGAGGTAGCTAGACAGGGCGAGTACTGGGCAAGTGGCATTTATGCTATAATGGCAAAGGAGGACAGTGTCACCCTTACCCAACTGATCTGCTTTGGAAAAACAAATGTGGAGGGTAAGAACATCAGCATTGATGCTAGCATCAGACAGCCTCAGGGACTGTCCAGAAGTGTCACTTTTAGAGGACACTACCAGTTTACTTATACAATGAGCCCCAAAAAATGCTAAAGAAGAGGCAGCATGAAAAAGGCTCCACCCCTTCTTCAAAATTATCCCAGCAAATTTTGGGCCAATGTGTCACCAAATGCTGAAACAAGCCGGGAGATATAGGGTGCCTTTCATCCAGAAGGCATGCCCCTTCCTGGGTCCAGCCCTCCAGTATCTTATGTATATGGAAATCATCAAGTGTATCATGGTGACTCAGTGACTTGGCATAAAAGGCAAGTGCAGACAGCCTGCCACGTATGGTCTGAGGTGACAACTCATGATGATGCAAGTGCACCATAAACTGCAGGGCATGCTGAACTGGCAATGGCCAGCTGTCAGGTAAATCATGATCCTTGTGAAAATACAAAAATTGCCAAACCGTTGCCTCATAGGAAGAATGAGTTCTATGGGCCAACAAAAGGCTAATGGTGCTGCTTACTTCCCTGTCCAAGGTCCCAGATTGCCATCGGAAGTTGTGAAGGCAGGTTGCTTGCACCGGGGGCTAGGGCCCTGAATCGAGCAATCTGTAAATGGGACAGAGTGTCGGCAATACTATTGTCAAGGCCCGGGACATGATGGGCATGAAATACTATGTTATGGCACAACGTTTCAAGGATGAATGGGCAGACCAACCTCATAACCCTGGGTGAATGAGATGTGAGAGAGTTAACAATGTGAACAACTGCCATGTTGTCGCACCAGAATGTTATGTTGGAGTTGGTCCAACTGGCCCCCTACATAAGGATGGCACCTAGTATAGGAAAAATTCCATGAAAGTATGGTCCCAAACTGTACCAGAGAAATGCCAGCTGCTGGGCCAGGTTCCACAGCACCACTGGCCCTGGCAAAAAATGCCAAAGCCGTGGGCACTGGATGCATCTGACTGAACTTGGAATTGGACATGAAGGGGCAAAGGTGAGCACCAAAAGGAAACACTGTTGAAATCCTATAAAAAGGTTAAGCAAACCTTCAGATCCTCCTTAATCCCGCATGTCACCCTAGTGTGGTGGAAACGCTTTGACAAACCAACCATTGCATTGCAAAGGCGACGTACAAAAGCTCTGTCTGGAGCAAAAACCTTGCAAGCGAAGTTCAGGTGCCCATGAAGGACCTCAACTCCCTATGTGTAACCTTACAATGTGCAAGCAAGTCAGTAATCATCAAGATGAGGCGGTCAACCTTTTCTTTGGGAAGGTGTGATAATTGCCCCATAGTATCAAGTTCAATACCCAAAAAAGTAAGGGACACCGCAGGGCCCTCAGTCTTTTCCAGGACAAGAGGCACACCAAGCTCAGCAGTAAGCTCGGAAAAACACCGTAATAGGTGCTGACAGGTACCTGATGACGGCGACCCACTAAACAAAAAATCATCAAGATAATGAACTACCTGACTGGAGCCAGACATGCATTCAAGCACTTATTGTAGGAGCATACTAAAGTGCTCAAACAGAAGAGTAGCGTGCCTTGGCGGGGCCCCGTATAAAAATCTTTTGGGGGCCCTTAGGAAGGGTAAAGATTTGTTTTGTTTACGCACGTTGGGGGCCCCCGTGACCCGGGGGCCCCGTATAATTGATACGGCAGATACGGCGGTAGCTACGCCTCTGTGCTCAAAGGCAGAACATGAAATGGAACATCCAAATGGCATGGCCCGATCAATGAAATACTGGCCTTCGAAACAGAAGCCCAGCAGTTCAAAGTCATCTGGGCGCACTGGGAGAAGATGGAAAGCCAATTTGATGTCACATTTGGCTAGTAAAGCACCCAGCGCCACAGGACCAAACCATTCACACTGCCTCATCAAAGGACATGTACCACACGGAACAAAGTTCAGGAGGAATAGCATCATTAACAGATAGGCCCTCTGGGAAATATAAGTGATGTATCAGCCTAAACTCCCCAGATGACTTTTTTGGCACTATCCCCAATGGTGAAGCCCTAAGGTTAGTGTAAGGGAGAACAGAAAAGTGGCTAGTAACCCTGCCTTCCTGGACCTCCTTATCAATCTTCTGGTGAACAATGTATTCCATACTATGAACTGAACGCAGGTTGGGAATGTCCTGGGGCTTCCGCATACCTCCTGCAGGTAATCAGAAACCCCAGGAAAAGCCCTCCCTCAAATAAATTGCACTGGCCACCATAGGACAAGACTGCAGCCACTGACAAAGGACGTTAAGCCGAATGAGGCTGGGGTGCTTTGGGATTACTTGGGGGATCAGGCAAGGGATGCTTGGCAGGGCCAGACATTTGTCCATGCTGCCTCCCCGCACCTAACTTGAAGCAAAAGAAGGCAGGATGTGGTCTGGAACAAATAATACATTCATCTTAAATCTACACTGTTTGCAGGCACATCGTCCAGTGGAAGTGAAGTCCCAACACAGCGGGCGTGTTTGAACCACCTGCTCCATCAATGGATGGGGAATCTGAGTTCGAAGGGAGCATTGCACCAAGTGACCACAATCATAGCAGTCACCGAGGGCTAGTTGGGAAGGAGTCATAAACTGCAACCACAGTTGGGCATGTTGTTCATCCCAGTGCATATCCAGCCCTATGACAGCACACATCCTAAAGGCTTCATCATAAAGAAGCCATGCCGCACCCAGGAAGTCTACATAGGGCCTATAGATGATATTCAAATACTGAATAAGTGGAAGAGCCAAGTCATGGTAATCCTTAGTAGAGACCACCATGTAGATCAGATATGTGGGAAGCCAATTGGCCCAAGTGCAGGGGGGACTTCTTACGTCTGGTCAGCTCCTTATCCCTCTCATCTTCTTTGTCCTTGTCCTCTTAATTGGAATCCCTATTGAGCAAACTAAATATGTCGACATATTCCTTCTTCCAGATTTTTGTCTCTGGTTGCTGGAAGTAGGTGATCCCCCAGAGGGAGGGACTGATCTCCAAAAGGCATAGATGCATGAGGGACTGAGTTATAGCCCATGTCCCTGATACAACCAACAGGACAACCAGCAGAAAAAGGGAGAGATGGAGCACCAATCCCCGGGGAACTAAATTGCAGGTATGGTGTCCTCCATAGTGGGTGCGATAAAACACCATGGCCAGGAATGGGAAATGGCTGAGCATCAGAGACAGTTAGAGGCCAGGGCCACTGAAGTTGGGCATACCCATGTGAGGATGGGTGCTGAGTGATGTGTGGGGGTGGGCATGTGCTATCTTGGACCACATATTCACCAAGACACTGCCCACCAACCACCATTGAAGACAGAGCAGAAGGGAGGTGACAGGAGAACTGACTGAGCTTCAGGCTGCTGGACCTCCTCAAGAACCTGGGGGTCTGAGTCATTGTTGATGGGCAAAGGCCCGCTAGGCACAATGGCTGTTCCAGAAACCTCTAAAACCACTGCCCTTGTGAGGAGCCGAGGCTTAGGCAGCTTTAAGCTGTTCCACCCTTTGTAAAAGGGCCCTGGCCACCTCACTCCAATCCAAGGCAGCATAAGCCTGCAGACCTCGACCTGTCCGCCGGGAAGAAGCCCAGGCAGGGGGATCAGGACTGGACCCGCAGCCTGTTCAAGGGCTGAAATGCAGGCAGAAAGGGTCCTAGGATCAGCATGATCTACTTCCTCACAAGAAGCAGGAGGCATCAAGCTTCTGGAACCAGAGTGACAAGCTGGTCTCACTCTAGAAGCCATGAAAGTGGTGGGCCGCTTAGGTGTCATAGTGCCAAAAATTGAGTAAAAAGACACGGTGCAATAAGCACCCAAAGAAGAGAGAAGACTGTCCAAAATAGGACAGCTAACAAAGGAACAGCCCTTTCATGGAGGAGAAGAGTCAAAACTACAAAAACCTCTAATGCCCTTTAAAGGCATGAAAAGCGGCCACTCCGTTGCAAACTGCTTTCGGTTAAGCCGAAAGCGAAAGAGAGCTTCTGAACAAAGGGAGCCTCACCTTAAATAAAATACAAGGCTCCACCCCTTCTCCAATCGTGTGCCTTGTGCAGCAGCGTCCATCTCCCCCATGGGAAAATGGCTGTAAAGCGTGCACCCCACATAGTCACTCTGGGTGCATGATAATTGTAAAACAACCAGAGAATACTTTAGCACTATAGTGTGGTAAATAAGCAGCTGCATTTGTATTTTGCCTCCTTTTCTATCTTTTCTGCCATGAGATATTACGTCGAAGAGCCCCCACCCCAATGCAAGTGAATAGGGCACTCAAAAATGTTTTTTAGTTTCATGCTTTCCTCTCTTTCTGCAAAGTTAGTTCACTCTAGGTTGAGTTTAGTGAGGCTAGGGAGATGTGGCAGCAGTCTTTCCATAATATTCTTCTAAAACTGGATATGAGACAGATTATATTAGAAGTCAACCTAGATTTCATAGTCAGCACCTATGTAGAATTGCAACTTCCCTAACTTCTGAAAGACACTTCTTTTTGTTTGTCATACAGTAGTATATGTGTTTCCTCAGCTCTGTATCTTGCATTTCTGGGAGTTTTTCTTGTTCTCATCAATGAGACCTAAACATGTGTTTAATTTGCAAATCTAATTACCCAGGTTTGTTTCTCTCAGGAAATCATTTTTTCAAAGGGAAAAGTGACTTGTCAGCTTCTAAATGTGGGCTTAGCATTTTATCTAGTTTGACCATTGGATAATGCCTATACAGGCAGTTTGTGGTTTTTATTTGAAAACCATTGTCTCAGATCCCACAACCCGTTCCTAAGAATTTTTAAAGAGAAATAGGTCTCACTGATACTGTACTGTCATTGTACTATACTTCAAATCCAATGGGTGTGTCTAAGGCAGGGGTTCCCAAACTATGCCCTGGATCTGGACTATGGCACCTAATAATCTACCTCATGCCACCTGCACCACTCCTAGAAGTGGAAGTTAAACGCACCCGCACATGCACAAAATACTACTGTAACAGCACCTGTGGCTGTCGTAAACATGTTTATGACAGCGTTTTGTGCATGCACTTCTGCTTCCGGTGGGAGGAACCATGTGACTCAACCATGTGACTGGCCCATGGCCTGAAAAATTTGGCCACCCAAATCCTTTCAGTTCTATTCTTCAGCAGATACACAGCAGCATAGAAAATGCTGGATTTTAATCAAGGTTTCACAAAGATTCAGGAGAACTTGAACAATCTCTTGCCTATTGATCATGGAATTTACATATGTTTTTGAATTTGTAGCAAGCAAAAGCTTAGCTGATTTTGGATGCAGAAGGAGGTCTCATATTAATTCAAGATAATGTTTCTTAAAGTCATATCTGAACCCAGTAAGTAGGGAAAAATAAATCTTTTTTTTTGTGGGAGAAGAGGACTTGCATATTGCAAAATAACTTACCCTTTTAAAAGTTGTATTTTGACCCAGTGGGGGTGGCAAATCTTACCGTTCTTCTTTTCAGAATTTATCATGTATTTACATAGTTAGCATAAGTAATGAATAGTTTTAGATGAGCAATTCTATATCCTAAGGGTTTTCTTTCCCAAGTCATTTTCATAGCAGCTTTGATAGGAAATCCTCTGAGAGATGAACTGGAAAAATAAACTACAAATCAGGGCACCAAGAGAAATGAACCATAACAGGGAAACATATGAAAGCAGAATGCAATAAATAAAGCAGCAGGGATCAAGAATATGAGGAGGAGGCTCAGACACTCCAAGCTTCTGGAGTTTTTAAAGGCCAACTCCTGGGGTTGAATAGAAGTTTCATTTGAAACCACTGTTTGACAAGCAAACTAATATATGTTAATTCTGGGAATGAACCAGAACTACTCACAATTTTGCTTAAACATACATACACCACTCCCTCATCTTGAATACTTTTTGAATCCCTTGTGAAAATGCTTATTTGACTATAGAGTAACATTAGGTGAAACTAAATGGCAGAATAATCTCACCCTGGATCAGTCTTGATCATTCTAAACAGAATTGCTTCAAGCTATAGTATGTCATTTGGAGTACTCCTTGCATGTGGATTATAAAATAATAAAACAATTGAGTTAGAAGGGGCCTGTGAAGCCATTGAGTTCAACCTGTTTTTCAATGCAGGAATCCAAGTCAAAGCAGATATGAAAAATGGCTTTCCAATTTTTTCTTGAATGCCTCCAGCACTGGAGCACTCAACACCTCCTGAGGTAATTGATTCCATTGTACTACTGTTTTTCCTGATATTTAACCTATTTGGCTTCCTGTAACTTGAACCCATTATTAGAAGTCCTGCATTCTGTGATGATCGAGAACAGTTCCTGTCCCTCCTCTTGATGACTATCTTTCAAGTATTTGAAAAGTGCTATCATAAAGAGCTCTCAGTTTCCTTGTCTCATGGCTAAACATGCCCAGTTTTTTTTTCATTCTTTCCTTGTGGGATTTGTTTTCCAGACTCCTAGTAATCTTTGTTGCCTTTCTTTGAATTTGTTCCAGTTTGTTAGCATCTTTCTTAAAATGTGGTGTCCAGAACTGGACGCAGTACTCTAGATGAGGCCTAACTAGTCCCAAATAGAGGATGATTAGTATCTCACAGGTTTTTGGAGGCTGTACTTCTGTTAATGAAAGAATTGGCCCGTTTGCAACCATATCTCATTGTTGGCTCATATTTAGCTTGCGATTTACAATACTGTAGTTCCAGGATCCTTCTCCTTCACAGTATTACTGAACCAGGTATCCTCTATCTTGTAACTTTATGTTTTATTCACCCAGTATAGAGCTTTGCATTTATCTCTGTTAAATTTCATTCTATTATTTTTAGCCCAGTGTCTGAAGATAGACTGTTTCTGACTGGCCAAATCACAGGTGACCCTAGCTGGTGACCTTACGCAAGCAACAGCCACATCCTCTTTTAAAGATACAGCCCCCACCCTGACAATTGAATCATAGAATCCCAGGTCACCAAGATGTTGTCTGCAGTAACATCCTCTGATATCCTATGGGAACTCACCATTGCTCACTTCCCATCTACGCTATCAGCAGTATGGCCTGTGTATACACACCACCACCCTTAGGAGTCCTTTGTGCAATTGGTATGGAATAGAGAAAATTTTCCCATGTATTTTGTTCAATGGATTTTTGTTCACTGTGGGCCAGAAATTCCTAAATGGCCCCAAACTGACCAACTATTCTTATACTGGAGTTAGAGCAAGTGGGTGGGCCATTTGACTTTCAAAAAAGGAACTGGCTGAATGGAAGGACCAAACTCTTAGGTCGAAGGCTCCTTCCCTCAGCCAGCCTCCAAGGCGGCATCCTCATTTTCTGAGCTGTGTGTTTGTGGGGGTGGGGGGAGACAGGCCCCTGCCCCCCAGCTTTGTGCTATGGTGAAGGAAAACCATTTTGGACCTTCAATTCTCACTGGACATGTATCTGCATCACTGGAAGTCAACAGCAGCACATTTGTTTCCTCCCACAATATTCTCCATATTCCTTCTATTGAATTCCAAGTGGTTAAGATGCTGAACTTGATGAGTGGAAGGTCGGAGTTCGATTCCTGAGTACTGCACGAAGGAGTGAGCTCCTGTCTCTGTCCCAGATCCTGCCAACCTAACAATTTGAAAGGAAGAAATTGCAAGTAGACAAATAGGGACCACTTTTGTGGGAAGGTAAACAGTGTTCCGTGCACTCAGGTGTTGATGCATGCCTGCCATATGTCCACAGAAACATCTGCAGATGCAGACAGTTTGGCTGCAAATGGAGATTAGCACTGAACCCTAGAGTCAGATACGACTGGCTTTAGAGCAAGGGTGACCTTTACATTTACCTTACCAAAAAAAGCCTCTCTAAGTTTTGCAACCTGCTTTAAGAGAAAATGCTTGAGACAAATAAAACAAAACTAAGTCAGAGAGGATTTCCCATTTCTTTTCTGAAGAGATCCAACACAGATTTTTCATTCTTGTTAAAGTGCGATCTTTTGCATTATGCTTTGAAAAACCAGTGGCATAGATGGGAAATAGAAAACCAGCATGTCATGTGGGAGACTGATCGAGGTAAAAGCAAAAAACTAGCCCAGTCTCTGCAGAAAATGACAAACATTTCCAGTCAAGCCAATTTTGCAATATTTATAAGTTGTTTGAAATGTTCAAACAAACACATGCTCTGAAAGCCTCCCCACAACCATTTTTTAGCTATCTGCAGTTACACTAAAAGAGAGGCCAGGGAAAGATTATTCTGTAGAAAAACCAATGTAATGTCTTTCTGACTGTCAAAATAAGAGAACGTTACTCTCCATCTAAGTCAATATATACAGTGCAATAATGTGGATTCTATCAAGGAGAGGCACACTTTTGTCTGTCATATTCTTCCATTATACAGAGGGTGCCAAAAATGTATACACATTTTGAGAGGTGTTATCTATGTCTTACTTTTCAAAGTCATATTGAATTACAGTAGCAATGTGTAGTATGATATTCACTCAAAATAATTAATGGTAGCATCACCATGCAGCAGGCAGGGCGGTCAAAGAAAATGACAGAAGCATGGTTGTTTTTCAAGGAGCACAAGACCATTTTGAAGTGGTATTTGAAATTCGAGAATGTTGTGGAAGTACAATGACAATGGAGGCATGAGTATGCAATAGAACCTCCCAACATGCCTAACAATTGCATCCATTCATAATAAATTTGAGATGTATGGCACCGTGTGTGATGTGTACAAGTGAAGATCAGGGACACATTGGTCAATATTGCTCAAGGAGTAGTTCACCATGATCAGAAGTGTCTGGATGCTTATAGTAACTATTTTGAGCATCTCTTGTAATTGCAAAAGTCAAACATGTTTTGTCTTCATGTTTTGTTATCAGTATATATTGGGTATTACAATGCTGATACAGTTTTTCCCTTTCTTAAAATGTGCATACATTTCATCACCCTCTGTATATATCTCTTGATAGACTCCACATTATTGCACTTAGGTCTAGAGTTAGAGTGGTCACAGAACAGTAGACCAAACTTTTGTTTCTTTGCCTAAACAATAATTAGCTATTATGGGTGTTGTCTGGTGCATGTCTATTGAAATGTGAGTCCTGCTGAGTTAAATGGGACCTACTCTCATGCACACTAGTTATGTAAGATTGCAATTTAAATGACCCCCTTTTAAAAAAAGAACAGCTAATGTATAATCAATTAGAAAAGACTGGCTTGGATCCATACTAAGTTAATGGCCCTTAGTTCCACTGAAATCAATGTGGAATGCTCTCTCTCACACACACACATGGGGCAATGATTCCCATATTGTGTCACTTCTATATGAAATCATTGGGAAAGATCACAAGAGAATTTGGGATGCACTGTCACCTATTTGCAACTAACATAAAGCAGGATTCCTCAACGTGTATGGCATCTTTAAAATTCACACCTATATATGTAGTTCCCTGTTTGTACATCCACATATCCTCTGCTCTTGCTTCATCTGTGTAGATCAGATAAGAAGAGGCCATTTTCATTTTTGCAGATCAGATAAGGAGGGACCATTTCTTTGTCTGGCACACTGTGATGAGGATCATGTTCAGTTGAGGATGCTCCCAGTGGTAGGCATCAGCAGGTTCACACCAGTTCACCAGAACCTGTAGCAGAAATTCTGGCTGCCCCCACCCATCCAAGTTTTGAAATAAAGTACAGTGGTACCTCACTTAAAGAGCATAATGCGTTCCACAGGATTGCTCTTTAAGCGAGTTTGCTCTTTAAGCAAAACACCATTGTAAGTGACCAATTGTGGGGGGTTCTGCAAACCCTGATTTATTTGTTAAGCGAGTTTTTGGTTGGTTTTATTTGTTAAGTGAAGCAAACATTCGGAGAAAATTCTGCTCTTTAAGTGAGTTACTCTTTAAGCAAAACGCTCTTTATGCGAGGTTTGACTGTAGTCCTAATTTGGGTGCAATGCAGGGCTTTCCCCCTGGCCACACCCACCATACCACGCCCACAGTGTGGTAGTAAAAAAATGTTTTGGAGGCCACCACTGGATGCCGCTCCACAGAAGGTTAAACTCAACATTATGGAGAATTCATTGCTAGAAGTGGCAAAGCTGTCTGATTGTAACCCTTGATCTTGAATGTTTTGTAGCATTCAAATTGGTTTATTTTGCTCTTGGTTTGTTGTGACCCCATGAGTTGGATGAGTTGAATCAGAAACACTCCAGCATTTCTGAAATGTGCTAAAAGGCCACAAATGGCTTAGGGACAGAGGATGCTAGAAGACATGGCAAGATACATTGGCTAAAATCCTATTACACCATTATACCTTTTGGAGACAAACTGCCCTAAATTAAGAAAGTATCATAGGCATTATCTGTTGCAAGCCCAGTCACACAACTCAGCAAACAAATGATAATGCATATGAAAAGTCCCTAACTTGTGGCAAAGTGCCTCCAAAAGTTGCACCACCAATATGAAACCTGCTTTGTGTAATCTGCATCCCAAGAAGAGGAAGCTTGAAAGAAAAGAACATCAAAATTGGGGTGCTCTGTGGGACAACATGGGAGCTGGATAACACTTGCAGAGTACAGGTTTCCTATGCTAGCCTGAGAGTTTGAGCAAGTTCATTTTGTGAGCTACAACTTCCAGAATCTCTCAGACAACATAGAAAACGGGTTGGGACGTATTGGATGTTTTAGTCAAAGTAATTGTCCTCTTTTCTGAATATACAGGGTGGCCCATAAACCTCTACCTGGCCTGTAAGTCCCAGTGTATCTGTGTGCTGTCCCTCATTCTCACAGTATAATATTATGCGACGCCATATTCTGTGAGACATTTTTCTCAACATAGAAGGAGTTATTGTTCCAAATGCCATGGTAACAGCTGCCTTAAATGTTCTTCAGACACAAAGAGAGTAGGGCTCTGCTGGGGGGGGGGGAGAAGTGCACCCATTGGGCTGCTGGGCAGAGGGGTAGGGTGAATCCTGGGGAGATGGTGTGTGTGCTCACAGAGACTGGGTAGGGACTTACAGGCCATCCTGTACAGAGTCAGCCACTGCCAGTGTGCTTTAAACTGCCCCCTCCAAATACTGTGTCTTCTAGGTAAGCACCTGAAATTTGGGACAGATCTCTTTGTGTGTCTAGCGTGGGGTTGTATGCTTTTTAAAATCAATAACTATAAGCTCAATTGGGATTCTTTTTCTTCCTGTACAGATGGCTAGAGTTGGAGCCCACCAAAAGATAGTTATACCTTGCAGTTTTTTTAAAGGAGATTTTTTTTGTGATTTTCCAAAAAGATTTACACTCTGTAAAAAGTTGCATGCTGATGCTACTGTTCTCTGCTATGTTTGTTGTTGGATTTAGTGAGAACTGAGCTCACTAGTACATCTGGTTCTTACTCAGCCTGCTTTCCTATTCATCTTTTATCTTATATTTCTATAATCATTTCAGGTTGCAGGAAAGGTGTATGGCCCAGGAAACAGCTTTCATTACCACCAGCCTTGAATATTTGTAACAAATTCCTTAAAGATTTCTTAATGATGCAAACAGCAGTAAAAACAATCTTTCAGGTTTGTTCTGTACCAGTTGTTCTAGATTGGCATGAGCCTGATTTATCTCCATGATCTACCTTTCCTGATGACAGCATGTTGAGTAGCAAACTCTTCAGGAAGAAAATTGCAGAAACAAAGGATTTTATTTTCAATATCTCAGTGAGTCCAATACTGATGCTTGAAGCAGAAGCGTAGCGTGCCTTGGCGGGGCCCCGTATAAAAATTTGTTTGGGGGCCCTTAGGAAGGGTAAAGATTTGTTTTGCTTACACACATTGGGGGCCCCCGTAGCCCGGGCCCCCCGTATAATTGATATGGCAGATACAGCGGTAGCTACACCCCTGGCTTGAGGAAAAGTGCCATTGACTGTACTATCTCTGAGGAAGCATGCATGTGATCATAGTGTTAACATTCTTAGTTCTACTTAAATGTATTGCCTTTATTAGCACCAATTAGCTAGTTAATATCTCAAACAGAATGGTCTTAATTTCCAATCATTTTGTATCTAACTTTAGAAACAGAAGGAAGAGGTAAGGCTTAAGTGTGTTGGATTTTTTAAAAAGTGATGCACAAATCAACAGATGGGGATTATTAATGGATTATGTTTCTTGGAGGCAACCCCCCTTCTCTATCCCATTTCTGAGATCAAGGACTCTGGTCCAGTGGACTACTTTCCAAACAAGGATTCATCCTCTGAAGCAAATGCATGAGGACTAAATGCAGGACCCATCATTTTTATTTGTTGCATACATTATTTCTGTGCACACACCAGAGTAACCAGGCCTATAACTTCAAGATAACTAGATTGGGACCTGAGGTTATAATCTTCAGAGCCAGGCAGCAGCTGTGTTTAATCATCAAGGTTTGGATAAGCCCTGTGGCTGCCATAACCTTGCTCCTTTTCCCCCTATAAACTGAGAAACAAGTCAGAAAGTCTTGGGTTACCTATCACTTTCCATTGCTTGTGAAATGGGACATTCAGAGAAACTGGGGTCTCAAGATGCCATTAAATCAGGGATGGGAATTTCTCAGAGTTCTGTGGGGCAGTTTTGGGCCCTTGAGCCTATCATAGGTCACACTAAGCCTGAAAATGCAGGAGGAAAAGCAAGCAAGTCTAAAAGGCAATTTTTACAGTGACAGGATGCCTCAAACCTACACCAATTGAGAAAATGTATCCTCTTGTTGGTATCACTCCACTTAAGATAAGGAGGGAAGTAGTAGTGGACACAGAGAGAACGAACTAAAAGAGAATGACTGGCAACATCCTCTAAAACGGAGATTCACAATCTGCAGCCTGTGGGACTAATCCGGCCCACAGTGCCAATTAATCTGGCCCATGGCACCAATTAATCTGGCTCATGGTGAGGACCCCAGAACCGCCATCACCGGCCCATGGCAGCAGTTAATCTGGCTCACTCATTGTCTTGTTCATGCTGCTCACCCTCAGAGTCCCAGTCATTATATGAAGAAGGGAATATGCCCTGAGTTAAGTTTAGTAGTATTGCAGACTAGAAACGTTTTACAAAAAGCAGAAGCTCTATTTAGCTGTCTGGGTTGGTTTTGCATACCTGGAAGCTGTTGCACTGGAGTAATATGGTAAGATTTACATCCGCCTCCATCTCTTTAGACTCCCGTCATGCCCTGCTCTGGCTTTTTAGCTCTGCTCACTGTTGGAAGGTGGCATCCAGTACCTTTGTCCAGAATCTGGCCCCTACTACAGAATGCCATGTGAGTTACACAGTGGTTTTTCCTTCTGGTCAAGCAGAAAATATTTAGGACTATTCCACCTATTAGCAGCACCTAGCTTACTTTTTAATAATTCTAGTTTTCTTCAAAAGTTTATCACATGAATGAAGAACATGTGGCTGTTCAAATAGTTCAACCAGCCATAGTCTCTGTAGCTAATGGATGGATGATGAGAATAACTGTCTAGCAACAAATGGAAGTGCACACCTACCCTACCGTCCATTATACTACAGATAACCCCTATGAAACAAAATGCCAGTATCGTTAACTAATTTTAAAAAATCAGTTCTTGCAAGACAGTTACCCTTGGAAGCAATTTTAATAGTTTTCCTAATCATACACAGGGACTGCAGTGGCTCAAGTGGTTAAGACACTGAACTCGATGACTGGAAGGTCGGAGTTCAGTTCCCAAGTACTGCATGATGGAGTGAGCTCCCATCTCTGTCCCAGCTCCTGCCAATCTAGCAGTTCAAAAGCAAGAAATTGCAAGTACATAAATAGGGACCACTTTGGTGGGAAAGTAAACAGCGTTCTGTGCACTCCAGTGTCTAGGCATACCTACCACGTGTTCACGGAAACATTTGCAGATACAGACAGCACTGGCTCTTTGGCTATAAACAGAGATGAGCACTGAACCCTAGACTCAGATACAATTGGCTTTCGAGCAAGGGTAACCTTTACCTTTACCTTTACCTTTACTTCACTCATACACATAATATTGTAACCTGAAATATTGTATTATACATCCACACCCACAAGCCTACCATGGCTCTTTTCATGTAAACTGTTGAAACTCTGGGATCTTGGCAGACCCAGACTCTGAATTTAAAATTTCTCATGTTACACAGTAGGTGTTGTGAATTAGCATTCAAGAAGGGAGATAAGCGATATTAATACTGCTGAAATGATTCCAGCTAAAGAATGAGTTTCTGTCATTGATTTCTTGTTTAATTTATACCACACATATCTGGAATAAAAAATTAATTTTCATTTAATTTTAATGCATTGGTGTATTAATTTTGATATAATTAAGCCTAGAGAGGATACATCTCTTGAGCTGGCTCTCCTTGGGTATTTTAGCTGCACATTTCTCACTACCTCATCAAGATAGAGCCCTTTAAGAAGAACTAAAGATAAATTATTATTGGGCACTTATTTGATGACAGGAGAGATTACAAATGCTATTAAAGATTTAGCAGTTGGAGTTGCAGATGATGGAATACCAGTCAAACTATTTTTTTCCAGCTGCCTTAGGATATGTGAGCTGCACCATTGTTATAATTAGAGAAGAGCTGTGAAATTATTACTGGAGAAGCTACAATTTTACCAGTGCTTTCTGGTTTAGAAATTTTATTCACTACCATATACTGTACAAACCTCAATTACTGGGTTATGGGGGGGACATTCAAAATCTGCTTTTTTCCAGCTCTGGCAGATCGTGCAGCAATGCTCCTACTTGGACAGACGGTCTCTTATAACCCTGACCCATTCATTGGTAATCTCACAGATTGACTACTATAATGCTTTCTACATGGGGCTGTCCTTGTGTGTGATATGGAGATTACAGTGGGTTCAGAATGCAGCAGACAGGCTGGTGACAGGATTAAAGAAATTTAATCATATACCCACAGCCTTGGCAGACCTGCACTGGTTACCTGTTGCCTACTGTGTCAGATACAAGGTGTTAATGTTATCATATAAGGTACTATACGGTTTGGGACCTTGTTATCTGCTGGAGCATCTCTCCTTCAGAACAACTCCCCACATCACAGTCAGCGCAGCTCCAGGTGCTGACTCTGAGGATGGCTTGAAAGTCTTTAACTAGATATAGAGCCTTCTCAGTGGTGGTACCAACACTGTGAAACATTCTACCAGTATAGCTATGCCAGGCCCCACCAATGCCTATCTTTAAAAAGCAATTTAAAACTCTCTTCTTCAAGAATGCTTTTCAGGGTGTTGTCCCTTTTGCAATAAATTAGTCAGTCGGGTTGAGTCCCTATGCCCTCAGCTGCCAGTAACTTTATTTTATTTTAGTTTAGTTTGTGATGTATTTGTCAGTTGTCGGTTTTGATTTGTGCTGTGTTCTGTTGTTATTTGTTATCTGTTTGTACACCGCCCAGAGTGGGATACCACCCAAATGGGCAGTATAGAAATGCAATAAATAAATAGTCAAAAGAAATGAGAAAAAAAAAATAAACATTACTATAACAAGCAAAATGTCCAAGTAACATTCAGAAGGTATTTGAATTTGACCTACAAACAATGGCAGAAATTATTCTGAACTCATCTTCATTCATATTTGTTCCTAGATTTTGGGGTTCTGAACTACATGAAATAGAACTGGGGGCACTCAGAATCCTCCTTGACAGCAGTAGCAATTACACTCATATTCTGCCCCATAGCACCGGGTGCACTCTCTGGGCAGTTCACAATTCAATTTCATTCTTTCTTGCAGTTAAAACAAATAAGATGTGAAGAAAACCAAAGTTGATTCCATAACATGATTGACGAAGAAAATTCAGAGGAGAACTTCTCATTTTCTACAGAAAAATAAAAGGGGGGGGGGATAGAGAGAGATTTATTTGATCTTATTAAATTTGAAGCCACTAAAGAAGAATCCAACAGCTGTTGGTAGCCTAAAACAGAAGCAAAACAGCTATTAAAAGCTTTATTATTTTCTCTCTCCTCCTCCTTCCCTGATTTATTTTATTTTCTTATCACAAGGTTGCTTAATATAAAACTTCAGAAAAACATTGCTAAATTCAATGTGAAAGCAATCCAACTTAAAACATTTCTGCTTTTATCTTTTAAATATTAAATGTACATATAAATTTGGTTGGATCTTGTTTCAATCCTATTCAGGTGTTACTAATACAGTAGTTTAGAAAGCTCTGATGGAGAGGCCGTCATCCTAGACCCATGATGGCAAACCTTGGCACTCCAGATGTTCTTGGACTTCAATTACCAGAAGCCCAAATTAGCACTCCTACTGATCAGAGCTTCTGGAAACTGAAGTTCAAGAGCAGCTGGAGTGCCAAGGTTCGCCATCACTGTTCCAGACCTACTCCTCTTGTTCCCAGTTTCTCTGTCTTTTGTATGGGGAGAGTGAAAAGCATGATTCAAAGATCATTTTGTGAGCCAAAATCTTGATTTTACTGGGTTCTGATTCATGTGAAGAGAGCCATGGAAAGTGGAAGGTGGCTTCTCTACAGACTTATCTGCTTCTACACACAGGAGGACAATAAACTGCAAATGAAGAAAAATAGAGTAAAGCACTCCTTTTCCTCACCTGAGATTTATGCATAGGTAAAGGTAGGAACTGTGGTGGCTTAGTGGTTAAGGTGCTGAACTTGATGACAGGAAATTCGGCAGGTTAGCAGTTCAAGACCCAAGTTCTGCATGATGGAATGAACTCCGGTCTCTGTACCAGATCCTGCCAACCTAGCCATTTAAAAGCAAGAAATTGCAAGTAGATAAATAGGTACCTCTTTGGCAAGAAAGGTAACAGTGTTCTGTGCACTCCAGTGCCTAGTCATGCCTTCCACATGATCACGGAAACATCTGCAGATGCAGACAGCACTGGCTCTTTGGCTGTAAATGGAAATGAGCACTGCACTTTTAAGCTCCCTCCTCCTGCACTTCAGAGTTTGAAGTTCTTCATAATTTGATGGAGCTGGGTGATAGTGTTAGTCACCCTAGTGGGGTGACAGTATCACCATCCTGTTTGGCCAAAGTCCCTTGAAAGGCCTTCTGGAAACCATTAGGATCCATAAGCCTGCAAGGTCTGACCACGTTAATCGATCCCAACTCTCCGTGGTGAGGGGTCACCATTTCCATCACAAATGCAGCAGAAAGTTATCAGGCAATGACAGGGGGTGGTGTTAATATCTCTCACCCTCAGATCACCTCTCTGGTTTGTCAAGTAAGCCAGGTCCAGAGTATGCTCAGGCACATGTGTGGGTGTAGCCACATGCTGGGATAGCTGCATGGATGTCATGGCTTCCGTGAAATCCATGCCCCCTCTACATAGATGCTAAAGTGCCCCAGGGCTAACATCCTAGGGACCTCATCACCACCAAGGAGAGGAAGTCTATCAACTCCATGAGAGATTGTGTTGGGTCTTCGTAGACCAACACAACCCCAAGTCTATCCCAGACCCCCACCTCTACTTGAAGGCAGTCTAGACCCAAACTTGACAGACCATAGAGCCTGCAAACATTTAAGCTGCTCCTTAGGATGATAGTGATCCTGGAATGAAAACAAATCCTGAAATATGGGAGTATTAACTTTTTTTGGCTAGTTTATTTCCACACTGGAGAAGTTGAGAAGAGAGGAGCCACCCCTAAACACAACTCTCTGTGATTCTGAGTCACAATTAGCCAATTAGCTGACACAGAAAGCACCTGCAGGACTGAGTGACCCACTTTCTGTCTCTACATGTGTAGGATGGTGTGGGCAGGTTTAGTAGATTTAGGGGGCAATGTTTTCTCCATGTAACCTTCTGGGGGCACACAGATTGCATGCCATGACCTAATTAAATGATGGCTTTATATCTCTGGAAGGTTTGGGAACTGCAATTTGTCTTTTTTTGCAACAAAGCAACAATAACATATGCATGCACAACAAGGTAATGGCAAAAGGCTGCAATAACAATTCTCCACGTGTGGCCCAAAGGCCATACTTTATCCACCCTGATGTAGGGTGCCTGTGGACTAGCTTCCTTATTCGCTCTGTAGCTGTACTTCAGCCAGACCACAGGTGTTGATACTGCCAGGTTACATTTATTTTTGCTTGCAGAAGCATGCAAAAAAATAATTTCCCCATAGAAATTAAGTTATGATAAAAATAGATCATGGTAGAGTTCCGCCTTACATGTAAAGCTGGCTCATTGAAATGGGAAAGAACAAAGCTAGAGGAAGGGAGATCATGATTATGCCTTGTTCTTCAGGCAGCGGCTGTTCTAGTACATATGCCAGGGCATTTTCTTTCTCCCTCAGGCAGAGAGAGGCTGATGCGAGCATTACAGCAGGATGGCCGGCCAGCATCTCTTTGTTCATTTTGATAGTGTTCCTTTAGGGAGCACATAAGCTGTATCTGGTGTGATTTCCCTTGCTTTGATACTGGACAAAGACACAGAAGACAGAAATTAATCCAAACTGCAAGCAGATGATGAATAAATTAGGACGCCTGCCCAAAAGGGACACTAGCCAGCAGAAAGACTAGATCAGATGTATATGTAGCCCTTGACAAAACTTGTGTAGCCACTATGAGAGGTTGTTTATTACTGGATGGAAGATGTCATTTTCATGCACACAGATTTGAAGCAATTAATTTATCTGGTTTCTGAAGATAACACATTGTCTGTCTATTGGGATGCATTCACTTCTAAAACCTGAAGGTCTATCTATATTCTGAAAATGGATTTTGCAGAATCTACTTCCATATATGTTAGCCACTGTGATGTAGTGGATAGTGATGGATTAAGACCTAGGCGACAGAGGTTCAAAACTCTGCTCAGCCATGGAGCCTCACTGAAGCATAGCAATAGTAAAACCACTTTTGTTACTATATATCTCACAGACCTTGGAAACTCTACAAGGATTACCTAGATTTGATGTGACCTGATGACACAAAATAGTCAGACTTCTACCTATACTTCTGTCTGATCAAACATCCCAAAGTTTTTTTTTTAAAAAGCTTCTTTTAAAAGATAACCCCCAACATTTCATTTTACAGAAATTATATTTCTCTTCCTTGACTTTTTTGTCACTCAACCTCAACAAAAACTATTTGTGAAACTGCCCAAGGTAACATGTCAGTGATGGGTAGGCAATAAGGAAACAGTTTTTCACTAGTATAGAAATGATGATCAGTAGGTTAAGGAACAAGTAGGTTAGACCGTATTGTTGACATGATGGACATAGATCTGGGTGGTCTTCAGAAGGCAGATGACAGAGAAGCCTGGTGTGATATGGTCATGAAGGGTCTGTCTCAACTGTGCAACTAAAGAAGAAGAAGAAGAGGAAGAAGAAGAAGAAGAAGAAGAAGAAGAAGAAGAAGAAGAAGAAGAAGAAGAAGAAGAAGAAGAAGAAGAAGAAGAAGAAGAAGAAGAAGAAGAAGAAGAAGAAGAAGAAGAAGAAGAAGAAGAAGAAGAAGAAGAAGAAGAAGAAGAAGAAGAAGAAGAAGAAGAAGAAGAAGAAGAAGAAGAAGAAGAAGAAGAAGAAGAAGAAGAAGAAGAAAGTGGTTTAGAATACACAGTGAGCTAAAGTAACTGTCCAGTATTGCATATCAGCTGGAATCCTATTGCTTAGTGTAAGAAAATGCCTTTCTTCACTGGCTAATAAAGAGCCCCCAATGTGATTCTCAGATATAGTACTACTACATCAAGCCAGTGTGTATTTCTTCCCCTCAAAAATCTCAATGGGGACTCTTTATTTGTAGCAATGAATGGACTGAAAGTTATACATTTTCTTATGCTAAGCAACAGGATTTCAGCCATCATGTGTTTTGCATTTTGCAATGTCACAAATATAAGGGCCTGCAAATAGGTAGGAATATGCCTATTTATGTACATATTCAATGAATAACATGTTTTAGTACTACAAGTTTCTACTCTGTCTTCCTGATAACAGCATCTATTTGTCACATAATTTTTTTTCTCCTTCTCCTGATGTTTGTCCTGCTGGTAATAGTAAATTCCACCAACATTTTGAGTAGAGGTCAGAGTGTTGCTTTTGAAATGACTCCATAGCTAAGCAGTGGTAAATTGATGTGTTTGGATTAAAAATAACTTTCTAAGCTGATATTGAGATTTCTGCAAGGGTAACAGATTGTTTTGGAGTTGCCTTCTATTCTATTCTATTCTATTCTATTCTATTCTATTCTATATTCGATTTATATCCCGCCCCAATCGCGAAGTGCGACTCTGGGCGGCTTACAAACATATCAATACAATATCATACAATATAAAAACATTCAGTAAATAATAACCATCTATACAATAAAACATCATAAGACATACTAAATATCCATCAATACAAAAAAGACACAAATTCCGGTACAGAATCATATGGGGAGAATTATACTTAGTTTAAAAATTAGCTTTAAAATATCGACTACAATCTACCGGATACTAAAAAAAATTAAAAAAAATAAAATTTAAGGCTAAAAAATTAAAAGAGGTTAAAACAACGAGAGGCAACAGGGTGGCTGTCTAATCAAATCAGCCACCCAACATGGGATCCCCTATCCCTGGATCCCCAAACTTGCCCTCTCTTACCTATCTCAGCCAGAACCTCCTTGTGTCAAACTAGTATCTTTATATTCAGGTTTTAAGTGAAATGGACAATCCTGAATAGGATGAGGGTTGGAGTACCTAAATGAAAGACCAACATGCTCAAGTGTGGACTGTTGGCAAACAACAACACACAGTGTGAATGTGGAGAGACACAGAGTCCAGCCCATTTGCTGGTCTGCTAATTGCTGCCAGACATGCACCGATGAGGGCTTGCATTTGTGCAATGACAAAGCAGGATTTGATCAGGACACAAAAGAAGAAGACTGTAATTAACCCCTTTGTTCCTACTTATAACATGTATAATTGTCTGATGTGGGTGTATTGTTTTCTCTCCTAGTCTGGTTTACTTCTTAATTATACAAAAATAAATAATGAAAAGAGTACAGTTTAAACAAAGAAAAGGATTTTATTGAGGAGCCAAGGAAATTGGTTTAAGACTATTTTTAAAAGTAGAAATAGTCTTTCTGTAATTCAAGATTAAAATAACTTATTTACAGTTTTAACTTTGTGACATATATACTCTTTAAGCTATAGACTTAGAGAAAGACCTTTGCTCATAAACTCTAGCACAGACTAATTTTCATTTTTGACTATAAAACAGATGTCTTTCTCTAACTTTCAACTCAAACTTTGTCTCTAAAGCTGTCAGGCTAGATTCCTTCCCATTAAACTCTAATCACATCAACCAATCAGCATTCAGTCATTCAATAGCCAATCATACTAACACTCCTCAAATATGTATGTTCAAAGCTGTCTACATATAAACTAAAATAGTTAATTCCAAATATATGTATAATTAAACCCTTTGTTCCTAATTAAGCCCAAAGTCCCTTTGTGATACTTTGTAATTGTAATTTGTGATGCTCGATTACTTTGTTAGCCGCCCAGAGTCGCATTGCGAGTGGGGCAGCATACAAGTCGAAGTATAATAATAATAATAATAATAATAATAATAATAATAATAATAATAATAATAATAATAATAATAATAATAATAATAATAATAATATATTTGTGCCATCGCCATAGCAGCTAGAGAGTCACTGGGAGTCACTAGAGCCTCAGCTGCGCAAGTTCCGGGTTGTGAGGCTCTCCTTCTGCGTTTGGGCCCTAAGGGTCAGTTGGGAATCTTGCTCCTGTACCTGCCTCCCTGCAATGTAGCAGATTCCCTGCCTGAGTTCCATGAGGCTGTCACTATGTTGGCGTTAGAGCTCCCCGGATTTATGGTCCTGGGGGACTTCAATTTGCCTTCATTGGGGGCTGCCTCAGAGGTAGCACGGGAGTTCATGGCTTCCATGGCAGCTGTGGGCCTCACTCAGGTAATCCAGGACCCAACCAGGAGCAGTGGCCACACCTCGGATTTAGTTTTCTTGTCGGAGCAGTGGCAGAGTGATCTGATATTACAAAAATTAGATATCACACCTGAGCCATGGTCGGATCACTATCTGGTGACTCTGGACCTTCTGGGGATGAGGCTTCGCCGCAGGGAGGTTGGGCCTGTTAAATTTGCCTAACCCCAGCAACTGATGGATCCGGATGGATTCCATTCTTCTGGATCAGCGATATGATTCACCTGAGGTTCTTGTTGACCTCTGGAATGAGAAGGCATCGTCAGCCTTGGACATAATCACGCCACACTAATTCCCACGGAGGAGTTGAGGGTGCTCAAACATTCAAAGAGATGCTGAGAGCGCTGTTGGGTGAAGAGTCAGAGTGAGTCCGACTGAACACTTGCTAGAGTTGCTATTAAGGCCTACCTAGTGGCAATAAGGGTGATGAAACGCCAATATTCCTCCGCTATTATTGCCTCTGTGGATAATCGCCCAGCGAACCTGTTCTGGATGACCAGGTCCATCCTCAATAGAGGGGGATCAGGCCCCGGTTGGCAGGGGTCTGCTGAGGCTTTAGCTGATTATCTGACAGAGAAAATAGCTCAGATTCATTCAAAGCGTAATCCCGGCATGGAGAACACAGAGCTGGGGGTGACCAGAGTGCAGTCTGGCTATATTATCTGGGATCTGTTCAATCCAATTGTCCCTGAGGAAGTGGACAGGCTCCTGGGATCTGTTCGAGCCACTGCCTGTGCAATAGATCCATGCCTCGCCTGGTTAGTTAAAACTAGCAGGATGGTGACAGGCAGCTGGCTCTTCGTTGCGGGAGGGGTTTTTTCCAGCACCATTAAAACATGCTTTGGTGCACCCCCTCCTGAAAAAGTCATCGCTCGACTCAACAGTGCTTGCTTGCTAACTACCAACCTGCATCCAAACTACCCTTTTGGGGTAAGGTTTTGGAGAAGGCAGTGGCACAGCAGTTACAGGAGATCCTGGATGAAGTAGATTATGTAGACCCTTTTCAGTCAGGATTCAGGCCCAGATATGGTAGTGAGACTGCATTGGCAGTGCTGGTAGATGATCTCTGGTGAGAGTGGGACAGTGGTCATCCATCTGTCCTGGCCCTTCTTGACCTCTCAGTGGCTTTCGATAACATCGCTCATGGTATCCTTCTGGGGCAGCTCCAAGACTTGGGGATCTAGGGCACTGTCTGGTCCTGGTTTTCCTCATTTCTGAGGGGTCGGACCCAGTCTGTCTGGTTGGAGAGTGAGAGGTCCAGCCCTAGGCCCTTTCAATATGGGGTGTCTCAGTGCTCTTGCCTCTTCTATTTAATATCTACATGAAACCATTGGGTGAGATCATCCATTCCCACAGGGTGAGGTATCATCAATATGCTGATAATACTCAGCTCTCATCTTGGCTCGTGGAGATCCAAGCAATGGAGTGGAAGTCCTATCCAGGTGTCTGGAGACTGTCAGGGTCTGGATGGGGGACAACAGGCTACAACTGAATCCTGGCAAGACCGAGTGGCTATGGGTGAGGGGTCCTCCGTTATCATGGGAGCTACCATCTTTGGTTCTGGATGGGGCTATTTTGCCCCTAACAGACCCAGTGCATAATCTGAGGGTCCTCCTGGACTCATGACTTGAAGAACAGGTGGCAGTCATGGCTAGGAGGGCTTTTGCACAGCTTAGGGTCATATGCCAGTTATGTCCTCTCCTGGACTGGGACTCCTTACTTATGATCACACACGCTTCGGTCTCCTACAGACTTGATTATTGTAATGTGCTCTACGTGGGGCTGCCCTTGGTGACCATTCGGAGGCTGCAACTGGTCCAGAATGCGGCTGCACAGGTGGTGATGGGTTGCAGGGGTTACGCATGTGCCTCACCACTGCTTTGGGAGCTGCACTGGTTGCTGGTGTGCCTCCGGGTGCAATTCAAGGTACTGGTAATTACCTTTAAAGCCCTACATGGTAGTGGGCCAGGATACTTAAGAGACCACATCACCCCAAGAACATCTGTCTGTCCCACCAGAGCAGAGCAGAGAGGCTCTCTAGTTGTCCCACCGGCTAGAGAGGCTCATCTTTCTAGCACCAAAAAGAGGGCCTTCTCTGTATCCATTCCGGCCCTTTGGAACCTCCTTCCAACTGAGCTGCACCTCCAGACAGAGCTGCTGCCCTTTAGGAAGGGTGTAAAAACATGGCTGGCAGGGCAGGTATGTGGTACTAACAATACGATGACCCCAACCTGCTGGTTGATTTGAATGCCTCTCCCGCTCCTAACTTTTTAATTGTTTTACCTGTTTTATCTTTTAAATCTTTTAACCTGATAATTTTTAGGGGACAGTCACAGTTTTTATGGATGAATTTTATTGCCGGATTGTTGTACTATATTGCTTTTGTTAGCCACTCTGAGTCATTTCCCGAGGAGGGCAGCATATAATTACGAACAATAAAATAAAATAAAATAATATTCTCCTCATGTGAGTTCAGATTGATGGCACCCATCTTCAGGGTTTTCTAGGTAGAGTGTACAGAGACATGATTTATAATTCACTTCTGGGTCACTTCCTAGGATTGTGCAGCTTGCTCAAGGCCATACAGGCTGGCTCTTCTGGGTTGCATAGTGGGGCATCAGACTCCCAAACATTGGCTGA
The DNA here is from genome assembly GCA_030440675.1 of Furcifer pardalis. Classification (NCBI taxonomy): domain Eukaryota; kingdom Metazoa; phylum Chordata; class Lepidosauria; order Squamata; family Chamaeleonidae; genus Furcifer; species Furcifer pardalis. The sequence goes on along the minus strand of CP126894.1, from coordinate 44,843,206 downwards.
GCAACCTGGTATCCATTATTAGATTTAGGTCTAATAAAGGACAGAATTGTTACAGTGTAACCTTGTTTTTTCATCTAGCAAAAATTCAGGAGGTGTACTGATTATCAAGTTTGATTTCTTTTCCCAATGCATTATTGGAAGTTAATTTGGGTTCTTCAGCATTTATCTTTACTTAGATGTGTGCAAATACAGCATAGATGAAAGGCACAGTTTAAGCCACAGCTATCACATCAGATTTCTGTATATACAAGCCAGCATTCCAGACTACTGTTACCTTACAAGTCCCAAACTTACCACTCTGTGCCACTCTCCTGCACAGTCTGAATTACCCTATACTTTGCTAGGATCAAGAATGAAAGCCCAACCCTACCTTTGAGTTCATATTTCCTGTTCAACACCCCTCAAATGATTCTGTTCAGAGTGGGGGAGAAAGTATTTGAGTATTTATTTCCCAATCACAAATATCTCCATGATATTGGAACTTGTAAGTAGGGATTGCATAACAGTGTTCTTTTAATGCAGTTGAAGATTCACCAGCATCTCTCTAAACTTTTCTTCATTAATGGCTCTAGTGTTCAATGCAATTAGATCCTTCTACTATTGGCTATTTGTCTCACATCCTGATGAGACTGGAAGAAATCCAGGCTGAAGTGCAATAAAAGCTTGAAGGTTTAGGGATGGAGGGGAGAGGTAATTTTGTAAACAGAAGGTTTGCTTGGGCTGTAAACCCTTCCTTGGCTCATTTACTACACAAGCAGTGGAATGCTGGCCCATAGGGATACAGGAACTCATCCTGGTGCACCCCAGTGACTGGCACCCCCCAAAGACAGGCAGAGGTAATGGGGATGTATGGGATTTCTCCCCTCAAACCTCCCCCCCCATAGGTACCCCCATCACTTCCTGCCCACCGCTCTCCCAAGGTGCCCAGCCAGCACACTACTGTACACAAGAAGATAAAGAGTTATTCTGTTCATGAGGGTGAGCTAGTTTGTTGCATGTTTGACAGAAAAGTGAATAAGAATCAAAAGGACTTGTATTTGCGTGTGCATGTGCAAACTTCACAAAATTACACTCTTTATCACTTTAATGCAAATGACTCTTCAATTTTAATGATTCAAAATGGGGATGGTTGCTGTTTGGTTGTACTGAATTTTAGATTAGAGACATTACTGGAGTTATTTCTATGTTTTCATATAACCAGCCAGTCATTTGGTGTTTGCTAATGTGGGCTTGCAGTGGCTTAGAGGTTAAGAAGATGAATTTGATGACTGAAAGGTCAGCAGGTCAGCATTATGAGACCCAAGTGCTGCACGATGGAGTGAGTGTCTGTTGTCTGCCCCAGCTCCTACCAACCTAACAGTTCAAAAACAAGAAATTGCAAGTAGATAAATAGGTACTGCTTTGGTGGGAAAGGTAACAGCATTATGTGTGCTCCATCATCTAATCATGCCTACCACATGACTATGGAAATATTTGCTGATGCAGAGAGTGCTGGCTCTTTGGCTGTAAATGGAGATGAGTCGGATACGACTGGCTTTCGAACATGGGTGACCTTTACCTTTACCTTTACCTTACTGTGGGCTTGGGTGCATGGCCTTTCTATAACAAACTTTTGAGTACAAAATAGGCTTGCTAGAAGGTCTGGTATGCCATTTGGTGTGATCCTCACACTCCATTGGCACATAGACTTCAAGAAAATATATTTGGTCTGCACCAGCCTGCTATCAATTTGCCAGTATCGGGAACTGGCTTGAGAGCCCCTTAAGGATATTGGCAGATTAATCACTTCTTGAGCTCCATGGATTTGCAGAGAAGGAACATGAATGCATTGCTTCACTATTTAAAGGATAAGAAAGAAATGGAAAAATTCCTCTCAGAAATTGAACGAGACAAAGTAGTAATGAGGAACATTTTTTGTTTGGCTATTCCTTTTTCTTTAGGAGGAAAGCAAACAAGGGACAGCTCATTTTGGTTTGTTTCCACCAATCATACATGCTGGAAACAAACCAAAACAAAGCAATCCTATCTCCATCGAAAAAGTAGAAATCTCTGCAGGGATCAGAAAAGTGCAGGTAGGAATGCTCTGCGAGAAGACTGGTTCACTCCAGCAAAGATATTGTCTCCTGACCATCTTTAGGAACAAGCCAATGCATCCCTGCAGAGAACCAAAGGCCAGGTAGTTATCCCCTGTATGTGTTTTTCTCCTCAAAGACACACAGAGAGCTTGCATAAATTATGGAAAGCTTGGTGAGAATAAAATGGCACCCTCTCATCAGGAGGTAAGGAATCCTGAAGGCCTTCAAAATCCTTCTGTTTGCTTCAGTTCAGACAGCCATAACAAGCAAATGAATAAATTAGTAAGTATACATTACATCTCTAAATTCTTGTTTCAGCTGTCTACTTTTTCATTTAATGTATTGAAAACATGTATTGTATTACGGTAGTTCTCAACCTTTTAAAGCTGGGGGCTGGGTCACGCTCCCTCAGACAGCTTCGGGAGCCAGATGGCCATTTTGCCCTTCCTCCACCACATGGCACTTCCTGGTATGGTGGAGGTAGTGGGGAGGCACATGAAATGGTGCCGCAGGCCGGATCCGGCCCACAGGCTACAGGTTGAGAATCCTTGTATTACAACAACATTCAAGGTTCTGAAGAGCTAATGTTTAAAAATATGCAATGCTAGCAATGTTGATTATTTTAATTAAGAGGTTGGGGTGAATGCTAAGGAAAAGGGCTGATGAAACAGTAGTGATTTTGCATGTTTATGGAATCTACTTTCTTTTCTCATTTTATATGCAAACTGTGATTGTACAGGCCTATCTTCTGCATGTCATGACCTGTCATAAAAAAAATTTAATTTTTGCTTCCGGACTTCCCACCAGTAGTTAGGGTTCAGATTTAGGATTCTGTGAATCCAGCCTAGGTTTTAGTTTGCACTTTGCAAAAGCTAGCCAAGGCACTGAACCCTTCCTTTAAAATAGGTTTGGCACCCTTAGGAACTCCTGTAAAATACAAATTAAAATCTGAAACAGACTCACAGCACCCTCTGATCTGGAGTCACCAGCCATCGCTGCTACTTACCCTCTTGCAGAGAAATGAATCTGCTTAATTTTTACATTGAAATGGATGTGTCTTTAAAAGTGTTTAACTTTGGCTGGGCATTTTGGCTGATTTGAAACACAGTACATAAAATGGTTAGAATTTGCATTTGATGAAGATGAAGAAATATCAACATCAATTAGAGCACTAAAACAACAGCTTTGGTCATAGTAACTTTTCCAAATAGTACCAGAATTGTAGGCTCTTCTCATCCCCCTGCTTCACTGATTTGACACCTTTAGTGTTGAGCAAGCAAGTAAGAAAGAAATCTCTTCTTCAGTGCATAAAATTAAAATATCATTACTGTATCAATGTTTTCTTTTGAACAGTCTAAAAGGAAGAGTGAAAGAAACTGCAGGTGGCAAACACCTGTTGCATTTAAACATCAGTCCAATGACAGGCATTCTCTAAGCACCAGACAAATTGAGGAATGTCTGTGGATTAAGTGGAAGCTGTTTCTAAGCTGTGTGCCTTCCAGTTTCCTTCATCAATTTCATACTCCAGATTGGTGCCAGACAAACTGGGGGTGGGAGGTGTAGAGGGCAATGGGATAAAATTATGCAGCTGGAAAGCAGCTGGAAGACAGGATAGAAAATAGTTGGAAATATTCCACATAATGTCAAGCTAATATTAAATAATGTAGTAAATAAAATGGAACAAGGCTTCAATGCTGTATCCATTTAATTGGGGGGTCAGGACCATAGATCTATATCAAAAGTACTTCTGAGTAAACATATCTCAGATTGTGACCATTAATTTTCCCTTTACTGAGGAAAGTTTATATCTGAGAGGTTAATTATGCCATTGTTTTTATTGGTAGCAAATTAGTTTGTGTACCATCTCCCCACCGTTTCCATCATTTAGCAGTCTGCTAGTGGTGAACCAATCATCTGATCAATCTTTGTGTTTCACCTTGACAATTAATACATCTCATGTTTAGTTAGTTTATAAACATCCAGATCTTTATTCCAGGCATTCACAACCTACGGCCCTTGGGCCAGACTCGGGCCCTGATGCCAGTTCATCCAGCCCCCAATGCCCTCACTGCTCCCGGAAGTGGAAGTAAAACACGCCCCGCACATGTGCAGAACACTGCTAAATGTGTTCTGTGCACGCGTGGCACTCATTTTGCTTCCACATCCATGTGGGAGGAATCATGAGACTGGCCCAATCAGCTGCCCAGGAGGTGTTGTCAGGCCCATGGCCTGAAAATGTTGAGAATTGCTGCTTTAGTCCTTCCCCTTCTGTTGTTTTACTCTATTACTTTGCACTGTTTAAGAAGGCCTTCTTATTACTCCTTGCTGTTCTCTGGAATTCTGCATTCAGTTGAGTGAAACTTTCTCTTTCACCATTGCTTTTCACCATCCTTCTTTCTAGAGATCTTTTCAAGAAAATTGGGGAAATCAAGGGAACATATCAAGCAAAAATGGCCATGATAAAGGACAAAAATGGTAGGGACCAAACAGATGCAGAATTGATTTGGAAAAGATAGCAAGAATACACAGAAGAACTCTACAAAAAGGACCTTAATGTCCCTGACAACCACAATGGTGTGATCATTGACCTCGAACCAGACATCCTGGAGAGTGAAGTCAAGTGGGCCCTAGAAAGTATTACTAACAACAAAGCTAGTGGAGATGGTGGTATTCCAGTTGAGCTATTTAAAGCCTTAAAAGAAGATGCAATTAAAGTGTTGCTGTGACTCAAATTTAGTATGAAGTCTCCTTTAAAGACTTTAGCTGGAATGAGCAATTCTACCATTGCCGGAAGTGTCAATATGCAGGCAGGTTTGGAAAATGCAGCAGTGGCCACAGGATTGGAAAAGGTCAGTCTACGTTCCAATTACAAAGAAAGGCAATGCCAAAGAATATTCAAATTATTGTACAATTGTGCTCATCTCACAAGCTAGCAAGGTCATGCTCAACATTTATTTATTTATTTATTCAGATGTATATTGCCACCCATTCGCCGAGGCGACTCAGGGCGGCTTACAGTCAAAACAGCAACAGTACAGTAAAAATCATAAAATACAACCTTACAAAACAACAAAAACAACATCTTACAAGCTAGGCTTCAGCAGTACATGGCTCAATAACTTCCAGAAGTACAAGCTGGGTTCCGAAGAAGCAGGGGAACTAGAGACCAAATTGCCAACATTCTCTGGATATGAAGAATGCAAGGGAGTACCAGAAAAATGTCTACTTCTGTTTCATTGACTACATCAAATACTTTGATTCTGTGGATCACAATAAACTATGGCAAGTCCTTAAAGAGATGGGAGTACCAGACCACCTCACCTGTCTTCTGAGAAATCCGTATGTGGATCAAGAAGCAACAGTTAGGACAGGATGCGGAACAACTGATTGGTTTAGAACAGGAAAAGGAGTGTGACAAGGCTGTATATTGTCACCCTGCTTATTTAATTTACATGCAGAGTACATCATGCATAATTCAGGGCTGGAAGAAGCACAGGCTGGAATTAAGATTGCTGGGAGAAATATCAACAACCCAAGATATGCAGATGATGCTACTCTAATGATAGAAAGTGAAGAAGACCTAAAGAATCTCTTGATGAGAGCGAAAAAGCTGTCCTGAAACTTAACATTAAAAAAATCAAGATCATGGCATCAAGCCCCATCACTCCCTGGCAAATAGAAGGGAAAGAAATGGAAGCAATGACAGAGTTTACCATCTTGGGATCCAAGATCACAGCAGATGGTGATTGCAGCCATGAAATAAAAAGACGCTTATTTATTATTTTATTTATTATTTATTTATTTAGATTTATATTGCCGCCCACTCGCCGAGGCGACTCAGGGCGCCTTACAGTCAAAACAACAACAGTACAATAAAAATTATGAAATGCAACCACATAAAACAACCAAACCAGAACACAAACTAACTCCCATCAGGCCGTTGTTGTGGGCCCAGAGAAGGGGGCGATGTTCTCAGCCACTGCTAGGCCTTGGCATCTTCTTCCTCAGGCCGTTGTTGTGGGCCCAGAGGAGAGGCGCAAGGTCCCCAGCCACTGCTAGGCCTTGGCATCTTCCTCAGGCCATTGTTGTGTGCCCAGAGGAGAAGGCGATGTTCTCAGCCACTGCTAGGCCTTGGCATCTTCTTCCTCAGGCCATTGTTGTGGGCCCAGAGGAGGGGGGCAAGGTCCCCAGCCACTGCTAGGCTTACTTCTCGGGAGGCAAGCTATGAGAAACCTAGGCGGAATAATAAAAAGTAGAGACATCACCCTGCCAACAAAAGTCCGCATAGTCAAAGCAATGGTCTTTCCAGTAGTGATGTATGGCTGTTAGAGCTGGACCATAGGGAAGGCTGAGCACAGAATAGATGCCTTTGAACTGTGGTGCTGGAGAAGACTCTTGAGACTCCCCTGGAAAACAAGGAGATCAAATCAGTCAGTCCTAAAGATAATCAACCCTTACTGCTCCTTGGAAGGACAAATACTGAAGCTGAATCTCAGGTAACATGGCCACCAAATGAGAAGAGTTGACTCACATGAGAAGGCCCTGATGCTGGGAAAGATCAAAGGCAAAAGGAGAAGGGCAGGACAGAGGATGAGATGGCTAGATGGCATTGTTGACGCAGTGGGTTATGGAGGGTGGCAGATGACAGAGGAGCCTGGCGTGCAGTAGTCCATGGGGTTGTGTTACCTGAAAAATCGTAACCTTTTTAAATTTAAGGGAACATTCCACAGGCAGGGTTGAAGCAGGAATCAAAGACCACATAATTAGCCCTAACTAAGAAAGGAGCCACAAACAGCTTGTTGCAATTAGAGAAGTTTACTTGGAGAATAAGACAAAGACCAAAATAAACATTGGATTGAGACAGAAAAAGAAAGACTGTGAGACAAATGGATTGCCTTCACAGAGTAGAACCAGGAAAGGAAAGGGTTCCACACCCAGGCAATGGCTGAATGCAGCTTTTATGAGCATTCAAAAATGGAGAAGGAAATTGCACAAACATCATTGGTTCAAGAGGCATCACATGGGAGGGAAATGGGTCTGCCCCCCACATTTGATTTGTTCAGAAGTATCCACATGGGAGAGAAGTCCACCCCCAGATTATTGTTGGTCCAGGATGTCACATGGAGGGCTGGGAGGAGTTTTGCCATGAGGTCAGCTTCAGAGCCATATATGGTGCTTTCCCCAAAACTGGTGATCTTCCCATGGAGGCCCAGCCCAGCCTCCTGTAGTCCTGTCTGGCAGGCATATCCGTCATTAGGTGATTTCCAGGTGTGACCATTGTTTGTTTGTTTGTCTTTAGGCGACAGGTCTGGTTAATTGCTTTTGAGATAATCCCTTCCGAGAGCAAATTTAGGCTGAAGAAGACACCCTTAGAATTACTTCTGCTTTAGAAAACAAACAGAACATGTTAAAGGGGATTTTAAGAACCCCATTCATGATTTACAGAACATCAGGAATTCCAGTAGAGTTCCACCCAGTTATGTCAATAGCCAAGCCATCAAGGCCTCAGGAAAATCTGAGACATTTTATAGTGTGAAGAGGAAATGAAGAGATTCTGGTTTGGATTGAACAGTTTAAAGTTCATTCCCAGATATAACAGCAGTTTGAGATCTTTATAAATTTATTAAAAATCAACTCTTGCAGTTATTTTACCTGCAAGTAATCATGGTATAGTGTGATGTTTGTGAACATGAAAGACTAAACTTGAAGTGGATGGCAAATTAAAATAGTGAGAGAAGCATATTTTATTGGAAATTAAAGTATATATAATACTAAACATGCTAATTTCAAAATTATAGTTACAGTTGCAAAGGGTCACACTTGACTGTGCAACTGAACAACAACAAAGACTTCCAGTGGCATTCAAAATTATGTTCACTGTTCCTGATGGAACACTTTCCAAAAAGACAACTGAAAAAAAAGGGGTTGCTGTGAGTGACTCAAATTTAGTATGAGGTCTCCTTTAAAGACTTTAGCTGGAATGAGCAGTAATGCCATTACCAGAAGCAGTTGCCAATAATAATAGTGGAGGTTGCTAGAAGTGCCAAAGCAAGAACCTTGCATCTCCCTCAACATCTGATGGGGTAAAAGAGAAAGCAAAGAAGATAGCTAATTTGATAGACTTCAGTGTGGAGGTAGAAGACATCAGATATACTGTATGTCCTTCTCTTAGTTGCAAGATGGCAAAAAAAATGTAATGGACAGATATCTTAATGTATCTGAAGGTCTCTAAGCAGGTCACATGCCCTGGTAGCCAACAATGAGAGTTGTGTAGCTTTCATATGAGATTTTCAGGTTAACCTTTACAATGCCAACAAATGACATTTTAAAGACTAAGGGCTAAATCTAGTGAGAGCCTGGAGCAGAGTAGGCCTATTGAAATGAATGTAACTCATTAGTCACAAATAAAATAAGTCCTACTAAGACTATTCTATTTAGGACTAACATTAGATTTAGGCCTAGAGAACACAAAAGTAGCATAAGCTTCGGTGAGCTACAGCCCACTTCGTCAGATGCAGGAACTTTTCCTTTAGTTGACAGATTATTGTACACATGCTTGGGTGAGTGGGTGAAGTAATAAGCAGAGGAGTCAGAGGGAATTGGAGCAGTGCTAATTATCTTCACAGTGGCCATTAAAATGGTGGTTTGCTAGTTACATAGGTACTGTTGTATAGATGAGCTAATTAACACATGTTGTGTGAATAAAAAGCATTTGTCCCAAAACAAGCCTCAAGAGATGGAACTTAATGAGAGAGAATTAAAAAGAGAGAATTTTGCTCAGCAGTTTACCATTAGAATGTGTACTTCAATGACAACAACAACAACAAAATCAAGAATGAGCAACATGAAGCCAGAAACAAAATATCTTGTGAGAAGGAAGTGCTCACCCACTGTGTCAGCTAGTATCTCATCGTTTTTATTGTATATGGACAGATTTCTGTCCACTTATTATTTTCTGTTGAAGAGGGAAGAAGAAATTGTGGCCTTCCAGATATAGCTGGCCTATAGCTCCCTAGCCAGCATCATTAGTGGTGAGGAATTACGGCAGTTGCAGTATAAAATCATTTGGAAGGTCACAATTGTCCTGTCTGATACATCAAAGGCTTTATTCATCCTGTTTTCTATGCAGAGCGCACTAGGGTACTGCTGACAAATAATGACTTGTCTCACACTGGAACATGGACAGGTTTATCAACACTTTCAGTTGTTGAAATTGTGTTGCCAGAGTAGATATGAGGATATTTCTCACATATGGGTCTGCCACAGAGGCTGGTTCTTATGTCTCCATTTGCGTTACAAGACATTAGAACAATTGTGTTTTTATTGTTTGTTTCTTTCTTTGTTTGTTTGTTTAGTCACACTTCTATGCTGCTGGTGAGTTGCTTTCAAATCCAACTACTGGTGCTTTCAAGCCCAACTTGACCCACTGACTGTATCTTGCAAAACTTCTCACTCACACATGTGTATAATGCTCTGCCAAATGAGAGAATTGGATCAAGTCACAGTTATAGTCTAATAAAGCTTATTCCATAGTGAGTTTTTAAAGCACCACAAAACTCTTTGTTTTCTATATACAGTATATATATTGTAGGTCCAATTTAAAACAAATAAGCACATGAATATAGAGGAAATTCTATAGGTGAAATGTAGGACAGTATTTTTACTCCCTCATGCCTCCTCTGCTTGCACCAAATTACAGTATGTGCTTTAAATAAGACTCACAGCAAATACTTCAGGGCTGTGACATACATTTTCTGTGGGAGACACTCCAATGAAACCACATAGTTCCCATTAATGTTAATGTAAGTTAACCTAGTATACAGGCTGACTCAATAGAAACAAATAACAAGCTGATAATTCAGCAAGAGTTTTCTGCATAGCATTGGAAACAAAACCGCAAATCAGCTCTTGTTTTCCAGGAGGAGGAGGAATGCTTTTCCACTGCTTTTTAGTTTAGAGGGATGCTCTAACTCTGAGGGTTTGGGGGAAAGAAAGTCAGCCTTGTACATCTACACTGCAACGTGAGCAGCAGTATCTTAAACATGTAGAAATAAGCCCAACTAAATTCAATGAGGTTGACTCCCATTCTTGGCAAGTGATCTAGAGTTAAACTCTTCATTTCCCCTGCAAAAGTACCTTTCGTTTTTGGACTTCAATTCTCAGAAGCCTAAGTTATTTCCCCAGAGCACTGATCGGCCAATGAGCTCACTGCTGCTGGGAATTGAAGTCCCCCTGGGGTGTGTGAGCCCCACACTGGGAACCACTGCTCTAAAGCATTGTAGCATATGTTAACCAATGCATCATTTAGCCAATTTATTGTTGAAACCACTATTTTCCAGGCACACATAAAGTTTGGCTTCCATCAAACCCTTCAAAATTTATAATAGTCAAACCTCGCTTTTTCAAAAAGTGATTTTTCAAAAAACGATCCGACTCACATAATGAAAATTTTCACTATGCGAGTCCGACTCACATAGCGAAAATATTCGTTATGCGAGTCGGACTTTCCCTATAGAAAACTCGCATAATGAGTGTTTCTATAGGGAAAACTCGCATAATGAAAAATATTCACTATGTGAGTTTTCCCCCTAAAAAACCTCGTTATGCAAGTTTCCCCATAGGTATTTTCACTATGCGAGTCTGACTCGCATACCAAAAAACTCACATAGCGAGCAGCCTCACAGAACGAATTAAATTCATTATGTGAGGTATTACTGTAGTGTTACATCATTTCAATTGATGGTCTCATTTGCTTACTTACTCGACCATGGTTGGCAATCTGTAATGAAAGTGGCCTGCATAAGCCAGATTTTGAAAGTGTGATCAGCTTGATTTGATTGGCTTCATCAACCCAGCCTTTACATTAGCGTTGGAAGGAGTTATTTATTTATTTATTCATATTTGCATTGCCGCCCTCTCGCTGAGACGACTCCTAGCAGCTCACAGGTGCAAATATAAAAATATTCCATAACAATAAAATCAAGAAACTTATCTAAAAACCATCAAACATTAAAACTTTTAAAATACCTATAACATACCCTCTTCTACAACCAGTTATCTATAATATACCCTATTCTACATACCCTCTTCTACAACCACGTGAGGAGACAGTAGGTGTTTTTCAATAACAGTTGCCTGAAGAGAAGTCTTTTTCTTTTTTCAGAATCTGAAGAACTTGTTTTTGGTACTGCAGAGCATAGAATTCCACAGGCAGCATACTCAGTCACCCATAATTGTGGTCTACAATAAACATTTTTAAAGCTTCTCCCTCCTTTTATCTATTTGAATGTTGGCAATGTTTTTGGGTTTGATCTTCTACAAGTAATTTATCATACTCATCTTAAACAAAATAACTCTTTTTGTCAGTCCTGACAGACAATTTTTATTTTAAAAAATCAGGGCCATTATCCAACAGGATGAGTGTTTTTTTTAACACAGGGGGTAGGCAACCTGTTGCCTGTAGACCGAATCAGGCCCACAGTGCCAAATAATCTGGTCCCTGGGCCTCACTCCAGCTGCTGCCACTGCAATCAGCCACAGACTTGTTCATGGCTGCTGTAAATGCATCCGTGGCTGTTGTAAATGTGTTTACAACAGCCGTAAATGGTGGGAGGACCACCAGTCTGACCCCCTCAACTCTCTGAGGGAACATGACGCGGCCACTGACTTAAAAGGTTGGTGACTCCTGCTTTAACAGAACTGGTTTTGTCAGCACAACTGAGAGATGGCGGTCGGTCCCTGCAGCATTTTAGAAACCTGCTCTGAATGCTGCAAAACTCCCTGGAGCTGGTTTTTAGGCAGCCTGGAGTACTGCCAGGAAAATGGTAAAGTGAGTTCCACTGCTCCAACTGTCAGACACTAGGCCACATTTAAACCCTACAGCAAAACCCACCAGATCTAACAAATGTCTGAAGGCAGAAGTATATGGAAGTGTCTTTTCCTGACGTCCCACTACCAGGTATATGTTGCTGTGTCAGTTCTGAAAACACACCAAAACTGTTTGAAAACAAAGGACTTTTGGTATAATGAAAATGTTGGGTTCTCTCCAAGGCTTGATATTTTATGACTGCCAGTATAGAAAGCCATTTCCCTATAGTGGTGACGGCGAACCTTTTAAAAACCGCTTCCCCACCTACCCATCTCCCTCCACCAAAGGGGAGGCTGAAATCCCATGCCAACCTGGACACCTCATCTGCCTCCTAGAAGGGGTGTGTGTGGGGGGGTGCCTGATTGCCTCACCTCATCACCACCTCCAGGGTGGGATTTCATCCTCCCCTTTGGCAGAGAGAAAGGGGTGGATGGGGAAGTGGCACTGCCATTGGTGCTAGCGGCATGGGGTTGGGTGGGGCTTGCCCACGATGGTGCATGTGTCCACAGAGAGGGCTCTGTATGCCACCTCTTGCACACGTGACATAGGTTCGCCTACACTGCCCTATAGAATCTTGACATTTCAATTTTCTATTTAAAAAAAATGCTTATTTTTAAACTTTTGTAATTTATTTTATTTTTTCAAAAATCATCATTAGAAAGATGTTAGGATTTTGACTTTTGTCTTAAGCAAATGTATTAGAGCACAAGTATAGAAAATTAGGAAAACACTCAGAATACCCATCTTCACAGTTCTATCATATACAGCTCCATGGATTTAAACTGCAAAATAATACAGCATTTTGCTTTAAACTTGCTTTTAAACTGTACCAGTATGAAACTGATGTTGGATCCTGAAATATATGAACTGTGCTCCCCAGGAATGGTACCCAGGAATTAATTGAACTATTAAGTATCTCCCTTGGTCTAATGCAGAGTTCTCAACCTTTTTAAGCCAGGAGCCGGGTCATGCTCCCTCAGATAGCTTCAGGGACCAGATGGCCATTTGCCCTTCCTCCACCACATGGCACCTCCTAATGTGATGGAGGTGGTGCTGGGGCCACATGAAATGTGCCTTGGGGAACATCTGGCTCGCAGGCTGCAGGTTGAGAATCCCTGATCTAAGAAGAAAGAGTGATTGGGTAATGTCTTTAAAATGTAGAATGAGAGGGTGGCTTCAGTGTGGGATGTGTTTTTGTGTGTAAGTACCCACTTTTATTCCTAGCTCTATCCAACCTTAGTTACTGTGCCCTTACCAACCCCAACAGCTGCCACTTGTGAGCAGATAAGGAAACACTCACAGACAGATTTAAATATGATATGAACACCTGTCTTTGTTGATCTTCTTTATCGCTTGTGATATGCTATCAATGCACGTTTCTATGGAATCTCTCAAGAGAAAGAACAAAATGATAGCTTCTGTGTGGCCTCATTTCACAAGTTTTAGATTCTGCACTGGAAGTTCAACCAATGCAGAGGATGTGCATCTTTCCTGGTGGGGTAGGGATCAACTTGTGAATTCATAGTACATGATACCTCCCAAAAAAATGTGGCTATCACCACCACATCATTTCTTCACACTGCAGTACTTTATAGGCTTCGGTTCACTGGTGGCACCTACTTGAATGAGAAAGTCAATAATGTGATATGTTGATTGGTGGAAGAAAAGTAAAAACTTTGAATAGTTATGGGAGTCTTGTATTATTCACAGCTTTATTATGGCAAGATGCCCAGTACTCATAAAAGATAAATGAATTTCGAAGCACAAAGGGTGGGAGGCAAGTTAAAAACTAGTGAGAGAAGCAGAGAGAAAGGAGGGAGGGAGGCAGTGTTAAATTTAATAGAAGTTCCTACTTTAACTGGCAAGGGAATGCAGAAGACATCAAAGCACTTTTCCTATAAATCTATATGAAAATGAACTTCGGAGGCTACTTTTCTCCTTTTATTACTCTAAGTTCTCTTAGAAGCTGAAAAGGAGCATAATTCAGAAGCTTTTGAAATTGCTTTTGAGATATATAATAAACCTAGCCTATATGGAGGTAAAGTTTATAGGCCATTTTTTTTGTATAGCCTAAACCAGGGATTCTCAACCTGCTGCCTGCAGGCCGGATGTGGCCCAAGGCAACATTTCAGGTGCCTCCCCTACCACCTCCACCACACCAGGAAGTGCCATGTGGTGGAGGAAGGGCAAAATGGCTGTCCTGCCCCCGAAGCTGTCTGAGGGAGCGTGACCTGGCCCCCAGCTTTAAAAGGTTGAGAACTCCTGGCCTAAACATATACAATCTCCAGATTTTTCTTTTTGCAAGATTTATTAAGGAGGCTCTCGAAGACAATTTTCCTAGCTCTGCCAGTGTATTTCACTAGGAGGTAAGATCATTAATAATTTCACTGCTGGGCACACAGATATGTATATTAATGTGAATAAATCAGATGCCATCACTTTGGGAAAAACAGCCAACATGAGAGCAAATTTAGTTATGAAATATTGGTGGGTGGTGGGATTCTGTCTTATATGCAACCTGATTCAAAGAAAGGAAACATGGGTGCAGATGAAGCCTGCACACATGTATGATGACTGGAAGTCCTCAATTAATAAATTGTGCATGATTTGACACCTGCAGTCAAATAGGGGCCAACATATGGGCTCCCCACTGCCACACTACTACTGTGCTACTGAAATTCGGCATCAAACCACAGAAATCTCTTTAAATAGGAATGGACTATTCATGCTAAGGGAGTTTTTCATTTTCCCATTTGGTGTTGGGGGAACTGGGGAGGGAGTCACAAGAACGCCTTTGAAATTATTATTATTATTTAGTGGACTTATATCATATATTTAACTATATCACATATTTAATGCCAAACTTAATGCATCTCTCTCTTGGTGTCCTCTAGATGTCCTAAGCCCATGATGGTGAACTTTGGCACTCCAGGTGTTCTTGGACTTCATTTCCCAGAAGCCCTGATCAGAACACTTGGAGTGCCAAGGTTCACCATCACAGTCCTAAGCTATAACATTCATTACTTTGAGATAGTATTTTCTGGGGTATACAGAAAGAGCCTCCTCCAAGACTGTGGTATTTTTGAACCACAACCGGGCGTACCCCAGGCAATGGCTGCCTTGTGCCAGCTAATCTTTCTCATGCTAGGTCTGGTGAAAGGAACTTGCAGAATGAACTCACCAAAAGGTGGCTTCATTTTGGCAGTTTCATATCTGGCCTAAACACAGAAGAAAAAGGAGTTAGTATTGCCATGCTGAATGAAAGTGTTAGGAATTGTAATTTAACAACATGGAGAGCACCAGTCCAGGGAAAACTAAGAAGGTATCCAAAGTAAATGTATTTCCATCTTCCAGTTCTAGAAATATGGGCCTCAAACATAATCCCAGTGGTGTCATGGTTGACCCAATTTGTCTGCTGCCCACAAATGTCATTGTCCACAAATGTGCAGGCAGCAGGGAAATCAAGTCTGGGAGATTAAGAAAGGTGTAGCCACACCAGAATGTTAAGATTTGTTGGGACAATGTTAGTTTTCCTGTCTGACAGTAACTGCATGTGCCACACTTTTAAAGCCCAGGTTAGCTGGGTTTTAAAAAATAAATAAAAACCAATGGAAAATTGATCACTGTCAAATATTGGCAGGAATAATTTTAAATTAAAAAGTAGCATATTTTCAGCAACTTCCTTTTTTAAAGATCCAGGCAGGTTTTCCCCTAATAAAACTCACACTTATCTATAATTCACATCAGCGTTCACCCTTAAGGGTATGAATCAATGTTTTAAGAATTAACCCACTTAATGCAGTGAGAAGGACATTTAAGTAACTGTTGCATGAGTGCAAAACAGCTCCCTTTAACAGGTATTTTAAAAACCTGTGCCTACAGGGTACGTTTGACAGCCATTAAAGCAATGTGAGTGCTAATAGCATTAGAAATATGGTTCGCTGGCTGCTGCTATACCTATCAAGGAATTAATTTTAAAAAACAATACATTTGAAAGGTCATCAGAAGGTTGCACAGTTCTCTAGTTGAATCAGAAAAAAAACTTGCAAAAATCTTGGAAAATGCTAAAGAGCCATGCACTCATCTAGAGGGGAAAAATAAATAAATCTGTCTCTCTGTCTGTCTAGCCACATAATCCCAGGGTTTCTCTAGGACAGGAGTCACCAAACTTGGCTTTCCAGATGTTCTTGGACTTTAATTCCCAGAAGCCCTGATCAGCAGGTGTACTGACTTCGGATTCTGGTAATTGAAGTCCAAGAACATCTGGACAGCCAAGTTTGCTAACCCCTGCTCTAGAAGAAGGGAATAGCAAACTGAACTGACTTGATGGCACATAATAATCACAGCCTGGCTCCTTTAACTCTTTGGGATAGATTCCAATCAGCATGGCAAAGAACAATTCAACCCACACTGCAGTACCTTGGCTTTTCCCAACTTCTCATACAGGTCATGAATCATGACAAGGTGAAACAGGCTATCAAACAGAGAACGCTAGACACAGAAAGGCAAATCGGCCTAGCCAGGGCCCAAATCTTTCTGACTCCAGAGTCCCAGAGACACATTGTTGTCCCAGCCTGGTACCTGCTCCAACTTGAAACACCAAGTCATTGGAAGGCATTTACGTTCACCCACTGCCAGGCCCTCCCTTCTGCAGTTCTCTGGGGAAGTTCCAAAAGACACCAATGTCAAAGAGACAATGCCCCTGTAACACTGGAGAAATTGAAACCATAGAACATGTTTTCTGCACCTTTTTATAGAGACATCGGAACAAATTCATATCTCCACTGCTCTGCAAGTATCCTGGCTGGACAAACAGCATATATACCCACTGGCTGCTATCTGATGAAAGCCCTGCCTTCACCCACAATGCTGCCAGGTTCTGCACCACAGCGTGTAAGATCAGAAGAACAATCCTGGCAGGTCCTTCAGCTAAATAAACCACTTGTGCTACATTTTAGGCTTAGTAATAGTTGAAACACATTATTAATCTTAAATACTAATTTTACTACTCGTTAAATTTTTGAGCAAGGGAAACCTTTACCTTTACTAACGCTGAGTAGAAACACTCCTTTTAAAAATCTATTTTAAGTACACTCATTTTAACTTCTGCCTCTTGATATATATTTAAGTACCCCAGTGGTAGGCTCCCAAAAATTTTACTACCACACTCTGGGCATGGCCAGGGGGAAAGTCCTGTGTTGTTCCCAAATTAGGACTACTTTATTTCAAAATTTGGATGGGCAGGGCCAGCCAGAATTTCTGCTATCGGTTCTGGCGAACTGGTGCGAACCTGATGATGACCACCACTGAAGTACCCTCATTTTAACTTCTCTTCTTTTCACTGTAATTGCTGGTTTTGGACTGTAATAAAGATTGATTGACAGTAGAACTGCAGGAAATAATTTTTTTACAAGAAGATTTAAAGGAGAATCATAAGGGTCATAATTCTTGAGGAATTATTATTATTAT
Organism: Furcifer pardalis; assembly: GCA_030440675.1. NCBI lineage: Eukaryota > Metazoa > Chordata > Lepidosauria > Squamata > Chamaeleonidae > Furcifer > Furcifer pardalis. Next base: position 44,825,794 of record CP126894.1, on the reverse strand, counting down.
TATTAAATTTATATGCCGCCCTACTCAGTGAAAACAAGAGCTGATTTGCGGTTTTGTTTCCAATGCTATGCAGAATTAAAAGGAATACCAGATATTTGGGTGTCATGATGAAGCAGCAAATTGTCAACTTTTGCATAGATTATTTTAGTTTTACTGTTGGTGCTTGTGGATTTTTATTTTATTTTATTTTTTTGCCACATATACCAAATTAATACATCTTATGTATCTCAACTTGGGGTCAGGAAGAAAGAGCATTTCAGTAGCAAAACACATTGATCCATCTTAGGTGGTAGAACAATATTCATCCATTTACAGATATAGGCAGGGTGCATGTCCTTCCTGCTGGACAGATTTAGAATTTGGTTGTTCCCTTTTTGGTGTATTAAAAAAGCCATGAACATTTCTGCCCCATCTCAGTCCCTCTCTTGAAAAACAAAACAATATAAGTTTGGATTTCCAGGACTTCAGGAACAATCAAGTTAATTAGACAACATTCTAGCAATGTATGACAGAATATCTCTGTATTCATTCTCTCTTGATCCTTCTTCATAGACCCTTCAGTTTAAATTCTCTTAGGAATTTACCATAAATGAAGAGGCAGTGTGTGAGAGAGACTCTTCAAACAAGTTAAAATGTCAAATCCTTGCACTGCTATATATATATATATGCAGTCAAAAGCATATTTGCAAAATATCATGCATGGGAATACAGCAAATGGTTTGTGGACATTAGTAAATTAATTCTGCTATTGTCTCATAAATCATATGGAATTTCAGATTGTGGGAGTTGAAAGGGATAGTGATATGAATATATATAAAGAATGAGGTATATGTTAGCATTTTAGTTTCCTCTCTCCTTCTAGTCATTGTGAAATTCTGAAAAACTCTATTTGAGCAACCTATTTATATTGTCTTTACATTTGTTTCATTCCTGGTTGTTCACAATTTTATACCTAGCTATATACACTTGACCATATGTGCAAAATGGGACTAAGTCAGAGGTATTTTTGCAACTCCAGGATGTCTAGTCATGCCTGCCAAGTGCCACATGTCCACAGAAATGTCTGCAAATGAAGACAGCGCTGTGTTACTTTTTATTTCCTCTTTTCTCAGCACAAATAACTGACCATATTTTTCATCCCCTAAATACAAAATGGGACTACAGTGGCTCAGTGGTTAAGATGCTGAACTTGATGACTGGAAGGTCAGCAGGTCACTAGTTTGATATCTGAGTGCTGCACAACAGAGTGGGTTCCCATCTCTCTTCCAGCTCTTCCCAACCTAGCAGTTCAAAAGGAAAAAATTGCAAGTAGATAAATAGGTACCACTTCAGAGGGAAGACAAAGAGCATTCTGTACACTCCGGTATCTACGGTAAGTCATGCCTGCCACATGTCCACAGAAATGTCTGTAGAAGCAGACAACACTGGATGTTTGGTTATAAACAGATGAGTACAGAATGTTATAGCAAGGGCCACTTATACCTTTACCTAACAAAATGGATTATGAGGGTTCTATAATGGTTTTGGTCCAAATGAGTAGAACAATAATTCCTTACTCCCTCCATCTTCACTCTGGAGTTGCACAGCTGCTGAATCTACTGATGAAAGTTGAGTGAAAGTCAAACCCCTCAGCCCTATCCTTAGACACTTCAACCACTTGAAACAAGAGGGAGAGCTCATACAGAAGTCTCTGCCCAGTATATATAGATGTGTGTGTGGGGGATTATAACATCACCACCATAGCAACTATAGTGAGAAGATATGGTATTCATTCCTACCGCTACCTGCTACAATGACCCATGCATATGTGAACATAGATGGCGGACTACATTGACTACAAGTTGTGTAGCTTGTGAAAGATTGCAAAACAGCCCCTGCTAGTCCCAGTAAGCTCTTTGAAAAGAGCTTAGAGTAAATTATCTCTTATTTCCCACTTAGCTATCAGTGCACTCCTACTCCAGTTCTAGGATTCTAAGAAAGACTCCTTTGTGTCAATTCAGCTTGGTACCTCCTTCAGCTTAACTTGGCACTCCAGTCAGCTCAGCACTCTAGACAACTGCCTGGCTTGCCCTGCAGGGACACAGCTACCAAGAAGAAAAGGAAAGAAAATACTGGTAATTTTGCAAATTGATCTTCTGTTTCTAGGTCAGTAAAAAAAAAACCTGCAGTCTACCTATAAATGCTGGAGCAGAAAAGAACTGGATTGGCCACCATTTTGAACTATTGCATGGCTTAGTGTTATGTATTATGACAAGAGTTGTTATGAATTTGTTATGGTTATTTTAGAGGGAGCAGTTTCAGCCAATGTGTACTCATCCATACAATCAATTTAAATGGTGTCTGTGCCATTCCAAAGCCTGATTGGTGACAGACTCAAAGTGTGAAGAGAAACAAATCAAAATGATATTCAGAAGATCAAGATATTTATGTTCTTCATTTTCATGATTTAAGTTAGCAGAATTAAATTAGCTGAGTATAATTAAACACTATGTTTGTGAAGTGGAGGAGTGTGCTTTTAGACTCGTTTTCTACTTTTGATATACTTCCTATATTCTCATTTTTTTAAAAACACTTTTATTTTTGCTGATCTTATTTTCTTATTATTATTTTTACTTTCATTTATTAATTAACACTGAATCCCAATCATCTCATCCCAAAAAATAAAATCCAACCGTAGGGTTGCTTAAATTTTCAAACTTATGCAGACAAATTGCAATAAGGGATGTGTGAGCATCTACTGAAATTTGTAAAGCTGAAACTCGAAGTATGCTAACACTATCCAGTTTGTATCCAAATACAGTAATACCTCATATAACATTAGTATCGAATAACACGAAAATCGCATAACATCAAGGAATCTGGGGGGAAGAATTGCATCAGATAACATTAAGATCCTATGGGATGCTTCAGATAACAACCGCGAAAGCCTGTGTGGTTACAATGTATCTCTATGGATCCCATAGAGGATCAGATAACACGAAAAATCATATAACACGAAGACTTGTGGAACCAGGTTTTAGCGTTATATGAGGTTTTACTGTACTTGTTGTACAAATTGCCTTACCCTGAGCAGATTTGGAGGTGGCCTGAATTTGTTCTTGGGTTTTGGTACATGATTGTATGTATTTGTGGTTTCTTACAACTTGATCTTTCCTAATGTTAGGAAAGATCAAAGACAAAAGGAGAAGGGAGAGGCAGAGGATGAGGTGACTGGATGGCATTGTTGACACAGTGGGCGTAGATCTGGCCGGGTTGTGGAGGATGGCAGATGACAGAGGAGCCTGGCGTGTGGTGGTCCATGGGGTCGCAAAGGGCTGGATTTGACTGTGCGACTAAACAAGAAAAAACAACTTGAGGGAAAGGGCAAGTAGGAGAAATAGAAAGGCTTGGAAAAGGATGCTGCATGGTTCATTGAACCATCACTTTGGGAATTCTCCGCACACACACACTTCAGATCTCTTTTCAGGTAAAATGTACATTAAAGATAGCCATGTAGTGTTTCTATCTATAACCTGACTTGTCCATATGTATCCATACATTGTTTAGCCCAAATCAGGGCTACCTCTTTGATACTCACAGCAAGGGAGAAATGGAGCCACACAAAAAGGCCAGCAGCAGGCATTTTAAAAAAGTAATATAATAATTTCGTGTCAGAAATTATTTTGGGTTGAAAGGATTTTTGCTGGAGAAATTCTGCTCAGGGGATGTCCGAATGAGGCTTCTTTCATGTCCCCAAGTTCTTTTCCCACTGAGGTGGGCCCCATTGATCTTCTTGCAATTTCTTGTTTTCAAACTGCTAGGTTGGTAGGAGGTGGGACAGAGACAGGCGCTCAAACCATCATGCTATACCCGGGTCTCAAACTGTTGCCTTGCCAGCCTTCCAGGTAACAAGGTGAGCTTCCTAACCACTGAGCCTCCACATCCCCATTACTTTGACCTATCCAATCGCAGCCTACACAAGAGAGTCAGTCATCTATCTCACATTCTTTCATATATTTAGTGAAAAAATAATGAAGACACAATGTAGCTATTTTTTTAAAAAAAGGCAATACATTTCTAGCCAATGGCAAAGGCTAAGAAATGATGTAGTAACCTCAATTTGCTTTACACTGCAGTTCCACCTGTCAATCTTTTTTTTTCTGATTTACGCTTCCTTCTTTTACTATAGCAATTAGAATTAAGTGGTTTTGTCCAAATTTCACCATTTTCAACTCCAAAACCACAAAAGTAAACTTCAGTGATTTATTGGGTAATTTGTGGCTTCTTTAACCACCTTGCATCTGACTCAGAAATGTACAAATATCCTTGACCCATCTTATTTAGATAATTTTCAGTGAAGTTGGTACACATCCCTAAGTGAAAATGGAACAGCTACCTTGGAATGAACTGTTTAAGCTTAGTAAAAATAAATAAATAAATAACTTTTCTTGACGTTTGAATTCATTGGTTTGGAGCAGGGGTGCCCAAACATTTTGGGCTATGGGCCGGTCACATGGTTCAGGGGGCTGGTCACTATGGCCCAGGGGCTCGATCCGGCCCCCGATGTCAATTCATCCAGCCCACAAAGTCCTCATCGCTCCCAGAAGTGGAAGTAAAATGTGCCCACACAGGTGTGTTTTACTTCCACTTCTGAGAGCAATGAGGGCTTCCTGAACTGGATGAATTTGTGTTGGGGGCCGAATTTGGCCCCCGGGCCATAGTTTGGGCACCCCTGATTTGGAGGAACATAAAAGAAATTTGACTTAGTCCCATTAGTTGGGAGTAACAAAAACTTGCAACTTACAGAAAACAAATTAACTCCATCATCTTAGATCATCTTTCAATTTTTGTTTGTTTGTTGGACTTCTATCTAAGCTTCTACCCCAAATGGGATTTAAAACTAAATATCTCCTCTAACTTATTTCTTTGTCAGGGTAAAAGTAAGTAACACCTTCAAACCATCCTCCTGGAATTTAACTCCCAGTCTCCAAGGTGGATGGCATAACGTCCCTGGGCCTATCTTCCACTTTGCCTGGTTTTCTCTACATCTTGAAATTAGACTCTTTGTTGAAATTAAATTCCTTGAAATTAAAAAACAAACAAACCTTAGTTGCAACAAATGTTTATAATATCTTGGAGCGTAGGAACTGGCAAGACCTTTGTCTTCAGAATTGAATTGGTAATTTGGGGATATTGTGTCTCACTACGTTATAACATGGGCTCAAATACATGCCAGAGCTTCGATGACTGATGAGTCACCACAGCTGGAAGCATTTTGAAAGAGTGGTGTTTAAAGATACATTTGCTGAAAGGTCAACAGATTTCTTTCCCTCTTTAATCCTACTGGAAATTTTAAGACATTTGTTTCAAATGCCAGAGATGGTGATCCCCCCCCCCTTCCCGGTTTCTCACACCTAAACAACACCATCCATTCCAGAGGATAGGTATTCTTAATTTCTGAACAAACGACAAATTTAAAACAACAAAAACATAGCATCAAAAGCACCATGCCCGAAGTCCAGGTGCTCACAAAGAGTAAAGAATGTTAAAACAATGAACATTAATGGTTTCTAAGAGTCTAACTTTCACAGTGTAATGCTGAACTTGTTTACCCAAAAGTAAATCCTATTAAATTCAATGGACCTTACTCCCAGATAAAAATTGCATCTTAAGCTCAGTTACTGCACAACAATGATTTTGCTATTGAGAACAACACATGTGATTTACATATCGAGCGCTGATTCTAAATCTGAACTCAAAATTTGCCTACCACCTACAGATATTAAGGGGTGCTATAGCTGTTCAAATGGTTGGTAATTGGGTAATGTATTTTTACATGGGGAGATTTATTTATTATTCATTCATTCATATTTATCCACCGCCCTCCTCACCAAGGTGGCTCAGGGCAGTTTACACATCATAAAAACACGACAATGAAGACATAAAAACATTCCCTAAAAACCTCGAATTTAAGACTATAAAGAATTAAAAAGTTAAAATCTTAAAAAGTTTAAAAGTTACTACATCTTACTGATTAAAAAGTTGAGGGAGAGAGGAGGCTTAAACCAGCCAGCGAGCTGGGGTCATTGTGCAACCTATACTCCATACCTGCCCCGCCAACCATGTTTTTAGATTCTTCCTAAAGGGTAGCAACTCTGTCTGGAGTCATAGCTCCATTAGCAGGAGATTCCATAGGGCTGGAGCGGACACAGAGAAGGACTTCCTCCTGATGCTAATGTGCCTCTCTGGCCAATTGAACAACTAGAGAGCCTCTCTGGTCCGCTCTGGTGGGATGGACAGATGTTCTTGGGGTGAGGCGGTCTCTTAAGTATCCTGGCCCACTACCATGTAGGGCTTAAAAGGTAATTACCAGCACCTTGAGTTGCACCCGGAGACATACTGGCAACCAGTGCAGCTTCCCAGAGAAGCAGTGAGGCCCACACCCCATCACCACCTGGGCAGCCACATTCTGGACCAGCTGAAGCCTCCAAATGGTCATCAAGGGCAGCCCCATGTAGAGCGCATTACAGTAATCAAGTCTGGAGGTGACCAGAGCGTGTGTGATCATGAGCAAGGAGTCCCGATCTAGGAGTGGGTGTAACTGGCGAATAACACAAAGTTGTGCAAAAGCCCTCCTAGCCACAACGGCCACCTGCTCTTCGAGCAAGAGTCACAAGTCCAGGAAGACCCCCAAGTTATGCACTGGGTCTGTTTGGGGCAAAACCGCCCCATCCAGAACCAAAGATGGTAGCTCCCGAGATAACACAGGGCAGTTGCAGCTACCACCATGCCTGATGCCACCTCAGCTGAATCATGTCCCCTGGTGGCATGCATGTTCTAGCAGTGGCTGGGTATGTCTGGGCAAGTCAGTAAGCTGACATCAGAAATAGGTATATAAGGCGAGATGGACCAAGGGTTTGTCTCTAGTGTGAAACTATCTTATTGGATAGTACAGCTAGGCCATAGTGAGTCTATTCTGAGCTAAAGATGAGTAGGCGCAGCTGTGTTGATAAACCGGACAATTTTTGCTACATTTGTGGCACATATACCCCATGTGATCAATGCAACAACCTAACCAAGAGAGTGAAATTTGCTATCTTAAGATCCTGACATCCTATGCAGAATCAGACTTCAGATTTGGATTCAGCACACTTGATTTAGTATACGACACATGGATAAGACCAAGTAGCAGACAATACCTCTTTTTTTGTGATGCAGTGTTATCAGTGCAGGTCAATGCAATGTTTTAATCAATGGAGCTAACAGTTGGGGGATACAAACTTTGAAGCTGCATAATATTGGATGGAGCTGCCTTGTATGAACTGTCCTATGTTCATGAAAAATAGTTTCACCTTATTTTGTGGATGGCAGAATAAGAATATTCCTTGGTACAAGAGTTCTTTGACTTACATTGGTTCTTGAAAGTTATCAGAGGCTCTCTGTCATCACTGAAGACATGATGATGAAAATGCTATTTGTGGGAAACTGCACGTAAGGTCGATCATACAAGCGGCTTTCCTCTCAGGATTTCTGTCTAGTCTATTGTTGGACATGAAGCTAGGTGCACAGCTGTTTATTCAGCTATTAGATGCAAGCGAGTGTGCTAGCTAGCTGCCTGAAGAAATGAAAATGCTTGCATAATTTGCCTTACATGGTGTGCTGACCCATCCAGGCAAGCACAGTCACCACACAGTGCCACTACACAGTGAGTCTTGTTCAAGGATAGTCCAGATACCAGAGTCCAAAAGGCAAGCCAAGGTCTGTTTATTGGTAGTCCGAGTCACTAGTCATATCCAAAAGGTGTCCAGGGGCAGTGTCAGGGTTGGCAGAGTAGTCAGGGTCACAACAGGCAGGTCAGGGTCATGGCAGGTAGTCTGGGATCAAGCAGACGTCAGTCTTCACACAAGAGTTGTACCAACGCTGGCAGGCTGCAAGAGGCTTGCTTATAAGCCTCCCAGCTAATTGGTATCAGCTGGGAGCCTTCCTTACCCTGGCCTGCCTGCATCTCAGGTGTATCTGTTTCCTAGCCCTCTCCCAGACTGAGGGTTGATCCCCATCAGAGCCAGACTCCTGATCTGACAGGCCAGCTGCCAGGGAGAACAAACTTGGGCCAGGCGCAGGCTGAGACCCCTGGCTCAGGGCATCCTCAGGTTCGGGTGCAGGCAGAACCAGACTGGGCACAGGGAGTGCCCCCTAATGCAGCTCATCTTCTGAGGAGGGCTGGATCACAACACATGGTTCAATAGATTTCTGGCTGAGGGTATATGATGTGGGTGTAAATCTTAACTTATTTTATTATCTCAAGTGAGAAATTGAGATTTTAAAAGGTTAGCTCCTCACAGTGCAGAACTGCATTTTTTATTTTTTTATTTGCATTTTAAGACTTTTTAAAATGGTCTTGGGTTTTCTGCAAAGGTCATTATATCTTTGCACAAAGTACAAAGTTTTGCATCAAACATATGGGCTTTGTTTAAAATGCAAGGCTTTTACACACAGTGAAAGATGGTGGTAGTTGTCTATTTTTGTTTAGTTTATTTTTTTAAAAAAAATCATGACTATTTTTGGATAGCAGTTGGCAGGTTTTGCCCCCAAAAGGATGAATTAATGTATCAAGATGCCCTTTTTCATAGAAGATAAGGTCATTGTGCTTTTGCTGTATGCTACTTTCTAAAGTAAGGAGAAGCAGTATGCCTACGAATACCAATTACTAGGAGACAAAAGAAGGAGAGTTCTGTTGCATGCATTTCCTCTTTGTAGGCTTCCCATTTTCATCTGACTGACTAAGGTGAGAACAGAATACAGGATTTGATAGGCTTTTGCTCAGATCCAGGAAGACTTTTCTATATGTCCTTAGGGTCCAATCCAGTTCTCAACCTTTTTAAGGCGGGGGCTGGGTCATGCTCCCTTAGACAGCTTCAAGGGCGGAATGGCAATTTTGCCCTTCCTCCACCACATGGCACTTCCTGGTGTGGTGGAGGTGGTGGTGGGCCACATGAAATGGTGCCACGGTCTGCATCTGGCCCATGGGCCACAGGTTGAGAATCCCTAGCCCAAGCCAATGTCATTTATCTTTCACCAGCTCCCCATCTCTTCTTGGAAATTTCAGAACCTGAAAAAATGTCTGCATCCAATGAGCAAAGCTGAAAACATGGGATTTCAATTTCTGCCAAAGCACTCTTAAAGCAAAATTTTGACAAGAAATGCAAGGTTGTTACTTGGGAGAATCAGCAAATGAATTTCATGAGAAGGGGGGAATCTAAAATCCTCATAAAATATCAAGAAGGGTCTTGCCTATACATGTGGAAAATATAGACAATGTCTTCTTTATTTAAAATTTGAATGTCTATTCTTTGAAAAAAAATTGGAAAATATGTTATTCTCCGTGTCTTTTAATATCTCAAAAAGGCAACTATATTGTTCTTTGGACAATAATATTTGAATACAATTAACAAAATAAAGTATTGATTAAAAGAAAACATGTATAAGCTAGACTCTTTAATGGGTGGTAGGTAGCTTCCTTTGCTTTATAGGTAGAATACTTGCACATTAATAGTCAAACAAGTGAACAAATAGTTTTTACAAAGTATTCTTTTTCCCATGAGGCAGTCTGAAAGGATAATTGCCTCCTTGATCTTTTTGCTATCCCCCACTGATAAATAAGATAATTTGTTTCAGAATTCAGAATACCTACCTAACTGAAGGAGAGATAGAGAAATGGTTTGTAAAAGGAAAACTTTCTGGACAAAAATATGAAATCGTCTCCGTGATATGAAAATGAGACTAAATTAAAAAAATGTAAACACCTTTCAAATGTGTTACTCTTTATAGTCAATGCATCTAAGCTTTTGCCCAATTGACTTTTTCTAAAAGTAAATCATACCAGTTTCATTAAGTTACTAAGGCAAGGGGGCTACAGAAATAGGCTGTGTGGAGTACAGCATATTATGGCCTAGGGACAGTGGTGGGCAGCAACAGGAGGGGGGAGCAAAATTGGGTGGCCTCTGGGCAGGGGGGATAGCAAAATTAGATTGTCACGCCCACCTCCCTGCCCTGCCCCATCAGGTTTTGCCCCTGCAAGTGGTTCAAGGTCTCCCTTGCTCAAAAGCCAGTCATATCCGACTCTAGGGTGCAGTGCTCATCTCCATTTACAGCCAAAGAGTCAGCGCTGCCTGTTGCAGATGTATACATGACCATATGGCAGACATGACTAGATTGCCCATAATGTAGGCTCTGCCCATTATGTAGGCTCCGCCCATGGCATAGGCTCCACCCACAGTGTGGTAGCAATTTTTTTTTTTTTTTTGCTGGCCACCACTGCCTAGGGACATTTTGTAAGTATGACGTTGAAGGAAGTATCAAAATATTGGGAAGCATTTTAGTATTTTTGACATGCCTCCATTTTGAGATAACCTTTTTCTTGTCAGTGATTTTAAAAACTGCACTGCCACTTTTCAGCAAGGAGGGAAAATTATAGGTAACAAAGGTAAAGCCTTAGTTTGAGGGCAAAAGCATACCATAAGCTCCAAACAGACAACTGTTTCACAGAGTCTGAAGGTGTCCCAAATCTGCTTTGCTTTTAAAAATTTGGCCAAGGAGTGTATTTTAAACGCCCAATAACCCATAACGTTGTCCCTAGTGCTCTGTGCTGTATGCCTAATTGGGCTTTTGCACATTTGCATAACCATGATGCTTCATGATTAATGCATAAGGCACAGCATGGAGTCCTGTACCAATTCATCTGAATATCTCTGGTTTTTCCCTTCACTGCTTCTAAACATGCATCATGCCTAAAATGTACTCCAACCTATTTGTAGGCATGGCTGTGTTATCAAAACTCAAATGTTCTACATTTCATTAGAAAATGCTTTCTGAATCATAAGCCTCTTTTGTCTTAATTTGTTTTTTAAAAGTTGGCGATCACACTGCCTGTGGCATTTATACCTCTGGTTTCAAAACTAAGTGTCAACTGTGTCATTATAGTTCTGGGAAGTCTACAAGATCAGATGAAATACGAAGATATTGCTGTATTAACAACCTAGCTATTGCTTCTTATTATTACTCAAGGGGCTGATTTATCCTAAAGTGACCTACAACTGTCTTCTGTTAAGGAGCAACAACATGTTAATAATTTAACATCACAACAATGTTAACTTGAAAAAGAAAAGCCTACTACAGAACTAGTGAGAAACAAATACAAAGCTATTAGTAATGAGTTTAGTCTAGCTTTATCTTGATATTTATGAATATTGCTTTCATTTCTTTTCATCTTATATTAGTTATACATCTGTGTCGGGGTTGAGAAACAAAAATAACATAGAGTCTTAAATTGTAAGATGTTTCAATGATTTAATTGACTTCTTATGGTAGTACCATTCATTAGTTGGATCTAACTAATCTAATGCATGAAGAAGACACATTTTCTGTCAGGAAAAGAAGAAGAAATGTTTTGTTTGTTTTGACTTTTTAACAAGGTGGATCAAACAACCCAAGAGGTAACAAGAGGTAAGTTTTTATTGGGCAGCAGAGCAAAATTACTTTCTACAATGGAATTCTGAAATTGAGGAAACCCTTAAATAAAAATCATAACTTTGAAACTGGACTTTTGATCAGAACAGACTTGGCAAATAGTTTGTTGTTGCTGTGTATTAAATTTGGGGATGTTTGGGAAAAGAGATTTCAGGATATGAATTTTAAAATAGTAAAACTGCTTTATTCCATACGTAGAAAAAAGTAACATTTTATGTCCCCAGATTTAAAATAGTTCATATAAATTGGAAAGACAACTCTTTGTTCTTTTGAAGGAGAATGATTGGTCCCACCTGATTTTCTTTCTTTTCATATAGAAGGAATACTGGCTGCGAGGGCTGAAATATAGATCAAGGGTTCACAACCTGTGGGCTGACCCCGGCCCACAGTGCCCTTTCATGTTTCCTGCTACCCTCACTGCTGCTGCCACCAGAAACAGCGAAAACAGCTGAAAATGCATCGCAAATGCATCCATGGCTGTTGTAAATGTTTTTATTTAAGGCGGGGGGAATCATGTGTTTGGTCCGCTCAGCTGTCCAAGGGTATGTGGTCCAGCCCACAGCTGGAGAAGATTGAGAACCTCTGATAATGATCATTAGAAAGGCTTCTCAAAAGGTAAATCAGAAACTGTTATAAAGCCTGTGTGGAACCAACTCACCAATATGAACTTCCAAAGTATAGATACTGTATATTGTTGCAGACTTGGTGAATCCTGAGAAAATCTGATCTTTTGACCCTACCAGTCAGGACTTAGTTAGCTGACACTCAAAAGAAGAACTTTTTAACTCCTTCCTAATCAAAAAGGTATTAAAATGGGATTCTGTTTCTGGTTGAAAAAATATTTTAAATTGTTTTTAAACTACAGTACTGTATAGAGAAAACTATTAATTTAACCTGGGAAATTACTGGTTTTTGTTTTTAGTTTAGTGGCTGGGGATGGTCTTACTTGACATTAGAAGTTTGATGCCTGTTCTACCCATCTTGTCATTATGCTATTGTTTAGTAATTAAGAAAAAAAGATAATATTTGTGATCAAGTCATTTTAAATGTAAACCATATTGACTGCTATCATTGTTGTCAGCATTCAGGCTACCCTTTGCTATGTAAAGCTTGGCATCCTTTTTTCTGATGGCAACATGAGCACAATATTGTGCTCAATATCTAGCCATTTTCTGGCATTTGAATCATGCATACAGAGGTACAGGGTCTCACGTTTATAAACAGGTTATTTGAAGAATTGAATCATACTTTGAATCATACTTTAGAGAATCCAATTTAATCAGAAAAGAAAGCAAATTGAATAAGATGCAGTCAAAGTACATAAGATGTATTGGTCACTGTTTTTTCAAATGATTTACTAATTTTCTTAATTTGGAGTATTTCACTTGAATGGAAGGGAAGACTTCCAATCTGATTCATACTGCCCAGTGTTAAGTGGCACTCATGAGTAACTAACATGTTAATGACATGTTAATGTCATTATTCTTGTTCTCATGTTACTTAATAAAATATACTGAAAAATATTAAGCCCCTGTGATGATTTCAGTCCCTACTTTATTGCTGCTTTTATCTGATGTGTGTATAGGTATGTTGGCAGTTTGCTAGACAGAATGAATGGGTAGAGTGACAGAAGATGCTGGATGACTGCCAAGCAAGTCTGCTTGGGAAAGAAAGGAAAATGCTATTGTAGAGCTTTGTTTAACTGGATGTTTTCCACAGTTAAAGGGAAGGGTAGTGCCTACATAAGGGGAGTGAGATGGATAGATGGATAGACAGATTTGGATCTAAGTTGAGAAAGTAGGAATAGGTTATAGTCCTTTTGAAAGATATTTATCCTGTTTTTGTTGATTGATATTCTAAATCAGGGGTGCCCAAACTTTTCAGGCCACAGGCCGGTCACGTGGTCAAGCATGCCAGTCACATGATCCCTCCCATCTGAAAGCGGAAGTAAAACTTGCATGCATGTCCACATTTTACTTCTGCTTCTCGTAGCGGTGAGGGCACCACGGGCCGGTTTAATTGGCGCGCGGGCTGTAGTTTGGACACCCCTGTTCTAACTCTTTGCAATTAAAAGTTGTCTAAAAATGAAAATACATTTGGTACATTAAACATCTCTTTCATTTTCTCATAACAAATATGACATCAACATACTGATCAAACAGGAAGAATGGAGAAGAAAAATACATCTTTTAAAAGTTCACTGTTTAGAAACTGGTGTACAGTAATACTTAAGGTGTTCGGATTCAACCAAGGATTAAATAAAAGTCTTCCTCGGAGTCCAATTTAGATTGAAGAAGGGGATCAGATGTTCCACCTATGTGGAAACAACAGTGTTAGCTGGGTTGCCACTTGACATTGCTACAAAGGGAATCAAATCCTCTGATCTGACCCTGTTTCTACCCAGTGTATAAATTTATCCCATGAAGTCTCACTCCCATATCTGATGAAGTGGACCTGATCCATGAGAGTTAATATTAAAATACAGCAGTTAAGTCTATAAAGTGCCACAATGTTTGTTTTTTTGTTTACTTTCTGATATGTTTCTACCTAGACATCCAAAAAGACTTAACTGCTGTATTTTAATATTAACTCTCATGGATCAGGTCCACTTCATCAGATACGGGAGTGAGATTTCATGGCATAAATTTATACACTGGATAGAAGCTACAGGGAAACAGATGGAGGGAATGACCCATGGTTTCAAATGTTTCTATACCAGAACAAAAAGCCTAGGAAATATCAAAGTTAGCTTGAATTCATAGAGAATGGGAAATATGATTATGTAGGCATTTCTGAAAATTGTGGGAGAGGGCATTTATTACTGGAAGGTAGCAATTGAAAAATAGAACGTATTTTAAAGGAACAGATTAAATAGGAGGAAAGACTAGTATTATACATAAAACATATGGACGCTGGGTATGAGGATCCATGGGATTGAAGTTCCATTCACTAATTTTCCACTTATAGGGGGGTGATGTTTACTGCAGGAGGTTCTATGTTGACAGAAAGGAGACATCCATAAAGAGAAGCCAAACACTAAAACAATTTCTGCCTAGATACAGTGGGAAACAAAAGCAGAAATAGCAATGTTGGTACAAAACAAATTCCACAATCCATACAAATATGGTTGTCATGATCCTAGGGTCGCCATAGTTACTTTCTTTGCTATAGCTGGTCAAACTGTGACACAACTGTCTGTATTCTTTCTTTTGTTTATACATATCCCAGATTCCACAGAGATTAGGTCAACACCAGGTGTCTGTCAAGCCAGACATGACATCAGGGGTAAACACATTCCATGGAGGGTCAAGTGTCTTCCCATGATGTCATAAATTCTAGAAGGAAGGGGGAACACCTGAAGATGTAACCAGGATGTAACCAGGATTAGGTCATTGCATTCCAAAGGGGAGAGGGAACACCTGTGGAGTGGGAATTTCACATTATGTAATGCCATTATGTAATGTCATTATGTAATGCATTCTTAGTGGTGGGTAACTATCCATTTTGCCTATATAAACCAGAGGTTTGGAGATCCCAAATTGGTTCTCTAATGGATTCCTGAAAAGGCTGCCTTATTGGCTGAACTCTATTCCCTGGAGGGAACACCCCAAAGGCATGGTGCTGCCCAACGAGGCTGATTGGATTTTATCTTGAAGATGTACCTTGCTCAACACATCTTCATGGATGGCTGAGAGACTTGGGCTTTGCTGGATTAACCTAAAATGTTGCCATCCTATGGAATTGGACTTTGCTGATATTTGGCCATTTGTCTATTTCATGGACTGATGGACTTTGGGGGGTTCTTTTGTTCCACAGGCTTATGGACATTTTGATGGATTTATTGGCTCTTTGAAATATTTCAACATTTCTGGATCTAAAAGAGAACCCTATGGACTTTGGGATTTGGGGATTTTATTCTTTACAGCTTTGCTTCTTCATTTTATGGAATAGAAAATAAAGTTCTGTTTTGGGATTTTATCTTGTTGGCTTCTACTTGGGCATAGCACTAGCACCTAGCTCTCTGCTTCCACCACACACTGCTACTGCTACATCCACGCTACTATGGAAACACCACAATCCCTGTGACTGGGTAATATCAGGGTGTCTGGGTCCTTGGGAGAGGCTTGCAGAGGCTGGAAGGAGGGAGTTGTGGTGAACTGCATCATACACAGCATTCTGTTACCCCCAGAGCCTCTTAGGACCCCCAGAGAACCCCCGACAATGGTATCTTTATTAAACCAGTCTATATGAGCTTTGGTCAACTCCTTTTGTCAGAAATAATGTGGTCATGTTACCCCCACTTTATCTTTTGGGTAATAGTTAAGTGAATAAGGCAGATATGGTGCTGCAGTGGCTCAGTGGTTAAGAGGCTTGCCTTGTTAGCTGGAAGGCCAGCAAGTCAGCAGTTTGAGACCTGAGTATTGCATGACAGTTTGAGCACCCATCTCTGTCCCAGCTCCTGCAAACCTCGCAGATGGAAAGCAAGAAATTGCAATTAGATAAATAGGGACCTCTTTGGTGGGAAAAGATCTTAGGGACATGAAAGTAGCCTCATTCGGGCATCCCGTGAGCAGAGTCTCTCCAGCAAAAATCCTTTCAACCCAGAATAATTTCTGAAACAAAATTATTATTATATTAAGGCAGATATTTTCTGAAAATATTTTATGATATATAGCCTGTAACTAAAATTCCAATCCTGTATTGTTTCCTTATTTAAAATATTGTGTTTTTGTATTTCTAGTTGTTCTCTGTGAATGAAATAATGTTTTCCAAAGTGTGGGCACTGCTGAACAAAAAATGAAAGAAACACTAAGACTTTACTTTTCTCCCATGGCTTTCAAGTTTGTTCTGTCTTAAGTATGCTTCAGTGCACAAATTAGAGGGAAAACATTGTAAGTAAAAGCAATAAGCATTTGACATACTGGTGATCTGACCCTTAATAACTCATAACCAAAACCCACCCAACTGGAGGTGTGCTTTGATTGGACGACAAAACATTTAGTGAGTTGCATTCCAAAAACACAAATCCGTCACATTTCTACTACCAAAATAGCTGGCAATCACATGTAAAATATGGAAAGTGCTGCAAAAGAAAACATTAGTGGTCTATATGGATGAATAGCATCCATTGTAAAATATGGATCTGAATGCACTCAAAGATGCAAGGAAGAAAATGTTAAGTACATAATTATGCATAATATAAGAAGATTTTGTCACTGGGCTGAGGTGATCATCTATTGATGTCTAGAGGAATCATGTATTCTTCAAAGTCCTAAATTATTCTCATTACACTTTAAGGTGTCCTCTAATACTATGAATGCCTGTTAAACTGCCAGCCAATTCAACTAGAACAAAAAATTAATTATCGTAATAAAACACCTTGGCTCTATTTTTCATCAAGCTGTTCCACCTAGGCAGTCTTAATTGATGCAATGTATTTATTTATTTATTTTTAAAGTTCCTCATTTTAGTCACTGATGCTGTAGCAGATTTCCAGGGACAGCTGGGATGAGAGCAGTTTGTGTCAAATGATGGATGCTTGGATAGTTTTCTTTAAAAAATGGGCTCCCCTCACAAAAAACAACACAGCAAGATGTGAACTTATGCAACGAGTCAAAATGAGGAGGTCCTATGTATGAATTGATGCAATAGGTATTGCATACCAACATGCCTCCTCAGTTGTCCTTTGTTGCTCCTCTCCTTCGTCTCTGATGCAGATGAAAGCTGAGAATCATGTGGCTGTCATGGAGACAAATGAGCAATATGAGAGCATGGGAAAGTTAAGAATTTCTAGCTTTCTCTTCAGAAAACACTACTGGTGCATTCAAGAATAAAACCAGTAAATCCTTGAGTGTCACTCCTCCCCTTTTCAGTTATTATTTGGGTTGGCCAATTTAAGAGAAAAACTGGCAACCAGTATTTATTACCCAACCTTCCAGTAACAAACGTAGGTTTCCTTTGCAACTGGGGGGGTCTTCTAGGGTTGTCAGGCTGAAATTCCCAGGAGCTCTACACTTTACAAGCCATAATAAAAGAAGGTGGGAACTGCAGTCCAACAGCATATAGAGTGCCCATTTCCCCATCCTTGATTTATAAGAGGGATAACACATTGCTTTCCTTGAGGAAGATGAGCTGAAACTACAACATGTGACAACTGCCCTGAATGGAGAAGCAAAAAATATATTGGCCTTAGGTTAAATGCTGAGAAATCAAAGGTAATGCATGTGAACTTCATGCCAGGGATACAGGGAATCATACTCGGGTCACAGTGGCTAGAAAAAGTGGAAAGGTTTACTTACTTGGACAGTGTGATCACCCAAAATGGAGATGCAAAGATGGATATCTAGTGGTGGGCATAGGCTGGTTCGCCACAGTTCTATCGAACCAGCAGAGGTACTAACCTCCCCAGGAGACCACCCAGGGTGGTTGCCTTTCTCTGAGGAGACCAGTTCAGTCGCCTCACCGGCTGCCCCACTTTCCAGCCCCAAGTGGCGGCTGGTGAGTGCGCATGCATGAAAATAGCAATTGTTGCATGCACGCCTTTAGTACCAAGCATGCATGCGTCAATTGTTTTTTTCATGCATACACATTCACCAGCTGCCATTTTGGGGTGGAGAATGGGGCAGCCGGGGAGGCCTTCAGCGGCCTCCTCAGAGCTGTGGTGGCTACAGTGGCCCTTGCTCGAGTTGCCTCGTGGCACTGCAGCACCGCATGTTGGAGGCACCACTCACCACTGCCAATGGTCACCGCCAATGCCAGGCCAGGTATGGCCTGGCCCAGCCCAGCGGTGTGCCATGGCCTGCCCTAGCATCAGCAGTGACCGTCAGCAGTGGTGAGTGGCGTCGCCACCGCACAGCAGCGTGGCGGTGCGGGGTGACTTGAACAGTGGCCACCGCCACTCACCGCTACCAATGGTCCCAGCCAATGCCAGGCCAGGCCGCGGTGTACCGTTGGGCCGGGCCAGGCTGCGCCACTGCCGACCCAAGCCATGCGGCCAGGCTGGGCCAGGCTGGGCTAAGCCGTGCCGCCATGCCAGGCCACACTGCACCATCGCTGTTGCCACCTACTCCCCAGCCAGGTAAGTGACTCGTGTTTGGGTTTGGGGTGGGTGGGTGGGTGGAATGTGCATTTTGATCTGTATTTTAATGTGTTTTTACATGTATTTTAATGTGTATTGTTATGTTTATTTTTATGTGTTTTTATGTGTATTTAATTTGTATTTTAATGTGCATTTAGGTGATTTATGTGTATTTTTATGTGTGTTTTTATGTGTATTTAATTTATATTTTTATGTGTTTTTATGTGTATATTTAGGTGTACTGTACTTTTATTTTATTTTTTATTTACTTTGGCTCCCCTCATGTCATTGGCTCTGCCCATGATATCATGACATTGGCTCCATCCATTTCATTGGCTCCGCCCACAGCATGGTAGTAGAAATTTTGGCTGCCCATCACTGTGGACATCAAATGTTTTCTTGGAAAGGCAACATCTGTCTTCCAGAGAATGAATAAGATCTGGTCCTCACCATCTATAGAGCTGAAAATTAAACTTCATTTCTTCGCCTCCATGGTGATCCCGACAATCATCTATGCCTGCGAGACTTGGAAGGCATCAGCAAGTATCAAGAAGAGACCTGATGTCTTCTAGCAAAGGTACTTCTGACAAATTTTAAAAATTTGATATTTTGAACATATTACCAATGAGGAGGTGCTTTGAAGAGGTGGCTTGTGCAAATTACATAACATTGTTGCATGAGGAATACTCCAAATGGGAGTTCATATTTTTCATATGGAGAAAAACAGGATCCCAAAGGTGGAAATAAGTTGGACCCCTCCTAATGCCAAACAACAATGAGGGTGTCCTCGAAATACATGGTGAAGAACTTTCATGGCAGATTTGAAGACACACAAAATTACATGGGATGATGCCAAATTACTTGCCCAAGACTGAAACTGTTGAACATCCCTTATTCCCTAGTATCCTAAATAGTACGGAAGGATCGAAGTCTAAGTGATCCCATCCCAGGATTACAAGGAAAGAAAAAAGAAAGTTAACAGAGGGATCATTTCTTTCCAAGAGAAGAAGCAAAAAAGGAATTAGGACTGTGTACCCAGTGCATTTCATCACCACATTGCAAAGTAAAACGAAAGCAGAATGAATCCTTGGCTAGATGCTGGAAGCCATTAATGGTTACTTTTAAATTCAGTCTCAAAATGAAGAATGGAGGCTTGATTAACCGGCTGACTATATTACCAAATACTTTGCAATTTACTCCACTTATAAAACAAGTGAAATTGAGGGGAGTTTGTTGTTGTTGTTTCTGCCTGCATGATGTAAAAGAGAGAGAGAGAGAGAAAAGGGGAGAGGAGCAAATAAATAAATAAATAAATAAATAAAGGTGTGTGTGTGTGTGTGTGTGTGTGTGTGTGTGTGTGTGTGTGTGTGTGTGTGTGTGTGTGTGTGTGTGTGTGTGTTTTAAGGGCAGGTGGAAATCTTCAAAAGACACTGTGAGCCCTTGCTCTGGCTTCACAGTGTGTGGGATTTTTACCCACTAAAACCACCTCCCATTACGCCCTGCCACCCCACGGGACCGCCGTCAGGCATTACTTCATGGGGGGCAAAATGGCTATTAAAAACCCTCTTCCAATTTGGCTCCTAGCCCTCCTTCTCCTCTATGTCTCTGGCTGCTCTCTTCGCAGTCTCTCCACACGTCTAAGTTCCAAGATGACCCCGGCTGCATAATTGGACACCGCGACCCAGGTAGTCTCCCTACTCAACATCTCACTGATGATATCTTCTGGAGACAGCTGTTGTCGAAAATGCCTCTGTAGAATTTCCCGTTCTGCATCAAAGCGTGGACAATGAAAAAACACGTGCTCTGCATCTTCCTGCACGGGCTGGCAGACGAGGCATGAAGCATCTTCATCCAGCCTGAAGCAGTGTTGGTAGGCTCCAGAGGCGTAGCTACCGCCGTATCTGCCGTATCAATTATACGGGGCCCCCGGGCCACGGGGGCCCCCAACGTGCGTAAGCAAAACAAATCTTTACCCTTCCTAGGGCCCCCCAAACAAATTTTTATACGGGGCCCTGCCAAGGCACGCTACTCTTCTGGTAGGCTCTGAAGCAGCCATGTCCTGTCAACAGCTGTGTGAGGTAGTGGTCCACCTCTCCATACTGTCTTGTCGACCATGCCCTGATGTCTGGGATAAGGCGATGAGTCCACCGTCCCTTGGTTGATTTATCCCAGATCTGCTGCCATTGTGTTATCCTCTCTTTCCTGGCTTCTATGGCAATTGTGCGTCGTTCCTTCTCCTGGTTTTCTCGCCTCTGCCGGTAAATCTCTGCCCGTTCCTCTGCTATCAGATGGATCGGCATCATATCGGCAATGACAATGTGTGTCTCTCTCTCTCTCTCTCTTCCAAGCTCCTTATTACTTTCCTTCACTGTTGGCTCTGGTCCTCCAGAGAAGAAAAGTATGCAAAACTACAACCCACTTTCTATACTCTGCTGATCATCTTCTGTTTCATTTTTGAGTCCACGTATATATATAATGAGATACCAGGAGTATGTGTATTTCAAAACAAAGAGGCTTTACAGGAAACCATTAAGGAATTGCCAGAGGCAGGATTACAAAAAGGAAGGAAAGAGGTGGGGAAGTGGGCTAGAATGCCAATTGCATGAGCATCAAGTACGAAGTTTGAAATCCTGAAATATCCCACAGCCTCTGTACAAACACTATTGATGATTTAAATTGTATTAAGGGCTTCAAATCAATTCAAAGACAAGTCAAGCCAAACCATTCTGATTCAGTGTTCCAACATAGTCACACCCAAGCCAGAGATTTATGCAGGTATTGTAATCCAGAGAGTCCACTGAGAAGACAGCAATGTAGTGGCCCTCCCTCTATTCTTAGGGAGAAATATAAACCAGCTATTCTAGTATCTGTACTTAGTGGTTAAGTTACAGGTAGTTAGGAAAGAGTACACAAACCTTGCAAAAACAAAAGTGGAGATTAAATTTTAGGTGCAGAACTCAGTTTCAGATATGTCTGCAAATGTCCAAAGGACATTTATTCCTTATCTGAAGGAATTTTGAACATTTCTGGCTATGGGTTAAGATAATTCTATCATTTACCATGTCTGGTTAATTCTATCTGCAGATCATTGTTGCTGGCTCCTGTTGCTTATCACATTCTTCTATATGTCGGGCAAGTTGTGGTTAAAAAAACACAAAAAACTTAGTTTTGAACCTCTATGGCATGGGTGCCCAAACTTTTCAGCCCGCGGGCCGGTCATGTGGTTCAGGGAGCCGGTCACTACAGGCACATTTTACTTCCGCTTCCGGGAGCGACGAGGGCTTCATGGGCCAGATGAATTGGAATCAGGGGCTACATCCGGCCCCCGGACTGTAGTTTGGGCACCCCTGCTCTATGGTTAGGAACAGAATCATCTCCATTTAATCAAGAACTGGTCTCAGTCATTGTCTGAATAGTTGGCTAGTAAGCAAACTGTTAGGAACTTCTAAAAGAGTCTGGCATTTTGACCTGTGATTGGCTAATAGGATATATCTGAGTTGTTAGGTATAGCAAAATGGGCCCAGTTTTGTACCTTTCACCTTGTGACAATCTCTTGGCTGCTGCTATTATTATTATTATTATTATTATTATTATTATTATTATTATTATTATTATTATTATTATTATTATTATTATTATTATTATTATTAATAATAATAATAATAATAATAATAATAATAATAATAATAATAATAATAATAATAATAATAATAATAATAATAATAATAATAATAATAATAATAATAATAATACCACCCCATCCTTTTCCAAGGACTCAGGGTGGCTTACAATCTAAAAGAGTTAAAACCCATCACATACAATACAAGATTTAAAATCAAGGATTAAAAGACTAAAAATTTAAAAATTAAGTTAAAAACCACAACAGGGAGAGAGAGGTGGGGTTATTCACAGGAGCCAGCCAACCAAACTCACCACCTGGCCCACACCCCACACATGCCCCACCAGCCAGGTCTTCACCTCCTTTCTGAAGGGTAGCAGCTGTGTCTGGAGATGCAATTCACTTGGCAGGAGGTTCCACAGGGCCGGAGCGGACACAGGAAAAGGCCCTCCTTGTGTTAGAGAGATGAGCCTCTCTAGCTGATGGTACGTCCAGAGAGCCTCTCTGGTCTGCTCTGGTGGGACAGACAGATGTTCCTGGGGTGATGCGGTCTCTTAAGTATCCTGGCTCACTACCATGTAGGGCTTTAAAGGTGATAACCAGCACCTTGAATTGTACTCAGAGGCATACCGCTCTGGGCCACCTCGGTGAGGAGGAGGGTGGATAAATACGAATAATAAATAAATAAATAAATAAATAAATAAATAAATACTGGGAGCCGGTGCAGCTCTCGGAGAAGTGATGAGGCATGAGCATAACGCCCGCACCCCACCACAACCCGGGCTGCCACATTCTGGACCAGTTGAAGCCTCCGAATGGTCATCAAGGGCAGCCCCATGTAGAGCGCATTACAATAATCAAGTCTGGAGGTGACCAAAGTGTATGTGATCATGAGCAAGGAGTCCCGATCTAGGAGTGGGCTTAACTGGTGCACAATATGAAGCCCTCCTAGCCACGACTGCCACCTGCTCTTCGAGCAGTAGTCGTGAGTCCAGGAGGACCCCCAGGTTACAAGCCGGGTCTGTTTGGGGCAGAACTGCCCCATCCAGAACTTAAGAGGGTAACTCCTGAGATAGTGCAGGACCACAGCCACTCAGTTTTGCCAGGATTCAGTTGTAGCCCGTTGTCCCCCATCCAGACCCTTACAGCCTCCAGGCACCTGAAAAGGACTTCCACTGCATTGCTATGGTCCCCACAGGCTGAGATATACAACTGGGTATCATCTGCATATTGATGATACCTCACCCCATGGGAATGGATGATCTTACCCAGCGGTTTCATGTAGATGTTAAATAGGAGAGGTGAGAGCACCGAGCCCTGAGGTACCCCATATTGGAGTAGCCTATGGCAGGACACCTCACCCTCCAACCACACCGACTGGGTCAGGCCCCTCAGAAATGAGGAAAAACAAGCCAAAACAGTGCCCTGGATCCCCAGTCCTTGGAGCCTTTCCCGAAAGATACCGTGGTTAACGGTATTGAAACCCACTGAGAGGTCAAGAAGAGCCAGGACGGATGGATGTCCATCATCCCTCTCTCTTCAGAGATCATCCACTAGCGTGACCAATGCAGTTTCCGTACCATATCTGGGCCTGAATTCTGACTGGAAGGGGTCCAGATAATCCATTTCATCCAGGATCTCCTGTAACCACCATGCCACTGCCTTCTCTAACACCTTACCCAAAAAGGGTAGGTTGGGCACAGGTTGGAAGTTTGTCATTATTGCTGGGTCAAGGAATGGCTTCTTCAGGAGGGGGTGCACCAGAGCATGTTTTAGAGGTGCTGGAAAAAAAACCTCCCACAATGAAAAGTTGATAATTGCCTCAACTCAACCACCTGTCACCGTCCTGGTAGATTTAATAAGCCAGGCGGGGCACAGATCTAATGCACAGGCAGTGGCACAGACAGCTACCAGGAGCCTGTCCACTTCCTCAAGGACAGCTGGATCAAACTGATCCCAGATAACATGGCCAGACTGCGCTTCAGTCCACCCCAGCAATACATTTTCCACGCCGGGATTAAACTTTGAGCAAACCCGAGCAATTTTCTCTGTCAGATAATCAGCAAAAGCCTCAGCCAACCCATGCCAACCGGGGCCCTACCCCCCTCTACCAAGGAGGGACTTGGTCACCCGGAACACCGTTGCTGGGCAATTATCCACAGAGGGAATGAGGGTGGTGAAATACTGGTGTTTCACCACCTCCATCGCCACTAGGTAGGCTTTCATAGCAGCTCTAACCAGTGTTCGGTCAGACTCATTCTGAGTCTTCACCCAGTGGTGCTCTTGGTGTCTCTTTGGTTGTTTGAGCACCCTCAACTCCTCTGTGAACCATGGGGAAGAGTGGTGCCTATGAGCACAGAGAGGCAGCAGTGGAGCGATTACATCCAAGGCTGCCGTTGTCCTCTCGTTCCAGAGGTCGATAAGCGCCTCAGGTGAATCACATCGCCGGTACAGAGGAATATCCCCTAGTTCCCTTTGGAAACCATCTGGATCCATCAGTCACCGGGGGCGGGCCATTTTAATAGGCCCCACCTCCCTACAGTGAAGCTTTGCCCCCAGAAAGTCCAAAGTCACCAGAAAGTGATCTGACCATGGCACAGGCCTAGTCTCTAATTTCTGTAATATCAGATCACTCTGCCACCGCTCCGACATGAAAACCAGATCCGGGGAGTGGCCACTGCTCCTGGTTGGGTCCTGAATTACCTGATTCAGGCCCACAGCTGCCATGGAAGCCATGAACTCCCAAGCCGCCTTGGAGCCGGTCCCCAATGAAGGCAAATTGAAGTCCCCTAAGACCATAAATCTGGGGAACTCCAATGCCAACATGGTGATGGCTTCAAGAAGCTCAGGCAGGGAATCTGCTACACTGCAGGGAGGCAGGTATAGGAGCAAGATTCCCAACTGACCCTTTAGGGCCCAAGCATAGGAGCAGGGCCTCACAACCTGGAATTTGCGGAGCCATGGCCCTGGTGACTCCCAGTGACTCTTTGGCTACAGCAGCGACGCCACCTCCTCCCCTTCTCTCTAGGCTGGTGCCAAATACTGAACCCAGCTGGACACAGCTCTGAAAGAGGCAAACCATCCTCTGGTCTCAGCCAGGTTTCGGTGATGCATGCCAGGTTGGCCTGCTCCTCCAAGATGGAGTCTGCAAGCATGGCCACCTTGTTGCAAACCGACCTGGCATTCAGCAGCAGCAGCCTAAAGGGGGAGGGTCACTCTGGACCAGCTGCACAGGAACCTGAAATGAGGTCAAGGGACCAGAACGGGGGACAGCAATTAAATATCTTTATGTTGGGATGATACCATTTTAGTTTGCATCATGTTTTGTTGTATGATCGCTTGATGTCTCCTGTATGATTCTCTGCTTCAGATTACCTTGTGTCTTCATGGAACTGGATCATTGTGCTCCTATGTGCATATTTACATCCTGAATGCTTCTGTGAGAATTGTTCTTGCCAGAATGTATGCATTTCTTAGAAGCTTTGCTTCTTGGTTCTTACCTGATTACAATTCTCAGTTGATATTCTGTCATACCAACCCTCACCTATACCATTTCCATTTATAATAAACTCACCTTACTATGAGCTTTCGTTCACTTCATCCTGGATATTCTTGAAGCTGAGTCCAGTATTTTCCTCTTGATTACTTGTTACCAGTTCCTTTTCTCAAACGTGTCTTTGAAAAAAGAGCAAGTTGGTTGCGGTCCTTTGTTGTAACAGAGCCTAGGGACTTCTTCTAAGGTCTGGCTTCCTCCTAGCCAAAGCTGTGTTGACCAGACAGAATTGATGGGGCTTCAAATTGGCCAGGTTGAGTTTTTACCAGGGGATAGTCCTCAGCTTAGAGTTATACCCCTTTACATTTTGTCACATGGATCATTATAAGTAAAAATATTGGTTGGCATTCTTTAGCTTCTCTGAATTGTCAACTTAATCCTTTGTGCTTGCTCTGTACATGTGTGCTTTGTTTTACACAGACTCTAGAGCAGGGGTGCCGAAACTATGGCCCAGGGGCCGTCCCCAGCCCCCAACATCAATTCATCCAGCCCATGAAGCCCTTGTTGCTCCTGGAAGCAGAAGTAAAATGCATGACTGGCCCATGGCCCAGAAAACCACATGAGTGGCCCACAGCCCAAAAAATGTGGGCACCCCTGCTCTAGAGACATTTTGCACAAATTGCCAACATACCCAAGAGGTTTGTGGTCTCCTGCTGGAAATGAAAAATTTTGTGGGGGCTTAAAAATCCTAAAAAACTGACAAGACAACCTGTTTGACCAATAACCAGTCTTTATGTACTGGATGACTAGCTGAAGAAAAATTAGATCAGTTAGATTGAAAGCTCTTCTGTTGCATTAACATGACTCTGTTGTACTTATTTACCCTCCCTCTGTTTCTTCTTCTGCCCTGCGTATGGGCATCTATTAGGCTTTAGATTAGTAAGCTTCTCTGAGATGGAACCTCTCCCCATCTCCTTAGTTTGACCTTTCTGAAATGAAAATGAAATTTTTTAAAAATAAAATGTACAAAAAATTCTTTTTCTAAGGAACAGTGCAAAAACTATTTTTGAATGTTTTAATCTTCCCCTGAATGGGGTATTCAGAGCATGAGTGATTTCTTGTCTGGAGTCACTCTGCAGTACTTTATAGCAAATCCAGCCACGTAGAACTATGAGACATTGCAATGCAATATTAGAGGCAACTGCGTTAATAGTTTTCATGGCACTTCTGTCTAATTTGTATCCAGATTTGGGTATTTAGCAAGTAACAAGTTTAATGCATACTGTTATCTCTCCTGCCAGTTTACATCACCAGGGAGATGCAGAATGAGAAATGTCTCACTTTCTCTTCACTGAGCCAATTTGAGGTGCAGTGTTAATTACAACAACTGAAGAAAAATCTTTAATAATTACCCTTCATTAATTTTGTGATGAATGAAGACTCCTACAAGGGATGGAAAGGGATCCATGGGTTGTTAATCTGTTTAGAAGCCTCTTTTTACTATTTAAGAGAGACCCATATCCTGCTACTTGCAGGAAACAGGGCAAATGTGGATAAACGTCTGACTGCGGCATTGTGTAGAAGGGAACAGCATAAAGCAAGAACACTATTTTCTGTTTAATTAAGAGAAGATGAAAAACCAAACTCCCTTAAATCTGAAAATCTCTTAAGTCAAGATGGTAAGATTTATTTATTATTCATAGCTCAAAGAAGGCTTTAGAAGTATAGATATTGGACAGTGGGATTCTCTCCCCACCCCACTGTCCACATGTAGTCAGAGAGGCTTTAAAAATTAGGGGGGAAATATGAAAAAACAAAAAAGCACAGTGAACTTGTCTTTTATGCCAAGGGAACTGGCTATGCCTGTGATAATTAATTTGCACATATAATAATCATAATAATAATCAATGGATAACACCATCACAATGAATTTCCAGTAGCCTTGTACTTCAGCCTTTTTGAAAAATATGTTTATACATTATGGTAGCATACAAAAACCCCTACACCCTGTTAGTCCATTCATTATACAACTTTATTTTGAAAGTCAAAGGAATAAATGAAGGAAATATATAACCAGGTTACCCCAGATGTTATATTGATTCTGCATAATTTCCTCATCTTTCATTAAAACATTAAACAGTATCTCTAACCACAACTGTCCCTTGTCTCTTGTTTTTTCACTAATTCCTCAAAATGAAGTTTTCATTTCTACTTTTATTGCACATCTGTAGAACTGGCATAGCCCATAGTGGGCTTTAGCAATGTAAAACTGGCTCTCAGTCCCAGAATTTGCACATCCAGAGTCTAAAGAAATCTGCCCACGTAGAAGAGAAATGCATGGACATGATTTCATGGAGAGTTGTTTTCTTAGGCAACTGTGGGAAATGTATTCATGATCCACTGAGATGGTACCAGGATATACTGTATATGCTGGCGTATAAGACTACTTTTTCCCCCTGAAAAACATGCCTCCAAGTGTGTGTGTGTGGGGGGGTCATCTTATACGCCGGGTGCACTTCTGTTGGGATAGACATAGCTGCCTATAGTGGCCTCTCGATGCTCGCCCGGTGCCCATAGTGGCCTCCCAATGCCCGCCTGGTGCCCATGGTGGCCTCCCGATGCCCACCCACCTCATTCTACATACCATCCAGTATTGCGCAGTATCCAGCGTGTCTGCGGCGAGCATCAGCAGCGAGACAGGGGTGCCAGCCTTTTCAGTGTGACCTGCCCGTTCTGCTCGGTGGGAAGCAGCAGTACTCCGCCCTACCCCTTGTCTACGCAGAGCTCGCACATGCGCACTAGTGCCGGCCACAGGGAGACGTTGAAATAAAATCTGATGTTCTTTAATGTTTTATTTGGTGTGTGGAAGGTGTGCGGAAGAGGGTGTAGTCTTATATGGGGAGTATATAACAAACTCTATATTTTGAGTGGAAATGCTGGGAGGGTCGTCTTATATGCCCAGTCGTCTTATACAGTATTCAGATGATACTTCAGGTGTTATATGAACTGTGTAAAGGCGGAACAGATCCTTGTGTGATTCCCCAGGCCCTACCCTCACCCCAGTTACCATCCCACTGGTTCTACCCTTCTCATCGCCATTTATTTGGTAGGTAAGGTTGAAGGAGACCGCTATCAATAGTATATTTTGGGATGCAAAAGCTTTCTGATATACAGTACAGTAATACCTCATATAACATTAGTATCGAATAACACTAAAATCGCATAACATCAAGGAATCTGGGGGGAAGAATTGCATCAGATAACATTAAGATCCTATGGGATGCTTCAGATAACAACCGCTAAAGCCTGTGTGGTTACAATGTATCTCTATGGATCCCATAGAGGATCAGATAACACTAAAAATCATATAACACCAAGACTTGTGGAACCAGGTTTTAGTGTTATATGAGGTTTTACTGTATTTATGAATGACATCATGTGTTACTATAAAAGAAAGGATGCAAGTTTGACCCAATAAAATTTGACATACAATTCACCTTCCACATGCTGATCTTAATTTTTCTTATGCATGATTTAATTACATACTGCACTGGAATATTAGCAGTTATCCAGTTTAGCGTTTTTTGCTTGATACTTAGTTGGTTTTTGCTTGTTCAGACTCACCTTTTGCTTTTTCAGGAGCAGAGACATCACAAAAAGAAAATCATGCAGTGAAATGTTCAATGCACTAATTTGGTATACTAGAATTATTTATGTCTCCTGATGAGAGCTATTGTAGTTCATGTTTCAGAGGTCACCAGTTGATTGCAGGAGGAGATCACACATTTAAAAAGTGGAGACTTGCCAAGTTGGTTGTGTGAGTTGTGTTACAACAACCTGAAAAAGTAAAGCAATGTAAAGTACAGAAAATAGATTGGGGAGGAAGAAAGATTTTTTAAAATGCATTTATATACTCCCCATCAAGTAAGAATTCATCACTCTGGTTAATTTACAAGCAATAAAATAAAATGAAAATAGAAACAAAGTATAAACACACTGTCCCAATCAACAGTGACATTAATAATAATAATAATAATAATAATAATAATAATAATAATAATAATAATAATAATAATAATAATAATAATAATAATAATAATAATAATTCCATTTATACCCTGCCCATCTAGGAGGTTTTCCTACTCTGGGCGACTACCAAGATGAAACTCACATATTAAAAACACATTTTAAAAATATAAAAGCCCTATTGTCAGCGGAGAGAGACAGAATAGCACTGAGATATTGTCAAAACATTATCAAAGGCCTCTTTAAAAAGAAACAATTTCAACTGCTTTTTACATATAGATAGGGATGGCACCTGGTGCAGTTCAACTGGGAGAGAGTTCCACAAAGGTGGTGCTGCAACCAAGAAGACTCTTCTCCAAGTCATGGCCTTCCAATCTTGGAGTCGACACTTGGAGCTGTGCCATCTGGGAGGAACGAGTGATGTGAGCTGATGTCCTGAGGGGAAGATTCTCCACCAGGTAGGAAGGTCCCAAACCATTTTGGGCTTTAAAGGTTAGAACTAACACCTTGAACCTGATATGGAAAGGAATGGGTAGCCAATGCAACCAACATTTAAAAATTTTAAAACTATGGGTCTAGAAAAAGGAGAAGACAAGTTAATTATTGCAGGATATTCATATTCCCCCCTGCATAATTCCATTTTTAAACATTTTCAAGATTATCAAGGGAAGGGGCCTGGTGCACCTCCACAGATAAGCAATTACAAAAGGAGGGCATTGTCACCAAGAAGGCTGTCCTTCTGGTAGTTACTATCATTGTCATACTTAGTGTCAGCACCTGGAACATGGTGCATAAAGGCCAGGTGATGCAGGCAGTAGATTTTTGGGAGAAACACTTCATTTAGTGCTTTGTATGTTAAAACTAATATGTTGTGCTTCACACAGTAACCCACAGTGGTTACTTGTGGTTCCAGTTTCTGAATAATTAGGTATGGAAGAATCTATCTCACGAATTCCATGTGGAGACATTTATCTGCATTCACCCTGCAAGAAGGAGGATAGACCTCTCTCTCTCTCTCTTTTTAAAGGCTTCTGAACAGATTAAGAGCCCGTGGAACCATTTCCATCCCTAGTAGGAGTCTTCATTCATCAAAAAATTAATGAAGTGTAATTATTATTTAAATTTTTTCTTCAGTTGTTCCACATTATGTTATCTTAATGGAGGAAAAGTGCCCCTCCTTTTTTTCTTATGCTGCTAGAAACTTTGAAGAATGCATACTATGACCTCATTCTGTTCATAACCTTATGCTGAGTCGCCATGATAGCTCAAGAATAGAAAAGGTAGGTGAGACTGCTGGGAAGGTGACCCTACTATGTAATATAAGAAAGGAGGCCTATACCACCCTTCTTTTGAAGAGGCAAATTAAAGAAACTGCTGCTGAATCACAGACAGTGAAAGAGGTTGTAATCATTTACATTTTCCTCTCAAAGATTCCCACCATAATTGCTTTGGAAAATTATGGTCAAAGAAATAATTGATCTTGTGAAATATATAGGTTAATCCTTGAAATATCATAGAACCCTTTGTTACTTTTATAGTTTTTCATTAAAATTGCTTCCTTTTTGGGGAGCGAATGGAAGTGAAATGCATGTGTGTATATGTAGCTATATATCAGATTCATCATCATCATCATTTTTTACTTATATGCCGCCCTACCAGATTCCATATGGAAACATTTGCTCCTTCAGGTGCAAGACAGAGTTGGAAATACAACTTTGTATCTGGGCACTGTAAGGGAAAGCAGTGTAGTGCAAACTTGAACATTTGTATTTGCGTACCATTATTGCATTGAAGCCACAGTGGCATAGTGGCTAAGACCAAGAGTTTGATGATCAGAAGATCAGCAGTTCAAGACCCAAGTGCTGTGTGATGGAGTCAACTTCTGTCATGTGTCCCAGCTCCTGCCAACCTAGCAGTTCGAAAGCAAGAAACTGTAAGTACTATAGATAAATAGGTACCACTTCGGTGGGAAGGTAAACAGTTTTCCATGCACTCCAGTGTATAGTCATGCCTGCCACATGACCACAGAAATGTCTGCAGAAGCAAACAGTACTGGCTTTTAGGCTGTAAACAGAGATGAGCACTGCCCCCTAGAGTCAGACATGACTAGCTTTCGAGCAAGGGAGACCTTTACCTTACCATTATTGATATTTTTGTTGTTGATTATAATAAAGCACTGTGAACATTGTTTTCATGTATTTATAACAGATTTATCCTTATTTATAAAATAACAAAAGTAGACTTTCTAGTATACCCCTGCACAGGAAAACTAAAATTGTGTAGGAGTGAGGAAAACCCACCCCTTATCCCACATACCTCATGGGATGGATAATTCTCTGAAGTCCATCCTATCAAAAGTCCATGTATTGGTAAATTTAGTAAGGTTTCCAAAAGCAGAGAAATATGGAAGTCTATTTAATAGAAAGCACTTCCCAACTTCTTTTGTGTCTCTGTATTAAATGCATGAAGCACTATTAGGAAAAGGTGCATTTGGGGCTGTTGTTGCCTTTCCTCCACCATAGTTTTAACCCTCATGTGAGCACTTTCTATGGCTAATATCCTATTTCTATTCCAAATTAAGAGAACACGCATTGAATTTATTGCTGAATGGTAAGTAAGCACTTATCTAGATGGCACTGAATCAATGGTTCTGTTTTAATTGAGACTAGCAGTACGATGTTGGTCTATGTAACTTTCTCAGCCACCCAAAGCTATGCAGCTTGCTGAACTGCAGTGTAGTCTTTTGAACATGTTACACACACTGAGTTAGGACAACAAGGATCCATGACATTTGTGTAGCATGATTGACATTTTTGTTGACAGAGGCCCAAATCCTATTGCTTCCTGTAGAGTAGGTTAGGCCTATTGAATCAATGAGGAGTTGGTGAGTCAAGTCCTCCGTAAATTCAATTGATTCAAATGGGCTTACTTTAACTACAACTTATTTTAACATAGTAAGTCACAGATAGAGTGGGCCCCATTTTGGCTCAAGAAAACCTATGGAGGAGTTGACTCATCAAATCTCTGTTAATTCAATGGGCCTATTCTTGTCTACTTTACTGCATGAAGCAAGACGATTTGAGCCTCTGGATGAGAAAGATGCCATAGAAGTATCATTAGAAAACTGTACAATACCTCTGTACTAGTTCTCCATCTCCTTCTTGTTTTTCCTTTAAACCCAAAGTTCCAACAAGTACAAAAGATGCAAGTTCTAAAAACACTTTAGAAAATTGACTGGTGGGGGTGTCTTTGTTTTATATTATTTATGGATAATGGTGAAATGCAACAAGGCACAGAAATATATGTTCCACTACAAAGACAAAGCTAATGTTCAAGGAATAAAATGTATCAACAAGCGAGATAAAATTTCCAGCTTGAAGTCTCTTTTCTTCAGCTTTGCTTTTCCAGCTTATTACACTGGCTCTTTTCTTTAACTTCCATAGAAAACAAAGACTTCCATTCCTCCTCCATCAGGAAGATCCATGGCTTAAATGAGCTGATTAAATATTTATTTTAAACATTGGTATTCAACATCTGGCTTTCAAAAGCCCTCAGGACACTTTAGAAGCATAAAAAACAATAACATTCTTACTCCCCCCCCCTTTTTTTTTTTTACAAAGTGCATATTAAAAACAATTCAGCATATTAAAATGCTGACTGCAACCCTAAAGAAAAGAAGAACACAACAGTAGGATTATAGCAACCCAACGCTATTGAAACAATCCGCTAAATAATAACATTTAATATAATAACAAAATAATACGTCTGACTAGCTCTTTTGGGACAAACTGCTATCCTACAACGGCCTTTTTACAGGAGAGGAAATGAGGACATACCGCCTCCCATCTGCCTGTCCTGGCCAGCCCCACTATTACCCCATGCACATGTTAGAGCAGAAGATGTGAAGCAAATGAGTTACTTTTCTAGTCCACTTATTTAAAACCCCAGTTGTATGAATGAGAGGCTGGCTACATGGGCCTTCAGCCCACTGTTTGGTCTGCTGCAGGTACAGGCAGGTTCAATCCTAAAGATGGTGATCAGACAACATCTTTGCTGCAGTGAACCAGCAGGCTCCCGGAGCAGGCCTACCCGCACCATTGTGGCCTTTGTCACAGGCTACTCTTTTAATGAGGGTAGGATTCAGTGGTGGGATTTTTAAAAAATTACTACCTACTCTGTGGACGTGGTATGGTGGGCATGGCCAGGGGAAAAGCCCTGCATTGCACTCAAATTAGGACTACTTTATCTCAAAACTTGGATAGGTGGGGCCAGCTAGAATGTCTTCTACTGGTTCTGGCGAACTGGGACGAACCTGCTGAATCCCACCACTGATAGGATTGCTTTGATTTGCATTGTTTCCAGCTTGTATGATTGCTGGAACAGATCCAAATCAAGGATATTGGCAAATTAAACTCTTCCTCAGCTCCATGGAGAGACCAAGGAAGTGGGGGAGTATATTAGGGCAGTGTATATGTGCTAAATAATTTTAGTGTCAGAAATTACTCTGGTTTGAAACATTTTTGCTGGAGAAACTCAACTCAGAGGATGCCTGAATGAGGCTCCTTTCATGTCTCCAAGATCCTCCATGCACCACTCGGGTATTGAACCCCGACTTTCCAGTCTTCAAACTCAGTGGCTTAACCACTAAGCCACCACAGTGCTGCAATAATTTCATGTCAGAGATTACTCTGGGTTGAAAGGATTTTTGCTAGAGAATCTTTGCTCAAGGGACGCCCAAATGAGACTCCTTTCATGTCTCCATGCAGCCCTCGGGTATAGAAACCTCTGTGTGTGTGTGTGTGTGTGTGTGTGTGTGTGTGTGTGTGTGTGTGTGTGTGTGTGTGTGTGTGTGTGTGTGTGTGTGTGTGTGTGTGTGTGTGTGTGTGTGTTGTTTTTTTGTTTTCTTTAGGGCAGGTGGAAATTTTCAAAATACACTGTGGAGTCCTTGTTTCACAGTGTGTGGGATTTTTACCCACTAAAACCACCTCCCATTATGCCCCGCCACCCTGCAGAACCACCATCAGACATTACCTCGCAGGGGGCAGGCAGACAGGCTGTTAAAAATTCTCCTCCAATTTGGTACTTGCTCTCCTCCTCTATCCCTCTGGCTGCCCTCTTCTCTCTCTCTCTCTCCCCCCCTCTATCTGTGTGTCCATCCATCCTTTATGTCACTGGGACTCGTTATGTGGAACAGCCTATGTTTCAAGCCTTAGACACATGTAGAGCAACCAGTGGCATAGCGTTTGGGGCAGGAGGGCAGCCCACCCTAGGCAGCACTTTCCATGGGGCGGTACTTGGGACCCAAACACTTATAGAATTTAGGACCCAAGCACTTGGGAAACACATGCAGCAGCGCTTGTTTCTGGAGGGACCGCATTCCACCCAATGCAGACCTGGTGAGAGCATTGCCTGTGCCGGGGCATTTTGAGGTGGCAGCACCCGTAGGGAACCACAGCAACTCCACCAGGAGCTCTCCTGGGGAAGGGCCGCTGCCGCCCAGGGCAGGGCAGGATGGGTGCCTTGGCTTCAGCTGCACTTAGGTCAGTCTCTGAGGTGGCCCCAGCCAGGGCATGGCAGCAGGAGCAGCTGCACTGGGCTGGCTCTTGGTCTCGGCATTCCAGACTACCCCTCTGGCTCAGACTCCTCCTCTTCCTCCTCTTAGCCCCCCCTGTCCTTCACAGTGGCATAGCATGGGGGTGGCAAATTTGGCCTACGCCCTGGGCGACTGAAACCCATGCTACACCACTGAGAGCAACCTCCCTTGTAGAGAAGGCTACCTGCCTGCCACCAATATTCTGTTCACATAGTGGCCAGTCAGATGCAAATCCTGAGAGAGGGTCTTGCTGGACATCTCAGCTTGATTTACTGTATCAACTGTGGAATGAATGTCCTGACAGATGGCCTACACAGTTAGTTTAAAATGGCTCACCAATTCTTCGCAACTCTTTATTTTGATGAGGGCCCAAAGAGTGTCTTCCTGTATTGAGGTAGGGGACAATTTTATACAGTTCCACTTGTTGGTTGATTGCCTGTTGAATATGGTGGGCATTATAGCTCTTCCTCACTCAAAATAATTCATATCATTATTCAATTAAAAAAAAAAACAGCAACACGAAGCATTGGATAAGGATGAGAGACACTGACTTGTCGCCAAGCAGTCAGTACATTGTGTTGCTATACCAGAATGTGACTCTCCAAAATTTAGGTAAGAAAATGTAAGATTTTTTTTTAGCCAAAGTCAAACTTAGCTTCCTTAAAGATTAAGTTTTCTCAACAAGTTTTTTTTTAAAAAAGCAAGACTTTTTTTGCTCTGATACAAACCTTCATAAATCTTATTCCAATTAAATAAAAGGGGGGCACCAAACAACAAAACCAAACAATACCCAAGGCAGTTATTGATGATTAAATTATCTGGCTGATTTCTTCCTTCATTTCTGCTGGTTGGATTCCCTTCCCCCATCTCTTCATTTCTGTCTGCTTTGTGGTCATAAATGAATCCTGATTTCTATTAATGTATTTGTTCTATCTAATTATTCACATAATGGTTTTGAACAAACAATGGTGGGCCTATGGGATTTTTCAGTCCATTTGCACGGACGACTTGATGTTGACTGTCTTTGGTGAGTCAACACATTAACATTTTATTTATTTTTTATCCTTGATTGGATCAGTGAAGGCTGTTGGGGGGGGGGGTTTACAAAATGACAAGTAGAAAATTGCATACGAGGCTTTCTAGAATTTTCATATGACTTCTTCCTTTACAACTGTGATAACCACACCAGTGTTTCAGCTGTCATGGAGAGTATTTGCTGAAGTATATCACTGTATAGACCAGGAGTGAGGAGAAGATAGCCCTTCAGCTATTTATTGACTAGTGCCTGAGCAGTCTGAAATAGGTTGAGAAGGTCTTTTAAACAAAGTGTGTGATCAGATGGTTGCAAAGGCACATGCCTGATTGCACTAGAGAGGGTCCCTTTGATAGGAGTATAATAATACTTTTGTGTCAGAAATTATTCTGGGTTGAAAGGATTTTTGCAGAAGAAATGCTGCTCAGGGGATGCCCAAATGAGGCTCCTTTCATGTCCCCAAGAGCTGGGACAGAGACTGGCACTCAATCAGTCATGCAGTCCCCAGGTCTTGAACTACTGACCTGCCAGTCTTCCACCTAACAAGGCGAACTTCTTAACCACTGAGCCACCACAGCCCTGATGGGAGTGATCTCCCTTAAAATGTTTCTTCCATTTGCTGAGAAATTGTTGTAGTCTAGCCCAAAAAAGGAGAAGCTCTTCAACTGGACCAAAAAGGTCCAGCCTGGGCATTGATTTTGACTGGACTAGAGTCCATTTCTATTGTGTGTTCACCAGAAAATAGATTACAGTGCACTGCTCCACAAGCAATCTGAATCACAATCAATTTCACCATGCAATCATACCCTAAGATTTCTAAATTTGAAACTTTGGCCCCAAGACTCAAATTTTGAAATCCATTCTCTAAATCTCAGGCTTTGGATCTGAAATCTTAGGAAAGGAGATGCTGCCAAACTAGCATTATTGGATTTCAGATTTTGCTCTCATAATAATAATAATTTCATGTCAGAGTTTACTCTGGGTTGAAAGGATTTTTGCTGGAGAAACTCCGCTCAAGGGACACCCTGAGGCTCCTTTCATGTCCCCAAGTGCAGCCCTCGGGTATCAAAAACTGGCCTTCCACTCTCCAAACTCAGCGTCTTAACCACTAATCCACCAGGGGAGCTCTCATGGCTTAAAGCCATGCCAGTTGGACATGTAGAGACATATTTCAGAGGGGGTGATCTTATATGCCCATGATGGTGAACCTTGGCACTCCAGATGTTCTTGGACTTCAATTCCCAGAAGCCCAAGCCCCGATGAATCCACACAAATGGGTTTTACTTCCACTTCCAGGAGCGTCGACAGCATTGCGGCGTGGGCTGGATTCATGGGGGCTTGAGCTTCTGGGAATTGAAGTCCAAGAACATCTGGAGTGCCAAGCTTCGCCATCATGGTTATATGCTCTAGAGCTGCAGCTAGTGTTGCTGCAGGAATTCACCTGCTAGCCTTTGTCAGGCCACTTGCCTTGGTTGTGGGAAAATCCACAAATTGTGACATCACAAGAACCTGCATCCTAGGTCTGCTGCTGATGTGACAGTTCTTTTTCCAACCCTAATTGTTTAGTGAGAGCAGCAACAAAATGATTCTCTAAGCCTTAAATTATCAGGTGGAAATTACTTATTTATTCTTGTCAGAGCATTGCAAAATACAGAAGAATTGTACTAATAGTCACTTTAAGACATTTTTTTAAAAATTCATCTGGCCTGTTCCACCGTTGCCACTCCCAGAAGCTGGGTGAGTTTTACTTCCGCTTCTGGTGACCGGGCCAGATCTGGCACACAGGCTGTAGTTTGAGCACCCATGAACCACGTGACTGGCCCATGGCCTGAAAAGTTTAGGCACCCCTGCTGTTAGCAAGGCTTCTGGGCTGGATTTGGCCCATGACACCAATCCATCAGGCCCACACCACCCTCATCACTCCTGGAAGTGAGGGTGAAGCTGGCTGGATGAATTGGTGTCAGGACCGGATCTGGCTCATAGGGAGTAGTCAGGGCATTTGGGGCTTCTTAGTTTTTATATTGGAGTCAGAACATATTGAAATAGTCCCCACCCCCCACGTCTGCTTTTGCTTTGCTTTGCTAAACTAGTCAGACTGGTTTTGCAATTTTTTGTTATTCAAATGTTGCAAGCTTGAGATAAAGAGAGCAGGCAGCCCCTCCCTTTCTCTCAAGAGAAAATGGTGAGTCACAGCCACACCTCAGGGAAGTTGAGGCAAACATTAGCCTCAGAAATAGTTCGGTTATCTGATGGATCGGATAACGTTAACATAATGGTTAACATAATGTTATCTGATCCAAATGTTTGCCTCAAATTCCCCAGCATTATGCGATTTTAACGTTATCCAATCCAATCATTATCCGGTGTTTTACTGTACTTTATTTCAAAACTTGGATGGGCGGGGCCAGCCAGAATTTCTGCTACTGGTTCTGGCAAACTAGTGCAAACCTGCTGTTGCCCACCACTGCACATCTATAACATTGGCATCCTGGGTTGGGGTGGGGGCTGTCCAGGAGGGTTTTTGCCCCCCTCCCAGACCTCCTCTGCCTATGGCCCTGCTGGAAATCCACAGGTCAGCAGTTTGAAACCCAAGTGCTGCATGACAGGTTGAGCTCCCATCTCTGTCCCAGTTCCTGCAAACCTAGCAATTCAAAAGCAAGAAATTACAAGTAGATAAACAGGTACCAATTCAGTATGCACTTTAGTGTGTATTCATGCCTGTCACATGACCATGGAAACGTCTGCAGATGCAGACAGTGCTGGCTCTTTGGCTGTAAATGAAGATGATCACCACACCCTAGAGTTGGATACAACAGGCTTTTGAGCAAGGGCAACTTTTGTGAGATAGATATGAGAGCAGGGGCTTCTTTAGGTAGCCTGGACCCAAGCCTTCAGTAATCAAAACCAGCATTTTGAAACGGGACTGCAACACTGTGAAGGATTCCTATGAGAGGAAGGAAGTAATGTGACCATTTGAGGTTATTTGTTCCTCTCCCTGCAGCCCCCAGCATTGTGTCTTGTGTTGTTCCTGAACCCTCTGGAGCACCTTTACAACAGGACAGGTTGCTGTAGCAAGGAGGAGAAATGAATGAAAATTCCACCCAACCGCGTTTCTCTAGCAACCAGATGAAGTTAGCTGAGTGTAGGCCTGAATCCAGCACATTACATTATTTGCTAAGTTGAAAACCTTTTGATAGTTTAAGATCCAGTTTTCACAAAGTCAACAAAGAGGAAGTAAATAGTCTTAAAAGCCTCTTACTATTATTTACCTTCCCTTATACACATATTTCAACTGTAAGTGACAATTTGTGATAGTTCCTTTCTTATCAGTGGAGCTGCAGATATATCCATTAGCTGGTAAATGATGAAAAGCATGCAATTTCATGATGGTTGGAACTGACTACTAAAACAGGGAGATCAGATTCTCTAGGTTTTGGGATGACTCCTGTTAGCCTTCGCTAACATAACCAGTGATAAGTGGTAATAGGCTCTGCAAAATGACAACATTTGTAGGGCCACCTTGTATTAAAACAATGTCTAGGGGACCCTATCAGGTACATGAACCTTTATCCAATGGTTTTGTCAATGATAGGAAGTAAATGATTTTTTGGGGACTGCAGAAATCATGGTTGTGTGTATAATAAAAGAGAGAGATTTTGCATCTCTGAATTTCATGTGCCGTGTGCAGGAAGAGGGGCAACAGACAAACAGACACACACACACGTGCACGCACACATGCACGCACGCACGCACACACACACAAACACACACACACAAGGCTTTTATAAATTGTGTAAATCGTGTTACCTGCTGTCACTGGCTCCATGGAGTTTGCAATGGGATTTTAATTTTTATAGATGTGTGCAAACGATTCATTCAATGGACAGCCAAAACCACTAGGTGGCATTTGTGATTTATTACTTTGGAAGTGTTAGCTTCAGTTGGTCGCTGAGTTTAAGAAGAAATGAGGACACTGAATGCTGTCAGGCATTTAATTCAAGAAAACCTCTCCATAATTAGATTAAAAAGAATGAGAAATGCCTCTTTCCACTGTATTATTGGGAGAGTCAGCTCTCTGAAAGTTCTTGTTAAAAATCATCTTCCATCCTTGTGCATGTATTTTCTGACCCCACCACGCCAGCATCCAAAAGTAATTACTTGTCTACAATTAAGCTGTAAATAATGCAATCATTCCATTCTGCTCCTGTCACTCCCATTCCAACCACAACAAATAGGGCTAATCACATACTTATTCAAGTGTGTAATTATTCACAGTTAAACTTCTGTCACTTTCACCCTGTTTGGAAACAGCAGAACACAACCTGTAATTAGCTGACATTGCTGCAGGCGCTTTCTCTTGGAAGTAAGCCATGGCCTCGGCACCTATGTGAACGGAGAAGGCGGCCCTTTGATCTACAAGCCTGGCATGGTTTCTGCCCTCAGGCTACACCAGACTTTGCCCACACTAAGACCGTCAGATCAA
Organism: Furcifer pardalis; assembly: GCA_030440675.1. Lineage (NCBI taxonomy): Eukaryota > Metazoa > Chordata > Lepidosauria > Squamata > Chamaeleonidae > Furcifer > Furcifer pardalis. The sequence goes on along the minus strand of CP126894.1, from coordinate 44,784,964 downwards.
TGAATAAGGACGTCAGATAAGCCTGGCACAGCACAGATCACCTCCCACCTTCCCCTCTCCTGTTATATATCTCACACACCTTCCATATTTCATGAAACTGGAGGTTTTGATACTAACAGCAGACAGACAAATTAGTCCAAAATGGTTGTTTATTGAATCAAAAAACTGTGTGTGTGTGTTGAAAAAGACTAGGGGAGTGCTTTTATTGTGAGTTTCGTTATGGGCTGCAATTGTATCTGAGAATGCATTTTTCCTGAAGCAGGAAAATATCATCAGTGTGAATTTGTTTAGGGTGCATCCCAGCTTGCCATGAAGTGACCCACATATATAAAATTAGACATGCAGGATTTAATGAGACATGCAATGGACTGCCAGAGCCTTGAGGATATTTTCAAGGTGTGCCTTCACAGCCAGTCCATCTGGCATGGCCTCTTCCACCTCCATGACCATTGGGAATCAGAGTTCCTCCTCTGCTCATTTTACCATTGGGCCCAATATGATGGTTTCCAGTGGCATCTTCTCCACTGAGAGTGGCTATCACCCCACCTAAAGGGGCTCATCCACCCATAGCCATTGGCCCCTTTAAGAAGTCAAGTTAGTTAACTGCTGCCTGACACTCAGAGTTGAGTCACTGGCTGTACGGTCTACTCCATTACCATAGCAGGATGTCTGGCCAAACATTGTGAGTTTAAGCCTATTTTTACAGACCACTCATAGACAATAGGCCCGTGGTCAGATTCAGGGTGCATGTATCTTTACACAGAAAAATATTCAATGGAAAATAGTCCAAAGGGCACAAATGTAATGGTGTGAGGCTAATTTCCTTTCTTGTTGCTGTCGCCTGATATGACCAACATTCAGTAGAATTGATCTCAAGATTAGAATGAGGAAACAGTAATGGGTAGGGCTATAACGTTCTGGAATCATTCTCATGCCATTTGCATGCATGTTTTTGCTCATGGACATGCTTGTCTGAACCCATAAATTCCAACATTTATGGTTCCCTCCAACACCAGTGGCAGCCATGTTTTTCCATTTTCCTCCTCCCCACTGTGGCCATCATCTACCCTCCACTTTAAACTTGTTGCCAAAACTAGAGAGGAAAATTGGGACATGTTGGTTTTCACCAAGTAGGGCGGCATATAAATTGAAATAATAATAATAATAATAATAAAGTGGCATGAATTTGCCTGCTTCTATTCCTCTTGTGATCTACTGTTTTGCTGCTGAAGTAATGGTTAGACTGTTAGAGCAGGGTAAAAAGGGCCACCTCCACAGCTCTGAGGCACATTGTTCTGGACACTAACCTCCCCTCCCCATTTTTTTAAATGAAACCCATATTCCCATATCTTCCAGTGGACTTTGTTAAAAAAAAAATACAGACTTGTAGGGGAGAGTTATGTGAGAACAGAGATGCTGATGGCTCCAGAACATGGTGAAATTGCCTCTCTAAAACGTATGAAGATACATTTTGAAACAAATTTAAAATTAAATACTAGGGCATGTGTTGGATCTATGGGAACTAGGGTACATTTAGGCCTATAGGAGTGGTGTCATATCCACAGACCACACTTTGGTCATTCCTGGATACCTTGGAGTTGTTATTTAGTGAGGAGTTCTTGTACGAGTAGACGTCTCTGCAATGATATTCTGCACAACTTCTGTCCATAACGATGTGTCCCTGGCAGTTCTTCTCCATGTTGGCCCAACATTTTTCTTGAGAAAATCTTCTCATCTGCGAGGTGGTCTTCCCCTAGGTCTTTGGCAATCTCTCGGATACCAGTTCATTATTCTGGCACTCCATCTATTGTTTTTGTCACTTGTACATGCAATGTGGACAGCCCACCTGGACTAGAAGTAAAAAGTTCCTGGGTTCAAATTTCCCATTCACCCATGACACACTGCATGACTTTCCTGGATGAAGCGGATTATCTGGACCCTTTCCAGTCAGGATTCAGGCCCGGATATGGTACTGAAACTGCATTGGTCGCATTGGTGGATGATCTCTGGCGAGAACGGGATGGAGGTCATCCATCCGTCCTGGCTCTTCTTGACCTCTCAGCGGCTTTCGATACTGTCGACCACGGTATCATTCTGGGAAGGCTCCAATGATTGGCGATCCAGGGCACTGTGTTGGCATGGTTCTCTTCATTTCTGAGGGGCCGGACCCAGTCGGTGTGGCTGGAAGGCGAGAGGTCCAGCCCTAGGCCCCTGCAATATGGGGTGCCTCAGGGCTCGGTACTCTCGCCTCTCCTATTTAACATCTACATGAAGCCACTGGGTGAGATCATCCGTTCCCACGGGGTGAGGTATCACCAATATGCAGATGACACCCAGCTGTATATCTCAGCCCGTGGAGATCCAATTGATGCAGTAGAAGTCCTATCCAGGTGCCTGGAGGCTGTCAAGGTCTGGATGGGGGACAACGGGCTACAACTGAATCCCGGCAAGACTGAGTGGCTATGGGTAAGGGGTCCTGCACTATCTCGGGAGTTGCCATCTTTGGTTCTGGATGGGGCAGTTTTGCCCCAAACAGACCCGGTGCGTAATCTGGGGGTCCTCTTGGACTCGCGACTATTCCTCGAGGAGCAGGTGGCAGCCGTGGCCAGGAGGGCTTTTGCACAACTTCATGTAATACGCCAGTTACGCCCACTCCTTGACCGGGACTCCTTGCTCATGATCACACATGCTTTGGTCACCTCCAGACTTGATTACTGTAATGCGCTCTACATGGGGCTGCCCTTGGTGACCATTCGGAGGCTGCAGCTGGTCCAGAATGCGGCTGCTCGGGTAGTGATGGGGTGAGGGCGTTATGCTTGTGCCTCACCGCTGCTTCAGGAGCTGCACTGGTTGCCAGTATGTCTCCGGGTGCAATTCAAGGTGCTGGTTATTACCTTTAAAGCCCTACATGGTAGTGGGCCAGGATACTTAAGAGACCGCATCGTCCCAAGGACATCTGTCCATCCCACAAGGGCAGATCGGAGAGGCTCTCTTATCATTCCATCGGCTAGAGAGGCGCGCCTCTCTAGCACTAGGAGGAGGGCCTTCTCCGTGGCCGCCCCAGCCCTTTGGAACCTCCTGCCAACTGAGTTACGTCTACAGACAGAACTCCTGCCCTTTCGGAAGGGCCTAAAAACCTGGCTGGCAGGGCAGGTGTGGGGCTCCAGGAATATGGGTTCCCATGTTGGGTGGCTGATCTGATGGGACAGCCACCCCTCCCTCCCTCTTTTAAACTTTTTAACCTTTTTAAATCTTTTAGATATTTGTAAATTCATGGTTTAATTCTTTTTAAATTGATTTTTAAGTAATTTTGAACCTCAAGGTTTTAATTTATGAATTTTCTGTAAGCCGCCTAGAGTCAGGTTCACCTGATTGGGGCGGGATAATAAATCTAAATAAATAAATAAATAAATAAATAAAAATCACCACAAAACAAATAGGATAAAGTATGGAGGAGAAGAACCATATATTCTGTCTTGAGTGTGCTGGAGGAAATGTGGTATATAACTGGAAACATGTAAGGAAGCATCTCTGACTAACATGCACTTAAAATACATGTTAACTTAAAATGTCAACTTTACTTGGATTGTTGCCCACCTGCTGCTAAAGCAATTCAGACATGATCAGCAATATAGTGGTGCCAGGCCTGAGACCACAAATTACTGTGGACAGTAATATCACCTGTCACCCCCTTTAAGCTTTCATGTTTCTTCTGATTTGAAGTTCCTTCGTTAATTGGAGAGGAGAGATGTGGACTTTCCCTGCAATAAAGTATTGTCACGAATGGTCCCTGTAATGGTTCAAATTACTTTGAGGTGTGTGTATTTTGAATGGGCAAATAATACCAATTAGCTTTATTTGAGATCTGCTCTTGGTGGGCATGGAAATTACTAAATTCAACTTGCTGTTGTGATTCACTCATTTACCTATATTATTTGTTGGGCTCATAGTTGTGAGGACTCACCTAGTAAGCAGTGGTATTTAATAAGTTACTACAGTATTGCAATACTGACATGGTGCTGCAATGGAGAATATCATCAACCATATGGTAATATGTATGACCCCTTATAAGTGGGAAGAAGCTCTCTAATTCTGTTATGTAAGATAACTATGTTGTTATATACCCTAACACAGACCAAGGCATGTTTCACTTTTGCTACCACAGGCTACATATCTATTGTTGACCCAACCCACCGATATCGTATAGATGCTACTGATTTCAAGAATAATTCTGACCATGTAAGTACACTAGAACCCCAGACAACGTTATGACATAGTTCCACAAGTCATGAAGTTGTCCAGTTTTTAATGTTGTTCGATACATTGATCCAACAACGCTAAAAAAAACCAGAGAAGAGGCGCTCGCATGTGCGTGAAAAGGCGCGCCAGCGGGAGCCTCTTCTACCAAACGGGTATAGCAACGGGCATCGCACGTCAAGGCAAGGTATCAAAGCGGGGGGTGCCCCCCCCTTGATCCCTTACCTTAACGTGGGATTCCCGTTTCGCGCGCCTGGGCAAGGGTTGGCTTTTCCGAATTCCCCCCTCCCCAGGGGGGCGGAGTTCAAAAGCCCCCATGTCGGCTTCTCGCACAGGCGCGCATGTCAGATGGGGGCTGCAGAGGCTACGGGGAAGAGGTCCTGCCCATGCGAGAAGCTGACATGGGGGCTTTCGAATTCCACCTCCCCCCACCGCAGGGCAGCAAAATGTCTCGCCGCCAAAGCGGCACTGGCCAGATGGCCGGCTACCTGGTGGTGGGAGAGGGGAGGAAGGGTGATGTGTCCCGGCAACTGGGTCTCTTTTTAAAAAGCCCCCGTGTCGGCTTCTCGCATGGGCGCGTGCACGTGTGAGACGGGGGCTGCAGAGGCTACGGAGATCTTCCCCGTAGCCTCTGCAGCCCCCATCTGACAAGCGCGCCCACGCCCATGGAAGATGCCGACACGGGGGCTTTTTAAAAAGCTGACCCTTGTTTAGGTGAGCGAAACGGGGATCCCACGTCAAGGCAATTGCGATGTTCTCTTCTCCCGAAGTTCCGAAAGGGTAAAGATCCTTATCTTTTCAGAACCTTGGGTGGCTTGCAGGCGGGCGCGCATCGGTGGGGGTTAGCTCAGGACACGGAGGTCCCCCCCCCATATCCTGCGATAACCCCCACCGCCGCCCGCCCGAAGTTTCGAAAGGGTAAGGATCCCTGTACCCTTTCCAAACATCATGGGGGCAGGCGCTGGGGGGGTGTTGGATTGGGTAGATGTTCTACCCAATCCAACTCCCCCCCACGCATACGCTTGTTCTGAATAACGTGAAAATCGCGTTATTCGATACAAGATTTTTCCGAAAATCTTGTCATGTTATGCAGTTTTCACGCTATACGGTACTCGCGTTACCCAGGGTATTACTGTACTTCAGTTTCTGCATCTACTGTACTTTGGGATGGTTGTATTCAGCATAACTTTAGAGATTATGGCCCTGGCCTGCAATGTCTCTGGTTTTGTTGTTCTGAAACTGTGGAGAATGAAGCATCCAGACTGGAAAGCTTACACTCTACACAGAGGCTCTCTGTACAAATTGAATCCCTGAAATTAACAAAAGTTCTTCTCTTCAGATTCATCCCCCTCCATGTATTCAAGGTGGTGAAAATAATGATGGATATGGCTGGGATCTTAACATGTGGTGAATTAATATCTGAATTAGGCTGATATGATACATGACAGCCAACCATATAGCCAATGAGCATATCACAAAAATAATACATGATTTGGGTTCAGAAGGCACTTAGGTATTCCTCCAGCACAGCAGTTACTTGCAAACACTCCTTCAATCTACTTCTGAATGACTCACCCAGCAAAATCTGGCCCTAAGAGAAGATTAGAACTCATTTGCTGCCTGCCTTTACCAGTTAATCTAAAAACAGATGGAATATGAGATAAAAGTAGGAATTGGAATGTCCTGTGGCATACAAACTGCTTATTTATTTTTAAGAGCTATGTGAAAGCAGACACGAAAAACAATTGTTTGCACATTCTGTGTAAGGTTTCTTTCCCCTTTCCAGAAAATGTAGGTTGTCAGGATTTGTTCCTATTCCCTCTCTGCCTGGAAATTTTGGCAATTAATTTTACAGCCATTTTAGTGAACCTCATTGCTTCACAGCCTGCAATCAGGAAAGAGAGAACAAGCAATGTGTGGGTTTTGTTAGGAAAGGAGGATTTTGAAATTGTTCATCGTGTCCTCCAACACACTGAATGTCCAGGGGAAATGGAGATTCCCCTCCCCCTCTTTTATATTGTTTGTATTTATTATCTAATTTCTCTTGTGCTAGTCAGACATAAGAGGAGAAAGGAAGCTGTAAAAAGGTATTTCAGTGCTTGTGGAATGTCAGCAACAAATGAACTCTGAGAAACCTGCTGTGAAGTGTGTGCTATGTATATGTGGTGTGAGTGTTCTATAGCTAGAATCACATAGTATAGATTTGAAGGTGAGGGTTCTTGGCCAATGCCTCTCAGCAATCTGTTGGCTCCAGGAAGAAAAAGCTGAAGCTCACTGTATATTATTTTTCTGTTGGGAATCAACTTTCGAAAGAGTTTTCAGTAAAACATCAAGTATTGCTATGGTAACGTTTAACTAGGGTAGGCCTTGGAAAGAGAGAAAGAGAGAGCGGGGAGAGAGAGCACTGTAGAATTACAATAACATAAAACTATCATTAATCTCTAGATAACCCTTCTAAAATCATAGTCTCTAGTTTACTTTCACTTTGCCAACCAAAGAGAAAATGCTCCATGATTGTTTGTTTGGGAGACTTTGTTATGAGAAAGCACCACTGAGTTACAGGTACAACGGAAACTAAAAACTGTTTCACACAGCCATGTGAGAAGTGGGGAAAAAATAAAGAGCTCCAGAAAATGTGTAATTCATCAGCATTCCTAAATTAAGAAATCTAATTAAAATGAAATTTACCACTGAGATTTTAACCTTTTATATGTCAAAGTTATCATTTGGCATACAATTTTCAGAATGCAGCTGTTGGTATTAATTCCATGCAAAAGCTTTTGTCTTTGCTTGTTTGAATGAACAATTGGATATTAGAACCATTTTTTAAATGCTGCTTCAAGTCAGCTGTCAGATAGTGTCAGACAGTGATGGCTATTACATGCCAATTGTCAAGTACTGTCAAACACTTAATGTTAATATGTCAGATACTATTAAATGTTGACTGTTGCTGAGGAATCATTGGATGTCAAATGATGGTGTTTATGGATGTAAACTCCTGCTTGTCTTGTCCTTGGAAGGAAGGGAGAGGAATTGCAACCCTTTTCCCTGGTAAGGCTGGTGAAGAATTTATTTGTGATGTCCATACAATTCTTGTCTGACCAAGATAATCTTTTGTGCAGAAATTGCCCTTTTTGATGGATAGAACTGCAGAATTCATGCACCACTGTTGGAATTGTGCATGTATTGTTGGAAACCATGATGACTGAAGTTTTCTTTTTAAATGTTGAAATATTGGGTAGGTTGTTTGCATTCTTCTGGGTGATCAGTCAGTCCTTCTGTGCTTGTTGTCTTTTGTGGGGTGTTGTAGTTTGCATCTTAAGGCAAAGTATGCTAGAAACACTTTTCACAATTCATAGAGGTGTTGGCCAAAATCCATATGTAAAAAACTATGCATGTGTCAGTTTTTAATCTCCTGTTAGGTCTCCTTTGCACATGATTTCGCTGCAAGTTTGGTTCCATAATAGGGAGCCAGAGGAGAAGAAAAACAGCATGTTCCTGCTTGAGGTGTTGAGATGGACTCAATCAATGACAAGGAATAGCAGGTGTTCTGAACATCCCTACTGATGTTGAATGTTAAATGTTTACTGTGGACTTGCTGAGCTTTTCTGCAAGCACAGAGGCACACACACATGCACATACAGGAACATACATATGAGAGTATGCGGAGATTGATCACTGTTGAGAGTTCAGTTCAGAGGGGAGAAATGTGTGAGCCTTTTATTTGTTCCTCTTATTAATTTGTTAGGACATTTTTCTTTTGTGGGGTATTGTACAAAGATGGCTGCCCATAGTGGAATAGTACAGCTTTAAGGCCCTGCAAGTGTTCTAAACACAGGTGTTCATAATAGAGCCACAGATTGATTGCCCGGCTGTGCATGCCTCGTCTACGTGCTCCATTAACAGCCCAGCTGTGGCTGATTAGAGAATCTGCCCAGCAACACCAGGGTATAACTGTGGCCCTCTGGGAAGGGTCCACTGGAGGAGGCTGTTATACTGAAGAGAAGGACTGAGCTACTGAGAGACCACACAGAGAGAGACTGCTGAAAGAGGTCGTGCTGGTGATGAGAGTTTCCTTCAACTGAGAAGGAATTTATATTGCCGCCCACTCGCCAAAGCGACTCAGGGCACCTCACTTGTTTTTTAAATGATTGTTTGTTTGGGGACCACTTCAGACACTTGTCAAAGCATGATTCAAACTTTAGCCAACTTGTTCCAGATATGGATGGTCCCACCATCCATTACAGCAACACACATAGACACTAGGTAGGACTGGTAGAGAGAATACTGTTTAAAAGAGCATGGCATTATACATACCAGGTTCTCCTCTATAGGTTCCAAAAAAACCAAACCCAACCCACCCTCCTGTTAGGAAGGGTGAGTCAGTTTTTGCCACCACCCATGCATCAGAAATGGGTGCTATAAAAAGAATTAATAAATTGACAACGCATTACTTACTTTGATAGTTCTATATTTTTATGTTTATGTGTTTTTTATTTCCAGAGGTCTAAAAAGTTAATCTAGCTTTTGAAAAGTGAATGAAGATCAGATGATAGTAACCTTGGGGGCTGCATATGACCCAGAATCAAAGAATATTGACATCTGGGTGTAGCAGGAATAGTGATGATACCTGAACATCTAATGATCCTATGAATTCAGATTTCCTTGTTCATGAGTCCTTCCTCATCTATTTATCATACCTAGAGATGGACTGGGCAGCAGAATAGCAGCAGAAAGGTCTTGTGGACACAACTTTGTGAAGACATCAAGCACTCTGAAAAAAGTATGTTACAAGGACTGATTGAGGAGAGACATTCCTGACCTTGGTACTCTTGTAATTCATAATGCTCCCAGGGCAAATAAAGAAGGAAGCAGAACTGAGGAAGAAGATGTGGAGTGCTTATTTCTTGTTTAGGCTGAAGTCCAAGGTGAAGAAAAGTTCATACAGTCATAATCCTTGCTCCAGACTTAAATGTGGGCAATTATGAGTTGGTGAGTCATATTCCAAGTCAGGAAATAGCAAACATCCATGAAAGCATCATTGGTGAAACTTCTGTGGAATTTGTTGAAAAGGTTTCACATATCCAAAAAGCAACATAGTCATAGATATAGAGATCTTGTGTTTGTGTGGACCATCCAATTTTTAGCTTTACTAGATATAGCTCCAGAATGATAAATCCAAGAAAAGACGAGTTTATTTAAGTCACATTTTTGGAGGAAAAGGTTGGCTGTAAACCAAACCAAATAAAATGAAACTGAATGAACCAGGGCATAAAATGCTTCCCAATAGTGTCATACCACAAGTAATGATTCTGTATACTGACTTTAGTTTCAATTTCTGTATTTCAGTTTCATGTGTCTCCCTCCTGATATTTTTGAACAACTTTCAACAGAATTGCCCCCACTACCTAACAATAAGAAATGCTAGGAGCTATAGTCCACCATTCCTCATACAAAATCTGTGATAGAGTTTTTTAAAATAATAAAAAGTAATATAATATAAGATTTGTTCATTTCAAAAATTCAACATATTTTCTGTTAATCACATGCAAGCATCTGTAGTTCTTGGTCGTTTATGCCACTGGAGCTCCTTGGAAATAGCAAAATAAATAGAAAATTAGTAGGGTTTTAAGAAAACAAATCTAATTTTGCCTGCATAACAGTACTGTACATTCACATGATATTTGTATCTGGGTGGCTCTACCATTCATTAATATTGCATTATACTGAAGTGCTCACGGACTGTGCTATTTTATTACACAATTTATAGATGACACGCTAGCTTCCTTCCATTCCATTATTCATTATTCTCCAATTATTCGTTTAAAATGGGTTCCCCTGAAATGCTAAAGGAATTGAAATGCTATGTCCACATTTGTGCTAAATGAATTCATCATGATTACTGCTACTAGAATGAATATCAAAGAAATTAATCATCATTAAGAAGATATTGAGAAGTGCTTATCTGACGTTTCAAACTCTGGCATCAATCCAGCTAAAGCAAAGCCCATGTATGTTCCATTGATCTTCCATGTAAGTGAGTGAGAGAGAGTTAAACACTTTCTTAATGTGTCCATTGAAATTAACAACTTAAAGCTGGGTCTGGGTCTCTATATATTTTGGATTCCCCTTTGGAAGATATGAATGAAGACATTGTTAAACAACTTTATTCAAGAACACAAAAAGCTAATACAGTCAGTGGTGGGATGTCAAAATTTTTACTACCCCACCGTGACATCATCACAGTGTAGGCGGAGCTAACATCATGACATCATGGGCGGAGCCAACATCATGATGTTGTGGGTGGGGCCAAAGAAAAAAATAAAATAAAATAAAATAAAATAAAATAAAAATAAGCACACACACGGCCCTCAACCCACCCACCCACCCAACCACAGCACAAACCCGTAAATAAATTAAATTGATTAATTAATTAAATAAATGAATACAATAAAAAATACATTAAAACACACCCACCCACCTACCCCAAACACAAATCAACCAGAGCTTTTAAACCAGAGCTTAAAGCTTATTCTGGCTAATCTTTCTCACACTAGGTCAGATGGAAAGAACTACAGAATGAACTCACCACAAGATGGCTTCATTTTGGTACTTTTCAACTTTTCAACAGTTAAAGAAGTTAGGTACTAAGTCTTTGCCTAACCAGTTCTGTAGGATAATATGCCTTAATGTAAATGTAAAACAGCTGTACCTCCTTAAGGGCTCTCCAATTGGAACAGCAATTGGAACAGCACAGGTGTAGCTTATTGATGAGGAGGTAACCCCAAGCCAGCCAGTGGAGGAACCAGTGAAAAGGTAAGCCTCGAAGGTGATTCCCCCCAAAAGCTGCAACCGGTTCTCCAGGACACTGGAAAAAGTTACTACCGGTTCTGGAGAACTGGTGGGAACCTGTTACATCCCATCACTGAATACAGTACATTGTATAGCATGAATGTTTGCCTGTATCACTGCAGCGGTCAGTCAGTCAGTTAATATTCTGCTGTTCATGTTAATTATAGTATTGTTGTTAGAATTCTATAATTGTAGATCTTGGAAGGACCATAAGGATCAGTGAGTCCAGCCCTCTACCAATGCAGGAAATATTGTTGCTATTATGTTTATAGTATCACAGTACTGTATGTCAGGTTGCATGAAGTCCACTAGTAGTAGCAGCAACAACAACGAAAGCAGTAATGACATCTGTTTTTATTCATTTTGATCATATTGTCCTTGCTATTGAGTTATAGTAGCATAGTAGCATTGTGTTGTGAGAACAAGAGTGCTAGCTTCTTCCCAATCTCTTTATTCCAATCATCTTCAGAAACAGCAGGAAAATAATTAGTCCTTAGTATGACTATTAACATTAAGTTGAAAAGCCAGCAGTGTCATGGGCGTGCCTCAAGAAATTTTTAAAATTTCTTGTGCAACTAAGAAATTAACTACGTGGGGTTTTAGCTCAATCTGTAGCCCCTCATGGAATGGTTGGGAGCACTTTGAATATTATCAACTATACAACGTTTTATAATGTAGGACCAACATGATCAAGGAGGGGGGGCTGCTGGTGGACAACAGCTGTGTGAACATGGAGAGATACAGAATCTGGCCCATTTATTGATCTGCCAGAAACATGCACTGTTGAGGACTTAAGTTTGGGCAATGACAAAGTGAAGAAAGGGGCATCATTTTGGCAGTCCAGGCTTTGATTGGAATATGAAAGAAGAAGACCTTTTTTGTTAAAGCATTACCAATCGTTCCTAATGTATTCCACTCTATCCCAAGGTGGTGTAGGGTATGAAGCTGCTGTTTACTTTGGACAATTAAAGCTTGTTCCAGGTAAATATGTTTTCTTGATGTACAATCACTGTGGGCCCACATAGCATTGTACCCAGGGGTCTGATACAGCATCCAAAAGTTATTTGTTGAGGATTTCACTCCCCCTGCTAGCTGCCTTCTGCCAAGCAGAGAAGGTAATTCATTTGCCAATATTCACAAGTGGTGCTCTTATTAAACCACTTCCTGATAATATGGTACAACCAAGAACTAGTGACAAAAATAGGAATAAAATAACAGTCATGGGGAGAGGCTATCACAGAGACAAGATATCACTAAATACCTCTCTCTATATAATTTTTACTTAACCAGTTTATGAAAGGAGGGAGGTGGCCTAGCATACAGGTGATGGTAAAGTATTCCATAATGATGAGGCCACCACCGAGAAGGCCTAGCTCCTAGTTTAAAATTTCATGCCTCCTTTGGGGAGGGAACCCACAGTCTCAAGGCCTGGGAGGACCAAATGGCTCATGAGAGATGCTCTGACAGTTATCAAGGTCCAAAGCTGTTCAGTGCTTTATATGCCAATTTGACATGGAAGCCTACAGCAAGCCAAAGCCTGTGAGCTATGATCAGAAAAATATGGTTAAAGTTCCATGCCCCAGATATCAGCCAAGCAGTTGAATTTTCAACCTGCTGAAGCTTCTGTACTGTCTTCAAGAGCAGACCCATGCAAAGAGTACTGCAGAAATCAATTCTCAGGATTGCCAGTGCATGAACTAGTGTTGTCAGGGGTTTCCTTTTCTAGAAGGGTCATGTAGGCAATTTGCCTAAGATGGAAAAAGGCAGACTTGGCTACAGCTAATATTTGCTTCTTCTTCTTTTCCTCTCTCTCTCTCACACACACAAAATCTTCATGTGTTATTAGCATATATCAACAACTCTTCAGGTGACATGAACCAATGGCTTCATATAGATATTAAAAAGCATTGGGGAGATGATTGACCCCTGAAGTACCAGATATCATTGTACCCAAGGGGCTGATACAGCTTGGACATGGCTGTTGAGGAGGAACCAGAGACAGCAAAATGCTAGACCACTGATCTCAAATTCTGCTAGTTTGTCCAGAAGGATACCATGGTTGACAGTATCAAAAGCTACTGAGAGATCCAGGAGAACTAACAGGATCACACTCTACTTGTCAATCTCCCTTAAAAAGTGTCCAAAAGAATGACCAAGGTTGCCTTAGTCCGTGCTACAACCTGAACCCATACTGGAATGGATCCAGATTATTTGTATCCTCCAAGAAGGGTTGCAGCTGGTTCACCACAACTCTCTCAATTACTTTGCCCGTGGATGGAATATTAGCAACAGGCTTATAGTTGCTCAGATTGTCTGTTGCTAGTTAGTGTTTTTTATTTATTTTAAAGAATTGCCCGAAATATGGTCTCTTTCAAACTGGAAGGCATATGTTTTCCCATAGAGACAAATTGATAACATGCATGGCCCATTCTATCACTATGCCTTTGGTCAGTTTAAGGAGCCAAGATAGGTAGGGGTCCAACAGAGAAGTGGTAGCTCAGCAGTGCCCAAGTGCTTTGTCCACATCATCAGGCATTACAGGTTGAAATTGATCCAAAGAAACCAGACAAGGTGGTGCATTGGACGTCTCTTCATCATTACCTGCAACATTAAAAGAATCAATATTCCGTTGAATGTCTTCACTCTTATATCAAACATAAGCTCCTGGTTATGAGGTTTTCAGAGAAAAGTTTCCAGCATTTGGCTACATGACAGTCACTGTCTGCTTCTGTGGAATGTGTGGGTCAACATTGGAGGCTCTGGTTGGACTGGCTCTTCTACGCAAGCTTCCCACCTTCCCCTCTGTGGGCATGCCTTCTTGGAGGTAAATCAGAATTACTAGTTTTGCTTTCAAAGAAGTTTGTTATGGGGAGAGGGAAGAGAGAGCTTCTCCATGTCATCAGTTTGGTTGGCACAATAAGCAATACAGGTTCGTTTCCAAAATAAATCAAAGAGACTTTGACCTGATGTCAGAGTGACAACAACAGATGCTTCAGGAAAAGAAAAAAAATTACTGCTGCCCTGTCAGCACAGGAAGGCAAGCCTATTTTTTTTATCTGCTAAGAACTGCTAGCTGCTAAAGCCTAAACTGTCCGTTTTGTGATGATGGTCTCTCTTTGGGAATTGGAAATCTTCTTTTTCTTTAGTCTGCAAGAATTCCGCTGCATAGAAAACTGTGGGCCTACATTTTTGTTGGTGATATTATCTCTTATAATATGTGTGCACACATACAGACACACAAGCGGAATAGAGCAGAATAGTTAATGCTACAATTGGCACATCCCATAGACCTTCATTTTGATGCTGGAAGTCTCTATTGAGATTATCCTGGCAAACACTAACTTATCTGAGTGGAAGTTGAGAGCCCGGTTTGCAAGCGTGCTATGTACATGTAATCTGGCTAAGGGAGACAGCTGTAGAGGGGCTGAAGAGCCATCCCACTGCAGTAGGAAGTGAAGGTAAATGTAAGTGGAATCTTGCATTGCCATGGCAACCCAATAGAGCAGTCTCTGGCGTTTGTGAAAACAACAACAACATGAGAGTGTTTATTGGAGACAGGGAATAAGAAAGTTAAAAAAATGCTTAAGGTTTTAAATCACCACCGATCAGCTGAGTCAACCAAAGGTCTGATTAAATTAGCAGTCCTCCACCCTCTGTCTGCCAAATTGGTTAGAACAGCAAGTCTGAAAAAATCAATAGCATATCTTATTTTCCAGTCAGGATGTCTTCAAGGTATCTGAGACACAAAATGTCAGTTTGTTAGCAAACAAACACCATGGGAAGACCATTCTCCCAGGCCAAAATCCTCTTTCACAGATGACTTGTGGATCCAAACGTGGGGCCTCTACAACCCACAAGGGGTTTTCAATTCCCAGAAGCGTAAATCAGTACATTGGCTGATAAGTGTTTTGGGGAATTGACTTAGGCTTCTGGGAATTGAAGCCCAAAAACCAAAGGTTGTGAAACACTGGTTAACTTTGGAGGTGAATTGCCTTCCTCCCATGGAAAGCCAGGCTGGCTTCAGTAGCTGAATTGGGCAACAAAGAAAGAGCCTTCACAGTGGAATGTTATACATTTTACTGGTTTTTCATTGGTAAATGTGTGCATAGTTTGCTGTGTTTTTAATTATTTTTGGTAAATAGTCCTTCATGATATTATTACATATTTAATACTTTTCAATTAAATGACTTGCCATGTTTTTACTAGTATCTGTTTTACAAATATTGGTTAGCCACTTTGGGTCTCTATAGCGGGAGAAAGACAACACAGAAAGGAAACTCAACCAATCAATAGGCTAACTCAGATTTTAGTTTACGTATAATCTGCCTACACAGTTACAAATTAATGACACAAACCAGTTTGCCATTTGCAATTTTAAATCTCTTTAAAGTGTGTGATTTTTGCTAAATTATTTACTTATTGGTTAGGATTATGGCCCACCTTTCCCACAATGACTTTTATTAACTGTGGTGGACATCATTTTCTGATGCTGCAAATATGGTATCATCAGAGACCATCCGATGTTTACCCATTGTGTGTTACATGTTTTGTATTAAGAGAGTTCTAGTAAGTTTCTCTTTTGCTCACTCTGAAAAGGTGTGCAGAGCCATAGCTAGCCATGGAGGAAGTAGCTTCCACCCACTCTGCCTGGGAGACATGGGGAAAAGCTCTGCATTAAAGATCAGCGGGAAACATGCTGTCCCCCAAAAAGTTTATGTTTTTTTAAGGAAAGCAAACTGGGCTGAGAGGTCTTTTACTCATACAGTAGGCACAATAGTACAGATTTAGAGAGGTTTCAGGAGAAAAAAGAAAACTGAAATAGGTTCATGTGTGTGTGTAAACTTGTGCTAAATAAAACTAGTAACTATTAAAGCTATCACAAGAAACATGCCTCTCCAATTTAAAATTGTTAGCATCCTGCTCCCTGCTCAGGCAAAGCAAACATGCATTTATTAGTTGAAAACCCATTCTGAGTTCTTTGTTGAGAATAATTATTTGCACCCATTTCCACCAGTAGTCTACTTAAATAATCTTGGTTGTCCTAGCAGGTGACCTGTAGTGGGAAATTATGAGAAAGATATAATCCCGTCAATTCAAAAGGTAAAGGTTGCCCTTGCTCAAAAGCCAGTTGTATCTGACTCTGGGGTTCAGTGCTCGTCTCTGTTTATAGTCAAAGAGCCAGCACTATCTGCATCTGCAGACATTTCCATGGACATGTGGCAGGCATGACTAGACACTGGAGTGTATGGAACACTGTTTGTTTATTCTTATTCTTATATTATATTAATGCCCATCAATTCTACTGACCACTAGTTCTACTGACGTCCGTCAATTCTACTCACTTGCAATTGTGGCAACTTTTAGAACAGGGATGGACAAAGCTTGGTTCTTGGTCTACTGTGCATGGTCCTGTGTCTGATCTTTGTGGTCAATGTCTGCTTCAGACTCCTCTACAAACAGAACGATTTCCTTTTGGAAACAGCAAGTAAGAGCAATACAGTACATGTTTTAACATTTCATGAGCCCACTACATCTTTAACACCAAAGGACAGCCATTCTGCAAAATGAGAAATGGGTTTCTAGGCATCTCTGCCTTCATCCCCACCCCCACATTCTAGCAGGATCTTGGGTATAGAAAATTGGTCCCCTCAACCTATTAAGGTTGCTTACCCATGGTCTTAGAGTCTTCTTTCTTTCTACATTGGGATTTATCCTATTCATTACAAATCATATTTGGTGGTGGCTTTTTGGCAATTTGTGTAACATGAAAAAAGGGATATACCCTAAAGCAATTATTTTTCTCCAGGAAGCAGGGAAGTTGGTAAAATGGGGAATTCTACCTTTCTCTCGCTACTCTTTCTTACGTTGAATGCAGCAGCAACAACTAAACTCTAGCTTCTACATTCCCAGAGTTTATTATGGACACAGCCAACCCTCTCAGCATACACACACATTCTGTGCATATAAACATTAAATATTTTCAATATGCTTAATGCTAGGCCAGTATAATGTTTCCATAATTGCTACATTCACTTCTGTTTTTGTGAGGAGACAAATCCATGGTTCCCTAGGTCTGGTTTATGTAATTTATGCTATTCAAGAGGGATTCTTTAAGATTGTCTCTAATACTTTATCCAAGTGCCCACACATTTCTTATGACATTAAAGCATGTTCTGATGCCTACAAAGGTTGTCAACATGTAATCTGTGGTGCATAACTCCACCATCATAAGAATGAGCTGAATGCTGGCTTTACTGAAAGGTTTATAGCAAAGCATGAGGTAATCACATTAGCTGCCTTTATCACTTGGACTGTACATTACATTAACATAATACAATTTTATAGCTTAGCGAAATATTAAACAGACATGAAGGCAAGCAGTGGGTTACTAATGGATTTACAACATCTCTCATCCCTGCTCAACTGTGTCTGTAATCACCCTGATTATTATTTTCTGTTCTTGAGAAAAAGTTTGTCACTTGCAAATTTTTTCTTCTTGTGCTTTATCATGTAATCTGTAAATTAACAAACTACTAGTGCTATAATAATTTAGAGTTCATTATGCCTTTGATACAATAAAAATATATAATTCTGAATAGGGAATAATATATATTGTATATTTATTTATTTATTTAGTTCGCCTTTTATCACTGCTCCCTCACCAAGGTGACTCAGGGTGGCTATATTGCAGCCTTATTTAAAGTCCCATGGAATAAAATGGCATTTTCTTCTAAACATACTCGTTCTTTCACACTGAAAACTGCAGATAGGAAGTGAAAATCTGGCAGGAATTCTGGCTCACTTCTCTTCTGGAAAAAAAACACACCAAACTTTGGGGCAACAGAATATTTGCAAATATTTAAAAATATGTATTTTTGTCTGTATTGAACGTAAAATGAAGGGGAGCACTCTTAGTCCAGGCTAGAGAGAGAAATCCTTCCTCTAATAGGGAAGGATTTTGTTGCTGTTGTTTTATAGTAGGACAAGTTGGAATGGCTATGATTTGTTGCCTGAAGCTCCAGAAATGTGCAGCTGGGAAACATAATTCAAGGCCAAGCACTGATTCTAAACTGCCACTATGGTTTGGCACCATACACTCCCTTTTGCTTTTGGCTGGTTAGAGGCACAAAAACACAGTATTGAGGGGCTTTGAGAATTGATATATTTAGCACATAAATCTTAATGTTACCCATTCTCTTCATATGTGCAGGGTAGCGAGGTTTGATTTAGCCAATCGGGGTTTTCTCTGTATCTGTATATGCTCATTCTCACCTTTTAATGCCAAACACTGAGATCTCAGGTTTTCATGTGTGTGTTTTTTAAAAATCCCAGGAGTCCATGAAATTGAAAGTCTGTTAATTATCAATTAAATTTTCTCAGTAGACTATAAAAAGTCCAAATGAACCTAATTAGACACATATCTTCCATGGACATATTATGAGTCTCCTTTTCATTTTTTCTGTTTGATACAATGTGCTTCTAGAAAATGATGGTTATAAAGACACATAAATACAGAACATATACCGTATATGCCGGCATATAAGATGACTGGGCGTATAAGATGACCCCCCAACATTTCCACTCAAAATAGTTTGTTATATACTCGCCGTATAAGACTACCCCCTCTTCCACACACCATCCACACACCAAATAAAACATAAAATAACATCAGATTTGATTTCAACATCTCCCTGTGGCCGACACTAGTGCACATGTGCGAGCTCTGGGTAGACAAGGGGTGGGGCAGAGCACCGCTGCTTCCCGCCGAGCAGAACGGGCTGGTCACACCAAAAAGGCTGGCACCCCTGTCTCACTGCTGATGCTCGCCACAGGCACGCTGGATACCGGATGGTATGTAGAATGAGGTGGGTGAGCATTGGGAGGTCACTATGGGCACCAGGCGGGCATTGGGAGGCCACTATGGGCACCAGGCGAGCACCTGGAGGCCACTATGGGTAGCTATGTCTATCCCAACTGAAGTGCACCCTGCGTATAAGACGACCCCCCCTCCCACTTGGAGGCATGTTTTTCAAGGGAAAAAAGTTGTCTTACACACCAGCATATACAGTAAATGTAAAAATAAAGTCAGCAAAACAGAGTGACCACTGTGCTGGAAAGGCCAGAGCAACACTTGGATTCAAGAACACTAGCTTCACGTCTGATTGATGTATTTCTTGCTTTACCAACCAGTGCAAGCCAAATCATTCGCACCACAAAACAAGATTAGAAGTGGTTGCAAAGTAAGTTTTAGTATCAACAGAATCCCATTCCCTGAGATTCTGATACTAGACTTCAAGTACAGAGGGCACAGTCTTGTGATGTCGCAGATGGGAGGTGGCAATTTTGATAAAGGGGGCTGGAATTGTTTCTGGACTAGTTGACTTGGAAAATTGGCACAAGAAGAATCTGAGCCATCGAGTAACGTGGCAGCCCACAGACAGGGAAGGTAGGATAAGTTCTTCTGATTTTCACTTCCTATCTGCTGGTTTTTTCCCCTTACTATGCAAGGTTGCAATGCATTAAACAGTTTCTGCAATTTCCATCATTCCCAGAAGAGCTCATATTCTGTGTAGTCCCATTTAACCTTGACACTACACAGTATGGGGACAGATGAGTCTTCTGGTTTTAAAACCAGCACTAAAATAAAAATTTACTTCCTCCAGGCTTTGCAATGATCACCCTGAAATTTGTTGAAGAATATGGGGGTCTAAAGCAGGGATGCCCAAACTACAGCCTGGGGCCCGGATCCAGCCCCCGACACCAATTCATCTGGCTTGCGAAACCCTCGTCACTCCTGGAAGCGGAAGTGAAACGTGCCCATGCGGGTGCATTTTATTTCCACTTCCAGGAGCGATGAGGGCTTTGCGAGCTGGATGAATTGGCATCCAGGGGGGAAGGGAGAGCCAGCCCCTGGGCGGGAGTGATCAGCTCCCTGAACCACATGACCAGCCCACAGCCCAAAAAGTTTGGGCACCCCTGGTCTAAAGCATGTCAGCCATCCTGCAGAATCACAGAATAAGAAAAGGTTAAGCATGGCAGAGATTGCAGGGTTCAACCCCTTGTCAAAGCAGGAAATAAAGCATCCTTGGTAGGTGGTCATTCTAGGTCGCCCTTGCTTGAAAGCCAGTCGTATCCGACTATAGGGTTTAGTTATCATCTGTTTATACCCAAAAAGCCAGCACTGTTTGCGTCTGCAGACATTTCTGTGGACATGTGACAGACAAGACTAGACACTGGAGTAAATGGAACATCGTTTGCCTGCCCACCGAAGTGGTACCTCTTTATCTACTTGCAATTTCTTGCTTTTGACTGCTAGGTTGGCAGGAGCTGGGACAGAGACGGAAGCTCACTCTGTCATGTAGCATTCAGGTATTGAACTGCTGGCCTTTCAGTCATCAAGTTCAGCATCGTAATCACTAAGCCACTGCAATCCCTGTAGTCATCCAAGCTTTGTTAAAATCCATCAGTTTTCAAAATAGGCAATTCCACTGGTGAATAGTTGTCACTGTTAGCGAGTTCTTCCTCATGTTCCAAGACATCACTTACCGTGGTGGCAGTGGAGGTGGCGGCGGCAGCAGTGATGATTTTCTACAGTCCCCGCATGCTTCTGCCAGGAATGGGAAAGTGTGGGGGGAATATTCACTCCCTTCTGCTGTTCGCATGTGGTTTCTCTGGGGCATGTGCTTTAGTTGTGAATGTGCCTCCGAGAAGAGCTTAAAAGGTGTGTGTGTGTGTGTGTGTGTGTGTGTGTGAATGCCTGTCATTGCCATATTGGCCTAGGGGCATAAAGTGCAATTTTCCATAGGGATGCATTGAAAGCCAATTTCAAGTCTGTTTTTTAATTTTTCAATGCATCCCTATGGAGATGCATCAATTTACGTAAAGCCCATATTTACGTAAGAAACTATGGAACTGACTTTTTACGTAAATCAGTTTTATTGTACTACCATATCAGAATAGTGCTGGCCAATTTTTCAAGAATCAAGGGAAAGGATCAAATGGAAGGGCACACTTGTATAACCTTGTTAAGATAACAAGTTTAAGCAAGCCTGGTCTTCTGCCCCTCCACTTTGCTTTGGTTCTTGCACTATTGTTGATACATTAATACAATGCATCAAAAACAGCCTGAGGAAAATTGGGGGAAAGAGCAAGAATGTGTCTATCTCTTTCTAGCTTTTAGCCATATAAGCCGAAGGTCACTATGATTAGGCAGAAAAAACAAGAGACAGAAGAGAGAAGCTGAGTTGTCCACCTATTGCTGAGGGATACACAGCGGACACTGCACTGCCAGAAGCTGCTGTGGTGATCCAGTCGTCAGACTCTGAAGATGACCTGGAACAGGAGGCACTTCTGATGCCCAGCCGAGTTGTGCCTGCACCTGAACCTGAGAATGTCCGGAATGAGGCATCTCAGCCTGCTTCTGGCCCAACTCCCCTGGCAGATTATCTGTCAGGCCAGAAGTCTGACTCAGACAGTGATCAGCCCTTAGCCAGGGAAAGGTGCAGAAAGGAGCTGCAGCTGAGATGCAAGCAAGCTAGAACTCGTTACCAGAGAAGGCTTCCAGCTGATACCCATTAGCTGAGAGGCTCTTAAGCAAGCTTGTTCCAGAATTCAAGTATTGTTACAATTCTTCCGTCCAAACACTGACACCCTGCTTGACTTCATATACCTCTTCAGATTGCCTGCCTAGACCCTGACCTGCCAACCCTGACAATGCTCCTGGACATCCTTTGGACAAGACGCTAGCTTGAACTACTGGTAACCAGTCCTCAGCTTGCTCTTTGGACTTTGCTATTTGGACTCTCCTTGAGTAGACTTTCTGTATAGCACTGCTGTGTTGCAACTGTGCTCACTGGGGTGGGTCAGCACAGCTGCTTATGAAACTTTACTGAAGAGGGGAGGGCGGGGGAAGGAAAAGGCAATTCCATGAAAGGAACAGTATAGGCAGGACTAGAGAAAGAAAAGGAGGGAAGAAAGAGGGCTGTGGACTGGAATACCAATCACAATGCTTCCTATGAGTTTTAAACTCCCAAAAGAGGTTGCAGCCCCTGTGTGAGCAGTGATTCCAGTTTAAAAAACAACAACAAGCTTTGAATCAAAGCAAAGCCAAGTCAATTCAGCATCCTAGTGCAGTCATATCCTGAAGAAAAGGAAATATGTGGAAGGACAGAGAAATCAAGACTGTACCTATTAGTCTACAGGTGAGGGAACAATACTCTAAAAAGTGGTTATATAGAACATCTTCAGTAGAATAATTTATTGCATGGGTAGTCTAATGTGAAATACTGATAATGATGAATTAACCTTTCACAGATCCATTTGTATAATTACATTCCAAATTTGTTCATTGATTATTCTACAAACACATTTGGAGCATTATGCAAGGCAACAATTCCACTGAATAATGAATCATTCCTTGCATGTAGTAAAAAGTATTTGTGTTTCACTAGTATGTCAGTCCACACATTGATGTAAATCCCATGCTATTTTCTTCCACATTAAGTCACATTGTCACCATATCCAGGCCATATACTGTTAGCATGCATGGCAAAGTTTTTCTTATTTAAATACATAAAATCAGGATGGATCCTGGTTTAGAAACAATGCTGGAAAACACTAGCAGCTATTCCCACATTTTCTGCCTAGGGAATGAATGGGTTGTGGAGGAAGCAGCCTGTGCTCCTGGCCCTTTAAAAATATTTCATGTGCTCTTGCTCTTTTCCCAATCATGGGCATGAAAAGCTGAATGTTATACAGGTTCCATGTAACTGGGAAAACTAGATTATATAAAGATATCATCATATACAGCATGTACACATTCAGAGTAAATATGCAATGTTGGGAGAGGGTGAAGGATGATGTCCTGCTCTACTTTATCCATGGATGCAAGATGAGCAATTCTACAACAATTAATCATATTTTATTTAGAATAGAACTTTGTTGACTATTGGCAATTATTTCATACCTTTTTTGTGTCATGTCTCTACCTAATTTCCTCTCCATTAAGAAGAGTGTACTTGCTGCTTGCAAAGACTAAGAGGAAAAGGAAAAACAGTGGCTGAGGGTGAGCTCTTCTCTGAGTGTGGCTGCGGAACAGCATGGGACTACTCTCACTGGATGTGCATTCAGATGCATAGTTGTGTTTACATTGAATTCAGTAGTGAACAGATCTATAGTTGTTCTTTGCCAGAAAATGTAACTCTTTCAGGAATACTCCAATGGAGGAATATCCAAGACACTTTTATAGACCTACTGAGGTTATCTCAAACATGAGATAGACTTTAAAACATGGTGAAATAGACAGGTTTTACACTTTCCTAAAATAAAATTCAATAAGAAATTTAAGAAAGTGAATGTAAGTTAATAAAATAGACAATTTTGAATTAAAAGGCCAGGATTATAATCCTTGTGTCATTCTGAATTAAGGTTGTCACTTCTTTTCAAAAAGTAGATGATATCACTTTAAAATTCCATTCACTCCACTTTTGATTTGCAAGTTTCTTCATAAATTTGATGAAGAGTGGAGGGTTTTTTTTCCAAATGGGAGAGAGCAGAATTGACAGTTTCATCCACCCATAGGACAATCAACTTGACACAGTTCTCTGAAAATAGGTCCCATTAAATTGGACTGTACAATTCTGGTATATAGCTATTCAGAAACAAATAGATGGTGCTGTCAAATCTAACATTACTGAAAGGCATTGTGATGGATAGGGGACAAAATAATTCTCCACCTTCACTCAGCTTTCTCAGAGCAAACAATACTGGCCATCTGTATGGCCCTATGTATACAGTCCTAAACCCACAAGTAGAAGCTGGCTCCAATTCCCAATTTAGCACAGGACCAGTTGCTTAATTCTAATTGCCACATAGAAACTGCTTCTCAAAGCTGATTGGAAATCATGGGTTGCATTCCAAAATATCATTGAAGGAAGGGTGGGGAAATTTCTGCCACTTCCAGGGGATTCATGCAGGATTATCCATAATGCTTAACCCTAAAACAAACAAACAAAATCCCACCTCCTTATTTTCTGAAAAATTGACTTTTTTTAATGAAGAGGGGAACCTATTTAAAATGTAAATAGGAGTTGCTACAGAGAAGGCAATCTAGGGATGTATAACTTTTAAAACCACAATTTCCCACCAAATCTGCCTCTTTTGGTACTCAAAATTTTGTTTGAAGATTCCCCCCCCCCCATCATGGTTTTCAATAGGGAGGCAGCTTTACAACAGTGATTAAATTGTGGAACTGCAACCAAAAAGTTGTGAGGTCAATCCTGACAGGAATCAAGGTTGACTCAGCCTTCCATCCTTCTGAGGTCAGTAAAATGAGTACCCACCATATTGTGGGCAAAATGCTAATTAACTTGTGATCCACCCAGAAAGTGCACTAAATGCTATGAGGTGGTATAGAAGTGTGATTGCTTTGTTGTATAGAATTCATAATATGAACTGCAACTAGAAGGATTAAAACTCTAGAATTGTCCATCTCTTTTATTCATGTAGACATGGGAAATTATACACAGGCATAGCATGAGCAGTTGATGATGTGCTACATCAGGGTTCCCAACTTAAGGCCCATAGGCCAAATCTGACCCATGGTACCATTTTATTTGGCCCCCAACCCTCCAAGGGCATTCAAGGAACAAAATTACTATCCTTTTGAAGCTGTTGGGACAAAATGGCCACCCCCATTGTGCAGGCAGAGCGAAATGGCCTTCTGGCCCTTGAAGCTAACTGAGAGTGTGTGCCCCAGACCCTGCCTTGAAATGATGGTAGATAGTAATTTAACATTTGCAAAAAAAACAAACCTATCCTGATTTATGGATGGCAAAATTCTATGACTATTTTTGAACAGGAGTCAGCAAACTAGTGAAATTGCAGTAGCTGGATCTCTTCCTCCAGTGCTGTTGAAAGATTTGCAAAACTATATTACAAAAGGTATGTCTTTTGTCCCTGATGTTTTGTTGTGGTAAAGCTCCAATTACTCTGCAGGATTGAGCTTTCAGTATCTTCATTTTCACTCATTTTATTTGGTTCATGTTGGTGTGTGTGTGTGTTATAATATATTCTAAATTCCTTTTTCATATGCATATATGTACAGTAATACCTCAGATAACATTAGTATCGGATAACACTAAAATCGCATAACATTAAGCAATCTGGGGGGGGGAGAATTGCATCAGATAACATTAAGATCCTATGGGATGCATCGGATAACAACCGCTAAAGCCTGTGTGGTTACAATGTATCTCTATGGATCCCATAGGATTTTAACATGCATCAGATAACACTAAAAATCGGATAACACCAAGACTTGTGGAACCAGGTTTTAACGTTATCCGAGGTTTTACTGTATAGTTATTACTGTACATTCACAAATGAAATAATGCCAATATTAAGAGGATTAGTTAAGTGAATGAAGCAATTGATTGAATTCTGCTTTATGACAGCAGAAGAAATCCTCTGAAAGAGAAAAGTGGATTTGCTCAGTCCCCTATAGAACTCCACCTATCTATTTATTTTTTGCTTGAAGGGAAATTTTGATGTGGCTTTAGGGGTGCAAAAAGGATTTGTGGTGTATGTGGACCTGAAGCCATACTTCATCCATGCCTGCCTTAATGGTTCTGAACATACATGTACCTTTTCCACGTTGATATTCAACATATAAACAGCTACAGTTATGAGGTTCTTTTTAGTTTCTATTCCAAAGGCAGCATTGGGGAAATTGTTGGTAGTGGTTGTTAATACAGTTGGCTCAAATTAATGGCTTTAGGCCTCGTTTTTTACAAGAATTGTGTGTTACATTAAAATAACTTAAATGAATTTCGGTTGTTAGTTTCTACAAGTGTCACTTCATTGAAGGAATTATACTTGTTATGTTGACATTAATATAAGGTGTTCCACTCACTCAATGAGTCTGCTTTAGCTGGGGGGTAATAGATGAATCTAGATTTGACCATTCTTTAAGTAAGAAATTGTGTTTTCATTGCAGCAAGAATTTCATTCATTACAGTTCAAACTGGAGCTAAATTAAAAATGTATGTCTCTTGGAACAAAGACTGTATTTATGTGTTGCTCAACAAGAGAAGGCATCCCAGTTGGGATGTGCACGAAAGACCCCCCTCAAACTAATGAGCCACTACTTTATTATTGCAATGATTACAGGTAGTCAAACAGTGCATGCAGTGGAAAATGTTTTGTGACTTGAAGCTAAGGGTTATATTGTCTTGAGTATAATATCCATTGTCATTATCACTGCATTGGGGCTGTTATCTAGAATTCCAGGGGCAGAATCCTGTCCATTTATTCTGCTTTGCCACGACCCATTGTGTAAATGGTAGAGTAATCACAGATCTTGTACAAAGAGGTACTCAGTTCCTCCTTATGCAAATGAAAGCTTCATTAGTGTAATCAGGAGAACTCCACTTGCACAGTGGAGTTACACTAAAAGAGTGTTACGTTCTGGCAGCAGTCAACTAGGTTTTGCCACAGAAGTGGAAATCTGCAAGGGCAATATTGTCATATCATTTTAAGTGTCTAGAATTACTCTCACATATGCACTGCAAAGGTATCTATAGGGCAGTGATGGCGAACCTATGGCACAATGGGAGTGCTTCCTCCCTTCCCCAGCAGAGAGGTGGGGGAACTCTATGCTGGGGGAGAGGGGAAGCATTCCCATTGGGCTCCTGGACAGAGGGGCAGGGCAAACTCTGTTTGGGGTGACTGTACAGGTGCCCACAGAGAGGGCTCTGAGTGCTACCTCTGGCACGCATGCCATAGGTTTGCCACCACCGTGTTTACTTCCTCCCCTGTTGCTGTGTTGGCACTTTGCAATAAATGAGTGTTTTTTGGAGTGCAGTTAGGGCACTCGATCTCTAAAAGGTTCGCTATCACTGCTATAGGCCATACCAGTTTTATATAGTGTCTGCTCCTGTCAACCAAAATTAGCTTGGTGGCAGATAGCATATCACCCATGTTTGTACTTTTAGGAAATAAAGTAATTTAATATTAATTCTTATTTTTAAAACTCTAATTAAGAAACCTTTAATAGTATAGATTCTCCAGGAAGATCCTACAAAAGATTTATTTATTTTAAAAAACAAACCCAATTTATACAGTTGATTTTAAAATAAAGCATAATTTTATTGCTTGTTTTCCAAAATGTTCTTATTAAACTGAACATTGCTGAAGTAGGTCGATCATTATTTTCTTGGCAAAAGGCGATTTACAATGCACTTACACAAGGTACTTAAAGCCCACAATATATAGCAGAGAGGATAATGTAATTGAAAAGATAATGAAGTCTAATACTAAGAAATGAAATCATCTCTTGAGAGGGAAATGGAATCACATGAAAGCTCTTAGTTTGGCAAGCTGTCAACAAGAGAAGGCTATAGTGGTCTTTGACAGGAATTTACCTAGGCCTGTGATGGTGAACCTTGGCATTCCAGATGTTCTTGAGCTTCAATTCCCAGAAGCTCAAATCCCCGTGAATCCACACGAATGGGTTTACTGCAATTCATCCGGCCCACGCTGCCCTCGTCGGTCCTGGAAGTGGAAGTAATGTCACTCTTCCAGGAGTGATAAGGGTGGCATGGGCAGGATGAATCATAGTAAACCTATTCATGTGGATTCACGGGGGCTTGGACTTCTGGGAATTTAAGTCCAAGAACATCTGGAGTGCCAAGGTTCACCATCACGGGCCTAGGCTAATGAATAGAAAGAAGTAAGGGCTAATACTTTATTAGACTGACATGAAATCAATCACATTTGATCAACATATGTGTCAAATTCCAACACAAAAGTGCAGTATTAGATGAGGTGACAAGAGAAGATAAGGCATTACCTTATTTTTTAAAAATAAATTTATTATTGGAGAACATAGATCCCTCTTTTGGAATAAAGCTAAGAGACTTGGCAAGAACTAGGAGTTGTATAAGCATCCTGATTATTTTGCAAAAGTAGGGGATGAAGTCACTGTGAAAAGCCTGCCAACTTTTAAAAACTATCCACTATATTAGTTATTGAAATGTCTTTCCTGATCTAACAGTTTTTTCCTCACCACAGGAGGTTTGAATACAGCAGCCCAATGCCCCTGTCAATGGTGATTTATATCATTCAGACTTCTTGGACTCTTTGTCAGATAAGTGGTACTGATCATTTTATGGATGTTAAAAATGGCTTTCAGCCATGCCAAAAATGTTTCACTTGGGGCTAGGTTGGTAAATCAGTTCCACAGCGAAAAGAATTAAGGAAGATCATTCAAAAGCCAGAGACACTGCAAAGAGCCATTTTGTCATGGAGCCAAGGAAGGACAAATTTCTACTGAGTAGAAAGTCGTTATGAGATGATGGGAGAAGATGGAAGGAAAATGCTGATAACTGTAGTGTTTAATAGAGCTGTTAAAATTAGAATGAAGATTGTGGCATTGAATACAAAGCTGGAGGAGAAAGTAGACAACCTGTAAAATCATATTTCACTTAATTAAAGGCATAAATCAGTGTTTCCCAATATGGAGCCCACACCCCGCAGGGGGACTTCAATTCTCAGAAGCCTAAATCAGTACATTGGCTGTTCAGTGCTTTGGGGAATTGACAGGCTTCTGGGAATTGAAGTCCAAAAATCAAGGGTTGGGAAACACTGGCATAAATTGAGCAGATGTTACAAAGTCTTCTTCAAAGTCTCAGCAAGGGGCTTTAAATCTAGTCCACTGGCTAAAGAATTCTCAAATATCCAGAAGACAACAGATAACCTTAACTGTTTATGTACGATACAATAATACCTTGGATAACGCTGAGACTTGGTTCCACAAGTCTTGGTGTTATCCGATTTTTAGTGTTATCTGATGCATGTTAAAATCCTATGCGATGGATCGGATAACGTTAAGCTCCATAGAGATACATTGT
Source organism: Furcifer pardalis (assembly GCA_030440675.1). Classification (NCBI taxonomy): domain Eukaryota; kingdom Metazoa; phylum Chordata; class Lepidosauria; order Squamata; family Chamaeleonidae; genus Furcifer; species Furcifer pardalis. Next base: position 44,755,946 of record CP126894.1, on the reverse strand, counting down.
AACTGCACAGGCATTAGTGGTTGTTATCCGATCCATCCCATAGGACCTTAACGTTATTCGATCCAATTCTCGTTATGCGATTTTAGCGTTATCCGAGGTAAACGTTATCCGAGGTATTACTGTACTTTATTCGCTGTGAAATCAGTTTTCAAAGAAGGCACATGTAACCCATCATTCATTCATATCTAATTACTTTCTGTTCGCAAACCTGTGAGGAGCAGTGGAAGTAAAATCTCAGAGTGTAGTTGTCTGGAGAGGGTGGGAAGCTTTTGTTTAATTCCTCCAAATATTATCATTACCGAATTTGAAAGCTCTTTATTTTATATGCAAAGTGACTGAACCCTGTAGCCAAAATACAAGAGAGATACAGCTTAATTTGACTGAAGAATTTATGTTTGTGTATGCATTATCATAACTCCTAGGAGTTAAAGAACAAAAAGAGGGAGAGGATATAAAGTTACTTCAGCTAAAGGCTTGTGAAAAAGACACTGATTTGTAAGAAGTTTAGCAGTCTTCATCAGATAGCCAAGTATTTTCCTCAAGGGGAAAGGTGCAAGTACTATGTCACTGCTTTACAAATTTTATAGTCTTAGACCAGTTAATGGTGCTGAACATCAATGCCAAAGGATATGTTGATCAATTCCTCTAAAATCAAATTCGCTTCTCATATCATTGCACTCCAAAACATCTCACGGTGTTTAATCCTTCATTCCAATTAATTTCTTATAAAAACTGCAGATTCTGTTGTTTATATATATTCTTTTAAGTATTTTAATATATTGTAATGTTATGGCTCGAGGACAAAAATCAGCAGCATCTTGCTTTGCATTTGACTGTATAGGATTTTGGAATTGTTTTCTTCAGTTTATTTTTGATACTTTCACCATTCTCTATTTTGCTTTTATAATGGAAATAAAGTCTTCTCCCTGGTTTCTTAAACAGATTATAGAAAGTCTCTACATCACCATTTGTAGATGAAAACTGGTAATTTTTTATGGGTGTGCTTTGGATTATGCTAAATTCCCAAACAAATAAAATGATTGGGAGATATTTGATAGCATCAAAACAAGGCTACTCTGAAGTGAGCTATTATCATTATTGATCAGAATCCAGAGCAATATAGGCATGAAGCTATTATGTCTGGGAAAAATGATAAATTTCTCTCCAGCTCTCATATAAGGAAAGCATCGCGACAGTGAGGAAAAGACAGATGAATAGTGCAGTCTTGTGTCTGAAATGCTGATACTAATTATGGTAAATTAAAAAGCTTCCCCCAGGCCATTGCTTTAGGGGAAGAAGGCTAAAATAATATAGCAGCTGTAATTTTATTACAGAAATATGCCAGCATAACACCATTGGCACAACATTCAGTAGCAACCACTTAAGAAGTTGGCATCATTTTTTCTGGTTATGCACCAAGTCATGTAACTTATATGGTGATAAAAAATAATTCCAGCTTCATATCTGGTGGTAAATCACTGCAGGACATTACACTGATGGAGTGATGCCAATGCGAGAAAAGAATAGGATTTTGTCCATTGAAGGACTATTTTAGTTTTCAGTACTGTATTTATTTTTGTTTGTTTGTTTGTTTTTTATATGTATATGCCATGTTTCTCCCAATAGGGAACCTAAGATGGTACACAAAAAAATTAAAATCAGTTAAGAAACAGTACAAAATTATATATTTAAAGGATTTAATCACAATTGAGAACATTTTTAAAAACATTTAAAAAAAACAAATTTTATAAAGAAAGATTTCCCCAGACTCCCACTTATTGCTTTAAACTGGCTTGCCTGAAAAGGCCTTTGCCTGATGCCAGGACTGGTGGGAGGAGGTTAATTTGGTTTCTTGGAGCAATGCGTTCCAAAGGCTGGGAGCTGCTATGGTATATATTAATCATTAAATACCTCTTCCAATTAAAGATTTCCTTGCCACAAAAAGTGGTACCCATACTTTGGGGTCAAATGGCAATCCATCAGCACTCCTGGATCTCCCAGCATCCCACACTCGCAGAAGATCAAAAACCCTTCCTATTTATTTATTTATTTGATCAAACTTTTATGCCACCCTCCTCACAAGGACTCAGGGTGGGTAACAGACTTTAAGAGCACTTAAAACACAATAAAAACACAGTATAAAAATCAAGGTTAAAAATTACAGAGATTAAAAAGATGCTCCCTACAGGACATAGACAGCAATATCACTATGCTTAAAGGGGTAAAACATGTTTTAATTTATTACTAGAGGCAATAAAATAGCTCAAGAATGCTGGTAGGTGGACATCCTGTAAAAACGAATGTCACACACAAATATTTCACTGGTGGAAATAGCAGCATAGATTTTAGGAACTACTTCAAAAGAAAAGCTGATTAAATTTAGACCATGTATACATATAGAGGGGATTTAAGCATATGCTTTAATCTCTGTCACTGATGTTTGTGTTAAATTAGAAATGCTGTTTTCATTAGAACTGTGATCTGTCTAATAACACAGAAAACACAAGCTGACTAAAAGGAGGCCATGTTGTTTTAAAGGGGAAAAAATCTTGTAAACATTAGAAGCTGTACTGTATCTAGCAAAAGAGCACATTAATATGTTGTTAACACTCTGAAAATACCTTATCACTTAGAGTAAATAGCCTTTTTGAGAAGTGGCTTTTAGACTGTGTGTGGATGTCTGTATCAAACCAATTTGGCCTCCCTTATTCTCAGGATGTATAAAATGTAAAGTTCCAGTTACTTACAAAGTATATTTTGGCTTTTAAATTTCTTTCACCTACACATTTATTAAATGATCGTTTCCCGTTTTATTTACACATTCCAAGTGAAAAACTGTGGGTACTCAAGAGGCAGTTGCTGAGAAATCCCCACAGCTGCCACATCATTTGAGATCCCTGGCAGAAACGCTAAATCAAAATTGCTACTGAGGTCACCAGCATAATTGTCAGATCAAATAACACATCACCAGACAAGAAACTGATTGCAAATGGCAGACAAAGCAAATACTAATGATACCACTACTTCTCATTCTCTCATTTTTCAAGATTGGTTATTCCCCAGATAACATGCACATATGACTCCATGAAATCAATTTTATGGTGTTTTTCCCCCAGCAGTATTTTTCAGAATCCAATTCATTTTTATATGATTTGAAATCTTAACTATTACTTTATATGGATGGGGTGTATCAGAGCAAACATATTCAATAGTTGTTTTGTATAGTTTTTCATCTGTTGATTATTTTAATCTGTTGTAAATGGCTGTGGAAACCAAGGTGAGCAGAAAGATGATTAATAAAGGAACAGATAAACAAACAGAATAAAGCTAATTATATTCTCAAAAGTTCAGTGCAAATTAAGGCAACCATCTAGGCCGCCATACTGAGACTTCCATTCATTGTAGACTATAGTAAAACTGTTCAGTTTTAGTCACTGAAGGATATGGAATCCTGAAACTTAGCTCTTTGGTATAAAAATGCCTTGTGTTTCACTTGTGTGAAGACATTTAGAAAGATGTGAGCAGTCACCAATAATCAAAATCCAGGACCTGATTTCGCTTTTCTGCACCTTGCATAATTTCTTGTATCCAACTTTTTAATAATTCCTCTACTCTTAATAATTTTTTATTCTATCATTCTTCCTTGTCAAAATGTCATCATAGCTGTATAAAAACATCCTTGGAAATGTGAGCAATAGAATTAAGTATATATTTTAATGAAATTTATTCATTTCCTAGAAGAAAACACTACAACTAAAAAACCAACTGCATTGGAGACATTTTGTGCAGTTGTTCTATCTATGGATTGGAGCAAAGAATCCTGGGGCTGTGCAGATCAGCCATACATTGGTAGTTAAATCTAGGATTCAGAAGGTTTTTTTTAAAAGAAGTAATGGCGTGATGTGATTAGAAGGCAGGGAAAAGGAAATGCCTAACTTAAAAGGAAGCTGCCAAGTTGGCCTCAGATGACAAGGACAGAGACCGACAGCTTTACCTCCTACTAAAAGGGCCATGAAGACAACCTCCGTGATCATACAGAATGGTACAAAATAGTGGTTTCTGAAGCAAATAATGAACCTTGATAGACATTTTTAGTGAAGTACAAATGACTATGTTCTTTGCATTTGTACTGTGAAATTGCTCGCCCAAAGATTCTCAAGATGCAGCCCATGCACCATTTCATGTGCCCCCCCCCCAAGTGCCATGTGGTGGAGGAAGGACAAAATGGCCCCCAAAATTGTCTGAGTGTGACCTGGCCCCTGGCTAAAAAAGGTTGAGAACTTCTGTGCTAGTCTTTTAACACAATACAATTAAATGCATTTATGTCACCAGTGTTGCACAGTACAAAGGCAATCCGTAAGGAGTCTCAACTAATAATAATTTGTTTAAACATGGTTACAGAAAATTATTTTAGTCATCTGAATCCTTATTTTTCCCCTTAAAAGCTTGTATCAGATCATATTATTCCGCACAACATACCATGTTGCAATGCATGCCTTGTTGTTCATTCATTGTACTGTTAGGCTGAAGTGTTGTACCTACTTACCTGGAAGTAGAAATAAACAGGAGGCTCATTTATGTGTAGACGTTTATAGGGCCACACTGTCAGTATTGAGCTCCATTTCTTATAATCCAGTGATGATCTATGAACTTCAGCATTAAAGTGCATTTTTATCAATCTCTTGGGATTTTTTTTCTTGTAGAATATTCACACACTCATATGTAGATTCCACTTTTTTTTTACACTTTAGACTTTTGTGTAGAGATTCACATACCTTTTGAAGGAAGATTTCCCCCCAATTATCTAGCAACTAGGAGACATTCACTGTATTACATGCACCATAGCACTGGAAAATGTTAGCTTGTGTTACAGTCAGATCTGACAAAGAAAACTATAGAGGCCAAGCTGCTGAAATAAATTCATTTACTCATCTCTTCATAAAGTTGACAGAATTTATCAGTCTAAAATGTTTAAAAATGTAGTGATAGATCCATCTGAATGAGATTTTTGGGAGCTACAAATTGCTTAAGAATTCTTAAGGAAATTCTACCTCACAGACACCATTATATGGATCATCTAGGATATTATTTATTTAGAAAAATGTATCTTTTTTAATTTTGTGTTGTGTTGTTTTTCTGACTGTAAGCTGCCCCGAGTCACCATGGTGAATGGGCAACGATATAAATCTGAACAAATTTTAAAAAAGCACAACATGGAAGGCTTTGATAGGCCTAATTCCACATAACAGCCTCAAACACTTCCATTTTAAGCCTTTCTCCCACATGAGATACATTTAGATGTCTGTTTGTCAGACAAAACTCGCAGAATGGGGAATTTTATTGGAGTCCAAAAAAATTAAATCCCATCACTTACTCAATCATGGGTGTATCATTGCTACACATTACACTGTGTGAAATCTATATGAATTGTTTTCATCTCCTTGAGGATTCTGAGGTAAATGATGGACACTGAATAAAGACTAAAGGGCAGAACGGATTTCTACTATATGTTCAATAGTCCATTTGTTAAACTTTTTTTGGAATTTGTATAGAGAGGTATAAACTTACATACGTGGAAGTCCGGTTATTTTCAATAGAGCTATATCCAGGTCATGCTGCTGCAAACCAAAGATCACACAGGGTGCCACAACTACAGGCTATTATGCTGTGTAGTTCCAAACAGGATTCTGTACAAGTTCACTTAGAACTATCTTTGTGACAGATGCCTTTTGATATAAGAATGCTACTACTATCTAGGCAGGAATGTTTTTCTTGGAAAAAGGCAGATTCTATAGAAGCAGGATTTAGGAATCTGGGATAATTTGCTTCCAGTTCAATTGGGTAATCATCAAAATGCTGGTATTTTAAAGTGTAGAAACTAACAAGGAAACAGTGCTTTTTCTGATCATTCAGATTCTAAAATCTATCATGCATTTGAAAGTTTCATAAAGAAATCCGAAATGGGATTGTTGTTAAATAAAATATGTTACAAAGTTGGCACTGCCAGATGTATTGTTGTTTGCATTGTTGATGAGGTGGCATTTTGTGGCTCTTCATTTTTTTTCAGCAGAAAATGTTGTGTTATCTAACACCATGTTGTTTTTGATTTTTCCTTTCTTGCTGTAGAAGAACACTGCAAGAAATGACACACGGGTAGTTTGAGCTCAGACAGATTTTTAATCTTCTACCTAAATTTACAATTTACCTGATACCTGATTAGGTAATTAAGAATGCCATTTTGTATAAAATACTTTAAAATGACTGTCCAAATTAATCTTCCTTTTATTTGATCACAATTTGTCTCCTTGGCTACAGAGAGAAAAAACAACAGATTAACTCATTCATCTTCTTTAAATCAAAACAGTACAACTTACTGGCAGTGTGCTACCTAACAAAGATTATTCGCTGAATTTTCTCTCAAAGCAGCGGCAATCTTCACAAATTTTTGGAAAGACCTTGAGTTTAATTTTCACAAATTTATTTTCAGAGAAAATAGTAAATGAAAAACATAATACTAACAGAATATATATTTTAAAGGAAAATAAGCCCAAATGGAGAGGTCCCAAAAACATGTTGAAAGATGCCTACAGCATTAGCATTTGTATCATTTACAGATGGCAAACTGAGCACTTAGAATATCCAAGCCTCAATGTTTCATGTAGACATCTAGGGGAAGTTTAACTTTGTGTGTGAACTGATGCCATGGTTTGCTTTGGAATCACAAAAGCAAAACATTAGTTCATAATTCATATATGAATACGTTTGAAGAAAGGAGATGTGCTTGAGGACAATGAGCAAAAGTATCTGCTTTATAACTCCTAAGGCACTAAAAATTTAATGAAAATGTATTGATTCAATATGGCTGGAAATGTCTCTGTCTCCTAATGTAGGTTCTTGGAGTGAGAGTGAAGTCAGAAGCAGGATTCGGTGATGCCCAGAGCAGTTGGATTCAATTTTAACCCTTTATATCTGGTCACTTAGGTAGATTATTAACCCAGTTGGTTCTAGCCGTGTCCACCTGTTTCATCTTTCCTGCATAGTTTCTGAACACTAACACTAGCCATAATGATTTTTACTTTGTACTTGTAATCCTAGTTTATACTCTGATGTATACTGTATCTATTATGTGCATTTGTATACACTTTTCTCATGTTTATAACTATAACTTTTAAACTTTTGAATTTATGTCAGATTTTAGATATCAGCTGTCCTATTTGTAGAAATCTGTGTTGTTTTATTCTTTTAAATTCAGATTCCAACAGGTACCATTCCATTACCAAGCCCAAATGTAGCACCAATTTTAAGAGCTGATTTTATTCTATTTTATTTCAACTCAAGTAGATGTTTGTGGTGGTACATTTTGATTGTATCTCATGTACTAAAACGCTTTTTACTGTGCTGGTCAATGACTGTAATAAAATGATTTGAATTTATTTATTTATTTGAATCTGAACAATAAACCTACTAGAATGGCTCAGCTACACATGTTAACTTCTTGGAGGCTTCTAAATGCCTTATAACACATTGCAAGCTCTTCTTTTGTGTCTAGGTCAGACTTTAAACTGACAAAATAAAGCCACCTTTTGGTAAATTCATTCGGCAAGTCTTTTTGCCTAACCTAGTGTGAGACACACAACATTGGAACTTATATGGGTCTGACAGATCCTTCATCCTTTCATTTTTTAAAAGTTCTGAACATATCTTGAAAACTTCCTACGATTTTTATTTATTCTCCTGCTAAGTATCATTCAGATATAGTTAAAATTATTTGTACTTAACGCTGAGTTTTATAAATGTGTCACAAAGCCACTATTTTTACACATAAAAGTGTACATTTGTCAGTTGTTACTATATCAGTGCCAAAAATTGTTTGACTGTTACAATCAAACCTACAGAACAATAACACTGCACCAACACACACTGGTGCTACTAGAAATAGTGAACACAGGGACACTGTAATAATTTTGCAAGAGATGGCATTCCGTTTCTTTCAGTAGTGAGCTACAACAATGAAAAAGCTAATGAAAGTGACATTTACCAAGTAACTTCAGAAAAAGAACAAAAATGTATAATTTGGGCACCATATTCTGAGAAGCAACGTTGTGGAAATGAATGTTTTTTACTGTCCTGAATTAATAAGGAGGTGTACAAGGGCACTACCAAGATTTTGCGATCTCATTCATTAAAGTGGTCTTGCACAGAAGCATGATTGCATTCCCTGAAAATGGCTCTCCAATTCAGATTCTCAGAGATGGAATTAGCACACCTCTATTATATATTAACATAGTTCCCATTGGTTTTAATGAGGAAAATATACAAGAAAACATAAACATAATTTACACTTCTTGAAAGCTGTTTTTCCTTTCCAGAAAATTTCAGTGGTGAGTAATGTAAGTATTAATCCATGTGCTCTTTTCAATGTGATAATCTGGGTAGAGCTAATCAAATTACTATTTGCAATTAAAGTAGATCAACAGCTATGTAAATCTTGTTGTGTCTACCCTAGCTGAGATTAGCAATTCAATTTGCTTACATCAATTTCTATATTTCTTATGTTAACAAGTACTGTATACTTAAGAGACCGCATCACTCCAAGGTCATCTGTCCGTCCCACTAGAGCAGACTGGAGGGACTCCTTAAAAACACCATCAGCTAGAGAACCTCGCCTCTCTAGCACCAGAAGGAGGTGCCTTTTCAGCCTCTGTGGAACCTCTTGCCAAACAGAGTTGCTGCCCTTCAGGAAAGAGCTCAAAACCTGGCTGGCAAAGCAGGTGTGGGGAAGTGGTAATAGGGAAACCCCCCCAAAGGTGGCTTATATAAGGGGGCCACTCATTTTAATTAGATTTTTAACCAGTGGGGGCTGGGGAGTAGTTTTAGTGTTTTGAAGGGTTTTTTAAAGGGTTCTTATAATTTTAAGGTGGGTGTTTTTATGTATTTTATGGTGGAAGTGTTGTGCGCCGCCCAGAGTTACTTGCCAATTGGGTAGTAATAGAAATGTGACCAATAAATAAATAAATAAACGAGGAAAAAACCCCGCTTTTCAGTTTTCCATCATTATCATGCTATTCTTCATCACTATAATCATCTAAACCAATAATATTCTAGTTCTTTATTTCAAATAAATTTTGCATATGAAATTTATGCTACAAAGTAATAAAAAACTATCCTACAAAATCTTTGGGGTTGTTTTTTTTTTTTTTTGACATTTTCCAAATTCTCATTGTTTTTTAGGTAACAATTCTGGCTTATCTTATAGCTCATTTTTAATCTTTATTGATAAATATATCTATATTTTTAAAACAGATTCAGAAGAACAAATACTGAATGCTATAAAATATTCAATTCAAAATGGATGTATATACAAGTAACATTGCAGTAGGCACATCTTAATTTAGTGATAATGCCTGCCAAATTATAAAACAGATTACACCTATAAGCAAATTCCAACTAGGGTTCATTGTTGTTATTATATTTACTTACATCCAATTTACAATCATATAAGGTAGATCCATTGTACAGCATTTAATAATAACATTATACACAGGTAACATTGGTTGAAAAGCATAATGTTCAATAAGAAATACATTGGGTTTCTTCATTTTCTCTTTTGGTGCATATAGAGAAAAACTAAAAAATGTAACTAATTACAAGAAACCCTTGTAATATTTTATCAGTATTGGCAATTGTAGCTTTACTTTGTTGTGTCCCAGAAACATGAGGACTTTGTTTCCCCTTGTTTATACTTCATCAGACCATTTCACATGGACTAAGGATCTCAATTTAAATTTAAGTGTTTGCGTTGCTTATTTCAATCCTAACATTTGGATGCCAAGCAGTCTTTGCTGTAGTGAGCCATGTATTACCTCAAGACAATCTTGCATGGCCTACCAACTCTCAGAACTACATTGCTGTTGAACCTAAGTCAATTAGATTTTCCATGTATTCTATTTAGCTGCCCATTCTAGCTGGAACTACTTGTTAATCATAGACAATTAACACTGAACTATACACATTATTTTGAGTTTATTCATCACCGATTTTTGATGTTCATTGTTTGCACAACCCAGTTTTTAGCAGGTTGACTCAGAATAATTTTTCATTCAGGTATATTTAGGATTAGGTTGGATTATGTTTGTAGAACCACTGTTACAGTGATTTTGATCTTCCAATCAAATTTTTACCTGGTGCATATCAGAGCAACATAGGATTCTTCTAGACATAGCTTGATTGATACAGTTACCTCATCTAATTTACTTATGTGTCATTTGCCCTTTTTGAAGAGAAAGGAGCAGTGTGATTGTTTTGTTCAGAAGGAATCAGTTTCCTTTGTTCAATCTAGTGTTTTGTGTCAGAAAACTAATATTGAAAACAAAACACTGGAAATAGAAATTCAATTAATTTTTCATATATCCATGCTTATACATTATATCCTTGGAATAATATGAAAGCAACAAAATGAATATATCTTAACAAATATGGAAAAATCCTGATGCTACCTAAAGAGGATATCATAAAATGAATTTGTTGGGGCAGAAAATCGTTAACACTGAGTAAGTCCCACTATAGTTGAAGCCTGGGGAAACTATTTACAACTCTCCAGGTGACATTGCCATAGGCGTCTTTTTTCCTCAACTGTGTGATTATTTCACAAACTCTGACTCTGGAGGACAAAGATACCCCAGCCTGTTCATGAGCATTAAAAATCTGATACTTTGAACCAGTATAAAAATATATAAGCTTCCTTTTTCAAAATATTTATATAATCAACATTCTTTCAAAGCGAACTTAGCTGGTAAGTCCCAAAAAGATTGCTTCCAACATCGGAGATAAACAAGACACAAGTATTGAAACTTTAAGACTTAAAGAAGTACAGTTGTTAAGAGAGACGAAAGTAAGGACCGTCTTCCGATAGATCCTGTGAAGACTGAGTGTGTTCAATGGTTACAAAATATTTAATAACTGTTGGAAATGAGAGAAGCTGGTTGACAAAAAAACCTGCAAAGGAGCAGCATTCTATCTTGTCAATTTGTTCCAGGCCCAATTTTTAAAAGGATACTATTATTTTTATAACTTTGCCTCAAGACTCAATGAGGCCAGGTCAACCAATACTCACTTCAGTAATGTTAAAGTGGATTAAAGTTTTGTTTACATTTCAGTGCTTGATGCAAACAGCAACAAGAACCGAAAAGAAATACAGTAATACCTCAGATAACATTAGTATCGAATAACACTAAAATCACATAACATTAAGGAATCTGGGGGGAAGAATTGCATCGGATAACATTAAGATCCTATGGGATGCTTCGGATGACAACCGCTAAAGCCTATGTGGTTACAATGTATCTCTATGGCTCCCATAGGATTTTAACATGCATCGGATAACACTAAAAATCGTATAACACCAAGACTTGTGGAACCAGGTTTTAGTGTTATCTGAGGTTTTACTGTATCTCAGTTTTGATGATAGTCATTCAAATAATATTTCATAATAAAATTGCCCATCCTATTCCACTGTGAAGGTTTTGTGATGCATCTCATGTTCCGCTTTCTATTTGCCTTTCAATATTCATTACATACTATTATTAATACATGGAAAACTGGGGTAATATTCCAAGTTTGAGCCATTCACACTAGGACTGTTCCAGAACATGTAATTGGAAAACTACAGGCATATGCCTGTGAATAGAAAGAGGATCAAATTTCTTATATAAGAAATCAGGCATGGTAAAAAGCACAACACATGTGTAGTTCCTTATTAACATGTAAAACGTAAACTATGCAGTACTGAAGCTGATTTAAAGCGATTGGTACCTGTAGCATTGTATCTAACACTATGAAATAGTAGTAGAAATCCTGGAAGAATGATATCTCTAGGGGGAGATTATTTTTTGTAATTAAAGACCTTCCCTTTCACTGCTGTGGCTTGTTTAATTTGGGAATAAACTGGAAAGAAGTATGAAAAGAAGTTGATTTTAATTACTGAAAATTGCTCCTCCTATATATTGAGGGGTTTCTATAATCAAAGACTTTCTCCTTCTGTCCTGTGGTTTCCACAGCTTTTATACAATAAGATTGATTAGTTACAAGTTGAACACCTCATGGGAAAGAATTAATTAGGGATAATTTCCTTATTGATGATGTAGTTAACTTTCTGTAGATGTAGTTTTGTCAACAGAATTTCAGCTAAAAAGTGATAACTAATATACAAATGGACACTCTCTTCTGAAGGGAATCACCCCAAATGGTTAGAAACATCTATCTGGAATGGCAACTCACTTTTGTTTGCTGCCCTTATGTGACTTTTATGTTCCCTTTTCCTCTTGGGACCAGCACCAGTTTATCTTCTTTATCTTCTGTTGAGTAGCATTTTCAGTGGGCTCAGGAAGGAGGCAGGGATGAGGGTTTCCATCTTTCCTTCCATCAGAACTATGCAAGTTTTCATATCACCTTTCTTGATAATTTTAAATTCTTATCTTGAACATTCATTATCTTGAACATTCAATTGGCACAAATATTTCTGTGTTATTTATCTTTCTGTTTTATAGCTGTATGTATACAGATATGCCCTGGCGCTTTGTAGTGCAAAAGAAATGGCTCCATATACATAGTGACTCTGTAGTACATGGTGATTGTGAATGGAACAGAAAAAAGTACCTGTATGATGCACTGTGAATGTCTTGCAATAGATAGGGCTGGCCTTTGGATTGAGTGTAGAGGATTACATTTTTGTCTTAAATTTTCAAGCAATTTTATAATTTCCTATGGTCATAAGGGAAAATAGTAAAACACAAAGAGACACAAAAACCCCAACCACCTTATTTGCACATTATATTGGAAATCAAGTTTTGTATTATATTATCTAATATCTCATAAAATACTCAATTAATACTGTAAAAACATATCACAGATTAAATATTAGACAAGTATTTTCCAACTACTGTACTGTGATATTAAAGCAAACTTTTATTTAACCTCCAACTCAGGTATTGATGTATAAAAGACCTTTAGGACATGGCAGCCAAATAATCACATGCCTTGTGCTACAGGACCTGAAAGCATGACTAAGCTCTATAACCACTTTCTGGGAGGAAGAAATCGCCTTGAGCCCAGTAGATATATTTGTCAATTAAACACTGAACAGTAGGCTTTAAGACATCTGTACATCTTGCTAAGATTGGGTCTGTTCATTTAGACTAGTAACCATTTGATTACATAGAATGTTTTTTTCCTGTGCAGACAAAAAACAAATAAGAATCGTTAATACAAGCAACATCAGTATTAAATATTATTTTAATATGCAGATTCATACAAATGATCACTGCTTAAAAGTGCCACATGGTCCCGCCACCATCAGTTACACATTTAACTTTCCTTCCCAAGCAAATGGCAAATATTAATCTTAGTTGCATTACATAACATAGACATGGTTTAAAAATTGCAACACTTCAACATTGCATGTTAAAGAAGAAATTTGTTATGACCATATTAGTATTATGATATAAAAAAATAGTAAGACTCCTTTATATTCATAGTTTACTACAAATAGATTTCTATTGCACAATGCCCTCTTGACACTATTATTTTCATTACAGTACTTCCTTGGTTTGGATAGTTTGTTCCCTTCATCTTAGTGATTATCAGCAGAAAAATTGCATCTTGTTGATAATTTAACAATGTAGATTATTCCTAATTACCATTTGTCAGCATTGAGCAGAACATGCATGACACAAAATGTGACTATCTTTTTCTATTACTATAGAGCTCCAATGAGTAATTCCTCATTTTATGTCTTAAAACATCACCTTTCAGTAGCAGTGTTGAAGAGTAATACATAATTAGTTTTTTTTAAACACACATAAGGACATGTACCATATTTCACTATTCATTTTTATGAGAGAGGGACTGTGATCTCTGGCAAAACTTAGGCTCTGGCCTAACTGACCTTCCCCATTCAGAGCAACAGAGCAAGAGAATGTGAACACACACTCTGCTTTCTTTACTTAAAATAGGAAAGTGAGCCATTTTGAAAGGGGGTGTTCCATGTGCACACTGGAACACCTTTATGCAGAACTGACTGCTGGATTTTGCTGAATCTTGACTTCTTCCATAAAACTGAAAAGTGAAAACAGGTTATATACTCTTTAGATTACAAGTTCTGTATAATTTAAGCAAAACATAACCATGTGTGCATTTCTAAAACAAATATAAATATGCATTTCTCTAGAGTGCTCTCAAAATAGGTTACTATTTAAATTTAATCAACTGTCTAGGCTTTCATGTTAACACCATTTAGCATTTCTTATAGAAATAATTGTTGATCCTAATAGAACAACTAACCTATATAATGTGGCATAAAGTTTTTTAAATACTTGACTGGATAATTTTGTTTTTCTAAAGACCCATGTGTTTTTCACTCCAGTAATATTCTTGGAAGATTGAGTAAATTTTTTTTTTGCTTAGTTACAATTGCTTTAATAATTATGTTTTATGTAAATTCAGTTTACGTCACTAAATTTATTTTAAATAGAGGCCATATTCTAGTAGTGCATAAATTCTGGCATATGCTAAATTAAATACCACAAACTTTTAATGAATTGTCTGTTATATATTCTGCTGAGAATCTTTAAATGCAGATAATACTTACCAGTTGTACAAATGGCACTGACATACAACTGCAGCTAACTATGTATATTAATGCCTATGAAAAAACAAGAAGTTTTGAGGAGGAAAAATGTTTAAATTAAGGCTAGATCCATTTTCCTCCTTGTGAAGATTTAATTTTAACAAAGGATACAATTATTTTATAAGTATGGGATTCTGTGCACCATAAGCATACAGATTAGTGGGGTTTATTTTGCCCATTTGAAGAACCACCAGCCTCAACATACAATCAATACTTTCCCATAGTAATAAAACTTTTCTTCAAGCATGTCTGCCTCAGCTTCATAAGTTCCTGATCTTGTAGACACTTTGCTTTAGGTAAACACTTAGATGGGAATGTTCATATCAAGCTGTGCAAGACTAGTGTGCATATGTGTTGTAATTTGTGTGACCCATCATAATATTTTCCAGTGCAACTCTGACATAGGGATTACATTCATTGTTAAATTACTAAAATCTACCAATTTTAATGCTTTAAGACTGTTTATTTTTTCCAATAGAAAAATAAATCTCATACATTTGAACTGGTACACAAAAAACTGGGATAAAATTTCTTGATAGCACCATTTACACATTCTTTAAAGTAAACATTAATATGCACTTTCTTAGAAAGCGATATAAATATATAGATATATAAATACAGGACTTGCTAACCTCTGTTAACCATCTGAATGTGATGGAATAATCTATTTCTACTGTGCAGGTAGGTTTGTGCATGGTGGTGTAGCAATATTTTAAAAGTTTGTTACAGATGTGATGGGAAGCTGGAAGGAGTCAAATAAGCAGAAAAAAGAGCTTAGATCTACTGTAAGCAATGAGTCGGAATGAGCCGTTAAAGGTTAGAATTTATCTGTGTTTCTGATTGTTCAATGAGAAAAATGACTTTCACAGAAATAGTTTTAAACTGTTTGTAGAAAAGGGTGGAGTGGTGGGAGTGAAATAGGATTGAAAGTCCTACAGGTAATAGCAATAACTGGAAGTGCAGACGAAATTGGTCTTCAGTGCAAAGAGGAAGGCAGCCATTTAAAAAGTCTAAGTGCAATGTTGTGGTGCTGAAAGAAAAGCTCCAGGTGATAAAAGAAAAAAAAAATTGCAATGCAACTTCAAGCAGTAATTTTGTGGTGCTGAAAGGACAGCTCCCAGCGTTGAGGAAAAGATCTTGGATCTAGAATGAGGTGTCCAATCTGTATGATAAACAGCACACTGTGTCTCAGAGCGCCTATTCAATCTCAGTAAGTAAATGAAATATTGATTGAAAGTGACCCTGAAACAGAATGCATTAAAA